>OZ010799.1:288520389-289866989 GCA_963932465.1 Maratus speciosus
ACTAGCAGATATTTGTTCACTTTCAGCGTCATTAGACACTGAGTACTTTAGCACTTTAAAAGGCAATAAAATAACATAATGAGATATATTTAAACACATATATCACTGAAACGGAAACGAATTTCACCTTTTTGTGAAGATTTCCTAAATTTCCAGGGCTATGGTTACTTAACTCTGTTAAAATATTCCAAGAAAAAAATTCTTGTTTATCAGTGTAAGTGATCAGCTTTTACAACAAAAACTAACTAATATGTAAATAATGATAACCATTGACTTTAAGGGAAAATATTTCGCAAGTACACAAATTTAAATTTTAAGAAAGAATATTTTTTTTTAATTCCAATTACAATGATTATGTATATTCTTTTTTTAACATACTGTTATAATTTAAATACATTTTTCAGTCACTGTCTCATATATATTTTAAAGTAAAAGTTTTATAAACATCGAAGAATTCTCTTATTTTAATTAACTTAATTTTTGCAATCCATTTTGCATGTTTTTGTAAATAAGCCGTTTGTGGAGTATACAACAGTTTATTTTAAAGATAAAGAAACCCAAAACCTTCCAACTTATTCTTCATTTAATTAAATTTATATCACAAATGTTTAACTTATATACAATTGATGTTATTGAAAAATCTTTATTCATACAGAAATAATTTTATTTCAGAACTGTTTTTTAAAACTTTCATGCATAGAGTCATGGTTTCCCTGTATATCAATAACAAATGTTTTACACATTGGATTATATACTTCCAATTCAAGTAAAAATTCCTCAAAACTGTATACATACAATTATGCTAAATAGAAAAATTTGAAAATACAACTACTACAAATATAAAATACAACTAACACATCATTTAAATTTTAAAAATAAAATAAAATTACTACATATAAATATATATATATATATATTAATTTATCAATAAACAATAATTTTTAAATCAAATAAACTATTAAGACATGAAAATTAACTAAAAAGAACTACCTGATTGAGTTGATTTGAAGTTTAATACAATTTTATAACAACATAAATTTAACTTAAAAATATTAATGAGACTTTCTAAAAATCTTATGCATACTGAAAAAATATATTAAACAATATGAAATTTAACTAACAGATCATCTACATTAATATATATATATATATATATATATATATATATATATATATATAGTAATTTCAATATGCCAGTAAATTCTGAGTACTATATTACTATCCTGCATTAAATTTGACGGTAAATAGTAATTTTACTTGAAGTACTTGGAGTAATAATTCTTGAAAATTAACGAAAATGAACTAACTGATCACCTACATTTTAAAAATACATATAATAATTTCAGTATACCGGTAAATTTTGAATGCTATATTACTATATACTTACTCTTAATTTGAAAAATAAAATTATTACAATTTTTAAATTTAACGAAAATTAGTAATTTCAAATTGTATACATGGACTAGTAAACTTTGAAAATTACTTTAATTAACTAAAATATTAAATGTTTGATTCATTTAAAAAATATGTCTAACTTGAATTCTACTTAAAAAAATCCCTGCCGGCTAGGGCCTACAGGCGGAGGTAGATTTCGAAGTTAAGTACTAAATTCACCAACAAAACTTAAATTAAGATTAGAGATAAACCCAGTTCCTTCACTAAGAATGAGCTTTAGGGAGCTAAACATTTTGTGAAAATTCTAATATACACTAATACACAGACGCATGTATATGGAATAGGGTTAAAAATGGCTAAAGCAAATTCAGAGAGCCTCAAAGTGTTAAAATATGTTAATATTTCCATAGTCGGGTTTTTATCATGTTTTAATACGTTTCTTCAAACTCACGTGACGTTACATATTCACTTGCTGAGGTCCATTATATTTCTAGTATGACGCAATATTTTGATTTTTTTTTTTAATTCGTCAAATTATTTATTTCATTTTGAGTTTTCATGCAAAAATCTTGCTCTAGAAAACTTATAACGTAAAATTCAATTTGTTTTCAATTCGTAAAATTGTTTATTTAATTTAATTTTCACGTGAATATCTTGCAAAGAAAAGCAATTGTTGTGGTGAGAATTTTATTGCTTTTTTTAATTGTTGGCAACTGCTATAACGAAAAGTATTTATTTTTTCCTGCCATTGTTGTGAAAGAGTTTGTTTTATCAGAATCATGTTCCCACACAACACAGATTCGTCCAATTTTCGCCTAAAGTACGTAATTTGGATGAATGGACGTGTCCAATTGAAATCTAAAAGTCCTCCGGACTTTTGGATCGTCAAATTACGTCCAAATGTCACCCCCCTTTACGTAAGAAGTACGTCATGAAATGAAATGAGCGTAAAATGAACATAAAATGAACAAAATTCGGATGAGCCAAAATTTGTCCATATTACGTCCAAAAAATACCTCCATCCGGACGAAATACACACGAATTTTGGCTGTAATATAGGCGTCCAAAATTTGTCCATATTACATCCGAAAACACCACCCACATTTGGACGAAATATAGACCCCTTTTAGCTTTAATCTGAATGTGTTTATTGATCCAAAATACGTAGTTTGGACCAAAATGAGACGAATCTGTTATCTCCCCGAGGCAAGGATGACGTTATATTAAAAAACTGAAATAACAAAAGTTTTTAATATAAATAATTTTGATAGAAATTTACTTAGAATTTTATCCCTCAAAATCATATTAAATACTTAAATATTTTAAATTAATTCCTCACCAGGACTCATTCATATAAATCAGTAAAAGCATATACATTTTATACATATTGCTAATAAACTTTTTTTTATGATAATATATTTTCTTTAAAGATCTTAGAAAATTAAAAGTAATTCCTAAAGTATATGCTATAGCATGATTTGAAAAACAGAGGCTATACCAGACTATAATCCGCTACATTCGGCCCAAACACAACTACGTTCTTTCACGAAAAAAGAAGAAAATTTTTAGTAATATAGTTTTTAATTCATAATACAATGAAATGCTACTTCAGAATGCTTAAACATAAGCCGATCACTTTCATTTAGAGAAAAAATGCACAGGTGATGTTAATGAATTCGGTCCCTGTTCCAGGTGCTTGTTTTGCTCGGGCCGAATGAAAGCATTTAAATTTGAACAAAAACCGGTTTCATATAGTAAACAGTTTTTATGGCATATATATATGCCATAAAAATAGTTTACTAATTTCAGAACATTTATTTTAGTAAAAGGAAATGACACATTTTAATGTTTACAATCTTATTTCATTATGAGAAACTTTCTATGGATAATAAGGAAATGAAAAATGTAAGATACCTACCATCATACTGGCTTTTATGTTTTGTGCATTTCTAGATTCTAGAAATCTATGCATTTCTGCTATTTTTACTCTTCACATTTTTATTTTATATACTATTTCTCCTGGAAAAAAAAAATATATATATCTTGGTTTTCATTTATATTATCATTGGTGATGATAATGCTTCTAAAAAGGTCCTATATTTGCATAGCTGTCAACTGCTACAATTTTTAGCTAGCACTAATTTTTAATGGAAATCTTCACTTTACTTAATATCATATATCTGTAATTAAATCAGATGAAGATTTTAAAATCAAATTAGTGATGGCTAGAACTCGTAGAATTTTGCCGTTGTATTTAGAAATTATATTATTCATTAGCATACAATATCGTCAACTGCAAAGTTTTACATTTTGTGAACAATAACAATGGATTTTTTCTTTTATTTTTTTTCTTTAAATTGATCTGTGCTCTTAATTAAATATCATATATTCAATTAAATCATTTAAATTCTTTGTAAATTCAACTACTCCACTTTTTTTATTTTTTTCACTTGAATTAAAATAGCTCTAACAGGGAATATAATTTTCCTTTTAAAGATGGTTACCCTTAAGAATGGAATGTATCAAAGCAATTGAAAATTTTGAGTTTTTCAAATGCTGCTAATTCATGGAAGAAAATGCGATATTCCCTAACAACTTTTATGTATTGTGAATAAAATTTTACACACTGAAATTTGCATTTGTTGCCAGGTGTGCAAAAAAATTATTTTACATTTTTAATAATAATAACAAACAATATTTTGAAATATCATTAAAGAAATTTAAAATGTAATACGAGCGCAAACTTTGTTTTTCATATGCAGACCTACTCCCTTATGTAAAAAATATATATATATATATATAATATATATATATATATATATATGGACTGCAAGATTAACCTTCCATTACTCATGCATGGATTATTAAAAAAAAATAAATAGTTCCATTTCATTTATTTTAGTAATTGACTTTTCACTGATTAATGTAAAAATACATACTGTATATTCTGGTATGTAACAATAACTTTTGATAGAAGAAAAATTATCAAAATTTATAGGTGCACATTATGCATCAATTTTAAAAATAAATTATAAAAAATATGATCATAAGAACTAAGACTTTTGATTTAATCAACATGTGATTTATATTTTTAAAATGTTGCTATTAGAGTACATGGAAAATAATAGTATTGTACTTTAAAATAATTTACATCTTATTTTTCACTATGTATCTCATGAAAGTTTTTGCAAACAATCAAACAACAATCTGCACAACATATGGCGATTATAATAAAAAATACAAAAATTAAATCTAACAGTATACGTATGTGTTACATGCCAGAATACAATATCAGTAAAATGGTTTCATATACATTATAAATAGCTTTCAAAAAATATATTTTTAATTATATCAATCAGTTTAAGCTAACTTTGTGAAATAGTGTTAGGGAGTTAGTGTTTACAAGACTCACTAAAAGGAAAATTCTTTAGAAAAGCCATTGGGAGAGGGGGGGGGGGTAAATTAAAAATATTATTGCATATTGCTATACACTATATATTATTGTAAAGCAAAGATAAGAGTACTAGTACAAAATTTAGTATATCACCAAAACTTATTCATTTAAATACTGATTTTTATTTATGTTATCACCAAACTAAGTCTTAAAAAATCTGTGCTCTTAATTAAATATCATATATTCAATTAAATATTTAATAAACATTTATAAATGAATTTACATTTTGTACAATTAAATATGCAAATTATCAAATGTATTTCAGATTAACCTGATTATTTGTAGTATATTATAAAATAACAAAAACAATACATTCAGTGTATTTAAGTAATGTTTTGAAATCAAAGTTTATTTAAACTTTGCTTAAGCATTAAAAATGAAATTTATCAAATATTTTCATGCATAAAATACGGTTAAAAATTATGTACAAACTTTTAGTTTAAAATTATTCAAAATCTTTAGTGAACAGAGTACATATATTATCATTGTTATAAAGGAATATACAATAAAGATGCAAGAAATACTTTCAAAAATGAAGTTTTATTTATTTATTTTCCAATCTGGCTCTTGTTGACAACAATATTTTCTTTTTACAATTCATATATAAAATATATTTTTCATTGAAAGGCAAAAAGGATGCTATATTTCATTACTATAAAGTAGGCAGGATGATCCTGAGGAAACTGTTTGGGGAAAACTCTGTTCTACGTTAATGCTTCTCAGACTTATTTTCATTATATTTAACAGACAGCAGCTTCAAAGCCTATAAATAAAAAGAATAATAATTCATTAAAATGAAAAGATGGATTGTATTTAATAGCACATATCAATAATTCATAACGTTAGATGCAAATTAAAAATAATTTAATTTTAGTTTTAATTTTTGCTTACAGGTAGCATCATCAGACATCTTGTATTATTTCATAATAAAATGAAGTTTTTTCATCCAGCTTTGAATGATATTAAAAAAAAAACATTTATGTATTTTTAAAAATTACTAGCCAGTGTTTAATTTAATTTATTTATCAAATTTTTATTATTACTTTTTTTTAAACAAACAACTACTGATGGAATGTTTACAAAATACATAAAAGCCAAGTACTTTATAATGTTCAACTGTGTCCTTTATTTTGAGTATTTAAAGATCTATATTTATATAAAGTAAGGATAAAAAAAGAAAAATAAAATAAAATTTGGTGCTTTCTCGTTATAGCAGCCTCCTCAATTACAATTATGTCAAGGTAGCAGTTTCAAACTTGCTAAAGATCATCACCAAGCTTATATATACATCATACCAACATCATACACAATATGTATAAGCCAAATGCTCATATATGAGCCATATAAGTAAATATTTATATCATATATCAGTCATATATATCTTTAAACAAAAACATAATTTGCAGAACAAAAAAAAAAAAAAAAAAAAAAAAAAATTACACATTGTTTATGCTCGAGAAGGGATAGATACAGTAGATTCGCTCAAATCCGTGCAGCTTGAGACCAGAGGTTGTGCAGATTTCAGAATTTTGTGGATTTCTGGTTTGTTAACATTTTTTAGACAATAATTTGAATGTAATAATGCAATCAAATGTATAATGGATGTTTGAATTAAAGCAAAATATTAAAATAATTAAGTAAAGTAATAAACTAAAATGATAAAAAGTAATATAATTAAAAAAATGATTAAATTATTAAAGGTAAAGGTCAAATAAATAATTAATAATGTATAATTAAATATGCAATAAAAAATTAGATACATTTTCCTTGAATCATTCAATGACACTTTCCTCATAAAGGTAACCCTATTAATTCACATCAAAATCAAAAAATAAGGAAGTTTTATTTCAGGTTTGCCAGTGTTAATAACTATAAAAAAAAAATTAATATATATATATATTTGGTTAAAAGGCTGACTAGCAGTGATATCAGCAATATCCTTCTTTTTTTTTTCAGTAATAAATTTTTATTTCCTTCATGAAAAACAACGAGTTTAGTCTCATCATATTATCGAGAATTACATATTAAAATACATACGAAATTATATAAAACTAAAAAATCCTGTTACTTTGCCTCTACAGCTTAACTGAAGTTTTCATTGTTTACATCTGCGATGATGTGTGGATTTTAGGCGATTGCAGATTTGAGGGAGTCCTGTATTATAATTTTTCTTCAGCTGCTTCTACAGTTAATGTTAAAGTCTTGCAAAAAATATGTTTAAACCAAATGAATTTTAAAAAATAAAATTCGAACAATAGGATACTTAAACTACCCTAAAAACTTAAATTACAAAGATACATGGAAAATGCAAACCTTTAAAAAAGTCTCAGCTTTATTTCCATTTCATTCGAATGGAATGTAAGTTTTTAGATTAGTTTAAGTATCATATTGTTCGAATTTTATTTTTATTTCTTTAAGTTCAATTGGTTTAAACATATTTGTGGCAAAACTTTAACATTTACTGTAGAAGCAGTAGAAGAAAAATTCTAATATCTATCCCTTCTTGGGACTATACAATGCATGAAATAAACGTTTTTTTTTTTTTTTTTTTTTTTTTTTTTTTTTTTTTTTGCAAATTATGATTTTTTTAATATATCAAGTTTTATAACTACTGCAATTCAGGGGAACTTATTACAAAATTAATAGAGGTTGTTATAATTAGGGTTTGATATATAGGGTATTGCATCACAATTTGTGATGTAACTAAAATCCATAATAAAAACAAAAATTTCAAATTTACTTAAATTTAGTTATCCAATTTTCCACTGGTAGTGATCTCTATGAATGCAAAAGTAAATTGTGTTGCATGTTTGCTAGTTATTTATGCTACTATGAACGGCAATTCTGCAGCATTGAAACATTTCACCTCTGAACTGGGAAGGCCGGTGAGTGAATCAATTTCTTTTCACCAGTCTCCGACAGAGGAGTTACTTATTGGTAATATTAAAGAAAGTTGAAATCTTTTTGAACTGCTTAAAAAACAAAACAAAAAAAAAAAAATAAATTTATCTTGTAATCAACACCATTACATTTTATGTTGTTCTATCAGAGCCTAACACCATTTGTCAGTTTACAGGTGCATAAATGTCAGTTATTGAATACTTGCATTACTAATAATTTAAAACATGAAAAGAGAGACACATCTGTAGTATGATATTGATATCATATATAAATAAAGTTTAATTAATTTGTTTTTATAATAAATATTAAAATATTTTTAAAGCATAATTTTTCTTATTTTTATTTTTTTTTTTTCGTTGCAAGTAAAGTGTGAAACACTGGCTCATTTTGTGTCAGTTATTGGTTTTTCAAAATGGGGTTATGTCAGTTACTGAAGTTATTCACCATATTTATGAAAAACATTTATCTATACTCCTATTATAAAGAGGAAAAAATTGTTTATTTGTCGGATGTAAGCTCTGGAACTAACGAACCGATTCCAAATGTAATGGTATCAAAATGATGGTGTTAGTCCAACTTAGAACATAGGCTATATCTTATGTCGGCGCAACTACCCCGAAGGGGGTGTAGGAGCAAAAAACGTTCTAAAAATGCGATTTTAGCGTTACTGAAGGGCCTAGAAATATAAAATTTGGAATATTAGTTACTTATAAGATATAAATGATGTCTAAGAACAGTTCTTAAAGAATTTGAAATTTAAAAGGGGTGAAAATGCACAAAAAGCGTTCTAAAAAACGTTCTAAATGGTAGTTTCTACACAATCTCAGGAAATACCAAACCGATTTTAAAAATATTGGTATCAAAATCATGCTGACAACGCTTGCTCCAAGATAGGCTATGTTTTATGTCGGTGTCACTACCCCAAAGGGGGTGCAGGAGCAAAAAACTTTCTAAAAATGTGATTTTAGCGTTACTGAAAGGCCTAGAAATATGAAATTTGGAATATTAGTTACTTATAAGATATAAATTATGTCTAAGAACAGTTCTTAAACAATTTGAAATTTAAAAGGTGTGAAAATGCACAAAAAGCGTTCTAAAAAACGTTCTAAATGGTAGTTTCTACACAATCTCAGAAAATACCAAACCGATTTAAAAAATATTGGTGTCAAAATGATGGTGACAACGCTTGCTCCAAGATAGGCTATATTTTATGTCGGTGTCACTACCCCAAAGGGGTAGTGACAGCAAAAAATGTTCTAAAAATGCGATTTTAGCGTTAATGAAGGGCCTAGAAATATGAAATTTTGAATATTAGTTACTTATAAGGTATAAATGATATCTAAAAACAGTTCTTAAACAATTCGAAATTTAAAAGGGGTGAAAATGCACAAAAAGCGTTCTAAAAACGTTCTAAATGGTAGTTTCTGCAGAATCTCAGGAAATACCAAACCGATCTAAAAAATATTGGTGTCAAAATGTTGGTGACAACGCTTGCTCCAAGATAGGCTATGTTTTATGTCGGTGTCACTACCCCAAAGGGGTTGCAGGAGCAAAAAACATTCTAAAAATGCGATTTACGTGTTACTGAAGGGCCTAGAAATATGAAATTTGAAATATTAGCTACTTTTTAGATATAAAGGATTTCTAAGAACAGTTCTTAAACAATTCGAAATTTGAAAGGGGTGAAAATGCGCGAAAATCGTTCTAAAAAACGTTCTAAATGGTGGTTTCTACACAATCTCAGGAAATACCAAACCGATTTAAAAAATAATGGTGTCAAAATGACGATGACAACGCTTGCTCCAAGATAGGCCATGTTTTATGTCGGTGCCACTACCCGAAAGGGGGTGCAGGAGCAAAAAACGTTCTAAAAATGCGATTTTTGCGTTACCGAAGGGCCTAGAAATATGAAATTTGAAATATTAGCTACTTACTAGATATAAAGGATCCCTAAGAACAGTTCTTAAACCATTCGAAATTTAAAAGGGGTGAAAATGCGCGAAAAACTTTCTAAAAAACGTTCTAATGGTGGTTTCTACACAATCTCAGGAAATACCAAACCGATCTAAAAAATAATGACGTCAAAATGATTGTGACAACTCTTGGTCCAACATAGGCGATGTTTTATGTCGGTGCCACTACCCCAAAGGGGGTGCAGGAGAAAAACGTTCTAAATTGCGGCTTTTGCATTACGGAAGGGCCTAGAATCGTGAAATTTGGAATGTTAGTTAGTTATAAGATATCAATGATTTCTAAGGACATTTCCTAAAAAAATCGAAATTTAACAGGGGGTCAAAATGCGCAAAAAGCGTTGTAAAAAACTTTCTAAATTGCGATTTCTATGCAATCTCAGGAAGTACTGAACCGATTTCAAATATAATGGTGTAAAAATGATGGTGACAGATCTTGCTCCAAGATAGGCTATATTTTATATCTGTTTCCACTACCCCAGAGGAGATGCAGGAGCAAAATGCGCTATATAATTCGTTCTAAAGCGTTTTAAAGGCTGATTTGTCGGCAATATCTCAGGAAGAATGAATCTGATTTCAAACGTAATGGTAGGAAATTGATTCTGGCAGCCCCTGCTCTAACATAGACGCTATTTTATGTCGGCATCACTATCACCAAGACGTTGCAGGAGCAAAAAAGCGTTTTAAATTTCGATTTTTGTGATCGGTAGGAGCTAGCAACTTAAAATTAGGCAAGGTACATATTTATTAGATATAAATGATCTTTAAGAACAGTTTCGAAAAAAAAATGGGAATTTAAAAAGGGGTGAAAATGCGCGAAAAGCGTCCTAAAAACGTTCTAAATTGCGATTTCTACTCAATCTACGGAAATACCAAAGCTATTTCAATTGTAATGGTTGCAAATCCATGGTGACAGTCCCTGCTATAACATAGGTTATATTTTATGATGCTGTCACTACCATCTGAGGGTTGCAATAGCAAAACATGTTCTAATTTGCGTTTTTTGCACAACTGAGGGGTCTAAAACTTTGAAGTATGGCATGGTATTTACTTACAAGATGCAACTGCTTTCTAAGAACAGTCGAAAGAAAATTCCAAATTTAAAAAAAATGAAATGAGTCAAAAGCGTTATAAATTACAATTTTTAAGCAAATTTATAAATTACCAAACCGATTAAAAAAATAATGATGACAAATTTTGGTGATAGAACCTGCTGGAACATAAGCTATATTTTATGTCTGTTCCACTACCACCAGAGGGTTGCAGGAGCTAAAAACTTTCTACATTGCGATTTCTGTGATACTGAAAAGCCTAGAAACTTTAAATATGACATGGTAGTTACTTATAAAATATAAATGCCCTCGAAGGAACGTCGAAAATAAATTCGAATTAAAAAGGGGTGAAGCGACAGGGAGATGCGAAAAACATTCTAAAAAAGTTCTAAATTACGATTCTATGCAATTTCAGGGAATATAAACCGGTTATAAAAGTAATCAATGCGAATCAATGGTAACAGTCTCTGATCCTACACAGGCTATATTTTATGCCGGTGATTCTACCACCTGAGGTTCACAGGAACAACAAACGTTCTAAAAAAGGCCTTTAAAAGCTTTTTATATTACGTTTCTGTGGAATATTAGGAAATAACAAACCGATTTCAAAATTAATGTTGGCAAATTAATGGTGACAGTTCCTGTTTCAACATAGTCCTTTATGTTGATAGAGGTGGTAGGACTTGGAATTTGACATGATGGTTAATTTTAAGATTTAAGAAGATGGTTTCTAAAAAATTCAAAACTTCAAATGAATACTGAAATGAGTGTGTTAATTGAGCATAAAAGTTTCAAAATATTTTCTAAAATATCATTTATTTATTTTTATTTCATTTTATTAATTTAAGTCTCATTTCTGCAAAATGCAGTGTAATAAGGATGTTTAGTCAAACTGTGTTTTAAAAAGTAATTTCTGAACTATTCCTAAAAGTAATAAGTACCTTTTAATAAAATAAAATATTACCTTTTAATAAAATAAAAATTTAGTTAGTACCTTTTAATAAAAATTAGACATATAAATATCACTTGGCATATTTCAAATATTACGCGAGCAAAGCCGCGGGGTTTGCTAGTTTTTAATAATACAATATATAAATTTTCAAAATTTTGTCAACAGTAATTTTTAAATGTATTTCTACCATCCATTCAAAAAAAAAAAAAAAAAAAAAAAAAAAAAAGGTAGAATGGATTTAAAATTTTGTAATAGTGATTTGAAGAATAATTTTTAATGTGTCAGTTACTGGGGGTTTCACCCTAAATCAAGAAATAAAGAAATTTAAACAGATTATTAATAGAACATAAATTTGTTTTTAATTCTTTTTTCCATTTTAAAATTTTAAACTATGTATGTAGTATATATAATCAAAAGTTATTTTCTTTGTTGGAAAAGAAACTTGGTATTAGGCTGCCGAATATTCAGCATTCGGTTATTTGGCCACATCGCTATTTGTCCCATCCCTAATTACAAGTAATTTTGATTCATTACTGTTTATTGATTATATTTTTTATAAGGCAGGGGGGTGGGGGTGTCGTTGCCACATTACAGTTACATAAAATATATTTTTGGAAGCCTTTGGCATGCGAATGTGAAAAGGTTTGCAATCCCTGAACTTTTATAATTGCATTACATTTAACTATTCACTCTCACAATTTTAAACAATTATTTTTAATATCAACATTTTTATTAGTTTGTGGGCTAAACCTTAAAATTCAGGCACGCTACACCTGCTGAAATCCCAACCCCCAGGCACGTAAAATTGTTTTATGTTTTTTCATTTACGTATCCAAGGACTACATAAAATATTGCCTTAAAATATTATATAAAAATGGAAATGCTTTCTATTTTTTTTTTAATACTAACTTCCAATATATTTCAATTTAACCTTGAAAAATATACTGTTTATTCTCCAAACAGAAATTTTTATGAGTTATATATATATGTTTTCCGAAACTGAGATTATACACTGTGATGTAAGCGGGTAATGCTGCCCGCCACAAAATTGAATAATTTTAATTTAAATACAGTAGAAGATCTTTATAATGCAATTCTCCATATAACGCACAACTTCTCAGATGTAAACAATGCTTTTTGCAGTTAAAAAGCACCTGCACTTTCACATTTTAAAATATTGCTACTCTCTAGAGGACTAAATTTGATACATTAGTTCAACTTTATCTTCTAATTTAAGACCTTTTTACTGAAAAAAATGCTATTATTACAATAAACATTTTTGAAAATGTCTAATATAAGGGATGGTTGTGTCAGTTATATTTCGATCATGTTTATAAAGTAAATTTAACAATATTATGCAAAAATTCATAATTTGGATAACTCTTGGAAACAAGGAATGCAGTATAAAGATATTCTAATGTATTTTGATGTGTTTCAGACATATTTGGCCATGTTTACAAGGTGAATTTAATGATGTGATCCATATAATGCAAAATTCTATATAACACACAACCTTGCATTTTTAGGTTTGCGTTATAAAGATTTTCTACTGTAGTTCTTTCTTTAAGTATCTCAATCAAAAAATTTAAACATAATATCACATTAGAATTTATAGTAGATAGATAGACACATTCACACACAGATGGTGTTATATAGTAACAGAATATAAGAAAAGAGATTAGGGATATAAAAAAAAATATTTAAACTGAGTTGTAAATAATAAATAAAATAAAACAAAAGATTTTTTTTTTCACTCATCATTACAGTTGAAGTACAAAGGTTTAATAAGAAACAATAACACAAACCAAAACATTTTATTTCAATTTCTAATCGTTGTTTCTAATATTTACTATGTGGAAAAAAAAGTTACTACTGGCAAAGAAAAAACAAATTCTGTTAATATAATTTGCACCTGGCTAACATAAAAGTGCCACATTATTCATTTTTTATGCAAGCTGACAATTGTAAAATCAAATACCCACAGACATATAAATTGAAAATTTATTTAATAACAGCATTTATGGATTTTAACTGAAAATTTACCTTATTCAAAGTTAAATCCTGTTTGAAAAGAGTTGAGTCCTGCTGAGTCACCTTTTATTCAATCAATAATGATATGTATCCACAAAACAGTTGTTTTTCCAAAGACAAGAAGCTGGTATCTACTGGGTGAAAAAGAAGGAAAAAAAATGAGTGGATCCAGTATAATCTTATTTTAAAGCAATTTTAAAATGCATGAATTTTGCAAATATTGTGATTACTTTAACTCATACACACACACATAAAAAAATAACAACATTAGATCAATTTGTTTTCTTCTCTGATCGAGAATCAAGCATAGATCAATTGTCTTATTCACAAAAGAAATTAGCACCTGATAATTGTGCTTTCCATCCACAACCAATGTTTTATGTGCATTGTACTATAAAAGAACATAGCTACTCAGTAATGTAAAGATAGTGTTGACTCCTGGCCAATTTGGCAGGAGTCGGCAGCCCTTTATTCACCTAGTGGCTCATTTTAATTATTTTATATCTATTGATTATAAGAAATATTAATTTAATTATTTGGTTTCAGGGAAGTAACGTGAAAAATATCAGATGCATGAAAAAAAATCAAGATACTCATCCATCGATTTATCGCATAAAAAAAAAAAACCTTGAGAGTTTTGCCAGTAAGTCAAAGGGAAAAATTCAGAAATTCACCAACTGTTCATGTAAAAGAAAATCATGAAATTTGTGGATTAGTCGCAAGAAAGATCTGCAAACTTCTGCAAAAATTTTTAAAAAAACCTGCGAATTTCACCAATCGGTCATAAGGAAATAAAAAAAACCACAAAATTTGTCAA
The DNA here is from genome assembly GCA_963932465.1 of Maratus speciosus. Taxonomy (NCBI): domain Eukaryota; kingdom Metazoa; phylum Arthropoda; class Arachnida; order Araneae; family Salticidae; genus Maratus; species Maratus speciosus. The sequence continues at coordinate 288,534,962 of OZ010799.1, forward strand.
CTGGTGAAATAACAGGTGAAAATTTCATTTACACTTGGTTTGAATGTGAAAAATATCAAAATTACCTTGCACGGTGATATTTTGAAAATAAATATCAATATACAAACTATCAAACATCTTGATATTTTGAAAATAAATGTAAAGAATTTGAAAATATCGAAAATATCAAAAATCTTGATATTTTAAAAAGTCGGATATATATCATGATATATATCAACGAACCCTGAATGCTTCATAACATAAAATTACATTATTACACCATTACATTATTCATTATTACAAGAATGAATCACCAATCAACCAGGATTTATCGCGACATTATAAAGCATAATATGACATTAAAATAACATTAAGATGATTTTAACTATAACATTTTGTGACACATATGGCCCAGTTATAGTCAAATATGACAGATAATATCAGGGCCGAAACTAGGCTTTTTTTGCCTAGGTTCGCATAGAGCAAACATGGATTTTGGCGCCCCTCCTCATGCACAATAAAAATTATCGACCGCAGGTAACCTATGCAAAAAAAAAAAATCATTTAATAATAATTAAAATGCTAGCAAGATGTATCTAAACAATGCTCCCATAGGATTAACATTAGCTTGAGCATTTAGAGCCTACACTAGTCACACGTAGAAGTTTGGAATGCTAATGTTAAACCTCTGGGAGCGTTCTTTTTAAAATTTCTCACTTGCATATTAATAGTTTTAAATGATTTTTTGCCTTGCTTAGAATAGCTGAGGATTCAATTCTAACCGGGCTAGTGTTTACTTTTTCAATTTTGGTTGTAGATTTTATATATATATATATATATAAAGTTAATTTCACAAATTTGAAAACAATGCTTCCATAGGTTTAACATCAGCTTGCAAGTTTCTTTGTATTTCATATATATGTATATATATACCATCAAAGCAGAATATGCTTATAAATGTAATGTACATCGCAAAACATTTCAAATCCTCATTTTCAAGAAAATGCACCATTCAGTCTTAGGAAAAATTGTGAAATTTGCACTCAATGGCTGAAAAAAAAAAGAAAAAAATATATATCGCCAAATTCTTCATTTAAAAAGATTATGAAATGACAACTGGTCATATGAAAAACTCATGCAATTCGTCAGTTTATCATGGAGAACAAATCATGAAATTCTTCAGCCTGTTGTGAGAAAACACAAAATTCAACAAACAGTTGCGGGAAAAAAATCCACGATTTTCGCCAATCAGTTACAGATAAAAACCTGGAAATTTGTCAGTGCACCAAGGAAGGAAACTGCGAAAAAAACCGCACGATTTTCTCTAATCGATCTCAAGAAAAAGCCTCAAAATTTGCCTATGATACAGGAAAAAAAAAATCGTGAAATTTGCAAATCTGTCGCGGTTTAAAAAATTGTGAAATTCGTCAGTAGATAGAAACGTCGGAAGAAACTGCGAAATTCATAGATCAGTAGCGAAAAAAATTCATGATTTTCTCTAATTGGCCTCAAGAAAAAGCCACAAAAATTTGCCTATTGGTTTAAGAAAAATATTGCAAAATTTAAAAATTGGTCACAGGTATAAAAAAAAAAAAAAAAAAAATAAATAAATAATCGTCAGCGGATTGTCAGGAAAAATAGGAAATTCATTGATCAGTCGTGCAACCCCCACCCCCCCCTTCGAGATTTGGCCGATGAGTCGCAAAAAAGCGACAAAGTTTTCCCATTGACTGAAAGAAAATATTGCGGGATTCACTGATCTGTCGTGGGTAGAATGCAAAATTAGTCAATCAGTTGCACAAAAAAAAAAAAAAAAAAAAAAAAAAAAACGAGATTTTTACCAATTGTTTGCAAGAAAAAGCGGAAAAAATTGATAATCAGTAGAAAGAAACTATTGTGAAATTCATCAGTGTCTCGTCAGAAAAGCTGCAAAATTCGTTGATCAGTAGCAGAGAAAATGTATGATTTTCTAAAATTGGTTGCAAGAAGCTGCTGCACAATTTGCTTATCGGTACAAGGAAGATTTTTCAAAATTCCCCAATCTGTCACGAAAACGGCCTGTGAAAATCATCAAAAATAGTAAATTCATCGACCAGTCATGGAAAAATCCACAATTTTTGCCAATCGGTCGCAAAAAACCCGACAAAGTTGGTTAATAAGTAGAAAGTAAATATCGCAAAAATTGCCCATTGGTCGCAGCTAAAAAATTGCCAAAATCCTTTAGTTGATCTTTTAAACAAATCGGAAATTCGTTGATTCAATCAGTCGCAAGAAAAAGAGAAAAAAATTTCAAATCGATAAAAAGAAAATATAATGAAATTCGAATCAGTCACGTGTAAAAAAAAAAAAAATTGTCAGAAAAATCACAAAATTCTTTGATCAGTCATGAAAAAAAAACAATGATTGTTTCCAATCTGTAGCAAGAAAAAGTTGAAACATTTGCCTATCAGTTGGTGGTAAAAAACATGAAATTCATGGATCAGTCATGTGAAAAAAAATACGATTTTTACCAAACGGTCAAAGAAAAATATCGCAAAATTCAACCACCAGTTGCAGTTAAAAATCTCAAAATTTGTCAGTGAATTTTAGAAAATATCTTGAAATTCTTCAACCAGTTGTGGGAAAAAAAAGTCGCAAAATTTGATGATTGGGTCCGAGAAAAAAACGTCAAATTCGCCAGTTGACAGAGGGAAAATTCTGAAATATTGCGAAAATCAATTGATTGTCGGAAAAAACAGTGAAATTCATCATTTGACCACAGTGAAATCACAAAATTTGCCAATAGTTTCTTTCGGGTGAGTATGTCAGCGTTTTACAAAATGTATTTTGCATTCCTATAAAAGATGCCATTGCACTTCCTCATGTATTAAGAAAAAATCCCTGCGACTTTCTTTTTTTAAATTCCCACAGAACATTTTTGTTCAGACGAAGTTTGTAGCAGAACATTGCAAAGTATTCTGCTTTGGGGATATATACATTTCAGGGATCTGTCCAGACTTTTCTCTCAGGGTCCTGTTTTTGTGAAATTGTGAACAGTTTTTTTTTTACATTTGTGAAAAATCTAGTCCTAATTTTGTGAATTAAAAATGATCATTATATTCAGGTTCTTTTTTATATGTTTTTAAGAAGATATAGGCATGCAAAATACATATATTTTCTTTATATATGTAAAAGTGACAGGCCAGATTTCACTTTTAAATGATTAAATTTGTGAAAGTTTTAGTTTTCAGCTAAAAAATTTTGTAAAAGGCCTATTTTTAAGACAAGGAATTTTGTGAAGGGTCCTTTTTTAAGGTGAAAAGTTTTGTGAAGGGTCCTGTTTTGATTTGAAAAATTTTGTGAAGGGTCCTGTTTTGAAATAAAAATTTTGTGAAGGGTCCTTTAAAGGACCCAGTTTCTTCCTAAACAGGTCCCTGCATTTTTGTATGAAACGACAAACAAAATCTTCATTTGGTGCCCCCCCCCCTCGCCTTTCGTTCTGGCACCCGGAGCACATACCAGGGTTGCCGGCTTTTTTTGGTTTTAGCCACTTAAAAAAAAGCCGGCTTTAATTTAAAAAAGCCGCCTTTTATTTTTCAAAAAGGTGGTCTATAGATAATTCATATAAAATTTGGATTAATTTATTTTTAATACATTTATAAATATTTTCTACTAAAAAAATATAAATTTCTATTAAATTTTGTCAAATAAATAAGTCCTTATAACTGCTAGAATGCAACTGTGAAGGCATTATGTCAGAAAAAAAATTATAAATATTCAGAAGAATATATTAAATTAGACTCCAAAGTATTGGTTTGGAATTCTTTATCATAGTTCTACACATACCACACAGTTTACAGATTATATGAAAGAATAAGAAAATATCACACATCAAAATAGAAATATTCTTACATACTGATATTTACTTTTAAAATTGATTAAAACTAAATAGCACATATGTATTTAATAACTGAAATTATCTTATATAATACTTGAGAACAAACACTCAGTAATAAGCAATTGATATTCTAACTTATAAAAATGATATAGTAAAAAGTTTTTCTGCTACTAAGCTGTTATATAACTTATTCCAGATATGTCCATACGGACAGATTAAAATTGTAGAATGAACAATGTTGAAAGAGAAATTAGGAAGAATGTAACATTTGAGGAAATTTTAGTACATGTAAGTGTGTATAAAATAAAGAGAACAATTAAAAAAATGGAACAGTGTTAAGGTCAGTGTAAACCAGAGAAAATAATTGGTAAGGCATTTTATTCCAATATTAATGTCTTCATTATATTGAAAAATTGGGTTATATTGATTTCTACCTCAATTAAATGCCTTTAAAACTAATTAAAAAACACATAAAAATGTGTCATTTATAATTAAAATGCTTCACTGTATAAAAGCCAATTTTGGCCAAAAAAGGCCAATTTTGGCCAAAAAAAGCCGGTTAAAACCAATAAAAGCCACCGGCGTGGCTTTTTTTAATTTTAGCCAGCTTTTTTGCAACCCTGGCACATTCCCCCTCTGCTTCTCAGTACTCCCCTAGTTTCAGCCCTATATAATATAAATATGATATAAAATGTATAAATGGCATCCAAGAAGTAAATACTATGCATATAATGATACATATAAGGCACATATATACGAGCATTAGTAGTACTGTTTCTTTTAGGCCATCATCGGCACAGCACCCTGCTTATTCTAAAATTGGCAAAATGCATCCTGTCCTTTTTAAAAATTGTGAAATGAACCTTCAGTTGTACCTAGAACATACTAGTAAAAATTCCTCATACATTTTTCATGCACACAATAATATAACAATTCATGTTGTTCAGCAAAATAATTCAGACTTTCTTTTAAAATTATTAGTATTAAGTAAATGAGTTCACATTACAATATGATAATGAATGAATAACATTTGAGTAATGATCTTTCATTAGAGCACTAGAAAATTTAAAATATAAAAAGTTTGGTGTCTTAGTAAGAACTCGATATTACATAAATTTAAATCAGTCAAAAAAAGAAGTTGCTATCAAATGGGAAGTTTTTAGAAATTGCGTACTTGCAACACGTAATATATTAATTGTCAAAGAATTTTTTTTTAAATATGCCCCTAAATCAATGTAAAATTCGTTTCAACCCAATAAATGTTTTTTTTAGTTTTATAAAACTGCATTATGACCGAGAAAAATCATGTAAACAAAGCATTCTTATTTACGTAATCAAACGCTGATCTCTCCAAAAAGTCCAGACTAAAGTCAAAACTATTGATAAATCAGATAAATAACAAAACACAAAATCGTGACAGAAATGTTTTATGTAAAGTATGCACACAAACACAATAAATCTAGAAAACAAAGTCAATTTACTTACCTGCATTCACACTCATTTTCACTATTTCCGCATGGCTTTGATTTCCGCGATGAGATAAACAAATCTTCCACACGTTGATTGATTGATGCGGAGCGTAACTCCACAAAGTGATATTCTGGTAAAAATAAACAATGCATTAAATTCTTTACTTGTTGAAAGCTGTATAAAAAATTAATAAAACAAACAAAAATAAATAATACAAGTTTCGGTCAATGAGGCCCAAGTCTGTATATGCCGCCATTTTAAGATGGCGGTTGATAGGTTAAGTTTTTGTCCAGATTATGTCCGTACATGACGAGGTCAGGTTTTTGTCCCGGAATTAACGAAAATTAGATTAGTACTGTTTCCATCCAGTTTAAGTTATTAAAACAGAAAATTGGACAAACAGGTGAAGGTTTAGTTTGGGAGTTGACGAAAATTGGATTAGTTGCGTTTTCATCCAATTTATGTTCTTAAACTGGTGTCCATATTTTGTAGTTATTTCGTAGTTACGTCTATGTCAAACATTCAACAAATTCTGAACGTATTTTAGCTGGCTGTATACGTCCAAATTACATATATAGACGTATTTCGGAAATAGTAGATGAAAACTGAATATAATCTGGACGTATGTGTTGTGTGGTTAAGACGGTATTCAAAATTTTTAACTCTCCCCATTTCCATTCCCTTGGGCCGATTTTGCCCATTTTCAATCCCCGCCGAGATATTAGCCATCTCAAAGTTGTTGGCGAGTTTGAAGACGATCCGTGCATAATTGCGACTTTTATCGTGCGAACAAAATTTAGTACATACATACATACATATATATATATATATATAAACTTTTTAGGTGGGGCTGGTTTTGGGTTCCTGGGGTCATATAATGAAAAGTTATGAAGGAATTTTTCAAAAGTCGCACCATGGTAACGACTGCAATAGGTAGTATTTTTTACGAAATCTACCTAAAATATTATAAGCATATGTCATATTATTGAATTTCGAATTATTATAACCAATCATATTCCGTTCCTTTCAAGTATAATTCTTATATAAGACATTTACCACTATTTTCTTTTTCTTTTAAGGTAGATATGTATTCTTAGTATCACACAATAGTGAAGACATCAGTCAAAGTGTTTTAACACATAGTTTAATTACATGACTCTTAAACAGTCTTTAATTAAATTTTAATTTTTTTTCAATTTCTTATCAAATAAATCATGAGTCAACTACCTTTTATTAATTTCATATTAAATTCCTGAAGTTTTCCATTAAATAAGATAATTTTCAATACTTTTAATGTATCAGAATTATTTAGAGAGTTTAATATATCACTGACCGTTTATATAAACAACAGTTATTTGCTTATTAATAATGAATATTATCATACTATTTTTCAAAAAAGGATAAAACCATTAACATAATATATATCATTCACCATGTATATAAAAACTGTTACCTTGTGTTGCCACACCATTCTTCAGAAAAGAATAAAACCACCATTCAAAATGAATTGTTTAAAATAGTAAAATTAAATGTATTGCTATCTTCTTTAATCTGTTTGTTTATTTTTTCAAAGTGTTCGAGTATGGTACCCCTACTACAAGTTTTAATGGAATGTTACAATTTGTGCGTATATAACTAAAGAAATAAACAATCCTATAATAATTAAAAATATATAACATATCTATAAAATATCAAACTAAAAATCTTAACACTATAATTCATATTTTTAAAAATTAAAAAGTTTATACTATTCTCCAAAAAAGGATAACTCGAACTCTGCATTAAATCTGACGATAAATATTAATTATAAATTAAATACCTGAACTACTAAGTCATGAAAATTAATTATGAACTAACTAATCATCTAAATTTTAAAAATACATAAAGTAATTCCAGTATGTCGGTAAATTTAGAATGCAATATTACAGTGAAACCTTGTACAACGGTCACTCCGATCAACGGTAACCTCCGAATACCGGTCATGTTTTAGTGTTACCGAATCACTTTCATAGAAATAACATTGCACTAAACCTCTGAACAATGAATTCTGAACAACGACCACCCCACATCATTTTTATTTTCAAATGTTCCTTATTCTCAAATTTTTATATAGTTGTCAGTTTTTTTTTTATGTTTGTTTGTTTGTTTGTTAAATTTGACTGCAATTCTATAGAATTAAAATTGCAATTTAATGACAGTTTTCTCCAAATCAGGAATAAGAAAATATAAAAATAATCGTAGATGTTAATGAGTTAAATGATATTTTAAATAGCTTCGAAATGACCATTAAATCCAGCGAGTGCGTGGATGTAGATAAAGATTTGGCAGTTACTACTTTTAATACGATAGAAGAACTGATAGAAAGCAAGGCCAATGAGAATAAGAGTAATGACGAAAATGAAACAGAAGGTATATGGTTTTATCACAAAATTGTAGCGTAAAACCATATTCTGATGTTCTTTTTTATCATCAGAGAAATTAAAATTTTTTCGCTCAATCAAAAATGATTATCCATCTAGAGAAAGATATATGCTTAAAAACAGATAAGTGATTCCATTAGTTTAAAATAATAGTATGTATAATAGTATGTATTTTTTAAATGTAAAAATTAAATAATTTTTGAAAATTATTTTGATTTTAATGTAATGTAATTTTCACCTTTTAAAATGTGGGACCTCTGAATAGCGGCAACCTCCGAAGTACGGTCACTTTATAGTGCTCCCAGTCGTGGCCGCTATTCAGAGATTTTACTAAATACTTACTCTTAACTTTTAAAAAGATGGTCATAAAGAACATTTTTTTTTTTATGATTTTGCATACTTTATTTATCCAATGTATGTATACACATTTTTTTTTTTTTTTAGTGTTATATAGTTTTGATAAGTTTTCTTGAGAATTTTTTGTTTATATTTATGACGTATTTTTCGAAGAATTAAAGAGATTTCTTGTAACCACAAAAATCGCTTTTATTTGTTGACGCGATGAACATATATTTTCACACAGACAACACAGACAACACGACAGCAATCACAACCAGAATTTTCACATATTTAAATATAACTAACACCGAGGTTTGGTGTATTCAATGTTATCAGTCAACGGATGCGACCCTTTCTGCACATCAGCTAACTCATAAATGTGGGGGGTAAAAGTTATTCCGTGCCAGGAACCAACGCACTTAGCGCCCTCTGGCAATGCAGAGAAGCTGAAAAAAGATGCGTTACATAGGGTAGGGGCAGGGCCCAAACCAAGGGTGGGCAGAGGGGGCATGTGCCCCGGGCGCCAGAGGCAAGGGGGCGCCAAATGAAAGATTATACGTTTGGAATCCATCATTTTCTTCTGATGGACTGATGGCTTTCATTATTAAGAAACAGCCATTATAAATGGAGTGTTAGATGAAGATGAAAAAGCAGCCGTAAAAAGTAAAAAAAAAAAAAAATATGGCCATTTTTTTCCCCCATTCTGACCAGAAAATCAGAGTTGAAATTTTTTACGGCTGCTCTTTCATCTTCATCTAACACTCCATTTATAATGGCTGTTTCATAATAATGAAAGCCATCAGTCCATCAGAAGAAAATAACTCGGTTAAAGTGGAAACTCGGTTAAGCGGGACTCGGATAATCGGAACTCTACTGTATAAGCAAACACTGTAAATAGCCGGTAATACATGCGAATGCTTTGTGATCTAACTATAATTGCAACAAACGTCACATTCAATTCTTGTAGTTCAACATTGCATATTTTATGATTACATATTTTGAATTTTAAAATAAGTCGGCCATTAGAAAATTAGTAAAATTCTCTTTGTAAATATACTTTGAGGAAGAAGGGGGGGGGGGGAGGCAAAATTCATGTTTGCCCCGGCGCATAAAAAGGCTAGTTTCGGCCCTGGGTAGGGGAGTACACAGTGAGACAGCAGCCACTTTGACACATAGTTGTAACTTTTTCTTCAAGCTGTCACACACACATAACGACCTCATCTTGTGCAACACGTGGATGTAGTTTCGGCACTTCAGTTACTCGTCCGACAAAATAGTAAATAATTCCTTATTTTATAGTGGTTAAAGTTAGATAAACGACTATTTTAGAGTTTATTTCCTTCAATATGACATACATTTACATAACCAAACTTATCTATATCTAATAATAGACTATTTCGGCAAAATGATATAAACTTTTTAAAGCGATGATATTGATGTAACAGATGTGGCATCCATTTTGTTACTACGTAACGAAAGTACACAGTGAGACACACAGTTGTGGTACACAGTGAGACGTGTCTTATTGTGTACCTACTATGTGGTTCTGATGTTAAAAAAGTCATTTATTAATAAAAGAAGGTTTTTTTCTCTCTCTCTCTTTCGCTCTGTGTGTGTGGGCGTGCGATGGCTAGGGAAATTTATTAAATGTAAGAGGCTGAAAATTTGCATGAAGGTAGCCCAAGGTCTGCCACTGTCCACCCGAGGCTGATATTTTTAATATTTTGAAAATCTAGAAATATTAATTAGAAATCATAAACTGCAGAAAATTATTGATAGAGTGTAAAAATGTATGATTTATGAAAAAAATATATATTTTCTCACTGTGTACTACTTGTGGTACCCAGTGAGACAATTTTCGATACTCCGTTATGCTGCTTCTGTGCTTTTAGAAATAACTTTTTAAAAACCATTTATACATTAATGTGTAGCGCATTTGTGTAGCTTAACGATGTAGCAAAAATTTTTTCAATAGAATAAAAATTGTCGCCATTTGTTAAATAATAATAATTTTCGTCTCACTGTGTACTGCCTTCTCCTATTGTTTTTCTAAATTTCTAACGTGAATTAACGAGTAAGGCCTCATGATATGCTATAGCTATGGTAATGATTATTAATTTCCCATTAATGCATAAAAAAAGATATGTTTTTTGATAATAGACGATTAATGTTTTTTTTATGCAATTAAAAGTGAGAATAGTGGGAGACGGAAAGGTAATTCTTTTTAACAGCGTCTGAATTATTTTGCTAGCTTTAAGATTTATTCCAATTTGCAGAGCCCATGTCTACAGAAAAAAAGTGCACTACTTATCAAAATATGCACTATATAAAAATATATATAGTGAAATAACTTGCCTATTTCTTTTCAAATATAACGACTGGAAATTGTACGTCAAACCTGGCTAGTGGGGTGCGTTCATACTATACATAGTTTTATAAATATTCATGTCTTCGTGCAACAGCTGTTGCACTCTTACGCAAAAAATGCATTAATACAACACTTATTACTATTCCATATATTACATTTAATAATTTCGAAAATAATATGACTCCATCTTAAATACGACTTAAGCACCATGGCAACCCAGAATCTTTACATATTATGGGATATCATTGAATTAATTATGAATGATAAGATTTAATAGAATGATGAAAACATTTTTTTAATATCTCCTTAAATTTTGATACCACTTACGTAAAATTTGAAATGACGTGATAAATTCTGCAACGATTATATAATTTAAATTAAAAACCATTCGGTTCGGTAGTTTTTGCGCTGTTAGATGTGGGTAGTCGGACGGGCCAGATGACGAATAGGTGCTACGTATTTATATAATTACGCGCGCACCTTATAATGAACCGTTAAAAAAAAAAAAAGTAGTTTAAAATAGTTTTCTATGTACTGCTTTCTCTGACACGCACAAATAACGATTTAACAGATATAAATATCTAAAGTTATATTCATCTATGGTATTTTGAGAGAAAAAAAATCTTCGTATTCCTTACGTAAGAATGTAAAAATAATTGGAAATGTATTTTTAAATTAATTCTTTTCGTTATTCATTAGAAAAAAAGACAGTTTCTCACTGATAGATCCACTAATACTATATTTGAGAAAAGATCAACAGAATAAATCTTATTCAATTAAAAATGGAAATTCATTTTTAAAAGGGATAGTTTATAATAAGTTACTGATATGAATACAATTCAAATTTATAGATCCTTTAAATTTATGCACATTAAAGATATATTATCAACAAAAAGCTAAATTTAACAATAAAAAATTACGTATTTTGTCAAAAAAAAAAAAAAAAAAAAAAAAAAAAAAAACAGAAAAAGCTAATTGCCGTGAAAAAAAAAGAAAAAAAGGTAAATATAGAATTGATTCTTTAAATATTTTTATACCAAAATTTTTTGAACAATGGCATTTTCCATAGATTTCAATGCGGTATGTATTATTATAGACAAAAAACAATTTATCCTGAATATCTAAAGGTGTATGTTAACAGGGCTTTTGAAATCTATAAAGAGTTTCATACTGATAAATTTTACAAGACTGTTGGAAATGGATTTATTGAACTAATCTATTAGTAAGTTATTTTTTAATGCAGATTTCTTTTTCAAAATTCATTAATACTACGCATAAGTACAGATCTAACAAAAAATTTCATATGCACGAAGGGAAGTCAAATAAAGGTAAAAGCCTTTTTAGAAGTCATTGAATCAAAACACTTGGTTAGTCATAGATTCTTTGACAGTATACACAAAATATATTATGAACAGCTTTTAAAATAACTAACTAATGGGAAGATAATCCGTATTTAAAGACTTTTATTGTTATTCAAAAGTAAAGATATTTTATCTACAAACAGCTAACTGCAAAAATAGAAAAAATACGTGATTTCTCAAAGAAACACAGGTAACGAATTCTAGTTACAATAAATTAAATACAGAATAGAATATGGCTTTTAATCATGATAATGTACATAGTACTTCTAAAACAAAAAACATATAATACAAGAATTTTCGTTAGATTTCAATGTATCGTTGATTAATATAAACTAAAATAATGTCATCACACATATGAGTAACTAAAATTACATTTCTATCTTGCCTTACAAATCCAGAGAGAGTCTTCTTACCACTTATACAAAACTGTTGGAAACGTATATTTAGAGCTTAATCTACCAGTAAATCATTGTATTACTGACAATTGCTTTTTCAAAGATTCGTTAATACTACGCCAAAGTACAGATATAACACAAACCTGATTATATTTAAATATAAAAGAAAATCTTAAAAGTATTTTAAGAATTCATTGAATCAAAAACAATTGATTATTTATAGATCCATTGAAATTATGCACAAGTAAAGATATAGTATCAGCAAACAACTATATGTAAAAAAGAAAAAGTACGTGCTTTCTGAAAGGAATAGAAATAACTAATCGCGAATACCGAAAACTAAAAATAGAATGATTATTAAAGATAAAGATGCAAGTTTCTAGTTTGCCCGACATCTGCCTGGGGAGAAAACGTAAACGTGAAAAAAGGAAATGCACAATGAATCAAAACGCTTTGTCACTTGTCTTTTTTTGTCTGTAATCCTTTGAAATAAAGTAGTTGCTCATTTATAGATGTATTACTTTAATCTATCACATTATTTATAGATCCATTTATTTATTTTCATTGAAATACATTTCTAATTATGAAATGACTTAATGGTTATAATAATTACGAACATATCGAAATATATTTCAATAAGACCTTTCAATTGTTCAAATATTTCGTATTCCCTAATAAAAATGTAATATAAATATATTTTTAGAACAAATGTTTCTAGAAGTGAATAAAAGGATGACATATTTTTTTAGTTATAGATTCTTTAACCCTTTGACGGGCAAGTAATTGTGTTTCTGTAAAGTTGAATTCACACCGAATTAAAAAAAAATATATTTCAAAACAGTGAAAAACAATATTTATGGTTGGAACAATGGAAAATGTAACCAGCTTTATGGACAACCTAGTTGCGGAGCAACTTTACATCCAGTGGAAAGGGGATAGTGTTGCAAGAGCATTAGGGAGCCTTAAAAAATAATGTTTAGACGTGGCTGGTAGCCACAAGATTAAAAATTACTTAAAAAGTTGAGAAAAAATTAACAAAAAATTAAAAAAGTACATAAGTACTAGTTTAACATGATATGATAAAGAAAAAGAAAAAAATTAAAAAAAGAGAGAAAAAAAATTCCATTAGTTCCAAAAATGAAAGGAAAGGCGAAAAAAAGGATTTTTTTTCATGAAAGTTACCAAAGAAAAATTTCGTTAAAAGTTTCTGGTGCGAATGTTGATTAAATAAAATGATCTTGTGATATAATGTAGCCCACCACCTCTCAAGGGTTTAATACTACACAATGTAATATACCGTAATTTCCAGTGTATAATCCACGGAACAAACAATCGTTGACCCCAATTTTTTAAAAATAAAATGTAACTTTTGATATCGCTGTAAATATTCGTCTTCAATTATTGAATACAATTTCTGCGTCCAAACTGAATTATTTGATCTGCGAGTTATACACGGGAAATTACGGTAATACATAGCTTTCATCAACAACAAAAAATTGATGGTTGGTTGTATGGGGTTTAATGGCGCAAAATCCCATTTGGGACATGCTGCGCCAAAAAAGGATGGAAAATGTTTTTTGGGAACCAAACTTTAGGTATGTCAATGAAATATAAGTCCATTCATGTTACGTACAATTAAAAATACATATTATCAACAAATAATTATATGCAAAAATATAAAAATAAATGTTTTTTTTTAAAAAAACAGAAATAACTAATAGGAAATACCAAAAACTAAAAATAGAATGATTATTAAAAATTGAGATGCAGGTCCTCCGACTGCTGCCTGTGGGAGAAACCGTAAAGAAGAGCTCAAAGAAGCAAACCGTCCCTTGTGCCTAATATCTGTAGTCTGTGAAATAAAGCAAATGCTTACGTATAGATCTATTACTTTAATCCAGTGATTCCCAAACTTTATGTCTCGCGGAACCCTTTTTAGAATGAATTTCTATGACGGATCCCCTGAAACCTACCGTACCCTATGTTAAAAGCTAATGTTTTTTAGCTGCATTGCTACTGAGCAGAGGAAGTGGGAACTGATAATAATGTAAACAATTGTGCATTGACCAAGAAATAAAATTATATTTTGAAACTTTTACCGTAATACTGAATTTATTTTCAAATATTATCAACACAGATGAAATTGGCAAAAGATTACGTACTTGATTAACCTCCAAAACTCAAGAAATCGTAACAGTTGCCCTATAATAAATTTTACATTATTAGAGTGAAGAACAAAAACGCATAAACGTTTAATGTGGTAGGGTTGTTTTGCACGAATATCTGAATTCGGTTCCAGTTGATACTAATTCCAGGCTAAGCTATGGTTCTGCATTTAAAAGACTTCTGTATGTCGTTTTCGTGGCTGCGTTAGTTGAAAATTTTGCTTCAAAATCCTATGTTGTTGGGAAAGGAAGCAAAACAAATCCTGCTTTCTTAGTCAAAGTTTTAATTCTGAAAAATAAAAGAAAAAACCTGAGAGGATTTAGTTTTAAAGTAAGATCATTAACACTAAAAATACCAGGAATTTTACTCAAGTTTTATAAAAATATTTCCGACTAGAATTTTTATTTAAAATTATTTAATGTTAAATGTAACTTATTTCTGCTAGATTTATATTTATTTATTTTATGATAAATTTTTGGTTCTAGACGAAATATTTTCATTTGGTACCACCAAATAACCGGTTGTTGGTATATTCAGTATTAACTTGCTAAGAGATGTCAAATGATCGAGAACCTCGTGTTTCAAAGTGTTTAAGCTGGGTGGTTTTTAAATAACGCTGAGCACATTGAATGTCGTCTTTTCTATTCAGCTGTTCAAAAACGTTGTTAAAACGAGTTTTTCAAAGACGTTTGATGCCCTGAATATTTAATTGTATTTTCGTTTTAAATCTGGTGTTGTTCGCAAAATTTGTTAACAAAAGTGACAGTAATCCATACTACCGTTTCCACCAGAATCCTACCAATATAAGTTCCAATTTAAAAGAAGACACGTTTGGTAAATACATCGGGAATTATGACAGATTTTCAATGATGAATACATTTATTTCATTTTGCTACTCATCTCGGCCAAATATGAAATTAGCATTCACAATCTTCATTACTTAAACAATTTGCCAATTTAGACTTATGATTCTTCTAAAATCACCTCTGTAGTTCCAACAATCGTGTAAACTCTCTTCCTCGACATGATCATCTTAATTCAGTAAGTAGTATGAGGGGAGGATGCTGCCTTCCAATAACGTCACACATACGTTTAGAAAGTTTGCTTTTAAGAGTTCGTGATTATATATATATATATATATATATATACATATTTTAAATGGCATTTTCAATCTTATGATAAGTTCAGAAGATACATTGTCGAGGGTAGCGTGTATATATAAAGGGTGTAATATATGGTGCGACAGTCTTTGCCGTTTCTTTAATTTTTGCAATGGCTCCAGCATTTTGACCCGTCTTCGATTTCGCATCATCAGTGTATTCATGTTCGTATGTGTTTTCCTATATATTCATCATAAAACATTTCGTCTCTTACTGTGTTGGTTTGTAGTGATCTATAATCAACATGATCCTGATAGCTTCGTGAATCCGCTTTCATACTAGCGTTAGTAAGGAACATAATTTTAATCAAGTTAATGTTCTCAAACACCGTAAAAATAGAGAAGTCAAGCCTAGTTCCGTGTTCTCAAAAAAGTAAATTAAGCATTTTAACCGTCCTAGTCTGAAAGGGATATTACTATATGTAAGTGAAAAATACTAATAAAACTGCCAATCCAGTGAAGTCAGTAGATTCATTCATTTGTATTTAAACCTTTGTATATCTGCAGAGATAGTTACGTGTTCTTTTATGTCACCAGTCATATAGTTAATTTTTATGAAGTTATTTGACAAGGGAATATTTAACATTAAATTAACACCATTTCCATAAAGGAAATTCTTGGCAATGTTAGTTTTACACAGTTTATCAAGGATCTCTGCAATTATATGATTTTCTGGAACACAAGTGAAATATCAGAAAGGCGCCAAGGATTATTGGCGCCTGCTTAACGGGGGCTTTGGTGTCAAACCAGGCAAACTTTTATCACTAAATTTAGAACATTATTTTTATCCTAATTAATTCAGTGATTAAACAAGGAAAAAGGAAAAATTTTAATTAGTGGTAGAAGTATATCTTATTGCTTATTTCGCCTTTATGAAGTCTGTGCGTATATCCAGGACATTTCATATTTGTTTTAAGGCTCCTCTCAAATGATTTGCTAAACAAGAGCAAAACGTTTTAACACCTTTACAAATTCATTTTTAGCAGATAGATATAAAATTGGAAGGCCTAACTATAGAAGCTATTTCGAATCGAAATGTGTTTTTCATTTTTTATAAATAAATTACCTATTGAGATATAAAGGATTTTGATCACGTGTGTTTCATGACGTTTTTCAACCTTCCTTGAGTGGTTATTCTTCTTTTGCGCGGAAATTCGGTTCAAAACGTCCACAATGACAATATATTCTAAAAGATCTAATGCGTTTATATATATATAAAAAAAAAAACGGAAAACACTGTTCTGTTACATATTTTTTAAACAATAACACCTGCTAGTTTCATGCATTTCCGAATAAAAATTAATTAAAACTTATGTCATAAAGTCGACCTTTTGGATTTGAGTACAGCCTTAAAAATTGTTGTGATAGTTTCTTTTGAAGCATGCATATGTTACTTTGCACTTCATAAGGGAAAAAAAATCAGGCATTTTGTCATTTAAATCAGAATGATTTCTTTCAAAGGATGACGCAGTTCAGTACGAAACGTGGAGTTACTGAATAAAATTTCACCTCAAATAACACTGAGACGAATTGAGAAATTCAAATATCCAAATTACCCTTCAGAATACAATTTCTCGCTTTCTTCGATTAACTCTACGTTTGTGTCTCATTTATTGCATTTTTTGATCAAAAAACTTAAAAATAGAGTACAAGCAGAAATTAATTTTGGCACCGGGAATTTTTAGAGAAAATAAAGATTAGTATATTAAAAGATTTCAAATAGTAGGTAGTTATCTATGTAGAAATATTATTGTAACAAGAAAATCTGTTTCTTCAATTTTTATTTATTTTTCTAAAGCGCGGTGGAGACCCATGAAAGTTCACGCAGACCACACTTTGGGAACCTCTGCTTTAATCTATTACATTATTTTAGATCCATTATTTTATTTTCATTGAAATTCCTTTCTAATTATAATAAATATAATAAATAAATCGCCATAACAAATACAAAAAAATAGAAATATATTAAAATAGGACCTTTCAAATATTCAAATATTTCGTATTCACCAATAAAAAAATTAACAGAAATATATTTTTAGAACTTGTCTTTCAAAAAGTGAATAAAATACATTTATTTTTATTTCATTAATTCTACAAGTTATAGCAAGATACTTCGCTTCAATCAAGATAAAAATCAAGGAAATGTATTTTTAGAAGCATGATTTCAGAAAGTCGTTGAAATAATAGATTGACTATAAATCCATCGGTATTATGCAGAAGTACAGACATTTTATCAATAAACAGTTATATGTGAAGTAAGAAAAAAATTTGCTTTGATAAAGAAACAGAAATAGTTAATCGGAAATACCGAAAAATAAAAATTGAATGATTATTAAAGATGAAGATGAAAGTAAAGTTATAGTGCCTGAGAGGAGGTAGGTGTAAAAAAAGAAAAGCATAAAGACGCAAAACGCTTCGTCATTTGTCTCTTTTATCTGCAATCTTTTTCTACCCATCCTTTGAGGACTGAAGTTATTACTTCATTCCTCATAACGTGGGTACATTGAGTCATATTAGATGGCAGTCAGCAACTTATTATGATGAATTGTTGAAGGACAAAGTAGAATTCAGAGCAGAGTTTGACTAGTTTCCTCTAATGTGATAAATACTTATGTAAAAAAAGTGCATGAATTTTTTGGTATTTTATTTATTCTTCGTACAAAAGGAAGGTTGACATTTGGTGATCAATTGAAATGTTGGTAAATAAAAAAAATATATGAAATTTAAACATTTAAACAATTTATTTTAAGGGTAAGATTTTGTGTTTTCCATTTTAATTTTATTTCATTTTAATTTATTTTATTAATTTAAGGCTAATTTTCGTGAATAAAAAAATCAAATTCAGATTGTATTAAAAAATAAGAACAAATTGTAACACCTTTGTTATACCTACAGTCATTATCTAACACTTTCCATATTTGTATATGTTCCTGACCAAGGGTGCAGAGTTACGAGGGTTGTCTTTTAAGTTTTTACAAAAGGTAGGAAGAAAAATAATTTTTGGGGGACAAATTGTTTTATTGCTTTTCAAAACATTCGCCTTTAAGATTTATACACTTTCCCATCCGTTCAATCCAACTCTTGAAACAGTTTATCTCAGCGTTTAGACAGTGATATCTCAAATACATAGTTTTGGAAGGCATCAATAAGGCTAATTGAGGTGATGGAAATCGCTGCACACGCATTTTTGTTTGACATAGGGGAAAAAGAAAAAGTCGTCAGGCGAAAAATCAGGAGAATATGGGAAATAAGACATTAATTCGATATTTTTATCCTTCAAATTATCAACACGTGCTGTTTGAAAGCTGGCGCTGTCGTGATGAAGAATGATACGGCGTTTTTTGTTATTTTTTCCTGATTTCGTTGATGATTTTGGCAAACAAATTTCTGTATATCATTTAGCGATAAAAGTTTTTCGTTCCTCTAAAAGAATGGTTGCTATATGTCCTGTAAGGCCGAATAAACAACCAATCATTTTCTTGGAAGTACTTCATGAACGAACAATTTTCATAGGATTCGGATCACCTGGAAACGCCCAAACAGTGAATTGTTGTTTAACTTCTGGCTCATACGAATATATCCAAGTTTCGTCACATATAACGTTGTTGTATAGTGATTTTGCTGTTCCAAATTAAAAAAAAAAAATTAGCATTTCTTCACACCAGCCTCTTTTTTGAGCTTCTGTCAAATTGTGCGGAATCCACCTGGAACAAATCTTTTTAACAGCTAAATGTTCGTGTAAATTCGAATGTATTGCAGTCTGTGATATGCCAAAGGATGCTTATATCTCACGATACGTGACATGCCGATCTTGATCAATGATTTTGCGCAGAGCATTGATGTTGTTTGGTATCACTACCGATTTTGGTCGTCCTTCACGAGATTTATCACGGACGGACGCACGACCACGACGAAATTCTGCAAACCAATTGTAAACAGTCTTTTCTGATGGTGCTTTATTACTAAAAGTTTGACGAAGCGATACTAAGCATTCTTGTCGAGAGATGCCTTTCTTAAAATCATAAAAAATCATCCGTCGGAAACGTTCAGTATTTATTTCCATTTTTTGCACTCACTTGTTTCTTTAGAACACTCACTTTAAACAAAACACGCAGACGATTTCTATGATGCCACTAATTCGAAGATAAAAAATTTTAATTTTACCAATATCCTGAAGACAAATTTCAGTAGCGCCTTCTATTGGTCGTTTGTAAAACATAAAATGCAACCTAAAATAATAACTAAAACATTAGAACTGAGTTATCTTAAATTCCCAAATTCCCACAATTTTCTCTATTAAAAAAAAGTTTGATATTTAATCTGGAAAGCAAATCAGTTCTTTCTGTTCATAATGTGTATGTATTTACTCAACCAGAATTATTCAAATATATTTCGTAAAATGAAAGTGAATATGAAAGGAATGAAAATAAACAAAATTTACTGACGTAAAAAAGCGCCATAATTATAAAATACGCAGTTCTACACTGAACCTAATTCTTTATCCATTGACACTATAAAAAGATATTTTAACTAGTCTTTCAACAGACTTTATTTTCTTTCGTGATAAATTATTTATATCACTTAAATGTCATAATTCATTCCTATCTGCGCCCAAGCAACATCGAGGTAGAGATATGTATCTATCGGAATAAAATTTAAACTTTGAGCGGAACACTAAAAGAATTTCATAACACTTCGTGATATCATCACAATATAAAAATTCTATGATACTGTGTTGAAAAAATACTTACGTTTATAACGCATTCCAACATAGTTGAAAAGGGTGTATTTGTTCTGTTTGTCTGTCTCCCTGTCTATGCTCTACGTCCCATAAATATACTAGGATTGCTATGAAACTGAAGTATGAAAATGTTTCCTGCGGCATGTTCGGTATTGAAAGTAAAATATGTAGCATTCAAGTTTCAACTCCATGGACACTCAAAAGATTTCTTTTACGTTACGGTCTATGGGGAAAATTGTTTGCGGTGCTTTTAATGATACTATATTAAATTTAATTAATTTTTCAACTATTTTTCAGCAGTGAAATTACGCTTGAATTTATTGAATATTAAAGACGTGAATTATCACGATGGTAACAAAGAGTAAACCAACAGAGTGAAAAATGTCCAAGCCGGGAATCAAATCCGGGCCCCAGTAATAGCGCTCCAGCGTTCCACCACTAAGCCACGAGGACGATGCCCAGCTTGGCATCTCTCACTCACATAAGTCGGTGAGGCTACTACCACAGCTATTAGATGGAAATGTCTTGTGTCCTCATGAAGACTTTTCCATATAATAGCTGCGGTAGCAGTCTTTCCGATTTATGTGAGTGAGAGATGCCAAGCTGGGCATCATCCTCGTGCCTTAGTGGTACAGCAGTGGTCCCAAGGACCGGGTTCGATTCCCGGCTTGGACATTTTCCACTCTGTTGATTTACGCTTAGTTAGCAATGTGATAATTAATATTCGATACTACATTATTTTAAACATTTTGAAATTTATATGTACCAATCACTGGGTTAAACTACAAGCCACTTACCGAGGAATAGGGTCTGCATATAATATATCGTTAATTTACAGGGACATACAAAAGAAATTTGGCTAAAGTACTGTCTCTGTACCATAATTGCTGGAAATGCACCTTCAGTATGCGTTAACGTTTTAAAATTAAATTGTTTCTTTGCATATAACTTGGTGTATATATATTCTATATATCATATAAGAGGCTGCACAATAAAATCCAATATCTTTACAACAATTGCTGGTAATTCTAGAAATCGGATTTTCAAACGTGTTATGTGTTTTTTTAAATTGTTTACTTAGATACTTTAATAAACTTTATTCACCTTAATAAACTTCATAACATTCACCTTAATAAACTGTAATGTTTTTTTTTGCAAAATTCTCAATGCGTTGGAAAATGTTTCATAATCTACTCTAGATGCATGATTTTTCGTTCTTGTTTTTTTTATAGTTTAAGGCCTGTACAGAAATCGAATTCAGGTTTGAAGGAGACAGAATGTAATATTAACCAATTAATTAAATGCAAGACCGAAATGCTATGGGATTATTATATTTTATTATTTTGAATACCCCGTAGTTGGCTTTACAATTCTCAACTACCGATATTATTTTGAGGCAAAATAATGTTTTATAAACATTTCAAACGACAACATGTGCACTCAAGAAATTAAGAGGATAACAGCAGTAGAGAAATTTTATTTAATGTGGTTGTACTTTTTTCTATGCAAACTAATAAACTATTTCCATTATTCTTTATTTATAGCTTCGGTAATAGCTAAACGATAAGTTCGTTTTTCGGAAAGGAGGAAAAAAATATTAATAGTATGTTTATCACACAAAATAAAATCACATGTAAAGGAATTTATGTGGACGAACCATTTTCGCGAGAATTACTGGGGCGATTTCAGTATTTTTTTAAATAGTTTTTAAAGAAATATAAATTAACTTTTCAAGAAAAAATAAAAAATTAAATTGAAAAAAAAATTAATAGTTCTGTTACCTTGAAAAATCTTGATGGCAGAATCGCATAACTATTCTATTTTATATTTCTTGCTCAACGATCAAGTTATAGGTACAAATGCTACAATAGGCACGAATGGTACAATAGGTATAAATGGTATCTAAAATAGTTTACATCTGATTTCGCAACTGTTTTCCCCCCTTTAAATTAATCAAAGAAATAAAGAAAATTCTCTTTGGATAGCGCTCGTTTTTAATATAGAAAAAGAGCTGATATTTGAAAATCCCTCTGAAAAAGAAAAACTCACTCCTATACGAAAACTGTTCTTTTCTTAATTGAGAAATACCTTCAACATTTTGTTCGACTTTAACAATAATCAAGAGAAAGGAAGGCCTAAAAGAACTGTTGCCAAAACTTCAAACAAGGAATAAAAAACGATGTAATACAGTAACTCTAATGGAAGTTATATTTTAGGAGAAATTATACCGATTAAAGTATATTGCGTAAGCTGAAAAAACAAATGATTATTTCAAAGCATCCTTACATAGTTCTGATTTATTATTTCAATTATATTCTGATTTATATTCTGATGATTAATTATATATCCAATTCAGTTTATAGTTTATTCTGAGTGTAAAAAATGTACAGTATTCTACAGAAGTTGTTTTCAGATGACATAAAATATATTAAGTGAATAAATAACTTCAAGCTAAAAATTACTTAAAGTATATATATATATATATATATATATACATTTTGTCTGCTTTTCCTTCTTCTACTTTAATTGTACAAGAGTAGGTTATATTTTAAATAAAAATGGTATTCATGCTACTGTAAACACTTAAAACAAAGAAAGTCGTTAAATATCAATATTTTATAAAAAAAAAAAAAAGCTAACTTTAAACATATGGTTATTTATTTCAGCTTTATATATCCTATGCAATTGTTTAATGAATGCAAATTTTAACAAAATAAAAACAAATTATGATTGCGTTAAAATATCAAGTTCACTTTCTTAACGTTACCAAACAGACAACCATACAGACTCCGACCATAGACTGGTTTATAGCTGAGACGTCTTCAAATCCAATTTTTATTGGTATGCGTACAAACAATGCTAAGATATCCAGTTCTCAAAATCAAATAGCCTTATATACATATTCTACTTAAATAATTACAGTGAAAATGTCAAAATATATATACTATAAAGATGCAGCTAATGTAGTCTTTATAGGTCTGAGTAGGTAAATGATGTTTATAATTTGGAAAAACTGCAAACAATAAGAAAGAAAGGAAAGTAAAAAAAAAAAACGAAACTTTAATTTGATGCTTACAATAGATAAGAAACCTAAAATAAATATTAAATATTAAATACAAACAACAAAATATAAACTATAAAATATGGAATCTAAAATTTACAATATAAAATATAAAATATAAAATATAAAAGAAGTGAAACTACAAAATAAAAAATATAAACAACAAACTCTGAAATATAAAATATAAAATGCAGAAATATTGATATTAATATAAAAAAATCATCATCAATAAAAGAGGTTATGGAAGATGAAGCGTTACATGCGTTTTCAAAAAACATACACGATTACAATATGAGATCTTGAAACAATTAATAATTTTTTTGACGAGAAAAGATATGCAAATG
Organism: Maratus speciosus; assembly: GCA_963932465.1. Lineage (NCBI taxonomy): Eukaryota > Metazoa > Arthropoda > Arachnida > Araneae > Salticidae > Maratus > Maratus speciosus. Next base: position 288,558,642 of record OZ010799.1, read on the forward strand.
ATTAATGTGATTTGTGACCTAAGTACTATCTAATATATAAAAGTTTTTCTACAGGACAAGGTTCAGGACCATAATAACATCTTTTCCACAGCAATTAATTTCAATTGTAAGACCTGAATGCATAAAACGCTGGAATAATTTTTTTCAAGAAGTAAAAAGAAGATAAATATGACGTCAGATTGGGCATTTACAATGGACAATTTCAAACATTTGACAATAATACAAAGGAGTGTAAATAAGAGTAAGTTAACAAACTAGGTTAATGGAATCATTAAAAGAATTAAAAATAAATTGAATATGATGTCATGCATACGGATATATAACGGATATTTTGGGATATTTGACAATCATACAATGAGCATCCATATAAGTAAGTAAAGAAAGCAGGCGAATATGACTTAATTTTAAGAATTAAAAAGAAGCTGAATATGTAGTCATATTGGAAATATAGTGGATTATTATCAAACATTTGATACCAAAACAAGGAGTATGGATATGAGTAAGTACATAAAACAGGTGAATATGACGACAGCAAAATAATTAACAAGAAAATAAATTTGACGTCATACAGAAAGTTTCACGGACATTATCGAATATTTTTAAATAATACGAGAAGTATAAATATGAGATACAGAAAGCAGGCAAATATAATGTCACATTTGAAAGAAAACGAACCTTTTCAAATAATTGTAATAATATGAGTAGCGTCAGTATAAGTAATTGCAGAGAACAGCTAAATATGACGTAATATTTAACACAAATGTATCGTTATATCATATGTGTCGTTATGTTAAATCTCTTTTACAAGAGAAAGTGAATAGTTTGAGTCATGAATAGTTTTTTATTTATAAAACATGAATTTTCCTTTCTCTTTAAGTTTTTTTTTCAAGCATCAAGACTATATTTATTTAGGCTTAAAAAAAAAGAAAAAAAATTACTGGCATAAAAGTAGAATTATTTACGCTTTCAATAAGTTAATAAAAATTGCGCAAGATATGTTTATTGAAGGTAAAAAATGTTTACAAGTAATACTCCTTAAGGATTTTAATTTTGAAATTTATTTTTCTAAACAAACACTCTTAAAATCCCAGGCAATGCCGTATACTTCAGCTAGCCTAATGCATTATGTAATTTACGGATACTGAAATGACAGGCTTAGGGGACATAATGCAATACAATTAATAGTAGTCGTTTGAGGAGACACACAGAGCAGAAGCATTTTATTTGTTTGCATAGATATTACTCAAATGGACCGCGCACTGTAACAAAAATCTGTAAATACACAAGGATACACAAACCTACAGATGTAAAGTTACTTGCTTACTAAACTTTCATCTGTAACTGTACAAAAAAATCTGCATATCTATAAAACTAGCTTTTGTAAAGCTACAGAAATCTGTAACATTACAAATGAATCGGCTAAAATTACAGTAATCTTACTAAAATTTTATCTGTAACCCTGGTTGCAGTTACATGAAAAGTTCTAGGCATCCCCGTTTCCTAAGAAATTCTTAGTAACCTTACAGATTTTTTTATTTTCGGCGCAAAAGTGTGTCTGTTACATGAATATTTGTTGTTGCCGTTCCATAAATGTTCTAGGAAACCCAGTTTCCAAGAAAAACTTTAGTAACTTTACAGATTTGTTTTTACAGTGCGGTTATGATTAAAAAAAGGAATTTGAAATAAAATTTAAGTAGTTTTTATCTTAATATAGACTGTTTCCTTCATATGAACAGTTATCATAATGCACGTTGGCGTTCAAAATGTACTTTTTATAATACATTCACTAATAAATGAATTTTCTTAACTTAAAAAAATAATACTTTGTTTTTTAATTACATTACTTATATCAAACTAGATACATTTATTATAATATAGGAATATACCATTTACTGTTTTTTATATGCTTTTGAAGTTCCTATCTTCCATAGAGCATATAAAAGAGACCTTGCATACCTAAGTATTACGTGAGTTACGAAAAAAAAATTACACTTTAAAATGAAGCGCGAAACAACATAGTTTAGGAACCACTGCTAAAATAGATAAAATCCACTTCAAATATAATAGAAAACAAAACGAAAGAAAAAAAAATCTTCTTCAATCTTTTGATATCTATGTCGAAGTAATTTAACACTTCATGCTACACCATTTACTCTTATTGTTTATATGCTTTAGAAGTTCGCCTCTTTCATAGAATATACATAAGAGACCCTCATATCTAAATACACTGGTTTCCAAAAATTATGGAAAAACAACAAAAGTAGCGATTACTCAAAATGTTACAAGTAGATTTTAATAAAACTGAGACACAATTTACAACACATAATAAGGTATAAAATTGCATTAAAAGAAATTACCAGACGATTGTGGTGCTTCCGAAATTAACATTTATAAAATAAACAAAATAAATGTCTCAGTTTGGTATAGGAAAAGTACCTTTAATATGGAGTATGATCACCCCTAGAAATAATACAGAACATAGAAGTGTGACAGAAGTGTGAATACAGAAGTGTGATACTGTAAATTATGCAATCGATAAGTTTGCTGGGAAGTGCGAGCCATTTCTCTTGTAAAACAATTGTAAGCGTGGCAAGGGTCTGAGGAGGGAGATTGAGAGCAGAAATACATCTTCCTAAAGCAACCCAAAGATGCTCAATGGGATTCAAGCTCAATGACCGCGCAGGCCATTCCATGCGCTGAATTGTTTGGTGCTGAAGATAATCTTCTACGATGTGAACCCTGTGCGGTCTACCGTTATCGTCCTGTCACAGGAAATCTTTACCTATCGCACCGACATTAGGGTGCTCATAAGCATCAAGAATTTCATCTCTATAGACGTGAACATTCACAGCTCCACGTGGAAAGACATGGAGGTCTGTATGTCTGCCCAAAGAGATACCATCCCAAACACAGACACTTCCTCCTCCATACGAATATCTTTTATGAATATTTGATGGATGATAGCGTGTTCCTTGTTTTCTCCAAATCATACAATGTATACTATCGCTTTGGAGGCTAAACGAGAACTTATTTGTGACGAAAACACGCCTCCATTGATCAGACGTCCATTGGACATGTTGACGTGCCCAACTTAAACGTTCCCTCCGTAGACATGAGGTGAGCGGCAACAAATATCGGGTCGCATCGCGTAAAGACCACCTTCATGAAGCTTTTGACGCACATTAGACGTTGATACCAACCTTCCAGTGACTGCAGCAAGGACGGATTTAAGATGAGAGGGGGTTGCGGTTCTATTCCTTCGTACACAAAACCGCAAATATCGGTCACTGGTGCTTGTCGTAGCTCTTGCTCGTGCTTCGCTGAACATTCTGGAGGCCGAACCAGTGGTTTGAAAGTGTTGCCAAAGCCTATGTGTAACAGAAGGACTCACATTTAGCCATCTGGTCACCTCTGTCTGACATTGGCCAACATACAATTTTCCAATAGCTCTATACCGCAGTTATGCGGACAAGTGATACCTCGAGGTCATACTAATGAATTGGCTGTATCAGTTTTCTTATATCATAATCACAGCGACACCAGCAGCCGTACTCTCTAGCATGCATTTTTATGCCCGCATAGATGACACAATCCAATTGCAGTGCCACTAATTTGCATTTTGTAATTTTAATCAGCATCTTTTAGTTAACAACATATCCAAATTTCATACGGATAGGTTAATTTTTGAACGAGTTATCCACCTTTTTGTGATTTTTCCTTAATTTTCGGAAACCAGTGTATTAAGTGATTTTCGCAAAAAAATGCACTTTGAAATGAGGCGCGTAACAACGCAGTTTGGGAACCACTGCTATAATAGTAAAACCCACTTGAAACATAACAGGAAATAAAACGAAAAAAAGGAAGAAATGTTTTTTATTCCTTCGATATCTACGGTGAGTAAATGTAATACATAATTCTATATCATTTACTGTTTCGATTTATATGCTTCAGAAGTTCGCTCTTCCGTCTAATAGATATAAAAGACTCTGCATATCTTAATATTAGGTGGATAACGAAAAAAAATATATTTTAAAATAAGGCGTATAACAACAATGTTTGGGAACCAATGCTATTATAGATAAAGACCACTTCACACATAATAGGAAATAAAACGCAAAACATATTCTTTTATCCCTCGATAACTATGTCGAATACATTTAACACTTCATTCGAGTCAACGTCATTTGACCTCTAAAAATTTAGAGGATAGTCTTGAATAAGCTGCAAAGAAGTGGGGTGGGAGTCAAAGTCCTCCGCGCAGCTATTTTTAAGAAGGTATGTTCGGTGAAAAATAACAAACAGATATTGGCCAGCCCCGGCACCCTTCCAAAGATTTGTACAACACATTATGGCAACGGGGAGAATTCGCTTTACTACGAGTTTGGCGCCCAGTAGCTTGCCCTACAACTCACTGGAGAAAGGGTGTTTTCAGGGAGCACCCACTCATACGAGTTTTAAAATGCGTAGAAAATCATACTTTCAAACACATTGAATTTAATGTGCAAATGTATAATAATCGCAAAATTATTCTTTGAACTTTTATATTGATAGTGTATAATTATATAGTAATAATAATAATAATATAAAGAAACATTTGGGGATACCAATATTTACTCGGCACTTTTCAAACTTTTTTTTCAAATATGCATGAAATTTGTTTATTGAAAATTTTATATTGTGTAGTCAAGTATCAATTAAAAGATAAAAATTGGGATTTAAATTTGCTTCGCTAAGGGAAAAAATGATAACTTATCAAAGCATATGCGCACAGACACACTGATATTCACACAGACCCGCACAGCTTTAGTAAATAGAGTGTAGTAGTATTCAAAAGTAATTTCTTCTTCTGATAATAATGTTTGTAAAAAATGTATTATTTAATTATATTAAATTTAATTTGCAGAAATAATTGAACGTTTAAAATGGTCTTAAAAAAAAAAGACAGAAAAATCTTCAAAACATTTTAATATTCTTTTTGTTACGCATTAATGTAGTATGTTATGTAAATAATAAATAAACTTTTTTTTACTGAAAGATAATATAGTGTTCAAACTTTGTAATGTTTCTTATCAATAAGAATTTGTATTATAATGGAGAAAATATATTTTGAATTCTAATTCTTTTATATTGTACATTTCGTCAAAAAAAATTATTTAATAGTATTTATTTCTTAAATAAGATGTATGCATCGCTGATCTTTGTGATAAGCGATTTACTCATTATTAATTAATACAATCTTTGTTCGTACAACCTGGATTTGGCTCGGTGTAATATTGGGCTAATTAAGTACAATGATTTACAAAAATTACATACTAATTTAATATATTTCGATATTCCGTTTCTGTTAATATGCATGAAAGAAATTTTACAAATAAGACGCAATTTAATAATCGCACAAATGTACAATAAGCCTTATCAAAATCAAGTAAAATAATATTCTGCTCACAAACATAGTAACAAAATTTTGCAAAAAGAGTGATTTAAAAAAAAATAAATAAATATTATGAATTAATTTATTTTCCTCCGCTAGCAAGTTCTTTTTTCTATAATTAAATTTGACGGCAATTACATTGACTGTTATGTGTTCTGTGCACTGCTTTCAAGTGATTTTTTTTTTCAAGCACATCTCTAAGAATGCAACTTTTTATATTCCTTATTAATTCTCTCTGTGTTTCTTCTCGTCAAACGCATGTAAACCGAACGCTTGTGTAAATCTTCACAGACGTTTACGCTTTCTTTTTAGCTATATATATATATATATATATATGGATACGATGCAAATTAAAATATGGAAAAAAAAAAGAAATATGATAAATTTGACAATTTGATTTATACAGACCATTCAGAAGAAAAGCGTTTTAATTAATCGATCTTTTCCCTACGTTACAGATAATTCTTGTACAGTCGTGTAAAAAGTGTATCCTATACTAACTCTATCGCCAATCACTGTACAAAAATGTGACTGGTACCAATCGATCCGTAATAATGTAGAATAATTATTTCTGTACTATACTAAAATTTTTTTAGGCAACTGGGATTCCTAGAACTTTTCATGTAACGGTAGCAACAAAAATTCATGTAACAGATACATGTTTGCAATGTAAATAAAAAAAATCTAATTTTACTAAGAATTTTTTAAGAAACTGGGCTGCCTATAACTTTTTATGTAACTGCAATCCGGGTTACAGATAAAATTTTAGTACGATTACTATAATTGTTTTTACTAGGGGTCTCGGCCCCCTACAAACTACGCTCGCCAACCCCGTCCAGACACCGCAGACTCTAAATGCACGCTAATTAAATCAGCTTTAAAATATTTCGAAAGATTGAATTATAATTTAAAAAACAGTGGCGATCTCCCTATAAACGGATTTCTATTCAGTTCTCTTTGATTGGTGAATTTTAACGCCAAATCCGCTGCGGTACTACTTGATTATACCGTCGACCAATTTCGCCAAATTATATAAATCGCCAAACCACTCGCCAAATTATACAAACTGACATAATTATTATTTTAAATAACGAAAGAACAAATAAATTAGTACAATATTTATAAAAATACAAATAAAACGTCTAAATAAAAATAACTTGATGACGTAGTCACGTGTAACAACATTTCAAAATAAGCTAATATAAAAGGAATTAAGTAAACAGCGTCTTTGTCTCCTGGTATTTTTTAACAAAGCGAAAAGAAAGTTCTTTTAAATGAGACATTTTAAATCAATCGTTTTTAATCTGACGTAATTTTGACCAAGCTATTCTTTCTCTTTTAAATACTAGGGGGCTCTGCCCCCTACGAGCTACGCTCGTCAACCCCCGTTCAGACACCGCAGACTCTAAAATTACGCTAATTTGATCGGCTTTAAAAAAATTTCGGAAAATTGAATTATAATTAAAAAAACAATGGCGATCTCCCTATAAACGGATTTCTATTCATTTATCTTTGACTGGGGAATTTTAAGGCCAAATCCTCTGCGGTAGTACTTGATTAACCCGTCGACCAATTTCGCCAAATTATATAAATCGCCAAAGCACTCGCCAAATTATACAAATTGACATCATTTTTATTTTAAATAACGAAAGAACAAATAAATGAGTGCAACATTAATAAAAATACAAATAAAACGTCGAAATAAAAATAACTTGATGCCGTAGACACGTGTAACTTGCTTAAAGTCAAGTTAATGTGACATTTATGATCAACCATTATTGGCATTTAATCTTATAGTTTGGCGAATGATAGATTTTTGGTGGACGGGATAACTAAGTAGTACCAAAAATACATATGTCAATCGCTGTTTTCGTCTTTGATTAAGTAAAATAAGATAAACATTTCAAAATAAACTAATATAAAAGGAATTAAGTAAACAGAATCTTTGTCTCCCGGTATTTTTTTACAAAGCGAAAAGAAAGTTATTTTAAATTAATCGTTTTTAATCTGACGTAATTTTGACCAAACTATTCTTTCTCTTTTAATATTCACGTGAAAATATTTGTGTTAGAAATGATATATTATTTGCGCTGTCCTAACAAAAATAGTTGAAATGTATCCTCTCAAAATATCAAATAAATGTCTAGCGCAATTTCTAAATTTAAACCGTTTTGCAATATTATTTTGTGTTCATTTTATGTAATAACTGTAATGTGACGTAAATATGACGTAATTTCTCCTATTTAAGACTTCTAACGCATGTTAATAAATTTATTATTTTACGAATTCCTTTCTCTCTTAAAATTCACGTGTAATTATAGTTTTATGACGTAATTTTAGGTAGCTTTCTTTACAAAAAAGCTACCTATTGCAGCCGTTCGGAGGAAAGCGATTTCAAAAAATTTTGGTATATTTTCATCGATCATGACCCCCAGACCCCGAAAGCACCCTCTGTTCAAAATTGATTGGTACCAAAAATTGGTACCAAAAATTGAAAATTGAAAAAATATTTTCTTCTTATGTGTTTGACCTTGATAAAAAGATTCGGGAGCAGTTTTTGTTTCGTCTATATCTTAAGAAATGGCTGAGTTATAGCATTTTAGGTAGCTTTCTTTACAAAAAAGCTACCTATTGCAGCCGTTCGGAGGAAAGCGATTTCAAAAAAATTTGGTATATTTTCATCGATCATGACCCCCAGACCCCGAAACCAACCTCCGTTCAAAATTGATATATATATATATATATATATATATATATATATATATATATATATCCATATATATATATATATATGGATTTATATGTTAATGAATTTATTATTTTACAATATCCTTTCTCTGTTAAAATTCACGTGTATACTTTTTATGACGTAATTTTTTTATAAGTTCCTGCTTTTTGTACATAATTATTTAATTCTAATTCCAAATGATTTTTCCTGTTTATAATAGTCACCTGTAAATAAATTTTTAATTTGAAGCAAGCATTATTGTTTGCGCTGTTTATACATTTGGCAACAGTATAAATTAATACCATTTTCTAAAATAATGTAAAAAATATCTCTAGAAATGCTGAAAATTTGAATTTAAAATAGAAATAAAACCTCAAAAAATGAGTCAAATTAAAAAAAAAAATACAGTCTGCACACCGGAAACTTCAAACGTATAAAATGATATAAAAATTATTAAATTACCATGAATAGTTTTTACTCCTATAAACCTTTTTTAGTGGAACGATTTTGTCTAACTTTAGCGTTAAATATCTCTTAAAATATTTCTTCGATTTGAAAACTGTCTGCATCATCGTGTTTATCAAATATTTCTGTATAAAACGACCGATTTTCATATTTTGGTATGCATTATTTTTCTTAATATCAACGAAGAAAGACCTCCGGTCACAAAAAATTTAAAACCGGCGGCGGTGACAGCGCTAGTTACATTTTTTTAGAAAGGAGAGATTTTTGTCTAAAGCTACAGATGTCTATTGCTTTACAAAAACTAGTTTTGCAGATTTACATCTTTTTCTGTACAGTATACAGATAAAATTGTAGTAAGCATACAGATTTCTATCTATAGTATTATCTAGTAGTATTTCTATCTTCAACTTTATATCTGTAGGATTATTATTATTATTATTATTTTTTTTTTTTTTTTTTTTTTTTTTTTTTTTTTACAGTGTAGAATTTTGGTTCTGAGGCTATTTACGTAATGAAATTGTACATTTTTTTTTTTTTTTTTTAATTTTCAATATTAACACAGAAGTTTTACATTATATCTTTATTTTTCGGTAAATGTTATCAACAGAGTCGAATTGGGAGACATTCTATCGAATAGTTCAGCAATTTTGGGTGTTTAATTTTTGGGGCTACTAATGTTAATTTCCTTTCTAAATTCTGAAAAGCAGATTACAATGTATGTACTTTTTTAGGCATAACTCAAACATTACTTCAACAAGCTAAATTGTAATTCTGTTATCGCGTATAGGAAACTTCTAGAAATCGACATCTGTTAAAAAAATACATTGGTTATGAGGTTTTAAAATATCGTAGATTGCCGAATAATAAATTTGAATAAAATATATTTTGAAACCCATATTCGAAAAATGTTTTAACTTATGAATTTTTTAACAAAAATCGATATTTAAAAGTTTAAAATACGCATATCCAAAATTACCACTTATTCCGTTTCGAGGTTAAGCTTAAAAAAGAAATAAAAAACGCGCTAAACTCTGTTTTGTAACGATATTTTAACATTACGAGTTCCAAAGCTTAAACCTACAAAATTCCTGAAATACATCATCAAATGACTTCTTATTGAAGCCCATAGCCTCAGTATACAGAAACTTCCAAATATGACGTCCAAATTAGGTTTTAATCTTGAAATTTTTAAAGTTTGCTATACAGCTCATATTCAAAATATTAGAATAATTGAGATCTAAAAAAAGTAATAAGAAAAAATTATTTTTCATTTATTTATTATTTACTAAGTAAATACTGAATTTATCTATATTTTTAATTTTACAGGAATTTGTATTACTAGCTGACCCGCCCGGCGTTGCCCGGGCCCGTAATAATATTCTTAAAAGAATATTAAATTTTTATCGCAGGTCCGTACGGAGAGGGGGTGGGGTAGAGACGGTGTAAATTACCAGGGTCCGACTCTTGTTCATTTAGAAAGTTGTGTAAAGTCAAAAGTTAAGTTTTTTAATTTTTATATGTCTCATACTTTAAAGTTTTTTATCTCAAATTAACTGATGAATTTAATTAAAATATAATTATATTTTCAATAATTTAATTTTTTATTTAAAATCTTTATATGAAAAAGCAATTACAAATACAACATAAAGTGTAATACTGAAAAAGAAATAATAAAATTGTAAACAAATATTACTATATAGATTTTTTTTAAAGTACCATCCAGCAAATTTATTTTCTAATAGATTAAAGCCTGTTTATAACGGCATCCTGCAATAAACGAGAAAAAAAAAGTTCCAGCTCTCTCCCCCCCCCCCCCAAAAAAAAAAATGCTATTATGCTTTGTTCAATTTAAATAACCTGCATAAAACGGAATATATCACTGGTCTTTTCCGTTTCCGTCTAACCAGGTTTTATTGTATCTTATTTCTGGGAGGGGGGCGTAATGATATTCTTAAATGAACCTGAAATTCGTATCGCAGGTCTGTACAGTCAAAACTACCTGTCCGTACAAAATTACTTTTTACGTCATGACAACATTTTGTAAACTACTTGTTGCTGTTTAATTCGCATTTCCAATACAGTGCTTTGCAGAAATTGCACGTTTCATCCACAGTTATGCATGCCCCGGAACCTTTAAATCAGTAATTTGGATTTCAGAAGCAACGCGTGCATGCTACAGTTATTATATACAGTTAAACTATTTTGCCGATCGTTTATAGGCGTTCTCGATCCCGTTCTCTATTTGGGTTTCGAATCTATTTCGATTCGACTCGAATTCGGCTTCTTCTACACTTTCAAGCATTCACCGCGATTTTTAACGGGCGTTTCAAATGATATTTTGAAGCTACATAATTGCAGCGAAAGATATTGCACCGAGATAGCGAGACGTAAACAAACCCGATCGCCCTAAATCCTGCCAAGGACTCTTACACAATAACCAATCAGGTGCATTTCTCGGGCGTTGCCATTAAACAATAACAAATAATCGTGATTTCTGTGCCCCGTACGTTAGCGTAATATATATATATAGATTTTTTTTTTCTTCGTAAAGCGACATTTATTTGAAATTTTGTTAATTTATTTAACTAGATTACCTTATTCCATTTGAAAGAATCACTGTAGAGAAAGCGTCTCAAAATTTTTAAAGGGGGGGGGGGGTATAATAAGCATTGTATTATATATTTTTTCTGTTATGAACATAATTAAAAATATTGTTTCTTACATATTCATATTCATAGGAAGGATTTAAAAAAAGAAGCGTAAAACGTTTTCCCCTAAATAAATAGTAACACAAAATTTATCTTAAGCCGATAGCCAGTTTTTCCCATTAATTTTATTTGGCATCTCGCTTGTTAGGTACAGTGCCGTCAAGCGATTAATTTTTCATGCTGATTGTACCATCCAATGCTACCGTATTCCTGATATTTCATCGCTACTTCACTTCAAACGCATGCAAATGCAACGATCGTTTGAACTTTACCACCAAAAATATAATTAATTTCTAGTTTTTTTTTCTATGATTTTACAAGATGAAAAATAAACTAGGAGGAAAAAAAATGAAATCTAATGAATTTCTGAAATGTTTTTAATAAACACAAAGGGTTGCAGTATTTCTGTTGCATTCATAAAGTATAAATTGTTCATTTAGGTGCGAAGGATATTTTTAAAAAATCAATATCCATTTAAAATTTCGATACTTTCTCTAATGGCTTTTTCTAGACATACGTGAAAATTATACACCAAAGAAAATGTAGCCAAATTCTTTGAAATAAAAATTATTTAATTTTATATTTTTATCCTTATGTAATCAGAATTAAATACATTTCTACACATTACACAGCAACGTCATAAACGACATATTGAAACATTTTCCCATTTAATAAATATCGATACAGAATTTATTTACTTTTATTTTAAATGGGAGTTTTTTTTTTTTTTTTTTTTTTTTTTCGTAAAGCAATATTTATTTATAATTTTATCAATTTCTCCAATCGTATTTCCCTAATATGTTTGAAAGACCTACTGAAAAGGAAAGCTTACCCGCATTACAGAAGAAAAAAAATAGTTAATATATTTTTTTACTTCATATTCATGTTCATAGAAAGTATTCTACAAAACAAGCTTTAAACTTTCTACTATTAAACAAATATTAATACAAAACTTATCTACTTCCGCTAGCCATTTTTCCCTTTAATTTTACTTGAGATCTCGCGTGCAAGATTCAGTGCCTCCGAGCGATTAATTTTTCATGCTGATTCTATCATCCCATCCTTCCGTATTCCTGATTTTTTTTTACCTCCCCTTCACTCCAACCGTCGTCGTCTGAACTTCGCCGTCATAATTCAATCAGCAACTGCATCAGGACGTAGCGTCGCTTCTCTGGAAAATCGGGAATGAGTCGGAAAAATTTTGCAATGTTTTGTTTGGCATCCTCTTCACATTTCTCTTTCGATATTACCGAGTTTCGAAATTAGACCAAGATGAAGAGCAGAATAACTCGTCAGCGATTAAATATTAATATTCTGATTAACTGAGATGGTGTATTGTGTTATTGGAAACAGAAAGGCGAATCAACTATTTTGATTTTAATATTTCTAATGTAATTTGTTTGATTCAAAGGAAATACAGTCGCACTTCGTTATCCCGACACTCTAATGACCAGAAAAAAGTGTCGTCATAAGCGGAGTGTAGCGGTAACCACAGTTGTAGAAAATATGTTTATAAAAAGCTGTATTTTTAATTAATTTAAGACCATTTGAAATTCATAACTGTTCTTGCAGTTTTAAGTAATAAGACATAATTATTAAAAAATAAAAAATAAACGCAAAAACAAAATTGAAAAGAATAAAAATAAGATCTATGATGATATGTGCTTCCCAAAATTCTTTTTTCAATATTATATAATGAATTGTAATAAATATTCGTTGTTTCAGAAATGGATGTTAGATAATTTCTGATCCTTTCAATGCAATGCAATGTTTCGGTTTAAGTCGGATGAAAAGCGCCGTGTAACCACAATAACCAGCGCCACAATGACCACAATAACCAGAATGACCAGAATAAAAAAACCTCGAGTAGACTGATACGTCTATCTGGAGCTTAAGTGGACTGCAAAATGTGTGGGTTTATTTATTCAAATAAAGGATTGAATTAAAATTTCTCATTTATCTCAATGGGTATTTTAAACACTTTTGTGAAAAGTTTGGCTAAGACATTTCTTACCACTTGATTTCCCTGTTTATAAGATGGATTTGAAAATGGACACTTTTCCTAAACCGTCGGGATATCCGGAGTTGAAAAGTATTCAACGACGTAAAATCCGGAGGTGACTTACATTAAAAACATATACAGAAAATTGGGACTTTGAAAAACTGACGTGATAAGTGGAGTGACGTGAAAACCGGGTGTCGGGATAACTAGGTCCGACTGTACTATGATGTGTAGATAAAGGATGCATATATGTGTTTGTTCATTATGTAAGCACTGGTTTCGTTTTTAAGAAAATATAACTTAGTTGATGTAGATATTAGTGTGCGTCCAGTGTTATCTTAATTTTTGAAAGAATTAATTTTTCGTTTTATTTAATCGTAAAACCTTTTATAAATTTTGCGATTAAATGAGGTAACTAAAAATTCTACGACTTATATAGTTCGTAACGTTTCTGGTCTATATTATTATTTGTCAGAATTTTTAAGCAGGGCGAATGAACTATTTAGTTAATCGTAAAATCTTTTATAAATTTTGCGATTAAATGAGGTGACTAAAAATTCTACGACTGATATAGTTCAAAACGTTTCTGGTCTATATTATTATTTGTCAGAATATTTAAGAAAGGCGAATGAACTATTTCGATTTTAATATTTCTAATGTAATTTGTTTGATTCAAAGAAAATACTATGATGTGTAGAGAAAAGATACATATGTGTGTTTGTTCATTATGTAAGCACTGGTTTCGTTTTTAAGAAAATATAAGTTAGTTGATGTAGATATTAGTGTGCGTCCAGAGTTATCTTAATTTTTGAAAGAATTAACTTTTCGTTTTATTTAATCGTAAAACCTTTTATAAATTTTGTGATTAAATGAGGTGACTAAAAATTCCACGACTGATATAGTTCGTAACGTTCCAGGTCAATATTATTATTTGTCAGAATTTTTGAAAATTACAAGGCGAGTAGGTAGCTTGAAAGGTTAAAAACTGTAGTTTTCAACGTTCTGGCTTTAGTTGTACTATTAGAAAAAAGATTACAAACACTAGTACGTTTTTATTACTTATGTTATTAATGCAATTTATAATTAGAACGAGAAGAAGAGTACACAGTACTCCTGTGGTTAATTTTTAACATTTATTATTATAAAGATTGTATATCGGGAATTTAAAAGCATAAAATTATTCGAATTATAATTATTACACGAATTATAATTATTATTCGAATTATAATTATACATAAAATTATTCGAATTATAAACATTATAAATTTAACATTTCTATTTTTATTTCTGTAATTTAAGGGAAATTATTATGATACACTATAAAACACAAAGTATATAAACGTATGCCATTTATATAAGGAATGAGTGCGCATTTATTCCCTCATTTGAAAATTAGTCAGATGTGGCAATCCCAAAACTTTCTTCTATCTCATACATAATTGCTGAAAAATGCAGCATATCAGCACCACCTGCTAGATGATTTACACCAAAATCTAATTATCAACAACTTTGACAACTTCTAACTGAATCTGAAGTTTGATGAAAATCCGTGCATTAGTTTTTTAGATAGAGCTATTTCGGAAATTGTAATTCTGCATAGCAGCGCCACCTGACAGGCGATTTACACCAAAAACTTATTAGGACCAGTTTATACCAGGAAGTAACTGAATCTGAAGCTTGATGAAAATTCATGCATTAGTTCTTGAGATATAGCTGTTGCGGTAATCGTGAAAAATGCAGCACAGTAGCGTCACCTTTTGCACGATTTACAATAAAAATTAAACAGCACTAATTTATGTCAGGGACTAACTGAATCTGAAGTTTGATGAAAGTTTGTGCATTTTTTCTGGAGTTAGAGCTATTGCGATAATCATGAATAATGCAGCACAGCCGCGCCACCTGTTGGGCGATATTCACCAAATTGTAATCAGCACCTAACTATATCTTAGACTAACTGGATCTAAATTTTTATGAAAATCCGTGCTGTAGTTCCAGAGATATAGCTATTACAGAAATCATGAAAAATGCCGCATAGGAGAGCCACACGCTCGGGCGATTTTCACCAAAAACTAATCAGGACCAGTCTATATCAAGGTCTAACTGAATCTAAAGTTTTGTGAAATTCCGTGCATTAGTTCATGAGATAGAGCGCCCACAAAAGTTTTGTCACATACAGACTCACAGAGTGACAGAGTGACAGAGTGATATGGTGACAGAGTGACAGACAGACTCACCGACAGACATTTTCAAAAAAACATCAAATCGTGTTCAGGACATTCTAAAACGTATAAATACAACCGGAAGTCGAAAATTTTCACGAATCCAATACTTTCCTCTTGTAAAGATAGAAGAAAGTAAAAATACATAAATTATTTGGTGTTAAAAAAGATAAATCAACTAATAATAGTCTATTTTTTTAACGTTGTGACAAAAATCTGTATAGGATTTATAATCTAAATAGGAAACATTGTTACGAGACATCCTACGGATTTACTTCTTTGATATTCCTGACGAGTATACTGGAGTACACTGAAGAGTAGAATAATGCCTTAGAAATTAAATATTAATATACATAGTAACAGAGATGACGCATTGCGAAAATTCGAACGAGAAAGGAGGATGAATTATATAGTCCGTGTTCCTTTATCATCCAAATTTCTAATGTAATTTAAAAGAATTCACGGAATATTATTATGTACGCTAATTGAGAAAACAGAACAGCGTTCCATCATTCTGCCAGCAATATCCCTTTTTTTAAGTATACATACAGGGTATTTAAGTATCAGGTTTTAAATCTTTGATTTAGTACGAGGTACTGCGGCAAACATTTTTCGTATAGGACACCAGAGCACAGTCTACCTTGTCACTTAAAAATACAGTGTTCATCAGTTTAATCAAAGCACAGATTTTTTATCATAATTTTCATAATAATAAAGATATTGCAACAATATTTGATTCTTATGTTCAAAATTCGACGAAATCACAAAAAAACGTCTAGAAGAACATGTTATTTCTTCCGGACATTGTTATGTACTGCCACATGAATTCCTAAAAATGCAGCCCTTAATTTATGTTCATTAGATGTAGATGGTAATAACAACTTTAAATGAGACACTATTACGATATATGGTGGAAGAAGCCACCATCTGCATTGGGTTACGGCTAATAAAGACCATTACCTTTCCTGATTGTAATTGACAGTACATGCGATGCTTCGTCTAAATTACTGTGGACTTTTGGCACACTGTAAAGAAAATCTAAAAATAACAAAACAAATTTCTTCGAATTCCGACAGTAAAAATTGCGTTAACATACATCTTATGTTACTTCATCTTCATGTCGTATCATCTTCACTGCAACAGAATAATCTGTCGGAAAGCAGCAGAAATGCTTTGCACGGGACTTCTCTCCCTCTGACGTCTACAAGGTCATTTAGAATGACCAGTTATCATTGGTTATCATCCACCAAACGCTAACGTTTAGGAAAAGTTCAAACTTCTAACTTGAAATATTTATTGTGTCTTTAGTGCTGTCTAAAAGGGCAGGATAGAATAAAGTACGTTCATCTAATTGAAAAATAATAAGGTATAAAGAATTTTTAACATAAAATTCATAATCAATTTCATCATTGGAACCGGTGACACACACCTTTGACATAAGAACCGCATTAACAGAATAATTTTCTTCAATAATCAGGATTTACTTTTCGGATATTAGAAAACAAACATAGAAAGGTATGTTTTCATCATTCCTTTAAAATCTAACAATGTTTTTTCCAAAACATAACAATATGTATGAAAAAAAAAATTTCAATTTGCTAAAAAAACTTAATTAAGCAATACCATTTTTTTAAAAAATAATGTATGATTTACTTAAATTATTACTATTATTTTATACTTCATAATTTATTTATGCACTTTTGTAACTAGTTCATCTCATTCTGTTAACAATTGGAGATTATTTTTTGATCAGTTGTTTATTTTAAGCTAAATTAATAATCTTAAGTTTATGATTAGTTTACAAATCTTGAATTTTTAGATAGCTGCAGAATGATTACTTATTATATTGAACTTTTTTAGGATTAAGAGTTTGATTTTACTTCATATGTATTAGTTCTAGAAATTTCAAAAAGCAATATCAAAGAAATATCAGAAATTTCAAAGTTCAAACTTCTAACTTGAAATATTTATTGTGTCTTTAGTGCTGTCTAAAATGGCAGGATAGAATAAAGTACGTTCATCTAATTGAAAAATAATAAGGTATAAAGAATTTTTAACATAAAATTCATAATCAATTTCATCATTGGAACCGGTGACACACACCTTTGACATAGGAACCGCATTAACAGAATAATTTTCTTCAATAATCAGGATTTACTTTTCGGATATTAGAAAACAAACATAGAAAGGTATGTTTTCATCATTCCTTTAAAATCTAACAATGTTTTTTCCAAAACATAACAATATGTATGAAAAAAAAATTCAATTTGCTAAAAAAATTTAATTAAGCAATACCATTTTTTTAAAAAATAATGTATGATTTACTTAAATTATTACTATTATTTTATACTTCATAATTTATTTATGCACTTTTGTAACTAGTTCATCTCATTCTGTTAATAATTGGAGATTATTTTTTGATCAGTTGTTTATTTTAAGCTAAATTAATAATCTTAAGTTTATGATTAGTTTACAAATCTTGAATTTTTAGATAGCTGCAGAATGATTACTTATTATATTGAACTTTTTTAGGATTAAGAGTTTGATTTTACTTCATATGTATTAGTTCTAGAAATTTTGATTGAGATTCTAAATAAATTTTGTCATCAGTTGAGATAAGTGATAGTTTTAATAATAAACACGGAGTAGCTTCATTAATTATTATTGTTATAGATAACTGATATTTTCGTTTTACATTGACCAGAATAATAATTATTAGATCTGACGTTGTTCATATATTTTTATTTTTTAAATTTATCACATTTGCTATTATTTAATATGTTGTTTAAATTGGAGTGATTGGTATTTTGATTAATAGTTCCATTTTTAGTACAATCTCAGAATTAACTGTGGTGATTAAGTTTGATATTTGTAAATTATATTCACTCCATTTAATAAAATAAAAATTTGAGCTACAACTGTATGAATTATTCTGAAAAAAATTCCTATTTAAGCTTTAACCATACACTTTGTCTAAATCAGCAAGTTTAAATTTGTTTAGCATTTTAGTTTAAATAGTATTATAGTATTTTTCTTATTTAGTTGATGATCATTTACTATATACGGAAAAAATTTGTAAATTTTTAAGAAGGATGAAAACTCATTTTATCACTTTAGCTGAAATGAAATATATTATTTATGGTGATTTTTACATAGATTTTAGTGGCTCTTCTTTTATATTTTACATCTTTGATCATAACTGTCACATATTACACATTTATATATACAAAGCTTTTATATTCGGAAAAAGGTATGAGAATTGACAGGTAATATTTATTTAATTAACCAACAATGCTTATTTAACCTAATCAATTTTCAGAAATATTGCATAAATAATTATTAAAGTTGTTTTAATTACGAATCACATTCAATACATATATGTATTTTATTAATAAGTATTTTCATGGGGGGGGGGATGTTACCTTATGTCGTGTATATATATATATATTTTATTATAATTCTATGGGGGGAAAAGTTTAAGATATCTTCTTTCACTTATTCCAGTCTTTAATGTATTTATGCCGCAAAATGTATATAAATGCAAGTGTTTAAACATTTTATTGCGAATACGCTATTTAAATTAATTTTGTAAAAGTTTGGAGGAGAGTTTCCTATAAATATTTATTATCATTAATATAAACAAATCGATCAGTAAATAGAAATTTCCTGTGTGCGTACTCTAGAATATGAGAATCTTCAGTTGAATAGCGTTCCTCACCACCTCCTCCCCAACAGGAATCAACCAACAGATTTCGCCTGCTAGGAAACTCGTCAGCTGTCAGCAGGAAATGCATGTATGACTACGGACTTCTGACTTCTGTAACACATTCTTTCATTAACACGTTAAGCGCCACGTGAGTCACCGGTGACTGACACTGAACTTTCCATTTAGAATACGCCATTCACCAATGAATGGAGGTCTAAAACATGATATAAAACTAAAATAAAAATATATTTTTAATGTAATTACTGAAAATTTATTTAAAACTTACTTATTTTTTATTTATTACAGGATTAGATTTTCTTAAATATTACTTAAATCATTGTAAATTTTTCAGCTTCAGTGTCAGTCGCCGTGGTACTTACAGATATTTTCTGCATACAGATATTTTGTGGCAACTTTTTGCTGCCAGAAATATTCTGTTGTTTTGTAGAAATATTTGAACAGTGCACTTTTCGTTATTCCACTGCATTTTTCACTTAGTAGCTAAGTCTTTTGTAAATAACGTTAAAATATCTAAATAATTATTAAAGCCATGTTGAAAACTCCTTTTGTCACATATTTATTTAATGCACTTGCTTTCTTTCAATAATGCAACCCAATTGCTTTGACATATTTTCATTACTTTTTTTCTTTACTTTTTCACTTCGAAATTCACGATTTGCAAAAACTCCTAACGTGATGTTCCAAAAATGAAGAATATTTTTGCATTCTGCGATTAAAAATACATAAAAATTAAATATCAAAAATTTAAAAATGCAACCATCACATCTTGTTTATAGTATCTTATTGTCGTTATTTTTTTTTACTTTTTATCTTTAAAATGTACGATTTGTAAAAATTTCTGAGACGATGGTAAAAAATGAAGGTCATTTTTCGGATTCAGCGAAAAAAAAAACAAAAAACAAAAAAAAAAAAACATAAAAAATCAATTATCAAAAGTTATAAAACCAAACAACCATCGCAGGCTTATGTAATTGTTATTAAACTTTGTCCAGTCTTGCATATATTTCATGTTATTGAGTTGCAAGTTGCATATTTAGAAACATATAGGAGTAGAATAATATGGCGTGGAATAAATAGCTATATTCAAAATTACTGAGGCGATACATTGTAACTTTAGAAACAGAAATTCGGATTAAAGCTAATGATTGACGAATATAATTAATCCAATATCACGGAATATATTGATGTGTACTAAATGGGAAAATAAATACATGAATAGCTGATTTAAGTAACAAGTAAGGAATGAATTATTTATAAATCACGCCAACTTTCGTTAAGTTTAATAATAGCCCCTACCATTGGTACAAAAACCCATTACAATAAAAGTTCTGTGTATATTTCTGTGCGTAGTGTGCATGATACATTCAATTACTTACGAAATCGCACAAGGAACATTACTTAGAGATGAAAATTTGTATTTTAGAAGCTTATAAATTTATATTTAAGAGAATATTTACCTGTTTTTAACAATTTACACTGACGTAATTGTCCACATTTGAAAAGTGTTTTATTCTGTTTTGTTTAGTTTACCTGGCATCTTTGAAGTTCATAGGCATCCGGAATGTTTTTCAATATTTCATTTTCTTTAAAATTAGTTAACAGGCTAAGTTAAAACTAATTGACAGCCTAAAGTTCAAGTTTACTAAAAAGTTAAAATTTGTTAGTTTTCACGCTGGGTGTTTCTCAATAAAATATAAAACTAAAACTGATGAAAATACAAAGTTGAAGTATGTTATATTACGAAAATTGGGGGCATAACTGCTTAGCAGAAAAACAATTATAACCCATCCTGATCCTTAATAAATAAAATTCTTTACAATCTGACGAAGAGGGCAATCCTTTGCATTATTTTTTTTTTTCGAAAAAAAAAAAAAATAACTTTTAGCTTCGTTATGCTGTCTTTCTTAAATATGTCGAAATTTGAAATTTTACACATAATGGGTCTTTAAAATAAGCCGCAAAAATAATGGCTCAAACTATAATCTGTGCTTACCATAAAAAAAAAAAAAATGTGTATATCAAAACAATAATTTGTTGGCTATATAATCTAGTTTTAAGGATGCAACTAAAGGTTTAGTAGGAAAAAATATATTACAAAAAATAATACTTTGTTGTTTCTTCCATTTCTTTAAAATTTAAAATTATAGCAAGATTAAGAGTGACATAACGCAACAAGAGGTTAAACATTAATACGTTAAAATAACGGAGGTGATGCGTTTTGAAATACGAAGCAGAATAAATGGAAAAGTTGTATCGGTTGTTTTATTTTAAATGCATCAAATACAATTTATGTCTTTCAAGAAATATTGTGATGTGCATTAAATCAGACATCGGTATTTGCTGATTCTGAAATCTATGTTTACCCTTTTATTGACATTTTTATTAGTTGTTTTTAAAAAGTTTAGTAGCCAGTATAATATAGTTTTGAGTGATGTAATGATATTTATGTAAACTCCGTCTAGTTTTCTTTCTTTGATATTACTAAATTTTATCATTACACCACATTGAAAATTATAAACATGAGCCATTGATTAAATATTATATAACAAATTTCCGGAAACTATTATCCTTTCTAACATGAATGTGTCAAATCGATCAAATTCTTTAATTCAAATCATCCGATTTGATCAAGAATTTTTTTCCTAAAGTAAGTTATATAAAAAACACATTATCGTAAATTAAATAAATAGAAAAATGTAAATAAAAATTCTTGGGTAAAAATGTTTTTATTCAAAGTTGAGTAAAATCTCAAGAGGTTAAGAAAGTTAAATCACCGTAGTAAGCTAGATGGTTCATTATCAAATTCAAAGCAAAAAGGTGGATGATCTTTATTGTCATATTTTTGCAAAATGATATGTTGCAATTTATAAATATTAAGGGAAATGTCGTGATATGCATTAAGGGCCACAGGACCTTTAAACATTTAAAAAATGAAATTTCGGCTTTTGTGTTATTCTGAATCTTGAATGGTTCTTAACAATATGAAGAAAACCTCATTCAAATATTAGCAATATTTATGGAATTATACTCCTTTATAACTCAGGGAGTATAAACAAGTAAGAAAAATCATGCGTTAAGCATAGATTATTAAACACTTTCCTACACTTCCTGAATGCTTTAACAAAACTTCGTTATTTAGAGAAATAAGGTATATAAGAGACCTACGTAAACATTTTAGAAAACGCATGAAACATTTAAAAAACTGATTTCTGCAGTTACCGTCTATAGCCAAATATGTATTCCAATTCTTTTGAACAGCCCTGTATTTGATCTGTAGGATGATATATATACTATATAATGGGAAAATTTAGTCTAGCAAGAAAACACATAACCAATTGGAATTTCTCTTTCAGCAATTTAAACTAATAGATCAAAACATACTTGTATACATTTGTACAGCCCTGTAGTTACCTAGTACCTTTATTACACGCCACTATTTAGCTAAAGTTTAATTCAAAGTAAAACACTCTTAAAACTACTGAAATCACTTTTCCAGAAATTATCATTTATAGACGGCCATGTATCCATTTCTTTGCGGACCCTGTATATCATTTTATCTATGTTCAACTAACATTTCTTAGAAAACCAAATGCAATTCCGCGTAAAAATGCATAACTCATTTGAAAACCACCTTTAAGCAATTTGCAATCATACCAAGTAACCCTTACGAATTATTTTGTGTAGCCCTGTATATGAATTACAACATTTATACACAATATATACTATACATAAATATAGTAAAACATAAAAGCACATAACATAATTAAAAATGAATTTCCAGCAATCATCGCTACTGTACAGTACTTCGGATATAATATAGTAT
Source organism: Maratus speciosus (assembly GCA_963932465.1). NCBI lineage: Eukaryota > Metazoa > Arthropoda > Arachnida > Araneae > Salticidae > Maratus > Maratus speciosus. Next base: position 288,581,745 of record OZ010799.1, read on the forward strand.
CTGAAATCTTTTGTGTGTCCCTGTAAACGCTATGCACTTCGTATTATATATGAAATAAGTTATAGTAAACCTTAGAGATGTATATAAATTTCATTGTACATGAGATATTTTAACATAATTAAAATACGCTGCATGCAATTCCCTCCACCCCTACACCGTCTGAAATCTTTTCAAATCTTTTCAAATACACCGCAAACAATTTCCCCTATACCATTATGAACGGAATTCTTTTGTGTGGCCCTGTAAATGAATAATAACTATTCTTTGCACCGTATATTCTACAGAATGTATATTTTAGTGCACCTGATAAATGGTTATCAATTTTATTATGTTTGAAAGCATGTAACATCATTAAAAACCATTTTAAACGATTTTTTCCCATAGGCCGTAATGTAACGGAAAACTTTTGACTGTCCCTGTAAATGAACTAAACATGCTAGAAATTTTATTTCAAATAGGGATCGTGCTATGGTAGATGTCACTAACATCCAAAAATTTCAGAACGATCCGAGTATATTTCCGAGAGTTAGAGCGCGGAGAGACGGACTGACGGACCGACGGACAGACAAACCGAAGTCATGAATACTTTTCAACTTTGTTGGAAAGTGTTAATAAAAATAAGTAGAATTTCAATATTTAAGATTTGTTTTGTCATGTTAGTAAACTTTGAGATTTTGTGCTCTGTCACCTTCAAACTATGTCAGCACAATTATATTTTAAACATTACTTTTCATACATTTTTTTTTCATTTTATGTTAGTGGTAAGAGTGTTATGATTTTATTTTCGGCAAAAAAGGTTTTCTATATTGATTATTTTCAGTTTTATCATAGACGCAGCACTTAATGATTTTCATTCACGTATTTCATTAATTCAATTTTTAAAATTAAAATTAAATATTATTCTTCTACATGCCACCCTGTACTTAATAATATAGAATTTTAACAGAGAGGAAAAAAAACTAATCTTAAATGCAACTTTGAAAAAGGATATGATTTTGATATTTTAAAAAACTCAAAAGTCCTGCGCTCCATTTCAAAAGAAAATACATAGCATTTTTTTTCAGTTTGTAAAAATGTTTTTTGATTTCAAGAAATAAAGAAATTTTTGATGCTATAAATGATGAACTATTTAGTATACTGCATTTATGGCAGCAAAAAGTGTCACATGGCACCTCTCTTTTCAACATTTGAGATTCATATCTATCTTTACAAAAGAAAGTAACGGATTTAAAAAAAATCCACTTTCGGTTTTCAACGGATTTATACTTTTAAAAGATTCGACAGTTTTTAGAAAATGTCTGTCCGTAAGTTTGTGTATTTATATACCTGTTAATGTGTCTGTCCCTCTGTCTTTTTGCCAGCGCTCTATCTCAAGAACTAATGCACGGAATTTAATCAAACGTCAGATTACGTTAGACCACTGCCACCTAAATACTAAGCTTGAACACTGACACAAAAACGGCGGCTGCCGAAGGAGGATTTTTTTAAAAGTATGCATGGTCGCTTAAAGTTTGACACAAGTATTTCATAAAAGATTTCTTTAACTTATTTAAACTCAGAAAAATAAAGCGGAAAAAACATTTAAAATATTTCTGGTACCAAACTCGAAGGCACCGTACACACGCTGAAAAAAATCCGCCTTCGGCAGCCGCAATTTTTGTGTTATCGCCTAGGTCTAGCATTCAGGGGCGGTAGTGTGACCCTGACATAAATTTATTCTTATTAGATTTTGATGTAAATAACCTGAGGTGGAGCTGCTATGCGTTTTTGTGAAAGCTATGTCCAAGAGCTAATTCTCGGAATTTCATCTAACTTCATATTCTGCTAGACCTTTACATAACCCTAAGACCCAACCCGCACGATCGTGTGGGATAGACATTCGCATAAAGTTTTGCTTCTGAAACAGCCGTATGTAATAAAAACCCGAATCGAACGATCGTTCTGGCTTGCAAAAATAGTAAGGTATAATTTTTTTTATCAACATATGACGGTTGTAGTACATGTTTTACTTTTAGCCGACATGACTAGCTTTGTTTACAAGTACAATGAACACAGTTCATCATTTTATCTATCGTAAAAAGGTAATTATCAGTATATTTCTAATTGCTTGAATAAATATTTTTGCTTTAATGTATAAATAAGTGTAATACAATAAAAAACATTAATTATACATTATTTATGTTGCTCGTAGGACTCAAGTTTTCGTTACTTGTACGATCGTGCGACTTGGGCGTTACGTTAGTCAGTTCTAATGTAAAGGTAAGTGTTTTTCAATGATTATTTTGTTTTCTGTTTCTATAATATTGGTGACAGCCAGAATAAAAACGAAGTATGTTGTTATATAATTAATGCCATATTATTTTCTTGGGTGTTTCATGGATGAAATCCTTTTTCTTTTTTTTCAATTAATTTTTACTTTTTTTTATTAATAAAATTTTCTAATACATTTTATTATTTTTTATGAAATACTTTGTTAACTTTTAACAAAGCAAAATTAAAATACTTTTTCAGGTGTCTAAATGGAAAAAATTCTAACACAAGAAGAAATACTGCAACTGATGAATAAATCAAACTATAAATTTAGCGATCTCTCGGATGATGACGACAAAACATTTGAAGCAAATTTATTAGACGGACAGTCATGTTCAGATGACCTCGATAAAGAAAGAAATAAATATATTTTTTTAAAAAATATAATTTTGAATCATTCTTCCTCAACAACCTGAACTCATTCCCCAAAGTTCTACCTCCAAGCGAGTTTCGGCAAATGCTAAGAGAATGAAGAAAGAAAAAAAAAAAAAAAAAACAATACAAGTGGGATGTTAAGAAGTTCATTTCTCTACCTCATCCTGGACCTTTAGATGTCGAGCAATTGCAGGTAGGTTTTTAATTTCTTAAATTTTAATTTGAAATTTATAGACTTGTAGAAAAAATTAAATCGGTATCATAAAAAAAGCTTTAAAAATAGCCAAAAAATTTTTAATTAAATAAAATATGAATTTTTTGAAGTCGTCAAAAACTACACTAGATTGCAGCATTGTTCGTAAGAAATCGTTCAACGTGTTAATTCATTGCGCAGCTGTGTTTTTCAATTGTAAAGATAAAGTGTAATTTTAATGTTTATTTAATTTAGGTGTTGTATATTTTTTGTTGAATTACGTATCTGATTGTTTTTCAGGATCTATCTTACATTTGTTTTTACTATAACGACTTTTAAGGGAAGTATATAATCCAATCTTTGCTTTAAAATCTAAAACAAAGACGTACAATGGCGGAGTGACGCTTTAAATAGGGTAGTAATCGATCCATCAATTTTAGGAGGGATGGCCACCTGTAATCAATGTTTCAAAATTATAGGGAGTAAACGTTTGGACTAAATATAATTATCTTTAAAATAATTATATAATTTTTATGGCTATAATTATTTTAATTAATAAAATAATTTAAATTTTAACAAATATAAATATTTTAATAGCAATAATACAATAGGGCCTAACAATGTATTTTTGCATCAGGCAATACTGAAAAATACGGAAACGTTCAATACAGAAACAGATAAAGTTGGTAAACAAACTTAAAACCGTGAAGAATCTAAAACAAACGCAATAATAATAATAATAATAATAATAATAAAAAAAAAAAAAAAAAAAAAAAAAAACATGACACCTCCATTAGCGAAGAAGATGAAATACTTTTCAAATTATTAGAATCTATAACTTCCGAGGGAATTGAATTGAAGGAGGATCACTACGTTGGTTGTGGAGAAGAGCATAATACCATAACCAAAAAGGATTACTGCATACAACACATAAGGTGCCTGAAGTGGTTCCATGAAACGTGCACAAACAAATGAAGATCTTTGCCAAAATTGTGGTAAAGTTTTACGAAAAGAGAAGGATCGAAAAATACTTCAACTTTTGTTTATTCAAATTTTATTCACTGATTTTCCGTGCGATAATTGTATCTTTACAAATTTCTATCTCTGTTTCACGATTAACTACATGAAATGTGCTATTTTTTGCTATTTTAAAATCACCTTTTCTTTCCGGTATTGGATGGCCATCTCTCCTCGGGTTGAAGGAGTGATGGCCACCTGCCATTTTAATTTCAATTTTGTTTCCCACTTTTTGTTCTCGATATTTAATTATTTTTTGTCCTAAATATCATGAGTAGGGGTAGACCGGGGCTAGTTCGCCCGCTTTTTCTTCTAATAAGTGTTAAAAAATTACAATTCAACATTTTAAATTTCTTTTTATGTTACCACTATCAGTGTACTTTCAGGAAGAAGTCACAATAGTAAAACTTGAAAATATTAGCTATAAGTATTAGTTTAGAAGCTCAAATTGACACTAAGTAGCTTGGGCCAACCTGCCCCGATTGCGAGGTAAGTTGACCCGCGTCGCTTTTTAATGTTCTGGTAGTGTAGAGGCTTAAAATAATTATCAAAATTTTACCAAATCTTAAATTTTATTTCTTGTGAACGAAAACACAATATAGTCTCCTAAAATAAAATAAAAATTTTAAATATTAAAACTGTGAGTTATTCATATTAACTTCGACCAAAAATTGCTTTAAAAATTAATTTTATTTTCTCATAAAAAATGTCTTTAATACATTACGGAACAATAATACATTTTAATAAAGGCATGCTAGGTGTTTAAACACCGTAATATTTAGGGAACAGTAATTTAAGCAATTATTCATCCTTAATTAGGTGATTTATTATAAACACCAGATGATAAATAAATTGTATCAAGGCCTCTGTACATCTGTTAAGTGCAATAATTCTTTTCTTTCGTTTATTATATGTTTCTAACACACCATTCGCTACAAATTTCTGTCAGTAAAATGTAATATTGCTTCATGATGCTTTGGGCAATGCCAGCTTCTTTGAAATAATGATAATTTCCGTTTATATAAAACTTTAATTTCTAATCAAGTATAAAAAATACCAGTTTGTTTATCATGAAATATATATATTATTCATTACATTCATGATTTATTATTAGTATAATGAGATTTAGATAATCTAATATGTTAGGATATAGCAATGTGTTTGATATAATTATGTTGGATGATATCATTTTTTTATATATTTTTTGAACTGCTGATCTTTATTAACGGTTCAGTAAGTGTAGTTCTATTCTGTCTGTGGAAGGGAAAACATGTCTCTTAAAGGAAAAAATATTTTTTGATAATTAAGAAATTGTTTCCTGAAACTGTCCTTTTTATTGATTATAAAAGACATAACGAATAACTACCCAGGTAAGAGGTTTTCATTTCATAAAATGTGACGTTATTAAAGCATTATTTGTGGCAAACACTTCTCTGGACGGAGGAACAAGGATATTTTATTAATAATTGAGAAATATCAGAGTCGGGTAGATTTTGATTGTTAGATTTGTTACTTTTAGAGGTAGTATGTAACACTGGGAGGAGAACTTTTAGGTTGATTTCGTAAGAAATACTACCTATTGCAATCTCCCATTGGAATTTTTGAGAACGTTTGCAGATCTACACCGATCATGACCCCTAGAGCCTAAAACCACCCCCAGTTCAAAACTGTATCTATCTATCTATCTATCTATCTATCTATCTATCTATCTATCTCTTTCTCTCTCTCTCTCTCTATATATATATATATATATATATATATATGCATATTTTACTTTTCTATGGGCACGATAAACTATCCAATCAGTTTAAAGCTTTCAAAACTTCTAGGAAAAAGGCCGAAAAATTATGCATGTCAGATTAATTAAATATGGCTTCAAGGAGTGCAAAAAATAGGGTTTTCAGAAGAAAAAAAATTCTTAACTTCGTCAGTTTACAAGATATCGAATTCACTTAAATTTATCATAAATCCTCTTAATGTTATCTAAAACTTTTGTTTTGAGAAGCTTTTGATAGGAGCAACTCTTACAGCAGAATGAAATCAAAAACAAAAAAGTGTGTGTGTGTGAGGGGTGAGAGATTGCATAAAAAATAAATTCACATTTCCCTTAATCCGTTAAATTCTTGGTGAAATTAGTACTTAACTTCGAAATATACGTGCGCCTGTAGGCCAAGTCGATAGGGATTTTTCTATAATTATGAAAGTTTTAAATGTTTTTGTACAACAGGAGCAGCTGATTTATTTTGGGGAGGAGGTAAACAACATTATAACTTCATTTTTAAAAAAAGATTGACTGGAATAACCAGTAATTCGGTTAATAAAATAATTCCTTACTATTAATTAATAATAAATTAATTAAAATAATAATAATTGTTTATTAAAATAAATCATAAAAACTATCAAAATTCCAATAACCCAGAGCCAAATTCCTACGGTGCATGTTGGCCCATCGGGCTAACATGCCCCGTGTGTCAAATGGGCCAACTATCCCCGTATCGCCATTTTTGTTTTTCATGACTCTAAGGAGTTATTCTGAAAGTATTTCAATAAAAAAAAAAAAAAAAAAAAAAAAAAAAAAAAAAAAAAAAAAAACATGCACTACATAACTACGACAATTATTTTTCTGAATTATTATATATCAAAATCTAAAATGTAATATGCAAACAAATAAAAAACGATTATTTATAAGAGAGGAAATTTATTCACCTTTGAAAAATTTTGAAAATTCTCAATAATTCTTTAACGGACTCTCCGACTTCAATGGTGCTAATGTTAGAGGAGGAAAGCGAAGCAACGCATACTTGGTTTGACTGACAATGCCATCTAACGCAAAGTTAAAAAAATATCGCGACTGGGCCAGCTAGCGCCGGTCTACCCTATATGTATAAGAATTTCAAATATGCATAAATATTTCTTGTATTTGCATTTTAAATTTTTATTTCAATCTTTAAAAACTATGGACATCTATCCCAGAGTTACCCTACATCTCCAATAGTAATTTTTTCCCTTATTTTTTAGGCATTAGAGCCAGTACCCTCATAGCATGCATGGTCACAGTGACGTCGTTGTGACGTCACTGTGAGTCACTGTGGTCACGTCACATCTGTGACCGAAATGCCACCACTCAGTGATGTCACACTGTGAATGAGATGTGAACTTCTTAGAAAACTTTAAAAAATTACAAAAAATCTTCAAAACATGCTGTTACTGTAAAATTTTATTTTTCTGTCAATAAAAAAGAATTGTTATGTCACTGCATGTAACGTAGGTCACGACACACTCACAAAAAAGAATATCCCCATATTGTAAGTCACAGTGTGAGGAAAATAGAAACTTCAAAAATCTTTGAAAATGAAGAGAAATGTTTTAAAAAGGCCCGAGTTACAGCGGCATAAGGAATGAAAATATATTAGTGGGTAGCAAGTAGTAAATTCAGACACGAAAAGATGGTGGGGGGGGGGGGGCATATAAAGGAAAAAGCACGGTACAAGTATCAACAAAGTAGATTTTCATGCTATATTTTATCAATTTGATATCTAAGAGTGTGAAAGCACACTTTTTTCCTGATTTCAATTTTATCTAGTATTGCAATTTAATATAATAATACTTCTCTTATTCTTATTATTATAAAAGTGTTTCTCGGAAAAATGGTACGTGCTGGAGCAATTTGGATAACATATTTAGAATTAGGAATATTAAATATATACACTTTACATATTTAGTTTGCAGGAAGGAAAATTTTTAATTTATTTTTACCGACCACTGGTATTCGAAACACTTTTGTGGCTTCAAACTAAAAAATTTCTATTATTGTTAAGTCTGCAGCTTTTAATGAGCACGTAGAAAGCGTCTTCAGAGTTTAGTCATACATACATTTCTTGCTTTATAATTTGCATTCAAGTCATATTTTTTCCTGTAAGTGTACCTATTTTAAGTAACTATTTTTTTTTTTTTTAATTCTACTTCTTTCAGACTTTTGAAATAAAATTAGCATTTTCCGAATAAAAAAAAAATAATACAAAATTTATGCAAAACCCATGATATAATTTATTATTCGTATTTCAAATTTGTGTTTTAGAGATATGACTCTAAAAAAAAGTTATTTTACGAATTATTTTATTCTACAGGAAATTAACATGAAAAGAATGACGATAGACAAAGAAAATTTTTTTTTATCCTCGATATTTATTTATATCTTTTTATTTTTTAGGAAGATATTTTGTATTTATTATGTGTGAAACAATCTTTACTTAGAAAAAGGGAGGGTGGGGGGATTAAAACTGATAAAAAGAAAAGGTAAAATACATTGGAAAATTCTTCAAATACAAAAATTTAAATACAGACAGTCTCATAAAATGATTGCACATATGAGTTCCATATCTGTTTATATAAAAGGAAATAAATTAACACCTGCCCCAAATCGTCTGCCACGATACCGCAGGGTAAACAGAGAACTTTTTGTTCTAACAGATGCGGTAAGTTACTAGTCTAAAATGTAAGCTTTTGCGTGTGCTTTTTTTAATAGAAGAAAAAGACGTCGCCATTTTCGGATACACACGGATATTAATAATTAATTTATGGAGCTCAAAAAGTAAGTCTTATTTAATTTAAATTGTTTACTCCTGTTTTGTATATTTGGTGAGATGAGTTAAATAGTTTTATATTATACCTATAGAAAGAGACTGATCTGGGATTGTTTTTCAGATTAGAAATTAACATTATACAGAATGGGAAATGCCGTTTTACATACTATAGTAGTGAAACTTTTGAAAGACTTTTTTTCATTGCTAATAATATTTTAAATTATTATTTAAAATCTTAAATCTTCATATCAAGGTTTTCAGATTTAAAATTTGCCAAAATTATAAAATAATAGGAATTCCTTGTAACATATGAAGAGATTTTTGAGAAATTGTTAAATCTAATAATACATTTAATTCATCTATTGTACTTTGTTGTTGTTTAATAGTACAATTATAAATACTAATTATATAGTGTTTTTCAAATTGGTATATTTATGTTTTTAAATTGTATGTAAGCACGTTTTTGCTGTTCGTGATTTTAATCAAACATTTAATTGTAGACATTCAGAATCACTTATTAAATTTTCTTCGATTGTAAACTCATTTTCTACGTTTTCGATACACATTCGATACTTCGCATTAAAAAATAAAATATGACAATTAAGCATTGAAATAAAGTGTTTTCATGCCTCATAACAAGTTTATAGATTAAACTGCTTTACTATACTTTTTAAAATTTGATATTTATAATATTTATAAAAAAATATTTATAATTTATGATATTTATAAAAGTTGATATTGTACTGTTCATTAGCGATAATTGCTGGAAATGCATTTTTAATTATAATATGCGCTTTTATGATTCACTATATTTATGCATGGTGTATATAAAAGCTATAATTCATATACAAGGCTACACAAAAGTATACGTAAGAGTTAATGGGCGCAAATTGCTTAAAGGTGATTTTTAGATGAGTTATGGATTTTTATGTTGAACTGCATTTAATTTACTAAGAAATGTTTGTAGAATATGGATAAAATGATACACAGGGTCACGCAAGGAAATGGATATATGGCCGTCTATAAATTATAATTTCTGGAAATGTGATTTCAGCAGTTTTAAGAGTGTTTTAATTTGAATTAAATTTTAACTAAATAGTGGCGTGTAATAAAGATTCTAGGTAAACTACAGGGTTGTACAAAAGTATTCAACTATGTTTTCATACATTAGTATAAATTGCTGAATTAGAATTTCAATCTGTTATGCGTTTTATTGCTAAACTAAATTTTCACATTATATACTAGTATATATCAACCTACAGATTAAATACAGGGCTATTCAAAAGAATTGGAAAACGTATTTGGCTATGGACGGTAACTGCTGAAATCAGTTTTTCAAACGTTTTATGCGTTTTCTAAAATATTTACTTAGTTATCTTATTTACGTTATTTCCTTAAATTACGATGTCTAGTTTAGGCATTCAGGAAGCGTTGGAAAGTGCTTTATAATCTATGCTTAACGAATGATTTTTCTTACTTGTTTTTTCTATTTCCCAGATCAGTCATTTCCTATAAATCATACCAAATCTATTTAGCTCATATTAACAAAATACAATATACACGGGAATAAAAAATTTAAATAAATATGGCTTATCTTATTCTTCTTTAAATAGGAAATGTATTAATATCCGTTAGACTCCATGTTCGTATTTAATAAAATAATAACAAATCACAACACATAAAAACTTACACATTCTTAATATAAAGCTTGAACTCAAGATCAAGCTTAGAACTTAATAAAAAAGGATGCCAGTTGATAAGCATTGTTTTTTTCAGTGTAAAAATTAAAAGTATTTTAGAAGAATAGGACTCCAAAATAGCGATACATTGCTAAAAAGTACGATAAAAAGATAGTATTGTATATTTCAAACAAAACTTTATTTAAAAATTCATCACAGTGAATCACAAGAATCATCACAGTATTAATACTTGGAAATTTTTCCAGAGAGAAACATTCGCCTTGCAAACAATATTTCAAATGGAAATCAAATTTCAAATTGATTGCTTAAAAGGCGCAAAAGTCAACATAGTGAAAAAAATTCCATAACGGTACTTGAATCCGGGCCATCAGTATAGCGCACTGACATTCTACCGACTAAACCACATGGAACGAGACCCAGCCTGGAAAATGTCTTACTATTACATGTTGGCAAGGCTACAAACGCAGCACAAGATGGAATAGTTATCATGAGCCACCGACATGGGGCAAACACGAAATTTAATTAAATCCAGAAGCGATTCAAACTATATGAATACTTGGAAATTTTTCCAGAGAGAAACATTCGCCTTGCATACAATATTTCAAATGAAAATCAAATTTCAAATTAAAATTGCATTTTAAGCAATTAATTTGAAATTTGATTTTCATTTCAAATATTGTATGCAAGGCGAATGGTTCTATGGAAGAATTTCCAAGTATTTATATAGTTTGAATCGATGCTGGATTAATTAAGTTTCGTGTTTACCCGATGTTGGCGGCTCACGATAAATATTCCATCTTGTGCTGCGTTTGTAGACTTGCCAACATGTACTAGTAAGAAATTTTCCAGGCTGGGTCACGTTCCATGTGGTTTAGTCGGTAGAATGTCAGTGCGCTACACTGATGGCCCGGATTCGAGTCCCGGCTTGGAATCTTTTTCTCTATGTTGCCTTTTGCCCTTTTAAGCAATTAATTTGAAATTTGATTTTCATTTGAAATCATCACATTGTTTATGACAAGTTCGTCACAAATGACACATATTTCACAAATTAGTCACAGTGTGACGTCAAAGCATTGTCGCTGTCGTCACAGATTCGTCACAAAGTTAATGCCAAAATAGTCACAAATGACACACTTTTCACAAATTTGTCACACCGTGACTTCACAGAGTGGTCACAATGTGACGTCACAAACGACCTCTAAAACGGCCATAACGACCTCGCATTCTAGTCACTATGACGTCACATCGACGGTCACAAAATCACAGTGTGAATTCACAACGACATCGCCGTGACGTCACCATGCGTTACGGGTAAGGACTCCATTGCAGTATTTCATCCAATACTTTCCAATTCATCTTATAAGTGATGACTTCACAGGAAAAGCCCAACCCGCACGTTCCTCCGGGTACATTCCACGCTCCAGGGGGTGAGAAAAAAAATTTAATTATTTTGTTAAATATCATTAGTGTCAGTATAGAGAAAATTACCAGAAGGATGTTATATTTAAAGGTGAAAATGTTTTGGGTCTTAAAGGGATAAATAGACGCCAATTAGGTTTTGGTGTAAATCGCCGAACGTGTACTCCTTCTGTGCTGTGTTTATCCACATTGCAATTATAGCTATACCTTAAGAATTCATGCACAAGATTTCCCCAAAATTCATATCCTGCCAGACATTGACATAAACAGATCCTTATTAGGTTGCGGTGTACACCACCCAACAGTTGTCGCTATTATACTCTGTTTTTCACAATTTCCGCTATAGCTATATCTCAAGATAGAATAGATTGTCTTTTAATCTTGGTTGCAGAGGATTTGCATGTAATAGAAGGAAGTTTTTTCATGGACACAACATACTATATTTTGGTATTGCTGAAAGCCAGAATTAAACGAAAACAGTGCGTACAAAAATGCGCCAAATGTAAGCACTTGATATTTATAATAACTAGGATAACATTATGAAATTAAGAGCATAAAGGGAGATGATTTTTTTCCACAGCTACATTTTTGTTTTTGATTTATTTTAGGTATAATACGCGGGTATCCAAAGATAGAATAATGATTAATTTTAAATTAAATGAGTCTGGATCTATTTGTGACCAACTGGATTAACCCTAAAAAAATTAATTAGAGACTTTGTGAGGTATACATGACTTCTTTCAGTTTTTATTAATTTGATGCGACTTCGACCTATATAATTATTTTCTTATGATTTTGCTTTTCAGTAGACGGCATGTGAATTCTTTGAGAGTAGAGGTATGAAAATATATATATACAGGTTGAGCATAATTTATTGCCGAGGATTCCTTCTCACATAACTTTTTATTTCAGAACATCGAGAAAAATATTATTACATATTTGTAAAGTACAAATCAAAAAGTTATTTTAATATCACAAACGTAAAGTTTAAACTCCTGAAGTTTTTAATCAAATAACTATTGTAATCAAATAATAATTAATATTACAATTTTATGAAATTTATCAAAAGTTATTAATAAATTGTGAGCACAAAGTGAATTGGATAGATATTATCATAATTAACTAATAACATTTGGATAAATTTGATACAATTTTAATATCAATTAATCGTTAGATTTAATCGCTACTTGATTAATAATAACGTTTAGAGTTGAAACTGTACGCATATGTAAATACGTTTGTGTTATTAGAAAAACTTTTTGAGTTGTACTTTACGAATAGTAATACTATTTTTCGTTATGCAGTTAAATAAAAATATATGAGGTAAGGAATCCCTGACAATATATTTCATGGATACACTGTATAATACATTTCAAAAGGTTTAAATTATTTCAATATTTCTATAACCAGGTGAAATCTTAAAACATGAGATGTTACATCATGTAATTTGATATTTAATTGCTTTATAGCAGAAAACGACTTTCTTGTTTACCTTATGGTATATAAAACTGAACTTTTTTGTTTTTACGGACAAAAAATGCAAACATTTGTAAATAAAGAAAAAAAACTATAAAACTGTAAGTTAATTATAAATATTTTGCATAAACCGACATTCGGGACTTTCTATGACCTTTCTTGGTCATCTGAATGTTAAATACATTTTTCTTAAATAAACGTAAACATTTAAAAACTTAAAGATATATATAAATATTATATAGACATACAAACAATAAATACAATAAACCCAACTGGGGTGAAAATTAGCCAGAGCCAGGAATCGAACCCGGGACCACAGTATACAAGACTGCTGCTCTAACCACTGAGCTACTCCGGCCGTTGCCTGAGTGTGGAATTTCTCACTAATAAACCATGTTGGGGAAGTCACCATCCCTCTATACGACAGCCTTGGATGACCGGACAACGATGAATAGATTTTACACATCGATCTACGATAATTATAATAAAACACTCATACTACAATATATATTAAAACACACATACACATATAAATAACGCCTGCATTCAACAGTTAAATGTATGTATAAATATTATACAGACATACAAGCAATAAATACAACAATAAGTGGTTAGAGCAGCAGTCTTGTATACTGTGGTCCCGGGTTCGATTCCTGGCTCTGGCTAATGTTTCACTGCAGTTGGGTTTATTGTATTTATTGTTTGTATGTCTGTATAATATTTATATATGTCGTAGGCTAATTGAGAAATCCGGCTCTTTGCAAACAGCCTAGGCTCTTTACAAAGAGCCGGGCTAATTGGAGAATCCATCTCCCTTTTTCCAATTAGCCTGATATTTATCAGGCTTATTGCAAAGAGCCCAGAAAGCGATAGGCTAATTGAAAAAGGACCACTTATTATCCGATCAGGGTGATATTTTTAGCTCACAGGCTATCAAAGCCTGACAGCTTATGTGCCCGCCGATTCTGTATGTACGTGTGTACGTACGTACGTACGTATGTACGTAACACGATAACTCTTGATAGAAATATCCGATTTGCTTAAATTTTTTTTCTAGGTTCATTCTAATAAGGTGCTTCCATGATTAGTTTTTGGGGTTCATTGGTTAAGGATAAAGGGGGAAGAAGGGGGCTAGTCCACCCCCCCCTTAATTTATATAAATGGGTTTTTCATGCAGAAATATTCGATTTGCTATAAATTTGGTATACCGGTTTATTGTGTTAAGGAGCTTCCCTGATTAGATTTGGAAGCTCATTATTTAAGTATAAAGGGGGGCGGCTACCCCCCTTAATTTAGATAAATCGGTTTTTCATGATGAATTATTTGATTTGCTCCAAATTTGGTATACCGGTTTATTAAGTTAAAGAGCTGCCTTGATTAGATTTGGAGGTTCCTTAGTTACATATAAAGGGAGGAAAGGGGGGGCTATCTCCCCCATCCCATAGTTTAGATAAATGGGTTTTTCATGCAGAAATATGCGATTTGCAATAAATTTGGTATACCGGTTAATTATGTTAAGCAGCTTCCCTGATTACATTTGGATGATCATTATTATGTATAAAGGGGGGAAAGGGGGGAAATTGCCTCTCCCCTTAATTTAGATAAATGCGTTTTTCATGTAGAATTATTCGATTAGCTCAAATTTGGTATACTGGTTTATTATGCTAAGAAGATGGCTTGATTATATTTGGAGGTTCATTAGTTAAATATAAAGGGACGAAAGGGGGGGGGGGCTTCCCCCCCCCTTAATTTAGGTAAATGAGTTTGTAATGCAAAATTATTCGATTTGCTCCAAATTTGGTATACCGGTTTATTATGTTAAGGAGCTTCCCTGATTAGATTTGGAAGTTCATTAGTTAAGTATAAACGGAGGAAATGGGGGGCTAGACCCCCCCCCCCTTAATTTAGATAAATGGGTTTTTCATGCAGAATTATTCGATTTGCTCCAAATGTCGGATACCGGTTTATTATGTTAAGGAGCTTCCCTGATTAGATTTGGAGGTTCATTAGTTAAGTATAAAGAGAGGAAAGGGGGGCTATACCCCCCCCCCCTTAATTTAGATAAATGGGTTTTTCATGCAGAGTTATTTGATCTGCTCTAAATTTCGTATACCGGTTTATTATGTTAAGGAGCTTCCCTGATTATATTTGGAGGTTCATTAGTTAAGTATAAAGGGAGGAAAGGGATGCTAGACCCCCCCCCCCTTAATTTAGATAAATGGGTTTTTCATGCAGATTTGCTCCACATTTCGTATACCGGTTTATTATGTTAAGGAGCTGCCTTGATTAGATTTGGAGATTTATTGGCTAAGTATAAAGGAGGGACAGGGGCTAGTGTCCCCTTAATTTAGATAAATGAGTTTTACATACAGAATTATTCGATTTGCTTAAAATTTGATATGGAATTTTATTACGATATGGCTTCCTTCCTTTGATTTGAAGGTTCATTGGTTAAGTATAAAAGGGAGGAAAGGGGCGCAATTGCCCCTCCCCTTAATTTAGATAAATGGGTTTTCATGTAGAATTATCTGATTTAGTTTAATTTTTTTTCAACCGGATCCGAACTTGAAGGTTTCATTTGAAGTCAACCCGAAAACCGACCACAACCAGATTTCGGATTGAGTTCAATTAGAACTTTCAGGTTCGGATCGGGTTGCCGGTGAACGGAGATTATTTTGCCTGGCTCTCATCGGGTTATAGTTCTTTGGAATATTTTTGTCGGTTAAGATTTGGTTCGGGACGGGTTTCATGTTGACTTCGAATGGAATTTTTAGGTTCTGGTAGCGTTGCGTGTCCACGGAAACTAATTTGTCTTGTTCGGATCCGGTTATGGATCTTTGGAATATTTTTGTCGGTTATCAGATTTGGTTGGGATTTCGGGTTTTTTCAAATTGAACTCTCAGGTTCGGGTCGGGTTGCATGTAGACTGAAATTATTTTGTCTTGCTCGGATCGGGGTACGGTCTGTTGTAATTTATTTTTCGGGTTTGGGTAGGGTTATGCGCTAATAACCTAATAAAAAGAAAATTGCCCAGATAAACTGATGGCAGTGAGCTCACAGGCTATTCACACTAATTGTATATTATATTCTTATTTCAAAGAATAATGCCTCTCGAAAAATAAATGAAGGTATTAGTCCCCGTTGCCCCCTTTCTACTTAACCTAAGAACCTCTAAATATAATCAGGGAAGCTACTTAACATAATAAACTGGTATACAAAATTTGAAGCAAATCAGATAATTCTGCATTAAAAAACTATATCACTAAATTAAGGGGGGGGGGGTATTAGCTCCCCCATTTCTCCAATGAACTTTTGAACCAATGAACCAATGAACTTTTAAATCTAATCAGAAAAGCTACTTATTAGAGTGAACCTAGAAAAAAAATTAAACTAATTAGATAATTCTGCATGAAAACACATTTATCTAAATTAAGGGGAGGGGCATTGGCCCCCCTTTCCCCCCTTTTATACTTAACCAATGAACCTCCAAATCAAATGAAGGAAGCCATATCGTAATAAACTGGTATATCAACCCTAGTAGCAGCGACTGGTCGCATTTTGCTAGGCCTTTCATCAATTCCTCGAAAGTTGCTCGAGAAATAATACACGTATATCATTGCGAGCAACATATGAGAACCGGTTTTGATGAGGCTATATTTCATCAACTAAAGCTAACACTATGAGCTTATTTGCCGATGAAAACGTGCTGATTGGTAACTCACCAACAACAGATAACTGCCCAATATCGAATCACGGTGAAATATAGGCGAAATCACAGTTTTTCTGGAAGCCCAAATCTGATTGGTTCAAAGACGAAGGCTGCGCGAAGTCCCGGATGAAGTCGGTGTTGTTGTTTTGATGAACTCTACAGCGAGGAAGGAGGAAGCGGACGCCATTGCTACAGCGACAGCGTGAGCTCCTTGGAAGTTGAAAAAATACCTTTTCTCGGAAATATGTAAGTACCTATTTCATTCTTTCTGATGTTATTACTTTTTTCACAAATAAATGTTGTGAAAATATTATACAGACTTGACAATATTTCTGATTTTCCACGTTTTCATGTGCCCCTGAGTTTCATACACATTTTTTAATAGCTTGAAATTTTTATTATCATATCGGTAATTTGTCTCGAATAATAATGAAGTTCTTCATTATTGTTTTGTAATTAAACTGGTACCGAACGTGATTACATTTTTAAAATAATGTTTTTACTGGAAAAAATAAAAACCCGAATTCTGAAATAAAATCCGATTTTTGGGTCTCGGAGATTGGCAAGTCTGTATGTATATGTTGTTTCTGGTTGCTGTATGTATAAATCCTTTTACATTTGCTGATCGAATAAAGAGAAAAAAATATTTTAAAATAAGCAAAAAAAAAAAAAAAAAAGTACCAATCATTCTGGCAACCAAAATGCTTTAATATTATTAAGTCAGGATTTAAGAAAAACAAAACCCCCTTTTAACACCCTTTTTTCAATAACAACCAAAATAACCCCTACAGCTACGATTTTCAAAAAGAAACAGGCAGAGGAGGGAGGGGGGGATGATATTAAAATCCAAAAAAGTTCATAAAATACTCTATCACTTAAGATAAAAAAAATTTTGGCAGGTTTCGCAAATATCAAAATAGTCAAATACTTAGTGCTGATTATAAATATTTTATGATTTTTGTGTTAAAGGAAAGAAATGATTAATTGCTGTCAAAGCTTAATATATATATATATATATATATTTAAAACTGAAAAAGGGTTATTTTGTATACTTAAAAGTAGGTGTGTGTACATTTTTCTTATACAGAAAGTAAAATTATTACAGTGCAGATAATGTATGATTTTTTTTTTGTAATTTGTCTATTTTCTGTGTTTTAAAATGTGTATTTTTGCTTTATTTTGATTGTCGCCATTTTAAAATGCACACTTTTGCGTGTTGTCTCCTAGAGTTTGGTAATCTGGGAGACAAAACGCAAAAACATGCCGATTTTGTGATTTGGTTTGGAAATGCACCAAGAAGGGGGGATCAAAGTTTAGTTAAAATATCTTTGTTGGTTTTCAAGGGGAGGGGGGGTCATGACCTCTGTCACCTCCCCTTGGATCTGCCATTCTAGATTACGTAGTTCAGTATTACATATTTTATGATTTCATATTTTTAATTTTAAAATAAGTCGGATATTAGAAAATTAGTAAAATTATCTTTCTAAATATACTTTGCAGAAGAGGGGGGGGGGGGGTTGCCCCGCCCGTTCCATGTTTGCACCCGGTGCAAAAAAGTCTAGTTTCGTTACTGATCCAAGAGGGGGTGATAACCCCCCTCCCCCTGAACAACATAAAAATGCTAAAATTTATTTAAAAAATGAAATAATTTTTATTTTTTTTTAAATTTTAATGTTATTTAATTAAGTATTAAAGGAAAAAAATGATTAATTGCTGTCAAAGCTTAATATATATATACTTTTTAAACTAAAAAATGGTTGTTTTGTAGTATATAACCTTTACCGGTGCAGAGTAATTTTGTTCATAAACCGATGCAATAATGGACTGACATCGGAATTTATAAACAAATTTATTAGAAAATACGAACTTGCTTATTTTCACGTACATTATAATAGGAAAATTTTAATTAAATATTCTTGGTGCCATTTGTCAGTTTTGGAATTAAATTTAGGTGTCCTTTTTTAAGGACGCCGCCCTCGAAATTGTTAAAAGTAGGCGTGTGTACATTTTTCTTGTACAGCAAGTAAAATTATTACAAGACTCATAATGTGTGGTTTTTTTTTTAAATTTTTGTATTTCCTGTGTTTTAAAATATTTATTTTTGCTTTATTTTTATTGTCGCCATCTTAAAGTGAACGTTTTTGCGTGATGTCTCCTAGAGTTTGGAAATTCTGGGAGACAAAACGCAAAAACGTGCCGATTTGGTGATTTTTTTGGGAAAACACCAAGAAGGGGATCAAACTGCAGTTTAATTTTGGTACTCTAACTCAGTAGCAGAACGGCACCAGGCACTGCATTTTTTTATGCCTGGTAAACAATGGCGGATCCAAGAGGGGGGATAATGACACCCCCCTGAACAACAGAAAAATGCAAAAAATTATTTAAAAAATGAAATATATTTTTAACTAGTTTTGAATTTTAATGTTATTTAATTATGTATTAAAAGAAAAAAGGATTAATTGCTGTCAAGTCAAAGCTTAATATATATATATATTTTTTTTAACTGAAAAAGGGTTGTTTTGTATTTAAAAGTAAGTGTTTGTAGTACAAACTGTACATTTTTCTTGTACAGAAAATAAAATTATTACAGGGCGGATAATGATGTTTTTTTTTCAAAATTTGTGTATTTTCTGTGTTTAAAAATATGTATTTTTGCTTTATTTTGATTGTCGCCATCTTAAAATGAATACTTTTGTGTGATGTCTCCTAGAGTTTGAAAATCTGGGAGACAAAACGCAAAAACATGCCAATTTGGGGATTTTTTTTTTTTTTGAAACACACCAAGAAGGGGATTAAAGTAGAATATTTTTGTTGGTGTTCATGACACCCCCCCCCCCTCTGACGCCAGTCATCTCCCCCTTGTATCTGCCATTGTAGATTACGTAGTTCAGTATTACATATTTTATGATTAAATAATTATATATTAATTATAATATATTAAATTTTAAAGTAAGTCTAATATTAGAAAATTAGTAAAATTCTCTTTCTAAATATACTTTGCAGAAGAGGGGGGGGGGAATCCATGTTTGCCCCGGGTGCAAAAAAGGCTAGTTTCGGCTCTGATCCAAGAGGGGGGGTAATTCCCCCCCCCCCCTGAACAATAGAAAAATGCTAAAAATTATTTAAAAAATGAAATATATTTTATATTCTTTTTGAATTTTAATGTTATTTAATTACTATGTATTAAAGGAAAAAAAAAAGATTAATTGCAGTCAAAGCTTAATATATACAGTAGACTCCCTCAAATCTGCAAACCTAAAATCCACACATCATTACAGATGTAAACAATGAAAGTTTTAGTTCAGATGCCAGAACACAATTACAGAATTTTTTAGTTTTATATAATTATTCTGCATGTATTTTAATATGTAATTATAGATAATATGACTGAACTCATGGTTTTTCATGAAATAAGTATAAATTTATTTCTGGTAAAAATCAAGATATTGCCAATATCATTGGTAATAATCACAATCTTTTTACTAAATATATATATGTATCAATCAAACTTTTTTGCATATTAAATCTGACTAAATCTTAAATACAACTTCCTTACTTTATGATTTTTATGTGAAATTATTAACATGGTACCTTTAAGAGGAAAGTTTCATTCAATAATTCATCTTTATTATGCATATTTAATTATACATTAATTATTTAATTTTTAATAATTTAACTTTATTTTTATTTAAAAATATTAATCATTTTTAAAAATATCTTACTGTTTATTATTTTAGTTTAATACTTTACTATTTTAATATTTTGCTATATTGCAAGCATTCATATAATTTCGATTACATCATTAGCTACATTCAAATTACTGTTTAAAAAATGTAAACAAAACAATAACCAGAAATCTGCAAAATTATAAAATCCGCACAACCTCTGGTCCCAAGCTGTGCGGATTTGAGGGAGTCTACTGTATATATTTTTTAACTAAAAAAGTGTTGTTTTGTATTTAAAAGTAGGTGTGTATACATTGTGTATACATGTACAGAAATTAAAATGATTACCAGGCGGATAATGTAGGATTTTTTTTTTCAAAATTTGTGTATTTTCTGTGTTTTAAAATATGTATTTTTGCTTTATTTTTATTGTTGCCATCTTTAAATGCATGCTTTTGCATGATGTCTCCTAGAGTTTGGGATTCTAAGAGACAAAACGTAAAAACGGGCCAATTTGGCGATTTTTTTGGAAACGCACCGAGAAGGGGATCAAAGTGCAGTTTCATTTGGGTACTCTGCCACTCAGTAGCAGAACGGTAGCAGGTACTGCATTTTTTTTTTATGCCTGGTAAACAATGGTGGATCCAAGAGGTGGGTCATGAGCATGCCCCCCCCCCCCCCCTATCACCTGAACAACAGAATAATGCTAAACATTATTTAAAAAATGAAATAATTTTAAATTCTTTTTGAATTTTAATGGTATTTAATTATGTATTAAAGGGAAAAAATGATTCATTTCTGTCAAAGCTTAATATTATATATACTTTTTAAACTGAAAAAGGGTTGTTTTGTATTTAAAAGTAGGTGTGTGTACTACATTTTTCTTGTACAGGTAGTAAAATTATTAACAAGCGGTTAATGTATGATTTTTTTTTTCAAAATTTGTGTATTTTCTGTGTTTTAAAATAGGTATTTTTGCTTTATTTTGATTGTCGCGATCTTAAAAGGCACACTTTTGCGTGGTGTCTCCAAGAGTTTGGAAATCTGGGAGACAAAACGCTAAAACGTGCCAATTTGGTGATTTTTGGTTGGAAACGCACCAAGAAGGAGATCAAAGTTTATTTAGAATATTTTTGTTGGCCATCGCCCCACCCTGGGATTTGCCATTGTAGATTACGTAGTTCAGTATTACATATTTTATGATTTCATATTTTAAATTTTAAAATAAGTCGGATATTAGAAAATTAGTAAAATTCTCTTCGTAAATATACGTTGCAGAAGAGGGGGGAAGGTGCGTCAAAATCCATGTTTGCCCCGGGTGCAAAAAAGGCTAGTTTCAGCCCTGATCCAAGAAGGTGGATAATGACCCCCCCCCCCCCCCCTCTGAACAACAGAAAAATGCTAAAAATTATTTAAAAAATGAGTGCAAATTAGTGATATTTTTGCGCAACCGATTGATACATTTGCGAGTTTTTTACTATGAAAGGTTGTTGAAATTAAATTTTTTTTTCCCTTGACTGATCAACAAATTTTGTGGGGGTTTTCCCCCAAGATCGATTGACAAGTTTTGTGTTATTTTTCATGGCCAATTAATGAATTCGGGTGGGGGGGTGATTCTTATCCAAATTTTCAGAAAATTTAAGGCATTAAGTTCAAAAAATTATGAAAAATCAGTCATCAGTCTGGAAATTCAGACATAAAAAATATATAACTGAAAAAGCGACAAATGGTCACCAAAAAAATTGATTTTGTCAGTTGTTCGCAGAAAAAACATTTTAATCAAAGCATCATGAATAAAACGCAAATTTCATCAAAAAATCACAGAAAAAACATGGAATCTCATTAAAGGATTGCGAAAACTTAAATTTTGTCTAAAGATCGCGAAAACTCAAATTTTGTCAAAGGATCGCAAAAAATCAAATTTTGTCAGAGGATCGAGGAAACTCAAATTTCTTCGAAGGATCACGGAAACTCAAATTTCTTCGAAGGATCACGGAAACTCAAATTTCTTCGAAGGATCGCGGAAACTCAAATCTCTTCGAAGTATGCTGAAAACTCAAATCTCTTCGAAGGATGTCGAAAACTCAAATTTCTTCGAAGGATGTCGAAAACTCAAATTTCTTCGAAGGATGTCGAAAACTCAAATTTCTTCGAAGGATGTCGAAAACTCAAATTTCTTCGAAGGATGTCGGAAACTCAAATTTCTTCGTAGGATGCCAAAAACTTGAATTTAATAGTCAAAGGTCCTCTTAAAAAATGCAAATTTCATCAAAGGTCATAGGGGAAAAAAACGCAAATTTTGTGAATGGTTCGCAGAAAAAAGTTGCGGTTTCTTTAGAAAACAGCACACACACACACATACAAATATTTGCTTATTATTATAGGTATAGTTTTTCACCCCTTGGTGATGAGAGCCCTTTGAGGCTTAATTTTAATCTTTTACCACCGGTTTTTAAAAACAGAAAATTTTCTTTAGTTGAATCGCGAAAATGCTCTGATTAAATAGGTTAATTTTACATTAAAAAATAACTGGTGAGAATAATGAAGGATTCTGAGTACCTTAAGTGGCACATATACCGATCGCTCGTCCCCTAGGGGTTAATCTGAAATAATAGACTGAACTAACTTTTAAAAAAATGGTTTTAACCTGAACCCAACTTGCAGGAATGTACGCTCAGCCTGAAATCGACCCGAACCAAAAACAAAGTTTACTCAACTTGCAACAAAAATAATTAGCTCCAGAAGAGGATTGATTGCTCTCCCCCCCCCCCCCCCCCACCTATCTGCTGTAACCTTTCAGAAAATTTGTTGTAAATTTCAGATTTTGATTTTTTTTTTTTTTTATTCTGAATCAACTGCAAATTTAACGGTTACTTTTTGCCATAGATTGGACGAAATTCTGTTTTTTCAACAGTCAGTTTGTTAATCAAAGAAAATGCCAGGGAGTCCTGTTTTGACTATAATTTCGTTAAGGATATAATAAAACAATTTCATTCTGAAATGGATATTCATGATGCCATCAGCGAATATACATTGTTCATGCAAGTAGTTAAAAATGGAGGCATGTTAAATATTGCAAAGTTTCCTGAAATTTTTTAAAGCGAGCATAATCATACATTTTCAATAATTTCCAAAGTTATAAATGTTGAGCTTGTGCTGTCTATCACAATTTTACCTTCTGAAAGGAAATTCAGGGCACAAAATCGAATAAAAACTAATTTCTGAACTACATTTAACAACCCCATTGTAAGAACTCATGACATCTGATTGAAAGTTGAATAATAGACTGTATAACAGCTTGATTTTCTTCCTTATTGAAAACATTTTGCATGCTAATTATTCTGAATTGTTGATTTAAATTGCTTCAATGGTATTTTATCATATCCGTGTTAATGTATTACTTTAAATAGCATGTAAAATAACAGTGAATTTTAAAGATTTCCCCCCCCTCCTCCCTTAAACAGCTCAACTCCACCTCCATTTATAAATGTTTGGAGGGAGACTCTCTTCCTAAGAAAAATTTAATTTCAAGCCCTGTGTTGACCAATTATCAAATTTTTCGACCGATTTATAAATCCTGCCATTTCGTCTTCTGACTGATTCACAAAATTACTCTGTTTTTCCTCTGTTGCATTGAAAAATTGCATGATTTTTTTATTCTGAGGTGGATAGACAATTTGATATTTTTCTCCATCAATCGATCACAATTAATTGATTTTGCAGTTATATTCTTGCATGGAGTTGACAAATTTCTCGATTTTTCCCCTTCTCTATGACCTAATTGACAAATTTCGCATTCCCTTCCCATATTCGATGAATTTTGCTATTTTTTCCCCTCAGCCAATTAGTGAAATTCAAATTTTTTTATTGCAGCCGATTGACGTATTTTGCAATGAAATTAAATAAAAAGGGTGCATCCAAAAGAGCAGTAAGGACCACTGGGTGCATAATGTAGTTTGAAAAGGTCCACCGTGCTTTACGCCCTTCCAAATTAGCCTAGAGTCAATACTATTTATACATTAAAATTCCTTATCTTTAAAAAAAGAATTCTATTTTATGATTCTTAACTTTTAGCATTGCACCTGAAAAACATCAAGAAATCCAGAAATTTTATGCAATTGCTTTTTTTTGTGTCTCGGTACTTTAATGAAATGCAATACATTTTATTTTTTTTATCCTTAGGATGTTCTTGAAATTCCTATGAGACCACTCTCTGAGAAGGCAAACAGTGTTTCCTTGCATCGTGATTTTTAAGAGAAATCTAAGGGTAATTATAATTATGTTTATGCTAAAGAAATTACTTTTTGAAGCAGATGCTGCTTAATGTGATTATGTGTAATATCAGCCTGTTAGTGTTATCAAAATCATCATGTCCCGACCTAACAATTCATGCTAAAAGCATCGCTCTGTGTGATAAATACTTTGTTTAATGGTATTGCCTTTTCAGCAGCAGTTACAAGTGAAGTTCTGTTAAAAAGCCCTTTCAAGGCATGAATTCTAAATAAGAAAAAATGTAGCAATTTATCCCTATGAATTTTTTGTGATCACGTTGCAGATGCATGCATGACATGGGGATATGCAGTCAATTAAGGAGTGTAGGTGAGTAGCTCGCAACAGCTGCTGCAAGGGGAAAGCTTCAGTAAACCTCGGAATGGGAACAAAAATTATGTACCTGCTAGCAGCGTCACGTAACCATTTATTTCGTTATCAAATAAAGTTCTAGTCAGACAATAAAGGTCAAAATTAGCACTAGCCACCGGCCACAAGGCCAGTAAATGAGAAAAAGTGGCCAGTGAAAAATTGTCTATCAGCGGCCACCTTCCGGCCACTTTTTTACAAGGAGAGAATAAAATTTTCTTGCATTTCATCAAGAATTCTGCTTTTTTTGGGTTCCAATATATTTACATTAACATATTTATTTGGGCTGTTCAGTTTTAGATGAATATTTATAGAAATTTTAATGTTTAGTATTTTTAAATAAAAAAGTGGCCACTTAAAAAACTAGTTATACCGGCCAGTGGCCGCTAATGAAATTTCCCAGTTTTGACCTATATCAGACAATCAGTTGTGGTAAGTTGTATATTGTTCAATTATCTTTGAAAGTCAATGGCAATGGCTACTATGAATGAAAAGCAAATGGATTTAATATTTAAAAAAAATTAGATTTTACATCGTTATATTTTACCTCAAATGAGCCAACAAAATGCTGCAGTTCAATTAAAAATTATTCAACCTCTTATGTGCAAAATCTTTAAAAATCGAAAGATTTTTAATAAAAAAAGAAAAGAATGGTAATACAGAATATTACAAACTGAAGTGGAAAAGATGCTGACATTTTTGTTTTCAAACAATCGGCAAAAAAGATGCAAGAGTCAGTGGTCTACTCATGTGACAAAAAGCAGATGATTTAGCAGAGAAAATGGGAGAAAAGTGGATTTATTGCAGTTGATGGCTGGTTTCAGCATTGGCAGAAAGAGAAAACATAGATTAAAGCAGATGGCTTAGTAGAAAATAGGAAAAAGTAGATTTGTTGCTAGTGACGACTAACTTCGGTATTGGAAAAAATGTGAAAGCATTGTTTAAAGCAGTTAGTATAGAAAAATGGATTTGTTGCAAGTAATGCAAGCTTCAGCATTGGAGAAAACATGAAAAATAATATTTTAAGAGTCCATAGAAAACAAAAAGATGCTAATATGACAGCTACAGAAAAATTGGTGAAAGGGGAGTGGCCAAAACTTATGTTTTCATATATAGTGTTTAACCCTTTCGAGGGTGGTGTCATTAAAAAAGGACACCTAATTTTGGTTGAGTTGGAAATGAGTTGATGAAAAATGAATGAAAAATGAGTTGGAAATTTTGAAATGCGGTTTACAACATTGGTCGGACAATTTTCAAACATGGTACAGATATGAAAAATTCATTATTAAAATTTTCAGGGAGAATTGTAAAAAGCAAAAATTACCGAAACCCTTCAATATATTTTATCCCTTTTAAAGTCATAATTTCAACAAGGATGAGTAATACTTTTCTACATAATAGTATTACTGGACATAGTATTATCTTAAATCACTTATTCTTATCAATTGGAAGGTTTGCGAGCAGGCCCACTTGAAAAAATCCACTGTCGTTTTTTTTCAAATTCTCTCATGCTTTCACAGCTGTATCATTATTTAATCTAAGTAAAATAATGAACATAATTTTAACAAGAGTTTATTAAAAGTAATTTATTTGATTTTTAATTACCGTATTTTATGGAAGAAACGCCGCACTCCTCAAATTGGCCTGAATAAGCTTAAAAATATCGTAATCACCGCACCCGCTGTAAACGCCGCATCCGTCGGAACGCTACTTTTGTCGACAGCGTCACATTGACCTAACTTTAATCAAAGTTTCCTGAGCAGTGTAGGATGCCTCATTTTTAATATCTTAAGATGCCTGAAGTTTTATTTAAAATATTTAAATCCGATTTTAAATATTTTTATGAATTTTTAAATTAAGGAAACTCAGTTGGTATTTAAAAAAAATCGTAAACGCCGCACTTGGAAAAAAATTAACTTTTAAACTCGTAAACGCCGCGGCGTTTCTTCCATAAAATACGGTAATTAAAGAATATTTTTAATTAATCAATTCTTGATTGAATTAAAGTTTTAGAAAATGCAAAGATAAATGCCAATTTGGGGGTGGGGTGGGGGGCTAGCTTTTTCAAGTGTTTCTCTGAAGGGCATTATTTCCACTTAGAAATATTGATTTTGAAATATATTTTAAATTTTATAACACAAATTGTGAAAATTTGGCTTTTTTTTTTTTTCTCCTCGGGTTTGCAAGAATAAAATTATACAAAATTGTAGATTTTTTTTGTTTGTTTGTTTGGTTTCTGCACATGGGGCCGGAAATAAAACAGATATTGCAAAATTTTAATCTGTGTGACTGAAAATAAAGCCAAAAATGTAAAATTTTCGCTTCAAACTGTCTGCAATCTGTCTCGAATCGAAAGGTCTGTGTGACATAAAATAACGATGGTGGTGTAAACTTTTTACAAATTTTACAGGAGCTCATTGAAATTTAATTTTTTGGGGGGTGTGTGTGTGGGGGGGGGGGAATTGTTTTTAGAAAAAAAGTGTCATCTTTTCCAACCTTTTTTCTCTAACTGCAGTGTAGCTCAAAGAATATATTATTATTACAACAAAATATTCTGCTATTTCCAAAAAGAAAAAACGTGATTGGTTGATCCATTTAAACTGTATATTTTACATGTCAAGCTAAAAATGTTGTATATGCAACTGACAATATCTCTATCAGTTTTAAGAGTTGTTGTTGTATAATAAAAATATCTGTTATGCTACAAACTATGAATAATAACTGGGTAAATTCAGTTTTTATGTTACTTTATTCTTTCTATGTAAAAAAAGAAAAGAAATTGGCCTACTTTTCGACACAATGAATGGTATACTGCCTTTAAAGAAAATTATAGAAAATCCAATGAAATCATAAAACCACCTTTTCTTCATAGCAAAAAACTGTGTTTTTTTTTTTTTTTTTTTTTTTTTTTTTTTTTTTTTTTGTTGTTGTTTGAAATAATATTTTGGGTGAAATCTGTAGGGTATATTGATATAAGTGCCAGGTTTCAATATGGAGAAAATCTCCAAAATTGCTTCTTTGTAAAATGGTTAATAACGCTGAAACTGTTTGTAGAAACAAAGTGTAATTTTGTATATGAAGTCTTAATTTTTTTTTTCTTTGTAAATTTGCAGGTTGCTATTGGAAAGTTTTATCTTTGTTAATTTTAGCTTGTATATAGAAAAATTAACAGATGTTAAATAACAGTAGGCATTAAAGGTCTGCACAGACCAAAATTTTTACAATTATTTCAAATTGTGCAAACCCAAAAAATCCAAGATAAATAATAATAAAAAAAAATGCTAAGCTGGGGCCAAAATCACAAATCCACCTTCAGTTTCTATTTTTGAATTAGTATTCAACCATCTCAAAAGATATTTTTTCTTTCTTAAAAATTTCAAAATGGACTTTTTTAGAATGACCCCATATCTCTCCCATGGAAATAAAATACTACAAGTGTACTTAATAAAGCTAACTGAAATAAACCACACTTTTATATGTATATACATACACATGATTATGCATAAAAATTTACTATTTTGTTCTCATTTTGTCTAGCTTTGTGAACTGCATTTTACATCTGCTGACATTCATGAGTCCCCCTCTACACTGCAGAAAATGGAATATGTTACCTACACTGTAAAAAAAAATCACAGTAATTTTACAGCAAAAAATGCTGGCAATATGGGTGCCAGCAAATTTTGCCGTAAATATACAGCAATTTTGTTTTTTTTTATTTTACAGCACTCTTGTAGATTTTCAGCATTTTTTGCTGTTAATTTTACAGCAGTTTTGTTTTTTAGATTTTACAGCACTTTCGTAGATTTTCAGCATTTTTTGCTGTTAATTTAACAAATTTTGTATTTTAGATTTTACAGTACTTTTGTAAACTCTCAGCATTTTTTGCTGTTAATTTAACAAATTTTGTTTTTTAGATATTACGGTAGTTTTGTAAACTCTCAGCATTTTTTGCTGTTAATTTAACAAATTTTGTTTTTTAGATTTTACGGTAGTTTTGTAAACTGTCAGCATTTTTTGCTGTTAATTTAACAAATTTTGTTTTTTAGATTTTATGGTACTTTTGTAGATTTTCAGCATTTTTTTGCTGTTATTTAACAAATTTTGTTTTTTAGATTTTACAGTACTTTTGTAAGATTTTCAGCATTTTTTGCTATTCAACATAAAATTGTTTTTTGATTGTACAGAAATTTGTAGATTCTCAGTACTTTTTACTATTAATTCATCACCAGCTTTATTTTTTAGGTTTTACATAATTTTTTGCTGTTAATTTACTACAGCAATTTTTTTTTAAACAGCACATTCGTAAATTTTGCACGAAGGCTGTGATATTTTACGCCTTTATTTTCAACAACTTTGTAACAAGCAGCATACAGACATACCATGAAGAATGTACAAAATACTTGAATAACATCATTATTTTCTAAATATATTTTTTCCCGATATAATATCGGAATTTCTGTAATTGAATAAGAAAAACTTCCATATGATAATAGTGGCATACAAAACTTCACAGCCTTTAAATGATATGGCAAGCAAAATTTTATTTACTTATTATCATGGCCCCATTAAATCATTGGCCAAATTGGACAGTGGTATTAGAGCTCATAAATTTTAGAAAAACAAATCTTTAAAATATGCACTCTGAACTGCTGGCATTTAAAAAAACCTATAAGAAAGGAGCTTTAAGTCTCCCATCCTGTCAGGCAAAGACACTTACTGAACCATTTGATAGCTGATGTTGATCCCTACATCTGTTTCTCCCCCCCTCCCCCCCCCCAAAAAAAAACAAACTTGTTTTACTTTTTCGATTTGGATTGTAGTTTTTTTTTTTTTTTTTTTTTTTTTTTTTTTTGATGACACACTTATTTTCGAAACTGGTTCTGAAAGTATAAGTAACTTCATTGAAAAATACCTGTAATCAAAACAGTAAAAAAGGGCAGATGTGAGAATCAACATCAACTATAAAAAAAAAAAAAAATATCAAAATGCAAATGAGATTATAACCTTTCCAAAAGGTTTAGCATTAGCTTGAAAGTGTCTTTGCTGATGGGACAGGAGCCTTAATGAATTATGCCTTGGGCTTCATTAGATTTATGGGGCCCTTTTAGACTAGCTTTAAGATTTAAAAAAAAAAAAATCTATAAACCAGGGCTGTCTACCCCCACAAAAAGCTCCGATGGATTCTTTCCAAATATTCCACTGACAAGTAGGTTTTAATGTTTTTTTTAATGGCAAGTTTTCTGTTAGTTGGGCAACACCGATTGCCAAACACCATATATCAAATATTTAATTACTGTATTATACTAAACTACCAGCTGTTACAGTAATTTCATTCTTATATCACCAACTGCCAAATGAAGCAATACTCGGCGAAATATCATTGGCACCCAGCTAACAGAAGAGTACCCCTTTTTATCAAATACAGTAAAGTAAAACCTGCAAAAATGGAACATTTTCATAACAGAAAAATAATCTCTACAATAAAATAGTACAATTATACCTCTTTGAAGTGGAATTTCTGACCAATCCATTTAGATATTCCATTTTTATAAGTTTTACTCCATTCTACTTTTTCTCTTTCATTCAACTGTCTAAGAAACATTTTTCTACTTTATTTTCTAATCTAGTTTCATATGCAGTTTCTAATATATGAAGCTGATTAAATTTCTGATAAGTAGTAAAATGTGAAACAGATTTCTTTTCATCTGAAACATAATTTGTTTTAAAATTAAATAGTTATGCTATTCAGTAAACTTTTTTTTTTGTAAATAAATTTAATTTGAATAAGATTTTTTCGAGGAATAGAGGCAGTTTTAATTTAAAAAAAATTATCACATTTTAAAGTTGAATGGATACTATATTCCTCATTCATAATTTATCTAAGATACATAAAACGATCATGGATTTATGAAGCTTTTGCTTGTCAGTTTGCTATATATATAATAATTGTAGACATGTATACATAAGTTTAGTAATAAAATTATCTTGGAGCTGAACTTTAAAAAAGAAAAAGGTACTTTCAATTTTTCTATTAACAGCGAATCCTTATACAATAAAATCTTGATAATGAAACAGTTGTGGATTTAATAAGCTTTGTTTCCATTAAAAGTTTATTGAAATATGAAAAAGTTACATTAAATCTTGAAAAATGAAAATGATTTATCAAATTCATCCAAAGACTTGTATTGTTCGAGCATAGTTAAATAATAATAATAATGGTTGGTTGGCACTGCTAGTGCTATCACTGTTATTGGTTGAAAAAAAAAATGTTGAACATAGTAAAATTGACATCAATTTGTTTTAGATAAAACATGCCACATCAGGGTCATAGGAATATTCTTTTTTGAATGTATGCTTATACCCTGTTCAGATCGGATATTTAAGATATCTTAGATCACCAAAATCTCTGGGGGAGATCCATAAACTATCTCAGCGAGTAATTTTCCTTCAGTTAGATACAGGCACTACCACTCACTCTGGCTATAAAGCTCCAGTTTAACTGACTGGCTGTTGGTTTTATTTTATGCATACTTTGCATTCGTTCAAATCTCAGACACAGAGACATTCACAGATGTCGTAAAAGAGTTTTGAGATGTGAACAGGCATTCAATTACAAGACAGTACAGCCTTTAAAAAAAAGGCGGTCTAAGATATCTTAAACATCCAATCTGAGCAATGTACAATATGTGTGAGGCATACCAAAATTAAGATCATAAGGCCCATTGATATGTATTATGTTCTTGGATTTATTTCGTTGCAAGAAAACAATTTGCATTAGAAATATGTCTGAAAGATAATTGGAATTAAATAATATAAAAAAACCCATGAAAATTGAAATTGAAAAAGTTTAATTTTTACAAGATTACAAATACATCAATTACAACTCATAATCCAGTTATATAATTTAACAGGGACACTTGTGACACACTTGTACAATATTCAATCTGCTACACAATTCTTTTGTTGCTGGTTTCCTCTGTTGAGATTAAAATTCATTATGCATCTGAAAAAAAAAAGAAAAAAAAAGGGTAAGTTTCCTAGATACATATCGTATATTCTTAAAGATTTAGTATTACTTTTGGGATATAATGAATATTTGGTCTTCTTTCGACTTGGTGGTTCTTTCGACTGTGTTCTTCAGTTATCTAATACTGAACAGTAATTGCCCAAATATTGTTGGATATTTATTTATAGCCAATAAATTCAGGATAATATATTTTCTTTATGCAATGATTTTCTCAACTGCAAATTGGATGCATTTATGAAGCAATTTTAATTCTTAAATGAAAAAAAAAAAAAAAAAAAAAAAAAAAACTATTCTGATTTAGACACACAAAAAATGATGTGATTCTATGAGAAAAATTCAAACTGCTCAGTAGCGTGTAAAAAAAATGATTTTTTTTTGTTTTTTAAATAAAAGAAAAAATCAGATTTTTTAAAGTTTAAAACGGACTTTTATGATTTTTTTTCCTAGCATTCAAATACTGAATAGCTACTAAGAGTTTTAGGTTTCCAAAACAATCAAAAGTCTAATTGCTAACATAATCCATATTTTTACACTTTAATTAATAGAATTATAATTATTAGTTAATAATTACAGAAATTACAATAGATGCAAATTAGTAGTTTCAGTCATTAGTAGCATACAATGTTATAAACATTAATATTTTGTAATACTTATGCAAAACTAATTTAATACTAGAGATATTTACATTTATTAAAATTATTAACTGTGAGTAATATTAAATTGTTAACCTTAAGATTAAAAATTATTAAACTCTGCAATTATGAACATACTACCTTTCTATGCTTTAATTACTAAATGATAATAATTCAGTATTCATCCTAGAAAGAAAAGGGGGTAGGATGCAAGTTCCAAAAAAGGACAATATTTCATGTGGAAATATATCAGTAATGTGTTCTGTTAGTAATTATATAAATAAAAAAGTATATAGTTTCTTAGTATGATAAATAAAGTGTTATAAATTTTAATAATTTTATGAATTACAAATTAAAAAATACAATTGAATAACAACATGTTTTAACTTTTTTCTAAAGAAATAATGTTCTATCACTTTTGTAAGATCTTGGGCACATAGATTTAGAAATACTGTGGATTTTGGAATTATTTTTACAAGAAATCTGTCTACTACAGGTGAATTTCATTATTTTTTTAAGAGGCAGGAGGGTCCATTTTGACAATTTCAAAATGGGCAGTTGTGGCGTCTTACATAATTGGCCTAGGGAGAATAGTAAGTACCATACATACTCTCATATAAGTCGAGGAATTTCTGACAAGTAAATTTGGGAGGTCGACTTATACGCGAGTCAATTAAAACATAAAACTTCAAATACTGCAAAATTCTGACTTTTTATGTGTATGAATAATAAAATATTACAGAAAATATACAAATAATAATAATTTATCAATAAAAAATTTTTCAATGATTTATTTTTATATACTTAGTACTTTTTCGCATAGGCAAGTGAAATATTTGGTTTGATTTTGCGCAAAATTGAAGTAAAAAGTTAAGGGGTTGACTTATATGCAGGTTTTTGATTTTTTGCAGAATTTGCATTCGAAAGTTAGGGGGTCGACCTATATGCAAGTATATACGGTAATTACAAAGTTGCAAATAATTTCATTAGTTACCCATTCATACACACATACGGAGTAAATATAAGGAATAGCCAGTTATATATGAAATCCTCAAAACATTAAACAGCATAGCATTATTAGCACTCAGTGGGGATTCTCAGCATTCAGTTTGAAATAGCCCCGGTAGAAGAAAATTCCCCAAGTGTCTGCGGCAGATATTTCAGGGACAAGGAACAATCTGCAGGTAAAATATTTTTACAATTGAAGCATTAATTAATCAAACAATCACTTACCTGTAGCATTTTTATGCATTTTATAAATTTTTATAAATAATAATATTAAGTTTTTGTATTAAGTAATAAAAAACTAAACATAATATAAAGTAAAATAAAGGTTCGAAGAAAAAGAATCTGCAAAAAAGAAATGAAAATCTGCGACGCCCGTCTCCCATCTCGAACTTCTGCTACCGGGGAAATAGCTTTGCCTTCAAATAGCCTTTTTAATCCGTAACAATTTTCATTTGGTGTACATGAGTTCAAAAATAAAAAAAAACGTTAATTCAACTTTTACCGAAGAAGCTCTTGCTGTGCTTAACATTTTATACCAATTGGTTCTTTTTCTCTTATACATTGTTTTACAAGAAACGTTCAGATGATGTCATTCTTTCATTCTTCTTTAGCTCCAGTATTTGCTATAAATTATTGCAAAAGTTCTGAATTTATGTGTTTCTGAAATTATCTTATATAATACTTGAGCAATAATAAGCAATCGATAATAAGTAATTAATAAGCAATCGATATTCTGATAACTTATAAAAATGATATATGTAAAAAGTTCTTCTGCTACTAAGCTGTTATGTAACTTATTCCAGATATGTCCATACGGACAGATTAAAATCGTAGAATGAACAATGTTGAAAGAGAAATTAGGAAGGATATAACATTTGAAGAAATTTTAGTTCATGTAAGTGCATAAATTAAAGAGAACAATATAAAAAAAAAAAAAAAAATCTCCAAATAAAACTTGTTGAATGGACCCTATTCAGGTGACGTCAGACGCCAGAGACGGCAGTATGATGATCTGTTATTCCAGTTACTGCACCTGCAGAATACCAGTATGCGCAGGCGCAAACAGCGCTAGCAGACAACTTTAGCCTTGACCCAGGTTGAGTGCATACATTTTAACTGAAAATTTGCAAACTTAGGGAATTTTCTTGCATACAGAACAACATTTTGAATTTAGATTACAATATATTAAGTATATGCTGCAGCATCAAAGAATTTTTTTGTGGCATTTTTAACAAACAAGCATTAATAACCCACACTCCATAGACTGCTATGCTAAACACCGCCAGCAGACTAATTTTAGCCTTGACCTCAGGTCGCGTGCATAAGGTCCATTAGAATTTTGAAAAGCTAGTTGCTATTTAAAATAGTGCACATTCATGCATATGTTATTCATAATACTGTTTTAATAGATAGAAATGATGTTTTTATTAAATGACTATGTGTGATTTTAAATAAACGTTTATGAGAAATAAAATAAGACTTGTATTATTAATATTCCTTAAAATTAGTTAATAAAATATATATAACTAAGCAACCATTGTCCTTTTTAATTATATAAAGCAGTAAGGGGGGGGGGGAAGGTTAAGGTCAGTGCAAACCAGACAAAGCAATTGGTATGACCTTTTATTCCAATATTAATGTCTTCATTAATTGAAAAATTGGGTTATGTAGATTTCTACCTCAATCAGGGTTGCAAAAAAGCCAGCTAAAATTAAAAAAGGTCAGGCTGGTGGCTTTTATTGGTTTTAACCGGCTATTTTTTGGCCAAAATTGGCCTTTTTTGGCCATAATTGGCTTTTATACAATGAAGCATTGTAATTATAAACTACACATTTTAAAATGTTTTTAATTAGTTTTAATGACATTTAATTGATTTAGAGTTTAATAAGTAACCCAATTTCTCAATAATGAGGACATTAATACTGGAATAAAACTTAGATGTTTTGCTAGTGATTTGAAGTCAGAATTGCAAATATGTCAGCTAAATTTTAAAAGGGCCATACCTCACTGCCAATTTTTTCATTTTTACTGCTTTATAAAATTAAAGAGGACAATGGTTATTTAGTTACATGTTTTATTACTTAATTTTAAGAGCTATTAATATACAAGTCTTATTTTATTTCTAGTAAACATTTAAAATTATACATAGTCATTAATAAAAACACCATTTCTCACTATTAAAAACATTGCAAACAGCATATGCATGAATATGCTTAACAAGCAGCTTTTCAAAATTTTATTTACAGAAATTTTTCTTCTTGTTTAAATGCTCTATTTTTTATACACTTATGCACCACTCTCCTCAAATATTATATCCTTTTTTTTTTCTCTTTTAACATTTATAACTTAATCTCTCCATATGGACACACAAGAATGTTTCCATTTTGATGTGCTACATTTTGTCATTAATTAATCTTTAAAATGTGTAGTGTATGTGGAGCTATGTAATATAGAATTTCAAAATACCAGTTTGGAGCCTAACTTATATTATTTTCAATGTTTAAATATATATATACATATATATATATATATATATATTTTTTTTCCCCCAGACATAATGCCTTCACATTTTGGACTTACTTATTTGACAAATAAGTAATAGAAATCTATAATTTTTTTAGTAGAAAATATTTATAAGTGTATTAAAAATTAATTCATCTAAATTTAAAACAAATAACTGTAAACCAACTTTAAAAAATAAAAGCCGGCTTTTTTAAAGTGGTTAAAACCAAAAAAAGCCGGCCGGCTTTTTTTTGGCCTGGCTAAAAGCCGGCAACCCTGACCTCAATTAAATGACTTTAAAACTAATTAAAAAACACATAAAAATGTGTCATTTATAATTAAAATGCTTCACTGTATAAAAGCCAATTTTGGCCAAAAAAAGCAGTTTAAAACCAATAAAAGCCACCGGCGTGACTTTTTTAAATTTTAGCTGGCTTTTTTGCAACCCTGCAATGATACTTTTTTATCGCCTTAGTGACGGATTAACTGAGATATGACCCCCCCCCTACTCTTTCTTTTTATTTCCCCCCTGTTAGAGTTGGTCCTATCAAAATCCTGTCAATATAAAACTGTACATAATATTAAGAAGATTTATAATAAATTTACGCAAACTTGATATTTTGTGAATTGACGAAGTTATGAAATTTATTTCTTCTCAAATTCCTGGGGGGGGGGGGGGTTCCGCTGCTTGAGGCAATTTTTAATGACATAAAAAATCTACCATACATAAATTTTTGGTCATTTTCCTAGAAGTAATAACTTTAACCTGATTCGATACGTATCACAATTAAGAAGTTATGGGATTTTTTTCTGTTTTCACAAAAATTCTCCTTATTTCCACCTCTTTGGTTTGATTTTGCCTATTAGCAAACTTAACAGAGATTTTCTGCATCAATTTGGAAGAGATTTGTTCAGAATAAATTTAAACTTCCTTCATAAAAAAAACATGAGTTCAGCCATATTATCAAGAAATACATATTAAAAATAAAATACATATAGAATGATATAAATTTTAAAAAATAATAATTTTGCCCATACATCTGAACTGAAAATTTCATTGTTTACATCTGTGATGATGTAAGGGATTTTAAAGTTGCGGATTTGAAGGAGTCTACTGAATTGAGATTAAAAATGTTTATAATTAATTATATCAAGATGACTATAATAAGGATTCAAAATATTGATAAGTGCACTCAGGTTTATGTGCATTTGAATTTTCGTTGTTTGTGTCTGATTAAAAGAAAATAAAAAAAAAATAGGAAGGGGGGGGGCAGTTTATAGGGTGGTGGATAATTGGAAGTTTATTGTATTTCTTACGAAATCTACCTAAAAAGGCTGCACTAAAAAGTTCCCAGTGGGGACTATATAGAATAATAAAAAGATATAAAAAAATATATATACAATTATTTTTTTCTTAGCAATTCATTCAAAACTTCACTGTAATAAAATTGTTAATTTAAAAGTTATTTTGGGATTTGGCAAAAAGTTGAGTTTAAAAAAGAAATGTTTAACCATTTTATTTTAAAAAGTTATCAAAATTCCACCGTACAATGTGTATTTATTATAAAACAAATTTTGAGATAATTATGACAACTATTATATACATACCAGAAACTAGAATGCATGATGCACAAGGCAAATTTATATTTCACTGTAGACTCAGTTGGTACATTGCAACCTAAAATAAATATAAAATTATAATATAATAATCATTAAATTTATTCATTAATAAAATATTCTACTTTTCATTGTTTAATATAATACTTCTAGTTAAACTTTCATAAACTATTACTTCAAACATGGTTAAAACTTTTAAAGATAATTTAAAATGTATTGATATTGAACTCTATTAAACATGTTATTTTTAAAAGGTATATACACAATGTTATGAGTCGAACCACTGTGAACAACCCCTTCACATAAAACTATACTAGACTAATTATAGAAACAAGAATCCACCTGCATCGTTTACGGTAGTAACCCCCCCTCCCTTTTTCTTTTAAATGTGGTTTGTGTTTGGACATTCGATTTTGATGTTGGAAAGAGGTAATTGAAAAGAATCAGTGGAGTAATGACGACCATTGTGCTCACTCCAGCAAAATAGGGCAATCAGGCAAGAATTTAATTTAAAAAGGGTACACTATTCTGAAAAAGAACACCCATGGTCTATTCAAAAAACATATTTTGAACTGGTTTATTTAAAATCTCCTGTTATAACATACAATTTTGTGATATTTTATATTGAACGATTGGTAAATTTAGCAATATATTCCTGCAACCAATCGATAAATTTCATATTTTCTCGTGACCAATCTGTGAATTTTTGTGTGTGTCCCTGTTACAGACCAGGGCTGGCTATTTGCCGGCAAAAAAGGGTTTCTGCCTTGCCAGTGGCAGAAACTGGTTATAACCGGTTTTAACCGGCAGAAACTGGCAACAACTGGCATAAACACATTTCATGACATAATATGAGACTTTTTTACTAGTATTAAATTTCTTAAGTACATTTTATTCCGTATAAATAACAAATGAAATATTGTGG
The DNA here is from genome assembly GCA_963932465.1 of Maratus speciosus. Taxonomy (NCBI): domain Eukaryota; kingdom Metazoa; phylum Arthropoda; class Arachnida; order Araneae; family Salticidae; genus Maratus; species Maratus speciosus. Next base: position 288,620,541 of record OZ010799.1, read on the forward strand.
GTAGTTTTAATTAAAAAATAAATAGATTTGTATTAGAAAAAATGAGTAATGTAACAGATAAAATTTTTGTTATAGTATGGTTATATAATTTTATATGTAAACAATTATTAGAGTATTTTAAAATTTCAGTTTAAAAATCAAATACAAAACTATATCCAATATTTATTTCAAATTAAACAATGAAAAGAAAAGAAAAATATTCAATACTTGCTCAAAATAATTTTCTGTAATTTAACGTATTAATTTAATAATAACACTATAAATTATCTCTCATAGAAATGTTATAGTTATATGCGGATCTTGTAATTCCATGAATTTAAAAAACATTTCATTTAAATACAGTATTCAAAGAAACAAATCTGACTTTTTATTTTTTTCAATTTAAGACTGTTATAAGCATAGATCAAACTTTGTGCGAATTTTAGTAAAAAAGCTAAAATCTTTAACAATGATTTTACGCACAAACAACGTACAGACACGACAAAAAACGATTATATGGGATATTTTTGTCATGTCTGTATGTTATTTGTGCATAAAATCGTTGTTAAAGATTTTAGCTTTTTTATTAAGACTGTTAGTTGAAAATGTTCCAACCACATTTTGCACTTACAAAACAAGCAACTACAAAGGTTCAAAGCAGATTTGATACAGTAATAACCGACTACCATATGCTAACTTATTTATTTCATCCTAAATATATGGGATCAAAATTGACATATGAGCATAAAGAAAAGGCAAGGAAATTGCTTTCTGATATTAATCCCAATTTTGTGCCACATATAATATCCTTTGAAGCAAAATAGACTCCTGCCTTAGAAACATATTTCTCCAAGGAAGCCCTAGAACAGGGTTGGCGAACCTATGGCATGCGTGCCAGAGTTGGCACGTAAGCTAATTTTTCTGGCACGTGAAAAAATTTAATTTCGTAATTGTTATACAGATAAAATCCATTTTTTATTTCTGTTATAACCAATAAAATTTTTTTACATACGGACAGTACACAAATAATGTAATTATTTCTTGCATGAATTAACACATCAGAATAATTTTCTTTTCCTATGCAGCATTTTCGCCATATATTTTGCCTTTCTGTACGAATTTAAAAAGCTGTAGCTTTCAAATTAATTTTGTTTGACAGTGACTGCAATAAAATGGCAAATGAATTCAATTTAGCTATGCATATTTGTAAAAATAACAAAATATGAACCAGATATAGAGCATTTTCCATCGAACGTACAACAGCAAAAATCTCACTAATACATTATTAGCACATTGTTTAATGCAACTTGGAAAGTTATAACCGAGATGTTGCATTAATAATAAGTTAAAAATTAATGAAATAAAATCTGGCATTTCCCCCCCTTCCCCTTATTACAATACATACCGCATAAATAAATCCTATTTACGAATTAAAAAATGACTCATTTAATGGCTGATACAGAAAAATAAATCGCATTTCGATTTTTAATATTTTTTAATTATTAATACATGAAAGCAACTGATTTTATAACCAATAATTCGTAAAAACATCGTACTCTTCAAAATTATTTTTTCATAAGTTTGGTACGTTGCATCGTTGATAGATATTGTTAGTGAATTTTTGGCACGCGTATGTGAAAAGGTTCACCGAGTCTGCCCTAGAAAATGTCTTGCCCTTACCTTCTATGTGATGGTCATCTTTAAAAAAGAATACTGGTGAAAATGAGGATTTTTCAAATTTGCATCCTCAATAATGACATTGCCAGCAAGTAATGATAGTCTTGAAAGAATATTTTCAAACTTTTCTTTCATTCAAAACAAAGAAACAGTGTGTTCAGAAAGATTAGCAAAATTTTGTCCTATGCTATGAATGTTCTGTGGAAAAAGTAATAATAGTATATTTGAGTGGCAATTTTGTTCTTTCAATATTGTAAAATAATTGTAATAAAAAATAATAATAATAAGATATTTCATTAAATTTTTTTTCTGTTATTTATTGTGCTTCAATTATTTACTTATATATTTTCATAAGAATCATAATCTTTAAGTTATTGCATTGCATTATTTATTTAAAAATACTCTGAAAAATACATTTGTTAAAATATCACAGATTTTTTTGTAAATTTCTTTGTTTACTTTTAAATAAAAATTCAACTCTAAACAATAATATAAAATAGTTAAACTTGTACAGCATCAGACTACCATTGAAAATTTCTGTTTTTCAAGTGAAAAAAAAAATTAGTACCTATTATTATATACACAAAGTATATTTATATGATAATTTTGAAACTTTTTTACAACTTTGAATAACATTCATAATCTTTAATTTTAATGTAATTGTTTACACATCAAATACATGTATGAATTAAGAATCATTGCACATTAAAGTTCTTATTAATATTATTTCTGAGTTTCTGTCAGTTTTTGCCACTTACTGGCAGAAACTAGTTTCTGCCATGCCGGTTTTAACCGGTTATAACCGCTGGTTTTAACCACTCTGGCAGAAACTTGCCAACCCTGTTACAGACACAGTTGCCGACAGAATAAGTTTCCATATTTTCCCCACGACTTATTGGCAAAACTCTCAGGTTTTTTTTTTTTTTTTTATGCAACTGCTGGACAAATTTTCTAATATTTTTTTTTTCACACAACTGACCGATTTCGATATTTTCCCACAACCGAATGACTAAATTTACAATTTTTTATCCTGCGATTGACTGATAAGTTACGCGATTTTCTCTTGTGACCGATTATCAAAGTTTGTACTATTTTTAGTGACCAATTGGCAAATCTTGCGACTGATTGACAAAATTAGACATTTTCCCCATTTTCCAAGCATTGGAAACTATAATGAAGGCTTAGAATAAAGAAAATTATTAATTTAATAATAAATAATTGCATAAAATAAAAATTTAATTTAAAAACCAGAATCAAGCTTTTTGGAATATTGTAAAACTAAGGTGCTTTCTTTTCCTGCTTTTTTTCATTAGAAATATTGTATCAGCCCCCCGAAACAGAATATGCTTAAAAGTGTGACGTATGTCATAGATCAACGGACTTCTCTGCAGAACATTTAAAATTCTCATTTTCAAGAAAATTCACCATTCAATCGAAGGAAAAATTGTGAAATTGGTCACTCAATGGCTGGAAAAAAAAAAATCAAAATTATTTAATCATTTATTTAAAAAGATTGCGAAATTCATCAATTGGTTGCAAGAAAAACTCAAGCAATTCGTCAGTCAATCAAGGAGAACAAATCATGAAATTCTTCAGCCTGTTGTGTAAAAACATACAAAATTCAATGAACAGTACACAGAAAAAAATCTTCAATTTTGGCCAATCGGTCATAGTTAATAAAAGCACGAAACTCATCAGGGCATCGCTGGAAGAAACTGCGATGATTTTCTCTAATCGGTCACGAGAAAAAGTCAAAATTTCTTACGGTACAAGGAAAATATCACGAAATTTGCAAATTGGCCGCAGTTAAAAAATGGAAAACACATCAGTGGATTCTCGGAGGAAACAGCGAAATTTGTCGATCTGTAGTGGAAAAAAAAACTCATGATTTCCCCCAATCGGTAACAAAAAAAAAAATTGTACAAGAAAAATATTGCGAAATTTAAAAATCGGTCATATGTTTAAAAAAATGCGAAATTCACCAGTGAATTGTCGGAAAAAATCAGCAATTTGTTGATCAGTCGTGGAAAAAAACCAGAGATTTAGTCAATTGGTTGCAAAAAAGCAACAAAGTTTTCAACAAAGAAAGAAAATATTGCAAAATTCACTGATCTGTCGCAGGTAGAACGTGAAATTGGTCTGTCACAGAAAAAAGCCTGATTTTTATCAATCGTTCGCAAGACGGAAAAAATTTGCCAATCAGTAGAAACATATCGCAGATTATGCCAAACGGTTGTTTGTAAAAATACATTAAATTCATCGATTAAGTAGCAGGAAAAATGCACGATTTTCTCCAATTGGTTGCAAGAAGTTTCTGCAAAATTTGCTTATTGGTACAAGGAAAATTTCACAAAATTCCCCAATCGGTCAAGAGAAAAAACGCGAAATTTGTTAGTAGAAAGTCGGAAAAAAAATCTGAAATTCGTCGATCAGCCGCGGAAAAAACACAATTTTTGTCAATCGGATGCAAAAAAACGAGAAAGTTCCTTATAAGGTTTACTTTAAGTTTTTTGGCTCGCTGAATCCGAATTTTTAACTTACCCCCAAAATCCCCCCCCCCGAAATAGTTGTTATTAACTTAAATTTCTTATTATTTTAGGGGAAAGCATTACGAAATTCAGAAACTAGACAAAATTTGCAACAAATAGGATATATGACATTATGGCGTAGGATAAACGGGGAGAGAGGAGGCTGCCTCAGAAGTTGCCCCACGCGCTTTTCTTAAAAACCAAATTTTTTCAAAAAATCATTTTTTGGGGGTTGCCGGGTGAAATTTTGGTGAGAAGTTACAAATTCGGATTCAGCGACCCCAAAAACTTAAAGTGGGTCGAAATCCAGAACTAGTATTAATTTTTCCAGGTAAATCCTCTATTGCCTGACTTCATAACTTAGTGCATGTAGCGCCGCAGTGCATGTTCAGAGACAGCCCTCCCCGTTCATCCTACGTCATAATATCATATATCCTATTTGTTGAAAATTTTGTCTAGTTTTTGAATTTCGTAATGTTTTTCCCCTAAAACAATAATAAATTTAAGTTAAAAACAATTATTTGGGGGATTTTCGGGGAGGGGGGAGATTTTTTTTTTGGGGGGGGAGTTAAAAATTCTGATTCAGCGACCCAAAAAAACTTAAAGTAAACCTTATAGAGAAAGTTCGGAGGGGAGATGAGAGGGTGAATGTAAATGCGTGGGTGGTTAAGTGGAATTGCGCAACTTAGTTCACGCAGCACCGCGCACATGTTCCGAGGCAGATCCCCCCTTTCCCTTCATCCTAAGTCATAATGTCATATATCTAATTTGTTGCAAATTTTGTCTACTTTCTGAATTTCTAGATACTTTTTCTCTAAAACAATAAAAATGATTTTTTTAATAAAAACCTTTTTGGGGGGCATTTTACCAAAATTTGGGGGGGGGGGGGTTGCCGGGAGAAATTTTGGTGGGAAGTTACAAATTCGGATTTAGCGACACAAAAAACATGTAGTAAACCTTTTTCCAGAACTACCATGAACTTTGCTAGGTAGAGCCCCTATACGGTCTCTATTGCCTGGACTATTAGTGGATCGTTGGGAAAAAAAATTGGAAATTCGTCAATCCAATCAGCCGAAAGAAAAAAAGAAAAAAATTTGCCAATCGGCAAAAAGAAAATATAACTAAATTTGCCTACCAATCACGTGTAAAAAAACTACAGTTGTCAGAAGATGGTTAAAAAAAAATAATAAATAAAAAATCGCTAAATTCTTCGATTAGTTGCAGAAAAAAATCCGTGATTTTTTCCAATTGGTCGCAGAAAAAAGCTAGAACAATCACCGATGAGTAGTTGGTAAAAAACAAAACAACAACAACAACAAAAAAAAAACCACTAAATTCGTGGATTAGTTGTGTGAAAAAAAAAACTGATTTTTGCCAATCAATCTAAGAAAAATATCGCAAAATTCACCTATCGGTTGCAGTTAAACACTAAATTTGTCAGTGAATTGTGGAAAATCTCAAATTTCTTCTATCATATTGCGAATAAAAAATTCGCAAAATTCAACAATCAAGTTCGAGAAAAAAAAACACGAAATTGGGCAGTTAACAGAGGGGAAAACATGAAATATTACGATAATCGTAAATCGATCGTTGGACAAAAATGCAAAATTCATCATTCGATCAGGATAAAAGTGCAAAATTTGCTAGTAGTTTTTTCGTGTGTGTATGTCAGCGTTTTACAAAATGCCTTTTGCGCTTAATGGTAGTTCTGGAAATCGACTTACTTTATGTTTTTTGAGTTGCTGAATCCGAATTTGCAACTTCCCACCAAAATGTCTCCTGGCAACTCCACTAAATTTTGGTAAAATGCTTCCCCAAAAGAGGTTTTTATTCATAAAATCATTTTTTTTTATTCTTTTAGGAAAAGTATACAGAAATTCAGAAAACAGACAAAATTTGCAACAAATAAGATATATATGACATTAAGACGTAGGATGAATGGGGAGGGTACCTGCTTCGGAACTGCATGGACTAAGTTGCGCAATTTCACTTAACCACTCACATCATTTACGTTTGCTGTCCCGTCTCCCCTCTGAACTTTCCTTTATAAGGTTTACTTAAGTTTTTTGGGCGCTGAATCCAAATTTTTAACTTCCCACCAAAATCCCCCCCCCCCCCAAAAAAAAAAAGTTTTTAAAGTATCTAGAAAATCACTAAGTAAGCAAAGTTTGCAATAAATAGGATACATGACATTATGATGTAGGATGAACGGGGAGTGAGGGAGTTGCCTCGGAACATGCACCGCGGCACTGTTCTCAAAAACAAGATTTTTTCAAAAAAATTTCATATTTACCAAAATTATATATTAAACGATATAAAAATTAAAAGAACCTTAAATTTTTCACCCAAATATTAACTGTAAGTTTCAATGTTTAGATCTGCAATGATGAGCAGATTCTAGATGTTTGCAAATTTTAAGATTTGCCAGATTTGAGGGAGTCTGCTGTAAAATCAAATTTTAATAAAATGAAAGAAATATTTAAATTCTAAAAAAGGAAAAAAGGGTTTTTAATAATTTGCATTAACTTATTAAATTATGAACAAATGGCAGTTTACAACAACAAAAATATTTTAAACCGACTTTTAATTCGGCAAAAAATAAGCTTTATCAAATGCAAATTTAACAATAAAAGAATATCGCAGAATTATAGGATATAATGCCAATAATACAAAAGTGTGACATCACATTTGATTTTAAATGCAACACTAGCATGTGACGTTTTTACTACATATTCTATTCTTATGTATTTTGTAGATAAGCCAATTTAGTTTTTCTAAACAAGGATATTAATTTAACAAAATAATAATTTAACTAAGTAATTATTTAACTGTAAAATAAAGTAAACATAGGAAAATGTCTATTTAACATAGTAAGAAATATTTTGGTTTGTAATTACTGCTTTTAAAAAATATAGGTACTTTTCCGTTATATGGATACCACTGTCACCAAGCATAATAGTTGGCACAAAACGAATATCATGTGAATTGAAACATTTGAAAAATAAAAGAAAAAACATTGTCGATAGTAAAGTGAGCATTTTAAAAATATAACATTTGAAAATTACAGACATTTACGAACTGTTTTATTAAATCACAAATATATACTGAAAATAAGTGAACAAATAACTGCTATAAAATAAAGTAATAAAATAAAACTCATATTAAACTGCTGGCATAAAATTACAAATATCTTTTAGCATTGCACTAAACATTTATTGGCACATTAGCATACTTTTCGGCATGGTGTCTGTATAACAGAAAAATATCGAAATATAAAAGTATGTTATTGACTGTAGCCTGTTATTACTAAAAGAATCCCTGACAGGTTCTGAAATTTTATTACTCATTTTACACGTAAAATAAAACAAATTTGGAATCAAAACTTAATGGTTATTTTCTGTTGTTTATATCAGCGTTGTTGTAAAATTGCCTTTGGATCCAAAAGAATTTTCAGAAAATTTCAGGTTCATAAGTATTTTGGAGTTTCATTTTCAAATTTCAATGAAAATGACTTTATTTTACTTGTTTTTAATAACTTTACCTTATTTGCAATTGTTCCTGTATCTTAATCTATTATTTAAAAAATATAATTTTTTTGGATAATTTTTCTGTTTTGTTTGATGTTACAACTTGCAAATTTGCATTATTATGTTATTTTGGGGGCAAAGGGGAAATAAAAAGGAATTGAATTAATAAAAAATAAATTTATATAGGGTATATGTGCCAGTAATGGACACCCTTCCAGTAATGGACACCCCTTGATGTTTTTGGTTCATAAAAAAATAACTAATAAATATTTAGCTTTAATTATTTTTTTTATAATTCCCCCTTGTATGTTTTATAAAACTGGGTTATTGTTGACGTTTTTAATCAAACCAATCAGGAAGCAGAAAATAATGTTTCAAAGTTTCACTGTTTTTCTGTGATAATCTTAATGAAGAGGCTAAGAGTTGGCTTCGTTTAATCAATTTATATATTATTTATTTTCTTGCAAAATTTGAATGTTTTTGTTTGAGTAGCAATAGAAAACTTTGAATTTTATATACCAATGGCCATTTACAAAATTTCATTTATTTTTAAGATTTTAAGAGGGGTGTCCATTACTGGTATGGTTAATTAGTCATTTTCCAGTAATGGACACCCCATGTAGACATTGCTAAAAATGCAATTTTAGTAATGTTTATAGTGCATAAAATACTTTGGCTTAACTGCAAACCTAAATAATCAAATTTAATTTTTAAATTATACTTACCAAAATGTAATAACACCAAAACTTTTATAAATAGCTGCTTTTAAGTTTTTTTTTTTGAGATTTTATAAAATTTCAATATTTTATTTTATTTATTATTATTGTTTTTTTTATGTAGTACATATACCTTGCATATTTTATAATCCGGCAATCAAACCAGCCAGGAAGCAAAAAATATTGTTTAAGAGCACAGTCAAAGAGGGGTTCATAGGGCTTAATCCCTCTCCGTTTAAATAAAAACAATTAAGTTACAGAAGCTATTAAAAATCTATTTTCTGTCTTAAATGTTTCCTTATGTTTTAAAAAAATGTAATACTATTAATGAAAGTTACAGGTAATATTCATGAAACTATAGTAAATCTGCAGATCATTGGCCTCAAACATCAGTACTACAGTTTTATTTTGAAATTAATTTAAATACTAAATAACTTTTTATTTAGTATTTAAAATATTCAACTCACAATATCATTTCTTTCATATTTGTAATATTAATTATTATAAATGATATATCAAGTAGAGTCTGTAAGATTGTTAAAAATAGGGACACAAAACTAAACATTTAAAAATAGTGGCACAAAACTAAACATTAATATTCCAAAACTTTTTTTTAATTACCCTTTAAATCCACCACTGTTACAATAATTTGATAGCTGTAATTGCCTGATATTTAGTATTTTAATCTATCCATCTAAAATAATTAAAACTATCGATCTTCTGATAATTTCAATAATTGATACAAACAATAAATGATTATCACAAATACTTTATTAATTACTGGTATCCTAAATGTTAAATTTATTTGAAAATAACTATTTTGTTTCATTAGCATGTATTCATTAAATTCTGGTTCTAAATAGTCATAAAAACAATTATATTTATTACTTTTTAGGGGGTGTCCATTACTGGAACAGAGGGTGTCCACTACTGGGCCAGAGGGTGTCCATTACTGGGCTTTTGATATATTTCTGTTATTTAAAATTAAATTTCTATTCATATTGGGAAATGAGGCTATAAGAATGGTTAAATATTGTCGATAGATTAATATAATATTGAAAAAACTGGAATATAATAATTTTAACTATTAATAAAAAAATAATTTTTAAAGAAATTCCTTAAGGGTGTCCATTACTGGCACATCTACCCTATTATTTCAATAATACTTAATGAACGTATACAATTTTTTTTTTCTTAATTGTATTTGAAACTATGTTCGAAAAAAAATTCTGAGGCATGTAAAAATGTTTCAGGAATGTTCAAAATTTTCAGGCGGACTGGACTTTTTGTTAAAGAGAAAAAAAAATGAAAAATAAAAAAGTGGTCCACTGTAGTCTCTTATATATTTTTTAATCATTTTCTTAATTATCCTTCTCGGTTGATGGATAAAAATGTTTACAATGTCAGCTGAATCTGATCTACTGAAAAGTAAGGGGCTGTACATATATAACATTATCACTTTAAAGAGAGGGAGGGAGGGTCTGGCACTTGATATTGTAACATATCTCTGGGAGGGGAGGAGGGATGGTTTGTTTTTTGATATCGCTATCATTTTTTATCCAACCAAACTTACAAGTGCAAGAGAACAATATTGCTTTTGAATGCATTATGTAACAATATACTGTTATTAAAATACTTTTAAATAGTCTGGGCTTTCAAATTTCGGCCCGTGCACCCCTCTACCCCTAGCTATGCATTGCAACACTTTTCTTTTAATATTATGGTGTTGCCGTTAAAATATGTAATTGTCATTTTAATTAAATACCTCAAATCAGTAAAGCATTATAATAATACATATGAATGTCAATAAATTAAAAAAAATCTTATATTATTATCTTTATAGGATTTTTTAATAATACAGAATTCCTTTTTGCCTAGCACGTTTCGCTCACATGTGACTACCGATTAAAGTTGCATATGTTTGTTTCACATGATCAATTTTAAAAAAGATAAAATATTTAAGTGACACCAGAAGAGAAAATAGAGCCAGCACTTACCTTTTCGTCTTTAGCAGATTCATAGTTCAAAGTATACTTGCATTTTCACGGAACAATATGGGAATATGGCTGCCTGAGCCTGACACTGCATGTTCTGTTTCTTTCGTCTTTGTCTCAGCAGAGGAGTGGACATCGTTCAACGACGCAAGCGCAGAGACCGAGAAACCTTCCAGTAAAACATTTTTTTTTTTTTTTTTTTTGCTTTTTCAAAAGAGCGGGTTGGGGGGGGGGGGGGGATTCAATAATGATACTGAAAATTGATATCTTTTCGACTTGATGTCCAGGATGCTTATTTTTGAAATCGAAATGTTTATAATAGAGTAATCTGTGATGTTTATATTCCAATACGAATCTTTCGCGATTCGGCCAGTAGAGGGCGATTTGAAAGAAAACAGCAAAAAAGGCTGTGAAGTGTGTTTTTTAGTTTTTGGGAAATAATAACGGTGTTTTTTGCTGTAATTTTCACCGTTATTTTTTACTGTGTACGCTTAAGAAAAGGTGGCATTCCGTCCTGTTTGATTCTTTGACCAGAACACTTCTAAAACAAGATACTTCATGTAATTCTCCAGATACAAAATAAAGATCAATTTCTCTTGAGAATTTTTTTTTCCAAAGTTATTTTAAACGCATTAGCTTTTGTTTGTTCCTGTTAAAACATTATTTATAAATAAAAACAGTGTAATTGATGCACTTATATATTTAAACTTACTTTGAATTTCTTTTGATGTGTATGTTATGTGTTATTTAAAAATAAATAAATCTTAAATTTATATCAAATGAGTTAATTCAAGTTTGATTTGGAAATTATTAGCTATATTTGAGTTTCAAAATTTGCCTTATCCAGTAAATCAAATTTTGGGAAATCGTGAAAAACCTCTGATCGCGTCCATTGGTTTTCATTGTAAACCAAGATTTTACAATGCCAGAAATACACAATAAAGCTAGTGTTTTGCAGATGGTATTGTTTTCCAGATTCATGTCCACCGGTACCAGTAGAATGGAATGACAGAGAAAACTCTATTTTTTAACTTTTAGATAAGGAGTTTTGAAACTGGTGTCCTCATTAAATTCTTATGCATGAATATCCAATAAATATTTTATTATTTCTACTTTTTATGGGATGTGAATGTACAAAGCAACATTTGAATCATCTGTGACAATTAATTGCTTCAGAAACTTTTTTAACTTAGAAGATTTTTATTTCGATTTATACGAAGGGTTACAGGAAGAAGCAACATTTTTTTTTTTCTGTCATTGTTTAACCTTAATAAAACTTTCAAATAATACATTTATATTAAATGAGTAAGTTAATTGAACAGAATTTAAGTACTTTTTGTGTACGCTAATTTCAGATGTACATAGTTTGCAGCCAATCAAATAAGTTTTAGACCAATAAAGTTTATTTAAATATGTTGCATAATATGTAAAAAATAGAAATAACATAAATCTTATTTATTAAAATTTCTCAGCAGATTATGCACTAGAAATTAGGGTATTTTATTCATTTAGTAATTAAAAAATGCAGATAGTATATGTAGATTCTTAAAACAACACTTCAAGTTTAGAAACAATAAGATAAAATAGCTAACATTAATGTGATATTTTATATAGGCATAGAGATATAAAACTGAAAAAAAATATCTAATTAAGATAATGTATTTTTTCAGTTATCTGCCCTAATATCTAAACAGGAAGTAACAGGAGATGGCTGTTGCTATTAAACAACAAAAAGTACATTCAAACCTCATTAACATGTACAGAATTAACCTGGTGTACTTTTAATATGAATTTTTCCTACAATGCCTGTCAAAATTAATACAAAGGTTTTATTAATAATAATATAAACTATTGATGATAACATGAGGAAAAAACTTTTAATTTGCCTTGAGATTTATGTTAACGAGGTTTGACTGTATAACTACTACAATAGTAATTTAAATTTTGTTTCAATCAGAAATTTATGGATTAATAAACAAAATCAGTTAAATGTTAAACATTTTAAATATCACGAGCATTAAAGCCTTTGCTTATTCCACTTTGTGTGGATTTGTCCGCATTCAACTATTGTGACCTATGCATCTGGATGCATAAGTCTAGGTGTTGAAAATATTTTTTCCTACACTTCCAGAGAATGTTGATCCTGTGCTGCTTAATGAAGCCCAATTCCATAATAAATATAAATTTATGTAAATGCTTTGAATGAAAAAAATCATAACAGCAGTGTTGTGGGAAAAAAATTATCAGAAAGTCTCAAAAAGTTATTTTCAAATACATTTGACAATTAGATTGATCAATAATTAGTAAAATATTAATTTAAATAGTTTTTCTGTCAATTTTTCTTAAATCATATTAAGATACAAATATTTCAGAGGGGGAAATCCCCTACCTTCCCTACAGTTAGGGTTTTCACAGACAATACAATCGTGAAGTATCAGCATGACATAAGACTAATAGAAAAGAAATTAACCGTAGGTGTGAAAGTTGTGAATATTAACCCCTTGAGGGACGATGGGATATATTTTATCCCACCTAAGTTTAATCGAGATTTGCACCGGGAACTTTTAAATAAATTTTATTTTTGTAACTTTGATGGAAAAAACTTGTAAAATTGCTTTTCTTTATTTTGAAACGGAATTTTTCAAAGATCCCGGTGTGAATTCAACATTACAGGAACGCAATCACTTGCCTCTCAAGGGGTTAAATGAAATTGATTTGACTTAAAAATGGGACTTGCAAAGCTGAACCTAATTCATACATTTGTTTTAGAAATATAATCTGTTATTACAGTGTGCTTCTTCAAGAGTTTTATTTTTTTGCACTTTACAGATATGAATTATCAAATATTTAACAAAGAAATTGTAATAAGTATACTTATTACCACCTTTCCCACGTAGTGAAAGAAGAAAAAAACTTTAAACCAGAAATTTATTTAATGAAATAAAGTATATTTCAAATCACTACTAAATAGAAGCAAGGCACATTTGATTAAATAAATTTTCTGGTTCAAAGTATTTATTTTTGGGAAAAACGGTTTATTGCCAAATATGGGTATGTGTTTGGACAGTTCGTGTGATAAAAAATGGTCTTTATTTAAACGAGGAGGGTGTGGTGCCCTTTGCTTTTGTACGCCTCTTGTCAAGGATCTCTGAACAGACCGAAATTCTACCTAATTAGACACCCGAATCCCACCAATCCCCCCCCCTTTCCAATAAATATGCTTAATTAAAAATATATACTCTTTTGAGTTATGAGTGTTTATACAATAGTATAACTTACTGAATTATTCATGTACCTTGGTAGAAAAAGGCCCAATTGCATTTTTCGTCTTTTAAAGTCTAATAAAATGAAAGAAATAACCTTTCATATTTTATAATGAAAAATTTAAGGGGCAAAAACTTATCAAAGCAGAACAATAATTTAGAATTAATAAAATTCTTTTAAAATATTTCTATCAAACAATCATAAACAATAAGAGTGGTAATTGTTAGTCGAATATTAATACTTAAAAAAATGCATTTGATTTTTTTTCTTAAATCAGTTTGTTGAAAACAAGCAAACTTAATTGATTTAAAATAAAAGGCTTTAGGAAGAGGACAAATAATAGAATTTAATAGGATTATTTAAATGAAGGAGTAGTATTTGTTCAGAAATAAAAAAAAATATGGAACTCTTTCTAACTCAGCTCACCCCTCCCCCTCCTTCAAAAAATAAAAATAAAATTTGGATATTTTTGTTTAAATATTTTGTTTCAAACGATTGTAGTAAAGCTAATAGAAATTAAAAGAATGTATTTACATTTTTGACGCTTAAAATTTTAATGTATGTATATTTCGAAAATAAATATTCTGAAATCGCTTTCATTTATACACCCAACCAACCAATCTATAATTCATCGCTTTCTAATGAAAATTTGCTTGATAACTCATCTAAAAGTCATCGCATTTTCATCGTTATCAAATCGTACTCCTCGTGTTTCATCATATATTTTTCTAAAATTCATCAGATTGCGATCATCCATAGATCTCAGTCCGATGAGACATTTCTGAGTAATTGCCGATGAAATTCATCCCTCTCCGATGAGAATGCGATAATCGGCCACTTATCGTGTCGTCGGACTTCGATAAGAGGCCATTCAAGGGCCATATACATTTTGCTACTAGGGAAATTTGAAGCAAATCGAATAATTCTGTATAAAAAACCCATTTATCTAAATTAAGGGGGGGTCTAGCCCCCCTTTCCTCCATTTATACTTAACTAATGAACATCCAAATCTAATCAGGGAACCTCCTTAACATAATAAATCGGTATACGAAAGTTGTAGCAAATCGAATAACTCTACAAGAAAAACCCATTTATCTAAATTAAGGGGGGGGGGGTCTAGCCCCCCTTTCCTCCCTTTATACTTAACTAATGAACCTCCAAATCTAATCAGGGAAGCTCCTTAACATAATGAACCGGTATACCAAATTTGGAGCAAATCGAATAATTTTGCATTAAAAACCCATTTACTTAAATTAAGGGGAGGGATACCCCCCTTTCCTCCCTTTATACTTAACTAATGAACCTCCAAACCTAATCAAGCCATCTTCTTAACATAATAAAGCAGTATACCAAATTTGAGCTAATCGAATAATTCTACATGAAAAACGCATTTATCTAAATTAAAGGGAGAGGAAATTGCCCCCTTTCCCCCCTTTATACATAATAATGATCTTCCAAATGTAATCAGGGAAGCTGCTTAACATAATTAACCGGTATACCAAATTTATAGCAAATCTCATATTTCTGCATGAAAAACCCATTTATCTAAATTACGGGGGGATAGCCCCCCTTTCCTCCCTTTATATGTAACTAATGAACCTCCAAATCTAATCAAGGCAGTTCCTTAACTTAATAAACCGGTATACCAAATTTGGAGCAAATCGAATAATTCATCATGAAAAACCGATTTATCTAAATTAAGGGGGGTAGCCCCCTTTTCCCCCTTTATACTTAAATAATGAGCTTCCAAATCTAACCAGGGAAGCTCCTTAACACAATAAACCGGTATACCAAATTTGGAGCAAATCGAATATAGCTGCATGAAAAACCCATTTATATAAATTAAGGGGAGGGACTAGCCTTTTCCCCCCTTTATCCTTAACCAATGAACCCCAAAAACTAATCAGGGAAGCACCTTATCAGAATGAACCTAGAAAAAAAAATTGAAGCAAATCGGATATTTCTATCAAGAGTTATCTTGTTACGTACATACGTACCTACGTACGTACGTACGTACACACGTACATACAGAATCGGCTGGCACATAAGCTCTCAGGCTTTGATAGCCTGTGAGCTAAAAATTCACCCTGATCGGATAATAAGTGGTCATTTTTCAATTAGCCTAACGCTCTCTAGGCTCTTTGCAATAAGCCTGAAAAATATCAGACTAATTGGAAAAAGGGATATGGATTCTCCAATTAGCCCGGCTCTTTGCAAAGACCCTAGGCTGTTTGCAAAGAGCCGGATTTCTCAATTAGCCTACGACATATATACCTTTAACGGTTGAATGCAGGCGTTATTTATGTGTGTATGTGTGTTTTAGTATATATTGTAGTATGAGTGTTTTATTATTTGACCTTCATTTATAATATCAACAATATTCGCTTTTTCTCTTTTTAGGTAACTAAACTCTGTTTTTGCTTTGTCTTTCGAGGAAAATTAAGAAAATCTTTACAGGAAAAATCTTTTGGTATCCATTTTGTTCTCTTATAAGCACTGTTTAACATGTACTTCCATTGAATTACCATTCAGCGATTTTTAAATCCTATGTAACTATAAATTCCTATTATCTTTAAAATTCTAATTGCAACACCTTTGAATTAGTAGAAGAGATGTATTTGTAAATTTAATTTTGAACTTATACTAACTTATACTTAAGACATAATCCTGTTATTTTTATCTTAGATAAACTACATAAATGAAGAAATGTAGCTAGAAATAAAGCTTATTTAGCAAATTCATTTATTTATCTAGAGCTTCAGATTCAAAACGTTAAATTGTCGATGTGTAGATTGTTAAGCAGTTTGCCTTATCTTGAATAAATGCGGAATAGTAGAACATGTTATAATACATAGATCAGTTTAGGCAGAAATGTAGTATAAGATGAACTTTCCAAAGTAGTATAATCAGACAAAACTAAAATTTATGGTATTGTTGGTGAACGGATATTAATATATATGTCAGAACTGGTACAATTCAATCAGAAACTTAGGAACTTTCGATCTGAAAATTTGGAAAATGTACCAAAAAATTTTAAAGGTTTTATTTACAACTTATTTTGTCTTTATTTAAATCTATTTTCAAGAAAAACCGCCTAAAGCATATTTAAAAAAATACAAACCAAATATAGAGGTATCAACGTATGTGTTTTATAAAATATCAATAAAATTTAGTGGCGGAATTTCCATACAGGGAAGATCAGATAAAATACTTTAACTGTTTTTCGCGTTAGCTGTATTGTTATCATATTTAAACACATCTAGAGCAAAATATTACCAGAAAGCCACTTTTGGTGCTGCTCGCACCTAACATCGAGACCTGGAGCATTTTGTAGTCCTATACATAAAAGTTAGAGAGGCGATAAAATTTATCTGTTAAAATCGTATTTTATACATTTTTTATACATTTAATTTTTTATTATTGGATTTTTGTATGTTTTTTTTTTTTTTTTCAGGCCAAAAGTGAGTTAAATCATCAAATATGACGCTACAATTTTTCCGCCCGCTTTATCCGGGAGTAAATATATAGTACATATTAGAAAAATATCAGATTGCGATTTGTTTGACAATTGAAAGCATAAAAAACAAGAATTAGTTTTTTTTCTTTTTTTTTTTCTATGCAGACGATAAATACATATGTTACGAAAGCATCTTCCCGTTGGGGAAAAATCTAAAAATAGCCCAGCGGTCACATGACTCGGTAGGTGTGTTTGCGTAAGAGCGCAGAAAAAAACTACCTGATTGATACTAGAGTTATGTTTTGATAAGTAACAACCTAAAAATGCTCGAGCGGGGGAAATAAAATGTTTCCTCCGAATAAATGTATTATAATTATATATTAATACGTGAGATGAAATGTAGTGAAGTAGTGCCAGAATATATTTTCTAGAAGATCCAGAATATATTTATGCTTGGCCGAAATGCAGGTTATAGCATTTTCGGAATACATAATCTTGTTTTTAATGTTAAATGTTCTTATGTGTCGTCGTCGTAGTGCTGTCAAATAAAATATAAAAGACACTCAAGTTTATTTACTTTCAAGAATTAGTTTACAACGAAATAAATATTTTCTCGAAACGATTTTTTTTACTACGAATGATTTCTCGACAGTTTTGAAAATAAATAAATTTTTCATGGTGCCGAACACCTGGACTTTAGATTTGAAGTAGATTTCAAGATTATATAAGTATTAAATTAATGAGTGCTCCATAGGATTTCACAGTCTCCGCATCTGGATTGCAAATATTGGATTACCCGTCATCGGCTTATTCGTCTTCTCGTCGCGGATAGAAAAAGGTACTGCAACCAGTTTTGTTCTATGCATGAAAGTAATTGTAAAATTGTAAATTATGGATGTAGATAAATTAAAAAGTAAAAGAAAGGTCATGAAGACCTCGATTATAAAACTTATAACAAAAATTGAATCTTATATAGAAAGTATTGATTTTGAAAATAAAAGTAATTTTGATCAGTTGAATGAATATTTAAATAATGTAATAGAAAAGCAAAACGAATTAAAAGTAGTAAACAATCAAATTCAAGATTTAATCGATGATGGAGCAGTTTTTGAAACTGAAATTCAAAATTGCATTGAATATGACGATGTTATTAATGAAGCAAAATTTAAAATTAAAATGAATTTGAAGAAATTTAAAGTTAATTCTGATAATCCTGATACTAGTTCTGTATTTAATGGGAGTACAATTCCTTATGTTAGTGCTAAGCCGGCAACAATAAATTTGCCAAAAATAACTATACCAGTCTTTAAAGGGGAACCAAATACCTTTTTAGAATTTATGAATAGTTTTAAGAGTACAATCGATTCGAATGAGAATTTAACCAAAATTGACAAATTCAATTACTTAAAATCATTTTTGTCAGGTGAAGCGCTTAGATCAATTTCCGGTTTAGCCCTAAACGAAGCTAATTATCAACACTCTTTAGACTTACTGCAGAATCGATACGGTAAACCAGAAATTTTGATAAGCGGTTTTATAAACAAGTTGTTAGAACTAGAACCGGTAAAATCAACCGCGAACATAAAATTGTTACGGGAATTATATGACGAATGCGCGGTGAGCATTCGAAACTTGAAAGCCATTGGGGTGGCTTCAGATAATTTTGGGTATCTATTAATACCAATTATCTTAAAACAATTGCCCCATAACTTAGTTATAGAATTTCAGAGAAAGAAAAATGCCGAAAAAGCTGGTGACGTGAATGAATTAATGAATTTCATAAAGTTTGAAATAGAATCGCGCGAAGCAGCTAATGCAGTGTCAGGGCTTTCCTTAAAAAATCAGGAAGTAACACGATGGGAGAAAAGGGCTCCTAGGATAAAACCTAATGTTCCCACTTCAGTCGCGCTTAATACTGTTGTAAAAAATGTTTGTATTTTTTGTAATTCGAATCATTCAAGCTTAAAGTGTAACGAGATTACCGATGAACAGAAAAGATATAAGTTGAAAAAAGATGGGAGATGTTACCGATGCTTCTTGAAATCGCACTTAATATCTTTGTGTAAGGTAAAAATACCGCCTTGTGAATTGTGCAAAAGTAATCAGCATAATTATTTATTTTGCTCCACTAAAAAATCGGCAAAAACGCGTCCCGATGATGGCTTAGTGAAAGCCGAAACGTCTAAAAATGACAAAAGTCAAACCGTGTTTTCATATGTAGTAAAAACAAATAATTCACCCGAAAAGTATGCAACATTGTTGCAAACTGTCTGTGTACAAGTGCAGGGAACAGGAAATAAATTAAACACGAGAATTTTATATGATTCTGCATCTTCCAGAACATTTATTACAAAAAGTTTAGCCTCAGCGTAAAAATTAAAACCTGTTGCTAAGGAAACACTTTTGGTTTATACATTTGCGAATCGCGAAGCCATAGAAAAGGAGTTTAATGTCGTAATTTTAACTATTATTAGTTGTCATCATCCTTATGAAAAAATGACTGTAAGAGCGCTGGTTTCTGAAATTATTAGCGGTACTAAGATAATGACTTCTGTTGATTATAAGTTAATAGATAAACTATATCTAGATAAACATGTATTGGCTGACACATTTATTCATTCGAAACCTGTTCAGATATTGCTTGGGGCAGATTATTTATTTGAAACTATAATAGGATCTGTCGAAAAAATTAATCATCAATTATTTATGCAGCCAACAATATTTGGTAAAACCTTGGTCGGTCGAGTTGACAGTAATAATTCTAACACAACTCCCTGTTTAAATGTAATTTGTTTCCCACCAGAAAATGATCTTAGAAATTTATGGAACATCGAGTCCTTTTTAATCGATTCTAATGATCAAAAGCACGAAGAGACTTATGAGGTCATTAATCAATTCCAGAAAGAAATCATTTTTATAAATGATAGATATATGACTCCCTTGTTATGGTGTAATGAATTAGATAAACAAAATTTGTTTAATAATTACGAGGTTGCAAAAAAGCGTTTTGCGGGTTTGGAAAAAAGATTAAAGAGTGATAAATCTTTGTTTTTGAAATATAATGAAATTATGAAAGAGCAATTGAGTGAGGGAATTATTGAGAAGTGTAGTGATAATTGCTCTATCGATTATGTAATGCCCCATCAATCAGTGTCCCGACCGAGTTCTTCTACTACAAAAACCAGGATAGTTTTTGACGTGTGTAGCCGAAAAAATGGGGAAAAAAGTCTAAATCAATGTCTTTTTGCGGGGGAAAATTTAAATCCTAATCTCATAGATGTGCTATTAAATTTTAGACAGTTTAAAATTGCTTTCACGGGGGGTATTGCTAGAGCCTTTCTACAAATACAGGTATCAGAAAATGATAGAAATTATTTATGTTTTTTGTATTTCGATGACTGCGACATAGATCAACGCACCGTTTTATACCATTTTAACCGTCACTGTTTCGGTGTGACCAGTTCCCCTTTTGTTTTAGCCTCTACAATTAAAAAACATATTGGTAATTATAAGGAAACGGAACCCACCGCTTATGAAATGATTAATAAATATTTATATGTGGATGGCTTAATTTATGGAGCATCCACGGTTGCAGAAGCCATGAAACTAACAACTACTGCAGTTTCTATATTTAAAGATGCTAATATGCAATTGCGAAAGTTCGTTACTAATTCACAAGAATTAAAGGAATCGTGGAATGGTAACCCGGTTATAGAAATTGATGAAAATTGTGCAGAGTCCAAAGTATTGGGGTTAAACTGGAATATTGAAGAGGATTTTCTGGCCATAGATTTGGCATCTTTAGTGTCAGTTGGTGACAGCTTGGAATTTACCAAAAGGCATGTTCTCCAAACTGCCGCCAAAATATTTGATCCTATTGGATTTATGTCACCATTTTTGATTAGAATTAAGATTTTTCTACAAGAATTATGGCAGAGTGCGTTGGACTGGGACGACGAATTTAATGAAGAATTTAAAATTAAATACAGAACATGGTATCAGGAAATAAAATTGCTTGAAGAATTAAAAATACCTAGATATTATTATCACTCGGGTGAAGTGCAGGACAGGGTAGAACTTCACATTTTTTCGGACGCTTCCTTAAAATCCTATGGAGCGGTAGCCTACTTCCGATTTAAATCTTCCGAAGGGCTCTTTAAGACTTGTTTTGTTATGGCTAAGGCTAGAGTAGCCCCGTTGAAGAAAATAACGCTGCCAAGACTCGAACTTTTAGGTGCTCTAATAGCTGCTAGGATAGCTAATCACTTAAAAAGTATTTTCTATAATTTCGAAAAAATAGTACTGTGGACAGACTCGACCATAGTATTACATTGGATTCAAGGAGCGGCATCCAAATAGAAGCCATTCGTTGCCAATAGGGTAACGTAAATACAAGGCATGTAATTAGCAAGGATAATCCTGCGGATATGCTGACTAGGGGGCTATCAGCTAAAGAATTATTGAACTCAAATCAATGGTGGTGTGGCCCTGAATGGCTTAGTAAATCTGAAAAATTTTGGCCCAAGGATGATAAGTATAAAACAAAATCAGTCAACCCTGAAATTGAAATTGAAGCCAGAAGTAAAATTATTGTTAATGCAACAATTGTTAAGGAAAAACTAATTGAAATAAACAAATACAGTAACCTGAAAAAACTATTACGAGTAACTGGCTATGTTATAATCTTTATCAAAATGTTAAAGAAAAAACGCGAGAGAAATTGTAACCTTACGTCAGAGGAAATACGAGAAGCAGAAATTTTTTGGATAAAAAATTGTCAAAATGAAATTTTCGCGAAATAAATCATATGCCTGAAAAATTCTAAACCGCTTTCTAGAGATTCTAAATTACTTTCTTTGAACCCTTACCTCGATCCAGAAGGAGTTTTGCGAGTCTCCGGAAGACTCTGTAAGACTAATTTATCGGTGGATGAGAAGCATCCAATAATTCTTCCGCCAAAAACTAAATTGGCAGAACTAATAATTTGGGATGCTCATAATAAAGTTTTTCACTCTGCTGTTGCTCATACACTTCTACAAATTCGAGAAAGATTCTGGCTACTAAAGGCTAGACAAACCGTGAGAAGTGTGCTAAAAAATTGCATTGTATGCAAGAGGTTTTCTTCAACTCCAGGAGACCAAACGATAGCTCCATTGCCAGCTGATCGTGTAGAACAGGCAAATCCATTCAGTGTGATAGGATGTGATTTTGCAGGACCTTTGTACGTAAAAGACGGTGATAATAAGCAATACATTTTGCTGATTACGTGTGCAGTAACCAGAAATGTCCACCTGGAGCTTGTAGACAATTTGTCAACTTCAACATTTTTACTAGGATTCTGTAGATTCATCTCACGACGAGGAATGCCAGCTGTTATATATACAGAAAATGCTCAGACGTTCAAACGGGCCGAAAAAGACTTGAAAAAACTTTGGTCCATTATAACTCATCCAGATGTACAAGAATTTTTTTCTTCCCATTGCATTAAGTGGAAGTTCATAGTCAAACGAGCAGCATGGTGGGGGGGGATTTTATGAACGTATGGTTAGGACTATTAAAACCGCATTGCGGAAAACTCTTGGCAAGTCATCCCTGACTGTGATTGAACTGAATACTGTACTAGTGGAAATTGAAGGCATGGTCAATTCTCGCCCTATAACCTATTTCTCGCCAGAAGGTCCAGACCCCCTACCATTAACCCCTGCTCACTTCTTAATTGGGAGAAGAATATCTTCTCTGCCACCAGTTCGGCTTCACCTTGACTCGAATATCTCTTCCAGGAAAGAGTTAATTAGATCTTACAACTACCGTGAAAAATTAATGCGCTTCTTTTGGTCTAGATAGAAAGGGGAATATTTATTAAATTTGAGGTCAGCTCATTTAAGCTCGAACAAAACTAATTTTCTTCAATTTAAATTAAATGACATTGTACCAATCAAAGATGATAAATTACCCAGAAATTTCTGGAGTCTAGGAAAAATTATTGAATTATTTCCTGGAAGAGACGGCAAGGTGAGATCCTGTAAAGTCAAAACTGAGAAATGTATTCTCAAAAGACCCATCCAATTGATTTATCCTCTTGAACTTGGAACTGATTGTGACTCTAAAAATTAATTCATATATTAATCTTATTTTTTCTTCTTATTTTAGTTAGAATTTCATTGTAACATGTTTAAATACCCTGAAGTATGCATAACATTTCATTATTTTATATTTGTATTAATATCATATATTTTAATTATTTGTGATGAACACCCATATGTTCATGGGTGGGCAGTGTTACGAAAGCATCTTCCCGTTGGGGAAAAATCTAAAAATAGCCCAGCGGTCACATGACTCGGTAGGTGTGTTTGCGTAAGAGCGCAGAAAAAACTACCTGATTGATACTAGAGTTATGTTTTGATAAGTAACAACCTAAAAATGCTCGAGCGGGGGAAATAAAATGTTTCCTCCGAATAAATGTATTATAATTATATATTAATACGTGAGATGTAATGTAGTGAAGTAGTGCCAGAATATATTTTCTAGAAGATCCAGAATATATTTATGCTTGGCCGAAATGCAGGTTATAGCATTTTCGGAATACATAATCTTGTTTTTAATGTTAAATGTTCTTATGTGTCGTCGTCGTAGTGCTGTCAAATAAAATATAAAAGACACTCAAGTTTATTTACTTTCAAGAATTAGTTTACAACGAAATAAATATTTTCTCGAAACGATTTTTTTTACTACGAATGATTTCTCGACAGTTTTGAAAAGAATAATTTTTTCAACATAAATAGTAAATATAAAAGCTTTCAAGACAACTATTCAAGACAAGCTCACAGACAACTATTTTTAGTGAAATACAAAATAAGCAAATTGTTTTCTTTTGAAATCGAATGGAATAACGTTTTGAATGTTTACAATGAAGTGTTGCTGTTTTAAATGGTCATATATATAAAAGTATTGCACAATAAAATGCAATGCTTAGATTATTTTTCAACATAGTTCCCACCATTGTTGAAGCATTTATCATAGCGGTGCAGTGAACGAAAAATTTGAGGAAAATGCATTGACAGGGTCTTAATGGTGAATCTTCGGTTCTGCTTTATCTTCTCTTTAACGTCTGTAAGAAAATTGTCATGAATCGATGACGGCCGCTCACTTCGTTCTTCATCGTGTGTCTTTTCACTTCCAACCTACCTTCTTACCATCGAATCCCTCATCACGTTTTGCTCGTAAACATAACAAATTTGTCCGTGGGTTTCAATTGGTTTAGTGTTTCTAGAATTCAGAAAGCAGATGTCCGACCACAACTTACATGTGGCGGGATGTTAAAAAAAATTTTATATTTTAAATGTTTAACATGCAACCTACGATCTACAGCGATCTACAAGTAACTTGACTTGTTTACCAATAAGTCAGTAAAGTGGACGCTCATGCGTAAAATAACGAACGCAGAGCTTGCGGGAGACAAAAACAGAATACTTACTTGGTTACCCTCGTAGATTGAAAACATCAAACAGATCCAATGTATTAGTAGTTTTGAAAGATTGATCTCTAATTTACTGAATAAGACACTTCCTAAAAAATGTAAAACTTCCTAAAATTACTTAAAAATTTGGAATATATACTTTAATATTTAAAAAAAAAAACGAAATTTTTTTTTCATGTGTTAATAAGAATTTTAATAAATCCATTGCCTGATAAACTGAGCTGAGAAAGCACAGCTCTTTACGCTCACTCCACTGGTAATCATTAAAATGCTACTCCTACTAAACCGTACGGCCTGATCGCAATCTACTTCAATAATAACTGTGATAGGAAACATTGTTCTTCCAAAATAGACCCTGAAATAAAACAGGTTGTTTAGAACTAACTACACAGGCCTGCGATGGAAAAAATACAACGGTATTGATGGCTGAACTTTATGTATTTTTTATGCTAGTTAAAAAACAAATAATGAAAAAATTCTATCACGTCACATTTTCTTGAAAAATATTGGGTCGATTGGAAAGTCGTGTCGTGTAGGAAAAATCAATTCGTACCAGTAAATTCTGCCAGGTAATTACTAGACATTAGATATCGGAATCATTGTCTAATAATTAAATGATAGAATTTTCCGATTCGAATTGATTTTCCCAACACGAAACAACTTTCAGATAGACCCAGTTGTTTTAAAAAGTTTAAACCTATAACAAAATAATCGATTAATGAAAAATCAATTTGCCTCACCGAGAATCGATTTTTTTTTACATAGATTTACATGGATAAAATCACTGTTGCCAGATAGTACATGCAAAATTGTCCGAGAGAATTCCATTTCAAATAGGATTTTAGCAAAAATATCGATATCGATGTTACAAAAAATTCTGATGTGATGGGGGAAAATGAAGGTCATTTTCGAAATCAGCCCACCAAATAACATAAAAATCTGCGAAAACTTCTCTTGTATTTTTCAAAAACTTCAATTTCGCAGGCCTGTGTTATTAGTGCATACATGCCATACATGTCATTTTAAACGCGCGCAAGAAAGAGTTGTTTTCACAAAATGCGGAAGCTATCAAAGATTCTGTTTTGCCTGATCTTAGCTCAGTTTTGAAGAGACCAGAACTTTAACAAAGCATATATCTTTCTGTTGCACCGTAGAAAGTATTGACTGTGTTAACAGAAACTCTTATATATCATTGTAATTGACTTTTGAGAAGTTTATCTTCGACTGGTAATTATGTTAGTTTTATTCTGGATAGATGATTTCATTGTGAATGCACTTGAATTTATAGAAAACCTTATAACCTGACATTTTTATAATGTCCGGAAATCAATATATTTATGTATTTATTACAAAAATAACTAGTAAATCTGCAGATCAGGAGAATCAACGTCATCTTTGCAAGTCATTGTTTTTTTAACACTCTTTGAGTAATATTCAACTTACATAAATATTTACGAGAATAAAAAATACTTCGTAAAGTTTCAGAAATTAAAAGTGTTAAACAAGTGGTTATACAATCCTATTCTGAAATTCTGATGCGTTGCTTATTCTAGTACCCTTTTAAATTAAAAATTGCATTTCTTCAGGGGGCTCAGCCCTCATGAACCCCAGGTAGTCTATTTAAATTTACATTCGTAATTTTTTATTGATTGTGCGGATGGTTATAGTATATCTTAGACTTTTTTCACGGTGCAATTTATAAGGATAAACCAAAGTAATTAAAAATTAATAACTTGAAAATAAAAATAAAACCTTCATGTTAACAGCACGTAGAGAATACATCTTGAAGTGACACCAAAAATGTAACCCTAAAATCCGCGACATTCGGTGAAAACACAACGACGTGCGTTTGAAAAAAAAAAGAATACTTTTAGGAATACAGTTTTTAATTCATAATACAATGAAATGCTACTTTAGGATGCTTAAATATAAGCAGACCATATTCATTTAGAGAAAAAAGGCTAGGATGAAGTCAAAGAATTCGGTCTCTGTTCCACGTGCTTGTTTGGACCGAATGAGGGCATTTAAATCTGAGCGATCACGCGCATCATATTGCCGTAAAAATACGGCATACTGCCTCTCCATCTATCTCTTTCCTCCATGAATAATAGTTAATTTTATTTTACCCAAGATCATTTTATTCCAACATCTTTGTTTTCAATAAATGACGTCTAATTCACCTGCTATTCGTTCTTACTCAAAACCTTTCACCTTGTTATTATATTAAGAAATACTTGAAAGTTTTCTTTTTATTTCCAGTATGACCCTATATTATTTTTTTTTATTTCATTTACCTGTTTCACGTGAAAATCTTCAATTGAAAATTGTTTACGAGAAAACATTATTCCGGGTTTTGATTTTCTTGGCAACGATCAAAGAAATATCGGTAAATTTTATGGGAAAAACTCCATTTATTTTCTACGAAAATGATGAACTTTTGTATTTTTAAGCTAAATATTTTAATAAAATAAATAAAATATTGCCTATTTTTATTAAAATAAATAAAATACTGCCTATTTTTATTAAAATAAATAAAATATTGCCTATTTTTATTTCTGATCTAAAATCGATCTACATGCAAAGATACAAATGCATTAATTCATCCGTTTTGGCGTTCACTTTACTCCAACGTTATTGAAACATTTATAATAATACTATTAGGATCAAATTCGTTGCTGAGCAACTGATGAAAGAAAAGGAAAAAAAATGAAATATGTATTATGTCAAATAAGTAAATTGATAAAAGAAAATGCTTTATATTATTTGAAATCATGCATAAAGTTCCACCAAAAATTATAAATGTAATTGCCGAAACGTCAGTGAAGGCTTACTGTGGAGACACGAAATGTTTTCGTTTCTGTTAGTCTGTCTGTTAGTCTGTCTGTCTGTTCCGCGATAACTGTCGCAAAAAACATCCGATGAGCTTGAAATTAAATAACCATGTTGGTGAAGTGCCCGGAATTAGCTCTATTGTTTTTGGTTATACTTGTTCCATCTGTTAGGAAAATATGGAACATTTTATTTTGCATCATAATGCTGTTCTATGGCATTTCAGACGATTTTCAAATTTTCATTTCTCGAAAGAAAATGGCTCATTTGATTAAGGGATTTAAATGGCAAATTACGGATGCGGAAATTTCCCAATAATGGTCTTTAATTATTTCTATTATTACGAAATTTTGTCAAGGCATTGGTAAGATTTTTTTTTTTTAACTAGGTGTATATCTTTTGGTAAAATTTTATACATGTGTTTCAATAATATAAACCACCTTGTTTAAAAATTTACTTATTTGAAATAAACGTATTTATTTTTTTTGTCCTTTTCTTTCATTAGTTACCTAGAAACTGTATATTTCAAGATTTATCGTCTGCGTACGGCTAACGCAAATATTTGATTTTTAATTTAAAATTTATTATTTTTTTTTAAACTTTTTAAAAGCAAATTGATAGCAAATGTCACCAATATCGCAAAATTCCCAATATCGAAAATGACATAACTAGTAAATCTACAGATCAGGAGCCCCAACGTCATCTTTGCAAGTCATTGTTTTTTATCACTCATTGCGTAATATTCAACTTCCTACAAATCGCTTTTTAAAGTTTTAAAATTACATAAATATTTATAAGCATACAAGATACTTCGTAAAGTTTCAGAAATTAAAAGTGTTAAACAAGTGGTTATACATTGATGTTCTGAAATTCTGATGAGTTACTTATTCTGATAACTTTTTAAATCAAAAATTGTATTTCTTCAGGGGGCTCTGCCCCCGTGAACCCCCCGTAGTCTATTTAAATTTACATTCGTAATTTTCTATTGATTGTGCGGATGGTTGTAGTATATATTAGATCTCGCTGTGATTTGTAAGGATAAGCATAAGTTTTTTTAATAAATTAATAACATTTAAATTTAAAATAAAATATTCATATTAACCGTACACAGACAATAAATCTTGAAGTGACGCCAAAAATGTAACCCTAAAATCCTCTACATTCGGCACAACACAACGACGTGCTTAAAAAAAAAAAAATAAATAAATAAAAATAATAATAATATTTTTAGTAATACAGTTTTTAATTCATAATACAATGAAATGCTACCTTAGAATGCCTATTGCTTAAATATAAGCAGATCATTTTCATTTTACAGAAAAAATGCACGTATGAAGTCAAAGAATTCGGTCCCTGTTCTACATGCTTGTTTTGTTTGGGCCGAATGGGGGCATTTAAATCTGAGCGATAACGCACATCGTATTACAAACTGTTTCTACGGTGTACTGCATCTCCATCTATCTCTTTCCTCCGTGAATAATAGTTAATTTTATTTTACCCAAGATCTTTTTGCCCGGGTTCGAATCCCTGGGTAATACATGGATGTAATTGTGAATGTCCCATCTGTAGTTATATAATATGTGTAATGGAAAATAAAAATTGTTGTGACTTGTTGTTGTTTCTGTGTATAATAAGGATCATTCGAGGCGACAGCCATTGTAGCTATAGGCCTCAAATAATTCTCCACTTCGGTGGACTTCAAATGTCAAATGTAAAAAAATGTCAAATGTCAGATCTTTTTATTCCAGCATCTTTGTTTTCAATAAATGACGTCTAATTCACCTATTATAATGCTATGCGTACTTACTCAAAACTTTTCATCTTGTTATATTAAGAAATACTCGAGAGTTTTCTTTTTATTTCCAATATGCCGCCATATTAATTTTTCTATTCTTAATTTTATTTTTCATTTTACTGTTTCACGACAAAACATTTCAATTGAAAATTGTTTAAAAGAAAATATTATTCCGGGTTTTGATTTTCTTGGCAATAATTAAAGAAATATTGGTAAATGTTATGGAAAAATGTTACGTTATTCTCTATGAAAATAATGAACTTTTGTATTTTTAAGTAAACTATTTGAATAAAATAAATAAAATAAATGAAATATTGCCTATTTTTATTTCTGAGCTAAAATCCATCTATATGCAAATATACAAATGCATTAATTCATCCGTTTTGACATTGGTCTTACTCAAACATTATACAAGCAATTATACTAATATTATTAGGACCAAATATGTTGCTAAGCAACAGATGAAAGAAAAGGAAAAAAATGAAATATGCATTATGTCAATTTGATAAAACAAAATCCTTTATATTATTGGAAAACATGCATAAAATTCCCCCCCCCCCCCAATATTATAAACCTAATTGAAAAAATCTCGCAAATATATTGACAAAATTTCAAACTAATTGGAATAATTTAATAATCTTATTTAAAAATTTCAGCATCAAAAATTTATCTTTTAAATCCATTTTTCATATGAGCCCTTTCTTTCAACAGATGAAAATCTGAAAATCGTCAGACTTGCCATAGAAAAGCATTATAGAGCAAAATAAAATGTTCCATATTTCCCTAACGAATGAACCAAATTTAACCAAAAAACTATACAGCTAAGTCCGGGTACCTCATCAACATGCCCAGTGAATTTCAAGCCGATCGGATGCTTTTTGCGGCAGTTATCGCGGAACAGACAGACAGACTAACAGACAGACTAACAGAGAGACTAACAGACTGACTAACAGACAGGCTAACAGAAACCAAAACTTTTCGTGTCTCCACAGTAAGCCTTCACTGATGTTTCGGCAATTAGCGAAAAATAATTAGTTCAATTCTTAAAAACCAAAAAATAACTAGTAAATCTGCAGATCAGAAACCTCAACGTCATCTTTGCAAGTCATTGTTTTTTAACACTCATTGCGTAATATTCAACTTCCTACAAATCGCTTTTTAGGTGCGTTCGTAATTATATAAATACGTAGCACCTATAGTCGTCGTTCAGTCCGTCCGTCCGTCTGTCCGTCCGTCCGTCTGTCCGCATGTAACAGAGCAAAAACTACCCAACCGAATGGTCTGAAATTTCAAATATATGATTGTTGCAAAATTTTGTCGAGCCATTTCAAATTTTATGAAAATCGGATGTATAGTTTAATTACAGGGACAGTCAAAAGTTTTTCTTTACATTACGGCCAATGGGAAAAATTATTGAAAGTGCATTTTAATGATATTAGAGCCTTCCGAATGATCGGAAATTTTAAAGATATAACTGTTGCAAAATTTTGTCGAGCCATTTCAAATTTTAGGAAAATCGGATGTATAGTTTAATTACAGGGACAGTCAAAAGTTTTTCTTTACATTACGGCCAATGGGAAAAATTTTTGCAAGTGCATTTTAATGATATTAGAGCCTTCCGAATGATCTGAAATTTTAAAGATATAACTGTTGCAAAATTTCAAAATTTTGTCAAGCCACTTCAAATTTTAGGAAAATCGGATGTATAGTTTAATTACAGGGACAGTCAAATTTTTTCTTTACATTACGGCCAATGGGAAAAATTATTGCAAGTGCATTTTAATGATATTAGAGCCTTCCGAATGATCTGAAATTTTAAAGATATAACTGTTGCAAAATTTTGTCGAGCCATTTCAAATTTTAGGAAAATCGGATGCATAGTTTAATTACAGGGACAGTCAAAAGTTTTTACATTACGGCCAATGGGAAAAATTATTGCAAGTGCATTTTAATGATATTACAGCCTTCCGAATGGTCTGAAATTTTAAAGATATAATTGTTGCAAAGTTTTGTTGAGCTATTTCAAATTTTAGGAAAATCGGATGTATAGTTTAATTACAGGGACAGTCGAAAGTGTTCCGTTACATTACGGGGAATGGGAAAAATTATTGCAAGTGCATTTTAATGATATTACAGCCTTCCGAATGGTCTGAAATTTTAAAGATATAATTGTTGCAATGTTTTGTTGAGCTATTTCAAATTTTAGGAAAATCGGATGTATAGTTTAATTACAGGGACAGTCAAAAGTGTTCCGTTACATTACGGGGAAAGGGAAAAAATTATTGGAAGTGCATTTTAATGATGTATCAGACTATGCGCTTTATGAAGTGCAAAAAAGTATACATTCAGTACAATATGGGGTGCAAAAAATAATTATAAAACTAGTTATAGTACGAACGCACCTCATTTGCCACGTTTGACGAGCAATATCCAACTTGTTAAAGTTTTCAAATTACATAAATATTTATAAGCATACAAGATACTTCGTAAAGTTTCAGAAATTAAAAGTGTTAAACAAATGGTTATACACTGATGTTCTGAAATTCTGATGAGGTACTTATTCTGGTAACTTTTTAAATCAAAAATTGCATTTCTTCAGGTGGGCTCTGCCCCCCCCCCCCCTGAACAACCCCGTAGTCTATTTAAATTTACATTCGTAATTTTTTATTGATTGTGCGGATGGTTATAGTATATCTTAGATTTTTTTTTACGCTGTGATTTATAAGGATAAGCATAAGTGTTTTATAAATTAATAAAATTTAAATTTAAAATAAAATATTCATGTTAACCGTACACAGACAATAAATCTTGAAGTGACGCCAAAAATGTAACCCTAAAATCCGCTACATTCGGAACAACACAACGACGTGCTTAAAGAAAAAAAAAAGAAAAAAAAACAGAATAATATTTTTAGTAATACAGTTTTTAATTCATAATACAATGAAATGCTACCTTAGAATGCTTATTGCTTAAATATAAGCAGATCATTTTCATTTTACAGGAAAAATGCACGGACGAAGTCAAATAATTCGGTCCCTGTTCCACGTGCTTGTTTTGTTTGGGCCGAATGAGGACATTTAAATCTGAGCGAAAACGCACATCACATTGCAAACTGTTTTTACGGCATACTGCATCTCCATCTATCTCTTTCCTCCGTGAATAATAGTTAATTTTATTTTACCCAAGATCCTTTGATTCCAGCATCCTTTTTTTTTTCGATAAATGACGTCTAATTCACCTGCTATGCGTACTTACTCAAAACTTTTCATCTTGTTATATTAAGAAATACTCGAGAGTTTTCTTTTTATTTCCAATATGCCGCCATATTAATTTTTCTATTCTTAATTTTATTTTTCATTTTCCTGTTTCACGACAAAACATTTCAATTGAAAATTGTTTAAAAGAAAATATTATTCCAGGTTTTGATTTTCTTGGCAACAATTAAAGAAATATTTTTAAATGATATGGAAAAATGTTATGTTATTCTCTATGAAAATAATGAACTTTTGTATTTTTAAGCAAAATATTTGAATAAAATAAATAAAATAAATTAAATATTGCCTATTCTTATTTCTGGGCTAAAATCCATCTATATGCAAAGATACAAATGCATTAATTCATCCGTTTTGACGTTGGCTTTACTCAAACATTATACACGCAATTATACTAATATTATTAGGACCAAATACGTTGCTAGGCAACAGATGAAAGAAAAGGAAAAAAAAATGAAATATGCATTATGTCAAATTGATAAAACAAAATCCTTTATATTATTGGAAAACATGCATAAAATATATCCCGATATTATAAACCTAATTTTAAAAATCTCGCAAATATATTGACAAAATTTCAAACTAATTGGAATAATTTAATAATCTTATTTAAAAATTTCAGCATCAAAAATTTACCATTTAAATCCATTTTTCATATGAGCCCTTTCTTTCAACAGATGAAAATCTGAAAATCGTCAGACTTGCCATAGAAAAGCATTATAGAGCAAAATAAAATGTTCCATATTTCCCTAACGAAAGAACCAAATTTAACCAAAAACTATACAGCTAAGTCCGGGTACCTCATCAACATGTCCAGGGATTTTCAAGCTGATCGGATGCTTTTTGCGGCAGTTATCGCGGAACAGACAGACAGACTAACAGAAACCAAAACTTTTCGTGTCTCCACAGTAAGCCTTCACTGACGTTTCGGCAACTAGATCGCACGAATAAGAACGTTTTTGACAAGTGTTAATTCTTAAAGCCACTACACTTCAGAAAATATTAATGAAAATTACTTTCTTTTTAACCCCTTTATTCTCGCTCCCGTCATATTCTCGGGCTGCGTCTTTCACTCAGATTGTTTGGTTCCAACCAGTTTTATAAAATAGTGAAATTGGCTATATCTTAGTATCGTTTTTCCTGTCATTAAATAAGGTGAATATTTCTTTTTCATAAAAGTGGTGCCAATAAGCAATTTCAATTTTTTAACCGTAATTTAATTCGAGCGTGAAGGGGTTAAACAGAAAATTGCACTTTAGTTCATAAAACCTAAATTTTTAAGATAATAGCATTAAAGTTAAATCATATTCTTCTGTCATTATCGAAATGAAAGCTCGGTAACTCGAAGTATATCTAATATACGTTTGTAAATCGTAGTTTCGCAACAGGATTTTAATTTCACATTTCTTTTAGCTTTAAAGTTGTAAAATTATTTTGTCATTTTTAATAAAAGCTTTTTAAAATAGTTTTTTACAACGTTTTCTTGTAAAGTCTGGGAAGAGATCCATATCCTATTCTGTTTTTTGGCGATAAATATTTCAATCTGGTTGTTGCGATCTTCAGCATTTGGGGTTGCTTTTTTTATTACTTGAATGCTACTGGTGGAAAAATAATAATTTTAGATACATATTTTTTTATAATTCATTTTTTTAATTGATAATTTTCTGGGTTGTTTTTAAAGTATATATTTTTTTTGTAGATTGAATTTTGCGTAAATATATTTTTTATGCATTTTTACATATTTATGTATAAAATTATTAATATATATATAGGTATAAAGTACTTATAATTATATATAATATGTATTTATGTATGTTCATCTACATAAATAATTACATACATAATATATATATATAAATAATACATATGGAATGTATGTAATACAAAAAAAGATGTTTACAAAAATTTAAAAACCATTTTTTTCTGCCATCTTGAAAAAATATATTAAGATGCTAAAATGACCTTTTGGCGCCATTTCGGATTCCTTCGCCAACCGTGCCGACCAGAACAGGATACGGAACTCCATAGATTAACATCCAAGGTCGGACATTCCCATAGAGCGTAATGGTAATGCGATTACGATCGTAGCGCCCTTATTGACAATGGGGAAGAAACTCCCCATCCTTGTAGTATGCTTATTATTGAGTATCTACCTTATTGTGATCTTTCTTTTTTTAATGTTGCATGTTTACGTTTTCGATAGAATCTTACACCGATACATGAACATAGAATAGACATTCTATTTTATATATCTAATATCTTTTCTATGTTCATGCACCGATATATGATATATTTTTTGTTTTTTGTTTTACATGATTAGTGAACGGTTTTAAGTTCAACGAAAAACTAGGTAAAATTTTCGTCTTAAATGCTATATATCAAAAGCAATGGTGTAATATAAAAATATATGAAATATCAAGCAGGACGGTCGTTCTGCCAAGCCAAGCTGAAAAAAAAAATGCTAACCCCGCCAAACAAACAAACGCCAAGAATAAGCAAGACACCGTAACTGCTTATTATACTGATGACAACTTCTCCATGTTAAATGAACGAAATATGCCAGCGTAAAATTTCCCATATCAAAAGAAGCAATCATCGCAGAAAAATAAAACCAACACTAGAAGGACCTAATAAAGAAGATCTTCAATTTGAGATCAAATGCATCCTCATAAATTAATTATAAAAAGAGATATAGATTTTTTAAAATAACGTCGAGATACTGAAAATTACAGATTTATTTTCTTCGTCACAACTTATGTTTAAATCGAGGTAGAGACTTAAATAATGGACAGAAAAAAGTAAGGATTAAATTTTTGGATAGATATTTACTCAATCTACGTGCTTTTGTAAAATTCAGCTTTAAAAACATTAATTTTCTATTCATAATTAGCGAAAAACTGTTAATTAGTTCTAAAGTTTACAAATTATGCCAAATAGCGATAAACCCGCCAAAATATTTTAGAAATCTTATACTTTTCTTTTATATTATCCTTTTGCATTGATTTCATCGAAGATAACTATGGCTGAGATTCAGATAGATTTTTCGCTGCTAGCGAAATGAGTTTGACCAATCAGAAGCCTGCATGTTTGAGAATATTTGCTGTTTGTGGATCCCGGCCTATGTCATGAAAGTTTTGAGTCATTTTTTTTAGTGCCGTGGATGAAGTGCAATGTTTGTAGAAATGTAGGCTAGGATCCAGATAGATTTTTCGCTGTTAGCGAAACGAGAATCGCCAATCAATAGCCTGCATTTCTGCAAACAGCGAAAAGTTCACAAAAATGCTGGCTTCTGATTGATGAATCTCGTTTCTCTGACAACCAAAAATCTATCTAGATTGCGCACAATGGAGGATATTCCAAATATGGGTACGAGGCTGAAAAAGTCACGTGATACCGGTAATTTATCCAAGGAACTTCTATCTGATAAGAAGGGAAGATACTACTACTTTGCTTCATGAACCGTTTCGGAACCGAATTGCGGGGATTTACATTACACGTCTACGGAGCCTTTCCTTCTTTACGATAGAAGTTTTTACCTTGACCACGTGATCAAAATGTAGATGGAATATCCTCCATTATGTTGAACACAATTTTGCATTTCCACATCCAGGTAGGGTATTAATTGTCATAACAACAATACATATTCGAAACTATTTAAGGCACTGATTCTGAACTCCTTTGCTATAACTTTCAATATTAAAGAAGTTGTTGTTTCCATAGTAACAGTACTTTTCTGTATTGCTTTCTCTAAAACACAAATATAGAAATTTAACAAAGAGCGCTCAGAATCAACACCATAACAGAGAGCCTTCATACATAAGAGTGGTGATATATGCACAGGAAGCATGCTCATTTCAAGTTTTTGCCGAAAGTATGGCTACAGCGTCTAGAATACCTTGTGTGGAAATAAGCTATCCAAATAACTCTAAATATTTGTATCCCTTAAATGTGCGACGATACTGCTAAAATCCCAAGTATCGATCACAGCGACATCTGTGGGATTTAGTATTACATTGTATAGACTAGCAATATCTTGCAGTTTGAGAAAATATCCTGCAGATGTCGCTGTGATCTGTATATTTCAGCAGCATCATTGCACAGTTAAGGGATACAATATTTTAGCACTTTTTAAAGTATTACAGGGATAACCAATTTCCACACTATATATACAGCGCCTAGAAGATACAGTGTGGAAAACGGCTACAAAATAGTGCTAAAAAATTGAATCCCATAAATGTACAACGATGCTGAATAACAAGATGTCGATAGTAGCGCCATCGTAGTGATTTAAAAACGATAGTCATTCTAAAAGAGACTATTTAACCTATTTCACGCCATTCCTTAACTAAATTAGCTTATAACAGACCAAAATATCTTATATTTATAGTTTCCGATATTTAACATTCTATAATTTTTGAAAACTCAGTGTTTATATTGAAAAGAGTTACGAGATGGCGCTCGTATCAGCATATTGCCGCTGAGCATTGTTGGAGATTTATGGGATAAAAGTTTTTAGCACTTTTTAAAGCATTATAGGAATAGCCGTTTTCCACACTGTATCTTCTAGGCGCTGTACTATAGCTCCGTTATAGGCCTAGATTATATGTTGTAGAAATCGACTATCCCAGCAATACTTAAAAAAGCGCGGAAATAGTGAATCCCTTAAATGTACAACGATGTTGAATTCCAAACAGTCATTTACAGTGACATCTGCAGGATACTTTTTAAAGAAGAAAGATACACGTGTAATGCACCGCTATAGCGTCTGGAATACATACTGTGGAATTTTGCTATCCAAGCAGCGCTAAAAAGTTGTATCCCTTAAATGTGCACTGACGCTGAAATCCAGGGAGCTGATCGCAGCGACATCTGTGATAAACTTTCAAAGTAAACATCGTATTATTACAGCGGGCTTGACGCCAAGCACATAGGTCAGATGTATGTTAATAATATGTAAAAAAAAAAAAGCTACAGCGTCTAGACCAAATTATAGCGCCTAGAATATATAGTGTGGAAATTGGCTATTCCTGTAATACTTAAAAAAGTGGTAAAATATTGTATCCTTAAATGTGCAACGATGCTGCTGAAATATACAAATCGCAGCGACATCTACAGGATATTTTCTATAACTGAAAGATATTGCTAGTCTATACAATGTAATACGAAAGTCCCACAGATTTCGCTGCGATCGACACTTGGGATTTTAGCAGTATCGTCGATCATTTACGGGATACAAATTTTTAGCGTTGTTTAATAAAATATTTCCACACTAGGTATTCTAGACGCTGTTACCAAAGCGTCATGAAGTTTTAGGAAATATCCTGCAGATATTGCTGTGATCGACTCATTGGATTTCAGCATAATTTGAAATTTAAGAGATCCAATATATTAGCACTTTTTAAAGTATTACTGGGATAGCCGATTTCCACACTATATATTCTAGGCGCCGTAGCACCGCGGTAGCCTGTCTTTTTCGTTTACCTCGGAGTAGATATAGATGAAGTCATTTGTAGGTGTTCCTAAACTGTGGCCAACAACATATAAGACCAGTTCATAACGTCACACGGAGTTGATTATCTGTACATGGCAATGGACACAAAAAAAATCGGCTCGCAGCTTTGTACTAATCATCGTGTAAAGATGATCCAACTCTGAGACTAACGAAAAAGACAGGCTACCGCGGTGGGTCCGATTCTTCTTTTTTTACAGACCGCTGGAGTCACGTGATGCTCGAATGCACCAAAGAAGGTGCGTGAAAAGAGCATCACGTGACTCCAGCGGTTTGTAAAAAAAGAAGAATCTGACCCACCGCGGTAGCCTGTCTTTTTCGTTAGCCTCGATCCAACTGCGTGTGACTTTAAAACATCATGAACTGGCCTATTATGTCATTGGTCGCGCTAACACCCTCCCTCCTGCGTCCACCGTATATAGCGGCATCTTGTACTGGAGACTGCTAAATGGGCTGCTATCGGTCAAAATCAAGAGAGAAAGGGGCAGAAGAGAGGGAAATAACTCTTTTTTTTTGGTAACTAGTTTTTCTCACAGGAAGATTGACATGTCTGTTCCTCTCCGTTCATAACTTCATGGTGGTGAAATACGCCAAAGCATCCTAAATATCTGAGAAAGTCTTGACTCGCGTCACGAAAACATCCCACAAAGCAGGCAAAGCAAAGAAATAAAATCCTTCATCGGCTCGTGAATATGAACGAGCCAATGAATGATTTTTCTTCTTTGTTTTGCCTGCTTTGTGTGACGTTTTTCTGACACGTGTCAAGGCTTTCTCCAGCGTTGAATAGGCCGGGATCAAGATAGATATTTCGCCATTAGCGGGATGGGATTGATCAATCAGACGTCTGCATTTTTCCGAACTTTTTGATGTTTGCAGTAAGCACCGAAAAGCCTGCAAGGATAAAGGCTACTGATTGGTCAATGTAATTTTACTAACAGAGAAAAATTTATCTGGATCCCGGACATTAACTTTGGTTGGTTAAAACAATTTTGAATAAAATCAAATCAGGAAGCCAATGTTTGTTAACTTTTCTGGTTAGTTTAATTGAAATCTTGCTCGTCTATTACTGAAAACTGAGTTACCGTACTTTGGACAAAAAATTGAATATGAGTACACGACTTGTGCATATGTCACCACTCTAACACAGTGTTGCCAGATGGGCTACCTTTCTTAACTCAGATACTTGATTGGCACCACCTTTTTGAAATTGTTAAATGTGCCTTATTTAATGACATATTAATTAAGGCGAAAACAATGGGAATTTTACCGTTTATAATAAGTGCTGGCAATCAAGAAATCTGAATTTAAAAAAAGTAGCCCACTGTAAACACTGCTCTAACATATAAATGTTCTGTGTTATGACCATTATTCTAAGTGCAGTTGGTTAAATTTGAGTATCTGGGCATTAGAGAAAGCAATAGTGGCCCACTGTGGCTGAGTGGATAAGACACAATGCCGCTAATCGCTTGAGAGCGTAAGTGGAAGCAGATTCGAATCCCGCCGTGATCCGCATGTGATATGATGTATGTGTTCAATAAATCAAACAAACAAACAAGCAAGCAATAGTGAAAGGTACAGTTGGCATGGAAACAACGAATTCTTTAATTCGTATAGAAAATTAATGAATAGTAGTAAATGACTCAAGTTTAAAATGTAGGCAAATGGTCTGGAAATATCAATGGCTCCCATCTAGTATTTCACAAAATTAATTTAATAGATTCACATGATGTATAACTTGATGCAACTCTTAACTAATGAAAATTCTGCAACAAGACTTATGTAGGTAGATCTTTTGAATGAATAATTCAGAATTCTGAGAACAAAACTAAGTTCTTAAGGCTCTTCCTCACACCCCCCTCAAAAAAGGAAATACGATCGAAAGATATAAGAATTTGGATAGCTTCAATATGTCTGTGATCTTTTGTCAGAGTTCAGAAAAAGAGTCTGGGCATAAAAAAAAGACAAATTTAACGAACGATAAGACTATAGATTTCAGGCAATTTTTAACCGAAAAATATTTAATTCTAATGTATTGCGGCTTTAATAATAGACTATTAAAGATAATCAATTTAGG
The DNA here is from genome assembly GCA_963932465.1 of Maratus speciosus. Classification (NCBI taxonomy): domain Eukaryota; kingdom Metazoa; phylum Arthropoda; class Arachnida; order Araneae; family Salticidae; genus Maratus; species Maratus speciosus. The sequence goes on from OZ010799.1 coordinate 288,660,639, forward strand.
GGAAATTTTATAGTAAATTAATATCCTCACATTTATGCAAATAGGTATGGATAAACAGACTTGAGTAAAATTACATATTTATTCTTTCTTCTCTATAACACGATCTAAATGAAGATGAAGCTATATGTACAGTTTATATCTCTTAAATTTTTAGATTTTTTTTATCAAAAATGTTCCTTTATTATGTCTAGAATTGCTAGATTTACAGATCTTCGATTCTTTAGATGCCTGCGGGTTTTCATTCTCGGATTAACCGTAGGTATTTGTAAAGGTAAATTTATTTTGCAAAACCGTCAGCAAAAAAAGTTAGAAAAAACAATTAACTGATAGACTAACTGTAAATATATATTTTATTTCGACTCTGTTTTTTACTAAATTTTCATCTTTCGTAGAAAATTTTAAGGAGATATAAATTGAGAAAGACTGATACTTTGAAAGAAGAAATTGACTTTCCTTACTTTTAAATTATTAATCACTATGATAAATGAATGATAGGTAAACAAAATGTATAATATTGTGTTTGCTCCCTGCTTATAAAGGCTATACAAGGACTAATTTTAATTTGAGCTAGTAGAATTATTTCAGTTATATATCATTTGTTTTAAAAAAAGAACTGATATCTACTAAAAAACAACTTTTCAAAAGTAAAAAATAAGCCAAGCAAAAAAAAAAAAAAAAAAAAAAAAAAAAAAAGGTGAAAGTTGTGGCTAAAAAATAGTGTGATATCAAATTTCCAAGCTTATATTGCGGTACTTATTTAACATTTTTTGATAAAAATTTACCATATGTAAGTCGAGTACCTAAGTATGCGTTGATAGAAAGCCTTTTCTCCTTTACTAAATACATCATAACGTGTTTCTGAAAATTAATTTTTTTTTAAATTATGCATGATGGGCTTGGCGGCCATCTTTCCATATTTTACACAAATTTCTAAGCACACAAGTTCATTGTTAAGATTGGAAGTTCGAAATTGTTACTAAAGCAAACATTTTATTCTTTTAATTTATGGAAATGAGTGCCTAAAAATTTGTGTCTAAAAAAAAGCTGAAGTAACTTCAGGTTTCATCTTATGATTCTCTTTTTTCGGAGGGTGGTTAATTAATTAGTTAAAACAGTAAAAATCAATTTGTTTTTTCAAAATAAAAAACTTTCTTAATTTATCTGTCTGTAGCTAAAACTATAACTTCGAAATTCTTAATAATGCAAATATGTTACGAGCTTGAGTGCTTAGAAATTTGTGTAAAATACGGAAAGATGGCCGCCAAGCCCATCATGCATAATTAAAAAAAAAATAATTTTCAGAAACACGTTATGATGTATTTAGTAAAGGAGAAAAGGCTTTCTATCAACGCATACTTAGGTACTCGACTTACATATGGTAAATTTTTATCAAAAAATGTTAAATAAGTACCGCAATATAAGCTTGGAAATTTGATTTCACACTATTTTTTAGCCACAACTTTCAACTTTTTTTTTTTTTTTTTTTTTTTTTTTTTTTTTACTTTTGAAAAGTTGTTTTTTAGTAGATTGCACTCTACATATCCCAGAAAATTTCAAAATTACTCCCCTTTGGTAGGAATTTTTTTTTAGCCCGTGTTTTATTAATTTATGAAGTTTAATGTATTAAACAATCGTTACAATAATATTTTTAAATGTATGCATTTTCACTTCCTTACAGATAAAATAAAAATATTGTTTTTAATCTAAATAACGTGCAATCAATTCATTAATATTTATAATATTAACATATAAGAAATAACAATAATATTACAGATAGGGAAAAATTCCTTTCAACAAATTTTTAGAATTTTATAAATCTAAAAGTTAAAAATAAATAGTAGTACTGACATGACACTCAGTAAAATTTTATTCGATATCAATAAATTGACACACTACCTGAATTTGATTTTTTTAGAATTTAATCTTATAAACTTACATATTTGCATTCTTAACAGAATTTTCTGGCGGTTTTCTTTTATATTATTAGTCTAATTATCATTTTGTAAGTTAAAAATGAACAATACAAGTACGGTAAAAAAAAGCAGCTAAATAAATAAAGCAAGCATGAATAGAATATCGTCTGACACCTGCATCGTTTTAGGAACAAATAGATATTCAAAGCATAGAGGGTAAACATATTTCTTCAACATAGGTAAATTTCGGAGGGTTGTTAGTTCTTCCCCCTTGTCGATAGTGACGCTAGTACTGTTGCCATTACAGATTTTGCCTTAAACATCCCATCTTGGTCCTTAATCTATGGGGAACTCTTCCCTAGAATTCTCCCAGCCTCGCCTTTTTCATTTTACGAAGAAAGATTCGTCGATTTCTACGATTTTACTTTGCCCGCCTTTTTTCATTGGTTGCAATTTCATTTTGGCAAATGTTTATATTATTTAGCACAAAATTTGCCACTTTTTATTTCTGTGTTATGTGAAAACCCCTACAAATAAGCAATCCCTTGTTGTTTCCTATAAAACGTGACAAAGAATTGTTCAATTTTGATTTTAATTATCGGGAGTGAAATGTTTTGCTTAATTAATGCATGTATACTTCATTTAAAGCTACGTGAACGAAGCCAATGAAACAACTAGTGGTCTATTAAAAAAAAAAAAAAAAAAAAAAAAAAAAAAACATTCAAATAATCCCGATTACGAAAGATTAAGCAGAAGGTCCTGCTTCTTGGAGAAATAAAAGATTAATTAATCTTTCGCAATTTAGCCTGGAACGTAGGTTTGAGTCAAAAATGAACAATGTTATTAAAATTGTGGTTTTAATTTGAATGTGGATACTATTAAAAGGCTATCACAAAAAATACTTTATAGCGCTAAATCACGTTTGTCATTTAGTAAAATAACACAGATACGATGATGAATGATTACACATTAGGTTTAAAACTCTCCTAACATACCTATTTTTGCGTGATTTTGGTAATCTTATGCTGTCGAGTATATTAAGATGTATTTAAATACGATCTTAGATCTAAATATTACAGAACAACAACGGAAACTATATTTGGGAAACGAAAATTTTAAAAACATTAGAGTTCTAAATTAGATGATTCAGTTTACATTTCCATAAGTTCCTTATCCATCAGATGCAGATATTTGTGGTTGGCAGGTAAGTAAATATTGCTATTTGGATATTAGGATAACATGAAATATTTGTCCAAACTGTTGCTTATCCTTAAAAATCACTGCCTAAACAGAAATCTGAGATATACTATAATCATTTGCACAATCAATAGAAAATTACGAATGTAAATTTAAATAAACTAGGGGCGGCAGGGGGCAGCCCCCCTGAAGAAATGCACTTTTCATCTAAAAATTTACCAGAATAAGCAGCTTATCTGAATTTCAGAATATCATTGCATAACAACGTATTTAATGTAACACTTTTAACCCTTATCACTCCCTGGCTATGCTGCGGAGACATAAACTTTCTTTGCAAAATTTGTTTTTGGCACCAGTAATAAAGGAAAATAAAAGTTACCTCATTTAATCAAATCATTTTTGAAATTGTGTACTTGAAGGAAACTTCTTTTAAAAAAGTGGTGCCGTTCGAATAAAATTTGTCTAAGAGACGCAGCAGCTTTAAGGGTAAATTTCTGAAACTTTTCGAAGTATTTGCTATTCTTATAAATATATATGTAATAAAAAAAATTTTAATTGCGATTTGAAGGAAGTTGAATATTACGCAAAGTGTATTAAAAAGAACAAGTTGCAAATCTGACGTTGAGGCTCCTGATCTGCAGATTTACTAGTTAAAAAAAATCTCGCAAATATATTGACAAAATTTAAAACTATTTGGAATAATTTAAAACCCTTTTTTGTAAATTTTAGCATTCCTAATTTACCATTTAAATACATTAACCAAACGATCCATTTTCTTTCAACAAATGAAAATTTGAAAATCGTCTGACTTGCCGCAGAAAAGCATTATAGAGCAAAATAAAATCTTCCATATTTTCCGAACGAATCATCCAAATGTAACCAAAAACTATACAGCTACATCCGGTTATCTGACCAACATGTCCACGTAATTTCAAACTGATCGGATGCTTTTTGCGGCAGTTTTCGCGGAACAGACAGACAGACAAACAGACTAACAGACAGAAACCAAAATTTTTGTGTCTCCAGAGTAATCCTTCTCTGACGTTTCGGCAATTAAGCATTAAGAAGATTTAATTTTATTTTGAGAAGTGCTAATAAATATATTCGTAGTTTTCAATCGTTAAATATCATAAGTATATTTTAATTATGTTTTTGTGGATATTGAACTTCTCAGATGTATAAGAATGTTGGCATCATATTTCATCAGTAAGACATTTCTAAACCTAAAAAATAGCATTCTCCCTTTTTTTTGTATCATAAGAATGATGAAGGGTTTTTTAACTTTTTATTTTAATGGAAATATATGTTCTTGTCTTCGTTTACGTTTAATTACGTTAATTTTAAAACTTGTGATTTTATGGACCAAGAGAAATGGTGTGGCAAGTAAAAGCAAAGTATTTAAAAAAGTTTTGAGCCGCAGTGTATTTCAACTTAACTCCTTGGGGTTTTACATATTCAAATTAATTATATATTTTGAATTATTATATAACCTCGTCCTTTGAGAAATAATCACGCTTTAGGCGCTTTATTTATTGTGAATACTAAGTGTATATGAACAGCAGTTGATGCGGCGCGTTGTTTTTTATATTACATCACTAAAAACATATACAGTTTTCTACTTTTATAAATGTACTATAATTATGTAGAAATCATTTTTTATTAAAATGGTCTCACTTCTTTAACAGAAAATTCACTAAAAACCGTTTAATTGCCGCGCTACAAAGTGGCATTACACCACAATCTATCTATACTCATCTATACTCTATACTCCTATTATAAAGAGGAAAAAATTGTTTATTTGTCGGAGGTAAGCTCTGGAACTACCGAACCAATCCCAAAAGTAATGGTATCAAAATGATGGTCTTAGTCCAACTTAGAACATAGGCTATATCTTATGTCGGTGTCACTACCCCAAAGGGGGTGTAGGAGCAAAAAACGTTCTAAAAATGCGATTTTAGCGTTACTGAAGCGCCTAGAAATATGAAATTTAGAATATTAGTTACTTATAAGATATAAATGATGTCTAAGAACAGTTCTTAAACAATTCGAAATTTAAAAGGGTTAAAAATGCACAAAAAGCGTTCTAAAAAACGTTCTAAATGGTAGTTTCTACATAATCTCAGGAAATACCAAACCGATTTAAAAAATATTGGTGTCATAATGATGGTGACAATGCTTGCTCCAAGATAGGCTATGTTTTATGTCGGTGTCACTACCCCAAAGGGGGGTACAGGAGCAAAAAACGTTCTAAAATGCGATTTTAGCGTTACCGAAGGGCCTGGAAATATGAAATTTTGAATATTAGTTACTTATAAGACATAAATGATGTCTAAGAACAGTTCTTAAACAATTCGAAATTTAAAAGGAGTGAAAATGCACAAAAAGCGTTCTAAAAAACGTTCTAAATGGTAGTTTCTGCACAATCTCAGGAAATACCAAACCGATTTAAAAAATATTGGTGTCATAATGATGGTGACAACGCTTGCACCAAGATAGGCTATGTTTTATGTCGGTGTCACTACCCCAAAGGAGGGTACAGGAGCAAAAAACGTTCTAAAATGCGATTTTAGCGTTACTAAACGGCCTAGAAATATGAAATTTTGAATATTAGTTACTTATAAGATATAAATGATGTCTAAGAATAGTTCTTAAACAATTTGAAATTTAAAAGGGGTGAAAACGTACAAAAAGCGTTCTAAATGGTGGTTTGAACACAATCTCAGGAAATACCAAACAGATTTAAAAAATAATGGTGTCAAAATAAGGGTGTCAAAATGACGGTGACAGCCCTTGCTCCAACATAGGCTATGTTTTATGTCGGTGCCACTACCCGAAAGTGGGTGCAGGAGCAAAAAACGTTCTAAAAATGCGATTTTTGCGTTACCGAAGGGCCTAGAAATATGAAATTTGAAATATTAGCTACTTATTAGATATAAAGGATTTCTAAGAACAGTTCTGAAACAATTCAAAATTTAAAAGGGGTGAAAATGCGCGAAAAGCGTTCTAAAAAACGTTCTAAAGGTGGTTTCTACACAATCTCAGGAAATACCAAACCGATCTAAAAAATAATGGCGTCAAAATGATGGTGACAACCCTTGCTCCAATATAGGTGATGTTTTATGTCGGTGCCACTACCCCAAACGGGTTGCAGGAGAAAACCGTTCTAAATTGCGGCTTTTGAGTTACGGAAGGGCCTAGAATCGTGAAATTTGGAATGGTAGTTAGTTATAAGATATCAATGATCTCTAAGGACATTTCCTAAAAAAATCGAAATTTAAAAGGGGGTCAAAATGCGCAAAAAGCGTTGTAAAAAACTTTCTAAATTGCGATTTCTGTGTAATCTCAGGAAGTACTGAACCGATTTCAAATATAATGGTGTAAAATTATGGTGACAGATCTTGCTCCAAGATAGGCTATATTTTATATCTGTTTCCACTACCCCAGAAGAGATGTAGGAGCAAAATGCGCGAAAAGCGTTCTAAAAACGTTCTAAATGCCGATTTGTCGGCAATATCGCAGGAAGAATTAATCTGATTTCAAACGTAATGGTAGGAAATTGATGCTGACAGCCTCTGCTCTAACATACACGCTATTTTATGTCGGTATCACTATCACCAAGACGTTGCAGGAGCAAAAAAGCGTTCTAAATTTCGATTTTTGTGATCGGTAGGGACTAGCAACTTAAAATTAGGCAAGGTACATATTTATTAGATATAAATGATCTTTAAGAACAGTTTCAAAAAAATTGGAAATATAAAAAGGAGTGAAAATGCGCGAAAAGCGTCCGAAAAACGTTCTAAATTGCGATTTCTACTCAATCTAAGGAAATACCAAAGCTATTTCAAAAGTAATGGTTGCAAATCAATGGTGACAGTCCCTGCTATAACATAGGTTATATTTTATGTTGCTGTCACTACCATCTGAGGGTTGCAAATCAAAACATATTCTAAATTGCGTTTTTGCACAACTGAGGGGTCTAACACTTTGAAGTATGGCATGGAATTTACTTACAAGATGCAACTGCTTTCTAAAAACAGTCGAAAGAAAATTCCAAATTTAAAAGAATGGAGTGAGTGAAAAGCGTTATAAATTACAATTTTTAAGCAAACTTAATATTTACCAAACCGATAAAAAAAATAATGATGACAAATTTTGGTGATAGAACCTCCTCAAACATAAGCTATATTTTATGTCTGTTCCACTACCAGCAGAGCGTTGCAGGAGCTGAAAACTTTTAAATTGCGATTTCTGTGATACTGAAAACGCTAGAAACTTTAAATATGACATGGTAGTTACTTATAAAATATGAATGCCCTCGAAGGAACGTCGAAAATAAATTCGAATTAAAAATGGGTGAAGCGAAGGGGAGGTGCGAAAAGCATTCTAAAAAAGTTCTAAATTACGATTCTATGCAATTTCAGGGAATATAAACCGATTATAAAAGTAATATTTGCGAATCAATGGTAACAGTCTCTGATCCTACACAGGCTATATTTTATGCCTATGATTCTACCACTTGGGGTTCTAAAAAACAAACGTTCTAAAAAAGGCTTTAAAAGCTTTTTTAATTACGTTTCTGTGGAATATTGGGAAATAACAAACCGATTTCAAAATTAATGTTGGCAAATTAATGGTGACAGTTCCTATTTCAACATAGCCCTTTATGTTGAGAGAGGTGGTAGGACTTGGAATTTGACCTAGAAATATGAAATTTGGAATATTAGTTACTTATAAGATATAAATGGTGTCTAAGAACAGTTCTTAAACAATTCGAAATTTAAAAGGGGTGAAAATGCACAAAAAGCGTTCTAAAAAACGTTCTAAATGGTAGTTTATACATAAATTCAGAAAATACCAAACCGATTTAAAAAATATTGGTGTCAAAATGATAGTGACAATTTTTGCTCCAAGATAGGCTATGTTTTATGTCGGTGCTACTTCCCCAAAGGGGGTGTAGGAGCAAAAAACGTTCTAAAAATGCGATTTATGTGTTACTGATGGGCCTAGAAATATGAAATTTGAAGTATCAGCTACTTATTAGATATAAAGGATTTCTAAGAACAGTTCTTAAACAATTCGAAATTTAAAAGGGGTGAAAATGCGCGAAAAGCGTTCTAAAAAACGTTCTAAATGGGTAGTTTCTACACAATCTCAGGAAATACCAAACCGATTTAAAAAATAATGACGTCAAAATGATGGTGAAAATCCTTGCTCCAACATAAGGTATATTTTATGTCGGTGCCACTACCCCAAAGGGGCTGCAGGAGAAAAACGTTCTAAATTGCGGTTTTTGCGTGACGGAAGGGCCTTGAATCGTGAAATTTAGAATGGTAGTTAGTTATAAGATATCAATGATCTCTAAGGACATTTCCTAAAAAAATCGAAATTTAAAAGGGGGGTCAAAATGCGCAAAAAGCGTTGTAAAAAACGTTCTAAATTGCAATTTCTATGCAATCTCAGGAAATACTGAACCGATTTCAAATATAATGGTGTTAAAATGATGGTGACAGATCTTGCTCCAAGATAGGCTATATTTTATGTATGTTTCCACTAACCCAGAGGAGATGCAGGAGCAAAATGAGCGAAAAGCGTTCTAAAAACGTTCTAAATGCCGATTTGTCACCAATATCTCAGGAAGAATCAAACTGACTTCTAAAGTAATGTTCAGAAATTGATGCTGACAGCCTCTGCTCTAACATAGACGCTATTTTAAGTCGGTATCACTATCACCTAGACGTTGCTGGAGCAAAAATGCGTTCCAAATTTCGATTTTTGTGATCGGTAGGGACTAGCAACATTAAGTTAAGTATTAGGCAAGGTACATATGTATTACATATAAATGATCTTTAAGAACAGTTTCGAAAAAATTGGAAATTTAAAAAGGGGTGAAAATGCGCAAAAAGCGTTCTAAAACGTTCTAAATTCCGATTTCTACTCGATCTCAGGAAATTCCAAAGCTATTTCAAAATTAATGATTACAAATCAATGGTGACAGTCCCTGCTATAACATAGGTTATATTTTATGTTGCTGTCACTACCATCTGAGGGTTGAAAAAGCAAAACATGTTCTAATTTGCGTTTTTTGCATAACTGAAGGGTCTAACACTATGAAGTATGGCATGTTATTTACTTACAAGATGCAACTGCTTTCTATGAACTGTCGAAAGAAAATTTCAAATTTAAAAAGTTGAAGTGAGCGAAAAGCGTTATAAATTACAATTTTTATGTAATCTTTTCAAATACCAAACCGATTAAAAAAAATAATGATAACAAATTATTGGTGATAGAACCTGCTCAAACATAAACTAGATTTTATGTCTGTGCCACTATCACCAGAGGGTTGCAGTAGCTAAAAGCTTTCTAAATTGCGATTTCTGTGATACTGAAAAGGCTAGAAACTTTAAATATGGCATGGTAGTTACTTATAAAATATAAATGCCCTCGAAGGACTGTCGAAAATAAATTCGAATTAAATAGGGGTGAAGTGAAGAGGAGGTGCAAAAAGCATTCTAAAAAAGTCCTAAATTACGATTTCTATGCTATTTGAGGAAATATAAACCAAATATAAAAGTAATAGTTGCGAATCAACGGTAACAGTCTCTGATCCTACACAGGCTATATTTATGCCGATGATTCTACCACCTGGGATTCACAGGAACAACAAACGCTCTAAAAAGGCCTTTAAAAGCTTTCTAAATTACGTTTCCGTGGAATATTAGGAAATAACAAACCAATTTCAAAATTAATGTTGGCAAATTAATGGTGACAGTTCCTATTTCAACATAGCCCTTTATGTTGAGAGAGGTGGTAGGACTTGGAATTTGACATGATGGTTAATTTTAAGATGTAAGAAGATGGTTTCTAAAAAAATCAAAACTTCAAATGAATGCTGAAATGAGCGTATTAATTGAGCATAAAAGTTTCAAAATATTTTCTAAATTATTATTTATTTAGTTTTATTTCGTTTTATTAATTTAAGTCTCATTTCTGCCTTATGCAGTGTAACAATGATATTTAATCAAACTGTGTTTTAAATAGTATTTTTTTTTTAATTATTCCTAAAAGTAATAAGTACCTTTTAATAAAATAAAATATTACCTTTTAATAAAATAAAAATTTAGTTAGTACCTTTTAATAAAAATTAGACATATAAATATCACTTGGCATATTTCAAATATTACGCGAGCAAAGCCGCGGGGTTTGCTAGTCTATACTCCTATTATAAAGAGGAAAAAATTGTTTATTTGTCGGAGGTAAGCTCTGGAACTACCGAACCGATTCCAAAAGTAATGGTATCAAAATGATGGTGTTAGTCCAACTTAGAACATAGGCTATATCTTATGTCGGTGCCACTAACCCAAAGGGGGTGTAGGAGCAAAAAACGTTCTAAAAATGCGATTTTAGCGTTACTGAAGGGCCTAGAAATATGAAATTTTGAATATTAGTTACTTATAAGATATAAATGATGTCTAAGAACAGTTCTTAAACAATTCGAAATTTAAAAGGGGTGAAAATGCACAAAAAGCGTTCTAAAAAACGTTCTAAATGGTGGTTTCTACACAATCTCAGGAAATACCAAACCGATTTAAAAAATATTGGTGTCAAAATGATGGTGACAACGCTTGCTCCAAGATAGGCTATGTTTCATGCCGGTGTCACTACACGAAAGGGAGTGTAGGAGCAAAAAACCTTCTAAAAAATGCGATTTTAGCGTTACTGAAGGGCCTAGAAATATGAAATTTTGAATATTAGTTACTTATAAGATATAAATGATGTCTAAGTACAGTTCTTAAACAAGTCGAAATTTTAAGGGGGTGAAAATGCACAAAAAGCGTTCTAAATAACGTTCTAAATGGTAGTTTCTACACAATCTCAGGAAATACCAAACCGATTTAAAAAATATTGGTGTCAAAATGATGGTGAGAACGCTTGCTCCAAGATAGGCTATGATTTATGTCGGTGTCACTACCCCAAAGGGGTTTGCAGGAGCAAAAAACGTTCTAAAAATGCGATTTATGTGTTACTGAAGGGCCTAGAAATATGAAATTTGAAATATTGGCTACTTATTAGATATAAAGGATTTCTAAGAACAGTTCTTAAACAATTCGAAATTTGAAAGGGGTGAAAATGCTCGAAAATCGTTCTAAAAAACGTTCTAAATGGTAGTTTCTACACAATCTCAGGAAATACCAAACCGATTTTAAAAATATTGGTGTCAAAATGACAGTAACAACCCTTGCTCCAACATAGGCTATGTTTTATGTCGGTGCCACTACCCGAAAGGGGGTGCAGGAGCAAAAAACGTTCTAAAAATGCGATTTTTGCGTTACCGAAGGGTCTAGAAATATGAAATTTGAAATATTTGCTACTTATTAGATATAAAGGATTTCTGAGAACAGTTCTTAAACAATTCGAAATTTAAAAGGGGTGAAAATGCGCGAAAAGCGTTCTAAAAAAAGTTCTAATGGTGGTTTCTACACAATCTCAGTAAATACCAAACAGATCTAAAAAGTAATGGCGTCAAAATGATGGTGACAACCCTTGCTCCAACATAGGCGATGCTTTATGTCGGTGCCACTAACCCAAAAGGGGTGCAGGAGAAAAACGTTCTAAATTGCGGCTTTTGCGTTACGCAAGGACCTAGAATCGTGAAATTTGGAATGGTAGTTAGTTATAAGATATCAATGATCTCTAAGGACATTTCCTAAAAAAATCGAAATTTAAAAGGGGGTCAAAATGCGCAAAAAGCGTTGTAAAAAACTTTCTAAATTGCGATTTCTATGCAATCTTAGGAAGTACTGAACCGATTTCAAATATAATGGTGTAAAAATGGTGGTGACAGATTTTGCTCCAAGATAGGCTATATTTTATATCTTCCACTTCCCCAGAGGAGATGCAGGAGCAAAATGCACGAAAACCGTTCTAAAAACGTTCTAAATGCCGATTTGTTGGCAATATCTCAGGAAGAATGAATATGATTTCAAACGTAATGGTAGGAAATTGATGCGGACAGCCTCTGCTCTAACATAGACGCTATTTTATGTCGGTATCACTATCACCAAGACGTTGCAGGAGCAAAAAAGCGTTCTAAATTTCGATTTTTGTGATCCGTAGGGGTTAGCATCTTAAAATTAGGCAAAATTAGGCAAGGTACATATTTATTAGATATAAATTATCTTTAAAAACAGTTTCGAAGAAATTGGAAATTTAAAAAGGGGTGAAAATGCGCGAAAACAGTCCTAAAAACGTTCTAAATTGCGATTTCTACTCAATCTACGGAAATACCAAAGCTATTTCAAAAGTAATGGTTGCAAATCAATGGTGACATCAGTAACTGCTATAACATAGGTTATATTTTAAGTTGCTGTCACTACCATCTCAGGGTTGCAAAAGCAAAACATGTTCTAATTTGCGTTTTTTGCACAACTGAGTGGTCTAACACTTTGAAGTATGGCATGGTATTTACTTACAAGATGCAACTTTTTTCTAAGAACAGTCGAAAGAAAATTCCAAATTTAAAAAAATGAAGTGAGTGAAAAGCGTTATAAATTACAATTTTTAAGCAAACTTATAAATTACCAAACCAATTAAAAAAATAATGATGACAAATTTTGGTGATAGAACCTGCTCAAACATAAGCAATATTTTATGTCTGCTCCACTACCACCAGGGGGTTGCAGGAGCTAAAAACTTTCTAAATTGCAATTTCTGTGATACTGAAAAGGCTAGAAACTTTAAATATGACATGGTAGTTACTTATAAAATATAAATGCCCTCGAAGGAACGTCGAAAATAAATTCGAATTAAAAATGGGTGAAGCGAAGGGGAGGTGCGAAAAGCATTCTAAAAAAATTCTAAATTACGATTCTATGCAATTTCAGGGAATATAAACCGATTATAAAAGTAATAGTTGCGAATAAATGGTAACAGTCTCTGATCCTGCACAGGCTATATTTTATGCCGATGATTCTACCACCTGGGGTTCACAGGAACAACAAACGTTCTAAAAAAGGGCTTTAAAAGCTTTTTAAATTACGTTTCTGTGAAATATTAGGAAATAATAAACCGATTTCAAAATTAATGTTGGCAAATTAATGGTGACAGTTCCTGTTGCAACATAGCCCTTTATGTTGAGAGACTTGGTAGGAGTTGGAATTTGACATGATGGTTAATTTTAAGATGTAAGAAGATGGTTTCTAAAAAAATCAAAACTTCAAATGAATACTGAAATGAGCGTATTAATTGAGCATAAAAGTTTCAAAATATTTTCTAAATTATCATTTATTTAGTTTTATTTCATTTTATTAATCTAAGTCTCATTTCTGCCTAATGCTGTGTAATAATGATGTTTAATCAAACTGTGTTTTAAATAGTAATATTTGAATTATTCCTAAAAGTAATAAGTACCTTTTAATAAAAAAAAAACCTTGTAATAAAATAAAATATTACCTTTTAATAAAATAAAAATTTAGTTATTACCTTTTAATAAAAATTAGACATAAATATCACTTGGCATATTTCAAATATTACGCGAGCAAAGCCGCGGGGTTTGCTAGTCATCTTACTCCTATTATAAAGAGGAAAAAATTGTTTATTTGTCGGAGATAAGCTCTGGAACTACCGAACCGATTCCAAAAGTAATGGTATCAAAATGAAGGTGTTAGTCCAACTTAGAACATAGGCTATATCTTATGTCGGTGCCACTACCCCGAAGGGGGTGTAGGAGCAAAAAACGTTCTAAAAATGCGATTTTAGCGTTACTGAAGGGCCTAGAAATATGAAATTTTGAATATTAGTTACTTATAAGATATAAATGATGTCTAAGGACAGTTCTTAAACAATTCGAAATTTAAAAGGGGGGAAATGCACAAAAAGCGTTCTAAAAAACGTTCCAAATGGTAGTTTCTACACAATCTCAGGAAATACCAAGCCGATTTTAAAAATATTGGTGTCAAAATGATGGTGACAACGCTTGCTCTAAGATAGGCTATGATTTATGCCTGTGTCACTACCCCAAAGGGGGTGAAGGAGCAAAAAACGTTCTAAAAATGCGATTTACGTGTTACTGAAGGGCCTATAAATATGAAATTTGAAATATTAGCTACTTATTAGATATAAAGGATTTCTAAGAACAGTTCTTAAACAATTCGAAATTTGAAAGGGGTGAAAATGCGCGAAAATCGTTCTAAAAAACGTTCTAAATGGTGGTTTCTACACAATCTCAGGAAATACCAAACCAATTTAAAAAATAATGGTGTCAAAATAAGGGTGTCAAAACGACGGTGACAACCCTTGCTCCAACATAGGCTATGTTTTATGTCGGTGCCACTACCCGAAAGCGGGAGCAGGAGCGAAAAACTTTCTAAAAATGCAATTTTTGCGTTACCGAAAGGCCTAGAAATATGAAATTTGAAATATTAGCTACTTATTAGATATAAAGGATTTCTAAGAACAGTTCTTAAAAAATTCGAAATTTAAAAGGTGTGAAAATGCCCGAAAAGCGTTCTAAAAAACGTTCTAATGGTGGTTTCTACACAATCTCAGGAAATACCAAACAGATCTAAAAAATAATGGCGTCAAAATGATGGTGACAACCCTTGCTCCAACATAGGCGATGTTTTATGTTGGTGCCACTACCCCAAAGGGGATGCAGGAGAAAAACGTTCTAAATTGCGACTTTTGCGTTACCGAAGGGCCTAGAATCGTGAAATTTGGAATGGTAGTTACTTATTAGATATCAATGATCTGTAAGGACATTTCCTAAAAAAATGGAAATTTAAAAGGGGGTCAAAATGCGCAAAAAGCATTGTAAAAAACTTTCTAAATTGCGATTTCCATGCAATCTCAGGAAGTTCTGAACCGATTTCAAATATAATGGTGTAAAAATGTCAAGATCTGTCACAGGGATAACTATGATTTTTGGTAGTAAATTTCGTATTTTATTGATATTTTGAAGGAAAGGGTTGCCAGTGATTATATTTTGGCGAAAATTTTGTTGATTAGAGAATTGAAATGGCTATATCCGTTAGACAATCACCTCGCAAATAAATGAAAAAAAATACTGATATTTAATTTAAAAGACAACAAAAAATGTTTTAATAAGACATAATATTATAAAATATATACATAATTTTTAATTTAAACAGGAAATAAATATTTGTAATGCTTAAAATATAATTTATTGTGAAATTTTACAATATTTGGCGAATTATCGCCTGCCTTACGTTAAAAAAAGGAATCTGAAAATTTGATTAGACTAATTTTGAATTACATTTTTTTAATTTTTTTTTTATTTAACTATTTAATCCACGTAATGTGATTTACAGGAGAAACAATTCGATTATAAATTATATAGATATCAGTTAATATTTTAAAAATGGAATCAAATATTTAAATTTTAGTTTGAATTTCTGCCACACAGACATATTGTAAAATCCTTTCAGGCTTAGATGCTGTATATTCAAGCGGACGCCATCTTGGATGTTTTGAGATTTCTTTGCGATATTTTGTTGACGATGTTTTACATTTTATTTTCGTTAAGCCTTTCATGCACATAAATCGCTGCTTGGCGACATTTATTACTTGGCGGAAAAGGGGTTATTACGCCAAGAAAAAATCCCAGATGGCGGCCGCGGATATGACATCTGTTCCTAATTTCATACTTTTTAAAAAAATTTTCGCCGTAATTACGGAAGCATACAATTTTTATAGACTCCAACTCAGATCAATAAATATTATCTTTTTTTTTTGAAAGTATTATTGTTTATTAAATATTTCTTTGGCCATAACGCCCATTTTACGTACAGGAAAATTCACAGTTTCAAATGAAAATTTTTGTTAAGGAAATTTATGCAATCATGCATTATTACTATAAAAAAAATTCTACACAGATGTCATATACGTACCAATTTGGCGAAAACATCAACAGCATAAACAACAACATCCGCGTTACCATATCAAGCAAAATAACGATACGTTGGCGCCAGTGAAGTACCCGTTGCGTATATAACATTGGCGTCAGAAAAAAAATCGTGTCATGACAATATGACATCTGTGCCAAAAATTCAACATTTTGAACTAAAAATTACTTGCTGAAAAAAAATTGCAAATCGTTTTAAATTCGTTATTTTTTCATATTTTCCGCTCTGTTAGGCAATATTTTAAAAGATATTGGACTAATCTTAGATATTTAAAAGCACATAAATTAACGTCTGAATTCCAGTTTTATATTATTATTATTATTTATTAATTGTTTATTTTTATTATTATTATTTATTTTATAGTCTTCGCTAATCAAGTCACCGCCAAATGGCATATTTACTATATTATTGGAAGTTTTGGTTGCACAGATACGCTTCATGGTACCTAATGGGCTCCAAATTGGCGTTATTTTGCCTGACATGGTAACCCAGCTATTGTTGCTTATTTATTAATAAATTGTTTATTTACTTTTATTTTATTTTTTACAATTATGTAAAATGTTTTGTTCTATAGATAATAATTAAACATTTTTTTTTTATTTATTGGGTACTACTTAGTTATCCATCGACCAATTTCGCCAAATTATATAAATCGCCAAACCACTCGCCAATTTATACAAATTGACATTTTTTTTTTTAATAATGGAAGAACAATTAAATTAGTATAACATTAATAAAAATACAAATAAAACGTCTAAATAAAAATCACCTGATGATGCAAACACGTGTAACTTGCTTAAAGTCAAGTGAACGTGACATGTACGATCAACCATTATTGGCATTTAATCTTATAGTTTGGCGATAGATTTTTGGTCGACGGGATAACTAAGTAGTACCATTTATTGTTATTTCCTTTTAAAATAATAGAAAATAATTTAAATATATATATATATGTAACTGGTATTCGAAAACGATGTTTTTGCCAAATGGGCGTGAAAAAAAATTGCGCGAAATACGGTACATATATGATATCTGTGTCTAACAGTCATTTACATTATTGTGATTACTTAGTATCAGAAAACAGATTGAAGAGTATTTGGTATATTTTTACTATATGGGCTTTGGCGAGATAGAGAAAATGGCCTTGGTGGGTGAAGTGAATTTTATGTATATTTACTGGTAACCTATTTACTTTCATATACATATAAGCATTTTTTTTCAATATTTATGATATTTATATATTACAAAAAAGAGCTTATATCTACTTTTAAAAACGAATAGAAATAATTTGTGGTTCTACTTGATTATCCCGTCGACCAAAAAAATATCACCAAACTATAAAATTAAATGCCAATAATGGATGATTGTAAATGTCAAATTTACTTGACTTTACACGTATTTGTTACATCATCAAGTAATTTTTATTTCGACGTTTTATTTTTATTAATGTTTTACTAATTCATTTATTCTTTCGTTATTTAAAATAAAAATTATGTCATTTGCGTAATTGGGCTAATAGTTTGGCGATTTGTATAATTTGACGAAATTGGTTGACGGGATAATCAAGTAGTACCTAATTTGTAATTAATAATAATAATAATAATATAAATATATAAATAAATTGTTATACATACATGTATATATATGTCTTAAGAGTGAAACTGGCAGAAGTAATTGTAACAAGTTGGAAATTGCTCGTCAAACGGGGCAAATGAGGTGCGTTCGTACTATAAGTAGTTTTATAATTATTTTTTGCACCCCATATTGTACTGAATGTATAATTTTTTGCACTTCATAAAGCGCATAGTCTGATACATCATTAAAATGCACTTCCAATATTTTTTTCCCATTCCCCGTAATGTAACGGAACACTTTTGACTGTCCCTGTAATTAAACTATACATCCGATTTTCCTAAAATTTGAAATAGCTCAACAAAATTTTGCAACAATTATATCTTTAAAATTTCAGACCAATCTCGAAGGCTGTAATATCATTAAAATGCACTTGAAATAATTTTTCCCATTGGCCGTAATGTAAAGAAAAACTTTTGACTGTCCCTGTAATTAAACTATACATCCGATTTTCCTAAAATTTGAAAGGGCTCGACAAAATTTTGCAGCAGTTATATCTTTAAAATTTCAGATCATTCGGAAGGCTCTAATATCATTAAAATCCACTTGCAATAATTTTTCCCATTGGCCGTAATGTAAAGAAAAACTTTTGACTGTCTCTGTAATTAAACTATACATTGATTTTTCTAAAATTTGAAAGGGCTCGACAAAATTTTGCAACAGTTATATCTTTAAAATTTCAGATCATTCGGAAGGCTCTCATATCATTAAAATGCACTTGCAATAATTTTTCCCATTGGTCGTAATGTAAAGAAAAACTTTTGACTGTCCCTGTAATTAAACTATACATCCGATTTTCCTAAAATTTGAAAGGGCTCGACAAAATTTTGCAACAGTTATATCTTTAAAATTTCAGATCATTCGGAAGGCTCCAATATCATTAAAATGCACTTGCAATAATTTTTCCCATTGGCCGTAATGTAAGGAAAAACTTTTGACTGTCCCTGTAATTAAACTATACATCCAATTTTCCTAAAATTTGAAAGGGCTCGACAAAATTTTGCAACAGTTATATCTTTAAAATTTCAGATCATTCGGAAGGCTCTAATATCATTAAAATGCACTTGCAATAATTTTTCCCATTGGCCGTAATGTAAAGAAAAACTTTTGACTGTCCCTGTAAATAAAAATAACAACCGATTTTCATAAAATTTGAAATGGCTCGACAAAATTTTGCAACAATCATATATTTGAAATTTCAGACCATTCGGTTGGGTAGTTTTTGCTCTGTTACATGCGGACAGACGGACGGACGGACGGACGGACTGAACGACGACTATAGGTGCTACGTATTTATATAATTACGAACGCACCTAAAAATGAATAAACTTATGCGTTGCATTCTATTCGTTTATTACCCTGGCGCCAAACAAAGCGATTTTAAGTTAAAAAGGCAGAAGAGTGACATAATCCCGAACAACGCTCACAATAATAGTGTTTTTTAAGTGTATGAGCACATCTGAAAGTAGAGTTTTATATTTAAATGTAAATTATATAAAAAGCAGTTAACATTATGATTGTTGAGTAAAATACTTAAATTTTAGGTTAAATGTGTGCCCCCCATCTCTCATCAAAATATTTTTCAACATGCTTTACTGTAAAAACACGCCAGTTTGTTGCCGTATTGTCCTATTGGTTTGTTGTCCTTTTGTCCTATTGGTTTGTGATCTACGTTTTTTATTCTATTTACTCTGCTGGAATAGACATATGGAAAACAGTAGCAGACCTGTCAGAAGAGGAAGTTTATTAAAAAATATAATGTAACATGTAATGAGATTGAATTTAAACTACCAAAACCACATATAGCGCAAGTTGAGATGCTGGAAGTTCAAGAGCAAACAAATGAAAATGAACAATCCGAATGTTCTTAAAGTTCAAAATTCAATCTGCGCAATCATTGTAAAATGCTCTCTAATTTAACAGTGTGATGGCTAGAGAATATTTTAATTCCTATTGCCATAACTGTCTCATTTCCGTACCAAACTGTACTTTAAATGATCAACTAAAAGAGTTGTTTCTTAATTGCCCAAATTTTGTCCAAGGCATACGATAGTATAATATCTCAATGAAGTTCGCATCGTTTTCAGCAAGGAAATTACGGAAGGACATTCCAGGTGATGGTCTTTATTGCTTTAAAATAGAAGGTTAAATTCACAATTTCGTTTGATTCAAGATTCGTTTGGAAAAATGGACCAGCGCAGCGGGCATAGTCTGCTAGTCATATTATAAAGAGGAAAAAATTGTTTATTTGTCGGAGATAAGCTCAGGAACTACCGAACCGATTCCAAAAGTAATGGTATCAAAATGATGGTGTTTGGCCAACTTAGAACATAGGCTATATCGTATGTCGGTGTCACTACCCCAAAGGGGGTGCAGGAGCAAAAAACTTTCTAAAAATGCGATTTTTGCGTTACTGAAGGGCCTAGAAATATGAAATTTGGAATATTAGTTACTTATAAGATATAAATGATGTCTAAGAGCAGTTCTCAAACAATTCGAAATTTAAAAAGGATGAGAATGCACAAGAAGCATTCTAAAAAACGTTCTAAATGGTAGTTTTTACATAATATCAGGAAATACCAAACCGATTTCAAAAGTAATGGTATCAAAATGATGGTGTTAGTCCAACTTAGAACATAGGCTATATTTTATGTCGGTGCCACTACCCCAAAAGGGGTGCAGGAGCAAAAAAACGTTCTAAAAATGCGATTTCTGCGTTACTGAAGGGCCTAGAAAAATGAAATTTGGAATATTAGTTACTTATAAGATATAAATGATGTCTAAGAACAGTTCTTAAACAATTCGAAATTTAAAAGGGGTGAAAATGCACAAAAAGCGTTCTAGAAAACGTTCTAAATGGTAGTTTCTACATAATCTCAGGAAATACCAAACCGATTTAAAAAATATTGGTGTCAAAATGATAGTGACAACGTGTGCTCCAAGATAGGCTATGTTTTATGTCGGTGCCACTACCCCAAAGGGGGTGTAGGAGCAAAAAACGTTCTAAAAATGCGATTTATGTGTTACTGAAGGGCCTAGAAATATGAAATTTGAAGTATCAGCTACTTATTATATATAAAGGATTTCTAAGAACACTTCTTAAACAATTCGAAATTTAAAAGGGGTGAAAATGCGCGAAAAACGTTCTAAAAAACCTTCTAAATGGTGATTTCTACACAATCTCAGGAAATAACAAAAGAGGTGAAAAAAATAATGGCGTCAAAATGATGGAGAAAATCCTTGCTCCAACATAGGCTATGTTTTATGTCGGTGCCACTACCATAAAGGGAGTGCAGGAGAAAAACGTTCTAAATTGCGGTTTTTACGTGAGGGAAGGGCCTTGAATCGTGAAATTTAGAATGGTAGTTAGTTATAAGATATCAATGATCTCTAAGGACATTTCCTAAAAAAATCAAAATTTAAAAGGGGGGTCAAAATGCGCAAAAAGCGTTGTAAAAAACGTTCTAAATTGCAATTTCTATGCAATCTCAGGAAATACTGAACCGATTTCAAATATAATGGTGTTAAAATGATGGTGACAGATCTTGCTCCAAGATTGGGTATATTTTATATCTGTTTCCACTACCCCAGAGGAGATGCAGGAGCAAAATAAGCGAAAAGCGTTCTAAAAACGTCCTAAATGTTGATTTGTCACCAATATCTCAGGAAGAATAAAATTGATTTCAAAAGTAATGGTAAGAAACTGATGCTGACAGACTCTGCTCTAACATAGACGCTATTTTAAGTTGGTATCACTATCACCTAGACGTTGCATGAGCAAAAAAGCGTTCCAAATTTCGATTTTTGTGATCGGTAGCGGCTTGCAACTTAAAATTAGGCAAGGTACATATTTATTACATATAAATGATCTTTAAGAACAGTTTCGAAAAAATTGGAAATTTAAAAAAGTGTGAAAATGCGCGAAAAGCGTTCTAAATTGCGATTTCTACTCAATCTCAGGAAATTCCAAAGCTATTTCAAAAGTAATGGTTGCAAATCAATGGTGACAGTCCCTGCTATAACATAAGTTATATTTTATGTTACTGTCACTACAATCTGAGGGTAAAGCAAAACATGTTCTAATTTGCGTTTTTTGCATAACTGAAGGGACTAACTCTTTGAAGTATGGCATGTTATTTACTTACAAGATGCAACTGCTTTCTATGAACTGTCGAAAGAAAATTTCAAATTTAAAAAGATGAAGTCAGCGAAAAGCGTTATAAATTACATTTTTTATGTAATCTTATCAAATACCAAATAGATCAAAAAAATAATGATAACAAATTGTTGGTGATGGAACCTGCTCAAATATAAGCTATATTTTATGTCTGTGCCACTACCACCAGAGGGTTGCAGTAGCTAAAAACTTTCTAAATTGCGATTTCTGTGATACTGAAAAGGCTAGATACTTTAAATATGGCATGGTAGTTAGTTATAAAATATAAATGCCCTCAAAGGACTGTCAAAAATAAATTCGAATTAGAAAGGGGTGAAGTGAAGGGGAGGTGCGAAAAGCATTCTAAAAAAGTCCTAAATTACGATTTCTACGCAATTTCAGGGAATATAAACCAAATATAAAAGTAATAGTTGCGAATCAATGGTAACAGTCTCTGATCCTACACAGGCTATATTTTAGGCCGATGATTCTACTACCTGGGATTCACAGGAACAACAAACGCTCTAAAAAAGGCCTTTAAAAGCTTTCTAAATTACGTTTCTGTGGAATATTAGGAAAAAAAAAACAATTTCAAAATTAATGTTGGTAAACTAATGGTGACAGTTCCTATTTCAACATAGGCCTTTATGTTGAGAGAGGTGGTAGGACTTGGAATTTGACATGATGGTTAATTTTAAGATGTAAGAAGATGGTTTCTAAAAAAATCAAAACTTCAAATGAATGCTGAAATGAGCGTATTAATTGAGCATAAAAGTTTCAAAATATTTTCTAAATTATTATTTATATAGTTTTATTTCGTTTTATTAATGTAAGTCTCATTTCTGCCTTATGCAGTGTAACAATGATGTTTAATCAATCTGTGTTTTAAATAGTAATTTTTTTAATTATTCCTAAAAGTAATAAGTACCTTTTAATAAAATAAAATATTACCTTTTAATAAAATAAAAATTTAATTAGTACCCTTTAATAAAAATTAAACATATAAATATCACTTGGCATATTTCAAATATTACGCGAGCAAAGCCGTGGGGTTCGCTAGTATATTATAAAAGCGTTAATTTAAAATTAATATTGCAAGCCTATTTATGAGGCATATAAAAAATTACTTTAATATAGATAGGGGAATAAACAAGGGTTTCCCACGATACCGAATATAAGCGAAAAACACTGTACGTATTATTTCTCACTGTAACATCCTTTGTTCTCTAAACAATTTAAAAGGCAAAGCAACGAATGAGGTATTTTGCTAAAGGTTCCGCAAGCAGCTTTTTACATAGCTTATAATCGTTGAAACAAGTTTTTTTCTTTTTGTTTTCACTTAATCAAAAATATTAAAATACATATCTGCAAATAATCTCAAAGATCGAGGCGAGAAAGCATCGCACGATTCTACTGATTTTTTTAATTAATAATTCTATTTTTTTTTTTTTTTTTTTTTTTTTTACATTTAATGTATTTTTTAGTAAGCCCACTAACATTACTAAAAACATATTTATATGAAAAATATCATTAATGCGTTTTAACAAAGTTTTAAAAGCGATATTTTCATATTGGCTTCGCGTTAGGAGTTAACAGCCGAAGAAATCGCCATAGATCGCTATTAGAAATCTACCTTTCTTATCCTGTTCATGTCAGTGGTTCAAGCGCGAAATTCGATTACGTGTTCTAAGTTTGTGTTATCTTTATATTCTAGTGTTTTAGTTATTGATTGAATGTTTTATTTTCGATATGTCATATAAGCTGCAAAGAAATGACGAGATATTTATATTAATTTAAGTGCAAACGGAATTATCGAATCTAATCGTCTGCACGTGGTAGATATATACATATATTATGCATTTTCATTAGTATGATATAAACATATCGGTCTTAAGCAGCAGCCATAAACTTGTTATCTAATTCAATCCAGAATTCAAGTTTTGCAGTCATAAAATCATGGTTAAGAGCGGAAGATCAGGCAGGGTGTCCACTGGAATTTTCCCGTAAATAATAACCGAAGCCTTTCGATTCGTCAAATATTTATTAGATGATTTTAAAATGCACCAAACTCCACTAGCAAGATGCTACCCATGTTTGGGCCGTTGCTACGTCGTAAAATGTAAACCACTAGATGCTAAATATTAGAACAACATGACGAAGATGCAGGAAACAAAGCTCTCCAGGTGACATGGGTTATTTAAGCAACTCAATAATCCCAAATTCCTCTCTCTCTTAGCCAATGCAACAGGTTAAATACTTGCGAAAAATGCGCGCGTATGAATACATTACATGTGAAAGAACCAACCCCGTAAGAAAAGCTGGGAGGACGTGATGAGAGGCATTCTACGATAGGAATTAGCTCCGGGGGAAGTACACGTGACGTCGATGAAGAACACTTTAGTCTCGGCGTCAGATTTATAACATAAACAACTGTTGGCGGGCTTGGTAAGGAATTAGAACATCAGAGGACAAATGCTATTAAAAACATTCAAAAGAAAAAGAATTTAGTTTCAGAATAAAATGAAAAAAAGTAATTTAATGGGATTTATAAGATTAGACGAATGGATTTAAGGTTTTTAGAATAATAAATGAATACGCATTTAAAGCATGGAAAAAAGATAAAGATATTTAAGATAGTATTAAAGCTAAGTAAAAAAGGTAGATATTATAATAATTTAGAATAGTTTAATTAAGATAAAAGGGCGAAAATTTTATTACTACCTATATATATAATTATGCTTGAAAATTATTTGAAAAATAATAAAAATTGCGTAAATTAAGATACAGTTTTCAAACAAAATAGCATTTGAAAGTACATTTTTTCCTTATTCAACGGTTGAAAATATGAGATATTTAAGAGTTTAAGAAATTGGAATAAAAATAAATATCAGTTAAAGATAATCGCCTGCTGTTACTACCGTCAAAATGACGTCAGCGTTATGTACGAGCACTTTTGTCCATTTATTAGCGAAGTTACATTTAATTGGAAGTTAATGAAACGGACAATTTTTTTTAATTATTACTTCTAAATCTCGAGATTAGGATGCTCAACGTAAATTTTGCAAGGCATTTTAATTTTCATCTCACTTCACACAATATTTACTATTCTGAAATCCGCAGTTAATAATGTTAGATTATTTGTATATTTTTAACCCTTCAAGTGGTTTACCCGTTGTCAGAGTTTCCTCTTAGTCCGCACAACTTTGAATAAAATTCTTTGCTATGTATATGCCGCCACCACCGATATGATTACGTGATATCGGTCACGCTCTGAGAGGATTGTTTAAATGAAAACCAACGCTTTCAATTAACTAAATTAACAGTTTATTTACACACTATTTACACAACACAAAACACTATTTACACTTAAAAACCTGGAGGTGATCCGGTTCAACATTAAATTAAATACAGTAAATGCTGGCTGTGTACTGTTAAAACTACGTTAAATCACTCTCAATCTACACTCGTTAAATTAGCGTAACCGGAGATTACTCTTAATCTTTCAACAAATGGACTCGAAGCTCGGCGAGCTTCACTCAAACCTACGCTGTATCCAAGAGCTCTACACAGGAACAAACCTTGCGCTTTGCGTTCTAGCCTTCAACTCTCAACTGAGCCTCTCCCAGCCAAAACGACTGCTTCTACCTACCCCTTGCTTATTTTGAACTCCTCCTCTTTCCCCAACATAAAATCGGGTTTTCCACTCTGACCCCAATGTCAGTTCTTTCCCTCTCTGTTGAAACCCTTGTCTCCTTATCTCAGGCAGGCACCTGAATAGCAGGGAAAACCCCTTTCTATTATAACTACTTCCCTTCACCCACTCTGTCTACCTCACCAGCACGGATTAAGTTTTAGATAAGGAAAGAATGTTACTTTGCAACTCTCAGTACAGAGACCAACGACATGAATACAACATACAAGTAAAAAGAATAATATATAACCCCAGTTCCAATAGCAGATGTTTCTCAGAACCTGACACCCGTATTTTTCCGCTTCCCTAAAATAACTTAAATCGGTTTTAGACAAAAATAATTTAAGAAAAATTGCATTTTAAGAGGCATGTCAAATAAAGGGGCATGAAACGTATATTAGGAACAAACAGGGAAAGAAAATTTAAATTAACAGTAGTTTTATAAAGATTTTTATGAACATTAAGGAAAGCCCTCAAAACGCTCAAATGGTTAAGCATATAAGATTCCCCAAAGATTTTTTATATCTAATTTTTTAGAATTTCAAATTAGGCTGATTTTCTTTACTTATCTCTTTCTAATATGGTATGAAATCATTTTCTAGGCAACTGTTTAATAAAAACAAGAACAAAAAAATGAAAAAGACATACGTATTGGCTTCAAAATTGTAAAAATGATAAAGAAAAAGGTTTTACTTTTTACTACAGTTTACATTATACTTTATACGTCGGTAAAAACCTTCATTGTCATCTTGATAAAGATTTCTGTATTAAATATTTCAAAGAACATATTGATTGCAGATGCTATTTCTTTGTTCAAAAGATATTTATTTCTTAAGCTGATTAATGATATATCTTAACTTTAATCAAGCATTTGATGTATTTATCAACAGTTATTCAAAGTAAGCACATTTTTCGATTTAACGTCAAACTGCATGAAAGATTTATGAAGTCTTGTATTAATTCATGTTATGTATGATTAAGTTAGATAGCAATAATATTATAATGTACAACTTTATCGTAAATCGTCAAATCCATGCGGGCAAGTAGTGTCTGACAGTCTACACATAAAATAGCTTTGTACTAAAAGGGTTTAAAGCTGTAATACTTATATTAAATGATTTATACTTACTTATTCTTTTTCGCTAAAATAAAGCAGCGCCAAGTTACTATAGCATTATTTTCTTATTAAAAAGAATTTTTAATTGTTGCGAGTGTGACATCAATTTCACACAGGGAAAAATTGACTACTATTAATTTTTAAATATAAAAATTTTGTGAAATCGATATTACTGTATAAAGAAAAATACAGGTTGGTAAAGTTTTAAAATGTTTGATTTGAAGCTACGGGCTTTAAGCCCTTTAAGTAAAAAAGCAATTTACGTGTAAAAATACGATAAACTCCCCAATGATTAGAACGAAATACTGTTGATGAATTATTATGCTTAAAAGCATACGAACATCTAAAAATCATAATTTATACATCCCGAATTAAATAATAACTTTGAAGAATCATCTATCACCTATTTTTTTCAAGAACTTAAATATTTCTTGCTGAGTTCCCCATTCGGCTTCCTTTTAAATTCAGAAAATATGAATTCATATCGGATATTCAGAGAGAAAAGTTTTTACCCTGTGTCATCACGAAATGCCTATCATTATACAAAACGAAAATTACTACTATTCGGAATTTCTACTATAAATTCAGAACTTTAGCAACCTTGGTCTGTAGGCCAATTATCCTTTCTCTATAGATTGTCTCTCTTGCATATCCAATTTGATACTGATTTAATGAATTTAGAATACAGCCACTCATGTTTGAATCATATTTAATTTGGGAAGAGTTCCATATCCTGTGCTGGTTTTTTTTTGGTGAGCTTTTTTTGGCATTAAATGAATCGACGTGGTTGCGATTTACAGCCTCTGGGGTTGCTTTTTTTCTGGAATGGACTTTATTCATATGTTTTTAGTGCATTTTTTTGCATTTAGCATATTTTTTTCGGAAAAATATATAACTTTTGTTTTAATTTTTCATATATAATAAATATAATAAATATATAAAATTATATATAAGTACATAATATTTGTTTATAGGCGTATATATTATATATGTATAAGGTATATCTCTATATGTAATATATATAGATAAAAATAAAACTATCTGTATAAACATCGTAGTTTTTTTAACATGTGACATATATAACATTTTAAAATATATATATTTTTATAAATATTTAAAGACCGTGTTTTTCCTGAAAAGTTTTATAAGATGCTAAAATGGTTTTTGGCGCCATTTTGGATTACTTCGCCAATCGCACCAACCAGCACATGATATGGAACTCTTCTCTGTAATTACTTAATAAGAGTAGATAATATTTTGGGTATCCGCCTTTATTAATAATGTATCAAGATTGTAAAATACCAGTTACTACAAGTTATAGTTTCAGGAATTATATTAACCGATTTATTCTACGAATCATTTTCGGGGGATATTCGAATTTGAAACATCCAACTCTTTCCTTAGTAATACCTTATTAATGATAGAACACATTTTTGGCACTTATTGCTTAATTATAGTTTGCTTTTGTCAGGCTGTAAAATTTGCCAGTGGGAAACTGCGCCCTTAATTGACATAAAAGTTCATGACATAGCACCAAATCTAATAATTAAATTTTATTCAGAAACAAAGACTACGTGTAATAAAGGAGTGTTACAAATATAAAGTTACAAATATGTGAAGTGTTAAAAATAAAAAGTTACAAATAAGTGGAGTGTTACAAATAAGCAACAAATTGGTCTTGATTTACATTCTGTGTATATCTGTGCAAAAGTGTCGTCATTCTTACTGTTTATTTCGTAAATTAACCTACCTAATGGAAAGGATAGCTAATAAATCATTAAAATCTCCAAGATATAGAGATCTTTTTAACCCCTTCTTTGTCGGCTTCGTGTGTCATTAGTCCGGCTTTTTTGTGCCCGCACAGTCGAAAGAAAGGTGGTTTTTACGGATAAAGAGCACGGATAAACCATGTCGAAATGACTTGATACTATGTAACTTTTTTTAAAAGGTAGGAAATGTGGATCTGAAATCAAATTTTGGAAAATTTGTATGACAAAATGAAGATAACTAAGAATCTTATGTTTAAAACAGGTGTTTATAAAATTCGCCTAAAAAATCAACTTCGAACGTGTTAAGGATGTCTAAACATTATTGCGGGTCTACCGGATCCCAGAGGATCAAAGTGGCGATTGTTGGGAATTCCTCTCACCCAATACTTAAGTAAAAAGTGAACAAAGCCCGTTTTCCGGAACATTTTCGAATTTTTTTTGAATAGTTGTCTTAAATATAAAAACGCGTAGTTTTACAAACAAAAAATTAAAAACGTTACAAAAAAGACATTTTAGAATTAAATGTATGGTTGAAGGTTGGCATGGTGAAGGCATGGTGTTGAAAGACATAGAACGACAAATATACGTTATGATTTTTCAAAGGGAAATCAAGGAATATCAAGCTCCAACTAATCAATTTACCAAAACCTCAAAATAATGCAAAATTCTATAAATTTGCCAGGTTTTTTTAAGGTAAAAGTTGTATTTTTTATTCCGTTTGATGATTTTTCATAAATTCTGTAATTTATACAACATGATACAAACATCTTGTTTTTTCAGTAATATTTTTTCTATAAATGTTTGTCAGTTTCCCTCATTTTAGCCATTTTGCTTCATTGTGCGGTTTTGCATATCACGCGACTTTGAGAAAAATTGTATCTGTGAAAGTGAATTCTTCGCCACTTACACCTCACGATTGTGTTTTATATAGTATTGTTTTAGTTCTTCATTTTTTTACATGGTAAAGAATAAAATAAATTTAAATAAATGATTTAAAAGTATTTTCTTCTCTCTGAATGCGAAGAAAGATTATAATGCTGTTTTATCGAAAAGGGTGTAAAATCCTTAAAAAAAAAAAAAAAAAAAAAAAAAAAAAAAAATGCGTATCTTTAACAATTTTTTTTATGAAGATATTTACCTTAAATACCTGAATATAATAGATTTGATAAATATAGTACCATACTATTGTTATTTTAAAAGTTGAGTGCAATGAAGAAAAAACTGGAGAACATTGAATGGGATATTTCGTATAACCAGTACGTCAAGCGAAAAACTGCTGACTGATAAAAATGTTTTAAATTTTCAAATTCAGGATAGAGCATATGTATTAATATTCAGCAATTTAAAAAATGCTTTTTTTATCAAAAATTCTAAAAAAAAATCCATCTTAAAGGGGTGAAATGGCGTGCACAACTGTGCTATGAGATTTCTAAAATGTTTATTTAGATATCCTTCTTTTACCTTATTTCATAGTGAGATTTCGTTAGAGTTTTCTTGAAGTGTTGGAAAGTATTCCATAATCTATGCTTGATAAACGACTTTTGTTTCTTATTTAAATCGATTTGATAATGTTGTGTCTTGTTACCCGTCTCTCTCTCATAATGAATATTATTGCTAATGACTCTGGATTGTAGCAACTCAATGTAAGCTAATTCTAATTAAATGTTGCAAATGATGTTTAGTTAGATATCAACAACCATTAAAAATCCAAATATAATATATGAATCAGTAGAAAACGAAATGCATATGAATTATATTGAGTGTTGTGTTAAAAGATTAAAAAATCGCAGACACTTACATTTTTATCCAACAACCGTTAAAGCGACAGATCGTCAATAAAAATAAAAAAGATTTGTGATGATTCACACAAATTTCGATATTTCAAAACGATTTATCATTTGTAATTTAACTAAATAGTTCTTTTGTTTTTACAGTCTAATTTCTTCTCTAAGAGTCACAGATATATATGCGGTATAAGCTGTGCAAAAATATAAATTTTTTTTAAAAAATTATTTTTGAACAGAAATTTTGGTCTTTTTTAATCAAAACATTTCGTTTATTAAATGTGTGAAAAGCATTATTCAAAAATAGTGTTACGGAAAATAAATGCGATGGGGTTGCAGACAGTTAATTTATTTTATACATTTTTTTATTTTTTATCTATATATCTAAGTTTTATGAAATGCTAGGAAAAATGCTTTGAAACATGAATTACTGTTCTAGACATTTCATTATTTTTAGCTTATTTCTTTTTGATTCCACTATTATTTATTTTATTTCTGCCACATAAATCACACTTTTTCAAATACCTCAATAATGTGGGAAGTAATTTACGCCACTAAGTCCTGTCTATTTCATTCTTGAAACGTAACTCCGCCTTAAAGTTACTCTAGCGATTGGTGACTACGCACGCGCGCTAGCGCAAACCTTCCCTACGACAGACGCTCATTGAACGCGGGAACTGAAGTGAGTTGTGGAAAAAAAGAACATTAGAATATATTTTGGCGGTGAATGAGTTAGGTATGTTGAAGAATGTTGGAAAGAGACGTATAAAAATGTAAGATGGATGTGCTAACGACAATATGATTCAATTTAAGATGTATTAGTAATACTTGCAAAAAACCTTTGTAAATATTAATGTGTAAATAATTTAGAATATCACGGCATAACCAGGAATGAGGTCTGTTTGTTGTGTTCACAGTAGTAATTTATTGTTCAGAAAATATAATTCTCCATAATAATACCTCAACATCTCCTTAAAATGTCAATAAAAACCGCCCTCATTTTTAGCGTCACAACGTTTCTAGATTACTATTGTGAAAGAATGTATCGATTGGAGACAATAATTAATTGACAAAAGCATTTGTTTCTTAAAATTTGTTACTGATATGTCTTAATTTATCAAGCTCTTTTCTGCTATTCCTTAAGTAATGTTTCTGACATAAAGTTACAATATCATTAGAGATTTATGAACTGTTCCATTGCCTTGTATAATGTTACAGGGTAATTTATTTGATATCAGTGACATTATAATATCTATATTCCGATTGGATACATTTTGATTAAATATACAAAAATAAACTTTCAAAAAATCATGATTTATGTTCTTGAAATAAACAATTAAATATTTGCATAATATTAAAATTTATAATCATGTTTTTTATTCAAACTTGGGAATTATTAAGACAATATAGCAGGAATTAAACGGAATTCGTGTAATACGTTTTAGTATTTTTTAACATAAAGTGTTCTAAAGTGCATAATGATTACACTACAGAATTTTTTGCCTATTAATTTGGAGTACATAAATTCTATTGAACATGTAGAAGACTGCAGAAGCTAATTCGAGTGTCTTTCCGCTTAATATCGGAAACTACTGAAAGATAATTATTTACTGATTTAAACGTTTCCTAACTGAACTATATTTTGAGATACTAACTAATTAGTATCTACAGAAATCTATAGATCATATGCAGTTTGAAAAAAATATATATTCGGATATTTTTTTCACCTATAGCCCATGCCCATCTATAGTTCATTGCCAAAATTGAGTTCTCACATATTGCTGGTTTTTCTTTCCAAATTGATTTCTTGGACATCCTCGTTTCCCTGTGAAGGTTTGTTACAGTATTCTGAATGTGTTTGAAAGTGTATTATGATCTATGCTTGACGAATAATTTTTATTTCTTGTTTAATTATCTTTCTTTTTTTACTTATTTCTATATTCAACAGAAGAAAGTATTGTATCAGCTATTTTTTACGACTTCCGGTTTTCGACGGATTTACATGTTTTACAGTTCAGAGTTCGCGAAAACATGTTTATAGAAAATGTTTGTCTGTCCTTGTGTCCGTATGTCTGTCGCCATTCTACCATCAAAAAGTATAAGAAGTTATGCACAGAATTCAACCATTTTTTTACATTGTGGCTATGGCAAGCAGGTCCAATCTTAATTTGGTGAAAAGCCGCCGGTAGGGAGCGCTGTAATAGCGATTTTTGTGCCATTTTGAATATTGTACCATCGAAAAGTGTATGAAGTTATGCATAGAATGGAACAAAATGTTTTGTGTATGTTTTCGGCCATGGCGAGATAGTCCTCCCTGAATTTGAAAAATTCAGCCGAAAGGGGGCGCTATAATAGCGATTTTTGTGTCATTTTCAATATTGTGTACCATCGAAAAGTGTATGAAGTTATGCACAGAATTGAACCAATTTTTTGTGAATGTTTTTGGCCGTGGCAAGGAATTTGGTAATATTCCATCGAAAGGTGGCACTATAATAGCGATTTTTGTATAATTTACTTCATTTTTCGTAGTTCTATTGTACACCGGCGGCTGATGAATCGACATTGACGGGAACCTCCCGTCCTGATAAGCAGACTATTCGCGAACAGTTTATATACAACAGAATAACGGGAAACTATTGATTTTAATAAATATGATGATCGAGATTAACTCGTTTTTACTCCGATTATTTTACCGAACAAGAAATTTAAGATGAAAGTCAAAGTTAATATAGTATTGAATTAATAAAAATGAAATACAGTATAACTTCTAAAATCCGGCATCATTGGGACTGAGGCTATGCTGGATTTTTGAAAATTTCGGATTTTTGAAGGAATATCCAAAGTAGTAACTACAAATATCAAAAGCAGTTCTATATTCTTAATGGTACCTTTAGCCATAATTTAATTCATTATTAAGTGATAATTGTGTAAGAAAAAGAAAAAATTAAATATTAAAAAAAATAATTTATATTTTCTGTTACAGAAAAAAAATCTGATGTGAAATTATTTGTTCTCTTGTAATTTCGGAAACATTGATGTCAACTTTGTTTGCTTCAATTTTTGGCCGTTTTTTAACAAGAGTTTTATTTTTATTTTATACAAATGAAAAAATGTCTAGTTCGGAAATACTCTAAAGCACATAATTTTCCAATCAAATTTATGCATTTTTATAGTGCCACATTTTCCTTTGCTGGTTTTTCATTTTCGTCTTTTGATCTGCTACTAGCATTATAGACAGTTCTATTTAGCACAGAATCAGTGATCTCGCTCTCTGTTAAATTTTTCGTTGCTGATGCATTTTTGTCAATGCTTCATTTTTTCAATGCTTTTGTCAAGATGAGCCATTCATCTATATCCCTAATTTTGACACTTAATGCATTTTCAGACTTTGCGTGTTCAATCAGCTCATAAATTGACGTCTTTTCACGGAAAATTTGAAAGACTGAAAATTCTTTCTCATCATTGATGTCGCCGTTGCCGAAAATTCGTTCCGGCCATATATTGTGCCATGCATTCGCCAAAGTTGTCCCCAAAGTTGTACCCGTTGCTAAGCAACAGAGCAGTTTCCAGAATATTTGTTCAGAAAATAATCGCCTCTGACACATGAATAAAAGGTCAAATATTCTTTTTTAGCATTTTTATTTTCAATCTTGAAGTTTTTATTTCATAACTAATTGCTACTTTTTCCTCCTACAGCTTGAAAGTGTAAAAGAAAAAGGAAGGAAAAAGATGGTTTTGATGCCGGATTTCTGAATGCTGGATTTTTGAAGTCATACTGTATTGACATTTGTAGCAACATTCTGAAATATTAAAATATATCAGATAGAAGAAAGTTTTGGGATTGACAATCCAACTAGTTTCGTATTGAAGATAAGACATAATCAGCATTGAATAATGTGCTTCAGTGGCAGATATTTCTGATGCGGAAAACTTCGTTTGTTATTCTATTTAATTTGTTATTTTTTACCAGTATGGTATGTTTTTATATCATACTTTTGTAATTTATCATATTTCTTACGCAAGTTATTATGCCCTTTTAACACGTTTAATGCAAAACGTTTCACGTCTTATATATTGAACTAGTAAATTTGAAAGAAACAAAATCTACCAGACGTTAAATGACTGTTTCTTCCTTTACGAAAATAGCTCGCAGAGCTGTATAAAATTCTTTACAAGTTCTATAGAATGATTCTTAATTAATATACTAGCAGGGATGCCAGAGCTAAGTTCGAAAAAAATTACCCTTGCGTACAGTTTGATGTTTTATTCTCACTGTATCATTCTTGCTGTTTACATACAATTGGCATAATCCTGAGGCATAGTGACCCAAAATGACACACTAACCGAATTTTTTCCAACATGCGACCTAACCAATGCTCTTATCGAACTCGAGAAAGATAGAATATAAAATATAGTCAAAATAGTTAAAGCCTATTTATAGCCCGTAAGGCATGGTGACGTCACGGCGACGTCGTTGTGAAGTCACACTGTGATTTTGTGACCGTCGATGTGACGTCACGTGACGTGGATGTGACGTCACAGTGACTAGAATGTGAGGTCGTTATGGCCGTTTTAGAGGTCGTTTGTGACGTCACATTGTGACCACTCTGTGAAGTCACGGTGTGACTAATTTGTGAAAAGTGTGTCATTTGTGACTATTTTGGCATTAACTTTGTGACGAACCTGTGACGAAAGTGACAATGTTTTGAAGTCACACTGTGACCAATTTGTGAAATATGTGTCATTTGTGACGAACTTGTCATAAACTCTGTGATGATTTCAAATGAAAATCAAATTTCAAATTAATTGCTTAAAAGGCGCAAAGGCGAACTAGTGAAAAAGATTCCATGCTGGAACTCGAACCCGGGCCATCAGTATAGCGCACTTACGTTCTACCGACTAAACCACATGGAACGATACCCAGCCTGGAAAATTTCTCACTATTACATGTTGGCAAGGCTACAAACGCAGCACAAGATGCAATATTTATCGTCAGCCACCGACATGGCGCAAGCACGAAACTTAAATCCAGCATCGATTGAAACTATATTAATACTTGGAAATGTTTTCAAAGAGAACCATTCGCCTTGCATACAATATTTCAAATGAAAATCAAATTTCAAATTAATAGCTTAAAAGGCAATTTTAATTTGAAATTTGATTTTCATTTGAAATACTGTATGCAAGGCGAATGTTTCTCTCTGGGAAAATTTTCAAGTATTAATATATATTTAATCGATGCTGGTTTAATTAAGTTTCGTGTTTGCCCCATGACGGTGGCTCACGATAAATATTCCATCTTGTGTGGCGTTTGTAGCCTTGCCAACATGTAATAAGGAGAAAATTTCCAGGCTGGGTATCGTTCCATGTGGTTTAGTCGGTAGAATGTCAGTGCGCTATACTGATGACCCGGGATTGAGACCCGGCGTGGATATTTTTCACTATGTTGGCCTTTGCGCCTTTTAAGCAATTTATTTGAAATTTGATTTTCATTTGAAATATTGTATGCAAGGCGAATGTTTCTCTCTGGAAAAATGTCCAAGTATTAATACTGTGATGATTCTTGTCATAAAAACTACGATAATTTTAAAGTAAAGTTTTGTTTGAAATATAAAATTTTATCTTTTTACCGTACTTTTTAGCAAGATATCGCTATTTTGGAGTCCTATTCTTCTAAAATATTTTTAATTTTCCATTTAAAAAACAATGCTTATTAACTGACATCTTTTTTTATTAAGTTAGCTTGATCTTGAATTCAAGCTTAATATTAAGAATGTGTAAGCTTTTTAATGTGTTATGATTTGTCATTGCTTTTTTAAATACGAACATGGAGTCTAACGGACATTAATACAACTGTTACTTATAGAACTACATGATAAGCCCTATTTATTTAAATTTTTTATTCCCGTATATATTGTATTTTGTGAATATGAGCTAATTAGATTTGGTATGTTTTATATGAAAAGACTGATCTGGGAAATAGAAACAACAAGTAAGATATATCATGCGTTAGGCATAGATTATAAAACACTTTCCAACTCTTCCTAAATGTTTTATCAAGACATCGGGGGAAATAACGTAAATAAGATAACTAAGTAAACATGAAAACGCGTAAAACATTTAAAAACTGATTTACGCAGTTACCATCCACTAAGGTGTAAAAAAATCATAATTTAAAAAAAAAAATAAATAAAATCGTTTTTTTTTTTTATTTAAATCAGATTTTTTTAAATTTAAATCAGATTTGTATGATTTTTTCCCCAGCGTTCAAATACTGAATAGCTATCATGAGTTTTAGGTTTCCAAAACAATTACACCACTAATTGCTAACATAATCTATGTTTTTACACTTTAATTGATACAATTATAATTGTTAGTTTGTAATTACAGAAATAAAAACTGCAAATTAGTAGTTTCATTAGGTAGTATTATACAATAATGTTATATACATTAATATTGTAATAATTATGTAAAACTTTATAAATACTAGAGATACTTAACATTTATGAAAATTATTAACTGCATTTTATACTAAATAGCTAACATTACTTCAAATTAATTATTAAACAATCAACTCTCTAATTAGGAACATATTATACATTTTTAAGCCTTAATTATTAAAATGATAATAATTCATTTTAGAAAGAAAAAGGGACAGGATGCTAGTTCAAAAAACGGGCACTATTTCATGAGGAAATATATTAGTAATGTGTTTAGTAATGATGTAAGAAAAAAAAAAGAATATTTTTTAGCATTAAAAGTAAAGTGTCCTTAATTTTTAATAATTTTATGAATAACAAATTGAAAAATACAATTAAATAACATATTTTAATAATATCCTGTTTTTTCTAAAGAAATAAAGTTCTATATTTTTGCAAGATTTTTTCCACATGAATTTAGAATACTGTTGAATGGGGAAGTTTTTTACAAGTAATCTCTGGCTACAACTACAGGTAAATTTCAACTTTTTTTTTCTTTTTTTAAGGCAGGGTGCATTTTGCCAATTTCAAAAGGGGCATGGTGTGGCACCATTAAACAAAATGGCCTAGAAGAAGCAGTATAAGTAATTACAGAATTAATAAAAACTGCAAATAAGTAAAATTCATTAGTTAGTAGCACAAATAACAAAACTAACAAATATTATTTGCAGCTCATTTTGCATTTGTATTTAGGAAAATTTCTGTAAACCACCAAAATCTATACTTACACACATGTACGTGTATGCTAACCAAAAAGAAAAAAATGAAAATGAGTTAAACCCATTCATATAGAATAAATATAAGTTAGCCACTAATATCTGAAATCCTCAAAATATTTAAGTATCAGCATTATTACCTCTATTAGCTTTCAATGGTTCAATTTTTTAATATATATGAGTTACAAAATAAATAAATAAATAAATAAAATAATAATAATAATAATAATAAACATTTATTCAACCTATACCAAAGAAGCTCTTGCTGTGCTTAGCATTTTTATACCAATTATTTCTTTTTCTCTTATGCATTCATTTACAATTTAGCTGCTGAGCAGATGTCATTCTTTCATTCTTCTTTAACTTGAGATTGCTATTAATTACTATTTATTATTTTACTTGTAGAAATGTAATTATACTTGCTATGTGTATTTTATATAAAATAATGCATAAATTGATTACCTAAAGGAAATTATGACATTGCAAATTATGTTAGATTTAAATATCATTTTTAAATGAAACTGTTTTAATTTGGATAAAAGCTTAAAAACAATGCTTTTAATTTTTTTACAATACTAATGAATTAAGCTTAGAAACAATTATTTAAAGCTCTTTTTTTGTTTATTAATAAGTCAAAATACCTGTAGAAACTTTCAAATTATGTTCATGTTAGATTTTAATACTTTTTTTGACATTTTAAACATTTAGAAAATTTTTGATTTTAATCAATGATTTTTTTTAAAAAATCGGTTGATTAAAATCATGATTTAATCGCTGATTTAAATCAACCGATTAAAATCGTTGACACCCTACCATCCACAGCCAAATATGTTTTCTAATTCTTTTAAACAGTCCTGTATTTGATCTGTAGATTGATATATATATATACTATATAATGGAAAAATTTAGTTTATCAAGGAAACGCATAACAGGTTGAAATTCTCTTTTAGCAATTTATACTAATATATGGAAACATACTTAAATAATTTTGTACAACCCTGTAGTTTACCTAGAACCTTTATTACACGCCACTATTTAGTTAAAATTTTATTCAAGCTAAAACACTCTTAAAACTGCTGAAATTACATTTCCAGAAATTATAATTCATAGATGGCAACGTATCCAATTCTTTGCGTGACCCTTTATATCATTTTATCTATATACTACAAACATTTCTTAGTAAATTAAATACGGTGCAGCGTTAAAATGCATAACTTATTTAAAAACCTCCTTTAAGCAATACCCAGTAACCCTTTCGAATGCTTTTGTATATTCCTGTATATGAATTATAGCATATATATATACACCATATACTATGCATAAATGTAGTGAATCATAAAAGTGTATATCATAATTAAAAATGTATTTCCAGCAATCATCGCTAATGAACAGTACTTCGGATACAATATAGTATCTGAAATATTTTGTGTGTCCCTGTAAATGCTATATACACTTCGTATTATACATGAAATAATTCATAGTATGTAAACCTCAACGACGTATATCAATTTCATTACATATCAAATAGATTAACATAAATAAAGTACGCCGCAAACAATTCCCTCCACCCCTATATCATTATGTATTGGAATTCCTTTTTTAGCCCTGTAAATGAACAATAACTATTCTTTGCATCGCATATTCTATGGAATGCACATTTTAGTGCGCTTCATAAATGCATATCAATTTTATTCTGTTTGAAAGCGTGTAAAATCATTAAAAATCATTTGAAACGATTTTTTTCCCACAAGCCGTAATGTAATGGAATACAATTGACTGTCCCTGTAAATGAAATAACATGCTACAAACTTCATTACAAATAGGGGTCTTGCTATGGTAAACGTTAATAACATCCAAAAATTTTAAATAATTTAATTATCTTTAAATGTCTATTAATTATGTTAATGATTGATGATAATACTTGTCCATATACTTTTATATTATGCCACCATGTGGTTTTTACCCAATATTTAAATAAGAAAATAAACCAGATTAAAATGCAATTTAAATCACTAATTTTAATAATCTGATCAAAGCTGTTGAAAAGGAAGTTAGATATTTTAACAAAATAAAAAATAAATGTAATGAAATATTTGTGTTCTATAACATGTTTATTAGAAGATAACTGAAATCATTGTAATTAAAAAAAAAAAAAAAAAAAAAAAAAAGCAAACAAGGAAAATAATATTTTAGATATTTCAGCAAAATAAAAAATAAATGTAATGAAATATTTATGTTCTACAGCATGTTAATGAGAAACTAACTAAAATTGTTGTAATAAAATAAAAAAAAAAGCAAACAGGGAAAATAATATTTTTACATACCTAATTTCATTGACGTTGTACGTGATACTTTGATTTTGGGGAACCAATTAAATCCGATTATAAGTACGATAGCAATGACTTGAATCATCTTCAACAAGTCAAAGCTACCGTAATTTTCTCGGGTTTATATTTTGTTAGCTGAACTAACTTGGATCCTGAGAACGTTCTTGTTTCAGTTTTTAAATCCGTGTCAACACATCTATGCTGTCCAGTGTCCACAGAACTTCAGTGTCCACAGTGTCCACAGAACTGTCCAGTGTCCCGCGTTTATTCTAAAAAGTTTCACTGTTACTTTTATCCGTTATTCTGCGGTCGAGTGGTAACAACTGAAATAGTACAGATGCAGACGATTTTTAAGTTTCGAAGTTCAAAGCAGATGTTTTTTGGTTTTATTTGTTTTTCTATACCACAGTTTCGGAAGGAAATGCGTAA
This sequence comes from Maratus speciosus, assembly GCA_963932465.1. NCBI lineage: Eukaryota > Metazoa > Arthropoda > Arachnida > Araneae > Salticidae > Maratus > Maratus speciosus. The sequence continues at coordinate 288,700,769 of OZ010799.1, forward strand.
TAATTTTGTCAATTTGTCTCTAATTCAATTTCCTGTTTGAAAATGTTTTATTGTATTTCATCTTTTATTTTTATCAGTTTTATTGAATTGTAAAGTTTCATTTACGTAAATTATAATAATAATATTATCCATAATTAGAGTTTACTAGATAAAACATTGCTTAAATTTTCAAAATGTATACAAATTAATTTATTGGTAATAATGATGACTCCCTCCTTTTTTTTTAAAGTAAAATTTGTATCACAGGTATCAGTTTGTATCACACTCATCTCTTCTCGATAATCTTGTTGTATTTTTTAAGAAGATATTTTGTATATATATACAAAATATCTTCTTAAAAAATACAACATCGAGAAGAGATGAGTTTTTCTTTGTCAATCTGTCATTCTCTTAATATTAATTTTCTGTAGAATAAAACTTGTAAAATAATTTTTAAAGATATATTTTGAAAACAAAAAATAAAACATGAATAATTAATTATGTCGTGGGCTTTGCCTAAATTTTGTACATTAATTTTATATTCGGAAAATGTCAATTTTATTTTAAACGTTTGAAAGAAGTAGAATAAAAAAAAAAAATACTTAAAATAGTGAAACACTAAGAGGGAAAAAAATGACTTGAATGCAAATTATAAAGCAAGAAATGCATATATGACTGAACTTTGAAGACGCTTTCTGCGTGCTCATTAAAAGCTGCAGCCTTAACTGTAATAGAAAGTTTTTAGTTTGAAACGACAGAAATGTTTCGACTACTCTTTGAGAAACTTTTAGTATAACAGATGATCATTTACAAAAATCTTTATAAAAGATAAGTCGAGGTCTGCTTACCTAAAACATTTTTTTAATAATATGAAACTCTCATAATTAGGAAATCGTTTTGTGTTGCTGATGAATTAATTACATTTTATGTTATATGAAAATAAAAAGTTTTTGTTAGAGGCACAGATGCAACTTGGACCATGGTTTAAAAAATTTGTTAATCCGGCAGAAAAATATATTTTACAGTAAATAACATGTTTTTAATAATTTTTGTAATTTTTTAAAGTTTTCTAAGAAGTTCACATCTCAGTCACAATGTGACATCACTGAGTGATGGCATTTTGGTCACAGATGTGACGTGACCACAGTGACTTACAGTGACGTCACAATGACGTCACTGCGACCATGCATGCTATGAGGGAGATAAAATTAACTTTACTCACGGTAACCCAAAAATGATCCACTAATTTAATTTTATTGAATATATGGCATATGCCAATGATCTTTTCGTGCTGGGAAACTATGTAATAAAAAAATTGTCAAAATCGTTTGAGCCGTTTTTAGATACAATTAGCTTGACCCAAAGTGACCCAAAAATGACCCACTAATCGAATCTTCTTGAACATGTGACTTAGTCCAATGATCTTCTCATGTCCAGAAACGGTATAATACAAATTTTTTCCAAAATCGTTTGAGTCGTTCTTTAGATACAATTATCTCGACCCACAGTGACCAAAAAATGACCCACCAATTGAATTTTCTTGAACATGTGACTTAGCCCAATGGTCTACTCATGCTCAAAAACGGTATAATACAAAATTTTGACAAAATGTTTTGAGCCGTTTTTTAGATACAATTAGCTTGACCCACAGTCACCAAAAATGACACTGTAATTGAATATTTTCGAACATGTGACTTAGCCCACACGTCTTCTCATGCCAAAAAACGGTATAATCCAAACTTTTGTCAAAATTGTTTGCGTCGTTTTTTAGATACATCTAGATTGACCCAGAGTGACCCAAAAATGACACACCAATTGAATTTTCTGGAACATGTCACTTAGCCTGCCAGTCTTCTCATGCCCAGAAACGGTATAATTTAAAATTTTGTCAAAATCGTTTGATTCGTTTTTTAGGTAAAATTAGCTTGACCCACGGTGAACCAAAATGACCCACTAATCGATTTTTCTCGAACATGTGACTGAACCCAATGGTTATCTTATGCCCAGAATAGGTATATTACAAAATTTTGTCAAAATGTTTTGCGCCTTTTTTTAGATTCGATTATCTTCACACCTGACCCATTGTGACCCAAAATGACCCAATAATCAAATTTTCTTGACCATTCGACCTAGCCCTATGGTATTCTCGTGTCCGAAAACGATATAAAGCAAAATTTCGTCATAATCGTTAGAGTCTTTTTATAGATAAACTTAGATTGACCCACAGCGCCCCAAAAATGACCCACTAATCGAATTTTCTCTAATATGTGACTTAGCCATTGGTCTTCTCGTAATCCAAAACAGAAGATTACAAAATTTAGTCAAAATCGTTAGAGTCGTTTTTTAGATGAATTTAGCTTGACCCGAAGTGACCCAAAAAGTCCCACTAATCAAAATTTCTCGAATATATCACCTAGCGCAATAGTTTCCTCGTGCCCAAAAACGGTTGGATACAAAATTTAGTCAAAATCGATTGAGCCGTTTTTGACATATAATTAGTTTGAGCCTGACCCATTATGACCCAAAATGACCTACTAATAAAATTTTCTAAAACACATGACCTATCCCAATGGTCTTCTTGTGCCCGAAAATGGTAAAATACAAAATTTAGTCAAAATCGCTAGAGCCGTTTTTAAGATAAAATTTACATACACACACACATACACACACAATTTTAGCTCCTATTATAATATAAGATTTCATTATGATTCTATAATTTGTTTAATTTTATAAAAATGTATTAGAAACATCAATTACTACAGGATGATGTCTCAGTCAATTACAAGCTCTAATATTTTTGCAATATTTGCTCATTTGATTTTGATAATAATAAAAAGAAAATTCACCTAAAGTACTTCTTAATTTACGATAATCTTTTCTATAATTATCCAAATAATTTTTCAGTAACTATCACTCTAATATAAAATTATTATTTTACAAAATTGAGAATTAAATGATAAAAGGACAAAAATAAAATAAAATAAATAAACAATAACGCTGTCACGTTAAAATGTTTGAAATATTTCTTAGAAATGCGTGCTTGTTTTAAATGACAGTTTTTTAATGAATCACAATTTTCATTTACTTGCTATCATATCTCTTTCTGTTATAAAATTTATTAATAATTTGTATAATTACTCAATAAGTTTACATACTATAAATGCGTCATTATAATTTAATTGGAATAATCACTCTAAAACAAATTGAAGTTTTAAATTCTACATTTAAAATAACATAATTAAGAGTACATTTTAAAAGATAAAAAAAGTAAAAATACAATTAAAAAAACTATAAGTTACCATTGTTACGTTATGTTTTCAATTTTTCGTTTTTTTTTATTATTATTTTTTTTTTTTATTCTAGTAAAAGCTTGTTTGTTTTTCTTTTTTAATGATTCTGTTCTTCGAATCAATTATAAAGTTTTTTTTTTGTTTGTTGATATTACACACCTGTTTCCAAAAATGTTATTCATAATAATTTCTTTCACTTGTAAAAAAATCCAGTTGACGTTTGCCAATCTTTCCGTAAAAAAAGCTTCGAAAAGAACAAATAATATCAATCTTTTTGTTAAAAAAATACACTTGATACAGAGTCATTTATAAGATAAAGAAATAGTGTTTCTCTTTTTTCTGTTTTACTTTAAAATTCTACAACTTAGGTAGGTAACATCTGGAGACGTTCCCGTTTGTTAAAGAAAGAAAATATTTTTGTTAAAGATTAACGTTTATTTACTTTATTTTCTGGAAGAAATAAAAAAAAATCACAGCGGCAGAATCATTTAAAAACGCATGAACTATTTTTTTTTTTTTTTTTTATAAATTCTCATGAATAAACTCACTTTTTTTTCACAAGAAAATCTTAGAAAGCCATCTAACGTTAAACATTTATCAAGAAGAATTAAAGATGTCTAATATTTAGCTGTAATTTTGAAAACCCCTGTTTGGAAGAAAAATATCATTATCTGTATAAAAGACACATGGAAGTACTATTTTATGTTATAAATTATCTTCGTTTTCTGTTGTCAGTGAACTAGAAAATGTTCTTTACCTCAAAATAAGTGAAAAATAAGTTCATTAACCATTAGACAGTGATAAATTGAACGTTTTATAATGGTTAGAAGAAAATCAATTTCGGTTTTAAGAATGTTGTACATCATTTGAATATTTTACTAGGATTGCCTAATGAAACGTTTGCCTTTAACGTACTCGTATATTAATGGTTAATCATCTAAAATAAAATGAACCTTTGCATTTTTCATTTTTAGTATTTAAAGATTTTGCTTTTAGAGCGGCATAAACACATGAAATTATGTTCATGTTTTTAGTTTTTTCACCCATTTGCCTTTTTGAGAATAAATACAATTACACGTTACAAAACAATTGGATGACACATTGTTATGGTGTTGTTTTTTGCTTTGTTTAAAACTATTATGTTCCACCTGAAAAAATTACTTTCAGGCATGCTGACTTTAATGCCAATTGTCAATTTGCCAACCTGCACATTTTAGTTCTAACATCATCATTTTAAACGAAATAGCTTCATAACAAAGTTGTATAACGATTACTGTATGTTTCGAGACACCATGGCCTTTTTTGGCAAACCAAACATAAACAGACTAATCTATGTTTACTTTAGAATCCAACTCAATAAGCGAGTTCAGCATCAACTTAGATTTTAACACCGCTTAAAATCTTAGTAGTCACTAATCCACGAGAAAAGGAAGCATGTCCGCAATAAGAGATTTATTGATCGAGTTGTTATACAGAGTTATATTGTACATTATTTAGGCGGTATTTTATTTTTCGTTTAAAAAAGATTCAAACTGCGCCTGAAACAATGCTTTCCGTTATATTGCACGTGACAAAAAGTCAGAAAGAAAGTGACGAGTGTGTTTCGTCACTAGATTATTGCATTTTTGTGCCCGAAGCATGTGTAACGAATTTAAATTAGTAGTAGTTGTATTATTTAATCAGGGTACGTCTGTAATTAAAACAAGTAAAAATTATTTTTTGTAAATTCTAATAGATGTTTTGAACAAAAAAACACCTTAAATAAGCAATGCCTTCAGGTTAAAAGATTTTGCCAGTCAGAAACATCAACAACGCATAAATTAATTAAATTTAATATCTTATTTTCCAGCTGTAGTTTAGTTCAAAGAAAGTTTTGCACGTGCAATAAAATGAAACAATTTCAATTTCATTGAAATTCATAGATTGTTTGAATTCGAAAGTTTGTATATTCAACGCACGTTTACCCAATGAAACTTGACAAATGACAACAACTTAGATCATATTTCAGATATTTTTTATTGCATCTTTAGGTATATGTATTAGAAAATTTCAAACTGAAAGACTTAAATATTATAATGTTGACGATAAATTTAGTGATTACCTTTGGTCAAACAAGCGAAAAATAATGGAGATTTAAAAGTTTAAAATTTCATTATTCATAGAATATTTCTTGCAAAATTTTAGACTGACGCAAATGCGTTTGTTTGTGTACCCGTTAACACTCACAAGGGAACCACTTTTGGTGTTGCTCGCACCTAGCATCGAGACCTGGTGCGTTTTGTAGCCCTATACATAAAAGTTAGAGGAACGAAAAAAAAACTCTGTTAAAATAATACTTTATATACTTTCTTATACTTTTAATTCTTTATTATTACATATTTATTTGTTTATTTCACGCCAAAAGTGAGTTAAGTTACCAAATATGGCGCTACAATTTTCCGCCCGCTTTATCCAAAGAGAAAATGTATAGAACATATTACTAGAATTATATCAGATAACGATTTTTTTTTTTTTTATAACTGATAACAAAGAAACAAATATTAGTTTTTTTTCTATGCAGACGATAAATATATAAGTAATAAATATAATTCTATAAAAGCTTCGAAGATCATTGAAAACTATTTTTTAGTGAAATACAAAATAAGCAAATTATTTTCTTTTGAAATCGAATGAAATAAAGTTTCGAATGTTTAAAATGAAATGTTGCTGTATTAAATGATCCTTCGGTAAAAGTAATCATAAAGTAAATTAATATTTTTACACAATTTAGAAAAATTACTGTGGCGAAATAGGTCGGACATTGCAATTTCTAGCTATAACAAATTCAGCTATGACATTTGGCTAGGGTTGCCGGAAAGCTCTACTTTTTAAAATAATCGCTAACTGTTTCCCCGCCAAAAATATGTGTATAAAGTTGCAATTTTTCAAAATCAAATTCGTGGGTTTTTGAAGGAATTTTCAAACATTTTTAAATATTTTATACTTATTATTAACTAATTTTTATTTTTAAAGGCTTTTCTTTAAAAAAATTCAATGTTAATAGTCCGATAAGTGGTCTCGAAAATTGCATTTTTAGAAAGTTATGCTGCTGTATAATCCAAAAATATTATTTTAACAGAAAAATTTTATCGATTCTCAAACTTCATAATATACGGCTTTAAAATGCACCAGGTCTCAATGCTAGGTGCGAGCAACACCAAAAGTTGTTCCCTTGTCAGTAAACTAGAAAATAGATCAATAAATTTTAAGAGAATACCAAAAGTTTCTTTGAGTATTAATTATATAAATGTGATAGGCTATGTTAAAAATTTTGGGCTAAGACACAAAATTTTGATATCTTCCTTAAGCCGTTACTAAGGAGCTCACCGAGTCCATCGATCTCCAAACGTTACAGATGCGCTGTACGCATCCCTTTGAATTTCAGAGTCTGATTACCAACGTGGCACACTTCCACCAGTAAATTTCAATAGACTTTATTGCCTTATTTAAATTCCCTATAAACTCAAAATTACTATCATAGGTAAGGAGGGGGCGGGAATCTATCAGTTTTCACTCGTAGAATTTTGCCCCTTTTGTAATCAGTCATTTTCGAATGTTCCTTTAAAATGCCCATTCAAAAAATGACGCAATGATTTCGTAAGAATCGAAAAGTGAAACCTCAATTGCCTATTGATTAAAAAATGTATAACTTCAAATCCAATATTTTAAATGTTACAACAAGTGAAAAAGAAATTATATTAAAAAATCTTACAATCTTAAAAATTTATAAATATATACTTGCTGATTAACTACCAGTTATTGTTGAATTAATATTATAAATTGCTCAATAACGCCTTCTAAATATATTTTTTTTCTGTTTTAGTAAGAATAAAGAAGTATCTCAAGCTTCTTATATATCACAGAGATACATACAGATACTAAGTTAAAAGGATACTTCAAGTCTCCATTTTTTTTTTATTCGCCGTTTTTCAAACCCCATGTTGGTGTGTGGTAAAACTTAATTACGTAGTTGAATATTCATTACGTAATATAATTATCGAATTACGTTTTTAACTAACATAAATTACATGACTACAGACAAACATAGACAAAATTTTATTAAAAACAATAAAAATATAATTTAAAATATACGTTTCAGCTATTTCCATAACCCTCATCAGTACATGAACAGATTAACAAGACAGCTAGAGTTACAGCAATCGAAAAACAGTTAAAATTACGATTTAACCAGGATAGCATACTCAGCAAGAGATAGCTTCGTTAATTGGCGTTTCAGCCAAAGCAGTCCTCAAACCCTCAAGGAAGACATGAGTACGTTCTTACCCTTTAAAAGCACGATGTTCGATACCGATTTAGTGCGTTTCAACTATTTATTTAGTTTTTTTTTTCTTTTCCAGATGCAAAATACTTTTGAATTTCCAATTCAGCAAATGAAAAAAAATCTCCATGGAAATACATAACATTTAACACGTTTACGCCGGCGCGGTGGGACACACTCGAGTGTCTCAAAGTAAATTGTTTTTCATTTAAATAAGCAGAAATATATTTTTTTAAATTTAGAGCCAGCATTTAAAAAAATATTAATTAAAAAAAATATTTAACGAAAAAATTACAAAAAAAAAGTGTTGCAACTATTTAAAAAAAATCATATTTTCAAAAGTAAATATTTTTTTCAAATATGCTGGCTCAAAAGTAAAGTAAAATAATTGAAAAAAGACATGTTCCGAGTTTCAACCCGGTATCTTTAACGGTTCATGAGTTATAAGAATTTAAATATGAGAAATGTAGAAATGTTGAAAAAACCTGTCATGAAGAAAAACGCAATTTCACAAGAACTCGTTTCCTTGACAACCATAGCTTGAAAGGCAGATTTTAAAAACAAACCAAAACGAAAAAAATTAATATTTCCTGTTCTAATTAAGATAGAAACATGATTTAAACATCATTTTAAGCAGAAAACAGAAGAGAAAGTTTTAATCCAATAATAATAAAAAAATTGAAAATTTGAAGATTTTTGTATCCCGGACCCCCTTAAAGTGAATTTAGGGAAAGGCGATGATCGTAGAAAGGTTTAAATAACCCTATTTTTATGATATTTTTATTCAAACTGCTTGATTTTTATCACTATTTTCAATTAGTTATATTAGCTTTCTATAATCTGGCATTGGATAAGACACTGAATAAGGCGAATATGTCTATATAAAAAATGTGGTGTCAATCAAGCTATGTGAATAAAATAAACATGTTCAACTGTCATAACTTGTTAAAAAAAAAAAGAATATCATTAATATAAAATGGGTTAAGAGAGATTAGTAGCGATTTTTTAAAGTATTATTTCATGCTCTGTTTGAAACAAAAGGAGGTTACACTACATATCAAAATAGATTTTGAAAACTCTAATTGGTTTTTCAGGGTCAATATCTGAAAACTGGCCAATTTCACTCCAGAATTTTTATTTTTTAAATTAAAATACCAACTTCCAAATACAATTATATACTATGATACATGTTTTGTCATTTGAATGCTGTAGTCTTTTGAGATCAAGGATGTATATTTTATGCGTAGGAGATACTTTTATGGAGGAAAGAGTCTGTTAACACCGTAATCAGTGTCTAATAATTGAGACTGAGATGATGATGTCTGAGGTAATGTTTTTGTCTTAAAAGCTGCACATTTATTTTGTTGAATCATTTTGCGCACATGTAAATTATTAAATATGCCATGTGACATTTGTATGTTACGTAAATATAGTTGCAATAAACTTTTAGTTTATAAATAAAAACTTAAATAGGGGGACATGAATGATGCTATAAAAAAATACTCATCCCTATTCAGAACAAAAACTAAATATTTCTAAATATGAAACAAAGAGAAAAACAAGTTATCTTCATCCATGGTGGCTAGTTGAAGTTTAGTTGCTGTTGCAATGGAAATGATTCGCCAGCGCCACCTAGTATCTGTTAACCTAAATGTGTGTTTAGAGGGACTGAGATGATGGTCAACCTCAGGGACAAATATATTTACTACAATATTTTACTATATAATCTATACTAAGAAAGGATAATTATATCTTCCCATACTTTATATATATAGGTAGAAATATGTAATAGTAAAAGTTAATAATATTTATAGAAATGTTTACAGCATACATTTAATATTGAATATTTGTACCTGGGGACAGGGACTGAAATGATGATTTCGCTTGTTTAAAGTTTAAAACTACTTATTTATACATCATCATATGTCCATTTATCATTGGTAATTGATATAAGAAATGTTACAATATATTACGTTTTTCAGGTTTTTGGTTTTAGTATAATTAATGAAATATTATTGGCAGTGGACGCAAATTTTCCAATTTTCAGATATTGACCCTTTTTACATAAGGAAAGTATTTTCTAATCTATTTTTTTTTCACTCACTACCTGATGTGTTAGAATTATAAAAGTTGTGTTCACAGATTTTTTTTCCAATAACAGTACAACAATGTAATACATTTAGAACTTAATTTGAAACTAATATATTATTTCAAAGCATTTTTTGGGCTGCACGCTAAAGGTGATAAATCGCCAAATGTTTTTTTTAGGTTAGAATTGAATACGAGTTACAACAACAATGAATTTAAGGATGCACCATCATCCGAACATCAAAATTTTCGATGACTTTTCCCAGAATAAGCGTATCTATTACCAAACTTTCAGCTCCGATGTTACGTTTGAGGTCTTGTATTGTGTTGTGTGTGTGTGTGGTGGGGGGGGGGGGCATTGGCGTACACTTCACTTTTCAGAAATCCCTAAGGAAAACAATACATTGTAGCTAAATCGCAAGATCTTGGCGGCAAATTCATATTAGAATTTCTCGAAATTACGTAATGTGTAAATTTCTCGTTCAATAAGTTGATTGTTTGGCGAACAGTGAGTGCCGTTACCCCCACTTGCCATACAATTGTTATACATAATTACAAAAGACATATATTTGACAGTTCATACATGCATGACAGATGACAGCTGACTCAAATAACCTGTGAAATTTTCATAGCTCAAAAAGAACCACCAGATGAACCACCCTAAACTGTTTGAATAACGCCCTCCTTTTCTGTCATATTATAAAAAGTAAACAGAGAAAAAATTATATATATATATATATATATTTAATAATTTCAATAGTTTGCGCTTTGTGAAACACATAAAAGTTAGTGTATCGTGAATAACCGTATCCACTCTATGTGATCCGAAATATTTTGACACGGTCATTTTTTTTTTGGAAATGTTTGAAATCATGAAATTAGACGCGATTTTTAAGGCAAGCATTTCATAATATACATAAAATAATTTTATCTCTTCTTGTTTGTGTTGCAATTAATAAGTACACTGGTGGACAAAACTGATATATTCATGATATTTTTCATTATAAGGAAAACTGATATTTTCAAAGCTTACAGTTCGAAATAGTTCCGCAGCAACACGTGTAAATTTGCATGAATGCGGGATGTACTCTGTTTTGTGAAACTTATGCACATTTTGTAACATGACAGAAGATATAAGAGATTTTAGGCAATCGGCGGGTGCTGTCAGTTGTCATTAGATGTAAAAATTGAAGGAGATAAAGTGAAGCTTGCACATTGAAATTTTGAACTTGTCTTCGAGGCATCATTTAGATGATATTACTCGTGGTAGAACAATCGGAAATTTCGAAGAAGGATGCAAAATGAGAGATGTTGCCCGTAAATTTAACATCGCGCACAGTATTGTTTCTAGGCTATGGGACGGCATTCCAAAAGAGTGGAATATGTACTAGGCGCACGGGAGAAGTACAACGTCCTAGCAGTACAACGTCCCAAGAAGATCGCTATAATTTTATGTCGTCAAAAAGGAACCGGCGCAGCGCAGCTGGTCAATTAGCAAATCAACTTTGTGCTGCCACATAAACCAAAATATCATGTAAAACTGTTCCAAGACATTTCAAAAAGGATGGTCTATACGCCCGAAGACCTGGTGTGTTTGTCCCACTCTCGAGACGCCAGCGTAGCGCCCGTTTACAGTGCTGCCGTATGCATCGCAATTGGACTGATGACGACGGGTCTACCGTGCTCGTCTCAGGTAAGAGTAGATTCGGTCTATCGTCTGATTGTAGACGTAAACTTATATGGCGCGATGTTGGTAGAGCTTACTGTCGCGAAAATATTCTAGTTGAGAATATAAGAGATCGATATGCGACTTCAAGTATCGTGGTGTGGGAAAGCAACATGTTCAATGGTCGCACTTGTGTCTATGTGCTTGACCAAGGGTCCATGACCGGTTGACGGTACATTGAAGACGCCTCACTTCCACATGTTCGACATTTTCTAGGAGCTTTCGGCGAAGAGTTTCGTTTCATGGACGATAATACACTTTACCATCACACACAGTCTGTACAAGATTGTCTTAAGGCCGAAGATATCCATCGCATAGACTGGCCACCACATTCCTCTGATCTTAAATCCCATTGGAAATGTATGAGATGACTTGGAGAGACGTATCGCTTCTCGCCAATTTCCTCCCACAAACAACGAAACCCTGATTGGTGCACTGAAGGAGGTACGTGGAATCTTGCCTCAACAGCTACTGAATCATGTTGTTCTGAGTATGCCACGCAGTGTTCAAAGTTGTCTCGCGTAACACGATGGCCACGTCCCTTATTGATATTGCACTGGCGTTTGTTAATTGTGAGTATTTTGCTTTCTTTTTACAGTCATGTTTTCGGATAATACTCACGTTTCTGAAAAAAGAACCGATGCTCGCTGTGTTTCCGCAGAATTTGGTCGCATTTCCATCTATAATACCACCACCTGATCACCGTTCCATGCATTCTATTATCTACAACTTGCTTATCCCCTAAATTATTACTATGAAGCGATGGCTAATATTCTCGGTGGGAACTGCGCCGCCGAAAGATGTTAAAATAAAATGCTGAGCTGACCTTACGTTTTGTCGCAATTATTTCTGGAGAAACTTTCACTGATAAATGTATTCCATGTCCTTCACTCGTCGACTGAAACAACTTCCGAATCATTACATAACGCCAATGATGTGACCTTTAACACGACAGGATTAAAGTTTTTTGTTATACTAGTACGACAGGATCAAATTTACCTGTTCCGACAACTTACACTACTCTATTACTGCTAAACGTGGTCCACTACTTGTATCATGACAGCAAGTAACTTCATTTCAACTAGAAATATCTTCCAATGTTAGAATTTCTAACACTATACATATTAATTCATTTAATTACATCCCTCATAGCATGCATGGTCACAGTGACGTCATTGTGACGTCACTGTAAGTCACTGTGGTCACGTCACATCTGTGACCAAAATGCCACCACTCAGTGATGTCACATTGTGAATGAGATGCGAACTTCTTAGAAAACTTTAAAAAATTACAACAAATAATAAAAACATGTTATTTACTGTAAAAAATATTTTTCTGCCGGATTTAAAATTTTTTTAAACCGTGGTCAAAGTTGCCTCTGTGCCTCTAACCAAACTTTTTATTTTCATATATCATAAAATGTAATTAATTCATCAGGACACAAAAAGATTTCCTAATTATGCGAATTTCATATTATTAAAAAAATGTTTTAGGTAAACAGACCTCGACTTATCTTTTATAAAAATTTTTGTAAATGATCATCTGTTATACTAGAAGTTTCTCAAAGAGTAGTCGAAACAGTTCTGTGGTTCCAAACTAAAAACTTTCTATTACAGTTAAGTCTGCAGCTTTTAATGAGCACGCAGAAAGCGTCTTCAAAGTTTAGTCATATATGCATTTCTTGCTTTATAATTTGCATTCAAGTCATTTTTTTTCCTCTTAGTGTTTCACTATTTTAGCTAACTTTTTTTTTTAATTCTACTTCTTTCAGAGGTTTAAAATAAAATTGATATTTTCCGAATATAAAATTTATGTACAATTTATGCAAAGCCCATGACATAATTAATTATTCATATTTTATTTTTTGTTTTCAAAATATATCTTTGAAAATTATTTTACAAGATGTTTTATTCTACAGAAAATTAATATTAAGAGAATGACAGATTGACAAAGAAAAACTCATCTCTTCTCGATAATCTTGTTGTATTTTTAGAAGATATTTTGTATATATTACCTGTGATACAAATTTTACTTTTAAAAAAAGAGGGGGTCTTCATTATTACCATTAAATTAATTTGTACACATTTTGAAAAATTAAGCAATGTTTTATCTAGTAAACTCTAATTATGGATAATATTATTATTATAATTTACATAAATGAAACTTTACAATTCAATAAAACTGATAAAAATAAAAGGTGAAATACAATAAAACATTTCCAAGCAGGAAATTGAATTAGAGACAATTTGATAAAATTATTACGCATTTAATTTCCTTCCGAAACTGTTTATAGATAAACAAATAAAACCGAAAACATCTGCTTCGAACTTCGAAACTTAAAAATCGTCTGCATCTGCACTATTTCAGTTGTTAGGACTCGACCGCAGAATAACGGATAAAAGTAACAGTGAAGCTTTTTAGAATAAACGCGGGAAGTTCTGTGGACACTGGACAGCATAGACGTGTTGACATGGATTTAAAAACTGAAACAAGAACATTCTCAGGATATAAGTTAGTTCAGCTAACAAAATATAAACCCGAGAAAATTACGGTAGCTTTGACTTGTTGAAGATGATTCAAGTCATTGCTATCGTACTTATTATCGGATTTAATTGGTTCCCCAAAATCAAAGTATCACGTACAACGTCAATGAAATTAGGTATGTAAAAATATTATTTTCCCTGTTTGCTTTTTTTTAATCACAACAATTTTAGTTAGCTTCTCATAAACATGCTGTAGAACATAATTATTTCATTACATTTATTTTTTATTTTATTGAAATATCTAAAATATTATTTTCCCTGTTTGCTTTTTTTTTTAATTACTATGATTTTAGTTATCTTCTATTAAACATGTTATAGAACACAAATATTTCATTACATTTATTTTTTATTTTGTTAAAATATCTAACTTCCTTTTCAACAGCTTTGATCAGATTATTAAAATTAGTGATTTAAATTGCATTTTAATCTGGTTTATTTTCTTATTTAAATATTTGGTTAAAACCACATGGTGTCATAAATATGAAAGTATATGGACAAGTATTATAATCAATCATTAATATAATTAATAAACATTTAAAGATAATTAAAGTATTTAAAAAAGGGCTTTTTATGGAATAAAATTATTGGCAAACATAATTTTTTAATTTTGTATTAAGTGATGGTCTTAAACAATTTGCATTGCATGTTTTTATTTTAAAAAATTGCATCTGCTCAGAAGAGGAATTTATAAAAAATAAGACACAACGGAAACGTATACTATTAAAAGAGATCGTAGATATGTAATGTTAAGGGGAAAAAATGATTATTTAATGTATTATTCAACCTGATAAATGTTTTAAAATCTATAAAGAAATAGTCATAGCGGGTGGAAGCTTTTCAGTTGTTAAACATTCTTACTGAAATGTTTTCAAAGTGAACTAGAAGTCTGTTGGCAAATGAAAATATAGAAGTTACGCAATCAGTAAGTGTTTAAATATGATTTTACTTTAAAAAAAAAACGCAAATACTTGAACGGTAGGAATCTAAAATGTAATAACCATCTTTTATTATTTACTTTTTTCTGGATAATTTTATCATTTTACTTCCTGAATGATTTTATCGAGATAAATTTCAAAGTATCGATATTATACACTCTTTATAAACAGCGTGATTAAAATGGATTTCTTATTTATAATTACCATAATCTTGTAAATAAAATATTAGTAATAATAATGAACCTATGTGTGGCTCTATTTTGTGTTTATGGTCTCAATTTTTATACTTTATTTACATTAAAAAGTAGTTAACCATTTGATACTGTCTTCCTTATTTTCTTTTATTGTGTCATATAAAAATAAATATCATTATCTGTATTTCTAATACAATATATACAGTAGAGCGCCGATTGTCCGAACAAGTCGGGACCGACCCTAGTTCGGATAAGCAAAAGTTCGGATAAATGGGCAGACAGTTTAAGGGATGTTCCTGACTATTCTAAACCTTCACACTTTATCTAGGTTTAGGACAGACAGCACCACTTAGTACTGGAGTGCTTAAAAATTGTTTTTTTTAATTGTTTTTTGTTTACTTTTTTATTATTTAATTTTTGTTTCTCTTTTTATCATTTTCTAAACTTCAGAGATTATAATTTAAGCAAAAAATAAATTGGAAGTTAGGTGTTTTTTTTTCTTTTTTAGAGAGAGAAATATTTGGATAATTGGAAATTCGGTTAAAAAGAATTCTTTGTGAGAAATATGCTGCTCGGATAATTGGAAGTTCGGTTAATTGGAGTTCCGATAATCGGCGTTCTACTGCATTTATAAAACTTTCACCAGACTTTATTCTAAAAATTTCGTTGTAGATTCTAATCTCTTTGTACTATTTATGATAATATCAGGGTTATATATGTCATGGCAACATATATCCAGCCAGATAGATCTTTGGCAAAACATAAAAACTTTCATATTAGACGCAAAATAGAGTAGCTGCGGTGCAATAAGGTATTATTGCAATTATAAGCAATAAGGTATTATTGTTTTAAAAAATCATAGATAGTAAGAGTTATTTTTATAATATATAATTTCATAAATAAAAATGTAATTTTGGCAATCAATTATTGAATTTATTTTTTAATAATCAAAAAGTTGTTTTATATATGGATTTTGCTTCAAGCAAACCCTGATGTAAAATAAATTAACCATTTGTATCCCCGTTATATGCATACTCAAAAGTTTTACTCACTTTTACAGTGAGCTTAAAAATACGATTTTATTTATTGCTGCTATCTTCCAACATAACGAGTATTGCCGAAATTGTTCTTAGAATTCTCAACATAATGATACTGGTGATACTCAGTTAATTTTCTATACCAAAGCTGTATTTTTCATTTGAGTAGTTTCAAATGGTTATTGTTAAAATGCATTCGTATCATGCATTGTATGCGTAAAAATACATCGTAAATTTTGTAATGCATGTATGTGGCATAAAAGACGTAAACAATACGTATATAATGACTATATGGCACATGATGAGCGTTTCGGGTGTATATATATATATGTATATAACGCATGCATAAACTTCACAATGATCTTAGCAATGTCGTTACTGCAATTTTTGCATAATCAAATTTATAGGGGCCTCTATAACAAAGAAGTATCCTATTTTCTCAGCCCCAACTTATTTGAATTACAATCATATATATATATATTATGGTAATTAATATCATAAAACATATAAAATTTAATTACTTAATATCGGCATTTCTTTTTATCTTTCATTTTTTTTTTATTATAAATGTTGTGTAATCGAAAAAATTCAACTTCACCAGTGACTTCGAGTTTGTAATGCGTATTAAATGAAATAAATTAATTTTATTCAGTATTTTCAAAAGGTTAAAGAATATAAAAAGTACTGTATATATTATAAACTATTATATTTTTAACACAAATTTCATTTTGATATAGATTTGAATATTTAAACAAATTGTTTCTTTGGTAATTTTAATGCTTTTAACAAATAGCTAATTTTGAAAAAAAAATGTGATAGATCAATCATTCAGTTGTCTTCAATATTCTCATTTATTGCAATAGGAAAGAAAAGTGCAACAAAAATTGAAGTCTGCGGGGTATTGCATTTTGATTCAATAAAATTCTTTTGGTATACCCTTGTTATAGCGGCCCCCAAGTTTTAATTGCGATGTATCGCCGAAGTATATTAACGTTATAGATGTAAATGATTTTACAACATGCATAATTATGACTATGTGCGCCATGCATACGTGTTTACAACTGTACAAGTATGTCATAGTGTGACTTCACAACATTGCCACTAGTCACATATTCGTGACAACGTTAATTACAAAATCGTCACAAATCACACAATTTTCACAAAATTGTCACAATGTGACTTCAAAGCAAGTGTCGCTGTCGTCACAGAATCATCACAGTGTTAAAGAGAATTTCGTCACAAATGACACATTTTTCACAAATTGATCTCAATGTGACTTTAAAGCATTGTCACATTCGTCACAAATTCGTCACAAAGTTAATACCAAAATAGTCACAAATGACACACTCTTCACAAATTTGTCACACCGTGACTTCACAAAGTCGTCACAATGTGACGTCACAGAAGAGCTCTAAAACGGCCATAACGACCTCACATTCTAGTCACAATGACTCCACATCGACGTCACGTGACGTCACATCGACGGTCACAATGTCACAGCGTGACTTCACAACGACGTCGACGTGACGTCACCATGCCTTATGGGATTATTACATATTAATTACATTTGTATACATATCACTGAGGTGAACTAAAATGTTCTTATTATAGAACATGGTGTGCATGGACTGTATAGTTCATTTTCAAGGACACACAAAAGAATTTTGCGACAGGAGAAAATTAACAATTATTGAACAATTGAATCATACGTACAATAATTGCTGGAAGTGAATTTACAGTTGTGATGGGCGTTTTAAATTTTAACTATTATTAAAATTTTACTTGATGTGTATGAATTCTATAGATCATATACAGGGCAGCATAAAAATTCAGAATAAGAACCATTTATTGGGGAAAATTCCTGGATGGAAATTTTATACGGTGCTATGTGTTCCATTGAACTAACTTATAGCATACTATGTAGTATATATACATGTCCATCGATCATAAAAAAGGCTGCATAGAAAATCGTATATATTCTCGCATATTCGTGGTAATAGCAGAAATATAGTTTTCAAACACGTTATGGTTATGCGTTTACCAAATTGTTCAGTTAAACATCATCTTTCACCATAGTATTCTGAGAAGCTTTGATATAGTATTGAGAATGTGTTCGAAAATATCTAATAATCTATGCTGTATGCATGATTTTTCGTTCTTTTTTCCTTTTAAAACTAGATGACAGCGTTAACTTTCTTTCGTTGTTATTATTACTATTATTGTCTGTCTGCCTTACAAGGAGAGGGCCAACCTTGTTAATCACAGATTTTGATTATTTTAATATATGTTGTAGGGTAGAAACCCCTTAGTCTCAGGTTCAACGGATTTTATACAACGCTCCTTAGTTCTTGAGAAGCAGGGGGGTCTACTAGTAGCACACAACTTAAATACTTACTTTGTAACTAAAAGGTTAGTTTGGTCGTAGCTGAGTTGGTATAACGTTTGCCGGCTGATTCTCGGTCCCGGGTTCGATACCGGGACGAGCTACATTTGCTTTTCTCATTTTTTTGTTTTTTAAATATATTCTTAACTTAATAATCACATTGTCAATTAAAATTTATAATATTGTATATCAGTTATAATTTTAACCTATTTAATTTTTTACTTTTAACTAAATAGTTGTATAAAACATCATAAAACTGTTATTTTTTAAATTCACTTTTAAAATGTATTTAATATGTTCTTTATCGATGCAATGATATTGAGCAATTGTGTCAATTCGTGATTTTAAAGAAACATCATTTACGCATGGCTTACATTACAAAGGAAGTCAATGCGATAATACTGTTATTCTGTTTTACAGTAACAAGCATAATTATATTAAAAATTAACATCAGAATTAAATTACAATCGATTTTTTGCATATTAAAGATTTTTGAATTTGTAATACGTATGCTTGCAGTTTCAATTATTTTGCTTTCCCCTTCATCTTCTTTCTGCTTTTATTTTTATTCTATTTGAATATTCTTTTAATTTATCATAATTAGATGGCGCCACAAAAGGTTTTGTCACGATTTTGAAATTTTCATGATTCAATAATAGATCCAATTTCTTTTTAAACCTCTTTAAAGGATGAGAAATAATAGTTTAAAAAAATGATAAATTTAAGTTTGCTAACTTTATAATTAATGTATGATATTGAAATTTTTAATTTAAATTATTAAATTATAATTACAAGTATATTTATATTAAAAAAAATGAGAAAAATAAATGTAGCGCGTTCAGGTAACGAGCCCGGGCCCGCAGATCAGCCAGCAAACGCCGTATCAACATATCATGTTTGTTACAAGGTAAGTATTTAAGTTGTGTACTACTATTAGACCCCCCCCCCCGGTTTTTCAAGAACTAAGGAGCGTTGGATAAAATCCGTTGAACCTGAGACTAAGGGGTCTCTACCCAACAACATATATTAAAATATTTAAAATCTGTGATTAACAAGGTTGGCCCTCTCCTTGTTAGATCAGAATTACCTAGAGCTATTGCTTGTCAGATGCTACATTTAGCATCTTGGTCATACTTGCTAAATTTAATTTCCGGGGGAGAGTTGTGCCTGTTACTTATTATTATTTTTTATATATACTATTTTATTTTTTGGATATATTAATTTATTTACATTTTCTTTAAATTTTGTCAGTATGTTATAAGGAGATTAATATTGTCCGTTTTAGTCATATTGCTGAAAATATTCGATAAAATAAATTATTTTTACTATAAATTATGCTTCTATATATATAATTATTTATAATCCTAATTCATCTAAATTCATTTTTGTTGCAATATACCATTAAATTATATTTCCTTCAAATTTTATGGCATCATGTATTATTAAATATGTATTTGAATTTTATTTCATAGTGGGATTTGTATAGGTAATGGTGTCCTTTATTTTTCTAACTACTATAAAATTTATCACTAAAGGAGTTTTCTAAATGGAGTTTTTGTCATTTTGTTGTTCGATTTCTTAGTTAGTTTTTTTTTTTTACAAATGTATTATATAAGTATATAAATACATACCATATTTAATAAGATATTTGGTCAGATTTTATGGGAAGAACTTGGTTACTCCGTTTTTATTTTCAAAGGCATATATATATATATATATATATATATATATATACGAGTATATATATATATATATCATCATCATCAAGAAGAACAGTTTTCAATACACTGCTGAATGTAGGTACCTCCCCAGGTTTTCCAGTCTAGTGCTTTAGTCATCCAATTAACACTGGACACTTTTCTGATTTTGTCACTCCATGTTACTTGAGTTCGTCTTCTTGGTTGTTTACAATTCTGGGATATTACTGTATAATGTATGTACTCCACCTATTGTCTTGTCTTCTTACAATGTGCGATGCCCAATTCCATTTTAGACGTTTAATTCTCTCAATGATGTCTTATTTGTAATCTTTGTACCATCCGCTTTGTTAGCGTCGAAGTTTCTGCCGGTAGTGCCGAACTTTCTTTTCAAACAAAGGGGCATGTTACTCTTTAGAATAATACTGTTCTTCTCAAAAGCACTCAGTCCATTTCTTTTTCTTGTATTAATTCCATTCATGGTACTGTTTTCCTATAATATTTTCTGTCCAAGGTACACATATCTTTGCACTTCTTTAATATCAATGTTGTTGCAGACGATTTTCATTCTTGATGCAAAGGAATTGAACATCACCTTTGATTTTTTTTTCTGCCAGAAGCTAACATCAGTGCGCATTATATATATATATATATATATATATATATATAAATGTTGCCTTAATGCAACATTGGGTTATTTTTCTAGTTGAAATTAAGTAACTGGCTGTCACGATATCAGTAGTGGATCACGTCCAGAAGTAAAAAAGTAGTAGTAAGTTGTCAGAACAGGTAAATTCGATCCTGTTGTACTAGTATAACGAAAACTGGAATCCTGTCGTGTTAAAGACTACGACATTGACGTTATACGATGATTTGGAAGTTGTATCAGTCGCGAGTGAAGGCCATGGAATGCATTTTTCCGTGAAAGTTTCCCCAGAAATAATGGAGACAAAACGTAAATTCAGCTCAGCATTTTATTTAAACATCTTTCGACGGCGAAGTTTCCACCAAGAATATTAGCCATCGCTTCAAAGTAGTAATTTAGGGATGAACAAAGTTGTAGATAATCGAATACGTGGACGGGGACCAGGGGGTGGTATGAAAAATGGAAATGATAATAAAATCTGCTGGAACACAGCGAGCATGGGCTTTTTTGTGCGTCAAGTGTAGGAATACAAATATGACGTAGATCGCGCTCTCAACCAATTAATAATTAAGAATGCCACGCTATGGAAAGAGTGCTGACAGGGTTATGTTATATGATGATTATCAGTCGACGAGTGAAGGCCATGGAATACATTTTTCCGTGAAAGTTTCTCCAGAAATAATTGAGACAAAACGTAAAGACAGCTCATCTTTTTATTAAAACATCATTCGGCGACGTAATTTCCACTAAGAATATTAGCCATCGCTTTATAGTAGTAATTTAGGGATGAACAAAGTTGCAGATAATCGAATACGTGGACACTGACCAGGGGGTGGTATAAAAATGGAAATACGACTAGAATCTGCTGAAACGCAGCGGGCATCAGCTTTTTGTGCGTCAAATGTAGGAATACAAATATGACGTAGGTCGCGCTCTTAACTAATTAATATTTAAAAATACCATGCCATGGAAATATTGCTGACAGAGCGAGTGATGAATTTGAAGGTAAAAAGGATAATCCCGGAATATGCGCGGAAAATAAAATGGAAGCTAAAAGGACATTCTAAAAGAAAAAAGAGCGGAAATGGAACATTTAATTCAAGAATACTAAAAGCGTAATATTTAAGTAATTTAGACAAGTGAGATATTAAATTAAAGGGAATTTAACATAATTAACGATAGAAAATATTTAAGAATAAGTATTTAATGAATATAAAGTAGTAATTTAGAATAAGATAAGAAAATCCGGAATTAGATCTAATAATGTAACACATATATATATATGTATATTTATATGTATGTGTGTGTGTGTGTGTGTGTGTGTGCGATATTGAATAATATTCAGTTTAATGACGAAGATAAAGAGAGAGAAATGTTCAGTTTTATGTTTTTTTTAACTAAAATTCACTCTAAGAAGTGTAAGTAATAGATGTCTTTGTAAAATATTTTGTTATCTCAATCAATTACAAATTGTTTTCACTTCTAACTGTACAACATCTGTTTGTTGTAAATAAAACAATATTCCGGACAACTTTATTCCAAAGAAAAATTCACTTTACCTCGCAATGCGACGAAATAAAAAAAAAAACAGAAAAATCTACCAGAAGAAAAAAAATCTGAATCATTTATAAGGTAACGAAATAATGTTTGTTTTCTCTTCTAACTTCTTTTTTTCTTCATTTAACTAGGACGTATCATTTCTGAGATATATTTGGAATTGCTTCCGTCTATTTTAGGAAAATAAATTCGGGTACTTATGTATATACATTAAAGAAAGTATGTATGGAAAAAGAACAGTAAAAGATTATATTTTTCTCTAAAGCACACTGAAAATATATGAAATATCTACACACTTTTATTACTGTAGTCAGTGTTTACACAGATTTATCACAAGTTCATGAATTTTTCTCTTTATTCAATCGAAATATCCAAAATTCATTATAGAGATTAAAGATAGCGATTGCGATTTGAGGTATAAAAAAAGAAATTTTCTCATCTTAAATAGTGGTGTCAGACATTTAGATAATTCAAAAGGAGTGTAAACACCTTTGTATTTTACAAATTTGTTGTTTTAGAAAAAAGTATTAATATGCCGAATATAATGAATGTAAAGCAATGATTTGTTTTATTGATTATACAGCATGTGGATAAACGTTACCGGTATATATGTATCTGGTACAATATTTCTCAACCTTTTTTATTTGACCGCACTCTATAACCCACAGCCAAACTTCCCCGTCAGGCTAAACTTAAAAATGTATGAAAGGATTATACGTTTAATCTATGATATAAACAGAAACATGTCTCTGAATAACACTGACGTCATATGGATAGAATCAACATTCGATCAATAAATTTCGATTCTACTGCAAATTTATTTCTAAAGATTGCAGAATTTCACTTTTTAGATAATCGAATATTAAATAAATGTTCTTTCAAATACAATTTTTTTTTTCAAAACTGCATCAGGACTTACAATTTTTTATGGTATTTAAAACAATTTTAATGCATGATTTTTTAAAAATCTTCATCTATCTCGTCTAACGCGACTACGAAAGATTAGCTTCTTTGCACTTGAAACAGTATAAATAGATCACTGTTTGTTTTCAGCTAATATTACACAATGAAATTTTTTTCACCAATAAATAATAAAACTTTGAAAAGCATTTATAAAACACAAATTTAACAGACATGTGATCGAACTACGTGCTTAATCCGCTTAAATTATCAGAATAAAAAAGACAGCTGTAAGTAACGAAATCTTTTTAAATTCTTCAATTTTTAATCCCTGGAATATGGCTGCTGCAAAGTATATCTTTTAATAAATTTTGAAACTTCTGCTGAATATATTTTTGATACTTTCCTATAAAGATCCTTTTAGGTGTTATTTGTGAGGCACTTTAGACAAATATTAAATGCAAATATTGTACTACAGTTTTCAATAATAAAAAAGGATTTTGAAATATGTTCTGTAAGTGGAAAGCCCAGACAGATCCCTTGGTTTATTTAATAACACAAAACAAATTGTACGATCATAAATTAACGAAGTAAATATATTTTTTTATTTATTTGTATAAATTTTTAATATAACCTTACAAGATAGGATTTTCGAATAGTTATACTAGATAATATATATATATAGAAACTCTATATCTCAAGTTGAAACGACATATTAACCTTAATAAAATAAATAAACAACATGAATACCCTACTCACAATACATTTTTTTACTAAATAGGTGCAAGTATATAGAAATTTTAAAAACATTGGTGTCCGAAGATGTTAAAATACCTAGAGCTTTTATCTAAACAATAGCTGTCATCAGGGGAACTGCTGCAGCCTGAAAGCCATAGGCTGGTTAAATATCATAGGGTGAAACCAAAAAACAATAAATAGGAGGGTGGGAAGGAAAAAAAATAGAGGGGTGGCTATCGAAATCGGAAAAAGGCGTGATAAGGGGGAAGGGGTATTCAAAACCAAATTCACCAGTTACTTCACGCATGTTAAACCATATCCGTGGTATATTACAAGAGAGAACACCATTACATGTACTCTTGCCTCTTATCAAAATTTCCAGAGACTCACTGATTATACAAATATTATATTTGTGATCCATGTGCATTGCCTTTAACCTTTTTAAATAGGATATTAATATTTGTATCTTGATTTAACCGGGATAGAGCTGTGGATAATTTATCCTTTTTGATGTCTGTCATGTGTTCTGTAATCTTTTCTAGTAGCTTTTAAGTAGCCATGCATATTGGACGAATTAGATATGATTAGATATGACTGGATTAGGCTTGCTTTGAAGAAATATAATGTAAAATTGCTAAACGACCGACAGTGTTAGAGTAGGAAATATTGCAACAAATCGAAAAAACAGAAATCGCTAAAATTTCAAAAAATGCAGATGAAAAAATTTAGTACAGTGAGCTAAAACATGGTAACCGGATTTTTTCGACGAATGTGAAACAAAAGATGAAAAATGATAAAAATTTCTCAAATTTCCAGAAGAGAAAAAGACCAGTTGCATAATACGGTAAATGTTCAAAACCGAACTCTTTTTTTAGGAACATCTAAAAAAAGAAATTCGCCCAGTAACGCGAAAGAATGCTAAAAATAATATTGAAAATCTATCTAAAAATGAGAAAATTTAAAATAACTGGGAGGATAAAATAAAGTAGGGGAGAGTAGCCGAATTTGGACCACTTCACTTATTTTCAGAAATAACTCACTTAATTTTTGGAATATATGCAAAAGATCATTACACAGGGTCAATCTATTCATCTACTAACTAAATAAATATTTAGATTAATTTCGTTTTGAAAACCTTAAATTTTAATTTAATTTGAAAAAATTGTCAAAAGTGGTCCAAATTCAGCAACTGGTCGCCTAAGTTGGACTCCCAGTCTCCTAAATTGGTCCAAATAATATCAAGTTGTTTTATTGACTAGGGAATACAACTAATTTTATTAAAAGCAAAATTTGCGGTTAATGGAACAATCAAATTAAATAACAGCCATGAAATATAATAAAATCAAATATCTGAAAATAAGAGTAATGGTTTTAAATCAAAATGTATTCAAAATATAAATCAAAGTTATCAGTAATCAAGAATAGAAATTATGGTACTAATTGTCAGTTACTTGAATATCATGTAAGGAATGATGCAAAGCTTATACATGAATTTTTTTGATTGTTTTTGTCTTCCAGCGCTCACAACATAGAAGCGTATATGGCAATCTGAACACTGAATCATTTCTGCTATTTAATTATTCTTACAAATTAGGCAAAACCAATCATCACTGTCTAGATTTTTCTTTTTGGATTCTGAATTATCAGACTTTATTTTATTTTATTTTATTATTATTTTTTTTGCAACAGAAGTTTTTTTTTTTTTCATTTCAAAGTTCAGTTTATATGGCGATGATGTTAACACAACTGTTTTTTGGCTCGCCCTTTACTTTAATTTAACTGAATTTAGCAAGGGAAATAACATTTCTAATCATTTATTTGCTTTTGGTGAGGATTCGTAGCTGCAGCCTTGTTGCAGGTCAATTTCTTCACAACCTACTGTCTCCTTTTTGTTTCCTATATCTTTAACAGCTTTTGCTGTCACATGTCTTTTTATTCCAGACTATGTCTTTTTCAACATTTTCATCAAGGTTTGAGATTTTATGCGTTTTAATGGCAAAAAATTATAATCCCACCCTCCAGAACTGTAAAAAGAGTTCCATCACAAATATCCTGCAGGAGGAAATGTTTGAATTGAACTCTGTAAATCAAATATGCCGTAGGAATAAAGAATTCAAGGAAAATAAATACAATGACATACAAGATAAAATACATTGCAAAAAAAATTTATTGCATAGACATGTAAAAATATTTTTATGTTTATATAGAGCTTAACTGTATAAAAAAATTAATCCACATATACAAAAAAAAACTTGCATGGAGATAGTAATCAATTATAAAATATAAAAAAAAAATATTGTACAAAGCGTAACGCCCTCGAAATTTATTACTTACTTTTCAAATTTATGATCGCATATCTGGTCCAATTTCAGCAACTTAAATTGGCCCGATTACGGCAGCTGCGTCATTTTTTAAAACATTTAATTTCAAGACTAAGAACAAAGACAAAATCAAACAAATCCGCGTGAAAAATATGCGCAATAAACAGAAGAATTCATATATGTATATGAAAACATAACAACATACCTTAGTTTTAAAATATTCACATGCGTTTAGTAGGAAAAAATTGGATCAAAACAGATAACTTTAGGTTTTTTTTAAATTGTCTGAAAACAGCACGTGGTAGACGGCTGCTTCTTCTAATCATGAGTGGCGTCATTTTGATGAGTATAATTTCAGCGGTAGATTGCGTTTCTTCCTGTAATTAACAGCAGAATGGCAACGGTCCAATTAAAGCGGCGGTCCATATATGGCTACTCTCCCCGCTATGAATGTCAATATTCGCAACAGAACGAGAAGAAATACTTAAAATTGCATTAATAAAGTGCAAAATTGCAGAGTACAAAACTTACTACATTACGCTAAAAGATTAATATAAAATTATTTCACAACCGTCAAAAAACCGTCGCGGTATGCAAAAAAATACTAAAAATCGTAATGAAAAGAATGGAAGTCGCTTTAAAATAGTTAGAAATTCAAAAATCGCCGAGAAAAAACTTACTGTAGTTTGCTAAAAGTTTCCAAAGAAATTCAGTTTATGAATCTCAAAAATTCGGAGCTGAACAAGAAAAAATGCTATTTTTTTCATCAAAAATAACAATAGAAGTCCATAGATAATCAGAAATCGCAGAGTACAAAATTTAGTACAAAAAGCTAAACGCTTGAAATTGAATTATTTCAATAAATGTCAAAGTATCGCCATGGAACGCGCAAATACGCTTAATAAGCGTATTGAAATTTATATTAAAAATCGGTAAGAATTTAAAAATTGCACGCAATAAAATTTACGTTTGAGTGTTAAAAGTTCGAAACCGAATTTCTTTTATGAATTTCAAAAAATTGCCGCGGAAAGTGGAAAAAGATAAAAATCGCGTGCTATAGACATAAATTACTATAATACGCTTTTTTGTAAAATGTAATTTGTAATTCGCGAAAAAAATAATTATTGTATTATTTTTCTTTAATCCATTTCAATTTCATCCTCAGATATTTTTCTTGAAAAGCCTTTAAAAATTAAATGAATTAGGTAGAAAATACAATTTTTATGTCGCTAAACTGCATTACATTGTATTTTCATTTAAGCGCGTCGTTCAATTACATAGGGGTGAGTAGTCATATTTGGACAGCCGCTTTAATTGGACCATTGCCATTCTGCCGTTAATTACAGGAAGTGACTCCATCTACGGCTGAAATCCTACTCATCAGAATGACGTCACTCATTATTTTAAGAAGCAACCGCCTACCACGTGCTGTTTTCAGACAATTTTAAAAACCTAAAGTTAGCTGTTTTGATCTAATTTTGTCTTACTAAACGTAAGTGAATACTTTAAAACTAAGGTAAGTTGTTATGTTTTTATATACATACTAGCGAACTTGCCCGGCGTTGTCCGGGTACGTCAAAAAACAGCAGGAATTACGAAAAAGCTCTGAAAATCACAATAAGATATCACGAAAAAATTTTAAATCGCTTCTCAAATTTTGAAAAGAGAAAAATATATATATATATTGTGTTCGAAGATTGCAAGTTGATTCCTTTAACTAATGTGGAAAAAAATAGTAGCAAATGCACTAAAAAACACATATAAAATTCCCGAAAAATTCGAAAATTGCTATACGAAATCCGAATAAAGTTTATTGAAATGAGGGCAGAATGTACTTTAGGTCAAATATGGAATGTCAAAAAATTGCAGCAGATCGCGAAGAAACGTGAAAATCGCATTAAAAATCCCATAAAGTTCAAAAATCACGAAAGTCAAAATTTACTATAATTCGATAAAAGTTTCAAATCTAATTCTTTTGACCTGTGGGCCCTCTTAAAATTTATGTTTTAGAAATCATGCTCAGCATTAGATCATGTTACTTTTATTCGTAATTAATTTACTTGGACTCCCTTAAATATAATTAATATAATCCCTTAAGTTAATATTAGTTTTTGTTGCATTAAAATATCTCAATTTGTTGATTTTCTGTAAGCAAGTAAAAACTATTGTTTTACAGTGGAAGTCTGTCGGAATTTGGCGAAATATTAGAGATATCGCCAAGTTGACGTCACTTTTGGCGACTCATTCTGGTCGCCAAATTTGGCAATATATCGCCAATTTGGCGACAAACTTGACATTATTTGGCGACAGAACTGGATCCCCCCCTACGGTAACCCCCTTATAGGTATGGACATGCATTACATGCTGTTCAATAATCGCATAAAAAATTCGCTAAAGATTCAAAAATCGCTGCACGAATTTCGAATAAACTTTTTTGAAAAGAGAACAAAATTTACTATACAGTAAACTCCCGACTATCCGGCTTGCGATTATCCGGCCCTCCGTACTATCCGGCCTAGTAAAAAGTTGAAAGTACTACTAGCAATTGTAAGTGGCCGAGACAAGCAGGTTACGCCGTGGGAAAGTGCTGACTCATGACAGGAAGGAGCAAGAATTATCAGGATTGCAAAATGCAATAGCAGAGAATTCTAAACATAGAAATTGTAAGGTTTTGAAACATTGTTTTTGACCATAAAGGTGGGCATAAACCCGTATGAGAATTTGAAGTGGAAGATGAGAACGATAAGCTTCTTTCGTTGCTGAAAATTATACCGGGCTCTGACGATGCCAATGCAGAGGACATTACAGAATCTCTCTATTCTAAAAAAAGTAACTTATGCTGTCACCGCCGCCGCCGGTTTTGAATCTTTTGTGACCGGAGGTATTTCTCCGTTAATATTAAGAAAAATATTGCATACAAAAATATGAAAATCCGCGAACACGCTGATGCAGACAGTTTTCAAATCGAAGAATTATTTTAAGAGATATTTAATGTTAAATTTGGACAAAATGATTCCATTAAAAAAGTTTTATAGGAGCAAAAACTATTCATCGGAATTTAATAATTTTTAGATCATTTTATACGTTATACTTTTCCGGTTTTCAGAATTCATTTATTTATTTTTAATTTGACTCATTTTTTGAGGTTTTATTTCTATTTTAAATTCAATTTTTCAACATTTCGAGAGATATTTTTTACTTATTTTAGAAAATTGTACTAATTTAACCTGTTACGAACTGTATAAACAACGCAAACAATAATGTTTGCTTCAAATTAAAAATTTATTCACACGTGGCTATTATAAACAGAAAAGATAATTTTCAATTAGAATTAAATAATTGCGTATAAAGAGCAAGAACTTATTGAAAATTACTTCATAAGAACTATATTTACACGTGAATTTTAACAGAGAAAGGATATTGTAAAATAACAAATTCATTAACATGCGTTATAAGTCTTAAATAGAAGAAATTACGTCACATTTACGTCACATTACACTTATTATGTAAAATGAACAAAAAATAATATTGCAAAACAGTTTAAATTTAAAAATTTCGCGAGACATTTATTTGATATTTCGAGATGATCTTTTCCCCTATTTTTGCTTTTATTAATTTGCTTAATTTAATATTTTTTCTATTTCTAACAAAAGTATTTTCAAGTAAATATTAAAAAGAAAAAGAAAAGTTTGGTGAAAATTACGTCAGAAAGAACTTTCTTTTCGCTTTGTTAAAAAATACCGGGAGACAAAGACTCTGTTTGCTTAATTCACTTTATATTAACTTATTTTGAAATGTTTAATGATTTCATTTAATCAAAGACGAAAACAGTCATTGTAACTTTTAACAGCACCTGATTTTTCCTTAAAATTAATGAATAGAAACCCGTATGGATAGAAATGAATAGAAAACCGTTTATAGGGAGATCGCCACTGTTTTTTGAATTATAATTCAATCTTTCAAAATCTTTTTGCCAATCAAATTAGCGTGCTTTTGGAAAATGCGGTGTCTGAATGGGGGTTGGCGATCGTAGCTCGTAGGCGGCCGAGCTCCCTAGTGGATAATAAACGACGAAGTTAATGAATCAACTGACAACGATACTGTAGAAATGGTAACAGAGGGGGATGTAACATAAAGAAAACAGATGGAGGATTTCAGGAAAAATCTCATCCCACATTCGTAAGGGTTTAAAACGATCGAGGCAGCAGTGCAGTACATAAGTCAGCAGGTCGAAGTGACGTCAGCTGATATCATCTGTTTGCGTAAATGGAGGGGATTGCTTCGCGGAAGAGAGCTAACAAGGAGAAGCAAAAAAAAAAAAAAAAAAAAAAAAAACAAAAAAAAAACTGAACGATTTTTCAAAAATTAAAAACTGTAAGTTTTGATCATTTTATCTTACGCATAACTTTCCATATTTGTCCAATCATTTAGTAATAAACAGTAAAATAAGATTTCCTCGTTTCTTACGAATTAGGCCCATCGTTTTACGTTAATGTTTAGCTTATTCTGAAACTGTATGTACTGTATATGAAATTTATCTTAAAATGTGTAACATGTGTTTCTAATATCACGACGGAGGGAGGGCAGGAAAGGAGTAAACATTAAACATTTATAGAACTCCGGCTTATCCGGATTTTTCGTTATCCGACCTACCCTTCCGTCACACTAGGCCGGATAGTCGGGAGTTTACTGTATTGGGTTAAAAAAAAGAAAAAGCAATCTTTTTTCATAATGTGGAAAAAATCGAATTAATAGTTAAGTTAATATTAGTTTTTGTTGCACTAAAGTATCTCAATTTGTTGATTTTCTGTAAGCAAGTAAATCCTATAGTTTTACAGTGGAAGTCTATGGGAATTTGGCGAAATATTAGAGATATCGCCAAGTTGGTGCCACTTTTGGTGACTCATTTTCGTCGCCAAATTTGGCGATATACCGCCAAGCTGGCGACAAACTTGGCGCATTTGGCGACAAAACTGTGTCCCTCTACGGTAATCTCCTTATAGGTATGGAAATGTATTAAAATGCTGTTCAATAATTGCATAAAAATTGGCTAAAAATTCAAAAATCGCTGCACGAATTCCGAATAAACTTTTTTGAAAAGAGAACAAAATTTACTATATTGGGTTAAAAGAAAGAAACCATATTCTTCTCACTTATATGGAAAAATCGCCTCGAAACTTAAAAAAGTGCTAAAAATTGCATAACAAATTGCATTAAAAAATCTAATCAAAAATTCGAAAATCGGGCATCGAGGTGCAAAGCTTCATATATAGGCGTACCTTTTCCCCAAATTTTGTAGCTCTATGTGCAGCAGTCTCTTCAGAACACCGTCGACACACTCACTGACTCACACACAAACTTCTTTCCTTATTATTATAGATATGAATTCATCTGTTTATTGCGCATATTTTTCACGCAGAAATGATTGATTTCGGTTTTGTTCTTAGTCTTGAGATTATTTGTTTAAAAAATGGCGCAGTTGCCGTAATTGGTCCAATTTAAGTTGCTTAAATTGGACCAGATATGCGATCATAAATTTGAAAAGTAAGTAATGAATTTTGAGGACAGTACGCTTTGTACACTATTTTTTTTATGTTTTATAATGAACTAGAAAGGTAGCCCGTCAAAAATGACGGAAATTTAGATATAAAGATATATACAACTCATGGGCAAGAATATGAGTTTTCTCGCTTGTTCCGCAGCGATAGATGAAAATAACACATTTTAAGAACGAAACACATTTATGAAAAACTGTGTACAGTAGAAGACCACTAATCTGCACAGTTTGGTTCCAAGTGTTCTGCAGGTTTGAGGCTTTTTGCGGTCATGTCTATTCAATATTTGTTTACATTTTTTTAAATTCATATATTGGACAATTTAGATTGTTGAGCCTTAAAAATAAATAAATAACACACTTGAAGTAAGGTTAAAAACTATTAAATTATCGTATACGATTTCATGAAATGGTATTATATGGTATTATATGTGTGTGCTTCACGATCTTGGTTACGACGTTGGCGAAATTGGCTGTAACTTGTCATAATCCTAATAGTGTGGGCCGCTATAATAAAAAAGTAACCAGTTTTTAGTAAAGTTTCTGATATAAAGTAGCTTTCAAAAACTTGTGTAAAATAGCAGGCCGTTCTCGTGTTATGTCAGTCCTAGGAATAATATTTCTAACACTGAAGATTTTCCATGTATATATGGAATTTAGAAAAGCTTCTCCAAAAGAAAGGTCCTGAAATGACATTGTAATTCCTCTAACTTCAAAGTTTAATCGGACCCTGATGCTGAGTACTGAAATCTAATAAATACAGTTATTTTGAATATTACAACAGAATTAAACAGTTAAACTTATTTAACTTAAACCCGTTGTTACTTCCCGGTATTATTTTTTAGTATTAAGAAAGAAAATTATTTAAAATTTTCAAATCATGCATTTATGATTTTTTTCCGTCTTTAATAACTAAATAATGAAAAATAGGCTTTTGTTCTGAGCTCATAAATATGACAATAAAATAATATAACTAAGAGACATTGCAAAATTAAATCTTTGTGATTACAAACCATAAAAAAACGTAACGATACCGCCCCCATTTTACCTACTATGACGTCATTAGAATATTGCCCATTGATTGTTGAACTTACTTTGTGAATGATTACCTCAATGATTTAATATTTTTGACGTTTCACGGTGAATGAATCACTTGTGTTTGTTTAGGTTTATGGAATGAGATATTAAGTTGTGAAACTAATTTCAATTGAAGTTATCCAAGGATATATGTATTTTTAATCGAAATTAAAAACAATGCTTTGATCTCGAAATAAAAAGTTTTAGTTTCTATAATTTGTTATTTCTGTTAATTATTTATTTAAGTACTTTTCCATTATAGCGCATTTTTAAAAAAAGCTTGGCGCGATTCGGGCATCAGAAAGTGAGATATGTTGCGAAAATATATAAACAGCTATGAAAACAAACCTAATGAACTTTTATCTTTGTTCATATATGCACTTATATGCATAAAAAAATCGTTTCTAAATATATATAATTTTTTTATATACAAATTACGGCACAGATTTCAGATATGAACCGGGATACCTAACTGGCGCCAAAATGGCGTTATTTTGCCTGCTATGGTAACCCGGCTATTGTTTTTTATTTATTAATAGTTTACTTACTTTTATTTTCTGTTTTTTAATTATATAAACTGCTTTGTTCTATAGTTATTATTCAAACTTTTATTTATTTATAGTTATTTCCTTTTCAAAATGATAGCAAATAATTGAAAAATATATAAGTAACTGGTATTCGAAAGCGAGATTTCTGCCAAATTGGCGTCATAGAACAATCCCGCCAACCCCCATGCGTATATGACATCTGTGTAAAAATTACTTCTGTTTCTTTATAAAAATGGGTAAATAGCTTTTTTTTATATTAAATTGTCGGCACAGATGTCATATACGCCCATATTGGCGCGATTTTTTTTTTGACGCCGATGTCATATACGCACCGGGTACTTAACTGGCGCCAAAGTGTCGTTATTTTGCTTGTAATGGTAACCCGAATGTTGTTTATGCTGTTGATGTTTTCGCCAAATTGGGGTCGGGAAAAAATCGCGCCAATGTATGACATCTGTGCCAAATTGTATACATATGGATAAAATTGCTTGTGAGTATGAAGCAGTAAATAGGTTGCCAGAAAATACGTTGGCAAACTTCTTTCTCGCCAAAAAACTTTTCTCCGAAGTATTGTACATAAGCAATGATTGCTAGAAATGCATTTTTAATTATGATATGCACTTTTATGTTTCACTACATTTATGCATACTATACTGTGTGTATAAATGTTCTAGTTCATATAAAGGGCTACACAAAAGAATTCGTAAGGGTTACTGAGTATGAGAGTAAATTACTTAAAGGTGGTTTTTAAAGGAGTTATGCATTTTTACGCTGAACTGCATTTAGTTTCCTAAGAAATGTTTGTAGAATATAGATAAAATGATATACAGGGTCACGCAAAGAATTGGATACATAACCGTCTATGGATGATAATATCTGGAAATGTAATTTCAGTAGTTTTAAGAGTAGTTTAAATTAAATTTTAGCTAAATAGTGGTCCGGTAGCAGAAAGTTCGAGACGGGAGACGGACGTCGCAGATTTTATTTTTTCTTTTGCAGATTCTTTTCGATCGAAACTTTATTTTGCTTCGTATTATGTTTAGCTCTTTATTACTTAATACAAAAAGTTAAGATTATTATTAATAAAAATTTATGAAATGCCTAACAACGCTACAGGTAAGTGATTGTTTGATTAATTAACGCTTCAGTTATAAAAATATTTTACCTGCAGATTATTTTTTGCCCATGAATTATCTGTCGCAGACACTTGGAGAAATTTCTGCTTCTGGGAATAGTGGCATGTAATAACGGTACTATTGGCTATGGACGGTAACTGCTGAAATCAATTTTTAAATTTTTTATGCGTTTTCTAAAATGTTTACTTAGTTATCTTGGTACTTCTTAGTTATCCCGTTGACCAAATTACTGTCGCCAAATTGTAAGATTAATTGCCAATAATGGTTGCCATTAATTAATTAATTAAATGCCAATAAAACCATTAATTCGACGTTTTATTTGTATTTTTATTAATGTTTTACTATTGATTTGGCGATTTATATAATTTGGCGAAATTGGTCGACGGGATCTCTAAGGAGTAACGTTATCTTATTTACCTTATTTCCCTAAATAACGAAGTTTTGTTAAAGCATTTAGGATGTGTTGGAAAGTGTTTCATATTCTATGCTTACCGCATGATTTTTCTTTCTTCTTTAGTCTTATTTTGCATTTATTATATTCTTAATTTTTTAGTATTATACTGCTTTAGAGAAACTTTGGCACAGTTGTCATATACGTTATCATATATTGGCGCGATTTTTTTCCGACGCCAATTTGGCGAAAACATCAACAGCATAAACAACAACATCCGGATTACCATATCAAGCAAAATTACGACACTTTGGCGCCAGTTAAGTACCCGTTGTGTATATGACATTGGCGTCAGAAAAAAACGCGCCAATATATGACATCTGTGCCGAAACTTTAATATTTAATGTTTAAACTCTTCGCTCCACTCCCCTTGCATATAGTACAAACTATAACACGGATAGTGCAAAATAATAGACAGTTTGGTACTTTTCCACTGTAGGGGCTTTGGCATTTTTAAAAAAAAGCTTGGTGTAATTTGGGCATCAGAAAGTGAGATTTGGGTACTTCGACGTTATGCGAAAATCATTGTCGCCAAGCGTAACAGTTGGCGCAAAATCGTGAATTGAAGCATTTGAAAAATAAAAGAAAAACCATTGTCGATACTAAAGTTAGCATTTAAAAAATATAACATTTGAAAATTCCAGACTTTTACGAACTATTTCATCAAATCACAAATATATACTTAAAATAAGTGAACAAATAACTGCTATAAAATAAAGCAATAAAATAAAACTCATATTAAACTGCTGGCATAAAATTACAAATATCTTTTAGCATTTTGAAATAATTGGCGCATTAGCATACATTTTGGCATGGTGTCCGTATAACGGAAAAATATCGAGATTTGTTGTCAAATCATATAAACAACTATGAAAAGAAATTTCATGAGCGTTTTTGTTTATTTTATATGTATATTATTCATGTTTTTATGTACAAATTACATCTGTTTCTGTATAAAATTAGAGAAACGGCTTTTTTATGTTAAATAAATCGTATAAATATCGAAAAAAATGCGTGTGTATATAAAATGAAACAGTGAATAGGTTCCCGGAAAATATGTTACCAAATTTCTTTTTTCGCCAAGGCACCTATACTGGAAAAGTACCTAAAACATATTAAAATCGCGCAGTTAGGAGCTCACACAGTACGCCGTTGTCTATTGGCGGTTATTTTATTAGTAGCATCAGGAGGAAGATGTAAAGATGTACTTTAAATTCTCACCCATAGATTTCGAAAGAATATCTTAAAAGTGTGGAGTTTAAATTAAATTTCGGTGACCTCCATTATAAAAGATTAATGGTTTTAAATGGGAATTTTGCCAAATTAGCCAGCTATCGCCAAGTTGGCTAACATTTGGCGCTACTGTGGCAACCCGTCATTAATATTTTTCAACAATTACTCATTTCAGTTAGGCGGTCCTACCGGAATAGTGAGGGACACACAGAGACTTGGATTTTATATAAATAGATTACTATCTCCATGCGAGTAATTTTTATTATTATTCAGCTTAGGCCTGTATAAACATAAATATTTTTACATGTTTATGCAATAAATTTTCTTTTCAATTTCTTTTATCTTGTATGCATTTGTATTTATTTTCTTTGAATAATTACTACGGTATATTTGTTTTACAGAGTTGAATTCAAACATTTTCCTCGTGGAGGATATTTGCGATGGCAGACTTTTTACAGTTCAGGAGGGAGGAATAAAATTTTTTGCCATTAAAATGCATAAAATGCATAAAACGCATAAATAAACCTTCCGGGGGGAGTGGTTATTTCAAGGCTCCGGGGAGAGGGGCTAAATTCAACACTCTTTGAGTATATGATTACATTTGATTAATCGTAGAGTATTTTTTAATAGAGGATATTTTTTAAACACTTTTCTAATACAATGTTGAAAATGTTGAAAAGAAACAGACAAACTGTCTGGAATAAAAACACCCGTGACAGCAAAAGCTGTTAAAGATATAAAAAACAAAAAGGAGAGATTAAGTTGTGGGCAAATTGACCTGAAAGAAGGCTGCAGCTACAAATCCTTCCCAAAAGCCAAAAAATCATTAGAAACGTTATCCCTCTTGCTCATTCCGTTAAATCAAAGTACAGATGGAGCCATAAAACAGTTGTGTGCACATCTTCACAATATAAAATAAACCTTGAAATGAAAAAAACAAAAAAAGAACGACAAAAAGGAAGCTAACATAGCACAAAAGCAATTGGAATATCAAGTTTTAAAAAAATAGGCGTAATGCAATTAGCAAGAAAAAGATGGAAGAGAAGAACTGCAAACATAATGTAAAGAAAACTTGTGTTGAAAAAAAAAGTCTAATAATTCAGAATCTAAAAAGAAAAATCTAGATAGTGATGATTGGTTTTGCCTAATTTGTAAGAAAAATAAAATAGCAATGATTCTGTGTTCAGAGATTTCCAAATACGGTTACATGTTGTGTGCGCTGAAAACAAAATCAATAAACGAAATTCATGTGAAACTTTGCTTCACTCTTTACATGATATTTAATTAACTGACAATTAGTCCTACAATTTCTATTCTTAATTTCTGATAACTTTGATTTATATTTTGAATTCATTTTGATTTTAAACAGTTACTCTTATTTTCAGATATTTGATTCCATTATATTTCATTGCTGCTATTTTGTTTAATTGTTTCACTAATCGTAAACTTTGCTTCTAATAAAATTAGTTGTATTGCCTAGTCATTAAAACAACCTCATATTATTTGGTCCAATATAGGAGACTGGGGGGTCCAACGTCTGCGACTAGTTGCTGAATTTGAACCACTTTTGACAAATTTTTCAAATTAAAATAAAATATAAGATTTCTAATAAGAAATTGATCTAATGATTTATTTAGTTAGTAGATGAATAGATTGATCCCGTGTAGTGATGTTTTGCAGATATTCCAAAAATTAGGTAAGTTACACCTGAAAATAAGAGAAGTGGTCCAAATTCGGCTACTCTCCCGTATATGTTTTATTAATGTTTTTTATGCATTGATGAAAATTCAATTTTCATCAAAATCCATCTTATGGAATATTAGTCTGAGAGAAATACTGAACTGTTTATATTGTTTTAAGTGCGAGCGGGTTATTCGATTAGCGGATAATTGATCTGCCGAGATACCGAAATATTTAAAATAATCATGCTTGAACATATGATGACGATAAAAATACAGTAAATTGAGATACAGTATTCAAACAAATTGCTTTTCAGATTACATTTTTGTTGCTATTTGACGGTGAATAACTTTAAAACGTTCATGCCGGCGCGGTGGGTCACACTAGACTGCCTCATAGTTGTCAAGTCTCCTTTTTTTGCACACCATTGTTATTTTAGAGAAAATGTTGTTTCTTTAAATCGCCCAATTGTTTTAATTAAATAAAACAAAATTTTCTGTATTAAAATACTGGTATCTAAAAAGCCGGAGACTTGGCAGCTCGATAATCGAGTGTGACCCACCGCGCCGGCGTGAACGTGTTAAACTGGGAGATGTTTAGAAGCTTAAAAAGCTTAAGTAAGGCTCTCTCAGTATGACCCCGGCGTTATGAAATCAAGTTTTTCAATTTATATGATTTATATTTTGTTGTCATTTATAGATATGTATATTTAGAGCATTGCAATACAGTTTAGTGCGTTTAACTTTAACAATTTAAATCAACGTTTCAGGAAGCATACTGATTTCACAAACAAGAAAGCTATTTTATTCCAACATAATACCGTAGAACTACATGCTGCGATGGTTATCCAAAAATTATGAACACTGTTTGGAAATTCTGCCACGTTACTCCATACATATTTAACTTTTGACACATTTTAAAATCTTGATCAAATTATCTTATTTGGCAATGCGTGTAATTATTATTTTTTAAGCTCTTACAGCACTGTTTTTCAAGAAAACAATCAATATTTAAGAGGAAATAAGAAATCCATTGTTTCACTATTTTGGTTTCCAAATATAAGAAATTTTTTGTTCGAATAAAAAGCTTAGTAACTAAATGGATAGAAATTTAGTGTACTGGGTAAATGTAATCAGATGACATTTTGACTCCAAAATCTCATATTTTTTTATGGTAGAATAGGAAAAATATTAAATAATCTGATTAGAAATATAATCTATTAAAAAACTACTTGAATAAACACAGTTCAAAAACACTTAAGTAATATATTACGATAAGTCATTTCAGATATGTAGACCTAACACTGTACAAAATTGGTATTATATTGAATATACCATTAATGCAATGCTAATCTGTTATGGATTTTTTTAAATCGGGCACTAATTACTTGATTACAAAATGTAGAATCCAAATAATAACTCGATAAATTTCACGTATATCAATATATAAATTTCATATCTATTGCTTAATAATTAGTCAACAAAATAGCGATGTTGTTTTTGAAATTTTAGCAATCTTCAGTATATACAGGGTTTTTCAAAATGCTGTACTGTATTTTGAAATATCATAATAATCTCTTTTCGCAACATATAAAAGTCACTATGGGTTTAAAATCGCAGTAAACTCAAACATTTTCACATTCTCTTTAGCTGGTGGCGCTGCGGAAGTTGTGGTGCTAGTATTATTATTATAAATTAAAAAGAGTCTCAGCAAGACACGGAGTTTTCCTTTCTGCAGTATGCGAAAACGGAGTCTGTCATTTTAGACCAGCGTTTGTTTCATACACGTTTTGGAAAATATAAATGAATCTGACAAAAGCATTATTAAGTGGTATCAACAACTTGAATGAACAGATAGGGTTTTTCGTGTCTTTGAAACCATCACACAATGAGACTTTTTTCTGGGGCTTTCTGAAAGGCAACGTGTATTTATGCAGAGATGCCAAAATATCTTATTTATTCCTGAGTCTGATCTAACGCAAACATGTTTAAAACGGGAAAATATATATAAGGAAATGCGTCTTGTTTGTATAAGGTACATACTAGATTACAATTTAAAATTTTTGTTTGAAGAATATTCCCGGTTGAAAACATGTTTTCTTGGATCATACTCCGGAATAATTAAAAGTTGCTTGCATCTATGATTTATGTATTACCACTACCATGCAACTTGGAAGACCTAAAAACTCGCATTTTTAATGTTCTTAACTAAATAACACGAAGCATCCTTAAACAAGTTTGGCATGATGTAGACTATCGTTTGGACATCGCCCGAACGATTGGAAGAAGTCAAATAGAACAGTTATAATAATAATAAAAAAAAAATGTTTGTGTTGCTTTTCACTTTAACCCTTAAATGCGCTATTTTTTATTTTGCTTCGAAAAAATTATATATGATTCTTTGAAAGGTTTATTTACACAGGAAAAATAATGAAAAAAAATCAGAAATACATTTTTCATTTGTTTTGCTGCACTTCTGCAATAAAAATAAAAACTACTGTCGTGTGGCTGTTTTAAGCTAAAATATTGCAAATTAGTAAATATTTTAATAAGTATGTCTCGAAATACCTTATTTTGTATAAATATTTACTTTTTAAAACTTAACCTTTAACCCTTTAATTCCCATGATAGAATATGTTCTAGAAATTACGTAGTTCAGAGAATCTGACTTTACATCAGAAAGTTTCAATGGTTAATTTCGCTTTATTTAAATATGGAATGTCTATTATTCATTAAAGCAAATATTGCTATTTCAATTCTCTGATGTGAATTAGGTACATACTAATAAAAAAATCTATTAAATTCAAAACAGTGTTGTTTGCATATATGCAAAGCTGCGCACTAAACGTTTGAATCAGTTCTAGTAATTGTATGTATGAAGATAAGTTTACTATACTATTTTAAAATACCGTACATCATTTTGAATAACCTAGTTTCGTTCACTTTTAAACAGACAGTACTGAAATCGAAAACCATATCATCCGAAATAAGAGAAGACTTTAATTTATGAAAAAATGTGGAATAAAAAATGTTTCGCTGTTAGATCTTTCAAATCTCTTACGTTTTACCTCTTCATGAAGTTTTATCAATAAAGGCACCTATAAAAAAGAGATAATTTCTATCTTTCAAAACATCTTCACATATGTTTTTGTTATAACTTTCTCATTATTTAGAACAATTTAGTCTATTAAGGAAAACAGCTGTTGGCCATTCTCAAAGAAAAATATGATAATGAACAAAAAATAATAATCTCGGTATTTCAAACGAACATATAATGCAAAATCTTTATAAGAAAACAATGTAACTTTTGACTTATTTTCTTTAGTTTTGTTATTACTATGTAATATAACTTTAATTTGCAACAGCCGCAGATGTTTGCGTTTGTTGGATTGAAATAAAACGAATTTTATGAATTTTGTTTTACATAAAGTACATAAACAAGAAATTTGGATATAATGAAAGAGAAAAATATTTTAAATTACTAGTTCTGAGTATAACAACGAATTTTTTTTCTTTCTTTTTTTAAATATTTAATCTGTAACATTTAAAAGTGAACCATAGAGCAATAACAAAAATATACTTTGTTATTATCAATACATATATTTTTTTCGCTTTAAATTATTTTTTGAGATACAAATTGCAATTGTATTGACATGACAGCATTAGTTATAAGCAGAAAAATGATGGTAATGAAGTATCCCTTCGTGTTTTTAAAAATTATGTTTTTAGTACCTCTTAAAAAATGCATTGAAAAAATATTGATTGTTTTATCATATAAATAAAGCACTTTAATTTTGTCAGAAAACAAAAAGTTTTTTTGAAAGTATGCACAATATATATATTGTTTGAAATAGAAAGAAACTATATCTGAAATGACAATATATATATATATATATATATATATTTTTTTTTTTTTTTTCAAAATCTAAAATGTATGCATTTTTATGATCAATCATTTAGTCAAATATATTTTTTTACATTTTTAGAATTCGATAATGAACACTGTTCTAAAGGACTTTAGTTTTAAAATAATGTTTCTTTTAGGTAGATTTCGTATGAAATACTACCTATTACATTCTCCCCTATGTTGGAATTTCTGAAAAATATTTGCAGATCTACACCGATCATGACCCCCTAGAACCCAAAACCACAGTCAGTAAAAAACTTATATATATAATATATAGTGATATATATATATATATATATATATATATATATATATATATATATATCACTTTCTTCTGGATACGATAACTTAAACAATTCTGCACAAATCTCTTCCAAACTGATACATAAAATCTCGGTCAGGTTCGTTAATGTGTAAAATCGGACCAAGGGGATGGAAATAGGGCGGAATTTTGAGAAAACCGAAAAACCCCATAACTTCTTAATTTTTGTACATATCAAATCAGTTTAAAGTTTTTATTACTTCTAGAAATAGGGCTAAAACTTCATGTATCACAGATTTTTGATAAAATTAAAAATGGGCTCAAGGGGCACAAAAATAGGGCTTTGGTGAGAAAAATATTCATAACTTCGTCAATTCTCCAGATATCAAATCCAATTAATTTTATTATAAATCCCCTTAATATTATCTACAATTTTTATATTCACAAGTTTTTGATAGGACCAATTCCTACCGCAAAAATAAAAAAAATTAAAAACGAAAACAAAAAAAGGGGGGGGGGGGTGTTGAAGGAGAAAAAAAATTCATCACTCCGTCAATTCATAAGATATAAAATCCCCATGAATTTTTCATGTATCTTCTTAATATTGTCTACAACATTTATATAGACACGTTTTTGATAGGACCTATTCTTACAGCAAAAACAAATTAAAAATTCATAGCGGTTGAAGAAAAAATCTTATTAAGTGTATTTTCAAATCGAAACTGCTTATTTTCTGACTCGTTTTTAAATTCATTTTTGCTCTCAGAGGCATCCAGTTGGTAGATTTTCTTATTCAGAAACTATATAATGTACCGTAATGATCGACTTTTTGATAGAGGCAGAATATATTTCAAAAAATGATGTCAAAGTGTGCATTTTTAACAGAATTTCCCGAAACGATTGTGTTACAAACGAAAATTATTGTCCTACTGAGAAAATAATTGTTCATAAATCAAGTTTTAATTAATTGAACGAAAAATTAAAAAAAAAACACAGGTCGCTTATAAATCTCTTCAAAAATCACGTCAGCAAGTTTCATATTTTTTCTATTAAAAATGAATCTGAAAATGTGCCAGAAAATTTCGAGTTGTTGATCTTGGAAAAGTATTTATTTAATACCGCCTTAACATGATTCTGATAAAACCAGCTATTATATAAAAACGAAATAAAAACTCGTCAAAAGCGACCAGATAAAATTGTTAATGTGGGTTTATCTCTAATCATGATTTAGTTTTTGTTGGTGAAATTAGTACTTAATTTCAAAATCTACCTCTGCCTGTAGGCCGGACGGCAGGGATTTTTTTTCAAGTAAACAGAATATTAGTTAGCCTTCTACCGACATTTTGGAATT
This sequence comes from Maratus speciosus, assembly GCA_963932465.1. Lineage (NCBI taxonomy): Eukaryota > Metazoa > Arthropoda > Arachnida > Araneae > Salticidae > Maratus > Maratus speciosus. The sequence continues at coordinate 288,744,319 of OZ010799.1, forward strand.
TTTCAACTGTAAATTGTTAATGTACACCTTTGAAATATAACACGAAATATGACTACTATTAACCATATTTAATGAGATATAAATTAATATTTTAGAGAAACTCAAGTTGAATTTATACATAACTGAAAAAATTATGTAAAGGTAACTATTTTAATATTTTTTTTTTTTGTTTAAAAAACACAATGTCATTTTATAAGGAATTTATAATTGTCCTGAAAACAAACAAAAAAAAATCCTCTTGGTCATAAATCACATTTGTAAAGTTCTATACGAAACCCATACAGAACTAGTCTGCGTATGTTTGCACGTCTTTTGTTCTCAAATTCTAATATAGTTGGGAAATATTATTTGAATAAATTTGATTCGTCAATAGAAATGTATTGTTATTATCAGGCTTAGACGTCTTTGGAGAGAAAGCCATATCACTTCGTTGTCAACATGAGATGATTTTCCAGGTTCAGACGAATTTGAAAGCAGCTACTTTCAAGCAGTTAGTCATTCTTAACAGCTAGCTCATTTGCTTTTCTGAACTATAAAGAAAAAAAAAACGACTAAAAAACGGAAATACTACTGGCAATCTAGACGTCAGTACTATTTCCGTTTTTTTATTGGAATTTTTACCCATAAATTACAGACAAATTTCCGTTTTTAATCAGAAAAACGGAAAATTTTCTGTAATTTATGAGTAAAAATTCCCTTAAAAACGGAAATAGTACTGGCGTCTAGATTGCCAGTAGTATTTCCGTTTTTTAGTCCGTTTTTTTTTTCAGTGTGCAGCAACGACGTACTCCAAAATACAACGAACTTGCGAAATCACACCTCCAGTTGATGATGCTGTGCTAATGGCTTTCTATTCCTGTCCAACTGCGTTTGAAGATTTGTCATTGATAGCTATTATTGGTTAACACTCATGTTAGGGTCTGTTTAACTCTCACGTGGAAAAGATGACGACAGTCCTTCAAATAACCGACCCATGCTTGGGCTACTTTCGCCACTCATGTTTAGGCTACTTATGATTATGTACTAGTATATGCAATCATTGCATGCGCTCTCTAGTTCTAAATAGACCATCATTCCATATAGCACATGCAGGTAAGATACGAAATGAAATTCCAATTAAAAAAGAAAAGAAGAGCCAGTTATCGATAATGACCCATAATCGATATTTTAATACAAATATCGAATTTATGGTTTAAAGCTGATTTTAAGAAGCTTTCTTATTTAAGAAATAAATACCATTTAAACTGGAATTTTTCAACGTCATGAAAGCGACCATATTTTAAAAACCTAAATAATATGTGTGATATATTGCAGAACATACACAAGTAGAGGCCATACAAAATAAATATAATTGCAAAATATCATTCAAAAAGTTCCCCGTAAATATGTTACCTATTACAGAGCTGCCACAAGCGACAATTTTTTAATTCTACATCGCACCACTTTTTTAAATCAAAAATCTTTTGCATGCCGTTTACATCATTTGCAAGATAAATACACTGCAATTTTTTTAAATAGTGGCGCTAATAGAATATGAAAATAGTCGCCTGTAGAAGCCCTGCTATTATTACAGAAATCGTTAGAAAACTTGGGTGAACGATTTGTCTATCAAACTTTTTGTAAAAACAGTTATGTTATACTAACGATATTTATTCAAAATTTATCTGCAATGGTTTGCATAGCTAGATATTGTAATTATTATCCTGAAGCCTTTTCAAAACTTTCTTTTATTTCGGAAGTTATAGGAGATTCCCTAAAAAAGAGTTTAGTATATTTTATGTTGTGATCAATTCAAAATTGCCTTATAAATAGCTTGTGCTATCAATACAAAAATTTAGTGAAAAACATGTCCGAACGACTTGTCTATCAAACTTTTTTGAAAAAACAGTTATGTTATACTAACGATATTAATTCAAAATTTATCTCTAGTGGTTTGCATAGCTAGATATTGTAATAATTATCCTGCAGTCTGTTCAAAACTTTCTTTTATTTCAGAAGTTATAGGAGATTCCCTAAAAAAGAGTTTAGTATATTTTATGTTGTGATTAATTCAAAATTGCCTTATAAATTGCTTGTGCTATCAATACAAAAATTTAGTGAAAAACATGTCCGAATGATTTGTCTATCAAACTTTTTGAAAAAACAGTTACGTTATACTAACGATACTAATTCAAAATTTATCTCTAGGGGTTTGCATAGCTAGATATTGTAATAATTATCCTGAAGTCTTTTCAAAACTTTCTTTTATTTCAGAAGTTATAGGAGATTCCCTAAAAAAAGAGTTTAGTATATTTTATGTTGTGATTAATTCAAAATTGCCTTGTAAATAGTTTGTGCTAGCAATACAAAAATTTAGTGAAAAACATGTCCTAACGATTTATCTATCAAATGTTTATAAAACAAACATCCCATACTAAACATATCAGTGCAAAATTGATCTCTAGTGATTCTAATAGTCTTCTACTGTAATAAATATCCCTAGTCTTTTTGAAAAATTTCTTTTGTTTCTGAAGCTTTTGGGAATTCCTTAGAATAGAAATGTTTTTCTGTTTTATGATATGAATAAATTGAATCAAATAATATATGTTGAGTTAATCCTAAAGATATCTTTCATAGATGTGTATTTTGGGAAAGTTGTCGTTTTCGTTAAATTGTGCATATTTATTTTGCACATAATATTTATATATATTTATTTTGCATATTGCATATATTTGCACATAAGGGACAAGTTTGCTTTTAAAAAATCTTAGTTTGGCAGAAAATTATATTTTTCTGATTTTAGTGAACTATAGGAAATATTAAAATTTCTCAATATTTTACAAGTACTGTAAAAAAGTAATGCACTGAATCAAACGTTATAGCTTAACTTAATGATAAGGACAACTTGCATGGGCATGTATATAAGGATATTAATAAATTTGGTAATTTTTCTTTATTGTGTCAATAGTGCAAAATGTGTACCTAAGAGAACAGTGTGCGTTCAAAGTTTCGACGTTTGATAGAAAACTTGATTTTTGTTAAAATTTAATTACTCTTACATTGCGCACTGTCAGAAAAATTCGTCAATATGCACTAAATTATTCCTAATTTTTAAAGAAATAATTTCCGTTCTCCAAGAAAACTTGTTTTATCCGTGAATTCTACGAACGTCTAAAACAGAGGGAGAAATTCGGTTCTTTCCTAGCACGCATGCGTATTGGGTCTATTAATAATAAATCTGAATTTATTTAAAAAATAAAAAACTTCTATAAATTCTATAAATTAAGATTTCGAATTTAATTTAAAAAGACAAAAAAGTTTTCGAATTTTAAAATAAATAACAATTTATTTTCTAATTCATTCAAAAATGCACACAATTTATTTTTTAAAGTGGAATAAAGTTAAATGAAGTTGAATTTATAAAGTTGTTTATAAATAAATATTCGCATTTAAAATATACTTAAAATAAAATCGATATTACTCAAAAACAAATCTTATCGAATAATAATATAATTTTCGTATTTTACCTCTAGCAATCTACGTAAAAATATTTAAATTTCATATTTTTATACTGTATTAATAGTAAAGTATAACACCCCCCCCCCACACACACACACCGATAATCTCATTAAAGACGAAATCCTCCCAAAACGAACTTCAAAATTAAAAGCTTTTTAAAGAAGTCTATCAAGCCTTATCCCTCTGAAGCAAACATATTTACTTCAAAGCGTTTCGCTGCATTACAATTATAGCTTAGTTCTAGCGTGCTCGTCTCGAAACTTTGCGATTGCTGGTTTGAATCCAACGCCGGCCGCATTTGTTTTTCTCAACTTTCTTCAATTGACGGAAATACATCCCGTAACGGACGGGAATCAAATGTATTTTCGTCAATTCACGGAAAAATGCCGGCAGCACTGCTGCAAGTAGAATTTTCATGAATTGAAGAAAGTGTTTTTGAGAGTCCATACATGTATTATAAAAAGTTCAAAAAATTGTGTCAAATAATAGTTGTTTAGTTAATGGTAATGAGTGTTTCATATATGTGCAGTAATTAAGCCTTGCCGCTTCAATTAAATTTCTTCTTAGTATCAAAATGATAAAATGGTAACAGTTGTAACAGTTCATTTTGGTATGGTAACAGTTCACTCGACTTTTGTATATGTTGAGTAAAATATAAAATGATGAATTTTTTTTTGTAAAACTTTGCAATATAAGGTGTAAACTAATCTATAGCAGCTGTGTTCATTGGTAGAAGTGAATTCTCTCTTTGGATTGATGAATGTCGTGTAACATTTCAAAACAAACATAGATCTTGTTAAAATCTTGGTAATAATTGTTTCGTTTTTTCAATTCGATCTGTCGTTCGAGTAATTGAATGCCAAAATTCTAATGCAAACGTTATGGGTAATATTATAATCTAATTAGTGACGAGCATGCTTGGATTAACGAAATTTCCTGCTCTCCCTATCTATCATAGATGATTCAATATCCGGAAAAAGTTCAATCAACAGTATTACATATATCTGGCGTATTTCATAAACATTTATCGATGACAGATTGTTAGTTACTTATGCTAAAGTAGCTGTGGATATTGACAGAAACGAATTCTTCTAACGAATTCTTCTTTATTCTAACATATGACGCATAAAAAATACCAAAAACATAGATTTTTGTAAAACCTGGGTAAAAAGTGCACCAGCTCATTTAAATTTGATCTATGGTCTAAATATTTAAAGGTCAAAGTTCTAATGCAAACATTATGAACGACATTGTGTCTGTGGCGTATGTCATAAAAAAATTATCAATCATGAAGTGTTAGACATCTTAAAACAGTTATCGACATTGGTAGAGACGAATTCTCACTTGGCCTAACATATGTCGCATAACAATTTACCCCAAACATCTATTTCAATGAAACAAATGTAGTAATGTTGCACGATTTTTAAATTTCGATCTGTGGCATGAGAAGTTCTTAAATGTCAAAGTTCTAATGCAAAAACTGTGAGCGATACTTATCTCTGGCGTATGCCTTAAGTATTTATTTGTCATAAGAAGTTACACATGATAAAGCAGTTGTAGAAATGAATTTTTACTTCGACAACATATCGCATGTAAAAAAGTTGCTTAATCTGTTATTTACTCATTCTTCAATATTAACCGATTGCGGAAAATTAACTGGCTATTCCAAAATCAAGTTTATAGAGAATTTTGGATTAAGTTAAGTTAAATAATGCTATAAAATGTGATAAAATATATTTATTAAGATTGACGATTGCTTCATCACACACACGCTATGTTGGTAGTTCGTGCGATAAAACGATCGTGAATCTTAATAAAGATGTTTTATCACTTTTTATAGCATTATTTAACTTAATCTATTTATAAGTGATTATATATGTTATTATAGAGAATTTTGGACTCAAACACGAGCAACGTTGGGAATAATTATGTAAACATTTATAAAATTAAGCACATAAAAGATACATAAACGTGTAGGCAAATGTTTAAATTAAATTGTTCATGTTTGCTGCACACATACATACGCGCAAATAAATAATCTATTATATATATAAAATCCAAACGGAAATTTCGTTCCGAACGCCTAGATTTCGAGTTCTACTGCATGTATTTTTACGGAACTTATACCGTTAGATAGGTATCATTTCAGGAAAGGTTATAAGGTATAACATATCATTCTACCTATATTAGTTATAGAATTATGACGGAAAGTTCTGTTATTTTGGACGATAAGGTTTACCATTTTATTTCTTGGCGAAATTTATCGTTGATAAAAAAATTGAAACAACTATTACACCTCGAAACATAAAAGAAAAAACTATTACTAATTTTAATTAAAAAAAAGAAGGAAGAAAAAAAAAGAAAAAAATTCGTTTTAATGAGTGATAATATTAAAAAACGAAAATATTTAATTTAAACATGAAAGGGAATGTTCGTAATGCTTAAAAAATTACTCAGTTAAAATATTGCAATTGAAATAAGAATTGGCTCTTTATCTTTTGCGTCAGGTTAAGAAAAATTCATCTCAAAAATTTATAGGATGGTATCAAGGAAGTTTCGATAGGTGCGTGCTCAGAAATATGTAAAAATATATATAATATTCTTCTCATGAGGAATATATAGAATATTCTTCTCGTGACATATAAAATGTTTATAAAAACAAAAATCCGCAGAACCTCGATTTAGCGTTTGTAAAAAAATATTGAAAATTTAATTTTTTTAGCGATTTAATGCTGGTTGGAGGCACAATAAAATTTTGAATGATACTTTTTTTATGATAAATAATTTTTAAGTAAAACCTTTTTCTACTCTTCATACGAAGATAGTTAGATTAAATTTAACGTAATAAATACATTTTTATTTCTACAGTTTTGTCATATACTTTTATATGTGTATATATTAAAATTTTATTATCGTAATTATACGGTTTAAAACAAAATTTCAATTTAATTAATTTTTTCCAAATTCAAAATTAATGTCCGATTCTGAACATTGGCAATTTGACTTCGATATTGTTAGTGTCAGAAACAAGAAATGAAGTTTATTGTTGCCATGGAAACAAGTATTTAATATAAAATGTTTAATGGTAGCATTTTTAATTAGCCAGCTACTTTTAAAACAAATTTAAAACGGTACTACTTGATTATCCCGTCGACAAAATATCTATCGCCAAACTATAAGATAAATGCCAATAATAGCTGATCGTAAATTTTACATTCACTTTACATTAAACACGGTACACGTGTATGTTGCTTCATCAAGTGATTTTTAATTTCACTTCTATTTGTAATTTTACTAATGTTTACAAACTTATTTATTCTTCCGTTGTTTAAAATAAAAATTTTGTCAATTTGTATAATTTAGCGACCAGTTTGGTAATTTATATAAATTGGCGAAGCGTTTGGCAATTTATATAATTTGGCGAAATTGGTTGAATGAATAATCAAACAGTACCCTTAAAACATCTCCAGCCGGTGAAGCCATGTAAAATTAAATAACTACTGCAACACGCAATTCGTATGTATTATATACGCTTAAAGAGAAAAAATAATACGCTAATCCTTCATTTAAGTTTAAATTCATTGAGTTTTAGGCATTTAAACGCTGATTTAACATGCAATTTTCAAATGCATTTGGAATGCATTTGGAATGGAAATGTGTTGGCTAATCAAATAGCGTGGAATGTTCGTCTTTTTTTTTTGCGGCAAATACTCGAATATATATAGATTTTTTTCAGATTTTTAGTGGGATTCCGCCGCCAAATTTGACTGATGTTTTACTACATACATGAGTAGTTTTAAAAGCATTTTTCTTTTCAAAATAATTTGAGTACGCACTTTAAGGAGACCTTCCTTGTGGTAACAATTTTGTTTTTGATTTGTTCTTTTTTATTTCTAACTCTTCCATCATGTGACTCACAGACGAAACTACCAGATGTAATTGTAAAAATTATGGTACTTATGATTTACATGTTATATGTTTATTTGTGATTTTTGAGTTCACTTTTTTCGCCAAACAATTTGATTTTAAGCCAATAAGATGTAAGCATGAATTGGGTTCAATCGATGTTTACAATAAAGGTGATTTTGCAAGTGTACGAAAGCATTTTTTGAGTATTTTTTAAAATTCAAATGTACAATATATAAATAGCAATTATTATTTTAAAAATGGAGTCAGATATTTTAATTTTAGTATAAATGCCCCCCCCCCCACACGCACATACATACTTTTAAATAATTTAATTTTAGACATTTAAAAAATTTCTCAACATACTTTACAGCTAAAGTATGTCGATTTGTTTTCCCCAAATTTGTGACTTTTATAACCTCGAAGCCAGATTAGCTAATATTGTCCATTCTTTTTTTTAATAAAAAAAGCATATCGCCAATTTCACTTATACAAACGTTCAATGCTTGCAATGTTCGGTAGTAAAGATTATTCTTAAGAAAATGTAAGCAATTATGCGTTATTTCTATCACGAAAAAAGACATTTTGCAATAAAAATTGCTTTCTGAAATCACTTTTCGATATTCCATTCCATTCGTCATTTATTTTTTTTTCATATTTTCCTTTCTTTTAGAAATGTTATAAAAAGATATTGGATGAATCTTCCATAATCAGCCACCTTACAATTGGCGAATTTACTGTATAGTGTTGGAAGATTCGTTTATATTTGAAAGGAACCGGTGACGGTAAATCCGATTTCAGAAGATTACGCGAAATTTGTACTTTTAGTAATTAGCAATTAGTAAATTTATGTTTTTTTAGTATGGAGCAAACGGACAAAGGAAGAGTTACTAATAGATATTTTGCATGTGCAGTTATTTTACTATCATTAAAAAAGCATTAATTTGAATGTACAAAAAAAGTTTTCTAAATGTCAAAGGTGGCCAATGGAACAATATTTGTTCATTTCGCCTAAGTTTTTTTTAAAAAGTACCACAAATTCAATTAAAATTTCAATCATTATAAAATTTTGGCTGATGCACAGCCCGAGCAGCTGATCGTATTGACAAATTTTAGGTTTATTTTACTATCACTAAAAAAGCATTACTTTGAATGTACAAAAAAAAAAAGAAAACTTTCAAATGCCAAAGGTTGCCAATGGAACAATATTTGTTCATTTACTCTAGGTTTTAAAAAAAGTACCTCAGATTCAAATAAAATTTTAATCATTATAAAGAAATTTTGGCTGATGCACATCCCGAGCAGCTGATCATAGTCACAAATTAACGTTTTTAGTTTAATTAGGTAACAAACGGATGAATAATGACGTCTTGAAAATAATAGCATGCTTATTTCTCCGTCTTATTACGCTCATTAGAGAAATGCGAAAAAAATCTTCGGTTTGCCAAAAAGATCACTACTAAAAATTTTGCATAACTAACTTTACTTATCATTTGCAAATAGTTTTGATAGTGAAAGATCTAAAAATAAATCAACAGCAATTTGACATTATTTAATGGAATGTAGTTTGGAGCGTAATTAACCCTGTTTTGTAGCTAACTCTGGTACATTTTTAGCCATACCGTTACGAACATTTCTAACGTTTCACATCAAACTTGTTTGTGGATCCGATAACGGATGATTGGGAAGATTTTATTGAATGAAAACTAGAGGTTTAGTTTTCTATTTGAATTAGTTATTGAGGTTATTTTCCTAGGTTAATAGTTGCATGATTAAAACTGGTATGTAAAAAGGGTACTTTTCGGTTAGCCGGGCGCCAGTGTATTATATACATATTTATATACATACATATATGTAAATATACATATATTTCCATATACAAATATTGTATATATACACACATATATATATGTAAATATACATGTATATTTACATATATGTATGCATATAAATATGTATATAAAACACTGGCACACGGCTAACGGAAAAGTACCGTAAAAAGAAACGGCAGTTAAAATGAGATTATTTTAAGTTTATTCACACAATTCTGCGTTAAATATCCACTTTTACATGATTCACATATTTTAAAATGTAAAATTTAAATACTGTTTTGATTGTATTTACTCTACTGGAAATTTAAGATAATAAACTGTTAAAATAACCTGCCAAAAGAAGATGTATGGGTGGAGCGAAAAAAATTATTTTTTGAAAATCAAAAACGGGTAGGTGCCAAAAGTTGCCTTTATACTAGTACATCATCTGTGTGCAATATTACCGCTGAAAAAAAATGGCTTGAGTCTGCACTTTTGGTCCAAAAGTCGAAATTTTGGGTAAAATTTGACATTTTTTCAAAAATTTAAAAAAAATTCTATAGAGATGTTTATTATTTAAAAGTGCTATTTAAACCTTTATTATTAATGACTTAACATATTTAAACGATAAAACTATATCTTTGTTCTGTATAACTGGAACAAAACTGACAACTTTTGGTGAAAAAAAGGCGTTTCCACTCTGTTGTGTCATACAACTAATTGTTATTTGGAATACAGCTCTTACGTAGTTGCTTTGAAATCTACCAAGGGGGTATCAAGTGGGAGTGGCTGCATTTCATGACACAACAGTGCATAGCTTGACCACCCTTCCATCTGAGCACAATGTTTTATTTATATATTGAATTGTAATTTTTTATCAAAGACTGACATAAGATTCCTATGTATCAACCTAATCCATCTCTTCTTTGTATCCACAGACGTTGGGTGCTGCTGTGACACTTCTTCACGTATATTTCTACTGCTTGTGTATGATAAGGCAAGCAGGGAAATGCAATGGAATTAATGGAATCTATTCAGCGCTGTAGTATCTTCACCAAAATTACATCCAGTTACTGCATAGTGATTGGGAGTTCCGTTCCTACAACATTTTATAACATATAGGTATTTCATCTTTGAGTATGCCATCATTTACTCTACCTCTTGAATTTTTTATATGGTGATAAGCTTGTTGTATAATGTGATGGCGATCGTCATCAAAATTGCAATAAGAATTGCACACGATGTGAAAAGCTACCATTATCCTAAATAATTTTTTTTAGTATTTGTTTTTTGCCGATTTCTGTGATGTTTTGTAGCCGAGTAATTTCCCATAAGTTTTTAGATCAATTTTTTAGATGTGAATTTTATTTGGTGTAAGCCATCCTGTGGCATAAACTTCGATTACATACTTTATGAGTGAACCAGAATCTGATGGTCAATCAGTTCAGTGCTTATATAAAGGCGAATAATTTTATGCGCCGTTGTGGGCCATCTTGCTTAGGACAAGTTTCTTGGGTTTCTATTCGCTAGTTCTGAGCAATATCTTGATGAAATAACTTTGCAGATATCTATCAGGTATTTCTGGTATGTGCTGAGTACCCTTTTCTTGATTTCAGGAAATAATGTTTAAAAAATACTCTCTATGGCTTCGAAAATTGAAATAAGAAGGGAATCAGCACTTGGACAAAGATTTTCCTATTGGTCCGGCGCATCCCTGTGGGTTAGAATCTAATTTTTGCCAACGATTTTATCTAATAAATGATGCAGAGGAAATTAACTGGACTTGGAGGAGACATATGCTCAATTGGTTCATTCTAAACATGCCCCTAGCAGAATGGATGACAACGACTAACAGAATTATCCGCCTTCAAATGAGTACTCACTGCCCATCAGAGTCTCTACGTTCACTCAAAAAGTACTATGTTATCCAAGTTTGGCTCCAGAATAGTTTACAATCAAATGTAATTCACAGCTAAAGAAGGGATCTAAAAACTCATGGGGAATTGGCTACACAAAAACAACTTGGATACTAATCAACACACAAAACGGAATTAAAAAATACTGAAAAAAGGTTATTTAGGACAATGGTTGCTTTGCATACACAGAGGAAATTCTTATTTCAATTGCTCTCTGATGATTGCCTTCCCATTAAACAGCTAGCTGCTCAGCACATAATAGTCGAAAAATGAGAGTAAATGATGGCATACGCAAATCGGAAATATCTACAATCAACTTTGAAGCGGATAATTATATAAATCTAACTCATTGGAAAAGTGTTGTGGTAACATAACCTTTAATGAATATGCATTTATCGTGTGTAATCTTGGTGAAGATAATAGAAGGCTGAATAGATTACATTAATACCATCCGCACTGCATTACACTTTTGTCTTCTCTTACACAAACAGTAGAAAAATACGTAAATGAGATCACAGCAGCAGCATTCAAAGTCTGTGGATTCAAAGAAGATGTACCAGGTTGATACATAGAAAACTTATGCCAGTCTTTGATAAAAAAAAATCACAATTCAATGTATAAATAAAAAATTGAGTTCAGATGGTAGGGTGGTCGAGCTATGCACTGTTTTGACATGAAAGGCAGCCACCTCCACGTGGTACCTCCTGGGTAGTTTTGAAAGCAGCTAGGTAAGAGCTGTATTCCAAACAACAATTAGTTGTATGACACAACAGAGTGGAAACGCCTTTTTTTCACCAAAAGTTGTCAGTTTTGTTCCAGTTATACAGAACAAAGATATAGTTTTTTCGTTTAAATATGTTAAGTCATTAATAATAAAGGTTTAAATAACGCTTTTAAATAATAACCATCTCTTTAGAATTTTTTTTTTTTAATTTTTGAAAAAATGTCAAATTTTACCCAAAATTTCGACTTTTGGACCAAAAGCGCAGACTCAAGCCATTTTTGTTCAGCTGTAATATTGCACACAGATGATGTACTAGTATAAAGGCAACTTTTGGCTACCCGTTTTTGATTTAAAAAAAATAATTTTTTTCGCTCCGCCCTAAATATTACCAAATATAATGTAACGTAGAGAGATTGTATTTATGTTATCAGATCAGCACAAAGTACCAAGCTGAGAAGCCCGGAGTAAAAGAACTAACAAACGAAAGTGAATAACACGACATTCTTTAAGTTAAATGGTCAATCTCTGCAGTCATTGTAATTCTCTCTTTTTTAGTAGTGTGGTGATATGATCGTAATGGCCACATTTCCCTCCCAAACTCTACATGATGTACTAAAGAGTTGCTTCTGAATTGCCTGTATTTCGTCTAACGCATCAGATAATATAATAGCGCAACTGCGTTGTATGTGTATTCAGGAAATGCGGAAGAATCTTCCAGGTGAAGGTCCATATTAATTTAAAATACAGGGTCGGATTTTCCATTTCGTTTGATTGAAGGTATATTTGAAAAATGGTCCTGCGCAGCGGGCTCAGACTGCTAGTAATATTATAAAATATTTGCCTATGACAATGAAATTCGAATTGGGCTTATTTACAGTTTTAAAATGGCTATAAACCCGATTACAAAATTGCACCCAATTAACTGTAAGAAATCATCCATTTGAAATCGGCTTCGATTTACAGCGCCAATTTTTATACTTACTGTAAATCGAGTATGAATTATAAAAATAAACTTACACGAATTTTATTCGAGCACACAAACCGCAAACAATTTCGTGGCATTTTATATATTTTTTTACTTTCTTGTACACTATATTATTTTAAATTCGATATTCTTTTAAGAGGTATTTTAAGCTGTGGTACGGTAAGTTCTTTTAATTGTATACATACTAGCCAACAGGCTGTTCGTCAGTTAATAATCCTTCATTCACCCCTGTATAAAACGAAAAAAATGAAAACATTTTTTGCATTGATTACAAAAGCTTTTCAGAAAAGGTATCATAAGGGGAAAAAAGTAATAAAGTCCTTTTATTGCAACTTTATTCTTTCATTACTGCGTGTTTTGCTTAAATATTTGGCTTATAAAATTTAGTAATTTGGTAAACTTATGTAATTTGAATATGTACACAATCCAAATCACAACAATGTAAAAAAAATATATAAATGGGCAATATATTGTACAAAAATATAATATAACCATGAACGATAATTTATAATAACGTTTTCCGAATTACCCACGATACCGAAAAGCGTTCTTTCTCTTTAGAAAACTAAGAAAAAAAATATTTTTTAGATTTAAACAACCGTTTATAAAAACAAAGTTTCTTTTGCTACCACTGATTTCGGAAACATTTCACAGTAGTTTTTATAGGGGATTAATAATAATCAATTTTCTCAAACCAAAGAGATACTTTTGAGATAAGTACAATTCTCAATTAAATATTTTGAACGAAGTAAATAAATTTGTACATGTAAGTACACATACAAGTAACTTGGGTAAGAATTGGACCTTTCTTTTTTAATTCGATATGTTAATAAAGAATTTTGGTATCCAATATATGTGAGAGTCTCGTGCTTAAATTATTTACACTGAAAAACTGTTTATTTACAGCATTTGAATGTTAAAAAAATGAAAAAACACTGTAACTGTAATGTAATTTTTTAAAGTATTGAGAATATAATAGAAAGAAAAAAACTTTTTTTTTCAATTAACATAGATAAAAAATTTATTTCATATCATACAGTGTGCCATGTACCATATATAAGGAATATTTAGTGAAAAAATATTGTAAAAACTTTTTACTATCTTTCGCGCAATGCTAAATTCGAATTTTGTGATAAAAAGACTTTAAAATGATATTTTTGTAATTTTTTTTGTAAATATCTTTTTTTTTCATGTGATTTCTTTTAACGTATTCAAATATTATTTCTTTTTCGTATATATGTATATACGTGTTCAAAATTTTTATTTTCGGAAGGTTTAAAGATTCCTAACACCTCTTATATGCCATCAAAGAAAGATTTATTCTTTAGCTTCAATTTTAAATGCGGTGTTCTATAGGCGATTTAATATGTAGATTGATATGATGATTTAATAATTTAATATAGGCGACTGAAATTTCAAAGTGTATATTTAAAACTTAAAAAGTAGAATAAATACCCATTGTTCTCATAAATTGTTAAGCAATTTAATTTCTGAAAAATCTATATAACAACCAAAAATGTTATAACATGTTATTAAAATTAATAATATTTTCATTACCTTAAACATTTCCAAAAATGTTATATTATTTATCTTTGTGTATGAATGTCTTTTCCAAATATTCATTTAATGCATTTTCTTTCTTGAGTAGCTGGCGGAAATAAAACATTACGGCTGATAAGATTTTGGCATAAGTAGATTTTGTCACGAGAAAGAAAAAAAATATCAATGAAAGTTGCAAAAGAGTTGCTCTTCAGTCCAATTACCTGTATACAAACTTTTTTATGATAGTTTGATAATATATAAACTGTTTAAAAGGTAATGTTTATAAGGTTATAATGATAGAGTTAAAGCGTTGTTTTCGTTAATGTATTTATTTCAATAAACATACATAGCAACTAAGCGCAATTAAAATGTTATGCATCATCAAAATATATACAGGGTGTCTGACAAGCATCCGTACAACTTCACAAATTTACTACAAAAAAAAAAAAATAGGCCGACAGCAAAAATAATTACAACAGTACATAGAGCAACTTAAAGGTTTTTGCTGTATGTTCATAGATGGCGCTGCATAAGTAAAAGAATTTTCAAAAACGTCATTCTTTCAAAATGACTGATAGTGTGAAGAAAGCGCAATGCGTCGCGTGGTTCATCGAAACGAAATCTGATACTCAAACGCAAAGAAATTATCACTGGACTTTTTCTTTTGGGTTTTTGTAAAAAATGCCATGTTCCGAAGGAAACTGAACAGCAGTCTCATGGAATTGAAACAAAAGATCCAAGCAGCTGTAACTACTGTTGATTTTAGCATGCTAAAAGTCACGTGGATGAAATTGGTATATCGACTTCATATTATTCGTGCAACAAAAGGATCTCATGTAGAAGAATACTAAGGTAGAACAAAAAAAAAAAAAAAAAACTTTTTAAATTACTCTATGTGCTGTTGTAATTTTTTTTGCTGTACGTGATTTTTTTAAATAAACTTTTGAATTTGTACGGAAACTTTTGGGATGCCCTATATATTGGTATGTCAATTCTAGTGTTTATTGTGTAAGTTTTTAGACCAATTATGGTTCATAACAGATAATGTTTAAATAAAATGAAAATTTTTGAATAAAATTGCTTTGAAATACTCAAACACTTTACCAAAAAGCATACTGGATTTTTAATATTATGTGCGGTATTTAATTTATAAAGAAACTTCAGAGCAAGAATTTTAGATTTCAAATGCTGTAAAATACACGTTTTTTGGAAAAATACTTATTTCTCTCTTATATCAGGCATGGAGTTCATATATATAAGTCATAAGTATACAATATACATAGTTCTAGATTTAAGAATAGAACTAAAACTGCCAATTTTAATTTTATATTCTATATTTTAAAACAATCAAAATTCAACACAATTTTTGACTCAAAGTGTATTATAAAAAATATCCGTTAAACGCTATAAAATATATTTCTCTTTTATTATTTTTATTCAAAGTAAAACATTGTTGTCAATATATTTAAAAAAATGGTAAAACATTTCTCATATAACAAAAGTGTTTTGCTTATACTATGAGAATTCGCCAAAATATAAAATTAAAAAATTTTTCACAAAACATTGTGCTTTTAAATCAAATGTACAGTTGAAGCTTAACCCTTATATTAAAAATGTCATTTACATAAACGTTAGGAAAGAAAATGTTATTAAAAATACTTCTTCTATTTCTCATTCCAATAAGTTATATTACTTGGAAATGATTTATTTTCATGAACGTTTTAAAAACAGCATAAGTATATTTCTAAAATAACATGCAATAGAAATAGTATATTAAGAATTCTTGAAGATGAAATAATTACTTTCATTCCAGTAGTGTTCTTCATATTCAAAACATCACAAACGTTATTTGTAGTACATGTACTTGTGTGTGAAACATCTACATATTGTACCGAAGCAATCAGTAAACTATTACTTTTTTAATATAGTAGTAATATCGAGACAAAGAAATTGAACCGATTATGAAAAATTTGTACATAACAATATTCGAGATAACACAAAGTCTGTCATTATCTCGCAGCTAGTATTTTAAGACAAGCTAATACATTTTCAACATCTAAACTCACCATAACGAGTATCATTTTCTAATCTAGATTGCTTTACTGTGATTTTTTTTTATTATGAGCATAGTCCAGTGTATCTCTTATTACTCCCCAATAAAGGCAGTCTAATTAATCCTAAACTTTTCATACCTTTTGAATTGAGATATGTTTTAAATAATATTTCGTTTATCTTCGTAAAATAATAATAAAAAAATAACTTAAATTTTTAAACACCCTCGTTCAGTATATTAATATATTCTCTTTTGTGAAGTGTAAACACATTGCTGCTTGACATTCGGTACTTTCTCATTTTACATGCTATATAATTTCTCTAAAAATAGACACAATATTTGTATTTAGAGAATTAGTACACTAATTTTCTATGTACTATAAACACTATGTACTGTCTATGTATTCGAATTAGAAACAGTACCATTATTATTAGGGGTACCGGAAAATTTTGTCGTATAACCCTTTCAGGTGCGGCGTTTGCGGTCTGCAAATGCTTAATTTTAATGCCCAAACTGCCAAATGGCACCAGTAATTTTTTAGTACAATTTCATCTCATAATATATGTGAAGAAAATCTTTTGATTATTTTCAAATAAATTTCTTCGTAAATTGCGGTGTGAATTAATTATTTGAACATTTTTGGAGCAGAAATGCTTTGCCCATGAAAGGGTTAATGTTCTTTCATGCCTACTTTTTTAAAATTCAGATTTCTTCATTGGCACCACTTTTTTAAAATGGTAAAATTCGGATTGTTTTCCCCTTAATGTTTAATGTGGTGCCCATAATATATACATTACTTACATAAACGCGAACATAGAAAATTCTTTATTAAGTAATGGAACTTACTAAGGTAACGCCCATGGGCGGGAATTCTTGCTTTAAAGACTAATGTTATCCGCAATTAATGTTAATCAGCTAAATAAACACTACTTTTAAAGCTAGTACTTCTTTATTGTTAGTGAAATTTGCTTAGTGAATACTTTTTTTAAAAAAGCGTTTTTAGATATTTCATTTCACGTCAGCTTTGGTACATCAACTTTCCTTTATTCCCGAATATGGCACTGTAACGCAATTAAAAAAAATAAATCTCATTTGAACAATTTATCTTCAAACATTTTAAAAATTACATATTGTACTAGAAAAACACTACTAAATATAAATCACCATCACACGATTTGAAATGCATTCTTATAAAGCAGCTTTGGTACATCAACTTTTCTTTATTCACGAATATTCACTGTAATAAAAAAAAATCTCATTTGGACAATTTATTTTCAACCATTTTAAATATTACATATTGTACTAGAAAAACCACTACTAAATATAAATCACCATCACACGATTTGAAATGCATTCTTATAAAGCAGCTTTGGTACATCAACTTTTCTATATTCACGAATATGGCACTGTGATGCAATAAAAATATAAATCTCATTTGAACAATTTCTTTTCAACCATTTTAAATATTACATATTGTACTAGAAAAACCACTACTAAATATAAATCACCATCACACGATTTGAAATGCATTCTTATAAAGCAGTTTTGGTACATCAACTTTGTTCACGAATATGGCACTGTAATTCAATAAAAAAATAAATCTCATTTGAACAATTTATTTTCAACCATTTTAAATATTACATATTGCACTAGAAAAACCACTACTAAATATAAATCACCATCACACGATTTGAAATGCATTCTTATAAAGCAGCTTTGGTACATCGACTTTTCTTTAATCATGAATATGGCACTGTAATGCAATAAAAAAATAAATCTCATTTGAACAATTTCGTTTCAACCATTTTAAATATTATATATTGTACTAGATAAACCACTACTAAATATAAATCGCCATCACAAGAATTGAAATGCATTCTTAAAAATATCTCATTCGCCTTCAAAAACATCTTCTAAATACCCTTAGGGAATATAATTCTGTACTTCCTTTTTCTTATGACGGATTAAAAGGAAATGCATATCAAACATTGAGTTAATGACTCAATAAATTTTAACAGCATTTCAATAAAATATTTTTAAGCAAAGATATTTTTTTATAAAAATATTTGTATTTAACATGACAATATTTGTCGTTATTTAAAAAATAAAGAAGTACGTTTAACCCTTAAATGCGCGATTTTTTTTTCGAAAAAATTACATATGATTCTCTGAAAGGTTTATACACAGGAAAAATAGTGAAAAAAAAATCACAGATCTATTTTTCATATAATACGTCAATCTTTTCTACTGTTGCATATCTGCAATACAAGTAAAAACTATTGCCGTGTGGCTGTTTTACGCTGAAATATTGCAAATTAGTAAATATTTTAAGAAGTATATCTCCTAATAACTTATTTTATATAGTTATATATTTTACAAAACTTAACCTTTAGTCATTTAATTCCCATGACAGAACACGTTCTAGATATTACGTAGTTCAGAGAACCTGACTTTAGACCAGAAAGTTTTAATGGTTCATTTCGGTATATTTAATTACGAAATGTCTGTTATTAATTAAAGCAGATATTGCTATTTTAATTTTCTGGTGTGAATTAGGTATATGCGAATAAAAAAATCTATTAAATTCAAAACACTCTTGTTTGCATATATGCAAAGCTGCGTACTAAAGGGTTAATCTGAAAAAAAAATTAATAAAAATAATAAATTTTAACTTTTTATAATCTGGAAATAAACTTTTTTTACTTCGTATTAGAAAATATATATTTTAAAGAGAATTATGCATAAGAATATATTTAACAGCAATTTCTTCTAAGATAATACTTTTAATAATAATTATAAGGTTCTTAATAATACTAATACCTTAATACCTTAATAATACTAATAAGGTTGTTCCTTGAAATCGCCCAATTGGTCTAATTAAATAAAATAACATTTTCTGTATTAAAATAATGGTATCCAAAACGCCGGAGACTTGGCAGCTTCGAGACCGTCGAGTGTGACCCACCGCGCCGCCGTGAACGTGTTAAATTAAAAAAAAAATTGATTAAAATAATTTAGTATTTAACCGAAATTATTGTTCTTATTAATATTAAACATTTATTACCAAAAATAAACTTACATATTTGAATTGGGAAATGCATTTTTATACAAGTTGTAGCATTTTTTAAATAAACAAATTACTTAATACAAATTGCATTAATATTACATTTATACGATAAAGAAAAACAGAACGTTATAATTATCTCTGATGAAACATCAGTAATAGGAAAACGCCCGTTTTCCTACTACTAACGTCTTTTGGAAAAAAGAGTTAAAAATGTGTTCATTATTATTTTTTTATTATTATTCTGTAGTATAACAAATTGGCTATAGATATTTTTTTATTTATTTTCTGACAATAGCTATGCATGCATGATGCAAAGCATAAGTTATTAAATAATCAAAAACCTTTATAATTAAATATTTATTCCAGAACTATGTGGATTGTACAAAATGTACATAATGTTTTTTTTTCTGATGAAGTAAAAAGTTTTCTCTTCAAATTTTAATGTAAAATTTTGAGGTTATATGCCATTGAGTTTCATTTTCTTCTATCTTTACATGGAGAAAGTATTGGATTCGTGAAATTTCTTGAATTTTGGGTTTAGACTGATTTATAAGATTTAAAATGTTATGAACAACATTTGAATTTAAAAAAAAAAAAAAAAAAAATATGTATGTCCTTTGCGTATCTGTGCTTTTCTGCCTGTCTGTGTGTGACACGAATTAAGTGCTCCATCTGAATAACAAATGTCCGAAAATCAATCAAACTTCATATTCAATTAGAGCCTGACATAAATTAGTGCAGATTAGGTGTTGTCGTAAATCTCCCGACAAGTGACAATTCCATGCAGCATTTTTTCTAAATTCAACGATATCTATATCTCATGAACTAATACATGGAATTTCACTGAACTGCCTATTCTGTTAGATCGTAACAAAAAAAATAGATCGTTATAAAGTTTGGGTGTATTCCGCCTAAGAGGCTATTCTCCCTAAGCTATTCTCCGCTGTGCTCTGTTTTTCACTATTTCCTCGATAATTATTTCTCAAAAAGGAATAGACTGTCATTTAATTTTTGTTGCGAACGATTTGATTTATATAGAAGAAAATTTTGTGATGCCACAACATACTAATTAAATGTATCAAATGAACGAAACGTGACAGAGTTTATTTTAATAATTCTTTAAAAAAAAAATCAAATACTTTCTATAAATATAGTAAAGATTACAATGTTTCACTTTTTTAAGACAGATTTATTTATTTCACTTTTAAGTATACTTTTAATTTAAATTTTTCAATTAAATTATACTTTTAATCATGAGATATTCACGCTTGGAAAACAAAATATGGTTGCTTTAAAATTATACCATATGTGTAAAATTTTTAATTTCACATAAATCTATTTCGCTTGAAAATACATTTAAACATTAATAAACGAATTACTTTTGTTTTTCCTTTTAAAATAACGAGTTGCAACCCGTCGAAATTCGACGTACTAAAATGTTTGAAAGGAACTGTCAGATCGAAATTATAATAAACCTGCAAAAATAATTACAACAAAAAAATCATCTTACATTGGTTGTCTAACTCTTAAAACCTTAAAACAAATAATATTTTAAACCCAAAATTACCAAAATATTATTTCTACAAACTTCAACTGCTTAAATTATTGAAAAATTAAACTGTATTAGATTACGTAATCAAGATGAGTAATTATGATGAAGTTATCGATGGAGCTCTTATGTTTGTTTTTATACGGGATGAAAAATCAGTAAAAAGTATTTCACTTTGTCACATCATAAAATTTCCCCCCCATAAAATCTAAACTGTACGTTATTTTCACATTCTCGTATTTTACATACGCACCACTGAAATTCACAATTTGAAAGTATTTTAACGCGCAAAAGAATAGATTATTAATGAATGCATTTCCAAAGTTAAAGTCACGTTTGTCCGATACAACTTTTCATGGGAACATTCGCACAAACCTTAAGTTCTAATCTTAGTACCCGCGAAAAAAAAATTCAGAAATTTGACTTTAGTTGTCATAGTATTCGCCATTTATTGGTCAAATATATAGTTTTATAAAAAAAAAAAATGATCGATTTGTTTTAAATATATCATTTTTACTCAATGAGTCATTTTGCCGAGCGCCTCAAACTCATGTATCAGCGTAATATAAAAATATTAAAAATGTAGCTGATTTATGAAGAAGAATGCGTGTTTTATCTAATGTCTGACATCATTTTCTGTTCAAAAATTATAAAAAAGTTACTTTTATTTGTAATGTGAAAATGGCATCAATAAGGATATAATGAATAAAAATAATAAACCATGAATATTTTCCCTTTACTTTCAATACAAATGGAGTACTTCAGTTGCCACAATTACAAAATTTGTATTAAAAACTACAAAAAATTAATATCTCAAAAACAAATTGAGATACAGCTTTCAAATAAATAGTATTTAAAAGAGAATTTTTTTCCTTATATGACGGTGTAAAAAGTCAAAATGTGTGATGCATAGAAGTTTAAAAATTTGCAGTAGAGAAAATGCAAAACCAAAATTTTATTTCAAATTTCAAAGTGTTGCCATTCGCAAAATGACGTATGCGTTACGCACAGATATGTTTGTCCTTTATAATATAGATAGTTTCTATGCAAAACGGGAAAAGTTTGAAGCTACAAAAGGCAGATTTGTTTATTCAAAATGTTTATACCCCCGAACCATTTTACTCCAACGACCAATAAGTTTTTTTAGAGAAATATTTTACCTCCTTTGAAATACTCGGTATGTCTTAAAAATCCCATGGGATAAGACGACAAAATAAATTTATTTTTCCATGTTGGTTTTCGGCATTTAAAAAACTACTTTTTAAAAGTTTGCTGCAAAAAATATTATAGAGTTAAAATAGTTAAGAAAGTTACACTATCTATTCAACAGATTAGAAACCAGACGTCGAACTATCTCTTCAAAAACTATCTCTCTCTTTTTTTTTTATGTAAAAAAAGCCATGTCTAAGCATACATTTATTTTTAACACGTTAAGCACCACGTCAGTCACCGGTGACTGACTCTGAACTTTCTGTTTAAATTCACCGACCAGTCATTCACCGATGACTGACGTCTAAAATATGATACACAATTTAAAAAATATATATATTGTTCTAAGTAATTACTGAACATTTATTTAAAATTTATCTATCTTTTATTTATTACAGGACTAGCAGGCTATGCCCGCTGCGCTGGTCAATATTTCCAAATGAACCTTGGATTAAACTAAATGGTGAATTTGAACTTGTATTTTAAACAATATGGATCTTCAGCTTGACCTTGCACATTACTGAAAACAATGCGAACGTCATTGCGATATAATGTTATCTTAAGCGTTGGACAAAATTTAGCAATTAAGAAGTAATTGTTTTAGTTGATTATGAACAGCGCACTTATGGTCTGGTAATGAGACCGTTATGACAACAGGAATTAATACCTCTGTAACTAATCAACATATAATGGAATCGTATATACTAACACCATTCCTAAAAGTCATGCAACAGGGCCACTTGTAACAAAATATGTTCTGTAGATTTTTAAAAAAAGGCTAAACTTTCATAATCAGGCTCACTTAATTTTTGAACTTTTACTGTTGCTCTATAACTAAGTACCCTTGAACAATATGTATACACTAAAACCTTTCCAAAATTATTACCTAACTAATTGTGGTATATCCTACGAAAGTATTATAAACAATCGGAATGAAATATAAATTTCCGTTATAAATATATAGTAGATGATGATGATGCGATTTTGTGTAATAGAATTCATAGTAAAGTTTTCGCTTCAAACAAAAAAGATGCTTTCAACATTAAAGCTAATACACCAATATGTGAAGTATCCGATTACGGAAGGTTAACTTGAATTCTCAAGAGCAACTACTCAAAGAAAAGTGAATATGTGGCTTTTGTGATACTTTTATGTCAGCCGGGCGCAGGTAATAAATCAATAAAGATTGTTTTCATAGCATATTCTTATTTTATTATTTTCATTTAAAACACAAACCTTTCACTCATTTAATTTAAAACGCATGCCTTATACTAATTTCATTTAAAAAAACTGAAAAGATAAACAATAACAGGAAATAATGCCATAATTAAAAGCAAAAAAATATTTTTAATTTACATACGCAAAATGTAACTACTGCTACTGGGAATTTTAAAAATGCTATCAGCGAGATGTGCGCACGGTTGTTATAAATGTACCCATTTTTTCTTCTTATCGAGGAGCAATTTATAAATCGCACACTATTATTCCAATTCCAATTTCTTTCATTGATGAACCCATGACCGGAAAAAATGGAAAAAGACTCTTGTAGATTCTTCGGATGACGGCATCTGACGCCATAAACCGAGTTTATATATATGAAAATAATTTTTAAGTCGTTACAAACATTGCTTTCATACTTAAATATTTTCATTGGTACTCTTTGTTATGCCGTCGACCAATTTCGCCAAATTATATAAATCGCCAAACCATTCGCCAAATTATATAAATTGACATAATCTTTATTTTAAATAGCGAAGTAACAAATAAATTAGTATAACGTTAATAAAAATACAAATAAAACATCGAAATTAAAATCACTTGATGACGTAAACACGTGTAGTTTGTTTAAATTTAAGTGAATTTGATATTTACGATCAGCCATTATTGGCATTTAATCTTATAATTTGAAGATAGATTTTTGGTCGACGGAATATCTAAGTAGTACCTTTTCCATTTTTGTTTTATAACGCTAAATTCTCAGTAATTTTTTCCCTTTTATTTTACATAAAATCACTATTTTTAAAAAAAATTAAGATGCTTGCATTTTTATTTCAAACTCATAGAGCCGTTTTTATTTTTTAGCCAAAAGGGTTGATTTTAATTTTTTCCGTTGCTAGAGTAACGGATGTAATGATAGATATTTTGAGGTTTAGATGCCAAAGACACCGCCAAATTAGAAAAATATGAAATGTGTCATGAACTGTTGGACTTATAAAAATTTATTTGGTAGCGTTCGATTCAGCATACAAAACTACATTAAAATATGCTATCATTTGACGCATAATTTTGATATTCGATTTTTTTCCTCTCCCCGTGCAAAAACCATTAGGGGTGAAACTTTAGAAAATCCTTTCTTAGCAGAAGTTTATGTCATAAGAAGTATTTTTACCACGATTTTCAAGATTTTAGGTTCAGTAGTTTGCGCTGTGCGTTAATTAGTCCCCTAATCCAGACTTTATTTTATATACTATATTAGATATGCGATTTTGCGGTGAATCGATGATCGAAAATTAGTCCAATATCATTTGAAATATTACATAACAGAGGAGAAAGTACGAAGAAAGACGAAGAAGAAATGACGAATTACAAAAGTCTTGTAATTTTTTTTTTCAAAATGTTGAATTTTTCCATAGTAATAACGTATTAAAACATAAATTTCCTTAAAAATTATCTTTATTTCCTAGATTTCGAATCTGTGAATTTTCCTATAAATGAAATTGGCGATATGACTTGAGAAAATAGATAATATCATATTTGCTTAAATAAAATGGTAATATTCGTTGATCTGAGTTCGAGTTTATAAATATCACATGCTTTCGGAATTACGGCGAAAAACATTTTAAAAAGTATGAAATTATTTTTCAATATGCATGTGTGGCAGAAATTCACACTAAAATTTAAGTTTTCGATTCCATTTTTAAAATATTAACTGATATCTATATAAGTTACAATGAATATGAAAATGTACTCAAAAAATGATCTCTTTCACCTAAAAAAAAACACTATTTGTGAGAACATCCTCAAGCTAATGTCACGCTTATGCATTTTTAGCTTAAAATCACATTGTTTGGTGACAAAAGAAAAAGAAAAAATTGTAAAGAAACAAATAGTAATTACACATGTGACTCACAATTACATCTGCTTGTTTCTTCTATAAGTCACGTGATGGGACAATTAGATATAAAAATAAAAGAAAAGAACAGAACAGAAAGAAAATGTCGTTAAAATTTCATCTAATCAAATTTTCAGATTCGTTTCCATATCTAACGCAAGCGATAAAGAGCCAAATATTGCGTTTCAAGTGTAATATTTCTTATTAAATTAATTTTTAAGCATTACAAATATTTCTTTCAGGTTTTGATTAAATGTTTCCGTTTTTTAATATTATCACTCATTAAAACGGATTTCCTTTTTTTTTTGTTTTTCATTTAAATAAAATTAGTAACAGTTTTTCTTTTATTTTTCGAGGTTTAATAGCCGTTTCATTTTTTTTTTTTATCAACGATGAATTTCGCCAAGAAATAAAATGGTAACCTTATCGCCCAAAATAACAGAATTTACCGTCATAATTTTAAAACTAATATAGGTAGAATAATGTGTTATAGCTTAAAACCTTCCCTGAAACAATACCTATCTAACGGTATATGTTCCGTAAAAATCCATGCTGTAGAACTCGAAATCTAGGCGTTCGGAACGAAATTTCCGTTTGGATTTTATATATATATAATAGAATAGATAATAGATTTTATATATATATAATAGAATAGATAATAGATTATGTGTTATGAACTATCTCAAAGTTTAAAACAGATCGCATTGTTAGATTTCCTAATTTTAACAATATCGCGTTATGTTAGTTCCACATTCCACCACCAGGGAGTGCACTCTATTCTTAACGAAAGCGTATCTGAACGAAACTCCTTCATGCAACCTTTCCGTAGGTACATGAATCGGGAGGGTGGCGGTCTTAACCAGTAATTTAAGATAATTGCTGAAATTACTACGAAAAATATTTTAAAGGGGCTCTACGCGGGCTCCTAATAGAGTTAGAGGAAATCGGAAGACGGCAAAATAATCGCGGGGAAAAGTTTGCTTGGGTGCTTCGGAGCTGCTTTTGGCGCGAGATCTAAGCTCTATGACCAATAGGAGCCCAGATATTTAAGGAAATATGAAGTAACAAAGTCCAAAATAATAGAATCTTCCGTAATAATTCTATAACAAATCTAGGTAGAATGATGTGTCATAGCTTAAAACCTTCCTTGGAACAATACCTATCTAACGGTATAAGTTCCGTAAAAATCCATGCGGTAGAACTCGAAATCTCGGCGTTCGGAACGAAATTTCCGTTTGGATTTTATGGTCTATTTATCCAAACGAATCTTGAATCAAACTAAATGTATCAGTGAGTTTGACATTGTGATTTAAAGCAATCTGGAGCCTAATTGAAATGTCCTTTTGTACTGCAGAAAACGACATGAACGCCATTGTGTATTATATTTTCTAATGTGCAGGCAAATTTTCCGCTATTAAGATCTCAACTCTTTTAATTGATCAATCACAGTAGGATTTGGTAAAGAATGATATTACAATATGCAATATAATAAAACAAAACCTGTAAAATTATTTAACTAATAAAGCAAACAAACTGACGAAATACATCCAGTAAAACTTTTTTTAAAAGCTGATCTTTCATATTGGGGTCCATCTGTTTATAGAACTTTCTCCCCATAATTCTGTAACTAAGGAAAGTAGAATGATACGCAATAAACTAAAACCTCCCAAACATTGTCTAATCAACAAAGCAAGTATTATCAATATCCGCCATGTAGAACTTTTTGAAAAGTCTAATCTTTCATAATCGGTTTCACATGATTATGGAACTTTCCGCCTTTCTTTTATGACTAAGCAACGTAGCATAATATGCAAAATACTAAAACCATATCTGAATAGGTATGTAACTAACAATGGAATTCCTATCAAAATCCGTTCTGTAGAACTTTTTAAAAATGCTAAACTTTCATAATCTGGTTCAACTGATTATAGGACTTTCCACCACATCTCTATTGTTAAGAAATGCAGAAGGGTATAGTATATACTAAAACCCTGCCTGAAACATTATCTAACTAACAGTGCAAATTCAATCGAAATCCATTCTGCTGAATCTTTTAAAAAGACTAATCTTTCATAATCGGGTTCATATGATTATCTAACTTTTAAACATAGTTATATGTATAAGCAACGTACAAGGATATGTTATATGCCAAAATCTTCCCTGAAAAAGTATATAACTATTATTTCGATTCTCATCAAAATCAAGTCAGGTGAACCCATGTTATATGCAGCCGGGACGAAAATCCCATTTGCATTTTACTTTCGTATATATAGTAGAAGCAGAAGTAAATAGATCGATAAGAATATTGAATCTTAAAATTTATGAAACTAAGTTATTCCTCGTTGTCTCTGCTGAATAATTTTAAAGACTTTTCAGTCGTCGAGTATTGAGATTTACAATTATGTCTGCAACAATTGTATTTCATTTTGAGCCATAACATTTTCGGTAAAATGAGCATATTTGGTGTGGGTTCCGATATTATAAATTTTTTTTTTTTCAAAATCGCCATTTAAACTACGCACATGAAATTCTAAGTGTCTCTTAGTACTGCAGTAAACGTTTCGCTTTTAAATCAGTGAAAAATGAAGTTATAACTTAATTTTATTTAATAATAAAAAATACTTTTAATTAAAAAAACAGTTAATTAAATTTTTCTGCAGTGTTACTATTGAATAATGATTAAAGCCATTCAATAAATAGCAAGCCACAATGTTTGGCACAGTTTGCAATTAAATTTGGTACTTTTCCACTATAGACGCCTTGGCGTTTTTTTAAATAGCTTGGCGCAATTCGGACATCAGAAAGAGAGATTTATTGCTAATTGATATAAACAGTTAAGAAAACCAACTTGATGAAATTTTTGTTTGTTTATATGTGTATATTATTAAAGTTTTTTACATACAAATTACGGTACTACTACTTAGTTATCCCGTCGATCAAAAATCTATCGCCAAACTATAAGATTAAATGCCAATAATGGTTGATTATAAATGTCACATACACTTGACTTTAAGCAAGTTACACGTATTTACGACATCAAGTGATTTTTATTTCGACGTTATAGTTGTATTTTTATTAATATTATACTAATTTATTTGTTCTTTCGTTATTTAAAATAAAAATTATGTCAATTTGTATAATTTGGCGATTTATATAATTTAGCGAAATTGTTCGACAGGATAACTAAGTAGTACCCAGATTACTGCTATTTCTATATAAAATTAGATGAATAGCATCTTTATGTTAAATAAATTATATAAACCTAAAAAAAATGCTTGTGTATATGAAATGAAACAGCGAATTGGTTGACAGAAAATATGTTGCCAATTTTCCTTCCCCGCCAATGCTATTTTCTCTATTTCGCCAAGATCCCTATACTGGAAAAGTACCAAAATATGTTTGCACGTTTAGGATTGAAATAAATGGCGCAATGGCGTACATTTTGGTATGGTGTTGGTATATCGTAAATGTAGCAAAATTTCTCCAAAAAACTATTTCTCAAATTTCGCCAATTCTCTGTAAATTCGGTAATAGAATTGGTTCGCTTTAAAAACACAGAATCAATTTTAACCTTTCCTAAGTTAATTGTGTGTCAAACCACGCCCGGTAACATGCGCCATTTGTCTGTAGGCTCAATTATGTAACTTATCTGTACCTAATATGCCAATTGTCTGTGGACTCGATTACGTAATTTATCTCCTTAATTAAGGCATACTTTAAAAACTACATCTACTTTCCAATTTTCCTGATTTTAGATCAATGGGTATTGTTGTTATAAAGCTTGGGGCAATTCGGGCTTCAGAAAGTGCGATTTGTGACCAAATGATATGAACAGCTCTGAAAACAAATAAAATGACTTTTATGCTTTTTAAAATATGTATTCCTATATATAAACCTTTTATTTATGAATATTAATATTTGTGTTATTTATATACAATTTACTTATGTTTTTATATAAAAAGAGATAAGTGTCTTCTTTATAGTAAATAAATTCTATAATTATTGAACAGAAAATATGCATAAAAACTTTCCTTTTCTCTCCAAACCCATTTCTTCCACTTCGCAAAGGAAACATTTGGAAATTACAGAATTTACCCCCTTGCTCTATGACTAAACAGTGTCGAACAATATATTATATACTAAAACTATCTCTGAAAAATTGCCAAACTAACAATGCAAATTCTATCAAAAACCTTTTATTATAACTTTTTTTAAAGGCTAAATTGTGATAATTGAGTTCACCAGATTACAGTATTTCCCACAAAACTGTATGGCTAAACAACGTAGAAGGACATGGTTTATACTGAAACCTTTCCTTGAAAATTATCTAATTACAGTCCAAGTTCCATCGAAACACATTCGGCAAAATCTTTTATAAAGGCTAATTTTTCATTATCAGGTTCATCTCATAAAAGAACTTTAAACCATAATGCGATTCCAAGCAACGTAGAACGACGTGTTACGTACTAAAACCTTCCCCGAAAAATTACCTATCTAACAGTGTAAGTTCAGCAAAACCCGAGTTCTAAGCAGCCGGAATGAAATTTCCATTTGAATTACATATATATATATATATAAGTAGAATTAGATTTTTCCAAAAATGCAGTCTTCTACTTGAAAAATAATCAATATTGTGAATGTCGCTCAAACCGAAGCCACGCTTGTGCATTTTTGGCTTAAAATTAAATTGTTTGGCTATAAAATGAAATCGTAAATAAACAGACAATATGAAACTCACAAGTACCGACATTTTTATAATTACATCTGCTAGTTTCTTCTAAAAGTCACATGATGGATGAGTTAAATAAAATAAAAAGTAAATTATAAAAAAAATTCTAAAAAAAAACAAAATTGTCACTCAGGTATTATCTTATCAGATTTGCTGATGCATTTTTTTTTTTAACCTGACGCAAGCGATAAATTGCCAGATATAGTTTAAAACTGCAATCTTTCATATTGAATAAATATTTAAGCATTAAAACATTACCTTTCATTTTTAAATTCGATATTGTCGTTTTATAATTTTGCCACTCGTCAAAACTGTTTTTCTTTTCTCTTTTTTTTCTTTTAAACAAAATTAATAAAAGTTTTCTTCCGATGTGTACGGCCATTTTAGTACATTTATCAACGAAATTTATCGCCAATAAAATAACAGTAACCCTTTCGCCCAAAATAACGCAACTTTCCGTCATAATTCTATAACTATTCTAGGTAGAATGATGTGTTATAACTTAACACCTTCCCTGAAACAATACCTATCTAGCGGTATAAGTTCCGTCAAAATCCATCCAGTAGAACTCGATATCTCGGCGTTCGGATCGAAATTTACGTTTGGATTCTATATATATAATAGATAACAGAATAGATAATAGATTTTATATATATGTATAATAGAATAGATAATAGATTATGTGTTATGAACTATCTCAAAGTTTAAAACAGATCGCATTGTTAGATTTCCCAATTTTAACAATATCGCGTTATGTTAGTTCCACATTCCACCACCAGGGAGCGCACTCTATTCTTAACGAAAGCGTATCTGAACGAAACTCCTTCATGCAACCTTTCCGTAGATACATGAGTCGGGAGGGTGGCGGTCTTAACCAATAATTTAAGATAATTGCTGAAATTACTACGAAAAATATTTTAAAGGGGCCCTACGCGGGCCCCTAATAGAGTTAGAGGAAATCGGAAGACGGCAAAATAATCGCGGGGAAAAGTTTGCTTGGGTGCTTCGGAGCTACTTTTGGCGCGAGATCTAAGCTCTACGACCAATAGGAGCCCAGATATTTAAGGAAATATGAAGTAACAAAGTCCAAAATAACAGAATTTTCCGTAATAATTCTATAACTAATCAAGGTAGAATGATGTGTTATAGCTTAAAACCTTCCCTGAAATGATACCTATCTAACGGTATAAGTTCTGTAAAAATCCATGTAGTAGAACTCGAAATCTCGGCGTTCGGAACGAAATTTCCGTTTGGATTTTATATATATAATAGATAGACTAGCAGGCTCTGCCCGCTGCGCTGGTCAATATTTCCAAATGAACCTTGGATTAAACTAAATGGTGAATTTGAACTTGTATTTTAAACAATATGGATCTTTAGCTTGACCTTGCACATTACTGAAAACGATGCGAACGCCATTGCGACATAATGTAATCTTAAGCGTTGGACAAAATTTAGCAATTAAGAAGTAATTGTTTTAGTTGATTATAAACAGCGCACTTATGGTCGGGTAATGAGACCGTTATGACAACAGGAATTTATACCTCTGTAACTAATCAACATATAATGAAATCGTATATACTAACACCATTCCTAAAAGTCATGAAACAGGGCCACTTGTAACAAAATATGTTCTGTAGATTTTTTTAAAAAGGCTAAACTTTCATAATCAGGTTCACTTAATTTTTGAACTTTTACTGTTGCTCTATAACTAAGTACCCTTGAACAATATGTATGCACTAAAACATTTCCAAAATTATTACCTAACTAATTGTGGTGTATCCTACGAAAGTATTATAAACAATCGGAATGAAATACAAATTTCCGTTGTAAATATATAGTAGATGATGCTGATGCGATTTTGTGTAATAGAATTCATAGTAAAGTTTTCGCTTCAAACATAAACAATGCTTTCAACATTAAAACTAATACACCAATATGTGAAGTATCCGAATACGGAAGGTTAACTTGAATTCTCATGAGCAACTACTCAAAGAAAAATGAATATGTGGCTTTTGTGATACTTTTATGTCAGCCGGGCGCAGGTAATAAATCAATAAAGATTGTTTTCATAGCATATTCTTATTTTATTATTTTCATTTAAAACACAAACCTTTCAATCATTTCATTTAAAATGCATGCCTTATACTAATTTCATTTAAAAAACTGAAAAGATAAAAAATAACAGGAAATAATGTCATAATTAAAAACAAAAAAAAAATATTTTTAATTTACATACGCAAAATGTAACTACTGCTACTGGGAATTTTAAAAATGCTATAGCGATATGTGCGCTCGGTTGTTATAAATGTACCCATTTTTTCTTCTTATCGAGGAGCAATTTATAAATCGCACAATATTATTCCAATTCCAATTTCTTTCATTGAGGAACCTATGACCGGAAAAAATGGAAAAAGACTCTTGTAGATTCTTCGGATGACGGCATCTGACGCCATAAACCGATTTTATATATATGAAAATAATTTTTAAGTCGTTACAAACATTGCTTTCATACTTAAATATTTTCATTGGTACTACTTGTTATCCCGTCGACCAATTTCGCCAAATTATATAAATCGCCAAACCATTCGCCAAATTATATAAATTGACATAATCTTTATTTTAAATAACGAAATAACAAATAAATTAGTATAACATTGATAAAAATACAAATAAAACGTCGAAATTAAAATCACTTGATGACGTAAACACGTGTAGCTTGTTTAAATTCAAGTGAATTTGATATTTACGATCAACCATTATTGGCATTTAATCTTATAGTTTGACGATAGATTTTTGGTCGACGGAATATCTAAGTAGTACCTTTTCCATTTTTGTTTTATAACGCTAAATTCTCAGTAATTTTATTCCTTTTATTTTACATAAAATCACTATTTCTTTAAAAAAATTAAGATGCTTGCATTTTTATTTCAAACTCATAGAGCCATTTTTATTTTTTAGCCAAAAGGGTTGATTTGAATTTTTTCCGTTGCTAGAGTAACGGATGTAATGATAGATATTTTGAGGTTTAGATGCCAAAGACACCGCCAAATTAGAAAAATATGAAATGTGTCATGAACTGTTGGACTTATAAAAATTTATTTGGTAACATTCGATTCAGCATACAAAACTACATTAAAATATGCTATCATTTGACGCATAATTTTGATATTCGATTTTTTTCCCCTCCCCGTGCAAAAACCATTAGGGGTGACACTTTAGAAAATCCTTTCTTAGCAGAAGTCTATGTCATAAGAAGTATTTTTACCACGATTTTCAAGATTTTAGGTTCAGTAGTTTGCGCTGTGCGTTAATCAGTCCCCTAATCCAGAGTTTATTTTATATACTATATTAGATATACCATTTTGCGGTGAATCGATGATCGAAAATTAGTCCAATATCATTTGAAATATTACATAACAGAGGAGAAAGTACGAAGAAAGACGAAGAAGAAATGACGAATTAAAAAAGACTTGTAATTTTTTTTTTTCAAAATGTTGAATTTTTCGATAGTAATAACGTATTAAAACATAAATTTCCTTAAAAATTATCTTTATTTCCTAGATTTCGAATCTGTGAATTTTCCTATAAATGAAATTGGCGATATGACTTGAGAAAATAGATAATATTTGCTTTAGTAAAATGGGTAATATTCGTTGATCTGAGTTCGAGTTTATAAATATCACATGGTTTCGGAATTACGGCGAAAAACATTTTAAAAAGTATGAAATTATTTTACAATATGTATGTGTGGCAGAAATTCACACTGAAATTTAAGTATTCGATTCCATTTTTAAAATATTAACTGATATCTATATAAGTTACAATTGAATATGAAAATGTACTCAAAAAATGATCTCTTTCACCTAAAAAAACACCATTTGTGAGAACATCCTCAAGCTATTGTCACGCTTATGCATTTTTGGCTTAAAATTATATTGTTTGGCGACAAAAGAAAAATAAAAAATGTAAAGAAACAAATAGTAATTACACATGTGACTCACAATTACATCTGCTTGTTTCTTCTATAAGTCACGTGATGGGACAATTAGATATAAAAAAAAGAAAAGAACAGAACAGAAAGAAAATGTCGTTAAAATTTCATCTAATCAAATTTTCAGATTCGTTTCCATATCTAACGCAAGCGATAAAGGGCCAAATATTGCGTATCAAGTGTAATATTTCTTATTAAATTAATTTTTAAGCATTACAAATATTTCTTTCAGGTTTTGATTAAATGTTTCCGCTTTTTAATATTATCACTCATTAAAACGGATTTTCTTCTTCTTTTTTTCTTTCTTTTTTTTCATTTAAATAAAATTAGTAACAGTTTTTTCTTTTATTTTTCGAGGTTTAATAGCCGTTTCAATTTTTTTTTTATCAACGATGAATTTTGCCAAGAAATAAAATGGTAACCTTATGGCCCAAAATAACAGAATTTTCCGTCATAATTCTAAAACTAATATAGGTAGAATAATGTGTTATAGCTTAAAACGTTCCCTGAAACAATACCTATCTAACGGTAGAGGTTCCGTAAAAATCCATGCAGTAGAACGCGAAATCTAGGCGTTCGGAACGAAATTTCCGTTTGGATTTTATATATATAATAGATAGATAATAGAATAGATAATAGATTATATATATATATAATAGAATAGATAATAGATTATGTGTTATGAACTATCTCAATGTTTAAAACAGATCACATTGTTAGATTTCCTAATTTTAACAATATCGCGTTATGTTAGTTCCACATTCCACCCCCAGGGAGCGCACTCTATTCTCAACGAAAGCGTATCTGAACGAAATTCCTTCATGCAACCTTTCCGTATATACATGAATCGGGAGGGTGGTGGTCTTAACCAATAATTTAAGATAGTTGCTGAAATTACTACGAAAAATATTTTAAAGGGGCCCTACGCGGGCCCCTAATAGAGTTAGAGCAAATCGGAAGACGGCAAAATAATCGCGGGAAAAAGTTTGCTTGGGTACCTCGGAGCTACTTTTGGCGCGAGATCTAAGCTCTACGACCAATAGGAGCCCAGATATTTAAGGAAATATGAAGTAACAAAGTCCAAAATAATAGAATTTTCCGTAATAATTCTATAACTAATCTAGGTAGAATGATGTGTTATAGCTTAAAACCTTCCCTGGAACGATACCTATCTAACGGTATAAGTTCCGTAAAAATCCATGCGGTAGAACTCGAAATCTCGGCGTTCGGAACGAAATTTCCGTTTGGATTTTATATATATAATAGACTAGCAGGCTCTGCCCGCTGCGCTGGTCAATATTTCCAAATGAACCTTGGATTAAACTAAATGGTGAATTTGAACTTGTATTTTAAACAATATGGATCTTCAGCTTGACCTTGCACATTACTGAAAACGATGCGAACGCCATTGCGACATAATGTAATCTTAAGCGTTGGACAAAATTTAGCAATCAAGAAGTAATTGTTTTAGTTGATTATAAACAGCGCACTTATGGTCGGGTAATGAGACCGTTATGACAACAGGAATTAATACCTCTGTAACTAATCAACATATAATGAAATCGTATATACTAACACCATTCCTAAAAGTCATGAAACAGGGCCACTTGTAACAAAATATGTTCTGTAGATTTTTTTAAAAAGGCTAAACTTTCATAATCAGGTTCACTTAATTTTTGAACTTTTACTGTTGCTCTATAACTAAGTACCCTTGAACAATATGTATGCACTAAAACATTTCCAAAATTATTACCTAACTAATTGTGGTGTATCCTACGAAAGTATTATAAACAATCGGAATGAAATACAAATTTCCGTTGTAAATATATAGTAGATGATGATGATGCGATTTTGTGTAATAGAATTCATAGTAAAGTTTTCGCTTCAAACATAAACGATGCTTTCAACATTAAAACTAATACACCAATATGTGAAGTATCCGAATACGGAAGGTTAACTTGAATTCTCATGAGCAACTACTCAAAGAAAAATGAATATGTGGCTTTTGTGATACTTTTATGTCAGCCGGGCGCAGGTAATAAATCAATAAAGATTGTTTCATAGCATATTCTTATTTTATTATTTTCATTTAAAACACAAACCTTTCAATCATTTCATTTAAAATGCATGCCTTATACTAATTTCATTTAAAAAACTGAAAAGATAAAAAATAACAGGAAATAATGTCATAATTAAAAACAAAAAAAAAACATTTTTAATTTACATACGCAAAATGTAACTACTGCTACTGGGAAATTTAAAAATGCTATAGCGATATGTTCGCTCGGTTGTTATAAATGTACCCATTTTTTCTTCTTATCGAGGAGCAATTTATAAATCGCACAATATTATTCCAATTCCAATTTCTTTCATTGAGGAACTTATGACCGGAAAAAATGGAAAAAGACTCTTGTAGATTCTTCGGATGACGGCATCTGACGCCATAAACCGAGTTTATATATATGAAAATAATTTTTAAGTCGTTACAAACATTGCTTTCATACTTAAATATTTTCATTGGTACTACTTGTTATCCCGTCGACCAATTTCGCCAAATTATATAAATCGCCAAACCATTCGCCAAATTATATAAATTGACATAATCTTTATTTTAAATAACGAAATAACAAATAAATTAGTATAACATTAATAAAAATACAAATAAAACGTCGAAATTAAAATCACTTGATGACGTAAACACGTGTAGCTTGTTTAAATTCAAGTGAATTTGATATTTACGATCAACCATTATTGGCATTTAATCTTATAGTTTGACGATAGATTTTTGGTCGACGGAATATCTAAGTAGTACCTTTTCCATTTTTGTTTTATAACGCTAAATTCTCAGTAATTTTATTCCTTTTATTTTACATAAAATCACTATTTCTTAAAAAAAATTAAGATGCTTGCATTTTTATTTCAAACTCATAGAGCCGTTTTTATTTTTTAGCCAAAAGGGTTGATTTGAATTTTTTCCGTTGCTAGAGTAACGGATGTAATGATAGATATTTTGAGGTTTAGATGCCAAAGACACCGCCAAATTAGAAAAATATGAAATGTGTCATGAACTGTTGGACTTATAAAAATTTATTTGGTAACATTCGATTCAGCATACAAAACTACATTAAAATATGCTATCATTTGACGCATAATTTTGATATTCGATTTTTTTCCCCTCCCCGTGCAAAAACCATTAGGGGTGACACTTTAGAAAATCCTTTCTTAGCAGAAGTCTATGTCATAAGAAGTATTTTTACCACGATTTTCAAGATTTTAGGTTCAGTAGTTTGCGCTGTGCGTTAATCAGTCCCCTAATCCAGAGTTTATTTTATATACTATATTAGATATACCATTTTGCGGTGAATCGATGATCGAAAATTAGTCCAATATCATTTGAAATATTACATAACAGAGGAGAAAGTACGAAGAAAGACGAAGAAGAAATGACGAATTAAAAAAGACTTGTAATTTTTTTTTTTCAAAATGTTGAATTTTTCGATAGTAATAACGTATTAAAACATAAATTTCCTTAAAAATTATCTTTATTTCCTAGATTTCGAATCTGTGAATTTTCCTATAAATGAAATTGGCGATATGACTTGAGAAAATAGATAATATTTGCTTTAGTAAAATGGGTATTATTCGTTGATCTGAGTTCGAGTTTATAAATATCACATGGTTTCGGAATTACGGCGAAAAACATTTTAAAAAGTATGAAATTATTTTACAATATGTATGTGTGGCAGAAATTCACACTGAAATTTAAGTATTCGATTCCATTTTTAAAATATTAACTGATATCTATATAAGTTACAATTGAATATGAAAATGTACTCAAAAAATGATCTCTTTCACCTAAAAAAACACCATTTGTGAGAACATCCTCAAGTTAATGTCACGCTTATGCATTTTTGGCTTAAAATCACATTGTTTGGCGACAAAAGAAAAATAAAAAATGTAAAGAAACAAATAGTAATTACACATGTGACTCACAATTACATCTGCTTGTTTCTTCTATAAGTCACGTGATGGGACAATTAGATATAAAAAAAAGAAAAGAACAGAACAGAAAGAAAATGTCGTTAAAATTTCATCTAATCAAATTTTCAGATTCGTTTCCATATCTAACGCAAGCGATAAAGAGCCAAATATTGCGTATCAAGTGTAATATTTCTTATTAAATTAATTTTTAAGCATTACAAATATTTCTTTCAGGTTTTGATTAAATGTTTCCGTTTTTTAATATTATCACTCATTAAAACGGATTTTCTTCTTTTTTTTTTTCATTTAAATAAAATTAGTAACGGTTTTTCTTTTATTTTTCGAGGTTTAATAGCCGTTTCAATTTTTTTTATCAACGATGAATTTCGCCAAGAAATAAAATGGTAACCTTATCGCCCAAAATAACAGAATTTTCCGTCATAATTCTAAAACTAATATAGGTAGAATAATGTGTTATAGATTAAAACCTTCCCTGAAACAATACCTATCTAACGGTATAGGTTCCGTAAAAATCCATGCAGTAGAACTCGAAATCTAGGCGTTCGGAACGAAATTTCCGTTTGGATTTTATATATATAATAGATAATAGAATAGATAATAGATTATATATATATATAATAGAATAGATAATAGATTATGTGTTATGAACTATCTCAAAGTTTAAAACAGATCGCATTGTTAGATTTCCTAATTTTAACAATATCGCGTTATGTTAGTTCCACATTCCACCACCAGGGAGCGCACTCTATTCTTAACGAAAGCATATCTGAACGAAACTCCTTCATGCAACCTTTCCGTAGATACATGAATCGGGAGGGTGGCGGTCTTAACCAATAATTTAAGATAATTGCTGAAATTACTACGAAAAATATTTTAAAGGGGCTCTACGCGGGCCCCTAATAGAGTTAGAGGAAATCGGAAGGCGGCAAAATAAACGCAGGGAAAAGTTTGCTTGGGTGCTTCGGAGCTACTTTTGACGCGAGATCTAAGCTCTACGACCAATAGGAGCCCAGATATTTAAGGAAATATGAAGTAACAAAGTCCAAAATAATAGAATTTTCCGTACCAATTCTATAACCAATCTAGGTAGAATGATGTGTTATAGCTTAAAACCTTCCCTGGAACGATACCTATCTAACGGTATAAGTTCCGTAAAAATCCATGCGGTAGAACTCGAAATCTCGGCGTTCGGAACGAAATTTCCGTTTGGATTATATATATATAATAGATAGATTATACTTTCTTAAAAATTACTTTAAATATTGTAAATGTTTTAGCGCTTTAATTTCAGTCATCGTGGCACTCAACGTGTTAATGTTCCCAATCGAACGTAGATAATTTTTTCTGATTTTAAACTGAAACCTAAAAACAAGTTTATTTTTAAACGTTATATATATAACATTTCAAGTATTTAGACAGGAAATTAAAATACAAGCTATTGCCATTTATTAATTCCTGTATTTCAGATATAATATTTTCCCAAAGTTAAATAGAAAACTATGTACAGTCGTGGAAAAAAAAAGTAAACACCCGCTAATAACGCTGCAACTAATTGTAATAGAAAAAAAATTACTGGTACCAAACGATTGCAAAAACAGCCTACATTTAAATGATCTAAATAAAACTTGCTTCGCTGCTATCTACAAATCAAAAATAGACGAAACTTTGTTTTTTTAATCACAACACCCAATTTTGGCAATATATTTTAAATCTTCGGTTCAATCTATGCCTAGAAATGAAATTTCAAGTCATTTGTATGATAAGTTTTTGTATTATAAACTTTCAAAATTTAGAGCTTCTAATGTTAAATTGCATTTTCATATTTTTACTAATATCTCCTTAAATTAAAATCGTAATGTGATATTTTTTTGTTTAATTTATAATACTAAAAATCCAAACATAAATAACCTGAATTTGCAATTTTAAAAATTTTGTAATGTGAATTATGATCTATGAAATTAATATTAAAAAAAATATGAATTGCAACCTACAATTTTTTTGATAGATTTATATTTATTATTGCCTGTTTTATGAAAATTCCCAATTTCAATTTTTTTTTCAAAATAGCTTTCGAACTATGAGTAAAAATCGTCAAAATGAAGGTTTAAGGGACCGTCTATGATGTTCAGAAAAGCATAATTTGAAATATATATATATATATATTACTCATTTTAATGAAACATTTTGACTGGCAATAGTCGAAACATTTTAAGCGAGTGAGATGTTCATATTGGAAATAAATAATACATTAAAATAAATGGCATAGTCATTCTGTAGCATTTCATCAATCGAGTACCGAACTTCAAATTGGATACAGCCCCTAAAATAGGCTCATTTTAAAATAAATTATTTCTCGGAAACTAATCATACGAATTTCATGAAAATTTGGATTTAGGCTGATTGACGAGTAAAGATTGAGCTTGTTTTTATATGTAGATGGACCTCTAAGGAATTTTTTCATCCATATTTTAATTGTAGACTTTATTTTCGATCTTTTGGTACCAGTAACTTTCTTCTACAATAATTTTTTGCAGAGTTAGCAGGGGTGTTTACTTTTTTTCCCACGACTGTACAGTAGTGAAAAAAAAAAGTAAACACACCTTATTAACTCTTCAAAAATTATCGTAGAATAAAGTTACTAGTACCACACGAATGGTACTAAAGTTTACTTTGAAATAATGTATATAACATTTGCTTAGGAGGCCATCTACATATTAAAACGAACCAAAACTTTGTTTTTTCATTAGCAGTACACAATTCTGACAGCATAAGTGAACTCTACACCAATCAATGAACGAAAAAACAATTTTTTATGCAATTCGTACGATAAGTTTCCGAGAAATTAATTATTTTAAAACGAGCATATTTTAGGGGCTGTATCCAAATTTAAGTTTTGTACTCGACTGCTGACCGAGAGAGCCTTGATCATGGCATCTTAAGCACCACTCAAGCAGTCATTGGAGACTGATAGGTTACAAGATAGGATTAATAAATTTCAAAATATCTAGTTACTTCTAATGGCCCTTAACCTATCATTTTATATCATTTTGCCGTTTTGTAAGCATAATTTAAAAACTACGTGGAAGAAAAATGTGAAATTTTCGATTTCTATAAACGAGGATGATTATTATCTATAAATATTATAATTAATTATAATTAATTATAATTAAAATAAATATTATGATAAATCTAAATCCAATAAAAAAATTGTATGTTGCAATTCATAATTTTTTCGAATTTCATA
Source organism: Maratus speciosus (assembly GCA_963932465.1). NCBI lineage: Eukaryota > Metazoa > Arthropoda > Arachnida > Araneae > Salticidae > Maratus > Maratus speciosus. Next base: position 288,785,660 of record OZ010799.1, read on the forward strand.
ATTCATATCATAAAATTATAAAAATTGCAAATTCAACGTATTTATGTTTAGGTATTTTTGTATTATTACCACACAAAAAATTAGCACATTAGGAGTATAATTTCAGGAGATATTAACAAAAATATGAAAATGTAATTCAACATTAGAAGCACTCAATTTTGAATGCTTATAATTCGAAAACTTATTATTCCAATGACTTCAAATTTGGTGTATCGGCATAGTTTGAACCGAAACTTTGAAGCATGTTATTAAAATTGAGTATTGCCATTAAAAATGATGTTTGGGTTCGTTTTAATATGTAGATGACCCCGTAAGCAAATTTCATTTACATCATTTAAAAGTAGACTTTATTTCCAATCGTTCGGTACCAGTAACTTTCTTCTACGAAAATTTGTTGAGGAATTAGTAGGGGTGTTTACTTTTTTTTCCACGACTGTACATTTATAAAATTAAACTGCGAAAAATGAAATATTTTTAAATTAAGATATTGGTAAGATCTGTATAAACTATCACGCATGAGTGTAAATTACCATTTCGAAAAACAAGCCCGGTGTTTCTGATTTTAAAATTGATTTTAAGATTAGAGGTGTTTTTAACACAGAATGTAGGATTGTCATTAACATTGAGAGTGAAGTTAATTGAATATAATTATTTAATTTTCTGAATTAAAAGAAAAAATCTCTAAAATTATGAAAATCCTTGAGTGAAAATAAAGAAAAAAATTATGATTCCGTATGTTTTTTGTGTTTGCTTAATTGTACATGTTTTGGCGATTTATTGAAATCATTGATTCGTACAACAACAACAACAAAATGAACGTGCTCTTAGTTCTGAGGGAAAGGAATCGGAACTGAAATAAAAAATAGTTAATTTATAAGGGACTGAAACAGGGACGGCACCAATCTATTTTATTTTAACTGAACCGGGTCGATAACCGGAAGACTGGCAACAAAATGTTTTTTAAAGATTTGATTTTAAATAACGCGAGAAGGTAAATAGTATCACTTTAAACTGATATAAATATAACGACGGACAAGTCTCTAAGCAATTTTAGGCAGAGCTACCTAGAACTTTATTTATTAGTACTATGTCACCAAATAAAGATTGCTTACGTATAGAACCTAAAAAACAGAACTCAGTCCTTTTAACAATAATTAAGGAAATCGCTCTAAAAAGAGAGAATTATAATTCATTCCTTCTAAAACATCTGTAGTTTTTATTAAGTTGCGCGGTATCATTAAGGCTGTTTTCAAATCCAAAAGGGTAACTTTATGACATAAGTTTTAACTAATGTTTGTTCGGAAATGCATGAAACTAGCAGGTGTTGTTCAGAAACTATGTAATCGAACTGTGTTTTCCTTTTTCTGCAAACGCAATAGATCTTTCAGACGATATTGTCAAAGTGGGCGTTTTGAACCGAATTTCCGCGAGTAAGATTAATAACCACTCAAAGAAGGGTGAAAAACGTCTTTGTCATATGATCAATATCGCTTAATACTCAATAGGTAATTTATGTATCAAAAAATGGAAAACACAGTTCGATTTCAACTCGCTTCCATAGACAGGCCTTCCAAATTTAAATCTTTCCGCTAAAAAATGAATTTGTAAATGCGTCAAAATATTTTGAACTTGTTGAACAGAGCAGTTGAGAAAAGCCTTAATGAAAGTCATACATTCGGTACATGCAAAAGTTCATACAGTTTTTGTTTCCACGTGAAATCGCATATTGACATCAGAATATTTGTTCTAGTTGAAAGTGACAACTTGTTAAATGGTAAAAAAAAATTTTTTTAATCAACCAGACTACAGTAATGAAACGATTCCGTTTCCATGATATTGTTTGCTAGGGCGATTTATGGGAACAGAAAAATATTTTTTTCGTAGAAAAAAAAGAGAAAATTTTGACTGGCCGAATTTCTTCTTGCCTTGGTCTGTTGAACCTCGATAAAATCGATCCAGCCGGCAGTGTCAAAAATCAAATGCAGTATCTCCGACCTACAGCGCAAGAATATTTAACACATATTTATGCATAAAGTACAACGTTTAGTATTTTATGTATCTGCGAGACATGGAATACAGGATAATAACGTACTTAAACAACTACATTAGAATGTAGACTCGTAAAAAAATTAATACATTTTAAAATAAAAGAGAATATAGTTAAATAAATCCCAATATTAAATTAATATTAAGAACATTTTTTAAAGGGTTCCATAATTTATTATACCAAAATAAATTTGTAAAAGTTTAGTTAAACAAAACACAGTATCAGTATCAATTTCACACGAAAAGACCCTTGTTGGCCGTGACCAGCTAGGAAAAATCTAGGACTACTTTTCTGTCTACTTTCTCAGAAAACTTGGCTTGTTTTCAGAAAAAAAAAACAAGCCCGCACCGAGATCTATCCAAATGAAATATAAGTGGCCCGAGAACAACTCTGGCTTCGGCCAGACTGGGGCTCGTTGATAGCTTTATCTGATACTGAGTTTTTTAATAATTGTTAATTTGATTATCGTTAGGCTCATGTTAAATGTGCAGTCGTGAAAAAAATAGTAAACATCCGCAACTAACTATGCCACAATTATTTGTAGACAAAAATTACTGGTGCCAAACTACTGGATATAAATTCCACTTTTAAATGACGTATAAAAAATTTGCAGGGACCAAAACGAACCCAAACTTTGTTTTTATTCAATAGCAATAACCAACTTTGATACAATAAATTAATTCTACACCTTTCAATTAGCCAAAAAACAAATGTTCATAAAAATCACACGATTAGTGTCAGAGAAATAAATTATTTTAAACTATGCATATTTTAAGGGTTGTATCCAAATTGAAGTTCGGTACTCCATTGTTGAAATGCTACAGAATGAGTATGTTACTTTTATTAATGTATTATTTCTTGCCAACATGACCGTTTCACTTGCTTAAAATGTTTCAACTATTGCCAGCCCAAATGTCACAATAAAACAAGTAGAAATATATATATATTTTTTTCAAATTATGCTTTACTGCACATTATAGACGGCCCTTAAACCATCATTTTGAAGTCTTTTAATTGTAATTCGAAAACTACTTGTAAGAAAATTTGAAATTGAGAAATTGCATAGAGCAGAGCACAATAAAGAAAAATCTCTCACAAAAATTGTAGGTTGTACTTCATATTTTTTTCTATTAGGGTAACTAGAAGTGAGATGCCGTATTATACAAGATGCCGTATCACGTAGTAGTCCAGGCATTAGGTGGTCAAAAAGGACAAATAGGGGAAAGTTTTGGTGTAGTTTTGATATTTGGTGCCTTTATGTTTTGTGGGTCGCTGAATACGAATCTGAAGTTTGCCAACAAAATTTATCCCGGGAAACACGTTTTTTTGGCAAAAAACGGGAAAAAACAGGATTTTCTTTGTTTTTTTCCAAATAACTTCAAAATTATACATTTTGCGTAAAAGTCCTCAATACATAAATTAAAGATGATAAAATTTCCTACATTTTATGTATTAAAAGTTTTTTTCTCTGATCAATAGTTTAGCCGTGACAATGCCACAAAAATGGGAGTGAAAATCAAAAAATTCAGAGAAAACGGGAATTACGCCGCTGTACGTAGATTTAACATGAAAACTGACCATTTTACGCAAGCATTGACTATAAATTATACTAAAGATTATATGAATGACTATATTTTACAATGAAGTTGCTGATAATAAATAAGACGACTCATTATGAATCATTATTTAATTATAAATAAACATGTACATTAGTAAGTACATTTATTTAAAAAACAAAAAAAAATGTTATTTACGCTTTCTTTTACTTGAGGGTCCCTGCTTTTCACCGACATCTACAGCATAGAAAATAGACGTATGGAATTAGTGGGTGTTTTTATTACTACCAACAGTATAAAATAAATGTTTTTTTTAATAAAAAATATTTGATACCTTCTGGCATGACTTTTTCTTGACATTTTAGTTCAAGTACCATGTTTTTTTTTTCTTTTTTTTTGAACAGCAGAATTTAACTTAGTCACATAAATAAACTTTTGCACCATTATGCAACGGCAACAAGATTTAAATTGTAACGAAAATGTGAATTTGGTTGAAAATATTTTGTTTATACAGGAAAATTACAATGAAGAGCACATGAAGTTTTGCAAGAGCGAAATGTTTAAATTTATGGCAAAATTTGGACAAAAATTGCCAGTTGTATGTAGATATATCGGGATAAAATCATTTAAAATGTATTACTTGGCTGCAAATTCTGAGTGGTTACAAAATTGATCCAGACAAATTCTCCAAATTCAGATTTGATACAATGCAAATGCAAAACATAATGTAGGCATTTTCTCATGATATATTAATCATGATATCTTATGATTCCCTATCTTTACATAAGGTTCCTGTTAGGTTTCCTGTAATGTTTGTGCAGAAATAAATATGAATATACCACAGAATATGCATCACAGCAATTTTCATTAATGCTGTCCAATGTTTGTCCCGTACCTTAAATTTTAGAAAAAGAAATTTTAGAATTTGTTATAATAATAAAAAAACAGTTTTATCACTTTAGCTTCCATACCTTTAACACAGTATCATTAGAAATTATCAAGAAGAACGCAAAATCATGCGTCAATCAGGTTATGGAACATTTTTGAACGCATTCGGGCTACTATAATAAAATTTCATAGATTAATAACTTGAAAAACGATGTCTAAGTAATAATTTGTAAAACATATAACACGTTTGAAAACACAATTTCAACCAAAATCGAAAAAATAGCTGAAAAGTTTGTACATCCCTGTATATGAACTATAGATTTATCATATAAATCACAATATGCTAAAATTTAGAACTGTTAATGAACGCATAGCACAGCGTTAGCAATTTCCGGCAGTAACCGGGTATATAGATGTCTTGTGCAGCCCTATATATGATTTATAGAATTTATACACGCTAAATAGTATGCAATTTTTAAAATTTAAAAAAGTGTTCCACAACTGAAAACGCACTTCCATCAATTATTGCTCATACAAAGAAAAATATAACTGATTTATTTTGCGTGCCCCTGTATATGAAAGATCAATGGCACATCATATTCAATAGTAAGCATCTTATAGAGCACCTCGGAGATATATATCAATTTAAATACTTTTGAAAAGGTGTAACATGAACAAAATACACCACAAACAATTTTTCTCCATAGACTGTAATGTAACATAATTCTTTTTTAGTGTCCCTGTAAATGATCGATAAATACTACCCATACCATATTCTATAAGAAATCATCTTGTAGTGAACTTTATAGATATGTATATAAATTTCAAAGTGTTTGAAATTATGAAACATTATTAAAAACCACCATAAACGATTTTTCCCCATAGGCCGTAATATAATGAAATACTTTTGAATGTCCCTGTAACGAAATTATGACTGCTACACGCAACATTTTACAATACCTAACATTCAATAGTGAATATCAATAACATTTTTTTATTTCATGGCGATACGACTATATTGACGCCAAAAATAATTTTGGACAGCTAGAATCAGTAAATCACCCAACGTGCACTACCGTAATTCTCGTTTTTTCAGATTTTTCTTTTTTTCACACCAATTTTTGCGGCATTGTCACGGCTAAACCATTGATCAGAGAAAAAAACTTTTAATACGTAAAATGTAGGAAATTTTCTCTTCTTTAATTTATGTATTGAGGACTTTTGCGTAAAATGCATAATTTTGAAGTTATTTTGAAAAAACAAAGAAAATCCCGTTTTTTTCCAGTTTTTTGCCAAAAAAAGTGTTTCCCGGGATAAATTTTGTTGGCAAACTTCAGATTCGTGTTCAGCGACCTAAAAAACATAAAGGCACCAAATATCAAAACTACACCAAAACTTTCCCCTATTTTCTACCAAATGACTGGACTATAGTTTTCATATGTGCAGGCCATGTAGGGAAACTCTGCTCAATTGTAAGGAAGAGGGTTCCCTAGTGATACTTTAATTTCCATTTGCGTTCTTTTGTTTTTAATTTTTAAGTCGTACTTTTTTATTTATATTTCGTCTTAACACTTCTGGTAACTGTCCAAAATCCTTTACGCGACTTTTTTATTTGCTTATATAAGTATTAGCTTAAACATCAGAGAAATAAATCTGACTTTTTTAGAGAATACTGGTACCTGGCCTTTCTGCAAAGCACAAATGGTGGCCGGTTCCCGCTTCTTCACATCAGTGGGGGGCACCGGGGCATAAGTCTTGCCCAATACTTTGGGGTAAGTCAACAAAAATTTTTGAGGGTAAGATGCCGATTGTTTTCCCTTGGGGCAAGATGCCGGCTATTTTCCGTTGCGGTCAAATGCCTGGTTGTTTCTTTATTGTTTAAATTACTTTTAGCTATTAACTAACTTGTCAATAATTTTAATCAGATAATTGAAATCAGTGATTAAATCGTGATTTTAATCAACTGATTAAATAAATCATTGATTAAAATTATAAATTTTCTAAATGTTTAAAATGATATAAAGAAATATTAAGGTCTAAGGTGAACATAATTTGAAAGGTTTCTATATGTATTCTGCCTTAAACTTTATTGGCCTTATAAATAATTGTTTATTAATTATTAATTTTGATCATTGTTAAAAAATCTATGTTAAATGCAGTTATAAATATTTTTAATAAATGTAAATATCGGTAGTATATAATATAGTTTTAGATAACTAGGGGTTTTGGCCCTCTACGAACTATGCTCACCAATCTCCATCCAGACATCGCAGACAAATAAAACTGAAAGCAGATACACTGTGTTTCATAATGATATGGACGCCTAGTAATTTTGTGATATCTTGGCAAAAATTCAGAAATAATTATCGGAAAACTCCTATCTCGAGACAAATACAGTAATTTTACATAATACATAACTGTAAAAGAAATATCAAACTTTAAATTCATTGAAAATGTGAATTATCTAAAAACATAGTGTTGCAAAATGATATGAATATTGATCGAAATTATCACTAAACGAGCATGGAAAGTGAACAGGAATAATAAATTTCACTCCCAGAAGAAGAAATCGAAATATGCAAATTAGTTTAGCATATAAAGATACTTCACAGACTTGGAAATTTCCAAACCTGATCGCAAAGTGAGTTCTAGAAGTCGTAAAAGCGCTTTAAGTGGTTTTGAGAAAGTGAAAATTGTAGTTTTTAATGATCAAGGACTTTTGACAAGAGCTATCGCAAAAAAAAATTGAAAAGATCTCCAAGTGTAATATTAAATATTCTTCTGTTAAAAGAGGATATGGAGCAAAGAAGTCTCCGGGACTTACGCCGAAGCAGTGGGAAAACAACTTTAAAAGATCCACTGACAGCAGTGTCAAAAATTACCTTATCCAGAGTATTGAAGAGCTCTAAGATATTGTGGTACAAGAAAAGAAAGTCCCAACCACGTATGACTAAATGAATCAGCAGAATTACCTGCACTAGGCGAAAGATCACATGTCCTTGAAGTTAGAATATGAAAGAGTAATATTTTCCGATGACAAAAAGTTCAATCCGGATGGTGCGGATGGCTTTTATTATTATTGGCACGATTTGCGCATGAAACCCGAAACCTTTTCAAAACGACAGCTGGGTGGTGGTTCAGTCATGGTTTGGGCAGCATTTGGATTACATGATAAGATCAACATTGCGTTTCTCTCTGGCAGATTGAGCGCATTAACCTACCAAGATCTACTTGAAGAAAACTTGCTCTATTTTCTGAGGAAATTGGCGGACGTTTCTGGATGTTCCAACAAGATAATGCATCCATTTCACACGGCAAACAGCACTTGGGAATGGTTTATTAATAATGGTGTACATGTAATTTCATGGCTACCTGATTCTCCTGATTTAAATCTTATGGGAAATGTATGGAGCCTACTCATTAGAGCTGTTTACCCAATTGGAAAACAATATGTCAAAATTTACGAATTAAAAGCTGATATCATTTTCCACTAGAATGAAATCTATCTAAATATATTAAAAATCTTGGTCCACTCCATGCCTGATCGCGCTTTTACATTAATTAAAAGATCTGGTGCATACACTGGCTATTAATCTATATTTTTGGGCAATGTTCATATCATTATGAAACACCACAAAATGGAAAAATGTAGCTTTTTTAATGTATAAATTGATGTTTCAATTATATTTTATTATAAAATAAAAAATATTTGTTCAATTTCTAACATTTATTAGATTTCAGTTTGCTTTGTAACATTTTCTTCTTTTTTATGCTTGAAAAACTGGGTGTTCATATAATTATGAATCCCAGCGTATATTAATTTATGTGTTTAAAACTTCGAGAAAACCAGCAATTTTAATTTGAATCCCAAATGACTGGAAATATTTCTTCACTTTATCTAAGTGAGAATTCACTTTGATGTTTACTTTCTTTTAAATTCTTCTGTAACTTTCAGTTGACTCCAGTTGAGTAATTGAACCAACCCTGGGGTATTTCCTCAACAGTTTTCAAGAATTTTCTGTGCCTTTGAAATTGTTAATTAAATGATACGTTCTAATCTGAGAAAACATTCACATTCTAAGATTTATATTACGAATTCGATGAATTTGTTAAATCCAGTAAAAATTCCAGTACAAATTGTGTAATTAAAAAAAAAAGTAACGTAGATATTAATATATATGTAATAATATGCAATATGTAATGTATTTTTATTAATAAATATAAAAATAGATTAAATAAACTATTTTATAAGCATTAGTAGTTTCTATTAAAAACCACGTCTAATTCCATGACTACAATTAATATAATTACAAAAAAATTCCCTTGGAAAACATTAATGTTGCGAGGGCCCCTATTATTAACGTTAATGCCGCGAAATCTGGTGGTTTTTCTATTCAGAAATTTTGCTTACATACAGAAAAGTTTTTATACTAATTTTCCTCAATTTTATTCACCAAATATCTAACACTATGAAGACAAAACTTTCTGAGCATAATAATCTTATAATAATCAAAACTTCTTAAACTTTCTGTGAGATTATAGAATTTCTTAAAGATAATTTTTAAATGACGCATAAATTTGTCAAGCGGCCGGTATAGTGTTTAAAATGACAGCTTTGTTTTACGCTCTGCAGAAAGCGAAAACGCATCGATATATATATATATATATATATATATATATATATATATATATATATATAGATAGATAGATAGATAGATAGATAGATAGATATAATTATTTCTTTTCTTTTTAATATATGGCACGGTAAAAAGTATTTTTCATATATCATATTCAGGATTTCTAAGTTGTTTTCTTAACGTATGATAATAAATTATCAATATTAAACTATTACACGATAAATTAATATTTAATTTACTCATTATACTCTCTGTTTTTTTAATTAATTTTGCATGTTTAATTTTTCCTAATTTAATTGCATCACAAAGTACTCTGGCATTTTTTCAGAAGAAATAAAATGATAAAAGAGTATATGTTTATATAAAATGCAAGTCTCTGTGTGTCCCTCACAATTCCAGTTGGACCGCCTCTTTATAATGAGTAATTGTTGAAAAATTTTAAGGTTACCAAAATAGCAGGGTTACCACAATAGCCCCAAATTTGGCGACAAAAATAAGTTGTCATATGTGAAGGCAGACTTGTCGATAGCTGGCTAAAATTACGAAATTTCCATTGAAAGCTATTATACTTTCATAATCGAGCTCACCGCAATTTAATTTAAGCTCCGCATATTTCAGGACTTTTTTTAAATATATGGGTCAGAATTTAAAGCGTAATATACGAAAATGTACATCTTTACAACTGCATCCCGATGCTACTATTAAAAGAACCACCATTAGATGGCGCTGTACTTTTTGTAACTTGGCAAGAACTTAAGACAAATTGTAGGCTGCAAGATAAAATTCAACAACAAAAACTAAATGTCTTAAAACAGAAAAAAATGACTGCATGTTTAAAATAAGGTATTTTTATTTTTAAAATACATTTTACCTTACTTATATAATTAATCGTGTAATTAATTTATTTTTAAGAATTACTAATCTAAACTGTCCAATATATGAATTTGAAAAAATGTAAACAAAGATTGAAATAGACATGACTTGTAATCCCCCAAAAGCCGTAAATCCACGCAACACTTGTAACCAAGCTGTGCGGATTTGTTGTCTATTGTTCATAAATGCGTTTCTTTTTTAAAATGTGTTTTTAAACGGAACAAATGAGAAAAACCCATATTCTTAAACATGTGTTGTATATGTCTTTATATCTCATTTTTCGTCATTTTTGAAGGGCTGTCTTTCTAGTTTTTTAATATTAAACACTTCATTTTTTTTCATTTCTATTTTCTTGTCTTTAGTGTCTAAAATATTTTGTTATTTCCTTTTCACAGACAATTAGAATATTTTGGCTAAAGTTGTTTGGCGGATAATTAACACTGTTGCTTTGGTAATACGTAAATATTTGTATTTATAAACATTATTTCGCTATATATCACACGAGATATGCTAAAAGTAAAATGCCTTACAATTAAATTATTAAATGGTAATAAATCTCTCATTAAATTAAAAAATAATAAAAATCACGACTGCGTAAAAAGCTAACTAATTAACTATTTCTCATCAATGTGAAACTATTTTTTATATTACTTACCTATTTTTTATTTACTTGTATTGATGACTTTGAAGTTGTTTAATTGCTAGTTCCTATCTATAAACACTGTTTTGATGAGGTCTATAGATGTCTATGAGGGTTAGAGTTGCAGTAAAGCAAGAGATTAGACTACAGAAATTGTGTCAGAAGCAGGAACCGATTCGAGTTCTCAAAATATTTGTAGCTGAGAACTTATCTGTTTAGTAACATGACAACTAACAGATGAATTTTGATTTGAAGTATTCGAATAAATGATCCCCGAAAGAATCCAACCCAGTCTAGAATTTATAGCACTAGGTGATCCTTTAGGTCCGACAATTGATTCCCCTATTATGGTAGTAGCAAATAAATCTGCGCCTATGAGTATATCGATAGGACTGGACAAATGAAAATTAAGATCCGCAAGATTCAATCCTTCAATGTGTGGCCAATATTTAGTTGTAATCAAAAAATTATGTAAATTGGTTATAATCTAATTAACAACTAATGCATCTAACTGAAACGTTTCATTATTGAAATGTGGAGAGAATGTTAAGGTAACTTCCTGATAAGCTGTTTCTGCGACTAAATTATTGATTCCTGAGATTTTGTTATTTGTAGACCTTCATGGAAGAAGTTAGATTTTTATAACAAGCTTTAGAAAGTAAATTTTTCTGAAAAGCACTGTCGATCATAGCTCTACAAGGAATGAGTTTTCACGATTTAGGTTTAACATGTATAACGGCAGTAGCCAACAATGTTTGAGAATTTTCACTGAATGATTGAGAACTAAAACAAATAGATTCGTTAGAATTAACAACAGCATTAGGGGTTGTAGCACAATCTTGTTGCCTGAAAGTAGGTTGTGATGCAGGGATAGACTGATCACGATGAAGGAGTGTAACATGTTTAAAGTTGCAATATTTTCATGTGGCAGTAATAAGACTATTAACAACAAAATAGTTTGCAAAGCTTTTTGGATTTTACCAATTACAAACGTTGAACAACAGATAAGTTGAAAATTTCTGGGTATTTATAAAGTGGGTGAGATTCGTTACACTGTGCAGATGAAAGCTTTCGCGATGTATTTACGCTATCAATCACGACTGCATTCGCGTCAGATTTTTTTTGAAAAATGTTGAGATTTAAAATGAAATTTTTTATTAGATTTGGATTCACCTTTAATAAATTCAGCATTACAGCTCTACATACTTCGAGCCTGTTTTTCGAGAAACACCACTAACATTTCATAACTTGGACACGAATAATTATTTAATGATAATTCTCCTTGCTTTTTTGAAGATTCATCAAATTATGTTTGCACTATATACACTAAAATCAAATCAACAAATTCATTAAATTCAAATTTCAAAGATTTTAAATTTCGAATAACTTCATTGCACGTATCTAACAACTCTAAAATGGTTTTCTGCGTGGGCGATTTCAAAGGTTTAGCATTAACAAATTTAGACAGCAATGAATATGCTAAATTTTTACGATTATTATATCTATTAATTAGTGTTTCCCAAGCTTCTTTATAATTATCACCAGAAATGGAAAAACCGGAAATTAATTTAGCCAGGTAATTCTTAACACCAGCAATTAAATAAGAAAATTTCAACTGATCCGAAAGAGATTTATTATTATGAATTACAGTTTAAAAAGTTTCCTTAAAGGTGACCCATTGAGTGACACCACCATAAAATATGGGTAGTTCATAATCTCGGTAATTTTAATGCGTTATTTTTAACAGAGCTATTATTAGCTGCATTTTGTTTTTCTTGTGATTTTACGCCTTGAATTTTTAAAAACTGATCAATTTTTACTAAATCTGCAACAACTATATCTTTAAATTCAGTAAAGGAATCATATAAATCATTAACACTCTCTTCAGCTACGCCAAAATAAGATTTTTTCAAATCATTCTCTAAATTAATAAGCTCAGATTTCAGTTTATCAATTAATTTTAAGTTTTTATTTCCTATTGCGTCAGAAACTTGAGCGCTAAATCTCTTTATTTCTTTAACAGTAAAAATGCATTTTGATTCAGAAGCAGGTTTTGCCAATTTTTTAGCCATAATATTAAGATTTATATTTAAGCCTTTCATTAGCTATCACCGGCGTACGACGGACCAGAACTTTATATGTATGGTTTTAAGAATAATATGATGTAGATTGTATTTTACAAATCAGAATAAATTTAAAATACAGTACCTTTGGTTTACTCATTGCAGAATTCAGCCGTGTTGCGATAGATGAATTGCGAAATCACTTAATTAAAAATTCAGGAACATTTGACGGCTTACATCGGTGAGTCGAGATTAAAAAATTACTTAAAGAATAAAGGAGTCACGAAAATAAAGACGATTTAACTTGTCTTTCATATTTTTAATTGAACAGAATAAGAGTGAGATTTTAGACTTTCGAATCAAAACATTTTGAGCTTAGATTACAGGATCGCAGAAGCGTAAAAAAAAATACAGAAGAAATAAATTATCTAAAAAAAAAGACAATGATTAATATACACATAATACAGAAAAATGATAATAAGAGTTTTGAAATTAAAAATGAGTTAAAAAGAACATAAATTAGAATTGATTAAAAGTCAATTTTTAAAAAGAACAGTTAATAGCTATTAATGTTAGATTTCTGTAGTGCTACCATCTATTGTGAATTTATCATAATAAAAGTACTTGTTTGTAGAAAAGGGTCAGAAGAAAGAATCATACAGTTGTAATTAATTTAAAATGTGTAAACGAATACTTTTTTAAGGTTTTATAAAACATTCGTGCACCAAATCACATTTCCGTTTTGATCGAGGAAGAAGATTAAGCTTAAAGTAGATCACATTAGCGCTAAGCAGAAATATGTCGACGAAAATGCAAATTATAATATTTTGCCAAACTTAAAAACTAATATAAAAACATATAAATTAACGTCTGAATTTCATTTTTCATTATTTAAAGTACACATATATAAAGATAGACTTTAAATGAAATTAATACAATAAACCCAACTGGAGTGAAAAAATTATCCAGAGCCAGGACTCGACCATGAGTGTGGACGCAGATGCGACTCCTGGCCGTAGGAATTTGTCACTCTAGTTAGGTTTATTCTATTAACTGTGTTTAAAGTCTGTCTTAGTAGATGAGTTAGTTATTGCATAAACATAGAGACAGCTGTTTTCATTTTGTTAGACATCTATCATCATGAAATCTGCGAGAACTGTAAACAGGACAATGAAAAGACTCATCTTGGTATGATCCGAGGAGGATTCTTTTACTCACTGTGATTTATGACACGTCTGACTGTCGAAGAACAATTTTATCTCAAAACGTTTAATAATAAAATAACAAGGTCAATAAAATAATCAATTAAATAAAAATTTTAGATAAATTCAGACTGATAAGAATTGTTGAGGGTTTTTTACAAAACAACTTAATTTAAAATTTTACTTTAAGAATTCTTCGAAAGTCAAATAATTTAGATTTCTTATATGTAATCCTTCTTATCAATTCTAATAAAATAGTTTATAATTCTTTTTATTCAGAGTAAATTTGCCAAAAGAAGGATAAACATGTTTTGTTGCATTAGGCTAATTTATTTTTAAGAAAAAATCTGAATTTAAACTTACTCAAAGTAACATTTATAATCAGAAAGTACACTGAAAGTTCACTGCTCTATAAACTGTTTAATAAATAAAAGTATTAGCTAAAAAATATGTCAGTAAATACTATTATAAATGTTATAAAAAGATGAAGTTTTTCATTAACAAATTCTTTGAACATCGAAGCATTAGGATTTATTTTATACAATATTTCTTATCATTTCTAATAAAATAATTTATATTTTTTTGATAAAAGATTTATTAAGGGCCCAAAGCACTAAAGAAATCAGATTTTTTGATTCAATATATCTAAGTTAATTGTGTAGAACAAAGGAATATACACTAAAAAATTACAGACTGGAATCCATTTATCAGAAGATAGATAGCGTTTATAAGATATCAAAGGAGAAAATACTAAAATAAATGTATATAAATGTATACATATGCACTTCTGTTTATTAAGTTTTGGAGAAAATTTGATTTATGCTCTTCCCCGCTTCAAATGTAGGATAAATATTACGAAAATACGTAGAAAATGTTTTTTCAAAATGAATGTGTAAAACAACTAAGGGTTATGAAGTGTATGTTTTTAGAATATATCCTACTCGATTATATTTATTACATTAAAGTAATAAGCCATATATTAAATATAATTTTTTATTATAAAGTATTATTAAATTTTAAAAATACTGAGCACATAAATTATTTTAGAAGTTAACTTTTATTAAACAAAACCATTTATACTTCTTTCTTTTAGAATTAAATTTCCATTAATGTAGAAAAACCTAGAAAGTATTAAAATTGGAGTAATTACAAAACAATGAAAATACGAGCGAAGTTTCTTTTGAACAATAATGTTCAAATATTTATAAAATTAGAAAAGAGATTATGTATATAAAAATATAAAGATATCAAAACAAAAATTAAGAATATTTTATATCATATTATAAAACAATCAATTTTAATTATTGTTATGAAACAGTATAGTGAAAGCCGGATTTTGACTTTACTGGGAAAAAAAATACTAAAGTGATAATCTAAATCTCTAAAACAAAAAAAAAAAAAAAAAAAAAAAAAAAAAAAAAATCAATATTTTACACTGAATTTTTAAAAATTCTGTAAATGCTTCCATTCCTGGTAGAAAATATTCTTGTGTATAAAGTTTATTTAGAGAGAAATTTTTGTTCCATAAGTTTTAATTTCTATAACAAGGTTGGTTATTTTCCCCCAAGTAATTACTAAACACAGTTAAAGACTTTTAGAGAAAATGAACTACGTAAACTTGTGTTACTATGTTAACCCTCTGAACTCGTATGTCCAGTCTGACTAAACATCATCTTTCTTTGCAAAAATTGTTTTTGGCACCAGTAATAAAGGAAAATGAAATTTGCCTGATTTAATTAGATTTTGAAATTGTGTACTTCAAGGAAACTTAGTTTTAAAAAGTGCTCTTAACCGAATAAAATTTGTATAACAGAGGTCAGAATCTAAAATGTTAATAAATTATTATGGCCTAATCAGGTATATTACTCAAATATTAGTCAGCATCCCATTTGATTCCAACAAAATACAAAATTATAGATTTGATTAATTTGTTTAAATAAGGTATAGAAATATACATAGACAAAGTAATAAAATTTCTGAATTTGTGGTTTTATTATCAAAACAAGTAGATTTCGACTGTTAGCTACTAAAATTGCAATTACATCGTCGTTATAATTAAAAGACATAATGAATTAAAATTATAGGTTTAATAAAATCGGTTAGACAAGGCATAGGATTATATCTACAAAGTGATCACAGTTCGTCTGAATCTATAGTTTTACGGTCAAAACAAATATATCCCGACCATTAAAAATCACAATTAAAACTACGCCTTCATTAGAATACAATGACGTAAAGCATATTAAAAAAGAATTTTTTTTTCTATTGTGAAAAATCTGAAGAGACAACAACTCGTGTCGACCGACTCTCCACGATCACAATTAGACTGAATCTATAGTTTTACAGTCAAAACAAATATATCCCGACCATTAAAAATTACAATTAAAACTACGCCTTCGTTAGAATACAATGACGTAGAGCATATTAAAAAAGAATTTTTTTTCTATTGTGAAAAATCTGAAGAGACAGCAACTCGTGTCGACGGACTCTTCACGATCACAATTCGTCTGAATCTATAGTTTTACAGTCAAAACAAATATATCCCGACCATTAAAAATTACAATTAAAACTACGCCTTCGTTAGAATACAATGACGTAGAGCATATTAAAGAAGAATTTTTTTTTTCTACTGTGAAAAATCTGAAGAGACAGCAACTCGTGTTGACCGGCTCTCCACGATCACAATTAGTCTGAATCTATAGTTTTACAGTCAAAACAAATATATCCCGACCATTAAAAATTACAATTAAAACTACGCCTTCGTTAGAATACAATGACGTAGAGCATATTAAAAAAGAAGTTTTTTTTTTTCTATTGTGAAAAATCTGAAGAGACAGCAACTCGTGTCGACCGACTCTGCACGATCACAATTAGTCTGAATCTATAGTTTTACAGTCAAAACAAATATATCCCGACAGTTAAAAATTACAATTAAAACTACGCCTTCGTTAGAATACAATGACATAGAGCATATTAATTTTTTTTTGTATTGTGAAAAATCTGAAGAGACGGCAACTTCTGTCGACCGACTCTCCACGATCACAATTCGTCTGAATCTATAGTTCTACAGTCAAAACAAATATATCCCGACCATTAAAAATTACAATTAAAACTACGCCTTCGTTAGAATACAATGACGTAGAGTATATTAAAGAAGAATTTCTTTTCTATTGTGAAAAATCTGAAGAGACAGCAACTCGTGTCGACCGACTCTCCACGATCACGATTCATCTGAATCTATAGTTTTACAGTCAAAACAAATATAACCCTACCATTAAAAATTACAATTAAAACTACGCTTTCGTTAGAATACAATGACGTAGAGCATGTTAAAAAAGAATTTTTTTTTTTCTATTGTGAAAAATCTGAAGAGACAGCAACTCATGCCGACCGACTCTCCACGATCACAATTCGTCTGAATCTATAGTTTTACAGTCAAAACAAATATATCACGACCATTAAAAATTACAATTAAAACTACGCCTTCGTTAGAATACAATGACGTAGAGTATATTGAAGAAGAATTTTTTTTTCTATTGTGAAAAATTTGAAGAGACAGCAACTCGTGTCGACCGACTTTCCACGATCACGATTAGTCTGAATCTATAGTTTTACAGTCAAAACAAATATATCCCGACCATTAAAAAATACAATTAAAACTACGCCTTCGTTAGAATACAATGACACAGAGCATATTAATTTTTTTTTTTTTTTTTTTTTTTTTTTTCGTATTGTGAAAAATATGAAGACACAGCAACTCGTGTCGACCGACTCTCCACGATCATAATTCGTCTGAATCTATAGTTTTACAATCAAAACAAATATATCCCGACCATTAAAAATTACAATTAAAACTACGCCTTCGTTAGAATACAATGACGTAGGGCATATTAAAGAAGAATTTTTTTTTTCTATTGTGAAAAATCTGAAGAGACAGCAACTCGTGACGACCGACTCTCCACGATCACGATTCATCTGAATCTATAGTTTTACAGTCAAAACAAATATAACCCTACCATTAAAAATTACAATTAAAACTACGCCTTCGTTAGAATACAATGACGTAGAGCATATCAAAAAAGAATTTTTTTTTCTATTGTGAAAAATCTGAAGAGACAGCAACTCATGTCGACCGACTCTCCACGATCACAATTCGTCTGAATCTATAGTTTTACAGTCAAAACAAATATATACCGACCATTAAAAATTACAATTAAAACTACGCCTTCGTTAGAATACAATGACGTAGAGCATATTAAAGAAGAATTTTTTTTTCTATTGTGAAAAATCTGAAGAGACAGCAACTCGTGTCGACCGACTCTCCACGATCACAATTAGTCTGAATGTATAGTTTTACAGTCAAAACAAATATATCCCGAACATTAAAAATTACAATTAAAACTACGCCTTCGTTAGAATACAATACCGTAGAGCATACTAAAAAAGATTTTTTTTTCTATTGTGAAAAATCTGAAGAGACAGCAACTCGTGTCGACCGACTCTCCACGATCACATATATTCTGAATATATAGTTTTACAGTCAAAACAAATATATCCCGACCATTAAAAATTACAATTAAAACTACGCCTTTGTTAGAATACAATGACGTAGAACATATAAAAAAAGAATTTTTTTTTTTTTTTTATTGTGAAAAATCTGAAGAGACAGCAACTCGTGTCGACCGACTCTCCACGATCACAATTCTTCTGAATCTATAGTTTTACAGTCAGAACAAATATATCCCGACCATTAAAAATTACAATTAAAACTACGCCTTCGTTAGAATACAATGACGTAGAGCATATTAAAGGAGAATTTTTTTTTCTATTGTGAAAAATCTGAAGAGACAGCAACTCGTGTCGACCGACTCTCCACGATCACAATTAGTCTGAATCTATAGTTTTACAGTCAAAACAAATATATCCCGACCATTAAAAATTACAATTAAAACTACGCCTTCGTTACAATACAACGACGAAGAGCATATTAAAAAAGATTTTTTTTTCTATTGTGAAAAATTTGAAGAGACAGCAACTCGTGTCGATCGATTTTCCACTCGCGTAAAAGATAATTTCTGTTGCACTTTAAGAATCATATAAATAGTGAAAACGTAAGCGTTCATTAGTCCTTTCTAAGCAAAATAATTATGTTTCTACAATTTATATATAATTAAATGTGACCAGAACTTGAATAATTTATTTAAAGGTTTTGAATGGTTTTCGTCAAGTGTAGTATAAAATAATCCTTTTTTTTTAAAATTCTGGTACAAATTTGAAATTTGGAGATTAAACAAATAGTTTTCAGCTTATAACTTTTATATTTGAAAGTACGCCGTCGTTACAATTCAATGGTCTAGTGCTAGTTAAAAAATATACTATAATTCTAGGACAAATCTGGAATTTGAGGATTTAAATTGCGGATTTGGTTAAATTGTATAGGCAAGATCTGCAAAAAAGCTTGAATTTGTCGATTTATAGTGAAAACAAATAGATTTCGACTATTTCTATTCCAGTTTAAACTGTGCCGTGTTTATAATTCAATGACATAGAGCTATGTAAAAAAAAAGAAAATATCGAAATAAATTTGCTATTCTAAAAAAAAATCTGTATTCATCCCACTCTACTCCACTCCACTGTTGTAGAAGACAAATTCTGTTGCAGCTCGAGAAGTGAAATTATCATATATATATAGTTCAAATGTATGGGATTTCTAAGGATGAACAATTATGTTGCTGGAATGTATAAATAATTGGATATAAGAAATACCAAAATTTAAAAAATAATTGAATCGAAATAATGAATGCTTTTCGCAAGGTGTACTATAAAAGAAAATAATTTCACAATTTTTTGTACAAATTTCGTATTTTTGATTCGTAATTATAATTTGATAAAATTGTTTAGACAAGGTATACACTGTGTAAAAAAAGTAGAAGGGCACTCGATTTTTCTAATTTATTTAATTGTGCTTTACATTTACAGTCTGGTATTTTTAAGTGTATCATTTTATACACATCCTATTGTTATGACATAAAAAATTGATTGTTACAGCAATTAATTTATAGGAAAAAGAATATTGTTGACTATCGCACTGAAACAAAAAAGTAGAAGGACAGCTCTGAAAAATTGAATTTATTGGACGCTTCTGCTATATATAAGGTAAATAATAAATATTATTTTATTGTTTTTGTCAAAAATTACATCTATTTTTTCATTTTTTTTTGAATGCCTAAAGGAATACCTTTCAATAATTTCCAAAAATGCCAAGCCATAGAAAGAGGCCTTTAGAAAAAAAAAACGTAAAAAGCATCAAAGAGATTGCTAAATTGCTTAATATTAGTAAAACTGCAATATCAAACTATCTTAGAAATCCAGAAACTCACGGTACTAGAAATAAAGACACGAAGACCTAAAACACTGACGAATCGTCATGAAAGAGACATTATCCGAGAGTAGAAAAAAGAAAATTCTACAATTTCAAAGGTCCGAATACCAGCAGGGTGTCACATATAACAGTGTATAACTACATAAAAATGTTCAAAGTCTTCATTTTTAATAAGGGACAACACCATCCAAGTGAACAAAAATTCCGCTTACCTTGGACGAGAGACCACGTGTCTTGCAGCACGGAATAGACTTCTGCAATTTACTCAGATGAGAAAAAGTTAAATTTATGTGGGCCTGATGGATACGAGTTCTGTTCGCTTTGTATCGAGAAAGAGGAATAATTTTATTCCACTCGACATATGGGAGAGGAAACTTTGGTGGTCTGGCTAGCAGTCGGGTATTATATTACGGAAGAACGCGTCTGGTCTTTTTGAGAGGTAGGCAGAACTATAAAGATTACATCTGATTGTTGGACTAAACTTCTTTCTTATGGTACAGATTTAGGTGGAGGAGATTGGATATTTCAATAAGATGGAACAGTGATTCACACAGCTATTAGTGTTAAAAATTGTTTCCACACAAATAAGGTTCATGTTTTGCAATGGTAAACACCCTGGCCTGAACATATTTGAAAATGTATGGGAGACATTAGTTCGTCACATATACAATGAAAGAAAACAGTATGAATGTGTTGTTGAGCTTCGGAATGCACTTGACGAAGTTTGGAACTATTTTCACCAAAGTGAAATTTAAGCACTCAATGATTCAATGCCAAACAGAGTATTTCAATTGATAAAGACAAATGGAAAGGAAACTTCTTACTAATACTTTAATTTCATATAAAATACTTGTGTGTGCTTCTACTTTTTTTCAGAATTTCCTGTAAGCAACAGAAATTATGAAAACCAAATTCTCTTTGTAATTTATTTTTGATTACTATGATTTTATATTCATTTAGCTGTAGAATGTAATACAAATAAAGAGTTTTGCGCTAAGTTAATTAGCTGTGCTTTTCTTAGAAAAAAGTCTAGTGTCCTTCTAGTTCTTTACGCAGTATAGAAATACATCGACCAACTAAAAATACTATTTCTGAATTTGTACTTTTCTATTCAAAACAAATATATTTCGTTTATGTAAACTATTACAATTAAAACTACGCCGTCATTACAATTCAATGATGTAGCGCCAGTTAAAAAAGAGAATGTCGAAATTTATTAGGTATCGTAAAAGAAAAATCTAAATTCCCTCAACTCCACTTCACTCGTGTAAAACACAACTGTGTGTTGCATGTCCAGAAGTGATATTTATAATTGGATAGTCAAAATGTGTGCGTTGATTAAACATTTTTAAGGCAAAATAATTCTGTTGCTAGAATGTATAAATAATTGTTTTAATAAATAATTTATTTGAAAGTAATGCATACTTTTCGTCAAGTGCATTAGAAAAGCAAGAAAATATTCAAAAATTCTGATACATGTTTGGCAACTGGAGATTACAGATAAGTAGGATATATACTTGCCACTTACCACTGTCTTGGAAAATTTAATCCTCGATTCCAGACTATCGTTTGTTTTGAAGTTTGTACTTTGGTGTATAACAGTTTTAAATTTTTATCACGAATAATTTTGTCATAGGCTGTGCTATTTTAAATTGACGGTTTGAAATGTAAAGCTTGAAAGATATCATTTTTATGATGTGTGCTCTTTTGTAAAATCATAGCATAATCTTTTCATATAAGTTTTATATCAGCTTTTATTAGTAGTATATGTTGTTTATTTAAAAATAACTCTTTTTCAAAACTTTTTTAAATCAAAACAACCACTATGCTATGTACACAAAAGCAAGGTCCACAAACTCACCCTCCTCTGTAATGTTTCTGGCAACACTATTTGACAAATGATATTTTCTATTTAATATTTAAATCGCAGACTTTGTAATCTCCTTATTTAATCTTAAAAATAGTAATATGTTTCTGAGATTTAAAAATATAGAAAAATGTATTGAAAAAAATATTGTAGGACTGTACTCACCTTGTAAATGAATATAAATTTTTTCATATATTTTTTTACAGATAAAGGTCTAATCTTCGTGTTACTGTGCTACAAATGTTATTATACTTTAAAAAATCACGTTTAATATATGCAATTGTTAATATATAATGATAATTTGTTACAGACTCCCAAGTAAGTTATGCTACAGAAGTCGTTATGAGTACTTGTCATGGACGATGTAAATGTTCTATTGAAACTGACGTTAGCACCTTTGGAAAACCCGGATGTCCACCTGGCACAAGACTCTTCCTCAAAGTCGTTCACACATGTGGTGGGAAGTTTCTTTCCAAAATCAGAAAATTAAATGTATACGAATAGTAAAAGTGATATTAAATTTCGTTCATATATTGCACTATTCTAATTCTAAAAGATAAATTTATTTTAAAAAGTTTCTGATTTCATGAGGGGACGATTATTTATAAATAAGTTGGGACATGGCATAAAAAAATTTTGAATAATAGCCCTAAATATGTTTTTGACATGTATGCAGATACTAATTAACACTATACAGGCCGCTGATGTATTTATGCATCATTTATAAATCTATCGTTAAGAAATTCCAAATTCTCCCCAGGAAGTTCAAGTAGTTGTTTTTGGTTATTATAATGACAGTTATTTCGTGAATATAATCAACGAAAATAAGTATTAAAGATTTTCACTTGTGAATTAGAAATTTCGAAATTAAAAATCCGCCAGATTTGGAAACAAACTTTAAGGCCTGTATATTGTTACTGGCCCCCATTTTGGTACTTTTTTATCTAAATTTGTATTAGCTTTGCGCAAATACCGCCAATTGTGGAATTTTTTTTTTCCATCTCCAACAGCAGTATTTATTTTTACGTGGGTAAATAAGAAAGATTGCATTGATGTTCAAATAAAACGTTTTGGTTTATGGTATTATTTCTTACTATCTCTCTTTTTCTTTTTAGTGAAATGAGTGAAAGATTTCATTTTTAATAAAAGGAATCTTGCATGAAAGATGGGAATAGGAACAAACATTATTTGGTGCTTTATAACCTGCACCCGGCTAACATAAAAGTACGTTTCCTTGTTATAGGAATTTTAGCAAGATAGAGAAAATGAGCTTGACGAGAGAAGGTAAATGTTCACGCGCATTTTCTTGCGATCTATTCGCAGTTTCAAAAACACAAGCAATATTTTTATATATTTATAAAATTTATTTAACATAAAGAAGCCCTTTATTTATCTATTTTTGTATGCAGTCAAAGGTGATTTATCAAAGACGTGTAATTAGTGGCAAATTTTTAAATACATATATAAATAAATATAATAGTTCATCAGGTCCATTTTCGTAGCCTCTTTATATGGTTTGGAAAAACATATGACTTTCTAAATCCTAAATTGAGGCATATTTTTTAAATCCTCATGTCGCATTTATCAAAAAAATTCCCTCTTTTCTATTAATTTTCTGTTATTTTCTAGAAGGCCTACTAATAATCATTATAATCTATTTGAAAAGCGTCATATTACACAAAATATAAACTATTAATTTGACTGAAACTCGATGTATACTTAACAAATATAGTTAACAAAATCTTCCGGAAAAGTAATGTTTTGAGTAAAAAAATTCCAATGAAGTTAGTTTAGAATATACATTTGAGTATAAAATCCGATTTTAAAATGCTTTATTATTTCTAATAATGAAATGCATTTCTGGAAGGAAAATGTTAAAAATATGTATCGAGAAGAATGTATTTGTTAATTTTGAAAAAAATCTTTCAAAATGTAATTGTTAAGCTCATCTACTCCATAACATAACGTATAGCGATAAATAAACTAACTGAATATCAGCTTATTCGGAAAATAATGGCTTATTTAGAGGTAACAAATTAAAATCTTTACTGTAAACATAGTTTTATTTGAGAAAATAAAGTTTAAAATAGCATTTTTTGCCTCTTCATTTATTAATATTTTCCTATTTATAAAGTGCATAAAAATATAGAAATCAGTAAGGTGGTAAGTTCGACATGTGGGTTTGCAGAAAGATTAGTACAGGAGCAGAAGATTACTAAAAAATTCAAATAAACGTTGATTTGGTGTTTATACTCCTTATCACTAACATGGGTGCTTGACCTTCTCAGTCAACTTCGCCAATTGACATGAACATCACCGCTTTATCGTAGAAACACCTTCTCAACTTGTAAAGTTCAATAAAAGGCATACACCTCTGTTAGTGAAAAGGCGTATAGTTAGTTAAATACACATGCATGAGTCTTCTTCCCTTTTCTGAACTGGTATGGTTGATATTGATATATCAATGTTTTCAGCGAATTCCATACCCCTGTTCCCGTTATTTACTCCCACATTTTGTTTCATCACGTCATCGGCAAGAGAGATATGTGGGCTTTGAACTTTAGTTTCTTTAAGAAATCTAGACGAAGCAAAATTTGCTATCCATCAATTTATGAGATATAGTTATTTGCTTTTGAGAAATTTACCTCCACCATATTTTTTTTAGGGTAGGGCTCATTTTGACCATACGTACATGGGGCATTCTCACAATCTTTTGACTTTTATGTCCCTGAATAATAATTTTTATTTTAATACCTTTTTTGTGTTTTTTTTTATTTCATATATTGGGGAACATCCCATTGCATGATTGCATAACAATATTAACCAGTTAAATAAGTTTTGGACGATGTTGGGGGTCCAAATACCAGGAAAACTCCTATACCGCCCCATGTCCCTGATGCTGATTTTTAAGTTTGGAGCTGTCTGTATAAAATTGTTTCAATAAAAGTAATTCGATGTAATTTTTTCCGAACTTGGACAATTGTTTCATATAAATATGTAGCAAAAAAGTACCTTGCACACATTTTGACGGTTGATATTATTTTTTTAACTCTGTCCCTGGGTTTTTCATCCTTACCGTCACTCTTGCTAAACTTATACAGAATATCACTTCAGATGCAGCCACAGACTTTTTTTCAAGTTTTTTCTCATGCAGAAGTATGCTAGAGAAAGTATGTCTAAAATTCATTGACAGTAAATTGACTGCAGAATATGAATCATCATTTAAATATCAATTTCAATATCGTGTCTTTATTGGTATTCTTAACGTCCCCAAGGTTTATTCCTGCACTTTTCGAGGTAAATTAAAAAAATATATAATAATTTAATCCAATGTTAACAACTGTTTCTAAAAATCAATGAACATTGTGGATATTACTTAATCTTAACATGATTTGCCTAAAAATAGGTGTTATTTTTTCTTACAGTTCCCTCCTTACCGTCCCTTTTTTCCCTATTTCGTCCCTTTTTTCCTATACCGTTCCCTTTTTTTACCTTACCGTCCCTTCTTTAACACCCTTTTAAGACAATGTTATACAAAAATTCTGTATTAAAAGTACTACATTATTATTATTTCGTATTTGAATGTCCTGTGGGTACTATGGAAATTCATTATAAGTAAAAATTTAGACGGAAATAAAAAATTACTAGGGGGCTCAGCCGCCTGCTCGTTAACGCTCACCATCCCCCACGAATTGCTACGCAATTCATATTGAGATCGCTACGCGATCCCAGCTCGCTTCGCTCGCTCGCCACTATTTATGTTAACTCTAGCCAGAAGGAGTGCTATCATAAATCCTTACAACGTATTAAATTTTCAAATATTTTTAATGTATAAAAAATTAAGGAAAACTGTTGAAAATGTAAATAAAAACGTACCTTGAAAACAGAATTAATTAAAAACCTTAGTGAAAACAAAATAAAAAATATTTTTAGTTGGGTCGCTATGAGTGCCGAACAAGCAATATATGAAATTTAAAAATATTTTAATTCATAAAAAAGTAATTGAAAATTTTGTTGAAAATATAAATAAAAATTCATTTATCAAAAGTTTGGCGCTATGACTTGTTGATCATCATTGAGAAAACTAAGCGAACAGGAAATTGACGCCGTTTAAATTTAAATGGCATCTTAGTGTCAGATGGGGTCCTTCTCCTTTCATTTTGCCTATAGTATTGAAAACCACGGCTTAAATTAATTTAAAACTATAATAAGACGCTATAAAACATGCCATGTATCACGCTATCGAAATGTAAACAAAACTTTTTCACCTGTGTCTAAATACAACCTAGCATCAAAAAGCTAAGTCACCGTAAAACGGACCAATAGCAATTGTCATTCACGTATTGCTCAAACGGTTTGCATTAAAATATAGATCCTGTCTGGATTTTGATTTGCTGAGTGTTTTGTGACATGCGACCGTAACTACCACTGAGAAGCGTCGCTTTGGCTATTGTCAAATAGCAAGCTACAAATACAGCCCTTTTTTAGCGCTACGTAAGAAAAAAATATATATAGATAGTGGTAAAATGGTAAGGAAAATTAAACACGCAATTTTAACTTAAATCTCAGTTAAATAAAAAAAAAATTCGCTGCTGACCATTTTTTCTTTATTTTGAATCTTTAAGACATTCGTCTATCAGATTAAAATGTTATTTTAGCAAGTTTAATTTCACCAGTTTTTTATTCCCGAAACCGAAAAGATTTTGAGAGTGCCCCACATGCATGAAGCTAAATCTCATGTAATTCATTTTCAGTAACACAATTTTTGAAGCTTTCTCAAACAATTAAGAATTACTGTAGCTGAACGAATCATGATAACTATAAAACATACTTGGCGAAACTTCAACACATACTATTAGTACTGTAACTGTGTTAATCTGTGCGAGGTACGGAAAAAAATCACGGCCATTTAAAAAATCTTCCATTACTTTCGAACAATTTGGTATAAAAACTCCTTAAAATTTCAAATAACTCTTTGTTACTACACTTATTAAAAAAACAATTTTGAAAGCCCAAGACTGAAACACTAAACAAGTGTCTACGTTCGCGAAAGCTTTCAGGAAGAAAATATGAAAGAAGAATAATACAATATTACCTTTAACATAATTATTCTGATTGTTAAATAAACCATACGAGTTGTAATTTTCCAACTTAGTGATAAAGGTGCATAGGGCAGGATTTGAACCAGGGGCATTTGGCGTCAGCTGTCAATGCTGTACCGATAAATCTATCTTGGACAAATCTGTTTGATATAATTCACCAAGAGAACCTTATTAATTATGACATCTGGTCAGACATCTTAATCAGCTGAGCAGACTAAATCGCAGGTAATATAATAAAAAGAAAACGTTGGATACCTTGTTACATAAATTTAAACCTTGTTATATAAATTTAAACACAATTATTCTAATTCGTAAATAAATCAAACAATTTGTAATTTTCAAGTAAAAAAGTGTTATTTTTATAAATATTATTATTATAAATTTTAGTAAGAAAGTGCCCATGCATAATCTGGACAGAGTAATAATCATCGTGTCAGTTGTACTTATAATTTATTCTTATGTATTCCTTCGTTCGTCAACACATCAAATCATCGTGGATATGAGAATTAAACGCATTAATAACGGTGTTTAGAAAATCGCAATTTACACTTTATTTCGACATGAATATTTTAAAAGTAAGTGTTTGAAGTTATTTCAAATCACAATGAATAATATCACATAATATCATACGTTACAAAAAATAAATAAATAAATAAATAAATAAATAATTAAAAAAAAATAAAGAAATGTATACTACTGTGACAGTAGAAATAATTCAAATTCGTGTTAATCTATACATGTACATGAAATCATGTATTTATAATTCCTAGTTTTTTAGTTAGCATTCTCAAAATTAAAACTAAACGAAATTTGTTGTGAATAAATGAACATCGGATAAGTTCATTTAGAAAAACTGTCAATACGAACAACAGTAACAGAAATTAAGATGCTTGGTTGATTTTTGACGGCCGATTATCTACTCTAGGGATATAGGCCCGAGGGGGGGAGTGCCCTTCTTGGGGTCTTTTTAAGGGAACCTAACCCGTATTTACGCATGGAAATCCATGGCTCGAAGAAAACCACGAAAACTCCGAACGGTTAGGCCGACGGGCGCGATTGGGTTCGAACCCAGCACCCCCCGTCTACCGGCTTCGAGAGCAGAACCTCTCAGCCACTGGTGGTGCCCAGAAATTAAGATTTAAAAAGAAAGTTGGCGTTATAAAAGCTGCTTTCAAAACTTATAAAGGGTGAACATATTAGCTTCAACTTTTTCGTCTAGAAACCTCTTATATTATACATTTTCATAAATAAAACAGATAATAAATAATAAGCTTGGAAAGTGTTTTTTCAGCTTGTAATTTATTTTTCTTAGAACTCAAAGCTTAAAATCGTTTATATAGATAGCACTTTATTCAGTTCATTTGATTTCCGTTCTATGCAAAAGAGGTAAATGAATTGTGCTGTGTGCCTCAAAAGTGCTAATTAATTGAAATATGGATTGAATTTGTGAATCGAATTAAAATAACAAGATTTAAATCGAAAGTTTTCTTTATAAAAGCTTCATACTATACATTATAAAGGGTGAATAAATTAGTTTCAGTTTGCTTCCCTAGAAACAAGTTACGTTATAAATTTTCGTTAATAAAACAAATAATGATTGATATTTTAGAAAGTATTTTTTCTGCCTGTAAGTTCATTTTTTCCCCTTCAAATCAAAGTTTAAAATTATTTATTTATAGAGCAATTTATTCAGTTCATTAGATTTTGACTCTCTGCAAAACAGGAGAATGACTTGTGAGGTGTGTCAAAAGTGCTAATTAATTAAAATATGAATTGAATTTGTAAAGCTTTTAACATCTGATACTATTATTCATTTTAGTTCCAAAACAAATACTAAAAGATCTGAATCTTGGAGGAAATGAGGATAGTGAACCAGACGACAGTGATTATGCTGGTTTCATTGAAGAACCACGGTATGTTTCCCCAGCAACAATTTGACCTCTTCTAGAAACTACTCAATAGGGTGGGTCGAAAAAAACCGAAATATTTATAATCGAAATGTAATAGCACGGAAAAGTACGAGCCGTTAATTCCCAAATTGGCTCAGCCGAACTTAGCAATCTGATTGTTCGTTAATATTAATATTTTAGATTATTTTACTGTGATTTTGATCAAATTTAACAAAATAAATCAATTTAAGTCATTATAATTGCTTTCTATTTTACATTACACTACTTCATAAGAAAATAAGTACAATTTTCTACTATATAAATATCAGTTTTAGCCAATCAGATTGCTGAGCTCGGCTGAGCCAATTTGGGAGTTAACGGCTCGTCGGAAAATTTGCCTTTTGTAATAAAGAATACATTCGTAAAATATTACACCGATCGGTTAATATCTTTTACCGCCGCAAGGGGGCTAAATTTTCAAAAAATTGTTAAATATGTTTTTTTTTTCATTTTTTTTAATTTTCCAAACGTACCAATACAATTTCTAATAGGACTCAATAGCTACATGAAGGTATGATAAATGTCCCGAGAAATGTTCATTATGATGAAATCATAACTTTTACTGCCGCAAAGAGACACATTTTAAAAGAAAATCACAAAAATTTCAATTTTTCATTTTTTCAAATTTTTTATAATTTCTGTAATACGTCTAGAAGTAAATAAATTTACTTTATATCTATTATTATGTCATAAATTTTGTTAACTATTTGTAATAGACTGGAAAATAAAAAAAAAAACGTAATCATTCATTTTCCTTAACGATCGCATCATCTACTTTTACCGCATATCAGCAGTTCATGCACCACAAATCACAAAATGATATGAAATAAACAAGTTTTTTTTTAATGTCATTTAAATAAACAAGTGTTTTAGTATTTTATTATTTAAAATACAGAGAGGTTTAACGAAACAAATTAAATAAGCTTAAAATGAAGAAGTATTCAACGTAAATGAAATTTATAATATGACTTGCTTTCAAATTAATCCATTATTCTTCGAGAGGCCGAAATTTATCAGATGTGATCATTTCTCTGTTGTGGTCCACGAACTTTATCAGCACTTCAGTGACTAATTTCATGCATCTTTTTTCTGATTGAGTGGTACATGGAAAGTTATAATAGCTGGTATCTTTTATCAATTATTCTAAACTTATCAGAGTTGTTAGATTGTCAGTCGATAGAAACCGTAACAGGTGGTTCCGTTAGTTTACAGTTTTGCCAGTCAACTAAATCAATACAATTTTAGGCTTCAAAGTTCAAGTCTGGAATAAGAAGTGGCACGGTTCTAGTGCACAGAACTTCGTGCTTTGGCAATTTTCTTCATGATTGGAGTCCTAATGTTCTCCCCTTTATGTGATATCGTTCCAACGAGGCTCTTTTCATGATTTGCGAAATAGGCATTTCGTGAAATTATAGGAACTATCATTTTTCGTAGGCGGTCCGGCAAGTAACGGGGGTTACTAGCTATAGTACACAGATTCTGGAAAACATGATGGATTCATTTTAATTGTGAACCAATTGATGCAGTACAGTTTCAGAATGTACTCAGACAGTATGACAAGTTAGGAAGAGGGTTTTTCTCTGTTCCAACGTAGAGTTTCAAAATTCGATTAGCAGTAGTGATCCACCTTGAGTGAAATATTGGTCCAGGGACTCAGAAAAAAAGGTCTATTGAACCCACGCCTGTTGAAAGAGATTGCAATATTTCATACATATACTTCTGGTCAGTTGACAAATCATCTTTACCAATAGCTAGGTGATCAGATTAAATTGGCTTAAATTTTGCAATTGTTAATGATTCGCAAATTGCAAGAAATCAACCATTTGGGCCGCAATATGACAGAGGACCTGTCTTTTGTCATCAAGATGTTCGAAAAAATGTCTCCGCAGTGAGGTCAAGGAAGCCACTAAAGTGGACTTTTTAAATTTGTTCTCAAGTAAGCATATAAACACCATCTTTGCATCCTGTGTTAAGGACAGTTCCACCACATCCGATTGCAATTATTTTTACAGTTTACATTTCATTTTTCTTTAAAAAAATCCATAATGTCATTGCATACAGAAGTTGCCTTGCCAGGCAATGGGAACTCTATCAGCCAGAAAATAATTTTACGTGCCAGCAGCTGCGGGTGTTTCATTATTGAGTAGATTTTTTTGATAGAATTAGAGTGATCATGGTTAAGATTATGTATGAAATACACAGCAAAAAATGTCTCTTCCAATCTATCAGAAATATAAAAAATCTGGAAATATTAGGAAAACTTATGAAAATTTAAAAAAAACAAAAAATTTAAATATTTAACATTTTTTAGAAACTTTGGCCCTGTTGCGGCGGTAAAAGAAATGGTGTCAACAAAATTAAATCTTAACTGTTACATTACTAATATCTTGGTATGACTATTGCATTCTATTAGAAATTAAATTGGTATGTTTTGGATAACTTAAAAAAAAATTGCAAAAAGTATGTTTTTTGCTATTTTTTCGAAATTTGGCCCTCTTGCGGCGGTAAAAGATATTAACCAGCCGGTGTAATATTTTACGTATTTATTCTTTTTTACATACGGCATTTCCGCGCTATTACGTTTCGATTATAAATATTTCGGTTTTTACGACCCACCCTACTACTCAACCTCCAAGTAAAGTAGCGTCCACGCTGAAACCAATATTAGGTATGTTTAATCTGAAACAAAATGTATAGTGAAAACATTTTTCACAAATATTTAAGAAATAATATTTAGAACAGTGTGGCATATCAGTGAATTTTATTCGATTACAACATTTAATATTTTTCTGCAGAAAGGGTAGGGTGCTAAGCTGATTTTACATACATTTCAAAAGAATATTGTTTTTTCAAATCTTTTTATCTCGAATATATCTATTCTACAATTTTCGCGAAATGTACACAGGTTTTTCTGATTTTTGAATATTTTTAGGGCATAGTGCGCCGCACAAATTACACAAGAATACTTTGCCAGATGTTTCGTAAAATTTAATCGCAGTTGCGTAAACCATGATAACCTTAAAGAAAAATCGGGTGTGTAGTTACTCAGTTACAAATCAAAAGTAAATTTTAAAACAATATGAAATCCTCAAGGAGTGATTAACACTTAAGATTAGGTTTTCATGTAATAGTTTTATGAGATTTAGAGTATGCCAAAAAGGGATTGCAGTCCCACAACCTGCAATATACCGTAGCAATCTTTTTTCTATAAAAAACGACAAAAGATTTTAACGCCAGAGTTTTCATCATAGTGATTTTCGCAATATTTGACATGGAATGTTTTGCTTTGTTTTATCATGTAATGTATCATATTGGGTGATTAAATAACGTGAATCTATTTGAGAATCCGCCTTGGTGTGTTAATAAGATAATATAGAAATATGAAACGATATTTAATAAGGAAATATAATATATCGGATTATCAATTCCACTGTCAAACTAGAAAACCATAGACGTTTTCACTGGTGAAAAAAAAATACGGACATGCTAAATTATTCACTGTTCATAAAAAAAAAAAAAAAAAAAAAAAAAAAAAAAAAAAAATCAAATAGCTGAAATGAGATAACCTCTTGCTTTAGTATTTGCTGAATGCTATTACATATTTTGTGTAATAACCAAATAACATAAATCAAACATATATTGTGTTTCCTTTATATAATGCTTTTGTATATTAATGTTTTGACTTAACAGCAGTTACATTAAAAGAGTACAATAAAGATTATTAGAATTATACATTTTTGTTTATAATTTTCTTTTAATCCTCATGTATGATATTGTGAAAGATAAATCCACCAATCTTTCAACTAGAAACAACAAAAGAAAGTAATTGCAACGAGCAAAATTTTGATCCAGCACATTTTGTTTTTTCTACATTTTTAGAGAATTCACAAAAACTTTAGTATTTCCTGTCATCAATTAAGTTTCATTTGTCTGAATGACACATGAATGCTTGTCAAATAATCAACATAAAAAAATAAATCCTTTTTATATTCATGATTTATTTTACAGAAGATTTTATCGGATTTTCGTTAAATATTATGTCATAGATAATGATACCATTTATTGGCAAGTTGAAAAGAAATATAATTCCCTCACATTTTTAGTTGCTTAATTTGGTTATGGCATAAAATGATTTTCAGTCGATACCACATACTTGAAATGATTCAGATTTAAATGGGACATCGTTCATGGACATCGTATTTCACTTTCAGCAAGGTAGAATTTATATTACGATTAATATTTTGTCTAAAAGATGCCTGAAATACTGTAGTATTTAATTCGGGATGCTATTTTATAATTTAATTTAAAAAAATAACAACGATTGTTAAAGTAACACTGACCATACACTGTAAAAAAAAAATTCCGTTAAAAAACGGAAATAGTACTGGCAATCCAGACGCCAGTACTATTTTCGTTTTTTAACGGAAATTTTTTTCCGTAAATTCCAGAAAATTTTCCGTTTTATGACAATTTTTTTCTGTTTTTTTAAATCATATATCCGTATTTAAAATTCTTTGTTTCAAAGGCAAAAAAAAAAAAATAATAATAACTTTTCGAGAAACTTACACCTTTATCAATTTCAACGGACACGTTTATCAAGGTAGCATATCTCTAATTTATTCAAATAACAGTAATGAAACAACACTTACCTAAGGTGGAATCGAACTGGGGAACCGACCTCTACCTGATTACCGCTCTTATCCACCATGTCATTCAGGACTAGAATAACGTTTCCAAATATCGTTACTTATTTCAGATACTTTTTATGAAGTAAAGGCACGATGTTAAACAAGGAACGTATTTTCGTTGGAGATATTTTTTAATTGAGTGTGCAGTTCTGAATATTTCCATAATTTTGAAAATTTAGCTTTTTAATTACATGCTTTATAAAAGAAAAAAAATTAGCCTTTAAAATATTACGTGGATGAAAGAATGTATTATAAGTAATAATTGCTTCTTTTTTGTAAGATTTTAAAAATTTTATTGTACTATTATTTTTATTTATTTATTTGTATATACATCTATAATATCGTTATTATGTTTAAGATATGTTTTAAGTTTTATGTGCGAATCCGTTAAAGTGAATAGATAAAAAAATATTAAAATTAAAAATAGAGTTTTTCAATTTTTTTAAAAATAATAATAAGTATTATTTTAAAATCATTATGAAAAATAAACTGTAACATTTCCTTCTCAACTGCCTGAAACTTAAAAAGAATTAATAAAATTTACTTAAATATCAGATTATTTTTTTTAAAATATTGTAAAAAAAATTTAAAAACAATTTTAAAACTTTTTATTTAAAAAGAAAGAAAGAAAGAAAAATACTACAGTGTTAAAATACTATATAGTTTAAATGTACATGCATAGATGGCGCCAAAACTTTTAGCGGTTTTACTTGAAAACCCACGTAAAACCGACAAATTGGGAAATCATTGGATATATTTTCAATATAGAACCACATTTAGCCAATATTGGAGATTCATTGAAAATAATATCGCTGTAAGACAAGTAAATACAACCAGTGGTGGATACAAGGGTCATTACCGCCCCCCCCCCCCCCCCCCAAATCCCCGTTCAACAATCTGAATCTCTCTGGCTCTTTAAAGCTCTACTCAAATCAAAATTAGGTAATTTCTGATACATCCGTGAAAATATTTTTAATCTCAAGAAATTTGCAAGTGCACTTATTCTGAAACTATGTGATTAAAACGTGTTTTCTATTTTTCAATAAAAGCAAAGGATCTTTCCAAATATTCCATATAATTTGGCATTTTAAACAAAATTTACGGACGCGAATGCTAATTGCTCCATCATGACGACATTTCTGTGGCTCTCAAGTCCTAAAAATTGGCTTAAAATGCTACCTTGACAACATTTCTGAATCATTCTTCGCATTTATAAGAAAATGGAAAATGTTTCGATTTCTTGGTATCTGAATGAAATATATATATATATATATATATATTTAAGAATACTAATGCAAATTTTTTGTATTTATGAATGAAAATGAATTCATGAAAGTATCAGAAAAATCGTCAGTTTTAATTTGGGAATAGCTTTCAGTAAAAAATTTTATCATGAAATGGTGCGACGCCCCCCCCCCCTTCCCAACCAAAAAGAGGCATAATCCCCCCCCCCCTCCCTCTAACTTAAGGGGGGGATCCGTCCTTGCATAGAACAATTAATTCCTTCACTTTCCAAACATGTCAGTTATTTCTAAACATCATTTACGGAAATTGTACTGTTTTGAAAGCGATACAGAAACATTCCGTAAAATTTACGGAAGACTTACTGTATTTACACGGATTTATAATCTCATAATGAAAATTACGGATATTGTACTATTTTCTTAGAAAGATGAAACTACTCCATAAAATTTTACGGAAAAGTTTGTGTATATTGACGGATTTTTTTTACAGTGTATATAGCAAATTTAAGTATAGAAAAAAGGAGCATGTAGATGATATTAAATATAACAGAAAAACCACAGCCCTAGCAAGGTTATATCAAGAAGAATTCATCCAAATAAATTTCAGTGAAAGTAATTATATTTTCTGAAAATTTTATATAGTTTTTACCAGCATAAATTAGAAATTCTTTTTAATTTTTATCTTTTCTTTTACGTCTCATATACGAAAAAAACACAAGAATTAAAAAAAAAAAACTGATTAAAGCAAACGAAGAGAAAGGATTAGAGTAAATTTTTTTCTCTACAGATTCTGCATAATACATATATTTCTCATGATTAATCAGGAAATTGCTTGCTTCATTTATCGTATTAATGTTTGAATGCATTTCTAAATAATCATCGGGAAAAGTTAAAATCCTTTCCTTTTTTCATGATTTATATATTTGAATTTGTACGCGAACTTCATTAAATAACATGTCATCCTTAATGACATCCCATATTGATAGTCTAAAAAAGGAAATTTCTCCTCAGATACTCAGCAGATAAACTTTGGTCGGACATTAAACGATTTTCTGTCGATAAAATATATCAGTAATGATTAACTTTAAAATGTGTAATTTGTTCATAAACTCTTTATTTTTATCTCATAAAATTTAGGAAAATTATTAATCAAAACTCTGAAATATTTATGCGATTTAATTTTACTTTACACTATTTATGGAAGAAGTAAATAAAAAATAACTTTTGGAATACCTTCGTGAGCTTGGAAGCAGGAATGTTTCTACACTGTTAAAACACTATTCTTAAAAATAAGTAAATTGTACTAATTATTGAGCACTTCCCGATCTTAAAATAGCTCCGAGTACTTAACTCTTAAATTTGAAAAACGCATGTACTAATTTTTTTGAGTACATACAGGGACTCGAAAATAAGTAAAACACACATGCACTATAAGAAAAAAAAGGCGAAATTACAGAGAACCGAAAAATCACCATTTTTAATTACGGTAATTTTGAACTGCGCAGAACTACAATCTTTGGAGTAAAGAACAACGAATTTACTATTTTAATTCTTGAAATTTTGGTAATGAGCCACCCCGTGATTTAAACCCGAGTCCTCTAGGTAAGAGATCAGTATTGTACTGACTGTGCTATAAAAGCAGTTACCAGCTGCTTCCAAATGACACCTTTTATGAATCAGCATGGAAGATCGGTAACAGCACAGATGAATTTTCCCTTTCCTAAATATTCTAATTTCTAATAAAATAATTTTTAAACAAAATTTTCTTCTTTAACATTTCTCATGAAATTGCAAATAAATTTGAAAAGTGTGTATTATAAATTAAAAATTATAACAAAGATAGACATATCTTAAAATAAAAGCTTGGAAATCCCTACTGTCAATTCGGTATAAGAAAAGGGTTTATCAGAAAACTCATATTTTTGAGCACATATGATTTAAACATGAATATCAAGACTTTAAAATACAAAATATATGTATTCATTGCTGCATACATTTATAAATCAAGTATCAGTATACACAACTTCAAAATATCATGTACTCATTTCTGAATTAATTATACTTTAAAAAATCGAGTACAAAGGAATTTTCATTTTTAAGTAGATTAATGCTTCTTTTTGAAGCAATTGTACTTAAAAAATATGAGTACATAGACATGCTCATTTTTAAGTAGATTATTTTTAACAATGTACTTCTTTTTGAAACAATTATATTTAAAAAAATACGAGTACATGGAAGTTCTCATTTTTAAGTAAACTATTTTTGAGTGTGTATGAATTGCTTCAATTGTGATAACAAATATTTTAAATTGGAATTAAATTTGTCATTATTCATTTTGTCATATCTACTTTTGCCAAAGTTATCAATAAGGGGGAGGTGAGGTTGTGAAAGTTTCTCGTTAGTGGTGTGCTTATGTGCATTATATTTACTAAGTAATTATTCCTTTCTAAACACTCACTATTTATTACAAAATTACAGGAACAAATACTAACATAAAACGTAATACAACATATTCAATATTTTTTATCGCAGTTCTGTTGTTTTTACCATTGCCAATATCTGTAAGTAAAAGTTGTTATTCACGTGTTGCCATAAAAGTACATAATATTAATTTTGAATACACGACATTTCCTCCCCTTTCAATTAACAGCACAATCTTTTTGGTGGTTTCCGGATCCTTTTAGATCTTTTTAGCTGCATTGGATTGAGAACAACTTGGGGTGTGGCAACTGTAGGAGATACGACTTGAGTCAACTCTATGATGGTATCCTCGGAGATTCTAGGTGGCTCAGTCGCAGCGTCTCTCTCCGTTGATGTTAATGTTGTATCAAATGGTTCATTCAAATTTAGTATTCTTGGTCTGTATTCGACATCATTGTGTACTTCTTCGTCTGCTGATCGAATTTGATCGACATGTCGCGTAACCAAATTACCTTGAACATTTATGGTATAGTATAATTCACCATCTCGTCTGATGCTACGACCGAATTTCCATTCGGCATTAGCTGCAGTGTAATCTCGAACGGCTACTTTATCATCCACTTCAAAGTACCTATCATTAAAATATATATCCTTCCTAATCTTGTTTTGAATTCTTTCTTTAGGGGTAGGAATTAAGAGGTCAATTCTCGTACTAATTTCTCTTTTTAAGAACATACTGGCTGGAGACTTCATGGTAGTGATATTGGGTGATTTCATATATTGTAACAAAAAACAGTTAATCTTTTGGTTGATACTCCCAGGGTACTTTTGCATTACTCGAAGAGACAGCTTCAAAGTATGTACATATCTTTCTGCTTGACCATTGTTGTAGGGATTGAAAGGTGCACACGTTTTATGTATAACTCCATTATTTTGCATAAATTTCTGGAACTCATTTGATGAAAACTGTGGTCCATTGTCACTGACTAACATGATTGGCAATCCAAAACGAGCAAAACAATCTCTTAGACATTCTGCTGTTTTCAAGGCAGTTGTCGATTTCGTAGGGTAGACTTTCAGAGGTTTTGAATGTGCATCCACAATTAATAAAAATATATGCTCAAAGATTTGCCCGGCAAAATCAATATGAATCCTTTCCCATGGAGAACTTGGATACTCCCAATGGTGTGTTTTGACCTTGGAGGATCATCCTTAATCCTTGAACAATCGGTACAATTTTTGACAACATCTTCGATGTTTTTATCTATGTTTTTCCAATTGACATAGGATCTAGCTATTGCCTTCATTTTTACGACTCCCAAATGTCCCTGATGAAGTTTTTCCAAAACCTTGGCATGATATTTTTTAGGAACACAAACTCTTTGGCCGTACATAATGCAACCATCCTGAAGAGTATATTCGACTTCCTTCCCTTTTAAATAAGTCTCCCTTCTTAAAGCATTTAGCAAAGGCGCCAAATCTTTGTCATTTCCAGTTGCTTTAGCTAAATCTCTGGGTGTTATTGGCAGTGTTTCAATTTAGGAAAGTTGAAAAACTGAAACTTCATCTTTTAATTCTAAGTCTTCAGATCTTAAGGATAATCGTGAAAGACCATCTGCTTTACCATGGTCCTTAGTATTCCGATAAATTATGTCGAACTGGTAAACGTGCAATACTAGAGCATAATGCAAAAGTCTTGTAGCAGACAAAACTACAAGACCCTTTTTGAAAGCAAAAATTGCCACGAGGGGTGTGTGATCTGTAATGAGCGTAAATACAGGGTGACAAGAAATAACTTGGACGAAGTTTCAAACCATAAATCTGTACTACCACTAAAGTTATAAAGTTACTGTAATAGAGAATTGATTCTAGAAAGCTACTAAAGAGGTGTAAGTAAATTAGTTGTGATAACCATTATGGTTAACAAACGATCTTCCATACTTGAATTGCATAAGCAAGGAATGAAACAATGTAAAATTGTTCAACGATTGAAAATGCCTAAGCAGACGATTTCATACACAATCAAAAGGTTTAAACAACTCGGACATGATGGTGACAGACCAGGGAGATGAAGAAAGCGCTCAGTTAACACATTAACCCCCTGACCGCCGAGCAAAAGGGCAGAATTGTAATGTTGTTTTCTCTGTAATTTTTTAAAAAGTCTAAGAAAAGATTATTTTTCTAACCAGATATAAAAAATTTAATTACATATTGGAGTATAAGTCTCGAGAGTGTTAATCCTAACAAAATATTTTAAAACTGCATTATATTTGTAGAATTATGTTAATTTAAAAAATGCTTCTACTGCAGTGAAACCTGCAGCGTAGTGAACGGATATATCAGTTCGCGGCGGTGAGAAGGTTAAGAAACCGAGTAGTTATCAAAAAGCGAGTTCAACGAAATCCTAGGATTTCAATGAGAAAGGTTGCTAGAGAGATGAAGATCAACAGTGAAACCGCACGTTTGATGGCAAGAGTAGAGCTTGGTCTTCACCCTTATAAAATGAAAGAGGATCAAAAGCTAACAGCAGGTAACAAACGCACAAAACTTCAAAGGTGTAAAGAACTGTTACAGCGGGCCGAAGGTGATCGATGGCAAACATCTGTCTTCACAGATGAGAAATTGTTTTCGATTGAACAAACTCACAATAGCCATAATGATAGAGTTTGATCAGCAGAAGCACCTGGAACTTCTTGCATTGTTGAACGCCGTCAACGACCCAAATGTGTAATGGTTTGGGGTGGGATATGTGCTACTGGGGAAACACCACTTGTTTTTGTTGATCAAGGGATAAAGATTAATCAACAAACATGGCGCAAACTCATTTTGGAAGATGTTGTCTTACCTTGGTCACAAAAGTTTTTTGGAAATCAAAGATGGCCTTCCAACAGGATTCCGCACCTGTACACAGAGCTTCTCCCCTCCGGGATTGCACTTATACTCTAAAGCGAAAGCTGGGTTCCCGGGGTGGTCATCCCTGTCATCCCCCCCCCTGCACACAGAGCTAAAGGTACTCAAGATTGGTGCAATACACATTTTCTTCACTTCACTGGAGCTCAAGAATGGCCACCGTATTCCCCAGATTTGAACTCAATGGATTATTCCTATCGGTCCATCTTGGAGACAAAAGTGTGTGCTAAGCCTCATAAAACTTTGGCATCCGAAAAGAAATCCTTATGCAAGGAATGGGATAAAATATCAGTAAGTGAGTTGCGGCCCATAGCCGAAAATTTTGTGACACGATTAAAGTTCCATATTAAGGCTAAAGGCAGCCACTTTGAAAATTTGTAAATATATTAGACGAAATAATGTATTCATATTTATTTTGAAGTTTGGTCATAATATTTTCATTAGCATTAATGTTATAATGTATCATGTGTGTCCAAGTTATTTCTTGTCACCCTGTATATTTCATTTAAGATAAAGATAAAACATTATTACTGCCCAAACTAGAGCTAAAGATCCTTTATCAATTTGTGAGTAGCGTTGTTCGGTTGACGAAAGTGTTCTTGAAGCAAATGCAATAGGCCTCTCAGAACCATCTGGAAATATGTGGGAGAGAACTGCACCCAAGCTAACTGGAGATGCATCAGCTGCATGAAAAATAGGAAGTTTGAGGTCGTAGTGTGCTAATACTCTATCAGAACAGATTTCATCTTTTATATTTTGGACTGCTCCTTGACACTTTTATCCCACTTCCAAGGAACACCTTTTTAAGTTAAGTTATGCAATGGATATGCTAAAGTAGAAATTTTGTTTGAGAATCTAGAGTAAAGGTTAATTAATCCCATAAAAGATTGAATTTCCTGAACATTCTTAGGAATTTTAGCATTCTTAATTGCAGCAATCTTTTCATCTGTTTTAGATAATCCTTGGACATTTATCTTAAATCCCAAAAATTCAATTTCATTTTGGAAAAATGTGCTCTTACCCTTATTTATTCTCAATCCACATTGACGACATATGTCGAAAAATTTCCGTAATCTTGACAAATGTGTCTGGAAATCTGATGCTTCGATCCGTGCATCAACATAAAATACTTCTATTCCTTCTAAATCATGAAATACACTTTCAATATATTTCTGCCAGATCGCAGATGCTGAATTAACTCCATAGATTAATTTTGTGCATTCGTAAAGTCCCTTATTGGTATTAATCGTTAATAAATTTTGACTGCCAGGGTTGACCTTGATTTGTAAATAAGCTTGACTAAAGTCTATCTTTGAAAATATCTTACCATGATTGAGCGAAGCAAAAATTTCTTCTAATTTTGAAGAGGATGTCTTTGAATTCTTAGATTTTTATTAAGAGTGACGGAATAATCAGCACATAATCGAATTTTTCCATTTGCATTAACTACTGGTACTATTGGAATCGCCCAATCTGAAATATTACATTTTTTAATAACTCCGTCTTCTTCAAGTTTTTCTAATTCTTCTTCAATACGCTTTTCCATTGTCTCGGTTAAGTTAATGGTCTCGGTAAATGTAATGGTCTCGGTCTGCAAAAAACTGCAAAGGCATCCGGTTTTAACTCAAGACTACATTCACAATTTTTTATTTCGCCCTATTTTTCATCAAATAACTCTGCGTATTCTTCTAACAGTTTTGTAAGATTCCCCTGTTCTATAACTGTAAGAGCTTTTATTCTCACCCAATCTGAATTGATTTTTATACCGCCATTCCCGACCCAAGATGGTGTCTAAGTTTTTTTCAACAATATACAAATTTAAGTACTGTATTTGATTCTTATATTTTACTTTAACCGTTGAGTAACCTAGAGGTTTAAGGATTTCCCCGTTCTAGGACTTAAATGTCAAGTCCGTAGGACAGATTTTCTTAATCGAAATCTCTTTAAATTTCTTCAAATTTATTACCGATACCTTACCGCCCGTAACAAATTTCATTTCAAAAGATTTACCTTCAATTTCATCAATTACTATTATGGGAGGTTTCTTAGGAAATTCTTCTTTGATAGAAATGTTCTCAACTTCTAAACTATGAAGTGGAACTAAATTTTGAACTTCTGTTTCACTTACATGAAACTGTTTTTGTTTCACAAATCTGGTTGTTTTAGCCTGTTTAGCAAAGTAAGAAGCTCGTTCAATGTGGCCAATGCGTTGGCATGCTCTGCATTTACTAGTTTTAAACTTACAGTTTTATTTATTATGATTTAATCCGTTACATCTAGAACAATATGCTACGTTATTTTACTTTTGTGTGTTCTTAGGTTGTGCTGTTTTATTTTTCTCATTATATACACGAACTGTTTTAATTTCTTGAGGCTTACTCATTATATCATTAACGCCTTTAGTGGCTCGCTCCATTGCTAAAGCGATCTGAACGGTTTTATCGAGATCGATATCGTCTTCTTCAAACAGTCGATCTAAGATTGACCATTCTCGCAAACAGCTAACGAACACATCTCTCAACGTAGTATTCAACACAATTTCATTGTACTTGCAAGGAATTGCTAAAGAGCGAAGTTCAGCAAGATAAGAACTAATGCTTTCCCCCTCATTTTGTTTCCTGTTCAAAAACATATGTCTGCTCGGTATTATTAATGGTTCAGGGTTCAAATGCTCGTGTAAAATATTTTTAAGCATTTCATACTCCTGATCACTGGTATTTTGTGGAGCAAGAAGATTTTTGAGCAAGTTATACAACTTAACCGATAAACTTGATATTAGTGTTTTTGCGCGTTTTTCCTTAGGTACATTTTGTATGTTTAAAAACACTTCAAACCTATCAATGAAAGTATCGAAACCTTCTAATGATTCATTATATTTCTCGAATTGCACACCAGAAACCTTATTATTATTTAGGGTACTTTCCCCTTTTAGTGCATCCATTAACGCTTTATTTAGTTTAATTAATTCTTCAATCAACTTTTCCATTTTTACAGAATAATAAAAAAATTCTTACCTCGGCAGTGTTACGAGATCGTAGAAGTATTCTAACGTATCGATATTTAAAAACTTGATCAAACAAAGTCATCCTCGTCGCCAGTGTGAAGGTTTCTTGTTAGTTGTGTGCTTATGTGCATTATATTTACTAATTATTCCTTTCTAAACACTCACTATTTATTACAAAATTACAGGAACAAATACTAACATAAAACGTAATACAACATATTCAATATTTAAAGGTATATATAAATATTTTACAGGCATACATACAATAAATACAATAAACCCAAATGGAGTGAAAAATTAGCCAGAGCCAGGAAGAAATTAGCCAGTGAAAAATTAGCCAGAGCCAGTGAAATTCACTCCAGTTGGGTTTATTGTATTTATTGTATGTATGCTTGTAAAATATTTATATATACCTTTAACTGTTGAATGTAGGCGTTATTTATGTGTGTATGTATGTTTTAATATATATTGTAGTGTGTGTGTTTTATTATATTCAGTATTTCTTATCGCAGTTCTATTGTTTTTACCATTGCCAATATCTGTAAGTAAAAGTTGTTATTCACGTGTTGCCATAAAAGTACATAATATTAATTTTGAATGTATGACAGGAGTAAGAAGTTTTTTTTTTCAAGATAATTTAATTTTTGAGTGTTATTTAAAAGCAGAATATACAATGCTTTTTTTATATTAAATAAAGTTAAGATTACTATTCAAAATAACGAGAGTACGCACTCTGTTATAAATGTTGTGAATTCCCTTTACTAAGAAACGTTTTAACAGATGTTGTTAACGTAGGGGCTTCCGACCACATTTTGATAAAAAAAATGTGATTGTTGGCATTATTAGAGACTAAAATTTTGCAATTGTTTCTTAGAAAATAAATAAAGTTCATTTTTTTTAGAAATCCGGTAAATCTTTCACAATTAAAATCTTTCTTTAAACACGCTTAAATCTTTCACATTTTTAAATTTCTTCGTGAAGAGAATATTATCATATTTGATTTGTATAGAAATCAAGGAATGCAAAGTTATTGAGTAGAATGTGCTCAGAATAATGACTATTTATTTAATTTATAGCAAAGTACCATGTCGCACCCATTGCATACTATATAGCACTCATAACATACTATAATGAAACCACTACATTACATAATTAACATAAGTGGGGTATTTCGAGAGGGAGGGTTCAGATACAT
This sequence comes from Maratus speciosus, assembly GCA_963932465.1. Taxonomy (NCBI): domain Eukaryota; kingdom Metazoa; phylum Arthropoda; class Arachnida; order Araneae; family Salticidae; genus Maratus; species Maratus speciosus. The sequence continues at coordinate 288,830,328 of OZ010799.1, forward strand.
CTGGGAAGGTGGATTATGTTGGCGTGTGAGGGGAAATTCTGCTAGATGTAGCTAACACTAGTCTTTACTTAGTATAAAATTTAAATAAAATAAACGGTCAAGTGCGAGCATTACTCGCATACAGAGGGTTCCGTACAATAAATATATGAATTTGTAATTGTATTATATTAAAAAAAAAGTTGCTAAAAGAATACTAAGACTTTTTTAAAAACTATATAACGTAGGGTTGGGTATAACTGTATATATTAGAAAAGTGTAATCGGGTATACCATGAAAATTCAAAGGGATATATGGAACAATATCAAATATAGCTATTCGTATAACTCTTTTTTTAATATTATCCTAATCTGTTTATGATGAACTTAATTCGGTACTGAAAATAAAGGCAGTGCATAGTTAAATTCATTTGGCATTTCATGAAACTAAATTCAGCGTAGTGATAACCTTTATTTTTACAGTGTATCTAAAACAAAACCTTTCTACAAAGTTTAAATTTGGCATTGTGCTAAGCGCGTTTCGAATTGAGGTCTCAAAGTTGCAACGCCGCCTTGGTCTGTGCCGTGTTTTTCCAGATAGGTGTTTAATTAAATTTTAAAGTCACTCGAGTCGTATTGAGAGATACAATCAATGCAAACTATCGGGAATCTCACAGTATTTATGCGATTCATTCTAATTAAATCTTTCGAGGGCGATGCCCTTAAAAAACGGACGCCTACGTTTAATTCCAAAACAGACAAACGGCAACAAGAATATTTAATTAAAATTTTCCTTTTATCATGTACGTGAAAATAAGCAAGTTTGCATTTTCTAATAAATTCGTTTATAAATTCTGGTGTCAGTTCATTATTTCATAAGTTTATAAATAGAATCACTCCGTGCCGGAAAGGATTAAGTGGTCGCAGGACTCTTAAAGCTTCAAAATTTAAGAAATTTTAATTTTTTTAGATGTTAAACTCTTATCTTTTCTGAATATTTTGATATAATTGTTTCCTTGAAATTCCCATTAGAACAGAAGTTTTGGCTTTTAGAATTGTACCCGCTCAATAGCTGAAGCGGCGTTTCCGAAACTTTAAAGTCATTATATAGTGTTTTTGGGTATAACGCGCAGGATACCTCAAAAACTTCTGAATATTTTTTCATGAAATTTTCAAAACATATATTCCATGTTATTCTGTATAAACTGAACCTAAAATTTCCTTTTTATTGTTCAAAAAAATATGTCTTTAGGTGATTTTACTGTTGAAATTTTCAAAATTTTTTACTAGCTATATGCAACATTGCATTAAAAATATAAAAATGCTTTAAATACAAATTTATTTAAGTTCAGGGAAATTATTACAATCTGAAGTATAAGTAAGCACCAAAATTTTCATTCTAGTTGCAATATTTATTTTGTGATCCTGCGCGTAAACTGTTATGCCAATTTTTTTAGTCGACAAATGTCTAACAGTTTCGAGCCCCCTATAAATACTAATTCTGTATCTTGCAATTTTTTAAATACATGAAACGAAAGAACATACTTATATCTTTCATTCCAATTAAAATTGTGTTTTAAAATCATATACATTTTAAGACATTAAATGTTGAAAATGGTCTTTTTTTCATTTTTTCCACTTTTTAGAGTCCCGAGACCCCTTAAATTAGTATGTTTTTAACAATTTGACGTTTATTGCTTTTATACTGTTACTGGACATTACATTACACATATATATCATTAAAAGTCGTTAACTAGGCATAGAGCACGCCGCCCTGTCTTTGTGTATGTCCAGCCTGACCGTACCTCTAAGGGTTAATATCTCAGCTAATTACCGATGATTTTTTTCGAAAATCATTATCAACAATGCTTTTATTCTTCTCCAACGATAGGTATATTCAGCGACGCTCAACAATTTTTCTGAATGCGCGTGAATCGAAATTTGTGTATAACAGGAAAATGCTAATTACTCAAAAACTTTGTGACGTAGGGTAATCGCTAAAATTTTCCGGCAAAGTTTATATTAACGTCTACTACCTCTAATTGTTTCATAATTTTAGTTTCAGTAGATTCGGAATTAGATGGGGGGGGGGGACATATTCCTACATTTTCAACAATATCTTTGAAAATATAATACCTAAAATTAAAAGGAATGTATTTTTGAGTTCAGCGTTACAAAAGCTTTCACAGGATACCACACATGATATACAAAGAAAAGATTTTTTTTTCAAGTAGCATAATTAACCCCTCTACTTTTTTTTACTAAATATATTTATAAATGTTTATTAATCTGAAAATATGTGGGTCAATGGTCTTTATTACTTCCCCAAATTTGAACTATCCACGTTCCATAGTTTACAATTAAAATGGCTGTGACAGACAGACAGACAGACAGACGGACAGACACAGGAGTGACCTTATAATGGTTCCGTTTTTACTTTTTAAGTACGGAACCCAAAAAAATTCTAAAAACTGTTTAGAGGTGCATAACTTTATACGTACAGTCGTGGGAAAGAAAAAAAAAGTAAACACCACCCACTAACTCGGCAAAAAAAAAAAAAAAAAATCGTAAAGGAAAGTTACTGGTACCGCACGATTGGTAATAAAGTCTACTTTTAAATGATGTATATAACATTTGCTTAGGGGGCCATCTGCATATCAAAACGAACCTTGACTTTTTTTTTTTTTTTTTTTTTTTTTTCGATAGTAGTACACAATTCTGACTGCATAAATGAATTCTACATCCATCAATTAGCCTAAAAACAATTTCTTATGAAATTCCTATGATAAGTTTTCGGGAAATTAATTAGTTTAAAACGAGCGTATTTTAAGGGCTATATCCAAATTGAAATTCCGTACTCGATTGTTAATCGAGAGAGCTCCCTTCTTGATCAAGGCACTTTAAGCGCCATTCAAGGAATCAATGAAGTCTGTTAGATTACAGGACAGAAGAATAAATTTCAAAATATCTACTCACTTCTATCATATACTGCCCCTTAAACCATTATTTGGCCGTTTTTAAGCATAATTTGAAAACTACTTGGAAGAAAAATGTCAAATTTTGGATTTCCATAAAGCAGGACTTAATAAATCTAAATCCATCAAAAAAATTTTGGTTTCAATTCCTATTTTTTTCAAATATTAATTTCATAATTCATAATTCATATCATAAAATTATAAAAATTTCTAATTCAGCGTGTTTATGTTTGGGTATATTAGTATTATTGCTACAAAAAAAAAAAAAAAAAAATAGCACATTAGGAGCATAATTTCAGGAGATATAAATAAAAATATGAAAATGTAATTTAACATTAGAAGCACTAAATTTGGAATGTTTATAATTCAAAAACTTATCATTCAAATGACTTGAAATTCGGTGTCTAGGCATAGCTTGAACCGAAGATTTGAAATATTTTGTTGAAATTGGGTATTGCTATTGAAAAACATGAATTTATGGTTCGTTTTAATAAGTAGATGGCCCCCTAAGCAAATTTTATATACACCATTTAAAAGTAGACTTTATTTCCAATTGTTCGGTAACAGTAATTTTTATCTACGATAATTTGTTGAAGAATTAGTAGTAGTCCAGGGGAAATGTACATTTTACCTTGCAAAAGATCTGGTAGAAGATTTTTTTTCTAAATTGTTTATAACGATGCCAACATGGAAAAACCAAGTTTTCTAACAAAATTTCTTAAGGATAAATTTTCTGTGGCCCAAAAACAACAAAATTTTGGGACATTCTTTGGTTTTTTGGAAATATCTCGAGACTCGTTGCCGTAGCATGTTTTTTGTCAACTACAATATTAAAGAAGATAAATTTCTCTACAACTTTCATATTTACAACTTTTTTATACACTCAATAGCAAGCGCAGTACGCTATTTCAAAAAATGGGACATTTTTTTTTTCAATTTTCTTAAAAACCGTGAAAAACGTAGTTTTGCCGCGATTATTCAAATGTCCCCCGAGGATTTAATTGTGTATGTCGACTTCTAAAAATTTGTAGCAGTAAATTATTATTTGTACACTCACGTCTTTCTTTTCATCTCAACAGCCATTTTATATTCAATAAATTTATATAATTATAAAAGTATGGCAGAGTGTAGATGAATGAGGCAATTTTCATATGCAGATAGTAACTTTAAGCGTATACAACGTTTTACAACTTCAAAGCATTGTTTTAAAGAATTTTTCGATATATAGTAAATTATTGGCATGATAGTTTCAATTAAAAAAGATTTCTGCTTAATTTTAATGAAATTTATAATTTTTATAATGCATATATATTTTTACAGGTATCAATGGAATAGGTGGGTGATTTTCAAAATTTGTTCATGTTTTGGAATAACAAAATAAAATTTTTAGAAATAATCAGAAAGTTTTAATTGTTTGTAAATAATTACCTTACCTCATATGCATTAATATATAAGCATAAGTAGAGACCAAATTACTAATTTAACATTTTAAAACTAATTTTTAAATTTTAATGCATTTGGTATAATGACATAAGTGAGCACGGTAATGACAAATTAAGCAAAATATTTTTTTTTTCCCCAGGCATAAATGGAAGCCATTCTATCGTCTGGCCATACAATGATTTTCTATTTCTCATATAACAAAAGCAGATTAAGAAATAAAAGTTCATTTAATTATCAATTAGAATTGAGTACGGTAATGACTTACAAAAGAATATTCACCAAAACATTCAAAGTCTTTGCTTGTTTTATTGAAACTATAAAACTATTTACTCTATTCACCTAAACCTGATAACATGTTGACTTTTAAGGATTACTTTTGCCTTGATAAAAAGGCATGTGCTGTCCTCTAAAAATATCGAGAGGAACTTTTTGTCAGAAGCATGGCAATGACACTCTTTCTTGGGAGACGGTTTAAAAAAAAATATTAAGAATTAGAGATAAGTTTAACTAATGAAAATAAATATTTTTTAATTAGTAGCATCTTAATAAATAAAAATGTATAAAATTTATAACCATCTGTTTTAAATAGAACTTTGTCAAATCTTTACCTAATAAATTGCTTGTTGGGACAACAAGCATGGTAATGACAATTTGAATACAAAAGAATGTATTTCTTATTTTTAAATTAGTTATAAATAATAATATATCTGTAAATTATCATTAAAAACATGATAGTTAAAATGCAATAAATAAAATTATGCTATTTAACTATTTTTCAGTAAAACATGACACTTTTTTTGAAAATCACCCAGGTATGAAAATTTGCGAAAAACATATTTTATTCCCCACCTCAATGGTATATTTTGTTTACCAATTATTGATAACATATGTTTTAATGTTTTACTGTTTTAAAGATAGCAAACATTGAATTGTAGTTCCATTTAAAAGGGGGGACTCAAAAGATAAATATCCCCACTAAAAAAAATCTGTAGAAAATCTGTAGGTAATTGGCCCAATAATCTGTAGGTAATTCGCCCATCTCTGCAGATATTTTAAAGAATATCTTAAGAAATTCTACATATATATTGAAAATAAATCTAAATCTGCAAAATTTCTTCAGATTTCTGTAGAATTTCTGAAGAAACTGGAGATTTCTTCAGATAATCTTAAGATTATTTTTAGTGGGGATCTTTTATGTAAGAAATACTTTTACCTTATAAAATAGCTACAATTAAAATGACACCAGATTATTTCACTAACTAATGTTATGCATTTATATCTTGTAAAATTTATAAATTATGTTAATAAAATATTTGAGGTCACTAGTTTTATAAAAATATTTAAAAGATTAGTTTTAAAACATATTTTCAATTTTTTCCACTTATATCAATAAATATAACAAGATATTATATCATTTTAGCATACAAAAATATATAAAACTTTAAGATTATCTATTAATTGCTTTAAAGCTCAAACAAGATACTTTAAATTTCAGAATGGGTTCCAAACAGTTTTCCAAAAATTAAAGTGTCCGAATATATATATATAACCAAAAAAGTACAAAAGCACAACGTTAGATATAGATCTCAGGTATCCCATGGAAAAAAAGAATTATTTAAAAGTAACAAAATGCGAGCGAGATATTTGTCAAGAACGCTCCCATAGGGCTCCCATAACCTTGCGAATTTCTTCGTGTGACTAATTTAGTCCCATAATTCATATAACTGTGACTTTAATCGCCTCAATACGACAACTACCGTAAAATATTTGGAAATAAAATCTGTTTATACGGAATTCGGTCTTTAAAGAAAAAGTATATATTTTTTCAAGAGAAAGAATATGAACAATTATACCTGCTAAGATGGAAACCTGTTTAAGGCGGAATATATTTCGGTTCCTTTCGGTACGGTTTTCAAAGTTTTAATGAATCAATATTTGGCAAAGCTGATTACGTAGTTCAGCATTACGTATTTAATGCTTACACACTTAAAATTTTCAAAATCCGGCTATTAGAGATTTATTAATATTCCCGTAGTAAATTTTCATTTTAAAGGAGGGGGGGGGAGGGGCCGCCAAAATCCATGTTTTCCACCCGTGCAAAAAAGGCTAGTTTTAGCTCTGAAACACATAATTTATTGCTACTAATATATAGAAGCTGACATTCACGATTAAATACGTGGGAAACATTTGAATAATCGGGGCAGAACTGCGTTTTTTACGTTTTTTTAAGAAAATTGAAAAAAATGTCCATATTTTTAAAATGGCGTACTGCGCTTGCTATTCAGTGTATAAAAAAGTTGTAAATATAAAAGTTGTAGAGAATTTTATCCTCTTTAATATTGTAATTAACAAATAATATGCTACGGCAACGGGTCTCGAGATATTTAAAAAAATCAAAAAAAGGTCCCAAAATTTTCTTGTTTTTTGGCCACAGAATATTTAGCCTTAAGAAATTTTGTTATAAAACATTGTTTTTCCATGTTGGAATCATTATAAACAATTCAGAAGAAAAAATCATCTATTCGACCTTTTGCAAGATAACCCCCTTTTTTTGGTACATTTCTCCTGGACTATAGGGGGTGTTTAATTTTTTTTCCACGTCTGTACATGTATGTTCCTTCCAAACCTCGCAGTTCTTCCTACGGAAATCTCGTCCGTATACAACCCAGAGTCACATGCGACATCTGACTTTATTATTATAGATTCGGCATTTTATTTTAAGCCAGAGATAGGAAGTTACTTATGTATTAGAATATGCCTAATGCAGGATTCATTATCAAATATATAATCAAGGTAAGCACACATTTTATTATCCAGTGCAGTGGCCTCCAGGAGTTTACAATCATTTTAGCATCAAAATATACCCATCTTAAATTTAATCTTATATAATCGTTGAATATTGTACGACTAAACAAGGAGAAATTAAGTGTATTAGAATACTGTTAGTAAACTGATTGTAAACCCTTGACTAGCCGCTAGTGATCCCGGGTCAGCAAAATGTCTTGCCCTGGTTATAAATATTTATTGTGTGAAAACTTTTATAATTAAACAAATGGTCCAAACCATTTCACAAATATGCAATTACGATTAAATACATTTTAAATAACTTATAAAACAGAAGCTATTTTCTTCTGTTTTTGTTTTAAAGAATATTACTTTAAAATTAAGAATTCAACCATGCGAATAAATTTCAATTGTTTTAAGTTAATAATTCAAACTACAATATGTGATTTTAAATTAATTAAGGAAAAAAAATCATTTAAAAGAAAAATAATAAAATCTTTAAAATTATTTTTAAAGAACGTAATAAAATGTTCATTTATTTACACTTTTTATCAGTTTGTATCCTTGTGTAGTCTTTACTCTGAAAGAATATATTTGAACAATAGTAAAATTTAATTTTAGTGCGAAAAGTTTCAGCATTTATGAAAATGTTCACATGATTTTCCGATATTTTTTTTTCTATATTCATCTACTATGTAGGTTCATGCAAGTTTTGAAGAGTTTAAAAGTTTAAAACTAACACAGATGTGATTAAAAATTTACAGTTATAGAAATAACAGAAAATTGATGTCTTTTGTGGAGGTGATCTTTATTCTAAATAAATAAGTTTCAAAATATGTCTTGTGCACTTCCATGAAATTGGCTATATTCGTTAGTTTGGAACATTAAATTTAATTTTACTTTGCGTTCTGATATGATTAAAGTGATACCTAAAACTAATTTAACAAAATCACTTAATCAGAGCAATGACATAATCAGCATATTTTACATGAATATATTATAGTAGACATAATATTAAATCTGAAAAGTACAATGGCTGTATAATTAATATAAGTCTATATAATAAGTCAAATTATACATTATTTCATATATTTTTAAAAAGAGACAAATTCTTCAGGGGAAAGCTCTCAAATTTGGTCCTTTTTTCCACAAGGTGGAAAGAAAGAAAAATAATTTGTATTTTAGTAAAAATTATTATTTTTGACGTCGCTTATGTTTAGAATTCTTAGTGGAAATTTCATACAACATTAGGATGAAAATTTTGACTGAAAAAGGATTTGTGTATAGCGTTCTTTGGGACAATGCAATATAACTGAACCTATATCAGCGTATGAATCTGGACATTATGGTGTAAATGGGTTTTTAAAATCACATCGTAATCCAGCACTATCTAACGAAAACAAATCTCTTGGCCACGTTTACACGGAAATTGAAAAAAAAAAGTATTATCTTAGGTAAATTCTTTCTTTTACATAAAAGGTTAATTTTTAATATAAAATTATCAAGAATTAATTTTTATGTAGTTGCCCAAAGTAACCGAAATATAAAAAATTCAATAAGTCTAAAATATAAAGAGTTGGACTTTTTTTTTATTTACACAGATATGCGAAGATGCAGGGAATTTTGCTCCTATGATAGTTATATGTTTCATCAATTAAAGCTTCAGTTGTTTTAGCAGCTTGTACAGCAACACAGCAATTTTTAATCTTATCTGCGTCAATTCGCAGCGCATGTAGATTCCAAATGTTCATAGGGAATAAAGGCAATCTTTGATTAATGAAAAAAGAAAGAAAAATCTAATGTATCAATATACTCTGAACAAGATTAAAAGAGAATTTGTGAGATTACACAAGTGATTGTTCAATTAAGACTATTTTATGTTTTAGATCTCTACCGTAAAAATACATTCACATAATACGGTTCTTTATGTTTCATGGGGAAACTGCCTATAATATAACACATTCGACAACGCTGTGTCGTTAAGTGCCTACACTACACACGCGAAAAAAATCGCAAGCTAATGTTATATTAATGACAGTATTTCTTTGAAATTTTTAGAATATATTTCTATATTTTCAAATTATTATTTACTTTTTTTGCGTACTACAGCTGATATCGATCTTTAAGGGGTTAATTTTTACTTTTTAGGTTTCAATTGCAGATTTTCGTTAATGATGTTACTTTGTATTTCAAAACCGGATCCAAAAGTTAAAGTATGGCTGTTTCAATTGTTATACAACTGTACGAGTTACAGAGAATATTTCGAATTTTGTCAATTGCGGTGGGCTAAGTCCAAAATACCTTAAAATTAAGCTATTAATTTATAATTATTTTTTAAAAATAATAAAATGTTGCATTGTCATCGGAAATACATCCGTGAATATTACTTTTATACTTCTAGCCTATCAGTAAGTGGGTTAAAAATAGATTGCAAAATTTGATATGTACAGTCGTGGAAAAAAAAGTAAACATCCCCTACTAACTCCTCAACAAATTATCGTAGAAGAAAGTTACTGATACCGAACGATTGGAAATAAAATCTACTTTTAAATGATGTCTATGAAATTTGCATAGGGAACTATCAATATATTAAAACGAACCATGATAACTTTGCTCTTTTCAATAGCAGTACACAATTCTGACAGCATAAAGGAACTCTACACCCTTCAATTAGCCTAAAAACGAATTTTTATGCAATTCGTACCATAAGTTTCCGAGAAATTAATTATTTTAAACCGAGCGTATTTTAAGGGCTGTATCCAAATTGAACTTCCGTCCTCGATTGTTAACTGAGAGAGCCCATTTCTTGATCAAGGCACCTTAAGCGCCACTCAAGGAGTCAATGAAGCCTATTAGATTACAGTGCAGCAGAATAAATTTCAAATTATCTTACTCACTTCTATCCTAGACGGTCCCTTAAACCATTATTTTGCCGTTTTTTAAGCATAATTTGAAAACTACTTGGAAGGAAAATGTGAAATTTTGGTTTTCGACAAAACCTGACTTAATAAATCTAAATCCATCAAAAAAATTGGAGGTTGCAATTTTTTCGAATATTAATTTCATAATTCATAATTCATATCATAAAATTATAGAAATTGCAAATTCAGCGTATTTATGTTTGGATATTTTAGTATTATTGCTACAAAAAAAATTAGCACGTTAGGAGCATAATTTTAGGAGCTATAAATAAAGATATGAAAATGTATTTTAACGTTAGAAGCAAAATATTTTGAATGTATATAATTCAAAAACTTATCATTCAAATGACTTGAAATTTGGTGTCTAGGCATAGTTTGAACCGAAGATTTGAAATATCTCGTTAAAATTGGGTATTGCTATTGAAATGAAATTAAGTTTGGATTCGTTTTATTATGTAGATGAAAAAAAAAAAAAACCTAAGAAAATTTTATATACATCATTTAAAAGTAGACTTTACTTCCAATCGTTCTGTACCAGTAACTTTCTGCTACGATAATTTGTTGAGGAGTTAGTAGGGGTGTTTACTTTTTTTTCAACGACTGTACATACAAAAATCATGTTGAGTTAAATAAAAGAGAGTAAAAATAAATGATCGACTAATTGTGATTGATCAATGACTATTTTAGTTCTGCAGTCACCCTATTTTTCTATCATATGATGCTTTGAACATCTATAGACAGCAGCTGCAATTTCGCTACAGCATTGACATTATTTAATATATATAACTATTCTGACAATATACATAAACATACACACATATATACCGGGTGTCCTAAAATGGACTGACCGATTTTAAAATTCGGCTAAGATGTGTTATTATCCCACCCTCCGCCATCTTGAGTATTTGGCGATTTTTGGCGGTTTTTATCACTCTGGCAACCCCGGCGATTGGCGTCGAGTAACTTATTATGGCAACCCGCTTTTTTACGACGCGAGAGCGTGCTTTTTGCGGGAACATTCATTTCACTCCCGGGTGTCGTTACTGTCGGTTGCTTGACTCTTGTACCAGGTTGTATCTTTTTTTTTTCATTTTATTTTGAGGATTTTTTTCTGTCTGCTGTTATGACTTCCGCTGTAGGAGATGTTATTTCAAAATACCAGAGCATTTTAAAAGAAAAAGGCGGCTTTTTCCGCACGTCAGGGAATCGGGCAATTTTAGGAAATGAGGGCGATGCTAGTAGGTTTTTGGGGTTGCATAGGGATTGATGAGCTTTTTAAAAGAGATTGGCTTATTGAAATCTAGCATGTGTTGTAATAAATATAGCGGCGATATGAAAATTAGAAAAAGAACGCAACTCTCGGACGGTTGCACGTGGGTTTATCGTAATAGGAGAGTTGTGGATGGTCAGAATAATACAAAAGAAAAGTGCCCAGCTAAACGGATGGCATTGAGCTCACAGGCTCTTCGCACGAATTGTATATTATACTCTTATTTTGAAGAATAATGCCCCTCAAAAAATAAGTGAAGGGGGATTAGCCCCCTTTATCCTTAACCAATGAATCCCCGAAATCAATGAGGAAGCTCCTTAACATAATAAACCTGTATACCAAATTTGGAGCAAATCGAATAATGCTGTATGAAAAACCTATTTTTCTAAATTAAGGGGGTGGACTAACCCCCCCCCCTTTTTCCCCTTTATCCTTAACCAATGAACCCCCAAAACTAATCAGGGAAGTTCCTTAACATAATAAACCGGTATACCAACTTCGGGGCAAGTCGAATAATTCTGCATGAAAAACCCATTTATCTGAATTAAGGTGGGGGGGGGGGTGGAGTAACCCCCCTTTTCCCCCTTTATCCTTAACCAATGAACCTCCAAAATTAATCAGGGAAGCGCCTTATCAGAACGAAACTAGGAAAAAAATTGAAGCAAATAGGATGTTTCTATCAAGAGTTATCGCGTTACGTACGTACATACGTACGTACATACAGAACCGGCGGGCACATAAGCTCTCAGGCTTTGATAGCCTGTGAGCTAAGAAGTGTAACACTGAAATGTGTTTTAGATATGGTTCTTGGTCGCGAGATACAACCTGGTATCGGAAATATAACTTATTATAATCCAGAATTTTATTTTTTAATTTTTTCGGAATTTGTTTATTTAAAGTGTGTATTTCAAGTGTAAAAAAACAAAACAAAAAAACAAAAAGGTAAGTAATCTTCAAAATCTAATATTTTTATATGTATATTTTTCCAGAAATTTTGCTTTTATTACAGAGAGTCTAATGTCATTTTTGTATTTTTTTCGGAAATATTGCTTTTAATTTAGAGAGGAATTAATTTTGAGTTAATTTTAATGGAATTAATTTTTGTTACATTTTCTTTAATGTGTTTTTTAGCGATTTGTGTGCATGTTAGGCTTAACGAAAAAAAAATGTAAATAATGAAGAAAACTTGCGCATGTTAGACTTAACGAAAAAAAAAATGTAAGTTAGACAAATTTACATTGTTTTTGTTAAGCCTAACATGCGCATGTTTTCTTCATTATTTACATTTTTTTTTCGTTAAGCCTAACATACGCATATATCGCTACTGTTCCTAAAATTCAATAACTTACAAATGGTGGCAGCTATTAAAAAAAAAAAAAACTCTTGTAGGAAGATTCTGTAAAATGTCAGCAGATTTTTTAATGGGATATTCGATTTCAATTTAAAATAGAAGCGATAGATGGCGCTAAAAGCAATAGGCTCTATATCGGGTCCCGAATTTTGGCGTCTCTCGTCTCTCAGTATTGACGCGAAAGAAGGATGTTAAGTATATGGAGGAGGCCTCTAAGAACAAAATTGCATTGGCGTCTGAGAACTGCTCCGTATATTTAGCCTCCTTCTTTCGCATGAATACTGTGAAAATAACGAGGCCAAAAATAGTGCATCTATTTAGCGCCTATTGCTGATACCGCCATCTATCGCTGCTATTTTTAACTAAAATTGAGAATTGCAGTAAAAAGACTCATGTCATCTTATATAATCCTCCTGCAGGAACAGAATTTATTAAATAGCTGTTACCATTTGCAAGTTATTGCACTTTAAAATTAGTCAGTCCATTTTCGGACACCCGGTATATATACGTATATGGTATATTCTACGCTAAAAAAAGCACATCCTTGATTTGAGACTCTATTTATTTTCACATTTACGCTGTATTCGACATATTACACGCACTTCCTCCTTTGCAAAGAATCCTTAACTAGTAATTTAACATAAAAAAGTAAAAAAGATGATTAAAATGTATGTTTGTAAAGAAAATATGAAAGAATTTGTAAGGCGGCTTCCTTCAGTTTATCACGTCTTCTGTTTTTGTTCATTTGTGTCGAATTAATAATTCTCATTTTTATCTTTTATTATTACTAGTTAATATTTTATTTTTATACTGGTTGTATAGTGCGCATCTGAAATTGTAATAAATTATCTTGTTTCAAAATTGCGTGTTATGCGCCTGATTTTGCGATATACATTTTATTATTCGGTTATTAATTGATATATTTGTTTGGATGTATTATGGGATCAACGTATTATGGGAAATTATGTATGTTTCGAATATTACATAGGCACACACTATTTCTAAAAATGAATGAGATTATAAATTTGTAAAAACATGTATAATGATCACTTATAAACAGAATAAGTAAAATACTGCTATAAAGTGATAAAATATCATTTATTAAGATTGACGATCGTTTCGTCGCACCAACGGCGACATTTTCAAAATCATTCAAGATAGAAAATATTTTCACATAATTAAAAAAAAAATAAACATAGTAAACAATGTCACGAGACATGATGCATAATGAGAAGGATTGCAAACATAAAATAAATTATGCAATTATTAAATAAATACATGTTCTCTCGTGACATTATTTACCATGTTATTGTTTTGTTAAATTATATGAAAATTAATCCACGCTCACAAATAACTAATTTAATTTTAATTTATTTTATGTTTGCAATGCTTTTCATTAAATTGAAAGTTGAAATTGGTGCAACGAAACGATCATCAATCTTAATAAATGATATTTTATCACTTTATAACATTATTTTACTTATAAATTTGTATCATTTTTCATAACAGTTAATTGTTTATCATAAATTTCATTCTCATTATAAAAGCAGTGCATGTTCTGATCGACACGATTCATTAAACATCTACGTGTATTTCAATATCATAAAACGTTTTATTTTGCATTACGAAATGGTAAAACGAATTTTGTACTCAATATTGCACAGAATGTAAAAGTGTATTGTTGATATCTTATACGAAATGCTCAGAATGTAATAAAACTTTTTACTTTCTTATATCATTAGAAAAAGAAAGTATTGGATTCGTGAAAATTTTCGAATTCCGGTTTTCGACGGATTTACACATTTTAGGGGTCAGAGATTCCAAAAAACCTGTTTTTACAAAATATCTGCCTGTGAGTCTGTTACTCTGTGACTCTATCTGTCTGTCTGCCCGTCTGTCTGTATGTATGTATGTGACACAAATTGTGTGGGTGTTCTATCTCAAGAACTATTGCACGGAATTTAATAAAATTCATATTCAGTTAGTCCTGATATAAATTGATGCTGATTAGTTTTTGGTGTAACTTGCTCAACAGGTGGCGCTGCTATGCAGCCTTTTCATGATTAACAAAATAGCTCAATCTCCAGAACTAATGAACGGACTTTCATCAAACTTCAGATTCAGTTAGTCCTTGACATGAATTGACGTTTCATACATTTTTAAGTGAATCGCTCAACAGGTGGCGCTGCTGTGCTGCATTTTTTTTATTTCTGTAATAGCTCTATTTCAAGACCTAATGCTTGGATTTTCAACAAACTTCAGATTCAGGTACACCTGGATATGAATAATCCAGCTGTTTCGTTTTTGGTGTAAATCTCTCAACAGGTGGCGCTGCTATGCAGCATTTTTCAGGATTTCTACAATAGCTCAATCTCCAGAACTAATGCGTGGATTTTCATCAAACTTGAGATTCAGTTATTCCTTGACATGAATTGACATTTTATTTATTTTGGTGTAAATCGCTCATCAGCTGGCGCTGCTATGCTGCATTTTTTGCAATTTCCGCAATATCTCTATCCCAGGAATTAATGCTTGGATTTTTAGAAAACTTCACATTCAGGTATATCCTTATATTAATTAGTGCTGTTTATGTTTTGGTGCAAATTATGCATTTTGATTTAAGATATATAAAATGTAAAAAAAAAAAAAAAAAAAATTAAAAGACTAAGCATTTCTGCGCTTAAAATAGTCAAAATTTCCATTTTTATGTATCAGTTAAAAAATGTAATACATTTTGATGGACTTCCTTGTTGCTTAGCAACTTTATATCCAGGCAACATGCACGCGACTTGCAGAAACATAAGCGGGCCATTAAAAATATTTAAAATTTCACTGTAATAATAAACTAAATAAATGCAAGAATAAATAGAGAAATTTAAATTTAACTTAAAAGAAACTAAAGAAACTAATTTAACTGACGACAAAATAAATGAATTTAGGAAGAATGAGTAAAATATATATATATATATGAAAATCCCTGCCCCCCGGCCTACAGGCGGGGGTAGATTTCGAAGTTAAGTTTACTAATTTCACCAACAAAAACTAAATCATAATTAGAGATAAACCCACTTTAATAATTTTATCTGGCCGCTTTTGACGAGTTTTAATTTCATTTTATATAATAGCTGGTTTTATCAAATCATGTTAAGGCGGTGTTCACAAAAATACTTTTCCATGCTCAAGAACTCGAAATTTTCTGACACATTTTCAGATTTATTTTTAATAGAAAAAATATGAAACATGCTGGCGTGATATTTGATGAAATTTATAAGCGATCTGTGTTTTTATTTTTCGTTCAATTAATTAAAACTTCATTTATAAACAATTATTTTATCAGTAGGACAATATTCTAACACAATCGCTTCGGAAAATTCTGTTCAAAATGCCCACTTTTACATGATTTTTTGAAATATATTCTAACTCTATCAAAAATCGATCATTACGATATATTATATAGTTTCTGAATAAGAGAATCTACTAATTGGATGCGTTTGAAAGTAAAAATAATTTAAAAATGAGTAAGAAAATAAGCAGTTTGAATTTGAATACACCCTTAATAAGATGATTTTTTTCTTCAACCGCTATGTATTTTTAATTTGTTTTTGCTTTTGCTATAAGAATTCGTCCTATCAAAAACTTGTCTATATAAATGTTGTAGACAATATTAAGAAGATATATGATAAATTCATGGGGATTTTATATCTTGTGAATTGACGGAGTTATGGATTTTTACTTCTTCAACCCCCCCTCTTTTTGTTTTCGTTTTTTTTTTTTTTTGCGGTACGAATTGGTCCTATCAAAAACTTGTGAATATAAAAGTTGTAGATAATATAAAGCAAATTTATAATAAAATTAATTGGATTTGATATCCTGATCATTGATGAAGTTATGATTTTTTTTCTCTCAAAAACTCTATTTTTGCGCCCTTGAGCCTATTTTTAATTTTATCAAAAATGTGTGATACATAAATTTGTGGCCGTATTTTTAGAAGTAATAAAAAATTTAAACTGATTTGATATGTACAAAAAATTAAGAAGTTATGGGTTTCTTTTTCGGTTTTCACAAAACCCCTCCTTACTTCCATCCCCTTGGTTCGATTTTGCCCATTAACGAACTTGACAGAGCATTTATGCCCCTTGATTTTACGTATCAGTTTTGAAGAAATT
Source organism: Maratus speciosus (assembly GCA_963932465.1). Taxonomy (NCBI): domain Eukaryota; kingdom Metazoa; phylum Arthropoda; class Arachnida; order Araneae; family Salticidae; genus Maratus; species Maratus speciosus. Next base: position 288,847,213 of record OZ010799.1, read on the forward strand.
TGTGCAGAATTGTGGAAGTTATAGATAGATAGATAGATAGATAGATAGATAGATAAAGTTTTTTACTGAGGGTGGTTTTGGGTTCTAGGGGTCATGATCGGTGTAGATCTGCAAAAATGAAAAATGTTTCAGAATTTCCAACATAGGGGAGAATGTAATAGGTAGTATTTCATACGAAATCTACCTAAAAACTATCAAAAATAAAACGAAAAGATGTCATTAGTTATGACGTCAAAAAAGCTACCGCACTGACCTCTCATAAAAAAAACACTTTCAGAGTCCATACATTCGGACTTAAGATAGATAGAATATTAAAAAATTAAAACACTAAGTATTTCTGCGATTAAATTAGTCAACATTTTTAATTTTATAAATAAATTAAATAGGATAAAAAAATACGTGAAGAATTCTCGTCGTGAAGTGGTTGACCCTTGCCGGCGCGGAATAATTCTGTTTTTAACCTGATGAAATAATAGACTGACACCAGAATTCATAAGCGAAGTTAATAGAAAATATGAACTTGCTTATTTTCATGTACACTATAAAATAGAAATTTTAATTAAAATATTTTTGGTACTGTTTGTCAGATTTGGAATTAAAATTTGCTGTCCTTTTTTAAGGGCACCGCCTTTGAAATGGTTAAGTCGATCAATCACAATGTGAATAAGTAACACTGAAAAAATACTCACAGCTATATGGGCTGATTATAAAAATACTATTTTGGCCTTGCGCCAAATATGCTGAGTGTACTAATCTGAAAAGAAGTAATAATATATATATATATATATATATATATCCAAAAACCAAACCAAAAATTCGAAACTACGGAACTGATCCAACAATAAATAAACTAAACCAAATGACAACAACAAAATAATGAAAAACAACTAAATTCAAAAACAACATACTTTAAAAACGGCAAACCTTAAAAACATTCAAACTAAAACCAGAAGAAATTGAATCCATGGAGACAGGCGGCATGCACTTGCGACAAGCAACTGCGGGGTTAAAACCAGTTTTTATGTGCACAACGCTCCCCAAACAACCTGTCAAGACCAAAAAGAAAAAACTAACAAATCGAATGAGCTGCCTAGACCCATCGAAAACCAACAACTGAACATGAAACCTCAAACAATCGTGCACGCAAACCCTGAACAGTCAAAGCCACAGTTACTCTTCTCTTCGCATCCACATTACCTCTAAATCTCTGCGATAAGTCTTACACTTTACGAAATTTGTAGCAGACTCTTCAAAAACCTCTCAGGATAGCCAAGGTGCAATGCCAGAATATACCATTTGTAAAGTTCTTCAATTTTTTCCCCAGTATTTGATGTCAAACTATCTATACGGTTTAACCCGTTAATACAAATATTTCTATATATTGAGATATGCACATTTGATCCAAAATTTAAGATTTTTATAGTTTCAAAGTTAAAGCTTTTTCGTTTATCATATACATCTGTTTTTATCTCACCATTTTTTATCTCGATATTAATGTCTAAATAATTGACCATGTTTTTACTTTTTGACTCCAATTTCAAATTTAAACCTTTAGGATAGCAATCAAATTTTTCTTTTTTCACATCATTGCATCTGACTATTAAAACGTCATCAATGTAACGAAAGCACTTCATATCCTCATTTATATCAATTTGTTCCTCATACATATATAAGTAGATATCGGCTAAAGTCGAACTACAACATCCCCCTATTGGAATACCTCTAACTTGTTTGTAAACAATTTTCCCGTCATATAAGTAGTTCTCACTCACTACAAAGTTAAACAAATTAGTAAACCATTCCTGTCCGATAGTTGAGGAATTATATTTACTAAAAACCTCCATAATTTTTATTTTAAGATTGTCCAAATCTATACTATTATACAAATCTTCAAAATCATACGCTGTTAAACTTGAAATGTTTTTCATTAGATTTAAATGTTTAATTAACTCAAAGCTGTTGTTTATTATACAAGCCGGTATATCTTTCAATACTTCATCAAAAATCTCTTTTAATAATTTCAACAATTTTTTATTACAATTTTCCAGATATCAACCGAAACCACATGTAATAGCTCTAAAAGCAACCGGATCTTTACGAAACTTTGGAACCATTACCAAATATGGAAAACTAGTACTATTTTGCTTTATTTAAATTTTTTTATAATATGCTTTTACTCTGTTACTAATAACTTGTTTATTTGATTTGACAATTTCATAGTTTATTTCATTACCATAAGCCTCCCTGAGTAATTTAACATATAATGTTTTACAAATAATTGCGTAATTTGTGTTAGCTTTATCTATATACGTAATTATAAATTTATTCTGCAATTCTGTTATAGATTCTTTCAAATCCTTATAATACTTTACCGAAACCCCCTCAGAGTTACTCTCAAAATTTCTACAGAAATCTTATAAAATATATATATATATATATATATATATATGATAAAGATGAAATCAGGAATATATGAACAAATTGGTAAAATTCTAAAGATGAACAAGATATGAACATAGGAAATCAGTCTGTAAAATAAGAATCTATGAATAATCCACAGATTCATCAGAGGAGCTTACGGGTTAATTCATTGTGAAGACGCGTTATTTCATCTAATTTTGTCGGCATTAAGCCTAAAATGACAAAATTTAGCTCTTAATAGCGCATCATATAAGAAAATAAATGATAAAATTCAAGAGATCTAATGAAAGATACACCTAACACAGGATATTAACAATTATTAGAGCACAATTTCTCAATTAAATACCAGTATCCAAAACTATATATATATATATATATATATATTATAAATAATTAATGAAAAAGTATTGCATAACTGGCGCCAAAAGCAGCTCATTTTCAAGTGCAACAAAATGTATTTCATCAATAATAAAAATGCAAAAACACCATAACTCTGGAAAGAAGGTGTATATCAGCAATAATTAACTATAAAAATCGCAGAAACTCGAAAATACAGGTAAAAAACAACACACAGGCAAAAAACTGTCTCCTCTTCCTCAGTGGGAGGGTAGACAGACTCAACTCCACCCCCACAGTTAAAAGCTTGCAGGTTTCTGAACACACGTTCATCCTGCACTCATTACAGAAAAAAAAAAACTATTGTCATTTTTGAAACAAAATTTAAAAGCTAAATAAACCAAATTTAAACAAAAAAAGTAATGTAAAGAAAGCATAAATAAATTACAAAACAAAACAAAAAAAAAGTTAAAAAACATGTATTTTAGAAAATTACTTTAAAATTGAAATTGAAATAAATAAAATTAACTTAACATGTATGAATGCAGAACAACGTGCGCCCTCCCAAACCTACAAGAAAAATACAAAAACATGAAACAGAATTACCTGTTCAATGTCCAGGTACTTCTGTTTCATGTTTTTGTATTTATCAAATATTTAGCCGATTTAGACGGAATATATTGAATGAATCTTTTTCTTCCTCGATGCCGAAATAACTGCTTATCAACCATTAAGTCTTCCGTCGGTTTGTATTTTTTGAATAGGTTAGGATTTAGCATCATCCATGAATCAGTAATTGCTGCAGCTTTAACATTTTGCAGATATTCCGCTCGTGTATTCTGGTTGTCAAAACGAATAAATCTAAGATTGTTCCAGAATCGGCCTACACTCATACTTGCTCGAAAATACGTACATAAATTTGTTTTCCACATTTCTAATATGTAATCTTTCTTTGAATTGTTGACACCTGAAGTAATTAATACCTATAAAAATGCGTCAAATTCATGATATCTAAGTCGGGGCAGTTACGCTGTGTGAAATAAGGTGGTTTTATGATTCGTCTATGTTAAAATTGCAGCAGGTACCCGGGTACCCGGTCATTGGACACAGGGGCAAATTTTGGTCATTGACATAAGTGTTAACAACGCTATAAGAAATCTGTTTTAAACTATACATTTTAAATATGACGTAAATTTCACCAATGTTCTCTTTATATATATATATATATATATATATATATATATATATATATACATATATATATATATTCATGTGAAAATAATTTTGTTGTTAGAAAGTAAATATTATTTCCGCTGCCTTAGAACTGGCACCAATTTTTTTTTAAAGCATCTCTCGTGTAAATATATTTAATAATATAAAATAAATCTCTCGTGTAAATATATTTTTTAGATTAAATTTTTTGGCAATAGTATTACTTAAATATGATTTAATTTCTCCCATTCACTGCTTTTAAAGTGTAATAATGACTTTTTTTTTTTTTTTAAGTTTTATTTCACTTTTTAACATTCGCGCGAAAAAAAAAATGTTTTTGGAAGGGAAATAGTACTATTTGTGCTGTATTATAATTGTCAACAATAGTTAAAAAGATCATCCGAAATATGAAATAAATCTCCTGTATAAATTTATTTTTAAATTTAAACTGATTGGGAATATTATTATTTGTCCCATAACTTCCCCCATTTACATTTTTTTAACAAATATTAATATAATTATTGTTTTCAAGTTTTGACTCTTTTTTTAATATTCGCGTGTAAATAAAATTTTATGACGTAATTTTCAAAATTTTCCTGCTTTTAACACGCAGTCATATAACTCTAAGTTTTTTTTTCTCTGTTTTTAATAGTCACATGTAATTAATTTAAATTGAAAGGAAATATTATTCTTTGCGATGTTTTTACAATTGGGAACAATATAAAATCATAACATTTTCTAAAATATGAAAAAAACATCTTTTGAAATGCTGAATATTAAAAAAAAAATCCTCGAAAAATGTGTCACAAAAAATGCAGTCTACACAGTTTGTAATGTATACCCTTAGAAAGAATGATTAAATTCCTATATATATATTTTGCTCCTGTAAAACTTTTTTGCCCAACTTTAATAATAAATATCACTTAAAATAATTCTTCGACTTAAAAACTGTCTGTTTATCAATCTTTTCTCTATAATACTACCAATTTCAAAATTTTCGCATGCAGCGGTTTTCTTAATATTAGGGAAGAAAGAATTTCCTTCACAAAAAATTCATTTACGACAGAGGTTACTGCGTTAGTTACTTTTTTTTAGAATAGAAATATATGCAATTATTAATAAACATCATAAACATTAAGATATGAAAAGTTTTTTACGTACTTGGAAAACTGGGGATTTCCGGTAGAATAAATTTCTTCAATACTAATTAGAATTAAAAGTAGCAACCAAGGCATGGAAGACTTCCGAAATTAAATGTCTGAAGTTTTAATTTTCTTCGCTTAACTTCCCCCTCCTAATTTACATTAAAATAGAAAGAAAATGATAAATTTTTAATCAAGTGAGGCAAAACAGGACTTTCTGTTTGAGTAATTACCGAAACAAAAAAAGAAAGAACGAAAAGCGGAAAAATTCAAAGACAACTAATAAAAAGGATTAAAGGCACTATTTAAATGTTGTTGATATTCTTAACCAACCTGAGAATGCTTTCTTTTAAATTATCCTCTTTAGCATGAATTAATTAAAGATACGTTGGTTAACAGTGATAGCACAGATTTGAGGGTCTGTGAGAATTTTAAAAATATAGTTTTTTATGCAAAACCACGCTACACAAAAAGTACTAAAAACCTCTATATGAAAACATAAATCTGAACATTTGATGAAATAGTCTGTACTTAATTTTTTTCACACATATTACTAATAATGAAAATCTGCATAATATTAAAATTTAAACAGACACACGTTAATTTAAAAGGCCAATCTGCCTAAATGTAAAGCACTTTCCCATAAGTTTGTCATATTTACTCTGTATTTCGCATTTTATATTGAACTAGAAAGGTAGCCCGTCAAAAATGACGGAAATTTCGATATAAAGATATATACAACTCAAGTGCAAGAATATGAGTTTTCTCGCTCGTTCCGCAGTGATAGATGAAAATAACACATTTAAAGAACGAAACACATTTATGAAAAACTGTGTACAGTAGAAGACCACTAATCTGCACAGTTTGGTTCCAAGTGTTATGCAGATTTGAGGCTTTTTGCGGTCATGTCTATTCAATCATTGTTTACATTTTTTTTAAATTCATATATTGGACAATTTGGATTGTTAATCCTTAAAAATAAATAAATTTCACACTTGAAGTAAGGTAAAAACTATTAAATTATCGTATACGATTTCATGAAATTGTATTATATGGTATTATATGTGTGTGCTTCACGATCTCGGTTACGACGTTGGCGAAATTGGCTGTAACTTGTCATAATCCTAATAGTGTCGGCCGCTATAACAAAAATGTAACCAATTTTTAGCAAAATTTCTGATATAAAGTAGTTTTCAAAAACTTGTGTAAAATTGCAGGCCGTTCTCATGTTATGTCAGTCCTAAGAATAATATTTCTAACACTGAAGAGTTTCCATGTATATATGAAATTTAGAAAAGCTTCTCCAAAAGAAAGGTCCTGAAATGACATTGTAATTCCTCTAACTTCAAAGTTTAATCGGGCCCTGATGTTGTTTACTGAAATCTAATAAATACAGTTATTTTGAATACTACAACAGAATTAAACAGTTAAACTTATTTAACTTAAACCCGCTGTTACTTCCCGATGTTATTTTTTACTATTAAAGAAGGAAAATTATTTAAATTTTTCAAATCATGCATTTATAATTTTTTTCCGTCTTTAATAACTAAATAATGAAAAAATATGCTTTTGTTCTGAGTTCATAAATATGACAATAAAATAATGTAACTAAGAGACATTGCAAAATTAAATCTTTGTGATTTCAAACCATAAACAAACGATACTGCCACCATTTTACCTACTATGATGTCATTAGAATATTGTCCATTGATTGTTGGAGAACTTACTTTATGAATGATTACCTCAATGATTTAAAAAATTTTTAAGTTTCACGATGAATGAATCACTTGTGTTTGTTTAGGTTTATGGAAAGAGATACTAAGCTGTGACCATATTTTCAATTAAAGTTATCCAAGGATATATGTATTTTTAATTGAAATTAAAAACAATGCTTTGATCTCGAAAGAAAAAGTTTCAGTTTGTATAATTGGTTATTTTTGTTAATCATTTAGGTACTTTTCCATTATAGCGCATTTTTAAAAAAGCTTCGCGCAATTCGGGCATCAGAAAGTGATATATGTTGCCAAAATATATAAACAGCTATGAAAACAAATCTAATGAACTTTTATTTTTGTTTATATATGCACTTATATGCATAAAAAATCGTTTCTAAATATATATAATATTTTTTATATACAAATTACGGCACAGATTTCAGATATGAACCGGGATACCTAACTGGCTCCAAAATGGTGTTATTTTGCCTGCTATGGTAACCCGGCTATTGTTTTTTATTTATTAATAAATTGTTTATTTAATTTTATTTTCTGTTTTTAATTATATAAACTGTTTTGTTCTATAGCTATTTTTCAAACTTTTATTTATTTATAGTTATTTCCTTTTCAAAATTATAGTAAATAATTTAAAAATATATAAGTAACTGGTATTCGAAAGCGAGATTTCTGCCAAATTTGCGTCAGAGAAAAATCACGCCAACCCCGAAGTGTATATGACATCTGTGCAAAAATTACGGCACAAATGTCATATTCGCCCCATATTGGCATGATTGTTTGGAACAGATGTCATATTCGCCCCATATTGGCGCGATTTTTTTCTGTCGCCAATATCATATAGGCAACAGGTACTTAACTTGCGCCAAAGTGCTTGATGTGGTAACCCGGATTATGTTGTTTATGCTGTTGATGTTTTCGCCAAATTGGCAACCGAAAAAAATCGCGCCAATATGGGGCGAATATGACATCTGTACCGATTTTTTTTTCTGAAGCCAATGTCATATACACACCGGGTACTTAACTTTCGCCAAAGTGTCGTTATTTTGCTTGATATGGTAACCCGTATGTTGTTGTTTATGCTGTTGATGTTTTCGCCAAATTGGCGTCGGAAAAAAATCGCGCCAATATGGGGCGAATATGACATCTGTGCCAAAATTACTTCTGTTTATTATAAAAAATGGGCAAATAGCTTTTTTTACATTAAATAAAGCTACTTGTTAGTTATCCCGTCGACCAAATTTCTGTCGCCAAATTGTAAGATTAAATGCCAATAATGGTTGACATTAAACATGATCATGTGTTTCTTACGTCATCAAGTGGTTTTTAATTCGACGTTATATTTGTATTTTTATTAATGTTTTGCTAATTTAATTGATCTTTAGTTGTTTAAAATAAAAATTATGTCAATTTGTATAATTTGGTGAGTGGTTTGGCGATTTATATAATTTGGCGAAACTGGTCGACGGGATAGCTAACAACTACCTAAATAAATTGCATACATATGAAAAAAATTGCTTGTGAGTATGAAGCAGTAAATAGGTTGTCAGAAAATACGTTGGCAAACTTCTTTCTCGCCAAGAAACTTTTCTCCGAAGTATTGTACATAAGCAATGATTGCTAGAAATGCATTTTTAATTATGATATGGGCTTTTATGTTTCACTACATTTATGCATACTATACTGTGTGTATAAATGCTACAGTTCATATGCAGGGCTACACAAAAGAATTCGAAAGGGTTACTGAGTATGAGAGTAAATTGCTTAAAGGTGGTTTTTAAAGGAGTTATGCGTTTTTACGCTGAAGTGCATTTAGTTTACTAAGAAATGTTTGTAGAATATAGATAAAATGATATACAGGGTCACGCAAAGAATTGGATACATAACCGTCTATGGATGATAATATCTGGAAATGTGATTTCAGTAGTTTTAAGTGTTGTTTAAATTAAATTTTGGCTAAATAGTGGCATGTAATAACAATACTATTGACTATGGACGGTACATGCTGAAATCAATTTTTAAAAATTTTTACGCGTCTTCTAAAATGTTTACTTAGTTATCTTATTTCCCCAAATAACGAAGTTTTGTTAAAACATTCAGGATGTGTTGGAAAGTGTTTCATATTCTATGCTTAACGCATGATTTTTCTTTCTTCTTTAGTCTTATTTTGCATTTATTTTATTCTTAATTTTTTAGTCTTATACTGCTTTATAGAAACTTTGGCACAGTTGTCATATACGCCAATTTGGCGAAAACATCAACAGCATAAACAACAATATCCGGGTTACCATATCAAGCAAAATAACGACACTTTGCCGCCAGTTAAGTACCCGTTGTGTATATGACATTGGCGTCAGAGAAAAATCTCGCCAATATGGGGCGTATATGACATCTGTGCCGAAACTTTAATATTTAATTTTTAAACTCTTCGCTCCACACCCCTTACATATAGTACAAACTATAACACAGATAGCGTAAAATAATAGACAGTTTGGTACTTTTCCACTGTAGGAGATTTGGCGTTTTTTTTAAAAAAAAGCTTGGTGTAATTTGGGCATGAGAAAGTAAGATTTGGGTTATTTTCCGTTATACGGATACCTTTGTCGCCAAGCGTAATAGATGGCGCAAAATGAAAATCACGTGAATTGAAGCATTTGAAAAATAAAAGAAATAATATATAAACTTTTTTACCAAAAATAAAACCGACTTCAAAAACTACTGCAAAGTAAAAAGCACACTTTTTGCTTTTATCGTGCAATCTGATTAAAATTTACATGTTCTCATTTCTTGATACAATTCAGATGTTTTCATGTATTAATTTAGTTTGCTTCTGTATTATTTAGCATTTTAAATAATGGTTGGCAATTGAGAATTGTAAATATGACTGCCGATTAGAAATTGTGAAGAAACATATTGGAGAAGATCCATTAGTGAATTTGAATGGGAATATCGCCAAATTAGTCAGTTACAGCCAAGTTGGCTTCATTTATGACAACTTATTTTGGTCGCCAAATTTCGCGATATTTCACCAAATGGCGCCAAGTCTGGCGACAACGCATATGAATACATAGCTTTATGCTTATGAATGAAAAACCGGTTACAACAATGAAAGATAATTTGCGAAAAATCCTTTATTTTATTGGTTTTTGTTGAATTACTAAAAAACTGCTCAACCAATTTCGATGAAACGGAAGTGGTACCAATTCGAGAGTATCCTCTTTCAATTAAAACCAAAATCACATAAATCGGACAAAAAGTTCCGGAGCAATCGGTGAACATACATAAAAAAAAAAAAAAAAAACATACATACGCGTCGAATTGATAACCTCCTCCTTTTTTCGAAGTCGGTAAAAATGATACTTTCCGGTTAGCCGGGCGCCAGTGTTATATATACATATATATGTATATATACATATATATTTACATATATCTATATGTGTATATATACAATATGTGTATATACATATATATTTATATTTACATATTTGTATGTATATAAATATGTATATATATAAATATGTATATATATAGCACTGGCACCCGGCTAACCGAAAAGTACAGAAAAAACATTGTCGATACTAAAGTGAGCATTTAAAAAATATAACATTTGAAAATTCCAGACTTTTACGAACTATTTCATTAAATCACAATTATATACTTAAAATAAGTGAACAAATAACTGTTATAAAATAAAGCAATAAAATAAAACTCATATTAAACTGCTGGCATAAAATTACAAATATCTTTTAGCATTTTTAAATAATTGGCGCATTAGCATACATTTTGGCATGGTGTCTGTATAACGGAAAAATATCGAGATTTGTTGTCAAATCGTATAAACAGCTATGAAAACAAACTTGATGAGCGTTTTTGTTTGTTTTATATGTTTATTTTATATGTATATTATTGATGTTTTTATGTACAAATCACATCTGTTTCTTTATAAAATTAGAGAGTTAAAATTAGTCTTTTTTATATTAAATAAATCGTATAAATATCGAAAAAAATGCGTGTGTATATAAAATGAAACAGTGGATAGGTTCCCGGAAAATATGTTGCCAAATTTCTTTTTTCGCCAAGGCATCTATACAGGAAAAGTACCTAAAGCACATTAAAATCGCGCAGTTAGGAGCTCACACAGTACAGCGTCGTCTATTGGCGGTTATTTTATTAGTATCATCGGGAGAAAGATGTAAAGATGTACTTTAAATTCTCACTCATAGATTTTGAAGAATATCTTAAAAGAGCGGAGTTTAAATTAAATTTCAGTGACCTCCTTTATGAAAGATTAATGGTTTTAAATGTTAATTTCGCCAAATTAGCCAGCTATCACCAAGTTAGCTAACATTTGGCGCTACTGTGGTAACCCTGCATTAGTTTTTTTTCAACAATTGCTCATTTCAATGAGGCGGTCCTACCGGAATCGTGAGGGACACACAGAGACTTGGATTTTATATAAATAGATACTAGAAAGGTAGCCCGTCAAAAGTGACGGAAATTTAGATATAAAGATATATACAACTCATGTGCAAGAATATGAGTTTTCTGGCTTGTTCCGCAGTGATAGATGAAAATAACGCATTTTAAGAACGAAACACATTTATGAAAAACTGTGTACAGTAGAAGACCACTAATCTGCACAGTTTGGTTCCAAGTGTTATGCAGATTTGAGGCTTTTTGCGGTCATGTCTATTCTATCTTTGTTTACATTTTTTTAAATTCATATATTGGACAATTTAGATTGTTGAGCATTAAAAATAAATAAATAACACACTTGAAGTAAGGTTAAAAACTATTAAACTAACGTATACGATTTCATGAAATGGTATTGTATGGTATTATATGTGTGTGCTTCACGATCTTGGTTACGACGTTGGCGAAATTGGCTGCAACTTGTCATAATCCTAATAGTGTGGGCCGCTATAACAAAAAAGTAACCAGTTTTTAGTAAAATTTCTGATATAAAGTAGCTTTCAAAAACTTGTGTAAAATTGCAGGCCGTTCTCGTGGTATGTCAGTCCTAGGAATAATATTTCTAACACTGAAGATTATCCATGTATATATGGAATTTAGAAAAGCTTCTCCAAAAGAAAGGTCCTGAAATGACATTGTAATTCCTCTAACTTAAAAGTTTAATCGGGTCCTGATGTTGAGTACTGAAATCTAATAAATACAGTTATTTTGAACATTACAACAGAATTAAACAGTTAAACTTATTGTCTAACTATAGACTCTAACTGTGTACAGTAGAAGACCACTAATCTGCACAGTTTGGTTCCAAGTGTTATGCAGATTTGTATTTCGTTGAATAAAAACTATAGAACAAAGCAGTTTATATAATTAAAAAACAGAAAATAAAAGTAAATAAACAATTTATTAATAAACAAAAAACAATAGTCGGGTTACCATAGCAGGCAAAATAACACCATTTTGACTTTCGATTCGGGCATCAGAAAGTGAGATATGTTGCGAAAATATATAAACAGCTATGAAAACAAATCTAATGAACTTTTATCTTTGTTTATATATACACTTATATGCATAAAATAAATCGTTTCTAAATATACAAATACAGTTAGACTTAAACCCGCTGTTACTTCCCGATGTTATTTTTTAGCATTAAGAAAGAAAATTATTGAAAATTTTCAAATCATGCATTTATGATTTTTTTCCGTCTTTAATAACTAAATAAGGAAAAAATAGGCTTTTGTTCTGAGCTCATAAATATGACAATAAAATAATGTAACTAAGAGACATTGCAAAATTAAATCTTTGTGATTACAAACCATAAACAAACGATACCGCCACCATTTTACCTACTATGACGTCATTAGAATATTGCCCATTGATTGTTGGAGAACTTACTTTGTGAATGATTGCCTCAATGATTTAATATTTTTGACGTTTCACGATGAATGAATCACTTGTGTTTGTTTAGGTTTATGGAATGAGATATTAAGCTGTGAAACTAATTACAATTGAAGTTATCCAAGGATATATGTATTTTTAATCGAAATTAAAAACAATGCTTTGATCTTGAAATAAAAAGTTTTAGTTTGTATAATTTGTTATTTATGTTAATTATTTATTTAAGTACTTTTCCATTATAGCGCATTTTTTAAAAAAAGCTTGGCGCGATTCGGGCATCAGAAAGTGAGATATGTTGCGAAAATATATAAACAGCTATAAAAACAAATCTAATGAACTTTTATCTTTGTTTATATATCCACTTATATGCATAAAAAAATCGTTTCTAAATATATATAATTTTTTTTATATACAAATTACGGCACAGATTTCAGATATGAACCGGGATACCTAACTGGCGCCAAAATGGTGTTATTTTGCCTGCTATGGTAACCCGGCTATTGTTTTTTGTTTATTAATAAATTGTTTATTTACTTTTATTTTCTGTTTTTTAATTATATAAACTGCTTTGTTCTATAGTTATTATTCAAACTTTTATTTATTTATAGTTATATCCTTTTCAAAATGATAGCAAATAATTGAAAAATATATAAGTAACTGGTATTCGAAAGCGGAACAGATGTCATATTCGCCCCATATTGGCGCGAATTTTTTCTGTCGCCAATATCATATAGGCAACAGGTACTTAACTTGCGCCAAAGTGCTTGATGTGGTAACCCGGATTATGTTGTTTATGCTGTTGATGTTTTCGCCAAATTGGCAACCGAAAAAAATCGCGCCAATATGGGGCGAATATGACATCTGTACCTCGAAAGCGAGATTTCTGCCAAATTGGCGTCAGAGAAAAATCACGCCAACCCCCATGCGTATATGACATCTGTGCAAAATTTACTTCTGTTTCTTTATAAAAATGGGTAAATAGCTTTTTTTATATTAAATTGTCGGCACAGATGTCATATACGTCCATATTGGCGCGATTTTTTTTTTTGACGCCGATGTCATATACTCACCGGGTACTTAACTGGCGCCAAAGTGTCGTTATTTTGCTTGTAATGGTAACCCGAATGTTGTTTATGCTGTTGATGTTTTCGCCAAATTGGCGTCGGAAATAATATATGACATCTGTGCCAAATTGTATACATATGGAAAAAATTGCTTGTGAGTATGAAGCAGCAAATAGGTTGCCAGAAAATACGTTGGCAAACTTCTTTCTCGCCAAGAAACTTTTCTCCGAAGTATTGTACATAAGCAATGATTGCTAGAAATGCATTTTTAATTATGATATGCGCTCTTGTGTTTCACTATATGTATGCATACTATACTGTGTGTATAAATGCTACAGTTCATATGCAGGGCTACACAAAAGAATTCGTAATGGTTACTGAGTATGAGAGTAAATTGCTTAAAGGTGGTTTTTAAAGGAGTTATGCACTTTTACGCTGAACTGCATTTAGTTTCCTAAGAAATGTTTGTAGAATATAGATAAAATGATATACATGGTCACGCAAAAAATTGGATACATAACCGTCTATGGATGATAATATCTGGAAATGTGATTTCAGTAGTTTTAAGAGTAGTTTAAATTAATTTTTAGCTAAATAGTGGCATGTAATAACGGTACTATTGGCTATGGACGGTAACTGCTGAAATCAATTTTTAAATATTTTTATGCGTTTTCTAAAATGTTTACTTAGTTATCTTGGTACTTCTTAGTTATCCCGTCGACCAAATTACTGTCGCCAAATTGTAAGATTAATTGCCAATAATGGCCAATAAAACCATTAATTCGACGTTTTATTTGTATTTTTATTAATGTTTTACTATTGATTTAGCGATTTATATAATTTGGCGAAATTGGTCGACGGGATATCTAAGAAGTAACGTTATCTTATTTACCTTATTTCCCTAAATAACGAAGTTTTGTTAAAGCATTCAGGATGTGTTGAAAAGTGTTTCATATTATATGCTTAACGCATGATTTTTTTTTCTTCTTTAGTCTTATTTTGCATTTATTTTATTCTTAATTTTTTAGTCTTATACTGCTTTATAGAAACTTTGGCACAGTTGTCATATACGTCATCATATATTAACGCGATTTTTTTCCGACGCCAATTTGGCGAAAACATCAACAGCCTAAACAACAACATCCGGATTACCATATCAAGCAAAATTACGACACTTTAGCGCCAGTTAAGTACCCGTTGTGTATATGACATTGGCGTCAGAAAAAAATCGCGCCAATATCTCTGCATATATCTGACATCTGTGCCGAAACTTTAATATTTAATGTTTAAACTCTTCGCTCCACTCCCCTTGCATATAGTACAAACTATAACACGGATAGCGCAAAATAATAGACAGTTTGGTATTTTTCCACTGTAGGGGCTTTGGCATTTTTTAAAAAAAGCTTGGTGTAATTTGGTCATCAGAAAGTGAGATTTGGGTACTTTTCCGTTATGCGGACACCATTGTCGCCAAGCGTAATAGTTGGCGCAAAATCGTGAATTGAAGCATTTGAAAAATAAAAGAAAAACCATTGTCGATACTAAAGTGAGCATTTAAAAAATATAACATTTGAAAATTCCAGACTTTTACGAACTATTTCATCAAATCACAAATATATACTTAAAATAAGTGAACAAATAACTGCTATAAAATAAAGCAATAAAATAAAACTCATATTAAACTGCTGGCATAAAATTACAAATATCTTTTAGCATTTTGAAATAATTGGCGCATTAGCATACATTTTGGCATGGTGTCCGTATAACGAAAAAATATCGAGATTTGTTGTCAAATCATATAAACAGCTATGAAAACAAATTTGAAGAGCGTTTTTGTTTGTTTTATATGTATATTATTGATGTTTTTATGTACAAATTACATCTGTTTCTGTGTAAAATTAGAGAAACGGCTTTTTTATGTTAAATAAATCGTATAAATATCGAAAAAAATGCGTGTGTATATAAAATGAAACAGTGAATAGGTTCCCGGAAAATATGTTACCAAATTTCCTTTTTCGCCAAGGCACCTATACTGGAAAAGTACATAAAGCACATTAAAATCGCGCAGTTAGGAGCTCACACAGTACACCGTTGTCTATTGGCGGTTATTTTATTAGTAGCATCGGGAGGAAGATGTAAAGATGTACTTTAAATTCTCACCCATAGATTTAGAAAAAATATCTTAAAAGTGTGGAGTTTAAATTAAATTTCGGTGACCTCCATTATGAAAGATTAATGGTTTTAAATGGGAATTTCGCCAAATTAGCCAGCTATCGCCAAGTTGACTGACATTTGGCGCTACTGTGGTAAACCTGCATTAGTATTTTTCAACAATTTCTCATTTCAATGAGGAGGTCCTACCGGAATAGTGAGGGACACACAGAGACTTGGATTTTATATAAATAGATTAATTTCCGAACATAAGCAAAAAAGCGGAATGATTATTACGCTTTTATATCAATACTAATCTTTTTTTTTTTTTCACACATATTACTAATAATGAAATCTGCATAATATTAAAATTTAAACAGACACACGTTGATTTAAATGGCCAATCTGCCTAAATGTAAAGCGCTTTCCCATAAGTTTGTCATATTTACTCTGTATTTCGCATTTTATATTGAATGTTAATTTCCGAACATAAGCAAAAAAGCGGAATGATTATTACGCTTTTATATCAATACTAATCTGCTTTGAATAAATTGAATTATTAACTTAAGCGAAGTATGTCTTTCTCAAAGTTATTTCTGCCATATTTATCGAACTTAAAACATAAATGAGTTGGTTGGTTGGTTGGTTGGTTGATTTTGTGACGGCCGATTATCTACACTAGGGATATAGGCCCGAGGGGGAGTGCCCTTCGTGGGGGTCTTTCTAAGGGAACCTAACCCGTATTAACGCATGGAAATCCATGGTTCGAAGAAAACCACGAAAACTCCGAACGATTAGGCCGACGGGCGCGATTGGGATCGAACCCAGCACTTCCCGTCTACCAGTTTCGAGAACAGAACCTCTCAGCCACTGGTGAGGCCATAAATGAGTTGCCCAAAGTACATAAATATTTCAGTCATTTTACTCAAAATACTTCACCTTAATTTTATAAATTTAAAATGTTAACCATTTTTAAATATTTATGACGGTAATATAATTAAGAATGAATGATTTAACAACATTCATAAATTTAAAAAAAAGTATTACACAATTAATAAACAAGAATTAACAAATAAATAACCAATACAATATTAATTTTACACCAAGCATTTTTTATTACGGTATATTCTACACATCTATAACATAAGATAATTTTGAATACTTAGAAATTTATTGACCGCTGTAGTTGTTCTGGGAATTGAACAATTATGTTCATGTCTTCCATTTTTTGTTACGTGAGTTACATATATTTTGAAACAGAAAAAAAACCTCATGAAATATTTATTTTTCTACGTTATTATCTTCTTTTAACTAATTGATTGGTATATATATATATCTAATTTTATCCATTTCGTAAAATATTTTATCTTTCAGTGTTTCTACCAATCATTATCAATATGCTTATTTATCTAGTAGTAGTAACAGTAATACTTGTATAAAATCGTTCAGATATTAAAAAATTACATAGTTACTAAACTCGATATTCTCATTAGAATGTTAAGCGTGACGTACACGTGATGCATAAGATGCTCACAATTATTGACTAATCCCACCAGTTATTTTTAATTGCAAATTTTGCCTTATTAAATCAGGAAATTTTTCTCAATTTAATTAGGTAAATATTTGTGTTTTGAAAAACCGGTGATAAAAGGTTAAAAAAATATGTAAAAGACGACCGTTGGAAAGGGATTAAGGGCAGGTGGTTTTCAAATTCCCTGCTTAATAAACGCGAAACTTTTTACACGTTTTGTGAAACATTTTTAAACTAAAAGGCATAACATTAATAGGGATGATTTGTGAAGCGATTTACAAGTGAATGAGGTTTTTCATTTTTTTTTTTTTTTGATAAATAAATTACTTATTAACTTATAAGTTTTTTTTTTTTTTTTTTTTTTTTTTTTTTTTTTTTTTCACGTGATGACACGTTTTACTCCTATACATTTCCTTTAAATTCTCGATATACTATAAAAAGTATTAAATATAAATTCCATCTTAATATTCAAGCTTCAATTATCTATTGATAATCTCAATAAATTGCTTATTAGGCTATAAGCGTTTTTTTTTTTTTTTTTTTTAAGTAACGGCATGATTTTCGCATTTTCTGCACTGTCGTGTATGGAATTTGTTTTCCAAAGTTCAAACTTTGACAGCCTTTTCTCAAATAGCTTTTGCATTTACTAAAAAAGCGAAAACGCTATTCAATTACATAATTTCTAAGCAAGAACACCTTCCAATTTCACGCGTTTCTGGATAAAAATTAATTTAGAAATGTGTCAGTAAGTAGATCCTTTAGATATGAGAACTGCCTTAAGTTAGCATTTTTTCAGATAATCTAAAATTTAATCGCGTCTCCAAAAATCCATCTATTTACTTGGCACTGAGTTAGGAATATTATACTTGTTATGAGGATGTCAGGATTTCAGATTCAAGATTTAATATCCTCG
This sequence comes from Maratus speciosus, assembly GCA_963932465.1. Classification (NCBI taxonomy): domain Eukaryota; kingdom Metazoa; phylum Arthropoda; class Arachnida; order Araneae; family Salticidae; genus Maratus; species Maratus speciosus. The sequence goes on from OZ010799.1 coordinate 288,865,581, forward strand.
ACAGCCTGTTTATCTTCAAGGACTTTTTTATGCTCCCTTGAGCACTGAGTTAGCTAGAAATAACATTGGGAAATAGAAGTAAAAATAGTGATGAAATTGTATTAAAGAAATCATTATTATTCTATAGCAAAAATATTTGTTAAAAAAACAAATGGATATAATTTGAAATCTGTTTGAACTAAAACTTTTCCTGGATGTATTTGAAAATTTAACATTTGAAACTTAAAAAATTACTCTTTTGTAATGGCCTGCAAAGTAATATGAGCGATAGATTTATTTATTTTTACTTTTTCCCGTTTTAACTTTCATATGTATCTTTCATACGTCAGATTTATTCAGCAGATTTAGAGATAACTTGACAAGTAAATAAAAATTATCATCTTTATACTGATAAGAAAAAAGAAGATGTTTATAGTAAATATTACTGCTATCGTAAAAAATAAATCTGTGCCTGATATTTTGCTAATGAAAAGTGTTTATATGTTATAAAACGTAAAGATAAAGATTCAATCAATATATATCTTCACACAATATCATGAAATATATTTATTCTATTTTTAATGAAAAAGCTTATTTTAAATAAGAGTTAAATTTCATTATTTAAAAAAACTCCATTAAAAATTTCGTGTTACAAGAAAAGATAAATAAGAGAACATTAGCACCACTATTTACGGTATATGAGACGGAATGTCCTATAATATATCATTATTTTTCAAAGCAGCATCTTCTGAGTATGATTTTTTAAAAATGATTAGCCGGAATATTAAATAAAAATTAAGATTTCTAATTAAAAAAAAATAAAAAAATCGAAAAATCCTTTTTCCACGAAGGTTCTGCAAACTTAATAATATAATATTATATATATGTTACACATATTATTATATATTATATAGTATAATATTTCGCCATGTATGACCTTTAATAAGCAGACACGTCCATGAAATGAAAGATATTATGCATCACAAAAGCAAGCAACTAGAGTGTCATATAATAAAAACAAAATTTTAACAAATTTCTACCTGAACCCTGCATTTCAGTATTTTCTTTTTTGCTCTGAATCACATAATTCATACCAGAAATTCTGAATAATAGCTTTTGATTTATTTATTGACAGTAATTTTGTGTTTACTTAAAGTAGAAATGCTTCTTTAGAAATTTTTTTATATATATTAGGAATTTTTGAATAAAAAAACATAAATTTCTGAAATGGACGCATATATATGGGACATTCACACAATCTTTTGACTTTTATGTCCCTGAATAACAATTTTTATTTTAATGCATTTTTTTATATTATTTCATATACTGGGGAACATCCAATTACATGATTTCATTGCAATATTAACGAGATAAATAAGTTTAGGTCGATGTTGGGGGTCCAAATACAAGGAAAACTCCTATACCGTCCCGTGTCCCTCATGCTGATTTTTAAGTTTGGAACTGTCTGTATAAAATTGTTTCAATAAAAGTAATTCGATGTAATTTTTTTTCCGAAATTTGGACAATTGTTTTACATAAATATGTAGCAAAAAATTTACCTGCACACATTTTTATGGTTGATATTATTTTTTGAATTCTGTCCCTGGGTTTTTTATCCTTACCGTCCCTCTTGCTAAACTTATACAGAAAATCACTCCAGATGCAGCCACATAATTGTTTTCAAGTTTTTTCTCATGCAGAAGTATGCTAGAGAAAGAATGTCTAAAATTCTTTGACAGGAAATTTACTGTAGAGTTTAAATCAGCATTTAAATATCAATTTCAATATCGTCGCTTTATTGGTACTCTTACCGTCCCCAAGGTTCATTCCTACACTTTTCGAGGTAAATTTAAAAAAATAATAATTTAATCCGATGTTAACAACTGTTTCTAAAATTCAATGAACATTGTGGCTATCACTTAGTCTTAACGTGATTTTCCTAAAAATAGTTGGTAATTTTTTTTAACGTTCCGTCCTTACCGTCCCTTTTTTAACACAACTTTAAGACAATGCATACAAAAATTCTGTGTTAAAAGGACAAAAATTTTACTATTTCTTATTTGAATGTCCTGTAGGTACTATGCAAATTCATTATAAGTAAAAATTTAGAAGAAAATAGAAAGTCTCGCAAGTTTAACTTAAACCTCAGTTAAATAAAAGAATTTTTGCTGCTGACCATTTTTTCTTTATTTTGAATCATTAAGGCATTCGTCTATCAGATTAAAATGTTATTTTAGCAAGTTTAATTTCACCAGATTTTTATTTCCGTAAGTCAAAAATTGCGAGAATGCCCCATATACGGTTCGGATGAAAATAGGTTAAAACTATCGCGGTGACACCTCTCAATTTAGTTGCTTGTGAGAGTAATATTTATACTTGTTGTTTTTCATTTATCAAAGCAGGTAATTTGCATGTATATTGTCCATTATTGATTCACTTAAGTTACTTCTTTGAGGGAAAAAGCGATTGAAATAATGAGAAAGGTAGACAAATATTTACATTCTTCCTTTTAATCATTCCATGCACATGCGATATAACACGGAATTTCGAGATAAGTTTCCAAGTAAATTTTTTTTTTTGGCTGAATACGGATTTAAAAAAAAAAAGAGTTTTCAAATGTTAGACGTCAGTGTGTTGTCGGACGATCAAATCTACATATATATGTGTTACATTATTAGATCTAATTCCGCGATTTCCTTATCTTATTCTAAATTACCTTCTTTATATTTACTAAATCTTTACTCTTAAATAATCTCTATCGTTAGTTATGTTAAATTCCCTTTAATTTAATGTCTCATTTGTCTAAATTACTTAAATATTACGCTTTTAGTATTCTTACATTAAAGGTTCCATTTCCGCTCTTTTTTTCTTTTCGGATGTTCTTTTAGCTTCCATTTTATTTTCCCGTGCGTATTCCGGGGTTATCCTTTTTACCTCCAAATTCATCACTCGCTCTGTCAGCAATATTTCCATGGCATGGTATTCTTAAATATTAATTAGTTGAGAGCGCGACCTACGTCATATTTGTATTCCTACATTTGACGCACAAAAAGCTGATGCTCGCTGTGTTTCAGCAGATTCTAGTCGTATTTCCATTTTTCATACCACCCCCTGGTCAGCGTCCACGTATTCGATTATCTACAACTTTGTTCATCCCTAAATTACTACTATGAAGCAATGGCTAATATTGTTAGTGAAAACTGTGTCGTCGAATGATGTTTTAATAAAAAGATGAGCTGTCTTTATGTTTTGTCTCAATTATTTCTAGAGTAGCTTTCACGGAAAAATGTATTCCATGGCCTTCACTCGTCGACTGATAATCGTCATATAACATCAATGTCGTAGTCTTTAACACGACATAATTTCAATCTTCGTTATACTAGTACAACAGGTTTGAATTTACCTTGTTCTGACAACTTATACTCTCTATTACTGCTGGACGTGATCCACTACTGAAATCGTGACAGCCAGTTACTTCATTCCAACTAGAAAAATAATCCAATGTTGCCATAATGCAACATTTATATAACCTTTACGAATAATAAGTGTCAGTAAAAAAGTTAAAAAAAAACTGAACAGTTAAACTTATATCATTTGCAAAATATGATACTAAAACAAAACTTAAATATGAAAGATATGAAAAAATGAAGAAATAAAATACTTACTGCGATTTCAGCAAAGAAAAAAAAATGGCAAGGAAATAGAAGAATGGAACGTAAAGCATGACCGAACAAAGAACGTTCTTTTCTGAAATTGAATTTTGAATAAGAATGCATCGCAGAGTCATCTGATCCCACGGATGATTGAGAAAATGTTTGAGAGAATTAAAATAACTAAGCTTTCCAGTCTAGTGCTTCAAAAAATACGGATTATTTAAATTAGCAAGAGAAAGAACAAAATTACAAAAATGTTTCAAGTTAAACTGATCTTTCGTTAAGTCTTAAGAAACAATTATAAAATCCCTAAAGAATGAAATATTTTCATTAAATTGATATTTACCCAGACATAAATACATATACGCGTGGGTGCACGAAGTATCTAAAAAGTCATTTTCACTTTATCGCCTTTTTTCCCAATCAGTATTGAAATTTTCATTAATTATTTATTTCTTATCTTTTCAATGTAAATGTAACCTGTGAAATTTATGAGCTACTTTTTTTTTTCAAGAAGATCCAGCAATCTTAATAAAATAATTCCGTGTTCAATACTGTAGAATGTAACATGTACGATGGACATTGGACAATTATTTGACTTGAATTTAATATTCAATACTACATATCATATGTATTCAACAGGATTTGGATATAATTTGATAAGCAAATAAAATATACTGTAACTAAATTGATTAAGAATGAATGATGCAGTTTGCATAAGACAATTATGTTATGCCCTAAATACGCGTAGGCAGATACTATATAAAAATAAATTTTATTTTAATCGTTTATTTACTCAACAAAAGGCTGCATTAACCTTTCATATTTTGCTTAACTTCTTTATTTTAATAAAATCTTTGGAATTCATTTACTAAAACTTTATTTCAAGAGATTCTTAAAAATATAATCAAATACATCTTCGAGTGCAATGCTGTATGAAAAATTATCACAATAGACAGTTATTTCAAATTCCTGAATTTAGTATTCAGACCATATCTTACGTATTCAGTAAGATTAAAAAAAATCTTTGCAAGCAAATGAATATTCTGGAAAATATATGGATTAAACAGGAATTATGACATGGAAATGCGTACATAAAGATTTTCGTCGGAAACCATCGAGAATTTTTGTACTATGTATGGCTTTTAGGTAGATTTCGTATGAAATGCTACCTATAACATTCTCCCTTATGTTGGAATTTCTGAAAGATTTTTGCAGATCTACACCAATCATGACCCCTAGAACCCAAAACTACCCTCAGTAAAAACTTTATCTATCTATCTATCAATTTATCTATCTATCTATCTATATATATATATATATATATATATATATACTATATTGCTATTAATGACCGGCAACTTTCAATTTTAGACATTTTGTCGAATAATTAGAAATATACTTGACAGATTCTTCTGGAATTTCAGGATTGTAAAGAACAGGTTTGACCTCATATTTAGTATTGTCGATTTGATAAGGGGGGCAATTAGGGGACCAATAAGAAATCAAAGAAAAGAATAATACTTGGGATCACCCTGTAAAATAAAATTCACGGAATGATCTATAGCTACCGAATATAAATATACAGACATTGTGCAGTATGTGTATTCTTTTGTATAAGAATAGCATGTATATTAATATAGATATAGCAATTTATTCAAAAAAATTAAAAAAATCTTGCACGTTTTTTGCTTATAACATGCAGGGATTTCAACCAAATTTAACTCCGGGGTTTCAGAAAAATTGACAAAATATAGTAGAAACAATATATTGCAATTGGAATAGAAATATATTAAATATTTTAGGAAATATAAGCAGTTGTATTAAATAATTTTTATCTGCGCATGCGCGAACGATAACAAGGACCAATTTACATAATTTTATAGTCAACTCTATGGAGCAACTTATAAAAAAAAATTAATCAAATATCGCAAAATCTCTGAAAGATATCGGCATTAGAATGAGCAAATTTTTAGTAGTTCTCTAAAACCAGCTGAATGAAAAGGGATTTTCCACAAAGTGTCATTTTTAATTTTTAATTTTTTTAATTTTCATTTTTTATTGATGCTTTAGTTCTTCTTGGATAACCACCAGAACGAACTTATACCATGATCAAAAGAAGTATCAAAATCGAAACTTTTTTCTGAAATTCAGTTAATAAAAACTGACAATTTTTGTAAAATCCCTTATCATTCACCTGGTTTTAGAGAACCACTAAGAATTTGCTTACTTTAACGCCGATATCTTTCTGAATTTTTACGATATTTGATTAGATTTTTTTAATAAGTTGCTCCATAGAGTTGACTATTAAATTTTGTAAAATGATCCTTGTTATCGTTCGCGCATGCGCAGATAAAAATTATTTCATACGACTGCTCATATTTCCTAAAATATTTAATATGTTTATATTCCAGATACACTATATTGTTTCTACTATATTTTGTCAATTTTTTTGAAACCAGCGTTACATTTGGTTGAAAACCCTGCATGTTATAAGCAAAAAAAACGTGCAAGAAATGTTTAATTTGATTAAATAAATCGCTATATCTCTATTAATATATGTGCTATTCTTACACAAATGAATAAACATATTACACAATGTCTGTTTATTTATATTCCTTAGCGGTAGATCATTTCGTGCATTTTATTTTACAGGGTGATACCAAGTATTATTTTTTCTTTGGTTTTTTGTTGACCCCTAATTGCCCCCTTATCAAATCGATCTGTGCTTTTCAATCCTGAAATTCCAGAAGAATCTGTCAAGTATATCTCTAAATATTCGACAAAATGTCTAAAATTGAAAGTTGCCGGTCATTAATGGCAATATAGTGTATATATACGGGGCATTCTCACAATCTTTTGACTTTCATGTCCCTGAATAATAATGTTTTATTTAATACAATTTTTTGTGTTTTTTTTTATTTCATATACTGGGGAACATCCCATTGCATGATTGCATAACAATATTAACGAAATAAATAAGTTTTGGACGATGTTAGGGGTCCAAATACCAGGAAAACTCCTATACCGTACCGTTTCCCTGATGCTGATTTTTAAGTTTGGAGCTGTCTGGATAAAATTGTTTCAATTAAAATAATTCAAAGTAATCTTTTTCTGAAACTGGAGCTATTGTTTTATATAAATATGTAGGTAAAAATTAACCTGCACACATTTTTAGGGTTGTTATTATTTTTTAAACTCTGTCCCTGGGTTTTAGACTCCTTACCATCCCTCTTCTAAAATTATACAGAAAATCACTTCAGATGCAGCCACAGAATTCTTTTGAAGTTTTTTCTCCTGCAGAAGTATGCTAGGGAAATAATGTCTAAAATTCTTTGGCAGGAAATTTACTGTAGTATTTAAATCAGCATTTAAATATCAATTGCAAGCATCTTGGCTTTACTGGTAGTCTCACCATCCCCAAAGTTTATTCCTGCACTTTTCGAGGTAAATAAATAGAAAAACAATAATATAATCCAATGTGAACAACTGCATCTAAAAATCAATGAACATTGTGGCTGTCACTAACATGATTTTCCTAAAAATAGTTGGTAATTTTCCTCACCGTTCTATCCTTACCGTCACTTTTTTTTACCATTTCGTCCCTTTTTTCCAATACCACTCCCTTTTTAGGGTTCCGTACTTAAAAAGTAAAAACGGAACCATTCTAAGATCACTTCTGTGTCTGTCCGTCCGTCTGTCTGCCTGTCACAGCCATTTTAATCGTAAACTATGGAACGTGGAAAGTTCACATTCGGGGAAGTAATAAAGACCATTGACCCAGATATTTTCAGATTAATAAACATTCATAAATATATTTAGTAAAAATGTAGAGGGACTAATTATGCTACTTGAAAAAAATCTTTTCTTTGTATATCATGTGGGGTATCCTGTGAAAGCTTTTGTAACGCTGAACTCAAAAATACATTCCCTTTAATTTTAGGTATTATATTTTCAACGATATTGTTGAAAATGTAGCGGAAAAATATGTTCCAACCCACCCCCATATAATTTCGAATCTACTGAAACTAAAATTATGAAAAAATTAGAGGTAGAAGACGTTAATATAAAGCTGACCGGAAAATTATAGCGATTACCCTAGGTCACATAGTTTTTGAGTAATTAGCATTTTTCTGTTATACACAAATTTCGATTTAAGGACATTCAGAAAAATTGTTGAGCCTCGCAGAATATACCTATCGTTGCAGAAGAATAAAAGCATTCTTGATAATGATTTTCGACAAAAATTATCGGTAATTAGCTGAGATATTAACCCTTAAAGGTACAGTCAGTTTGGACATACACAAGGACAGGGACGGCGTACTCTATGCCTAATTAACAACTTTTAATGATATATATGTTTAATGTAATGCCCAGTAACAGTATAAAAGCAATAAACGTCAAATTGTTAAAAACATACTAATTTAAGGGGTCTCGAGACTCTAAAAAGTGGAAAAAAATGAAAAAAAAAGACCATTTTCAACATTTAATGTTTTAAAATGTAAATGATTTTAAAACAAAATTTTAATTTGGATGAAAGATATAAGTATATTCTTTCGTTTCATGTATTTAAAAAATTGCAAGATACAGAATTAGTATTTATAGGGGGCTCGAAACTGTTAGACATTTGTCGAACAAAAAATTGGCATAACAGTTTACGCGCAGGATTACAAAATAATTATTGCAACTAGATTGAAAATTTTGGTGCTTACTTATACTTCAGATTGTAATAATTTCCCTGAACTTAAATAAATTTGTATTTAAAGTATTTTTATATATTTAATGCAATGTTGCATTTAGCTAATACAAAATTTTGAAAATTTCAACAGTAAAATCACCTAAAAAATATTTTTTTGAACAATAAAAAGGAAATTTTAGGTTCAGTTTGTACAGACTAACATGAAATATATGTTTTGAAAATTTCATGAAAAAATATTCAGAAGTGTTTGAGGCATCCTGCGCGTTATGCCCCAAAAACTCTATTTGGAAAATAATTTCTTTAAAGTTTCGGAAACGCCGCTTCAGCTATTGAGCGGGTATAATTCTGAAAGCGAAAATTTCTGTTCTAATGGGAATTTCAAGGAAACAATTATATCAAAATATTCAAAAAATATAGTAGTTTAACATCTAAAAAAATTAAAATTTCTTAAATTTTGAAGCTTTAACAGTCCTGCGACCACTTAATCTTTTCCAGCACGGAGTAATTCTATTTATAAACTTCTGAAATAATGAACTGACACCAGAATTTATAAACGAATTTATTAGAAAGTGCGAACTTGCTTATTTTTACGTACTTGATAAAAAGAAAATTTTAATTAAATATTCTTGGTGCCGTTTGCCTATTTTGGAATTAAAATTAGGTGTCCGTTTTTTAAGGGCATCGCCCTCGAAAGATTTAATTAGAATGAATCGCATAAATACTGTGGGATTCGCGATAGTTTGCATTGATTGTATCTCTCAATACGCCTTGAGTGACTTTAAAAGTTAATTAAACACCTATATGGAAAAACGCGGCACTGACCATGGCGGCGTTGCAACTTTGAAACCTCAATGCGATGCGCACTTAGCACAATGCCAAATTTAAACTTTGAACAAAGGTTTTGTTTTAGCTACGCTGTAGAAATAAAGGTTATTACTAGGCTGAATTTAGTTTCATGAGATGCCAAATGGAGTTTAACTATGCACTGTTTTTATTGTCAGTACCGAATTAAGTTCATCATAAACAGATTAGGATAATATTAAAAAGAGAGTTATACGAATAGCTATATTTGATATTATTTAGGTTCCATATCTCTTTGAACTTTCATGGTATACCCGATTACACTTTTCTAATATATACAGTTATACCCAACCCTACGTTGTATAGTTTTTTAAAAAATCTTAATATTCTTTTAGCATTTTTTTAAAAATTATAATACAATTAAAAATTTATATATTTATTCTACGGAACCCTCTGTGCGCGTGTAACTTTCACACTTGACCGTTTATTTTACTTTACCGTCCCTTCTTTAACACCCATTTAAGACAATGTTATACAAAAATTCTGTATTAAAAGTACTACATTGTTATTATTTCTTATTTGAATGTCCTGTGGGTACAATGAAAATTCATTATAAGTAAAATTTTAGAAGAAAATAAAAAGTTATAGGGGTAAAATGGTAAGGAAAATTAAACACCAACAGTTTGTGCTGTAAAAAATGCGTCCAAATTGCCAGCACGTTGTGCTGTTAATTTATGCAGCTACTGTATTTTCCATGTTAATATAGTCAGGAAACCAAAGAAAGATACAGCACATTCACTGTGATCGAGTTTGTTCTGGAAATTTTACAGTGGATTTTTTTTTTTTTACAGTGTTATTAACATAATCAAATTTTATTGAAAAAATATTTTTTAAAATACCCTATGTCCGGTTATGCCAAGGTAGGATCCACGCAATTCTGTGGGTACTGCTTCGACTTTAAAGTGCACAAAGGAGGATGTTTTTTTCTTTTTCTTTAGGGTCACCTGCAAAATTGCGCAGGTCAGGTCTTAAATGGGTAATGACGAATTTTAAAAGATTTCGTTGAAGAAAAAATTAGAATGAAGGAAATTGAAGAGCAAAGTGGATTTAGAGCAGGAAGATCATGTATGAATAATATATTTTGTCTTAATAAATTTATGAAAAGGAAAGGGCAGTGGGAAATCAAATTCATCTACTAATTATACGTCTTACGAAAGCATATTATAATGGTCCAATAGCAAAATTAAAGAATATATGGATTAAATGAAATAAATGTAAATCCAAATATCATTAGAGCAATTCGAGAACATTTCAAATAATCAAAAACAAAGATGGAATAAGCTAATGATTGCCCAAAGGCTTTATAACAGATAAAGGACTCAGACTTAGATGTTGTATCACAACAACACTTTAGAAAATGTATGTTGGAGAAGCATTGAAAATACTTGTGCAGAGGAAGAACTGCAGGGGAATGGGACTGATTGGAGCGTCAATGTTTATTCTACAATTCGCAGATGATCAAGTTATGACTGCAAAAAGTAAAAATGATTTAAATAAAATTACGCTAAAAATTAAGAAAGAATATGAGAGATGGGGACTTTATAGCAAGACCAAATACCTATGTATAGAAAAGAATGAGACAGACATAAATCTAAATAACATAAAAATATAAATGTGTGAACATTATAGATATTTTCATGTAGACATTAACACGTTCACGCCGGCGCGGTGGGTCACACTCGACTTTCTCAGATCTGCAAAGTCTCCGGCTTTTTGGATACCAGTATTTTAATACAGAAAATGTTGTTTTATTTATTTAGAACAATTGGGCGATTTAAAGGGACACAATTTTCTCTAAAATATTAGTGGCGTGAAACAAAGCCGGAGACTTGACAACTCTAAGACAGTCGAGTGTGACCCACCGCGCCGGCGTGAACGTGTTAATAGAGAATTAAATTACACAGGATATACTCACAGGAAATTAAATACAGAATTTGTCAGGGGAGAAAGGCTGTAAATTTATTAAATTATGTTTGATGGAGTAAGAACATCTCTATAAAAGAAAGAATGATATATACAACTCTATTGTAAAGAACATGTTGTTATATGGAACAGAAGGACGGAGAATTATGAAGAAACAAATAAAGACATTAGCGGCAATTGAAATGGATGCTCTAAGAAGATCATACAGAGTATCAAGAATAGAAAGACTAAGAAATGAAAGAATGAAGGAAAATATCAAAATAAAGGGAACCATAATAGATGATATTATAAAAGCAATTAATCAGGTCTGGTCACGTTAAAAGAATCAGTGATGTAGGATTATTGTATTTAATTATAAAACAAATAAAAAAAGAAACGGTGAAGACCACGAAAGAACTTAACGTATGATATTGAAAAGGTGATGACGGATAGAGGTCAAGAGGAGGAATGGGCTTTTGACCGGAAGAACTGGAATAGATTATTATAATATTTTGGATGTCGGAATCTGTAAAAAAACAGAGTTTATATATATATATATATATATAAATATGTTATGTTACCTGGATCGTTTCTTATCAGCACATCAGGATCCCTTATGATTGGTTAACAGCCTATCAATCACATTCAGATTTTCCGGTTAGATAAATTTCCAGAAGTAGTGTGGATATTCTATTGCATTAGACAATCTTGTCATCCAACATAATTAAAAATTCAATGCAAAAAAGGGATTTATAGGCAGGCTCTACTTTATATTCATTTAGGGATCCCTCTAAAATTTTAGAATTGTACATGGTGCTTCATGTGCCTTTACGATAATCAGGCCCTAGAAATTTCCACTTCATGTATCTTAAATGTCTTTTTTCGCGATTTTTTTTTATTTTAATTTCTTTTTTTAATGAAATACGAATTTACATAAAAGGGAAATAAATAATCGAGATACATTTTCTGATTACATAGGAATTTATTAAAAAAGTAACTGACACACAAATTAATTTTTTAAACTTTCAAACCTTATTTTACCTAAATAAGTAAAAAAAAAAATCAATACATACATAAATAATTATTATAGTTTTCATCATTGATCTAGTTAGCCATATAATTTAAAGTTTCAAAACGTTTATGATTGTTAAATTCTAGCAATAGAAAGTAAAGTATCGCATATAAAATCTTGTGTTTTATTTCACTATGTATATGAATTTAGCTTTCCTTATGAAGTGACTCTAAATATATTTTCTTACTTTTTTAATAGGCTAAATCTTCAGAAATTAGAGGCATTTGTTTTCTCAAAGAGAAAATAGTTAAAAACTACATAATATCTTATCATAGATCATATTTAAATCTTTAAAAATAGTAATAATTAAGGAATCGAGTGATTTCTAACTCTGAATCTACGGCATTCACGTCGCACATTTGTAATTACGACACAGCGGTTAAGAATCACTACGGAATACATAATTACTGCATTTATTTTTCTCACTATTTAGTTTCTGAGTAACTGTGGGCTGCTCGTAAAAGACATTACCTAAGGCAATGAGACCATCATTAACTTTCACAAAATTGAAAAAATTATAAATCCCTATTAGATTCAATCCTCTCCCAAATCAATTTCCTAACGCCCAAAGGCAAGGTCATAGGATAAACTGTCTGAAAGGAGAAGTTACAAGTGAAAAAGATAAACTAACTGAAAAGCGAAGCTAAAAGTGAAAGCAAGCAAGTATCAGAATCATGCATTACCTGTTTTTTGGCTTTTCTTTTCTTCTTATAGAGATGGATTATCTCTCACTAAAAGTATTGGTATAGCCCTGTCATCTGGTGTCAGAAGGCCTATTTATTCTAGATCGTAAGACTTTATATTAAAGATTTCCGTGAGATGATAAATAATACCTCATCAACTTTTGTCATGTTATTCTAGTAAGGAATTTAAATAGTCATATGTCTTTATAACTAATTAATTAACAATCAGCACAATTCTAAATGAAGAGGTAGCAGATATGCATAATAAACATTTAATTAATATTTTACAAAACAATTCACGTTACTATACATAAGACATACATCACAGAGCAGTCTAGAATACAGCATTTACTCTGATAGTTATTTATTATGAATTCGGGATAAAAATTCCTTTTTTCAATTTCTTTTTGTTTACCGCAAAAAAGTAATTTTTTTAGGAATTTGAAAACAACAAATGATATGATGAAAAATTCGACGTAAAAGGGGATCAAATTTTGTTGCTGAAGCAATTGATTTAGAAGTTAAAGGCAAAATAAAGATTGATTAATTTGAACAATTTCAGATTCATCAACTACATCATTTGAATTTAACTATTGATTTAAATCTTCAATACGTAAAGGAAGACGAGAAAAGCATGAACATTTCCATGATCAGTAGTTTTCTTATAACGGATATCATATTGAAAAATTTGTAAATAAATTGCATATTTTTGCACTCTAGCAGCTGACAGAACAGGAATACTTTTAGAAGGAGAATAAATAGTGTCAGTAAATACTGTAAACCTGTTACCATACAAATATTGAAAAAAAACATTCTCACCAAATATAATTACTAATGCCTCTTTATCAACTTGACTATATCCATTTTCTGCATTAGTCAAATTTCTGCACACAAACCCAATAGGATTTTCAGTGTTATGTAGCATCACATGCGAAAGACCTCAGATATACCATGAGGAGAATCATCAGAAGCTGAAACTAAAGTAATTTTAGGATTAAAGTGAGTAAGAACCGTATCAGAAATAATTTATTTTTTATACTTTGAAAAACAAAGCTTGTTTACAATTATTAGACCAATTAAACTTCACATTCTTCATAAGCAAATTATTTAAAGGGTGTGCAATTGTAGATAAGTTTCGTACAAACTCAGCATAATATGTAACTAATCCTAGAAAAGTTTAACCTGGGATACATTCACCGGTCTTGGAGCATTTAAAATTGCCTCAATTTTGTCCTGTATTTCATAAATGCCTTATTTATCAACTTTATACCCACAATAAGTAATCTCTAATAATTATTCTTTTTTATTTATTCTAATATTATATTTCCTTAATCTTTCTAATACTTGCTTTAATCCTTGTAAATGAATTTCATCGGTTTCACCAGTAACCCCAATATCATCTATAAAAATTGTAACTTCCACAATTCCATTTAAAATATGCTCCATTTTTCTTTTCCATATGGCAGGAGAACTAGTAAGAGCCACTGGTAATTTAACGAATTTGCATAATCATTCTGGTGTATTAATGGTCAATAAGTCTTCGGATTTTTTATCTATAGTTAACTGAAGATATGCTTGATTTAAATCAATTTTTGTAAAATGTACTCCACTACCTAATGTAGCTAACATACCTTCTATCTTAGGTAAATTATACGTTTCAACTTTCATAAACTCATTTAAAGTGACCACATAAACGAATTTTCCAATTAGGCTTAACCACTGGAAATATAGGAGTAGCCACTTTGTATTTTTAACTGGTTTAACAAACCGTTCGTCTTGTAAACTCCGTAATTCTTCATTGACTGATGCACGTAGTGCATAAGGTCAGTCCTAGATTTTCAAAATATGGGGTCTGCATCTTTTTCAAGGTAAAGTTCTTCCTGCAATCCTTTAATTTACCCAGTCTTAACAGTAAATAAATCAGAAAAAAAAAAACATGTAACAAAGCTTGTCAGAATCATTTACAATTTTATTTACATAAACATATTTAAATTTTGTGGAGATATATAAAATTCAGATCTCTGCCAAGTAATAATGGAACATTAGCCTCTTTTATCAGATTCAACTTTACATTTTTTGTTTTATTTTTATAAATAACATTTACTTCAACATAACCTACAGGTTTAAAAAATTCACCAGTTGAAGTTTTTAACTGAACATTTGGAGGAAAAATATTGTAATCAGGAAAAATTCTGCAATTTTTTTTTTAATTGAACTGCAGAAATTCCGGATCCTTTATATATTTTCATATCAGCCCTATCCTTGTTTTCAATTAAAACAGACAATTTAATAGGATTTTATCCTTTTCATACTTCACTGTTAACACATTTACTGTATTTAACGAATCAACCTGTTTTTTTTTTTTTTTTTTTTTTTTTGTACATCTAGACACTTTGCTTAAATGGCCTTCATTTTAACACAGATTGCAAGTGACATTTATAAATCTACATACACTTGCTAAATAAGAGAAATTTCCAAAATAGTAACGCTTTAACTTATTTTTATTCACGTCAGAATGTGTAGTATTTACATAATAGTTGATATTCTGTTTTTGATAACTATTTTGAAATTTCTTTGGGTGTACAATTTTGGTACTTGAAATTTTATTTCGATTGAAATAATATTGAATTTTTGTTTTACTGCAGCATTTTGGCGCAATTTTCACAAAAGTATATTTGTTTTTTGTTGGTGATTGGGATACTTATTGCATATATACACTGGCGGAAAAAAAATCCCAACACCAAGAAAGACTTGTGTTAGATAAACGAAATTTGGTAGGCGTGTTTATACATATGAAAGGTGAGATCGATTGAAATTACGCGCTTCGCGCATAAGTGTGGCGCTAGTAGCGCCACTCAGAACTTGCAGATCGGGTTTACTTTAAATGTGTGTTGTAAAGTTCGTAGGCGTTATTTAACTTCGAAATGTGGCGTATTGAGTTGATGTTAGCCAAGAATGTCTTTATCGAGACGAAGAAGCTACTGTCAACAGCTCACCGAGTTGGAACGAGGTCGCATATTCGGGCTACGAGGAGCTGGATTTTCTTTCCGCGATATTGCAGAAAGACTTGGCTGGAATTTATCCACTGTGCATGATTTTTGCAAGCAGTGGTCAAGGAATGGTACTACCTCAAGAAGACCAGGTTCCAGGCGGCCACGTGGCACTCCTGAGAGGAAGATCGCCGTATTCGGCTTACGACCGTGGCGCATCGTACTGCATCTGCGGCAGAAATTCGAGCTGCAGTTGGTACCACAGTGACACAACGAACTGTTAGAAATCGATTACTTCAAGGACAGCTCCGAGCCAGGCGCCCTGTAGCGTGCATTCTACTGACTCGAAACCATTGCCGGTTGCGACGCCATTCGTGTCAAGCCAGAGCTCATTGGTGGGCGGAGTGGAGATCTGTTGTGTTTCTTTTTCATCAGAAAACACAACAGATCTCCACTTCGTCCTCCAATGAAATCTGGCCTGACACCAAGGGTGTCGCAAACGGCAATGGCTTGGAGTCAGTAGAATGCACGCTACAGGGCGCCTGACTCGGAGCTGTCCTTAGAGTAACCTTAAAGTGTCCTTAAAGATTTCTAACAGCTCGTTGTGTCACTGTGGTACCAACTGCAGCTCGAATTTCTGCCGCAGACGCAGTACCATGCGCCACAGTCGTACGCCGAATGCGGCGATCTTTCCTCTCAGGAGAACCACGTGGCCGCCTGGAACCTGGTCTTCTTGAGGTAGTACCATCCCTTGACCGCTGCTTCCAACAATCATTCACAGTGGATAAATTCCAGCCAAGTCTTTCTGCAATATCGCGGAAAGAAAATCCAGCTTCTCGTAGCCCGATTATGCGACCTCGTTCCAACTCGGTGAGCTGTTGACAGTGGCTTCTTCGTCTCGATAAAGACATTTTTGGCTAACATCAACTCAATACGCCACATTTCGAAGCTAAATAACGCCTACGAACTTTACAGCACGCATTTAAAGTAAACCTGATCTGCAAGTTCTGAGTGACGCTACTAGCGCCACACTTATGCGCGAAGCGCGAAATTTCAATCGATGTCATATTTCGTATGTATAAACACGCCTACCAAATTTCGTTTATCTAACACAAGTCTTTCTTGGTGTTGGGATTTCTTTTTCCGCCAGTGTGTATATATGCATAATATGAATCAATGAGGAACAAACGTTTAAATAAAATTCTATTATTTCTATTATTTAATTTAAATCTTTATTTTTTTAACAAATACAGTAAAATGCAGAAAGTGGCGCTAACGGAAATCCCCGTAAATGGGATATTATGAAATATATTAATTTATAAATAATAATGGAATTATAGATTAATTAAACCAATTTTGTTTAAGCAAAACATTATTTACTGAATGTTGTAAGAACTGATAAGATTAAACATATCTATGACGGAAATATGCCCAAAGTTTCGAAAATGAATAATAATTAATTAAACTGATAAGCAGAAGATGATTTATAGGGAACAGAAACTAAATTATTGTTTTGTATGTATGTTCTATTTTTCATTTCTTAAAATACTTATCTTTTTAGAAATCATATTCTTCCAGTATTAGAACACACTTAAAGAAAAATACGAAAGTTGCTTTTAAATTTTTAAATTATGAATACTGCAAAGCATTCAAAATTGCATATAAAGTACGGATTTAACGCATATCGTAACAAGCATTGAAAAAAAATTAATATATATTTTTTATAAAATTTTAAATACGTGTTTCTCTAAGCCTATGTATACACATAAAGTCAACAATCTTTTATTAGTTTGATTGCGACAGGCTGTCTTAAAAATACACTGTAAAAAAATCCGAACAGTATTCCTGTAGGACTCGGAAAAATAGTTGCCCTCATCGTACCGAAACATTTTCCAACCCAGCTTGGAATAAAATCCGTAAAAAAAGGAAACATTCATTAAAACGGTACTTTACGGATGTTATTCCAATTTTACGAATTTTATTCCGATTTTACTGATTTTATTCCGAGCTGGGTCGGAAATTTTTCCGGTACGATAACGGCAACTATTTTTCCGAGTCCTACAAGAAATCTGGTCTTTTTTTTTTTTTTTTTTTTTTTTTTTTTTTTTTTTTTACATTATAGGGCAGTGGTAAAATCCGATGTTGTTCGATGTTACTTAGGTGGAATGTGAGACAACATCTCTGGCGTAGTCCAACGTTACATTTTTTACAGATAGTTGTTTTTTTTGCATCACAGGTTTTTAGCTGGCGTCTTTTTTGTCTGATTTCTGTTTTTTTACAATAACATGCTCATTTTACATCACATTTCTTATTGTTATTAGAAAATGAACTTTTAATCATGCCCGCAAAATCTTTTGGACATACTTCATCACACATTGTTTCTTCTACCTCTTTTGGACATACTTCATCACACATTGTTTCATCTATCTTCCTTGTAGAAAAAAGAATCAGTAATCTCCTCAGTGTTGTTCAGTGTATCCGGATCTGGAGTTAAAATCACTAATTCACTGCCTATGTCGACTACATCACTGTCATCACTGCCATGTAATGTATACAAAACATTCAAACCATCCAGCGCAGTTAAAACTTTATGTGTCATTTTAAGGGGGCACATCTCTTTTAAACAGATGAAACATTTGATTTCGTAGACTGATATTTAATGTGGACCCATGCACTCATTTTTGCACTAACCAGATCATTTTTTTTTGTTAACACTATAACATTTTCCCGAATGCAATATAATATATAATTTGCATTAAACGTTGTATAATTAATTAATAATAATTATTATTATTAAAAGTATGATTTTTTTTTAATTAATGGTAATGTATATAGCTTGCACTCATGATTTAAATATATATATGCCTGTTAGATCTTTGAAACTTTTAGTATATGTTTAAGAATGTTACAAAAATAAAATGGAGTAAAATTTAAGAAATTTAACAAAAATTATTGAAGGTATGGGTATTCGACTTACAAAAATTATCAACATTTTCATATTTCTGTTTAGAAAAAAAAAAAAAAAAAAAAAAAAAAAAAAAAAAAAAAACTTTTGGCTTGTTTTGTTCATTCATTAGATTTTAGTTCATTTTTTTGTAATACTCTTATACTTATGTTAAAATTTTCAAAGTTTTAGAGGGTATAGATCTTTTTAAGTCATGCTCACAAGCTATATATATATTTTATCATCAATTGTAAAAAAAATCATACATTAAGGAATAGTTATTATTAATTATTTATACAGTGTTTAATGCAAATTATGTATTATATTGCATTGAGAAAATATTATCGTATTAACAAAAAAAAAAAAAAAAAAAAAAAAAAACTGGGGTGGTTAGTGCAAAATCGAGTGCACTCTTTAAATATTGTGTTTCCGAAATCAATTTTTTCATTTGTTTAAAGGGTATGTACCCCCTTAAATTACTAGCATCAAAATAATTTTCAAAAGAAAACAAAATTCAAGTATATAAAACGATAGAAAGTAAGTATGATTCAATAAATTACAAAATACAAACAGCCTTCATGAGTTTTTGTTTGGGGACAAGTTAATCACCCTCCCCCCCCCCCCCCCCCACACACACACACACAGTCTTGAAGATGAGGTGTACATGCCAGACAGACTGATAGGCCCCTGCCATAGTTGTAGAGTAGCAATGTTTGGAATGTAACAGAGAAAGAAAGGAATATCTCGATTACTAACTGATGGGGGTTGGATAGTAATAGATAGTACCATTGCCCTATTTTCAGTACAGTCGAAAATGGAAGGAATTTTTTTTCCTAGATAATTTTTTGACAACTTTTTTTTACTGGTATAAAAGCATGAACTAATACCTCAGTAAATTTATATGTGTGTTTTTCTTGAAGCTCAAAATTAAAAGAAAAAAAATTGTAAGCTGAAAAAGTAAAGAAAAAAAGATCTGCGAAAAATCGTCATTTTAAATATTTATTAAAAAATATACAACATTAATTTAAACGTGCGATAAAGAAAAATATATCGTTAAATGACTTTTTATTAATAAATCATCTTTAATTTGAATCAAAATATTCCAAAGAATCATAATGAAGGGAGCGAATATTTTTTTCCAATTGGATTAAATCATATTCAAGGTTGGAGTAGCGCAGTTGAAGTTTATTCCAATAGAGCGAAAAATGTCCAGACCCGGAATCGAACCTGGATACTTGGCACGACACGACAAGTATCCAGGTTCGATTCCTGGTCTGGACATTTTCCGCTCTGTTGGAATAAACTTAAACTGTGCTACTCCAACCTTAAATATGAATATATATTCTAAAGAATGTATGCACAGTTAAAAATCTTCAGCATTAGCTGCATAGTCACTCCACCGCTTTTATAAAATATCTTTATTCTGACGAATGAGGGTATGACGATGAAGGTAATACGATGAACTCCATAGTATAGTCAAGTAATACTTTTCTATAAAAGCGGTTGAGTGACTATGTAGCAAGCGCTACAGATTTTTAAGAGTGCATAAAGACCGTTTTTGCATGCTGTCCTATTTTTAGGACGATGAGGAAATATTGGTTAGAATTTTCTTTTCTAATATTCTCAAAGTTTTAACATAGAAGTTGTGCTTTTAGTTTTATAGGTCATTATTCTTCATGAAACCATTCAATGATTTGTCATAAAAGACATCCTAAAATGCTCAAATATAAAAAAAAAATGTTCAAAGTATTTCGAGTGTTTTTAAATTTATTTTGCGGAATTTATGGGAAAATCCCTATCTCAGTTTATTTTAAAATTCAAATAAGATTTCAGAATTGTACCTTTTCCGGTGTACTTTTTTCCAATAAATTCAAATAAACGTATTTGTTACCATTAGAAAACGAATTTTATGCATTTTTTTTAATATGTAGACGAGCCGCAACTTGCGCTATAAATTATTAATCAAATAGGGAGTATAGGACTGTCTTGTTCTTTTCATGTTTTATTGAACAGTACATAGGACAACTTAATTATAATTATTAATTTACTTTTGTAACCGTTAAATTTTAATATATTTTACTGCAATACAATCCTTATAAAAAATTAATTTTTGAATTTATATATCAAATTTCATTCACAACGCAGTATGGTGAATTTGTTTCAAATTTTGGTTAAATATCTATGCATTTTCAGTTTATCTATTTACTTAATAGCCAAAATTATACAATTTTATGAAACAATCATTTACTAAGTATGTAAGAGACTCAAGAATACTCTATATAATACGAAAAGTTTGAAAAGAAATTCGAAACATGCAAAAAATTACAAAACAAAGAATTTTTCTTTTATTTTTTGGCCTTACTTAAAAATTAAATATTTTTTTAGAAGACATTTCTTGATACTTTTGTATATACATACACCAGTTCTTGAATCATTTCAACTAAGGAACACATGCTCTTACTTTCATTTCGTAACTAAAAAAAAAAAAAAATAAATAAATAAATAAATAAATAAATAAATAAATAAATAAAAATCATATGTCAATAATAGAAAGAATAAAATAGCTTAAAAAAGAACACTTTATTACATATCAAAAATGTGAAACGCATTAATGTAGGTTATATGCAATATGAATTCAAACGCACACTTAAACATTTCTTCTTTTAGTAGAAGTACAATAAAAATAGGGAAAAACTAAATACATAGGTGTCATTAAACATAGCCTTTTCTATGTTAAAATGCAAGTGTTAGCATATTTGTTATCGATTATGGTAAAAAAAAAAAAAAAAAAATTATTAACTATTTCTTAAATGCATTAACAGTTTTTTCTCAGATTATTGGAAAAATAATCTAGGTATCGAAAAACGATTACATTTCAACCAAAAACAAAAACGTTTCTTAAAATAGCATTTATATATTTTTACATTGTACTGAGTTTATGTACAAATACGCAGACGTATAATTTAAAAAAAATGTTTTTTTTTTAAACGCAATTTATTTTGTAAAAATTACAAATATAGTATACTGGCTTTATGTCCCGTTTAGCATGCGTGTTTCTAGTAAATTAAAATATTGGAGAATTCATTTTAAAAAATCAAGGTTCAATGATTTTGACAAATTCCTACCTGTGTTAACTTTCCGATATAACTACTGAATGAAAGCTTAATGTAGCTGACAATGGACATGCCGTCTCTACTGCCTAACAAATGCGCACATATGTCCATTCAAAACGTAAACAAATTTTGATATAGTTAACTCATCTGTGGCCATAACTATGTGAATTTGAGGTAAATAAACCACCGGGATCTATTCCGGTATCACACATCTCATGGCGACAGCAAGAGAAGATCACTTGAAGCTCCAGTACAGAGATGAAGATATAGAAGCTGCAGTAATGTTACAATGTTTCTTTTTTTTTCATTATGCAACGACCATGTGGATAATGAGATATGCATTTAATATACGGAGATTCCCCTAATTGTGCAAATTTGGGTCACATCACATTGGTCTTAGTAATTATACAGATAAATCGAATCTTTGTACTAACATCAACCTTGGGAATAGTAAAGGTGATACTTTAAGTTGGTTTACGGTACAAGCAAGCTACTTTTTATTTAAGATATTAGTTGATTTCATGTTTTATTAAAGAATGATATTGGAGAATATTTGTGTACTTTAAAATTCGTTTATTTTATAACAATGTGAATCCTCTTTTACACTCCATTTGATGAGAAAAGAAATATAACAAAAAAGAAAATTCAACCAAAATTTGTAATAATATTTTTTTTATTTTACTTCTGTAATTGAATAGTGATTTTTATAATTAATCTATATTATAGGTTTCAAGAAAAAGGGAAATAAAACAATCATCCCCCTCAAAAGAAAAAAACTATTAAAGAAAACTGATTATTATTTTCCTTCAACCATTCAATTTTATTTTATAATTTCATTAGCATGAAAAAATCATCTTTGTTTTTTGTAGTAGAAAACAAAACCTGCATAAAGTACATAATAAAGTTACAGCGTCTTAGAATTCGGAACTTTGTTCCTTTTCAAAGCATTCCTTATCAAAAACCTTTGTTTTTTATAATCTCGTTTAGAATGCGTCGATTTTAGAAAAAAGGAATTAATGTTGCTTTGAAGAAATTGAATTTTTAACTGTAATCTAAGGAACATTATGCCATTGTCACACTTTGTTTATTTTTATCGCATTTACACTAATGAAATGTCAAAGTACCTAAATGTTAGAATGCATTTTTTTGCAACATCAAATTTACTAATTTAATTGTTGTCAGTTATTTAAATACTTTATACAGAATTATAATTAAATGGTGAATTATTTAACTTTCATAATTTAGAAACTTTTACTTGTTACAAATAAAATACAAGCAGTAATAATATGAATAGTCTATACAACAGTGTAATGTCGTTTTAGTTCCGGGTTCTTAGAATTGCACAAAAAACTCCAACTAATAATTTTACTGGAAAAATTGGAATTTTATTTAAAAACATTTAAGTTATGGTGATTTATACAATAAATTGGGAACACAGTAAAATGGGAAAGAGAGCCCATAACACAAAATGCGCCTGAGGAGCAATTCTTAATTACATCCTTTAGAGATGGTGGTCAGCAGAGATGTGACAGATTCGCTAGAAGTAAGATGTATTGGCGGTATACAATGTCGCCAGTTTACAAACTTTCTGACGCCAAAAGAAAATAGACAAAGCATTGGCGAGAAGTTTAGCTGAAAATAATGTGGCATCCCCAACAGCACAACTTACCGGGATGCACGACAACCCTACTCTATTTCATTTAAGAGCGTCGTAAAGTCGGGGTTTCTTTACTTTAACACCAACGAACTGAGTTTAAATGTGATTCTGAAATCTTAACAAATGTATGGAAAATGCAGAGAAAAAACATATGTGCTAAGACAAATGAAATATATTTGAAACCGCAATTCCCATAAAATACTTTTATTTTTCTTTTATTTATCTTTACCCGTCAAATTCTAGTTGCAATTAAGAATAACTTGTTTACAACGCAGATAAAATACGATAAATGAAAATGTAATATTAAAAAGACACCTTCACTTAGGTTTTTTGTGAATTTGATTACTTTTAAATAAAGACCGTTAAGAAATAAAAATTAATAATTATGCGAGAATCGAATTTTGAATAACTAGAAAATGAAATCATAAATCTTTGTATTTAAACATTTTGAGTTCAGTTTGCTGGGAAAAGGAGAGAAAAAAAGAAAAATATATAAACATGTAGATAGAACTACATATTTTTTAAGAAAAATAATTAATTTAATGATTTCACATGCTACAGTAGATTTTGATTAACGGGGGGCTGGAAATTGATATGTTGTAGAAAGTTGCCACAAACAGGGGTTCTCAAACTTTTAGAACGAAGTACCACTAAATAGAAGTTCATACTTCCGCGTACCAACAGGTAACAAACTCAAAGCTAAAACAAAAGAGCCTGTGTAAACAGAATATATCTAAAACGAAATATTTTTTCCAGTCTTTTGTGCTTGAACAGTGCTGAACAGTGGAGCAGCTTTGAGGGGTTACCTAGTTGACAAGCAACTTAACACCCAGTCTGATGATTGTGATGTCTTATATTTTAATTATGAGCCATTGGGAAGAGAAAAGGTGTAGTTGTTTAAAACTACTAAAATTAAGGATAAGTTATAGATATTTGCTAGCATATGAGCTTTTTTAAGAAATAGAAAAATAAGATAAAGTTAAGTTTAAGTACTTAAAAAGTAAATTTAAGCTATAAATTAATATAAGTCTAGCTGTAGTTAAAAAAATTCCATAAGGAGAATAAGAAAGTAAAAATATGAATAAAAGTTAGCACAAGTTCAAGTAACTCTCACCAAGCATGGGCAGGAAAAGCGGAAAAGAAAGGCAGTAAGTATTTCTACATAAAAAAAGCACTAATCAGGCATTATAAATTTTCCCTATATAATTAAAATATATAGAGGTTTTTTTTTAATTAAATATGAAAAAGAAAAAAAGGATGAGATAAAATGAAAAATAGACAAGTCTTTTGTGCTTCCGTCTGAGGATATTTTAATGATATACATAATTACATTATTAAACTGGTGCTTATATTGACTTTCATATTTTTTAGTGTATACATAGTGTATCTTTTTTGGGTGACAAATAAAGATGTACTTAAACGTAAAACTACTGCATAGCTTTGTTAAACATGGAAAAAAAATACACATTTAAAGTCGTCTTGATCGCCATTTTTTTGTTATATGAATACTATGTTTATATCAGTAGTAAAATACACAGAAGAACATTTAATAAGTGAATAACCTACATAATAAATTTACATACTCTCTGAAAGTAAACTGCTAATTATTGCGAGATGGAAGTTCGTTGAAATATGTAATATACACACATACAATATAATAATGTTAGAAAACTTTTTTTCGGAGTGTATGTGAACTGAGTGTGAGTGTATTCACAATAATAAATATAATACAAACTTTTACTTTGTATCATATTATTATTGATAATGCTGCCGCCGGAGCAATGAAACATATGTCTAATACGAATAAATAAAGGTAATTTTTTGCTTTGTTAAAAGTATTTTACCACTTAAAGTACACTGTTAAAACGTTTGCAGCATTCTGGCAGATCATTCGACAGTTTTTTGAAAAAACCATAATTTAACTATATTCTGACCGTAACATAGCCTATAATATGGTCAGAATAGTGTTAAAATGACGGTTGTGTAACCGTTTTTGGAAAAAACGGTCACATGACCTGCCAGAATGCTGCAAATTTTTAACAGTGTAAATATTAGTTTACTTTCATGTATTCAAGTGATTTTCACAAAGTTTTATTTAATGACATTTTTAAAATCAAAGTGCTAAACTTTTTTATGCAGAAGCCTCTACAAGCTTAATAAAATATTTTCCGGTATGTAGTAATCTATGATATAATATGAACGGCAGACACTCATTTAATATTCGCCCTCTTTAAATAAACATTTGTGCAAAAGAAATGAACTTTTTTTAAAACGATAATTGGACAATTCGCACAAGTTGTGTGAAGTGTAATAACTTTTATTCCGTTTCTTCTAATTAAATTCAGAATTATATGTAGATATATATTATTTCTGAGGAAAGAAAAATATTTTTTGAAGATATAAAACTGATCACTCCACGTTAACCAATGAGTACATCGTCATTTTACATGGTGTGTGTGCTCAAAAATCTAGCAATGTGTGAGACCTTTCTTTTTTTTCCAAATGAAATAACTTACACTCTAGTGTAGTAGGGTAAACTAGAATTTCTTAACCATTCTCGAACGCTGTAGTATTTTGATTTTACTTAGAAATCTGCGACAAACCACAATTGTTAAATTTAAAATTAGCAGAATATATGAGCGCGAATTTATTACAGAAGGAATAAAAGTTTCAAATATAACAAACTAATCAATTAAAAATGAATTAATCTCTGAATAAAGTTACCTAAAAGTTACTAATTAGTGTAATGCTAATAATAAAGAAACTGGAATTTCCTGTTTCTCAAAAATAGATTTTTTGTGTTTATTTGTTTTTAATTCCGATTTTTAATGAGGTAAAAATTCTCATAAATCTACCAAAACACATTATAATTGAATAATAAAAAATTAATTAATACGTAAATCAGATTTTTAAAGATTAATTTTGTTTTAAAAGTACTTGTGGAAATAAATATTCATGTCAATACACATATAGTATTAAATAAAATTTTCGTATTTAATATCGTCAACCATGCGGTTTAAACAAGGCCGCACAAAGACACTATGGCCCCCCGTAATAATTTCTAATAACCCCCGCACCACCACATGTATGATAGAAGAAAACCTGCTTAGACGGAAACGCAAACGACTAGAGAAAAATCCCGTTGTATATAGATTGTATTCATCATAGAAGGTATAATTGCATAACATTTGTTTTGAGGGAACTGCAATATGACATTATTCCATTTATAGCAGGATTCTGTTATAAATAGGCTTTGATTTATTAGAAAATAAATTTGCAAGCTAATGCCTATATAAATATATATATAGTATTTGCTTACAATTTTATTATTTTCATCTAAAGTTAATAACATTTTAGCATACTGAAAATATAATTAAATTTTAATTGAATTAATCAATTAATTTTGAATGAAAAAGTTCAATGTATGAAATTAATAAAATGCGAATTCCTAACCTATATGACTACACCCAACTTTCCACCCGATTCCTGTTCGCGCGTCTGAAATCAGCCATATTATTAAAACAGGGGCGTTATTTCAAAACTTTCTTGATATTAAGTGAACTTTCAAATGTTCGATATATACAAAGGAGTAGGGGCTCTGACGGTGGACAATAAAGACATTCTATCAAATTCTGACTTTTGAATTTTAGTATTTGTTATTTATTTTATTAATAATTTTCAGATAAAAAATGTCTACTTTTTCTGTTTTTTTTTTTTTGTTTTTTGTTTTTTGTTTTTTTAACCAGGACCGTAGATGGACTCCCAAGAAGAGCTGGGCCCTGGTGATTTATATCCCCCTTTGTACTGGTCTGTTTTTTAAATTACGAATGTGGGTTTAAAATACCGAAATGTTAAAGAATATTTAATTCTGACTATGTGAAAAATAACGTATGTAACATCGCGTCTATTATTAGTATATACATAAATGTAGCTTTTCTTATGATAGTGTCTCTGAAAATATTTACTCCTGTTTTAAATAGGGTAAACATTAAAGAATTAGACGCCTGTACATTCTTAAATAAAATAAATTTACTAGAAATTTAACGGAGATAAATCTGAAAATTATTTAAGGAATCAAATGATTTGTTGGTACACATCTACGGCATTTTCACAGCTGACTTGAGATGAAGGTCACAGTACAAAAGTTGAGAATCACTGAGGAATATTTATTTATTTTTACGTTTATTTTCCTCACTATTTATTTTCTAGGTAAATGCGGTATGCACGTAAAACATATTCCCTAAGGCAATGAGTGCATCATCATCTTTCATAAAAGGGAAGCTGAAACTCTATCAATCTCTGCAAACGTTAATTCTCTCCCAAATCAATTCCCTCATGCTTATGGGTAAGTTCATAGGATAAACGGTTTCAAAAGCGAAGCCAAGTGGAATCAAAAGGGAAAGCAAGCAATGACCAAAAACATGTATTCGCCGCTCTGCCTTTTCTCTTGATTTGGGGATTGAGAGATGGAGCATCTCTCTGAACAGGAGATAGGTATAGATCTGCCATCTGGTGGTAGATGTTGCATATCATCCTTATTGTAAGATTTTATATTCAAGATTTCTGTGAGATAATTGGAAGCAAAATAACCTTTTTATCATTCTATATTAAAAAGGATTATTTATAATGACTTAAACATTAAACTGGTTACTTAAATTTATTAGTTTCTTAAAAAATGAAATGAATGCAATAACATTTAGATTAAGGAGAATTAATGCTTTTTAAATTTAAACTGCAGTTACATTATTGATGTAAATATGATTCAATAATTATTATTTTAAAATATGTTATAATATAGTTAATTTTTAAAAGTATGGGTGGTTTGTAGTAGCATAAAAAATGGTCGGCGTTCCGTATGCTTAGACCAGATTTAAAGCCTAAATAAGAACTTTTAAAGAGGTTTAATATAATGAACAGTAGTAGTATAAAAAAATAAAGATTAAATAAAAAATAAAATAATAATAATTTAATTATTATTAATATTCCACTATAATATGGCGTCAGTGGTGACCTGTCAATGAAAATAATGAGAAAAACATGAGAATTTAAGCTTTAATTATTTGTTAAATACAAAGGGGCCTTTGAGACGGATGTAAAAGCGGCATGGATGTTCATAACGAAATTATTTTGAAATTCGCAGTAGTTTGTTTTTGTAACTTGAGTTGCGCAATTAGTAGATCGTCCTTGATTTTAAAGGTTAAAATCAAATTATCATTTTGATTTGTCTGTCCGTGTGTATGTCCGAACATATGCCCTTTTTTCAATACAGTACATTTTTCAAAAATTACAGGGCAGAAACTATATTTATATGATATTTTCGCATTACCTAATGGAATTTTTCTGAGTAATCCTTATATATATTTTTTAATGTTGCACGATAACATTTAATTAACTATTTCTAAAAAATAAATGAATAATTAGAGAATAAATTATATATTTGAAAGAAATATATAATGTTTATAAAATTCAGTAAAATATGCAAAGACGGAAACTGTCTAAAACGGAATCCAGCGTTCCATGGAAAACTATTCATTTTTAACCAACTGAATAAATTTACATGAAATGTCTATTTTTTTATGTAGTAGAAATATTAATAAAAATAAAAGTTTTGTTTACAGTAAGTGTCTCAAGCAAATTTCTCATATAAATGTCTCAAGTAAATCTTATATAAATAGAAAACTATAATGTATATTAATAAATAGATAACAAATGGATAAACGTTTAATGTAACGTTTAGTTTAGAAGAAATGATTATTTACTGAATACAGAGATAACTGCTGTCATGAAACCTACCTGCAGAATTAAAATTGAATAATAATTAAGGAATACGGCGGGAAAAAGGTGAATTATTAAAAATCAATAGACTAAATGAATGTTTTGTACGCTTGTTTACTTTTTAAATAATCTAGTCCAGCAGGGGTATTGAGAGTATATGGAAAGTAGCGAACAGCATAAAGTAACGATGGGCAACAATGAAATTAAATGGTAATGTACTAAGATACATCAATTAGCTATACGCAATTTTTTTTCAACTCTACTCAGCGCTACTGTTGATTCAAGTCTACTCAGTGATGTTACGGCTGTAAAGCTAAACCAAATTGCCGTTTCTGTGAAGTTTTGTGAAAAATATTAGGAAGAAGAGATAGCTTAAACATAAGAAACACACATTGAAAGACGAAACACCATATGAAAAAGGTTTCAAATTAATTTTGGAATAACATTTTTGTAAATAACACACATTAAAAGTATGCTATATGTTGCAAAGTACATGTGTAGATTTGAAATACAGTAAAACAGGTGCAAAAATGCGGTGTTATACATATGCCGGACGAACTGCTGTGTTCTGAATCTTAAATTTGTAGTGCGTTTTAAATCGCTGTATTTTATTTTTCGATGTTGAAGCATTCGTAAAAATAACGAAGGAATTCTTTTGACGGATATTACAGTTGAAGTTGTAGTATGTTATAAAACAAAAATGAAAAATTGAAGGATGACTGAAGTTAAGATGGAAGTTAATTATAGACAGGATGAAAGTGATGAAAAATTACATATAATTCATTATTTACCTATCACACGTTGTATAGGGTAAGTCTTGTAATCGTTTTAAAAATGAAAAAAACATGTTTGACGGATTTATATGTTTCAGACACTGGAGATTCCGAAAAATATATATTTTTTAAAAGAACAGGTGGGTAAGTGTGATCACAGATCGCACAGAGGGTTTCGTTTAATATTCCTTTCAAAACACTTTATCCTTTTGAAAAATCTGTTAGTTCCACATTTCGCAACCAGGGGCACACTCTATTCTAAACAAATCTCAATCTGAACGAAACTCCGTTTTACATACTATATGTAGATATATTAGTCGAGGGTATTGGGCCCATAGCACCCGAGATAAGTAGGCGCTCCTGGTGTTAAAAAGTGGAACTAAAATATATGAGGCTATGCTGCATAACATGAAAGAATGGTCAAAGGGGTGTCGGCAAAAGTTGGAAAAGTGCTCCCCGGGTGAAATGGGCGAGGGTTAGAAAAATTGCTTAAAATACACAAGTTAGAGCTCGGAGGAGTAAATAATATAAGACTTTTTGAAAAGTTTATGATTTGTCGTGTAGTCTGAGGTATTCAGTCGAGAAGTCTGAGGTCGTATGCAAAAATTGATGTCTCCAACTTAATTAAGGTCTCTCTTAGAAAGAATTCCTTAAAATACATAAGTGGTAGCTCAAAGGATTAAACGTAGGACATTTTCAAGATTTTATGATTTGTCGCCTGGCCTCAGGTGTTCTGCTATAAGTATGCAAAATTTCAAATCTCCAATTTAATAAGGGGCTCAGTTAGAAAGAATTGCTTAAAATACGCATGTGGGAGCCCAAAGGGTTAAATGTACGACTTTGTCAAAATTTTATGATTTGTCGCATGATGGTGTTCTGCTATAAGTATGCAAAATGTCACACATCCAACCTAAATATGGTCTCACTTAGAAAGAATTGTTTAAAATACATATGTGGGAGCCCAAAGAGTTAAATGTACGACTTTTTCAAAATTTCATGGTTTATCATTTGATGTGAGGGATTCAGCTATAAGTATGGAAAATTTCACGCCTCCAACCTAAAGAAGACCACTTAGAAAGAATTAAAATTTTATGCTTGCAACCTAATTAGGGCTCACTTAGAAAGAATTGTTTAAAATACACATGTGGGAGCCCAAAGCGTTAAATGTACGACTTTTTGAAAATTTTATGAGTTGTCGTTTGATGTGAGGTGTTCAGCTATAAGTATGCAAAATTTCACGCCTCCAACCTAATTAGGGGCTCACTTTGAAAGATTTGTTTAAAATACACATGGGGGAGCCCAAAGGGTTAAATGTACAACTTTTTCAAAATTTCATGATTTGTCGTTTGATGTGAGGTGTTCAGCTATAAGTATGCAAAATTTCCCTTCTCCAACCTAATTAGGGGCTCACATAGAAAGAATTGTTTAAAATACACATGTGGGAGCCCAAAGGGTTAAATGTACGACTTTTTCAAAATTTTATAGTTTGTCGTTTGATCTGAGGTATTCAGCTATAAGTATGTAAAATTTCACGCCCCTAATCTAAGTAGGTGCTCACTTAGAAAGGATTGTTTAAAATACGCATGTGAGACCCCAAAGGGTTAAATTTACAACTTTTTCAAAATTTTATGATTTTTCGTTTGATGTGACATGTTCAGCTATAAGTATCCAAAATTTTATGCTTGCAACCTAATTAGAGGCCCAGTTAGAAAGAATTGTTTAAAATACACATGTGGGAGCCCAAAGGGTTAAATTTACAACTTTTTCAAAATTTTATGATTTTTCGTTTGATGTGACGTGTTCAGCTATAAGTATCCAAAATTTTATGCCTCCAACCTAATTAGAGGCTCACTTAGAAAGAATTGTTTAAAATACACATGTGGGAGCCCAAAGGGTTAAATGTACGACTTTTTCAAAATTTTATGATTTGTCGTTTGGTCTGAGGTGTCCAGCTATAACTACGCAAAATTTCACGCCTTCAACCTAATTAGGGACTCACTTAGAAAGAATGGCTTAAAATACATATTTGGGAGCCCAAAGGGTTAAATGTACGACTTTTTCAAAATTTTATGATGTGTGGTGTTCAGCTATAAGTATGCAAAATTTCAAGTTTCCAACATGTGTAGTTTCTGAGAACGGGCTCTGTGACGGACAGACAGACGGACGGACAGACGGACGGACAGACGGACGGACAGACAGACAGAGGAGCGAGACGAATAGGGTTTCGTCAGATGAACGAAACCCTAAAAATTGACGTCTGTCTGTGTATCTGTGTGTCTGTAAACGCTCTTGCTCACGAACAAATTGAGATAGAAACTTGAAATTCGTTGTGTTCTTAATATGTAATAATGGGAAGAAGCCTATTGAATATCAGTAACCTCTATTATACGGAACTATTTTTTCGGACACTAGAAATATTCGTCCTGATAAAAGGCATATAGAAATTTTCGAAATTTTTTATTTTAAGGAAAGATTATAAAAGACAATAAAAAACATAAATTTTGTATAAAGAATGAAGTCAGTCGGATAATTAGTTACCGAGATATTTGTAATCCTAGTTTCCACACTCTTTGATTTTTCATGAACCTGTATTTCATTCAAATTTCAATTCAAAGATGTATTTCAATTGGAAATGAGACGCTTAATCCGACGCAGTAAACTGTTAGGTAATATGTTTACCCTTTTTGGAGATATGAGGATATTTCTTTTACGAAATTTGGTACTACTCGATTAATCCGTCGATCAAAAAACTATCGCCAAACTATAATATTAAATACCAATAATTGCTTATCGCTAATGTCACATTCACTTGACGTTAAACACCTGACACGTGTTTGTTACGTCATCAAGTGATTTTTAATTCGACGTTTTATTTGTATTTTTTTGATATTTTACTAATTCATTTGCTCTTTCGTTATTTAAAATAAAAATATATGCAATTTTTTATAATTTTGGGAGTAGTTTGGCGATTTACATAATTTGTTGAAATTGGTCGACGGAATAATCAAGTATCAATTCAGTAATGGAGCATTACATGTATTAAAAATACGTTTAAATTTTATTTTGGAATTGCAATGCATTTTATAAATAGTTTATGCATATTTTATTTTTATATTTTATGTTATGTACATCCATGATGGGTAAGTATTACGGTGGCAGCCAACGATTAGTTTTATCTTATTTTTATTTTTAGTATTTCGATAGTTTCAAGAACTTAAGGAGTAAAATTTGTAATTTTCAAGAAATAGTCAAATATTGTGTGCTGTTTAACATGTGAAAACAAAAAGCTACATTACAATAAAATTCGTAGATTAAATTGATTTGACTACTTTGCGAAAAAATAAATAACTCATTTTCTATTCATTTTTAGTTGTAGATAGATTCCCTTGTTTATATTTTTTTCTGCCTTATGATAGTTAATTCAGCAACAATTTATCCATAAATTGTTTTGGCTATCTTGTCCGCCAATAAAAGCAATTTACGTATAAATATAGTCAAAGAAAATTTCTTATTAAGTATGTAATTTTTTTTTCATTTTTACGTGTTTTATCTGCCATCCATGTAATAATGCGGCATAGAGTTGAACCAATACTAGAGAAGAACAGAGTTGTAGCAAGAATTCATAAGGTTATGAAATCAGCGCCTTTTTTATTCCTGCACCTTTTTTTATATGAGTACCTTTTCTATTGCATGTCTGCCCTCATAGCATGGATGGTCACAGTGACGTCATTGTGACGTTACT
Source organism: Maratus speciosus (assembly GCA_963932465.1). NCBI lineage: Eukaryota > Metazoa > Arthropoda > Arachnida > Araneae > Salticidae > Maratus > Maratus speciosus. Next base: position 288,899,424 of record OZ010799.1, read on the forward strand.
GTAAGTCACTGCGGTCACGTCACATCTGTGACCAAAATGCCATCACTCAGTGACGCCACATTGTGACTGAGATACGAACTTCTTAGTAATCTTTAAAAAATTACAAAAACTCTTCAAAACATGTTATTTAATGTAAAATCATATTTTTCTGGTAATTTAAAAAAATTGTGACATTACTGTTATGTCACTGCATGGAACGTACGTCACATCACATAGGTGACAAAAAAAAACCCCACCATATTGTGTGTCACAGTGAGACAAAAATATAAACTTCAACAATCTTTGAAAATGAAGAGAAATATTTTAAACAGGCCCGTGTTACAGCCGCAAAAGGAATGAAAATATATTAGTATATAGCAAGTAGTAAGTTCGGACACGAAAAGAGGGGGGAGGAAGGCATAAAAAGGAAAATGCACGGTACAAGTGTCAACAAACTAGATTTTCATGAGTATGATTTTATCAATTTGATATCTAAGACAATGAAAGTATACTTTTTTCACGATTTACATTTTATCTAGCATTGCAATTTAATACGATAATCCTTCACTGACTGTTATTATTATAAAAGTGTTTCTCTAAAAAATAGGACGTGCTAGAGCAATTTGGATAACATATTTAGAATTCGGAATATTGAATCTGTAAACTTTACATATTTATTTTGCAAAGAGGAATTTTTTTTTTTTTTTTTTTTTTTTTTTTTTTGCCGACCAGTGGTATTCAAAACACTTCTGTGGTTTCAAACAAAAAATTTGCTATTAAGTTAAGTCTGCAGCTTTTAATGAGCACGTAGAAATAGTCTTCAGAGTTTAGTCATATATACATTTCTTGCTTTATAATTTGCATTCAAGTCATATTTTTTCCTGTTAGTGTTTAAATATTTTAAGTAATTATTATTTTTTTTTAATTCTACTTATTTCAGGCTTTTAAAATAAAATTAGCACTTTCCGAGTAAAAAAAGAAAAATTACTGACTATTTTTTTTATGCTCGGAAACTGATACTTTTTTTTAAGGAATAAGTTTTTTCAATGTTTTTTTATTAATATTAAAAATAAAGAAGAAAAGCGTGGAATTATTAAATACATGACTTTATTTTATATATTCCTCGCACTATTTTTACTTTGACAAATTATTAAAAAAAGAAACCAATATATAATTAAATAATACATGACTGCTTATCGCTATTTTGTTTTAAAAATTAAGAAAAAAATCAAGGAGTCGTAATTCATGACTAAACAAAGACTGCAAATTTTGAAATTAAATTCTAAGAATCATTGAATCACCGAGTTATCGGAACACGCACAGAAAAGAAATCCTACTTGTCTCAAATAATTAATAAATACTAAGGCTTTTAGTGTGATCTAAAACAAATACTGATAACTTAAATTCAAATGGAGTAATATAAACACAAAGGGAATCTTTAAACCTAAAATTATTTTAGTTATACTCTTTAGAATCTTATAATGAATCAAAAATTCATATCGAATGAAGATTTACACATATAAAATCAAGACTCAAATTTGAATGCTTACACACACACACCATTACGCACATAATATATCTAATATATAAAAATGAAAATTTGTCTGTCTGTAATGCTATACAAATCCACAATTTGGAAGCCAGATTTGTGAAATGTTGCGTACATGCGTATTAAAACATGGCCGAGGTTACTAAAGTAATCCGGAATATGAATAACTTATATTTAATTTTTAATTAATAGAAAACCACAAACTTAACAGCAATTTCCAATCACATTTAATCAAATTTAAACATTTTTCGTTATAGCTGTTGCCAACAATTAAAAATCCACAAAAAAATTCTTACCACACAATTACTACGTGAAAAAAATGAAATAAATGGTTTGAAAAATTAAAAAAAAAAAAGGAATATTACATCATACCTTATCTACTGCAAGATTTCCACGTGAAAAGTGAAAATAAATGGTTTGACGAATAAAAAAATGTGAATGTTACGTCATAATTTTTCTGTTTTATGATTTTAATGTGAAAAATTATAATTATTTAATTAATTTGACGAATTAAAAGAATGGAATATTGCGTCATATTGAAAATATAAAGGACGTGTTGAATATATAACGTCATATAAGTGTGAAAAAATGTATTGAAGCATGATAAAAAACCAATTATCGAAATATTGGGCTATTTTAACATTATTGCTCCAATGATGAATAGAAATAAGTTCATTTATAGCTCTATTATTTTGCCACGTGAAAAGTGAAAATAAATGGTTTGACGAATTAAAAAAAAAGAGAATATTACGTCATAATTTTTCTGTTTTATGATTTCCATGTGAAAAATTATAATTATTTAATTAATTTGACGAATTAAAATAATGGAATATTACGTCATATTGGAAATACGTACGACAAGGCGTTGAATATATAACGTCGTATAAGTGTGAAAAAATGTATTGAAGCATGATAAAAACCCAATTATGGAAATATTGGCGTATTTTAACATTATTGCTCCAATGATGAATGGAAATAAGTTCATTTGTAGCTCTATTATTTTGCATCTGTTATATAAATTTATACATTTTTATATTGGGTTTTCATATGATTCATATTTACAACACCTCAATTTTTTTTTTTTTTTTTTTATGTTGTATGTTAAATTTTGAAATTGGTTTCTCAAAACAAACTTTCTTAAAATTCCTGGCAAAGCCGGTTTACTTTAGATAGTAATTAATAAAATTTTACATTATCATACATTATATTTACGTATGCAATAAATTTTATTTTTTTATTTATTGATTATTAGTTTCATTTTAATGGACTTTTTAAAATCGATGTATTAAACGTTTTTATGCAGATGCTTCTACAAAGTTAATAAAATAATTTCCCGCGTGCAGTGGCCTATGACGTAATGTGAAGAACAGACACTCATTTAAATTTCTCCCCTTTTCAATATTATATGCACATCATATTTACTGAGCAAAAATTTCAGACACTATCTTGACAATCTTAAAGCGCTATTGTCAATATATTGAGTAAGAAAGTGTCGTTTCTGTGTATGAATTTAATTGTTTTTTAAGGCATCTACAGTTTAGCAAATTTAGATGCGATACCGTTGAAAAGATTACATAGAAAATATAATACTTAGAGTGCATAAATAGATGTTGTTAGAGTTACATTACACAGTAGAGATTATATTTATATTCATTTGATATATATCTGTGCAAAGAAAATAAATCATCTGCAAAAGACCATTTTGGATGATGCTCTGAAGTATCAAAGATAAAGTTTTAAGCAAAATGTATGCAAAATAAAAAAAACAATAATTGAAGTCTGTTTTAAGGTACACATAATCAATATCAACTGACACTGTTCTAATTTACATTTCTTATGCGGATTTTTTTTTTAATTCAGAAGTAAATATATTTTATTTATCTGAAAAAGAAATCGATTTTTGAATGTTTAAAATTGATGACTCCCATTAATGAAATAACTACATTGTCATCTTTCATGAAATGTATGATTAAAAGTCTACACTGTTAAACATTTTGCAGCATTCTGGCAGGTCATTCGACCGTTTTTTGAAAAACGGTACCATAACCATAATTTAACTATATTCTGACCATAAAATAGCCAATAATATGGTCAGAATAGTGTTAAAATTAGGTTGTGTAACCGTTTTTGGAAAATACGGTCAAATTACCTGCCAGAATGCTGCAAATTTTTAACAGTGTAGCTGTATCCGCAAGCATTCTTCTTCTTCCAAATCAATCAAAATAAATTATTTTGCATTATCGTGTAGATTAAATTAACATCCTTTCTTGTTTGCTGAACTATCTTGATTTCATTACGAATTCTGCGACAAACAACAATTTTTTAACTTAAAATTGTCAGCATATACGGACGTATTAAAAAAAAAAAATAAGAAATGAAATTAACAAAATTAAGATACATAAGATACAAAAACTGCACAGTAACCTAATAAAACTCACGTATTCATTTAACAAAATTTCTTAAAAGTGATTAAACGGTAAGATTATATTTGAACCAGTTTGTGTTTATTTAGGCGAAATACTCAACATGTAAATAATAAAGGATCTACTTGTTCCTGCAACTCCTGTAAGTGTGCTGTTTATATTTGTTTCTTTTTAGTTCCGTTTTTAGGGTTTGTGCATCTGACGAAATACTATTCGTCTTACTCATCTGCCTGTCCGTCACAGAGCACTTTCTCAGAAACGATATACGATAAAATCCGGTGTATAACGTGCACTTTTAATACCAAAAATAAGATCGAAATTTACGGGTGAGCGTTATAAGCCGAATATAAAAATCAAGTGGGTAATTGTGATCACAGATCGCACAGAGGGTTTCTTTCAATATTTCTTTCAAAACATTTTAACCTTTAGCAAAATCTGCTAGTTCCACATTTCGCAACCAGGGGACTCACTATATTCTAAAGAAACCTCCATCTGAACGAAAGCCCCGTTTTACAAACTATCCGCAGATATATTAGTCAAATGGAACGGGCCGATATCAACCGAGGTAGGTAGGCGCCCCTGTCGGTAAAAAATGGAACTATAATATGAACGGTTAGGGTGCATATTATGAAAGAGTTGCCAAAGGGGGTATCGGCCAAAGTTAAAAAAGTGCACCCCGGGTGAAAAGGGTGGAGGTTAGAAAAATTGCTATAAATACAGAAGTTAGAGCCCGGAAGGGCTAAATATTATAAGACTTTTTGAAAAAATTATGATTTTTCGTGTGATCTCAAGTGTTCCGTTATAAGTATGCAAAATTTCACATCTCCAACTTAATTTGGGCTGAGTTAGAAAGATTGCTTAAAATACACAAGTTAGAGCCCAGAGGGGTAAATATAAGACTTTTCCAAAATTTTATAATTTGCTGTTTTATGAGAGGTGTTCAGCTATAACTATCCAAAATTTCATGTCTTCAACTTAATTAGAAGCTCAGTAAAAAAAAAAAAAAAAAAAAAAAAAAAAAAAAAAAAAAAAAAAAAAAAAAGCTTAAAATATACAAGTTGGAGACCAGAGAGGTAAATATAAGACTTTTTCAAAATTTTATAATTTGTCGTTTGATGTGAGGTGTTCAGCTATAAGAATCCAAAATTTCAAGTGTTCAACTTAATTAGGGGCTCAGTTAAAACAAGAAACTTAAAATACACAAGTTAGAGCCCAGGGTGATAAATATAAGACTTTTTCAAAATTTTAGGTTTTGTCGTTTGATAGGAGGTGTTCAGCTATAAGAATTCGAAATTCCAAGTCTCCAACATATATAGTCTCTGAGAATGGTCTCTGTGACAGACAGACAGACAGACAAACAGACGGACATACAGATAGAGGAGCGAAACGAATAGGGTTTCGTCAGATGAACGAAACCCTAATGATAGATTTAAAAATAAGGAAAAGATGAGTATAAAAAAATTAGATTTCTACATATACTGCAAATACTGTTTTTTTTTTCTTTTTTTAAGGAATGACATTACATTATGAACTTAAGAATTTCATTACGTTACGAATTTAAAATTTTTTATTATCGAGAAACAGGAAAATTTCGTTATATTCATCTTTTGTTTTAGCTTCAGGCACATCATAGAATTCTGTTTCATCTTCACCATCACTATCAGTCTGTTCCATAAATAAGTAAATACTAGTAATAATAATAATAAATAATAATCTTCTGTTCCACCTAGATTGTTGAGATATACTACATATTTTAAATGACTTTTGAATTAGACCAGGTTTAATTTCATTGCATTCTTTCATTATTCTATCACACACTGTTTCCAGAGTGCCGTGACGCATTTGGCCTCTTTTTGTAAATGTTTCGTCACTTTATGACATCCACGTATTCCACCATCGTTTTACATTTCCTTTGAATGGTTTATTGATACACACATCTAAAGGCTGAACTAATGACGTTAATCCGCCTGGAATAACTGCCATGTCTGTGTTACACTCTTTCATCAACTTCTTCGTATTATCCGTTATAGGGGATCTGAAGATCTCCCAAACTAAAATACTTCCTGGATTCTTTAAGGCACCACGATGCTTTAGCTAGATATTCCTTACCCATAATTTTACACCGTTTTCGTCCATCTATCATTTCCTTGAAAAGAAAAGGGTGCGCGTTATACGGCCAATATGCCTAAAAATAGAAAAATACAGTCTCAAATCGTAGGTGAGCATTATACGCCGGATTTTACGGTAAGTTAGAGATCTGAAATTTTGATTCACATAGCTCAATAACTCCAAACACACGAGAAATCATATAATTTTGAAAAATCTTACATTATTTTAATAAAATTTACAAATGTAATGACATCCTACACTTTTTGGGATTTAGATTTTCAAACAAAACCTTAAATTCAGCCTTTATCGCGCAGGCTCTATAGCTCGGTGGTAGCGTATCTGACAGCTAATCCGAAAGTTCCCGGTTCCACATTCGGCGTCAGAGTTTTAAATGTTTCCCCCAGAATAGATTTCATTATCTAACAGATTCAATTCTACATTTTTTTTTTTTTTAATTTAAGACCGAAAGTTGCAAATATTTTTATCATTTTTTTTTTAATGCTTGTTTTTGACTAATTACGAAAGTTTAATTTGATTATTTTAATTTTCCATTATCCGATGATTTGTATTTTTTTGTCAATTTAAGGGATTCGTTTTTGTTTTAACTAAAATTAAATCATGTAATTATATATATTTTCCAGATATTGAAACATATGCTGTTACAATTGTCTGAAAAACAGTTCTATGGATAATTTTAATTTCATTAAAAAAGGCCTCCCAATTCTAATAATTTCAAAATTAAATTGAGTGGTGCACTTAACAATTGCACAACGTATGCCCCCCCCCCCCCCCTGTGAAATCTTCGATCACTATTACAAGCTTGTTTTAAGAGATACCAGTTCTTATGAAAGGGATATTGTAAATTCAGATATAATTTCTAAATACATCATGATGGAATAAAAAATAACTAATACGGAATTTCAATTATTAAAATCTTCTATCAATGTAAACATACGTTTAGATTTTCTGATAAAAGTGTCTCGAAACATATTTACTCTTCTTTTCAAAAAGCTAAAGTTTAAGGAATTAGAGGTATTAATTTTCTTAAAGGTAAGATACTTTACTTTTTAAACTTAATAATACATATAAATTTGGCCATAAAGCAAAGTTGTGTCTCTTCCAGAAGTAGGACCTGACGACAAGCTTGATCGTGAACCCTCATCCCTTGATTTTAGGGCCCCAAAATTTGAAATGCAGTTATTTCCATACCACTTTCGTAAAGATGATAAATTAAATCTCCTCCAACAATTTTGGGCTTTTAACCAATATTTAGAACTTTTAGAATAGGATAAGATTAACATAGATTAACTTGGATAAATATGCAGTAACATTTATGATAATTAAATAATAATAAAAAAAATAATGATTCAAATGATTTCTCTCTACAGATCAACGGCATTCTCATGACAGTGCATGTGCGTCACGATGCGAAGTTTGAGAATCACTGCTGAATATTTTGTTATGGTATATGTTTTCCTTACTGATTTTTTTTTCTACGTAAATGTGCGTTGATCGTACAATATATTGCATGAGGTAAGAGTTCTATCATCATCTTCCGTAAAAGGGATGGTCAAAATCACTCAATCTCTGCGAGCGTGAAGTCTCTCCCAAAACAATTCCCTCACACTCAAGGGTCGGAAACACGTGGGGCATTCTCACAATCTTTTGACTTTTATGTCCCTGAATAATAATTTTTATTTTTGTACATTTTTAGTATTTTCTTTATTTCATATACTGGGAAACATCTCATTGCATGATTGCATAAAAATATTAACGAGATAAATAAGTTTTGAACGATGTAGGGGGGTCCAAATACCAGGATAATTCCTTTACCGTCCTGTGTCCCTGGTGCTGATTTTTAAGTTTGGAGCTGTCTGTATAAAATTGTTTCAGTAAAAGTAATTCAATGTAATTTTTTCCGAAACTGGGACAACTGTTTTATATAAATATGTAGCAAAAAATCAACCTGCACACATTTTTACGGTTGATATTATTTTTCTAACTCTGTCTCTGGGTTTTTCTACGTAAATGTGCGTTGATCGTACAATATATTGCATAAGGTAACAGTTCTATCATCATCTTCCGTAAAAGGGATGTTTAAAATCACTCAATCTCTGCGAGCGTGAATTCTCTCCCAAACCAATTCCCTCACACTCAAGGGTTGGAAACGCGTGGGGCATTCTCACAATCTTTTGACTTTTATGTCCCTGAATAATAATTTTTATTTTTGTACATTTTTCGTATTTTCTCTATTTCATATACTGGGGAACATCTCATTGCATGATTGCATAAAAATATTAACGAGATAAATAAGTTTTGAACGATGTAGGGGGTCCAAATACCAGGAAAATTCCTATACCGTCCTGTGTCCCAGCTGCTGATTTTAGGTAGATTTCGTGTGAAATACTACTATTGGGATCGTTCTTGTGTTGGAATTTCTGAAAAATTTTTGCAGATCTACACTGATCATGACCCCTAGAACCCAAAAGCACCCTCAGTAAAAATCTTTATCTATCTATCTATCTACCTATCTATCTATGTATACACTATGACGCAAAAGTTTATACAATGAATAAATTCTTACATACTTTGAAAAATATTTATTCAATTTTCAAATCACTGCTTGAAATTAATGTGCTGTACATATAAACAATATTTATAACAAAGAAAAGTGGAATTGTGCATATTGCAATAAATTAAATGGTAACAAAAATAAACTGCTGTCTCAAAATTTTAGACACAAATTAAATAAAATCGAAATAAACAATTTTTAAAACCTGGTTGCGCATCCATGCTTATGTATTACGTCATATACACGAGATTGCATGGAAAAAACTAAATCTTGCATAGTTTGTGGATCGATATAGTACCATGCATTCTCAATAGATGCCTTAAGTTCCTTTTCAGAAGAGTATTGCCTAGCGTTGCTATAAACTTTGCGACACATGATGCTCCAAAGGTTTTCTATAGGGTTAAGATCTGGGCTACATGCTGGCCAGTCGAGAACTCTTATATTATGGGAATTAAACCAAGATTTTGAATGTTTTGCAGTGTGAATTGAAGCATTGTCTTGCTGAAATTCCCACTGAGGACCCCCTAGAAGCTCAGCAAATGGCAGTAGGTTTTCTTCTAATGTCTGTGTATAATGCTGGGAAGTTTGACGACCACTGGTGAAGGTCAGAGATACTTGTCCATTATAGCAAAAGGCTGCCCAAACCATCACCGAGCCCCCTCCTTGTCTGCGACTAAAAAAACGTCGAGGTTCCTTCCGCAAGTCATGCCAATACGATAAACAACCATCTGGACCATCCAGATTCCAATTTTTTTCATCGCTAAATATGACTGACTGCCATTTCTCTCCATATGACATATGCTTTCGAGCCCACATAAGTCTTTGTAACTTATGATGTGGTTTCAGAGCTGGTTTCTTCTGCATTTTGCTATAAACGATTGTTCCTTTTTCCAAAATTCGTCTACGAATCGTATCCTTTGATACAGAGAGTCCCGATGAGCTTTGAACCCCACGTACGCTCATTTGTTGAGTACTCGCTAGTCTTTGTATCAGGCGATCCTCTCGTACATTTGTCACACGTGGCCTCCCAGACCGACATTTTGCTTTATATTCGGAACCACTCGATAAAACTCGATAAATAGATTTTTTTGACCTATTAATAATAGCAGAAATTTCAGAAACGCTCTTCCCTTCACCTTTCAACTGCCAAATCCTTGAAACCTCATTCACTTGAATTTCTTTAGCTCTCGGCATGTCGACTATGAAGCGCAATCGTTTGCAGAACTTAAGTACTCCAAATTTGTGACATCATCGATTCTAAATTTGCATATGCCAGCGAATATTCAAAGAAATTTAGAATAGTGTCTAAACTTTTGCGACAAGCACATTTGAATTTTTATGAAAAAAATTAGTATTATAGCAAATAAAACGACTGTCTTTTGTACATAGCATTTTAAATCAGTTTTTGAATATATTTACAGGTTTTTGTAATTCTGACGTCATAATTCTACATTTTAAAGCTGAATGACGTCATTGTCTAAACTTATGCGTCATAGTGTATATCTATCTATATATATATATCACTTTCTTCTGGACACGATAACTTTCGTAATTCTGCACCAATCTCTTCCAAACTGATACATAAAATCAATGGGCATAAAATCTCGATCAAGTTCGTTAATGGACAAAATCGGACCAAGGGGATGGAAATAGGGAGGGGTTTTGCGAAAACAGAAAACCCCCATAACTTCTTAATTTTTATACATATCAAATCAGTTTAAAGTTTTTATTACTTCTAAAAATAGGGCCAAAATTTTATGTATCACAGATTTTTGATAAAGTTAAAAATGGGCTCAAGGGGCGCAAAAAATAGGGTTTTGGGGGAGAAAAGAATTCATAACTTCGTCAATTCTCAATATATACATTCCAATTAATTTTATTATAAATCTCCTTAATATTATCTACAACTTTTATATTCACAGGTTTTTGATAGGACCAATTCGTACCGCAAAAAAAAAAAATAAATAAATAAATAAAAACGAAAACCAAAAGGGGGTTTGAAGAAGTAAAAAATCCATAACTCCGTCATTTCAAAAGATATAAAATCCCCATGAATTTATCATATATTTTCTTAATATTATCTACAACATCTGTATAGACAAGTTTTGGATAGGACCAATTCTTACAGCAAAAACAAATTAAAAATACATACCTGTTGAAGTAAAAATCATCTAAGTAAGGGTGTATTCAAATCCAAACTGCTTATTTTCTGACTCATTTTACAATTCATTTTTGCTCTCAAAGGCTTCCAATTGTTACGTTTTCTTACTCAGAAATTATATAATGTACCGAAATGGTCTATTTTTTGATAGAGGCAGAATATATTTAAAAAAATGCTGTTAAAGTGGACATTTTGATCGAATTTCCCGAAGCGGATTGTGTTGGAAAAATCATTGCATTAAGGATGCACTCAAATCAAAACTGCTTATTTTCTTACTCATTTTTAAATTCATTTTTGCTCTCAATCGCATCTAATTGCTAGATTCTCTTATTCAGTAACTATATAATGTAAAGTAATGATCGATTTTTTGATAGAGGCTGAATATATTTCAAAAAATGATGTCAAAGTGGGCATTTTGAACAGAATTTAACGAAGCGATTGTGTTAGAAACGAAAAATATTGCCCTACTGAGGAAATAATTGTTTATTAATCAAGTTTTAATTAATTGAAAGAAAAATAACAACACAGGTCGCTTATAAATCTTCTCAAAAATCACGTCAGCATGTTTCATATTTTTTAGGTAGATTTCGTATGAAATACTACCTATTGCATTCTCCCCTATGTTGGAATTTCTGAAAAATTTTTGCAGAGCTACACCGATCATGACTCGTAGAACCCAAAACCACCCCCAGTAAAAAACTTTATCTATCTATCTATCTATCTATCTATCTATCTATCTATCTATAAATCTATCTATCCATATCACTTTCTTCTGGACACGATAACTTTCGTAATTCTGCACCAATCTCTTCCAAACTGATACATAAAATCAAAGGGCATAAAATCTGTGTCAAGTTAGTTAATGGGCAAAATCGGACCAAGGGGATGGAAATAGGAAGGGGTTTTGTGAAAACCGAAAACCCCCCATAACTTGTTAATTTTTTGTACATATCAAATCAGTTTAAAGTTTTTATTACTTCTAAAAATAGGGCCAAAATTTTATGTATCACAGATTTTTGATAAAGTTAAAAATCTGCTCAAGGGGCGCAAAAAATAGGATTTTTGGGAGAAAAAAAATTCATAACTTACAAGGGAACCACTTTTGGTGTTGCTCGCACCTAGAAACGAAACCTGGTGCATTTTGTAGACCTATACATAAAAGTCAGACAACCGATAAAATTTCTCTGTTAAAATAATATTTTATATACTTTTTTATACTTTAAATGTTTTATTATTACATTTTTATTTGTTTATTTCACGCCAAAAGTGAGTTAAGTCGCCAAATGTGGCAGTACAATTTTTCCGCCCGCTTTATCCGACGAGTACATATATTGCGATTTTTTTAAATAATTGATTTCATAAGAAGCAAATATTGGGTTTTTCTTTTTTTTTTTTTTTTTTTTTTTTTTTTTTTTTTTTTTTTTCTATGCAGACGATAAATACTAAATGGTAAACATAATTCTATAAAAGCTTCCAAGATCATTGAAAACTATTTTTTAGTGAAATGCAGAATAAACAAACTATTTTTGAAATCGAATGGAATAAAGTTTCGAATGTTTAAAATGAAATGTTGCTGAATTAAATTGTGCTTTGGTAAAAGTCATTATAAAGTAAATTAATATTTTTACACAATTTAGAAAAATTACTGTGACTGATTAGGTAACATCGGACATTACAATTTCTACTGAAGTCCAAACCACTCCTCACACAAGACAAACAGCTATGACATTTGGCTAGGGTTGCCGGAAAGCTCTACTTTTGAAAAATAAAACGCCAACTGTTTCCCCGCCAAGAATGTAAATATAATATTGCAATTTTTCAAAATCAAATTCGTGGGTTCTTGAAGGAATTTTTAAACTTTTTTTCAATATTTTATACTTATTATTAACTAATTTTTGTCTGTAAATGCTTTAAAAAAAAAAAAAAAAAAAAAAAAAAAAAAAAAAAAACTTCGATGTTAATAGTCCGATAAGTGGTCTCGAAAATTACATTTTCAGAAAGTTATGCCGCTGTAAAATCAAGAAATATTATTTTAACAGAAAAATTTTACCGATTCTCAAACTTCGTAATATAGGGCTTTAAAATGCACCAGGTCTCAGTGCTAAGTGCGAGCAACACCAAAAGTGGTTCCCTTCTTAGTCAATTCTCAAGGTATCAATTCCAATTAATTTTTTTATAAATCTCCTTAATATTATCTACAACTTTTATATTCACAAGTTTTTGATATAACCAATTCGTACCGCAAAAAAAAAAAAAAAAAAATTAAAAACGAAAACAAAAAGGGGGTTTAAAGAAGTAAAATATCCATAACTCCGTCAATTCAAAAGATATAAAATCCCCATGAATTTATCATATATCTTCTTAATATTGTCTACAACATCTATATAGACAAGTTTTGGATAGGACCAATTCTTACAGTAAAAACAAATTAAAAATAGATAGCGGTTGAAGAAAAAAATCATCTAAGTTAGGGTGTATTCAAATCCAAACTGCGTATTTTCTGACTCATTTTACAATTCATTTTTGCTCTCAAAGGCTTCCAATTGGTACGTTTTCTTACTCAGAAACTATATAATGTACCGTAATGGTCGATTTTTTGATAGAGGCAGAATATATTTCAAAAAATGCTGTTAAAGTGGGCATTTTGAATCGAATTTCCCGAAGCGGATTGTGTTGGAAAAATCCTTGCATTAAGGAGGCACTCAAATCCAAACTGCTTATTTTCTGACTCATTTTTAAATTCATTTTTGCTCTCAAACGCATTTTAGATTCGCTTATTCAGAAACTATATAATGTACCGCAATGATCGATTTTTTGATAGAGGCAGAATATATTTCAAAAAATGATGTCAAAGTGGGCATTTTGAACGGAATTTCCAATTGTGTTATCACTTTCTTCTGGACACGATAACTTCCGCAATTCTGCACAAATCTCTTTCAAACTGATACATAAAATCAAGGGATATAAAATCTCGCTTAAGTTCGTTAATGGGCAAAAGCGGACAAAGGAGATGGAAATGGGGAGGATTTTTGTGAAAACCGAAAAAAAACCATAACTTCTTAATTTTTGTGCATATCAAATCAGTTTAAAGTTTTTATTACTTCTAAAAATAGCGCCAAAAATGTATGCATCACAGATTTTTGATAAAATTTAAAATAGGCTCACGGAGCGCAAAAAATAGGGTTTTTGGGAGAAAAAAATTCCTTACTTCGTCAATTCTCAAAATATCAAATCCAATAATTTTATTATACATCTCCTTAATATTATCTACAACTTTAATGTTCACAAGTGTTTGATAGGATTAATTCGTACCGCAAAAAAAATTAAAAAATAAATAAAAACGAAAACAAAAAAGGGGGGTTGGAGAAGAAAAAATTTCATAACTCCGTCAATTCACAAGATATAAAATCTCCATGAATTTATCATATATCTTCTTAATATTGTCTTCAACATTTATATAGACAAATTTTTGATAGGGCCAATTCTTACAGCAAAAACAAATTAAAAATACATAGCGGTTGAAGAAAAAAATCATCTTATTAAGGGTGCATTCAAATCCAAACTGTCTATTTTCTTACTCATTTTTAAATTCATTTTTGCTCTCAAACGCATCCAATTGCTAGAGTCTTTTATTCAGAAACTATATAATGTACAGTAATGATCGATTTTTTGATGGAGGCAGAATATATTTCAAAAAATGATCTCAAAGTGGACATTTTGAACAGAATTTCCCGAAGCGACTGTGTTAGAAACGAAAAATATTACACTACTGAGAAAATAATTGTTTATTGATCAAGTTTTAATTAATTGAAAGAAAAATAAAAACACAGGTCGCTTATAAATATTTTCAAAAATCACGTCAGCATGTTTCATATATATATTTTTTTTTATTAAAAATGAATCTGAAAATGTGCCAGAAAATTTCGAGTTCTTGAGTATGGAAAAATATTTTTTTTTAATATCGCCTTAACATGATTCTGATAAAACCAGCTATTTTATAAAAAGGAAATAAAAACTTGTCAAAAGCAGACAGATAAAACTGTTAAAGTGGATTTATATCTAATAATGATTTAGTTTTTGTTGATGAAATTAGTATACTTAACTTTGAAATCTATCTCTGCCTAGGGATTTTTTAAGTTTGGAGCTGTCTGTATAAAATTGTTTCAATAAAAGTAATTCAATGTAATTTTTTTCCGAAACTGGGACAACTGTTTTATATAAATATGTAGCAAAAAATCAACCTGCACACATTTTTACGGTTGATATTATTTTTCTAACTCTGTCCTAGGTTTTTCATTCTTACCGCCCCTCTTGCTAAACTTGTACAGAAAATCACTTCAGATGCAGTTTTTTCTCATGCAGAAGTATGCTATAGAAAGAATGTCTCAAATTCTTTGACAGGAAATTTACTGCAGAATTTAAATCAGCATTTAAATATCAATTTCAAGATCGTGGCTTTATTGATAGTCTTACCATCCCCAAGGTTTATTTCTTCACTTTTCGAGGTAAATAAATAAAAAAAAAATAATGCAATGTTAACATTTGTTTCTAGAAATCAATGAACATTGTGGCCATCACTTAGTCTTAACATGATTTGCCTAAAAATAGGTGGACTCTTTTTTTTTTTTTACCTTACCATCCCTCTTTAACACCCCATTAAGAAAATGTTACACAAAAATTTTGTATTAAAAGTACTACATTTTTTTTTCATTTCTTATTTGAATGTCCCGTGGTAACTATGCAAAATCATTATAAGTAAAAATTTAGAAGAAAATAAAAAGTTATAGTGGTAAAATGGTAAGGAAAATCAAACTCGCAAGTTTAACTTCAACCTCAGTTAAATAAAAAAAAAAATTGCTGATGCTGGATTTAATTAAATCCAGCATGGTTGCAATCTGATGCCGTATACGATACTGGATTTAATTAAATTTCGTGTTTGCCTCATGTTGGTGGCTCACGATAAATATTCCATCTTGTGCTGAGTTTTTATCCTTGACAACATATAATAGTGAGAAATTTTCCAGGCTGGGTATCGTTCCATGTGGTTTAGTCGGTAGAACGCCAGTGCGCTATACTGATGGCCCGGGATAGAGTCCCGGAATGGAATCTTTTTCACTATGTTGGTCTTTGCGCTTCTTAAGCAGTTAGTTTGAAATTTTATTTTCATTTGAAACTAAAGATTTAGTGGGAAAATAATATATGCGACACAGATGTTAGTCATGTAATTATTTTTAAATTCAAAGCAGTTTTCTCACTGAATGGTGTACTCAGTATGCCTTCCGTGTTTTTAAAGGTTAAAATAAATTTATCAGTTTTATTTGTCTCTCTGTTAGTATGTCCTTGTGTTTGTTTTTTTGTTCAACACAGTTATGTTTGCCGCTAAATTTTCCACTAAATTTGTATGATATTGGTATGTACTGCCGCATAAAATAATGAAATTTGTCTAAGAAATATTTAGAATTCCTCTACGGAGTCAGAAAAATAAACTTAAAACAGTTTAAAATAAATCATTGCCCATATTTCAATTGAATTTTTATAATGGTGTGTGATAACATTTAATTAAAACTAAACTATCCATTAAGGACCCTGGCTTATAGTTATCCTGACTGTGTATTCTTGACCACGGACACTAGTGTGCTGTATAGCATATGCCTCATTCAGGTGGTCAGTCCATGAGTGTTTTATCTTTGTCAGTAACATTTAATTAACAATCTATAAATTAATAAATTAATGACTAGTGAAATGGATAAATCACATATTTAATCTGTTACCTTGCAAATAAATACATATTATTTATGAAATTCAGTAAAACCGGTGAAGACAAATCCTGTCTATAACGGAATCCAATATTAAATGAAGAATATTTCATTAAGAATTAATAGATGACGATTCAAGGTTTAATTAAAACTATTATTTATTGGAAAAACTTATTTTTTGACAAATACAGTAAAGCATGTCAACAAGAAATTTGCCTGTAACGGAATGTCAATAAAAAATAATTAAAAATAATAATAATAAATAAATAATAAATAAATAAACGAGTAATTAAACTAGTTTTGTTTAAGCGAAACGCCCATTATAGTCATCAGCAGAGCTGCTCACATTAAACCTTTGTATAACGGAAACATGCCTGAAACGTTAAGGGGCCTCAGGACTCTTAAAATTGGAAAAAATGAAAACAAAAGACACTTTTCAACGTTTGATATCTCAAAATGTATTTGATTTTAAGACACAATTTTAATTGGAATAAAATATATAAGTATGTTCTTTCATTTTATGTATTTCAAAAATTATAAGATGCAGAATTAGCATTTACAGGGTACTCCAAACTGTTAGATATTTGGCGAACAAAAAATCGGCATACCAACTTACGCGCACGATTACAAAATAAGTATTCCAACTAGAAGGAAAACTTTGGTGCCTACTTATACTTCAGATTGTAATAATTACCCTGAACCTAAATAAATTTGTATTTAAAGCATTTTTATATTTTTAATACAAAGTTGTATTTAGCTAATGCAAAATTAAGGAAATTTCAACAGTATAATCACCTAAAAAAATATTGTTTTGAATAATAACAAGAACATTTTAGGTTACGTTTATACCGACTAACATAAAACATATGTTTTGAAAGTTGCATAAAAAAATATTCATAAGTTTTTGAGATATCGTGCGCATTATGCCCAAAAGCGTCATTTGGAGAAAAATGGCTTCAATGTTTTGGAAACGACGCTTCAGCTATTGAACGTGTATAAATTTAAAAGCCATAACTTCAGTTCTAATAGGAATTTCAAGTAAACAATTATATCAAAATGTCCAGAAAAGAAAGGAGTTTAACATAAAAAAAAATTAAAATTTCGAAATTTTTAAAGCTTTTAGAGTCCCGAGACCCCTTAAAGGGACAGTGGACTTTCAAAATCATAAATTTCGAAAAAAATTAGATTTTATAAATTTATTTATTTCTTTTTTAGAATTGTGAAACTGAATGCTCAAATTTATCTAATACAAAAGAAATTTTCGCTTCTGACGCTTATTTGCACAGATATAAGCTTTCATATTTGTAAAAACTGTACATATTTACACAGTTTATTTTACTTAAATTGCTGTCTTCTCAAAATTGAGAATTTCGCACATTTCTAACTTTTACATGTTCCATGCTCATTCCTATCTATCAGATTATTTTTTAATTTATACTACATATCCCCTATACAATGATAAATAAATCTTGTCACAAAAAGTCCTTCCGGCCAGTGCCGGGAGGAAGAGGTAGCTTTCATATTCCTTATATTAAAAAAGTCAACTTATATCATTCAAACACACGAAGCTCAATTTAGTGGAAACCGAATATAGGAGATTCAATACTAATTTTTATCAATATAATGAATGAGAATTTCGCGAAATTAGTCAGCTTTATCCAAGCTGCTTTTCTTTAAAGTAACTTATATTTGGCTGCCAAATTTGTCGATTTCTTAAAGTGCCTGCCATTTTAAGACAACATGGTGGATGAGGCTAACCAGTGAACTTGGCCGAGACCTTAGTAATTGCTGTGCACATGCTCACTCACATCAGAATCGGTTGATATATACGAGTGCTGTCGCATGCAAAAAATCAGATTTTTCAAAATGTCACCAACAATAGAAATTGAAACTGCTATATCCGAGCCATTTTTTAAGGTAAAGACAAACAAAAAATGATCCTGAATCCTTATATCAAGGTCAAATACTTAAGAAAAAACCTTTTTCAATTTCAAATTTTTTTGCACCTCACTTTAAATATATATATTTTTCTTAATTTAATGGCCGCCATTTTGAAACAAGATGGCTGATGAATCTGGCCAGCGAACTTGGTCGAGGTATTGAAGTACACTATGCACATGCCTTCTTACATCGAAATAGGCGAATACGTTTGTTATCGCGTGACAAATACAAGAACGTTTCAAAATGTTAGCCATGCTAGAAATTCAAAGTGCTATAATTCAACCATTTTTTAAGATATAAACAAAAGAACAAATTTTCAGAAACAAAAACTGCTCCGGAATCTTTGTATCAAGGCCAAACACATAAAAAAAAATCTTTTCATTTTCCAATTTTTTAATACCTCATTTTAAATTTTAAATTTAATTTTTTTTTAATGGCAACCCTTTTGAAACAAGATAGCGAATGAAGCTGGCCAACGAACTACGTCGAGACATTAGTATGTACTATGCATAAACGAAGTTACATCCAAATCGGTTTATAAATACGCCTTTTATCGCGTGACAAAATTCAGGACGTTTCAAAATGTCAGCCACGCTACAAATTCAAAATGCTGCAACTCAGCCATTTTTTAAGATATAGACGAAACAAAAACTGCTCCGAAATCTTTGTATAAAGGTCAAATACATAAAAAAAAGATATTTTTCCATTTTCAATTTTTTGGTACTACATTTCAAATTTTAATTTTTTTTAAAAATTTTAAATGGCCGCCATTTTGAAACAAAATGGCGGATGAAGCTGGCCAACGAACTCGGTCGAGACAATGGTATGTACTATGCACACACCGAATTACATCGAAATCGGTTCATAAATACGCCTTGTATCGCGTGACAAAATTCAGGACGTTTCAAAATGTCAGCCACGCTAGAAATTCAAAATGCTATAACTCAGCCATTTTTTAAGATATAGACGAAACAAAAACTGCTCCGGAATCTTTGTATAAAGGTCAAATACATAAGAAAATAATATTTTTCCATTTTTAATTTTTTGGTACCACATTTCAAATTTTAATTTTTTTTTTAAATTTTAAATGGCCGCCATTTTGAAACAAAACGGCCGATGAAGCTGGTCAACGAACTCGGTCGAGACATTGGTATGTACTATGTACACACCGAATTACATCGAAATCGGTTCATAATTACGAGAGTTACAGTGTGACATAGGTCAGATATATATATATATATATATATATATATATATATATGGAGATATATATATATATATATGGATATATATATATATATATATATATGGATATATATATATATATATATATATATATATATATATATATATATATCAATTTTGAACGGAGGGTGGTTTCGGGGTCTGGGGGTCATGATCGATGAAAATATACCAAAATTTTTTGAAATCGCTCTCCTCCGAACGGCTGCAATAGGTAGCTTTTTGTAATGAAAGCTACCTAAAAGTTGCATTCCAAGAGTTTTTTACTGTTGAAATTTACGTGCATATAAAAATGTTTAACGGTTTTCTTTTTTTAGAAAAAACTAAGCATCATTATAAAAATATTTTTTCTACTTATATATTTAGCGAACTTTTACAATTCATGCCAACTTCCATTATCATATATAAAAAATATCGCATAAATATTATCATATTTTATGCAAAATAAATGCGCATGGGACATTTAAAATATGTCAATCACTCGTTATTTTAAAACTCAAAAATTGAATAATTTAAGTACTTTTTATTATTTTAACACCAAATGTTGACTATAACTATTTGAGCTTGTCGTTTACAAGTCTGACAATTTTCCGATGAATCCATTGAAAATTGAAGTGTTTGGTTTTTGTTCCCACAAGAAATAGGAGATTTTTTGTACCGTTTTAAAATACCTTCTGTTCTTAGTGTAAAGAGTATTTTTATCAGAAAAATTTCTTGCCTCCTTTGTATTTGCATACACGACAAATGAATATGTAAAGAAAACACGTGTTCTTATTTTCTTTTAATATATTTATTTTAATAATTTCTTCTTTCTTAAACATATTTCTTTGAATATAACTTTTTCTCTAAATGCCTTTACTAGCATCGATAAAATAGCTTGACAAAAATCACTCAATAGCCTTAATAAATGTCAAATAAATAAAATAGAAGTAATAGTAGTAATAAATGCAAAATACAGTATTTCAATTGTATAAATTTTCAATTATATTCAATTTCGATTGTATTTTTTGAAGTACACCATTTGATTAAACATTTGTTCTTTTAATGCAAACACAACAAATAATAAAAACACAAATACATCAGTGTTTTAAAACTCATCTGGAATTTCCTTTCAAATGCAAGTGTTAATATATTTTATATTTAGCATAATTTAAAAAAAAAACTGAAGATTTAACTATTTATTAAGTGCGTAAGAAGTTTATTTTGTTCAGAGTTTATTGGAAAAGTGATTTAGGTATTGATTAACGATTAATTTTAAACGAAAAGCCTGGCATTTTAAAATATAACATTTAAATATTTTTATTTTATCATGCATTTATATACAATTCTGAAGACGTATAATTAGAAAGAAAATCTTCTCCGTTGACTCAAAAAAATATTTTACAATTATTATTAAATAGTAATGAGTTTCGTGCTTGGGTTCAATGATTTAATTTAATTTAATTATTTAATCAGAATCATCTCAAAATGTTCTCCCTTTTTTTCAGTAGGAAAAAATAATATAATAAATTATATAATATAGCTACATCGTCTTAGAAAACGCATATCGCTAGTTCTGAAATTAAGTGGAAATTTCACTTTGGTAATTTGTAAAAAATTAAAATTCAAATTGTCGCTTTTAAGTTGTGTTTCTAACAGTTTCTTAAGGTTTTAGAGATAAATAAATCATGATTAGAGGCGAAGGTTAATTTTTTTAATTTAAAATTAAATTTCATTTTTCATATAAACATGGAGGTGACACATTACTCCATGGAGGTGACAACCATTAATAGTAGTGGTGAACATACGTTTTATTGTACATTTACTAGATAGAAAATCATTTATGGTTGTGATATTATTTTATTTTATTGTTTAAGACTATAATATGTTATTTGAATGAAATACAGATACTCAAATAACACATGAAAACAAAAACTGGTTTACAATGCATGTAAAGAAAACATACTCTTGACTAACATGTTAACAAAAAATAAATTTTGCCGTTTACAAGTCTAACAATTTTCAAATGAACGCATTGAAATTTGAAGGGTTTGGTTTTAAATGTCAACTGCCGCACAAGAAATAGGGGATTTTTTTTTTTTTTTTTGTACTGTTTTAAAATGAAAGAAAGTCCATACTGTAAAGAGTATTTTTATCTCAAAACTTTCTTGTCTTCTTTGTATTTACATTCACGACAAATGGATATAAAAAAATCACATCTTCTTCTTTTCTTTTAATATATCTATTTTAATATTTTCAACTCTCAAAAACATATTTCTTTAAATATAACTTTTTCTATAAATGCCTTTAATAGCATCGATAAAATAGCTCAAAAAAAAAAAAAACTCTATAGCAAATGATAAATGTAAAATACAGTATTTCAATTATATACAATGTATATTTTTAGGTACACCTTTTGATTACACATTTGTTCATTTAATTCAAACACAACAAAGAAGAAAAAGATAAATACATCAGTTTTTAAAAACTTATATGGGATTTTCTATATTCAAATGAAGTGTTAAAATATTTCATATGGAACATGATTAAAAAAGAAAAAAAACTAAAGATTTAACTACTTATTAAGTTCGTAAGCAGTTCACTTTCTTCAAGGTTTATCGGAAAAGCAATGTAGGTATCGAACAACGATTACTTCTTACCGTAAAACCTAACAATTTAAAATATTGTCTAAATGTTTTTTACTCTATCATACATTTATATACAATTCTGTAGAGGTATAATTAGAAAGATTTTTTTTTTTTTTTTTTTTTTTTACCGTTGACTATAACAAAAATAGTTTACAAGTGTTACTAAATAATAAATTATACAATTACTTAAATGTATATTATATCATCCGGATAATTTTGTCAGATAATGCTATGTCACGCCTACTTTTTTAAAATTCAGATATCTTCATTGGCGCCATTTTTTTTTTTGAAATGGTAAAATTCTGATTATTTTGACCTTAATGTGAAGTGTGAAAACAATGAGAAGTTTACCATTTTGAAAAGTAGTGCCGATGCAGAAATATGAATTTTAAAAATGTAGGCGTGAAATAACATTATAGGACGGAACTTCCCCGTAGACCTAATTTATAGGATACTGCAATTTAGAAAATAATACATTTCCAAGAAGATTCCACCAAAAAAATCTGTTTCAAGTTTTGTTTCAATCATTTTATTTATCTTTGTTATTTAATTAGAATCTCAAAATCTTCCTCCTTTCTTTTTCAGTAGAAAAAAGAATCACATGAAGTACAGTCGTGGAAAAAAATAGTTGAACATCCCCTACTAACTCCTCAACGAGTTATCGTAGACAAAAGTTACAGGTACCGAGTGACTGGAAATAAAGTCTACTTTTAAATGATGTATATAAAATTTGCTTCGGGGGAAAACAACATATTAAAACCAATCCAAACTTCTTTTATTTCAATGGCAATACACAATTTTAACTAGATATTTCAAATCTTCGGTTCGAACTATGCTTAGACACCAAATTTAAAGTCATTTCAATGATAAGTTTTTGAATTATAAACATTCAAAATTTAGTGCTTCTAATGTTAAATTACATTTTCATATTTTTATTTATATCTCCTGAAATTAAGCTCCTAATGTGCTAATTTTTTGTGTAGCAATAATACTGATATACGCAAACATAAAGACGTTGAATTTTCAATTTTTATAACTTTACGATATGAATTATAAATTATGAAATTAAAATTCGAAAAAAATATGAATTGCCACCTACAATTTTTTTTTTTGGACTTAGATTTATTAAGTCCTGCTTTATGGAAATCCAAAATTTCATATTTTTCTTCCAAGTAGTTTTCAAATTATGCTTAAAAAACGGCAAAATGATAGTTACAGGGGCCGTCTATGATAGAAGTGACTAGATATTTTGAAATTTCTTCTGCTATACTGTAATCTAGCAGTCCTCAAAGACATTGACGCTTGATGACTTTGACGCCTCAATGACGCTTAAAGTCGTTTTGATCTCTCTCGGTGAACAATCGAGTACCGAACTTCAATTTGGATACAGCCCCTAAAATACGCTCGTTTTAAAATAATTAATTTCCTGGAAACTTATGGTACGAATTGCATAAAAATTTGTTTTTATGCTAATTGAAGGGTTTAGAGTTCATTGATGCTGTCAGAATTGTGTACTGCTATTGAAAAAAACAAAGTTGTGGTTCGTTTTAATATGTAGATGGCCCTCTAAGAAAATTTTATATATATCATTTAAAAGTAGACTTTATTTCCAATCGCTCGGTACCAGTAACCTTCTTCTACGATAATTTGTTGAGGAGTTAGTAGGGGGGGTTACTTCCTCCCCCCCCCCCACGACTGTACATTGTGTAGCTACAGTGTCTTAGAACTCCTATATATCGTTCCTTTCTATTCAATATTTATTCTCAGTTTTACATAATTCCTATGACAATTTTTTTGGTTTTTTTCTTATTTTAAATCTATCGATTGGAAAAAAATAACATAATATTTTTAAAACGTCCAAAAAGGGAAAAAATATTATATTTGTCATTTTATATCTTACAAACTACACTTCGCAAAAGAGGCAGTCATAATTAGAAAATTATTTTTTATATATATTTTTAAACTTTCGCGCAGAAAATTGAATCATAGATTGCGCGGAAGATTACAAAATAACTTCTACAGGTGAAAAAATAGAAAGTTTTTGTATCTAATTATACATGATTGTCTTCATTTATACTGAACGTAAAAAAAGCTTATTCGAACTATCTGTATATTTTTTTAGATTTCGTAAGAAAAACTACTTATTACATTCACCGCTCTGTTGGAATTTTTGAAAAATTTTGCAGATCTACTTTGATCATGACTTCCAGAACCCCAAACCAACCACCAGATAACAACTTTCTCTCTCTTTCTCTCTCTCTCTCTCTGTATGTATAAATATAAATATATATATATATATACCATGTGTCCCAAAAATGACTGATGTATTTTAAAATTTAATAACTTCCAAACGGTGACAGATATTAAACAAATTGTTGCAGGAGGGTTATGTATGTTACCTGGATTTTTTGTACAGTGATTCTTGAATTTAGTTCGAATTTCGAGCAACAGATGGCGCTGAGGGTAATAGGCGCTCAGTCTAGTCCCGATTTTTGGTACTTCGGGATCAGAGACCGAAAAATCGAGCCTGGTTTCAGTGGTTATTGCTTGCAGCGCCATCTATCGATGCTATTTGTAACTAAAACTAAGACTCACAGCATGAAAACTCCTGACATCTTACATAACACTCCAGAAAGATTTTTTTTTTAATATCTGTCATCGTTTGGAATTTATTGAATTTTAAAATCCATCAGTCATTTTTGAGACACCCGGTATATATCGCTGTTTTATCAAAAAGAAAATAATACACATAATTCTGCACAAACCTCTTCCAAACTGATACATAAAATCAAGGAGTAGAAAGTCTCAGTCAAATTAATTAATGGACAAAATAGGACCAAGGGGAGGGGGAACGGGGAGAGGTTTTGTGAAAACAGATAAAACCACATAACTTCTTAATTACGATACATATCAAATCAGTTTAAATTTTTTGTTACTTGTATTAAAAGGGCCAAAAAGTTTTTTATGACAGATTTTTAAGAGGTCTCAGGAGACTTACTTTTTACCTGGCGGTGCAATTTAGCAACATGTCACATTTAATTTTTTTTCTCAGTATCTATAAAACATAAATGAATGAAATTTTTAATATAGACAACGTAATATATCTTTTATTTAAAATATTTTTTTTTTTTTTTTAATATTCTATATTGAAATTTTATTTTATTTTTTTATATTTCATTTTGATAAAAAAAAAAAAAAAAAAAAAAAAAAAAAAAAAAAAGTTGTTTTTTGACTTGCATGCACTGCGCGCAACATTTTTAACAATCTAATAAAGCAATTTGCATGAAACTTGGTAAACATCTTCATTTTAATGTAAATAATAACTTATACTTCAAATTTAGTATTATAATTGCATTGATTATTTACAATTGGCAATTTTTCAATAAAAGAATGATTTTTTTTTCAAAATTTTGTAATTTAAATTTAAATTTCAAATAAAATAAATAAATAAATTGCTTAAAAATGAGGTATACGTTGAAGCTACATTAGTTTTACATCATTATCAATATTTTGGGGACTCTTGAACCAATATTTTTGCTACAGTCTTGCGCAAAGTGCATGCAGGTAAAAAAAATATATATATATATTATTTTTTTAATAAAATGAGACATAAAAAAACAAAATAAAATTTCAATATAGAATATTAAAAAAATTATTTTAAATAGAAGAGATATTAGGTTGTCTATATTAAAAATTTTATGCATTTATGTTTTATAGAGAGTGAGAAAAAAAATTTAAATGTGACATGTTGCTAAATTGCACTGCCACATCAAAAGTAAGACTCCTGAGACCCCTTAATATAATTAAAAATGGTTTCAAGGAGCGAAAAAAAATAGAATTTTAAGTAGGAAAAATTCTATCAATTCTCAAGATATCAAATCTACTTAAATTTATTATAAACCTTCTTAATATTATCTACAAATTTATATTGACACGTTTTTGAAAGGACCATCTCTTACAGGAAAATAAATTAAAAACGAAAAAAAGGGTGGCTGAGGCAAAAAAAAAAAAAAAAAAAGAAAAAAAAAAAAAAAACTTATAACTTCGTCAATTCACAAATCAGTGTTGACTGTGGGTTACTTTTTTCAAAAAATTCAGATTTCTTAATTGGAAACGCTTTTTTGAAATGATAAAATTCGCCTTACTTAATGACACGATAATTAAGCCGAAAACAAGGGGAATTTTACCATTTCAAAAAAGTGGTGTCAATCAATTAATCTGAATTTTACAAAGTAGCCCACTGCCAACACTGCACAAGATATCAAATCCCCTTTAAAATTATTGAAAATTCTCTTAATATTATCTACAACTTTTATATTGGCAAGTTTTTGATGTGATTAAGTCAGATTTAAAAAAAAAAAAAAAAAAGAGCTGGGTTGTAGAATAAAAAAAAAATCACATCAACATGATTCTGATAAAAACAACTCTTACAGAAAAATGAAATTAAAAACTCGTCAAAAACGCCTAGGTAAAATTGTTAAACTGGTTTTATCCCTAATCATAATTATTGGAATTAGTTTGCTATTGGAATTAGTACTTAACTTCGAAATCTAACTGTGTTTGTAAGCCTATCCGGCAGGGATTTTTTTTAATTGTATTTTGCTTATGTAAAATTTACAAAATTTTAGCAATAAAACATACACACATACACACATAAAACATATGCAAGGAAAAAAAAAAGCATTAAAAGTTAGGTTGACTTTATGTAATTTATTATTTTAACTCAAACGTAATGCTTCTTAATCATTTAATGCGAATTGGAAATTATCCAATTTCAAATCGTATGATCTATTTACCAATCAGTCTGATTCAATAAAAAATAATAAAGTGTACTTACTTATCCGTTATTCAGTGAAGTTTCATTACATATTGTATTTTCTGTTGATATATCTATGTGACAAGCAGGATGCTATTACTAACAAGCTTATCTGAGTGAGATGGGTTCGTCAATTGTCGGTTCAGGTAGCTCAATAGGCAGGGAGTTGGTAATTTAACTGAAAAGCCTTGGGTTCGGCTTTCGAGGTGGGCATTTTTTCACTAATTTTCAAAAAAAAAAAAAAAAAAAAAAAAAAAAAATCTATTCAGTTTATAGAGTCTACCAACTTCAGAAAATATAATGAAAAAATATTTAAAAGCTTTTTATCTACTTCGCGCTCAATGGCCCAAAATAACATAAAAAATAACAATAATAAAAAAAGATTTTAAAGTTTCCTTTAGAAATATGCCAACTATTAAGGTTGTATTTCAAATGAGAATAATTTAGAAATATCTTCACAAGAATTTTATAAGTGGAAACATTTTCAAGATAAATTAATGACTTTTCATTGCTTCGATATAATATTTCCTTACATACGTTTTAAAAGTAATTTGAGAAAAGAAAAAAAAAACTCATGTAATTTTAGCATGATACACAAGGGGTGACTGTAAAATTTGTACAGACTTTATATAAGTTCTAATGGTAAAAAAATAAAATATGTCAGCTCTGCGTTACAAAATCTAATTTATTTAAACCATTATTTACTAAATGTTATAGTTAAATTTTATTATGAAGAAATACAAGCAATTTTAGTACCAGTAATGCATTAACATTTGAATGCTTATTATTAATTAAATGCAAAATTAATTTTCAAAATTTATTATTCAACAAAGCTTTTCTTTAAAAATTTAAACCTACTAATGCTAGTGAAAATTTTAATTTATATAGCTACCAATGAAATGGCGTTTAATTTAGTATATAGTCCTTAGATTTTGTTATTATTAATTGTTCCATATATTTTCTGCTATCTAAAAATGTTAAACATTTAAAATCTCAATTTTATGTAATAAAATATTTAATTAGATATGTCGGTGTTTGATAAATTTATATTTTTGAAACAGATGATAAATTATTAAAATGCTTGTTAAATCAGTCAGACCATTTATTAGAAATTCATGTCAAAAGAATCCTCTTTTAGGAAATTTGAATTTAAACAACATAATAAAGGTGAATCATTTTGAATTTTTAATGAATAATTTATTCCTTTGTAGTTTTGCAGAAAATTCTATGTAAAATAAAATAAAATGTACTGCACTAACGGTTAATTTAATTAAAACTAGGTTTTAATATGCTAAAATATGATTATTTATTTATATTAAATTATGAATATTTATTTAAAATAATAAAAGCATTTTCTTTGAAAATAAATTTAATGACTGTCTAGAATTTGCCACATTTATCTAGAATTTGCCGCACTTATTTTGAGCAAGAACAAAATTACTTCTTTACAAATGTGTTCCCATCAGTGTTTCCAGATTGGGGACCATTTTAATTCAGATTATTTAACCGTCACCACTTTTTTAAAATAGTATAATTCCCCTTATTTTTCAGAATTTTAAATATATTTTTAATTTGGCCGAATATTTCTATTTAAAAAAAGCGGTGACAATCAAGCACCTGGGGACAAAAAGGCCCTAATCTGTCAACACTGGTTCCCATGGAACCGAAAGGTTAGGATTTCGTAACAATATAAAGGGTGTCCAGCAAAGCAGAATATAAAGTAAGCGTCCTGTCTTAAATGGGAGATGAAACCCCAAGATTAAAGACGAGGTCATATCAATCAATGTTACAAGCCGCGTAGCGGACGAGGAAAAGAAGTTAGTTATAAGTTTTTATTTTAATTTATAAAAAAAAGATAAAATATTACTTAATATATATTATCAAATGTTGCTGATTTAAATACGCTCGATTTTAATTATGTTTTTTTTTTTTTAATGTAAATAAAAATGACGCATAAAAATTAGTAAGTAGTTAATATGTAAAATAGAATTTTGTAGGTAAAAAAATATAAGTAAAAAGTAGAGTTAAAGAATCTTTTGTCTAGCATAAAAGGTACTCTCTATAAAAGATGAAAAATTGTTTATCGTTTATTATTAAATGTAGAAAATTATTTTTTATACTATATAGAAAAGACCACACAAAAGAGCAAGTGATGAAGTGTACACAGTTCTACATAAAACCACAAAGGAGGAACAATATAATCTTGCAAAGGAACCTTACTCTCAGTATATTGGACGCGTTTCAGTTGCAACAAGAGAAGCTAAAGCCATAAAAAAGCAATAATATATTTTTTTAATCAAATAACATACAATTATATGGGCTTACATTAATTGGATGCGACGGAAAAAATGTAAATAGTGGGTACAAAGGCTGAGTTATTAGCCTGATGGAACAGAAATCAATAGACCCTTACAGTAGTCATTTGTTTGCTTTAAATAAATGAGTTGCCTTTGCTACATTTACTAAAATTTTTACATGGTGCAACAATTGGTTCTACAGCTTTTGTGGGTCAATTGGTACATCAATGAAAAGCTGCAAGGAGATACCTATACTTTCCCTTTCTTCAATAAGTGTGGAGAATATGCCAGATAACATAGATAGAATAGTTCTCAGCAATTATCAGCAATAGTTATATGATATTTGCATAGCAATATCGCCTGATGAGTGTGGTTCTGACCTGAAATTAAAAAAAAAACCTGGTTCAGTTGTTCACTCTAGACGGCTGACAACAGCATCTAGAACTTTTAGGTTGTCTGTGGCCACAGAAAATCCATTCGAGAATCTCATTAAACTTACAACATATATTATAGAGGTGTATGACCCTGTATGGTTCCATATCAAAACAAAGCCCTTTATAACAAAAGGAACGCGGCATATTTGGAAACATATCACGTTTTCTAGATATTTTGGACCCAGTCTAAGAAAGATAGTAGGCGCTGTTGTTCAAAAATATAGTTTCTTTTGCCTTCCTGAAAATTTGTCATTATTAATGCTCTCAGATAACAGCGAGCATATCAGCTCTTCAGCAGTACGAAAGCTAACTTGTGCTACAAATGAATACAGAGGAACACCTGAAATAAGAATTTTTTAAGAACCAAAAATACACTTGAAAGCAAAGGGTTGTTATGGAATTATTAACTGGCAACGAGTTGAACGTTTTGAACCAACTCTTTTGACGAATGTACCTTGTGATTAAGTTGAGGCCATGGTAAAAGTAGGAAAAACGTGATGGTCAAAATATCATGCCATACCCACGCTGTTGAAAGATGCATTCGCCTATTGCCTGAGGCATCAGAAAGCTTTTCTGGACAAGGAAAGAGACAAGATTTCATTCTGAATAGGATAACATCAAGAAATCATATAAAAAAGTTTAACACAAAAATTATTACAAACATCAGAAATATGTAAATCATCAAAATCAGAGAAGTAAAAAATTTTCTACCTAAGTTAAATTTTTAAAATTTATAATTTGTATGATTTAGTGCTTTTATTTTTAAATTTATACTTTATGTATTATTATAAAATTATTATTATTTATAAGTTTCTTCTTTATTAACTAAGCACTTTGCCAGATTTGTAAACAATTTTCCTAAATTAAAATTATTCTTAAAAATTACAATGCTTATCTATAATTCGGGACACTGGAAGATATGAATGGATTTAGATAAAGAATGATCTAAATTACAGAATTATGTAGTATACCCAATACACAACTTTCTCACCAGGTGCTAAATGTAATTTAAAATAAATAAATAATATAAAATAAAATAAAATAAATTATACATTTTCATTTTTTAACAATTTTGGGTGCGCTTGGGGCACTGGAAGTTTTGAATGGATAAAAAAAAAAAAAAAAAAAAAAAAAAAAAAAAAAAAAAAAACATGTAAACTAATATACATCAAGGACAACTTTCGCTCCCCTCGCCAACACATATTAAGATATATATATGTATATATATATAAATTATATATTTTCATAAAAATTTCAATTTTTAACTATATTTGGGGCGCTTGGGGCAGCAGAAAATATGACTGGATTTCAATAAATAATAGGTGTAAACCAGAATGTATTAAAGAAAACTATTGCAACCCACGCCAAAAGTAATTTCGAAAAAAAAAATTCGTATACATTTCGATCTCTCTAATGTAGATGCCATAGAAATAAAATTCCACAAATATGTTCGATAAGTGGATTCACTGTCATATACTTTATTTTTCAGAACACCCCCCCCCCCCCCCCCAAAAAAAAAAAAAAAAAAAAAAAAAAAAAAAAAAAAAAAAATCTTACGGTTTCAATTCTGGCGATCTCGGCGCCATTCAATAGGACGTCCATATCCAATAATATTATTTCCAAAAGCTTCGGTTAAGAATTGCGTGGCTTAAGTGCTGTATTTTCTGACGCGCCATATACTGAAACCACATATGGGACAAATCTTGTAACGAGACATACTCTAAAAAATCGGATATTGGTTCACATACAATAGCCTCATATTTTCCTTATGTTAAACTGTTATCGAACATGAATGACTCACTTAAGGATATCTTACAGATAACACACCAAATATTTATGGATCAACGTACTTAATATTTGTTTGGACGAATAATGTGTTGATTTTCCAGGGAACAATAGTGAATGTTTCGAGTATTTACGATACCTTGTCTTGTAAATTAAAATTCGTCAGTCCATATAATTTCATTCAGAAAAGATAAAACTTCATCTTGTTTGTAAAAAAAAAAAAAAAATTACAAAAATTAAAACGACACTCTATTCTCAGGATGCAAATGTTTTTCCTAGTATTGATCCATATGTATATGCACCATACATGTTTAAAAAAAAAATATGCTTGTCTTTTGGAATAGCCAGACTCTCGAATAGTATATCGTACTACATACATGATGGGCAATTGTATACCCTAGAACTTTCTCAGCATGTACCGTTGAATCAGTGAACCGACTTAATCGAGAATGCTTCTTAAAGCTACCCGTTTCTCTTAAATGCTTAACAATTTTATCTATAATGTTAGGATGTGGTTGGTTTTGGCCCGGA
The DNA here is from genome assembly GCA_963932465.1 of Maratus speciosus. Classification (NCBI taxonomy): domain Eukaryota; kingdom Metazoa; phylum Arthropoda; class Arachnida; order Araneae; family Salticidae; genus Maratus; species Maratus speciosus. The sequence continues at coordinate 288,931,646 of OZ010799.1, forward strand.
AATTCCATAACATAAGCTTGCAGTCTCTTGATTATACCTATTGCTCTGTCAGAAAAGTAATACCGTATTCATTAGAATAAATGTCACTGCTAACACAGAGCTTGAAAATGCGAAATTTATTTATATAAGTGTACATAAATAATGGTGGGAATTACTTTTTAAAAAATAAAAAATGACGCTGCAAACGTCGATCTTGATCAAACCTTACGAATACTATTTGTACAACTGCAGTTCAGAAATGGTGGCAGGGTATCTCCACATAAATTGGTTTAATATTCGAAAGCAATAAAAACCATCAGCAACTTTTGGACATACCTTTTGATAAAAAGAAGCTGTCACAATTTTGGTCTGGTGCTCACTGTTTCTTTTAGTATTTCAAATTAAATACATAGGTGAAACATTATTCCTATGAATAGCCGAATTATTATTTTCACCGAATTTTGCAAAACACACACAATCTTTTTACAATGCAATTCGTTAATATAGATATATTAATGAAAATAATGAATACATTGAGAAAATTTATAGTATGTTCCAATTTTCATCCAGTTGTAGAGTAATGTTATATGACCAATGAGCATGCATGCATCTATGCATGCAGGCACAATTATATGTATTCATGTACCGGGTGTCCCAAAAATGACTGATGGATTTTAAAATTCAATAACTTGCAAACGGTGACAGATATTTGAAAAATTCTTGCAGGAGGGTTATGTATGATGTCAGGAGTGTTTTTTACTGTGATTCTTGATTTTAGTTCGAATTTCAAACAATAGATGGCACTGACAGCGATTGACGCTCAGCCGAGGCCGAAACTGACTTCAATAAACATTGATGCGAAGGAATGAGATTAAGGCTATGGAGTGGGTCTCATTCGCCAGTATAATCTTGCTCTTAGGGCCCGATTCTGAACTCATTCGATATGATTTCAATAGAGTGCGTTGTTGCCATGGAAACAACAAATTCTTCGATAGTGGAATACAGCGTTAAGAACTGGGCATGAATTTAAGAAGTAGTATTCGAGTTTGCAGGCGATTTTACATTGATGAAGTTTTATTTTCCCGGATTAAATTACTTTTTATAGTCTGATTTAAAGAATATTTTATGCATCGTATTTTAAAACTAGGTGAAGAGATTTAGTATTTTTTGTTGTTGTTAAAAATTTCATAACTTTTTTTACATTCTAATAAAATTTAGATCTCTTAAGGGGTCTGAAGACTCTTAAAATTGGAATAAATGAAAAAAAAAAGATCATTTTCAACATTTAATATTTTAAAATGCATATGATTTAAAAACACAATTTTAACTGGGATGAAAGATATACGTATGTTCTTTCTTTCATGTATTAAAAAAAAATTAAAGTTGCAGAATTAGTATTTATAGGGAGCTCCAAACTTTCAGATATTTGTCGAGCAGAAAATTGGTATGACAGTTTACGCGCAGGGTTACAAAATATTTTGTCACTAGAATCACTTTTTTGTGCCTAATTTACTTTAGATTACAATAATTATCCTGAACGTAAATAAATTTGTATTTAAAGCATTTTTATATTTTTAATACAAAGTTGTATTTAGCTAATACAAATTTTTGAAAATTTCAACAGTATAATCACCTAAAAAAATATTTGTTTGAACAATAAAAAGGAAATTTTAGGTTCAGTTTATACAAACTAACATGAAATATATTTTTTTAAAATTTTCATGAAAAAACATTCATAAGTTTTTGAGTTATCCTGAGTTTTATACCCAAAAACGTCATTTGGAGAAAAATGACTTCAAAACTTCGGAAATGCCGTTTCAGCTATTGCGCGGATATAATTCTAAAAACCATAATTTCCGTTCTTATCGGAATTTCAACGAAATAATTATATCAAAATGTTTAGAAAAGATAGTAGTTTAACATCCAAAATAATTGAAATTTCAAAAATTGGAAGCTTTAAGAGTCCTGAGACCCCTTAAGGAAGTTCGTCAGTAGGTTCTTATGAATGTTGGATAATAACCGTGAAAATGGTTAATAATATATTGTTGTTCAAAATAACTACTTAAAAACAAATATTAGAAGTTACCTTGTTAACCCTTTTGAATAGGTGTATTATATCGTTACATTAAAATTAAAAAAATAAAATAAATGCTAGTTAATTAAAACTTTGTTTGACAGTTTGATATTAAAATATTGTACTACACGCAGCTTCATCTTGATGTTTGATAAAATAAAACTAGTAAACATTTTTATCTACATCTACTATTTAAATTGTAAAAATATGTTAAAAGAATGTTTGGAGTTTGGATTTTTAAACTTTGGCAACTTTTTCTACTCACAAAGGCTAATTGCATATATTTTTAATAATAAAGATATCAATGATATCTAATGTGATAAACTAAGTTCAAATTAAATTTGACAAGTGTCTAAAACTTAGTAGTTCTTAAATTATTGAAGGCCACAAAAAATTTTTATTGAAATTTTTATCTTGATATAAATTAAGACCATATTTCTAATAGCACATTTGTTGGAATGCAATTGTAATTTTAAAGCCCTTTCGTTTATATATATTTAAAAAAAAAAAAAAAATCATGAATCGTAATAATCAGGGATTGGCAAATGCGATCGCCACTTGCAATCAATATTTTTTACTAGACGATCAAGATTTTTAAACTGGCGGTTTTTGTAGTGTTAACGAAAGAACAATGTGTAAACGGCATTTCCCATATCATGCACAAAAAACGACATTCTCTGCTGCTATAGCCAGCTAGCATATCATGTCATGTGATTAGAATGTGGGGAGGGGCTGCGTCGTTCTTACGGGTTGATACAACAATCAAAGGATTGATTTAATACAACAATCTAATGATTGATTTAATACAACAATCTAAGGATTGATTAATACAACAATCTAAGGATTGATCAATACAACAATCTAAGGATTGATTTGATACAACAATGAAATCGCTAAGGATAAATACCTCCCCCCACCGCCTCCAAAAAAAATGTCCTTCTGATTTTCAGTGGAATTTTTTTCCATTTATTATGGATGATAATTCAAACGCTAAACACGTATAATTATAGAATATTCTTCATTAAATAAAGTTATTATTCTATTTAAAATTCTCTCTCAATCCCCCCCCCCCCCTGGGGTCTACTACCAAATTTCTCTGAAAAACTATAAACCGAACACTCTTGCAAAAAACATTGGTAAACAACCCGTAAGAACGAGCCATCCTCTCCCCACATTCTAATCACATGACATGACATGCTAGCTAATCGCTGGTTAGAGCAGCAAAGAATGTCGGTCTCTGTGCATGATATGGAAAATGCCGTTTCCACTTTGTTCTTTCGTTAACGTTACAAAAAAACGTCGTCGAGTAAAAAATATTGGTTACAAGTGGCGACCGCATTTGCCAAGCCGTGATTATTACGATTCATGAATTTTTTAAACATATATATAAACTAAAAAATTTTAAAATTATAATTTCATTCAACAAAAAGTGCTATTAGAAATACGGTCTTAATTTATATCAAGATAAAAATTTCAATAAATTTTTTTTTGTGGCCTTCAATAATTTAAGTACTACTAAGTTTTAGACTCTTGCCAAGTTTAATTAGAACTTAGTTTATCACATTAGATATCATTGATATCTTTATTATTAAAAAATATATGCATATTAGCATTTGTGTGTAGAAAGAGTTGCCAAAGCGTAAAAATTCAAATTCGAAAAATTCGTTCAACACATTTTTACAATTTAAATAGTAAATGTAGATAAAAAATATTTACTAGTTTTATTTTATCAAACATCAAGAAAAAGCTACATGTAGTACATTATTTTAATATCAAACTGTCAAACAAAATTTTAATCAACTAGCATTCATATTATTTTTTTTATTTTAATGCAACGATATAATACCCCTATTCAAAATGGTTAAACAATGTAATTTCTAATATTTGTTTTTTAAGTAGTTATTTTGAACAACAATATACTATTAACCATCTTCACGATTGTTATCCAACATTCATAAAAACTTACTGACGAATTTCCTTAACCCATTACGGACCAGCTTGTTTTACTGGAAATTTATTCAGGTCACACCACTTTTTGTTAAACACTTACTTTTATTTTATGAATCACTGAAATGTGTACATTATGTAAGGCAAATTTAACTTTTCTTTTTTACTGGTATCAGAAAAAGAGTGCAAAAATCACAAATATAATTTTGCGAAAACGCAACGTCAGTCTTTAATGGTTTAAAAGATCTAAAATTTATTAGAATGTAATAAAAGTTGTGAAATTTTTAACAACAACAAAAAATACTAAATCTCTTCACCTAATTTTAAAATACAATGCATAAAATATTCTTTAAATCAGACCATAAAAAATAATGTAATCCAGGAAAATAAAACTTCATCAATGTAAAATCACCTGCAAACTCTAATACTTCTTCTTAAATTCATGCCCAGTTCTTAAGTATTCCACTATCGAAGAATTTGTTGTTTCCATGGCAACCACGCACTCCATTGGATCATATCGAATGAGTTCAGAATCGGGACCTAAAAGCAAGATTGTTCAGGCGAATGAGATCCACTCCATAGCCTTAATCTCCTTCTTTCGCATCAATGCTGAGTGACGTCAGTTTAGGCCTCGACGGAGCGTCAATCGCTGCCAGCGCCATCTATTGTTTGAAATTCGAACAAAAATCAAGAACCACAGTAAAAAAACTCCTGGCATCATACATAAGCCTCCTGCAAGAATTTTTCAAATATCTGTCACCATTTGCAAGTTATTGAATTTTAAAATCCATCAGTCCTTTTTGGGACACCCGGTATGTATAATACATAAAAATTAGAAATGATATACAATTTCTAAAATGAATTTATTTTTTTCATTAATTTATTTTTAACGAATTGAAGTATGCATTTTCAATGTTTAGCAAAATTAGGTGAAAAAGAAAACGATATTTTCTTGCTTTTTCAACTTTTGAGAAAAGCTAATCCAACTATGCGAGCGTTCCCATTCGATTCGTTTATATAAGCAATATACTTTCTAGATAAAATATCAATTTTATATCATTTTTCTATATAAATGTATTCATATACTTGCTTGCAGTAATTACGGCTACAATTTTCAAGTTTAAGGCAGCTTGCATTGCTGAAAGATACAGATAATATCCCATTTTTAAATTTTTTGGTGAAATAGGTGAAACACTTATTTGATACTGATGTTGTTTTTTTCCTGACTTTTAATCATCGAAATGTTTCAGATTTTTATATGTAATTTAAATCTAGTGTTTGAAGAGCGTTTAAAACGAAATTGTTAATGTGTTAAAAACCAACATTTGGTTATTTTAACTGGGGAAGATGAGTGTCTCTTGAATGCGCGAAGTGATTTCAAGTCGAAAATTTTTAGAAAGGGTTAATATTCATATTTTAAAAAACTAATTGCACCTTCGTTAAGAAAAATGTATCTAAACTAAATCGGTTTTTTTTATTTCGTCCGTATCTCAAAGACTGAGTCCGTAGTATTAAACAACCCGACTCGACCCTGTTCGCTCCGTCGATGCATTAAACTTGTGGAATTTAATTTTTTCCGGCGACATCTTTCGTGATCGGTTCTGCCACCTACCGTATGGGTCAATTTTTATAAAAGAAAGCTTCTACGGGCGCGCGGTCGCCATTTCCTCGTAGCGGTTTCGGAAAAGGGGGAAGAAGCAAAATTTGAGTTTTTTCAAACAAAATTCTTGAAATGTTTAAAATTCTTATTTTTATAGGTGTTTGTAGCCTTCAAAAGCATGAAATTTAAGAATATGATTTATGTTTCTTCGCATTTCTAATGGTTCCACTGATGTGCGTTTAGAAAGACGGGTGAAAAATAAAGCCGTCAGTTTTTTTTTTTCCTTTTTTCTTTGCTGGGAGATTTTGTGAAGCGCCCTTTCAAATATTGAAGAATCGGAGTCTCAGGTGTTCGCTGCCTTGAACTATTCTAATACATTTTTTTCTTTACCTCTACGTATAGTAGATCTTGCTATCCATCGTAGATAGACGCAAACACACACGAGCATCTTTCTTTTATAAATATGCATAAAATGCTATTATTGTATCAAAGGTTTCGGAAATTGTTTTTTTTTTTTTTTTTTTTTTTTTTTTTTTACATTAAATCAGAAGAATGATGTTTAAACATATGGATTGAAATATTTCAAAAACGCTTCAAAATTCTTGAAAGGAGATATTATATATTTATTTAGCCTTTTATTCTTACAAACTTTCTTTGAAAAGGAAATCTATTAGAGAAAATATAATATAAGGATTATAATAGAAAATACATTAAATACAATATTACTTAAAAAAAATAAAAATTTGAATTGTACTTACATTTTCCAAATGAGCAACATAAACTGAAAATTTTCAATATATTTAAAAAATATATCAATAAAAATTTAGTTTTTTAATTAAATATACATACTTTAATTAAAACATATTCATTGTAAAAAAATCTTTTTTATATACTTTATTTCTTAATTGATTCTTTACTAATAAATACCTTTAAATAATCATATTGCTTCTTTCCGTAATAAAGACATTTCGTTCTACTGTTTCACTGGTGAATAGTTAATGAAAGATGAATATCTAACAGATTGATAATATTTCCACTGGAACAAAAATATATAGAAAATGCACAGATGAATAATTTTCAATTACAATTTATATCATCAATTAATGTAAATTCCATTACAAAGTCAATAGCATTGCTTATATTTAGCTAGATGTATATTTTCATATTCCTGTATCAGTTTGTATGTTAATTACCAAATCGATATGATAAAGGCAGTATTAATGGAAATATAATTATTTCCGACTGTGTTTCAATAATTATTTTTCTCTTAATGGAAATGATTTTAACTCAGAACTCTGTAAATAAACAAAGATTCTCGATCATAACTAACAGGGAATTCTTGTAATGAGATGACTTAAAATCAACAGACTATCGTGTAAAACTTTACCGAATGCCAATATGTTTTCACTCTTAAATATATCTAGTGGATAAAAAGAAGATAAAAAAAAAACTTTGCGACTTAATTTTTCAAGTTGATTCCAGCATTCTCTTTCGAATGTATATATGTATGTTTCATATACAGTGCGTCTCATAAAATATAAAGACACACATGTTTCTGAAATTACATTTTATTAATTCAGTTATAAGAAATAAAATTTTATATCTCATATTAAGAAGATTGAAATGAATCTATTATAGGGGTTGTAATTTAAATAAAATAATTTCGACTCGAATAAAAAAAAATAAATAAATAAATAAATCACGCTGTCCCATAAATATAAAGACAAACTTGAAACTGCTTCATATGCAATTTTTTTTTTCGAATGCGCGCGCACAGAATTAATGCGTAAGCACAGAAATGCACTTTAAGTTACCCAAACGAGCAAATTTGTTTGACTTGTTTCAATTGCAAAGATGCAGTGGAACATTGAAATTTCTAAAGATGAGAATTGTAAAATACGTGAATTTAAAGCTAATGGCTTAACAGTTTCTCAAATATGTAAAAAAACTGGGAGAAGCAGAGCTGCATTTTATAAAATTTTATAAAAAACTTACAATTTATATTCGAGAAAACGATCTGGCAGATCGAGAATGACTTGATCGCAAGATCATGCGACTTGTTTCGTCGCAAAAAATGTCACTCAGATAAGTTTCTCAACGAGTTTATGGTATGGTCTCAAAGGACACGGTGCATCGTCGTATAAAAGAAAGAAAAAATATTGTATGCCGATATATGTTCAGATTTCCTTTACTGAAAAAGGAACACAAAGAACAGAGGTTACTCTGGGCTAAACCTCTTATGCACTGGAAGGATGAATGGATGCAAGGCGTTTTTTCAGATGAAACGAGATTTAACTTGGATGGCCCAGATGTTTGGAATTCCTACTCGCACGATTTAAGACATGAATCTCGAGCCCTCTTCAGTAAACAGAAAGGGGAGGTTCTGTTATGGTTTGGGGTGACTTCTCTTTTAATGGAACTACAGATATCTTTCCTGGAAGGTAAAAAGACATCTAAAGAGTATATAGAACTGCTTGATAGTCCCTTGTAGCCAATTGCTGAAACTTTTGGTGTTCGGAATTATTTGTACCATCAGGATAATGCATCGATTCGCACATCAAGAATCACAGAAAAATGGTTTGCCGAGAACAATGTTCATGTCATGGTGTGGCTCGCACGTAACCCTGATTTAAATCCAGTTAAGAATCTTCGTTGCATTCTCGTTCGCAGTGTATATGCATCTGGAAGACAATTTTCAAACGTCCTTCATTTTAAAAAAGAAATCGAACGAAGTTGGTTTGATATAAAGCGAAAATGCTTATACAACTTAATGAACAGCAGGCCAGTTCGAATATTTTCTGTCATTAATAACAATGGATCTTTTATTAAACGATAATTCAAAAGTATGTAAAATGCCTTTATATTTATTAGACAGCAAATTTATTTACATTTATCAATTTTCGAGTTGAAATTATTTAATTCTAGTTTAATTTACTGTAAAATGTGTTCTTGATACATGCTTTTCGTTATATGCATAAATATAAATTTTAATACTGAATTATTAAAATATTATTTCGAAAATATCAGTGTCTTTATATTTATGAGACGCACTGTATATATACAGTGAAACCTCCCTGAAAGAGTACCTCTATAAGCCCACCACCTCTCACAAAGACCGTTTATTTATGGTCTATAATTTTTGGCTGTCAGCTCAATATTAATTTACCTCCATTAAAGAACCACCATTTCCCGTCTCCCTCCTTGAAAGACCAGTTTTCAACTTCCCAGTCGAAGAGTAGGATTACTTTTCTTTGCATGTGGAAATCTCGAAAGTCAGCTTCTCTCCGTAAAACATGCTCAGCTAAATCTACTCCTTTAGACCTGGTGAATAAAAAAAAAATTTCTATTACCGACTCTCCCCTAAAGAATTTGTTTATAAATTTTATAAAATAAAGAATTTGTTTAAAGAGATCAAAGGATGTTTGGAAACAAAAATTGTTAATGAGAAATAGTTTAAATCAAAGCAAATTGCAATTAATTCCTTCTTTACAGCTGTATAAGCATGCAATACAATAAACTAATTCAATAATATTTTTTATAGTATGCATTTCATAAAACTTTGCTTTACCCATCACCTCTATTCAGAGACCACCTCTCTGAAAGACCGATTTTTTATGGTCTAATGAGTGGTCTCCCGAAAGAGGTTTCACTGTATATATATATATATATATATATATACACTGTATATATATATATATATACAGTGGCGGCCAAAATTCTGGACATTTATTGAAATTTTCATGTTTTATAACTTTGTGTGCTTGAAAAATATAATAAATTTCACTGAAATACAAATGTTTAAATATCAAATTCATGGAAATTTAATGTAGAATTAAATTTAAAAAAACATAATAAAAATACCTGCATTACAAAAAAGTTACCCTTACAAAAAATAAGATCTACCTTAGATTTCATTGTATTTTAAAGTTACACTTACACATTCAAAATTTAGTAGGATAACCCTTGTTTTCTATTAGAGCTTCACAGCCTCTCTTCATTGAGAGAACTGGATTTGGAGTTCATCCTATTTAATCACATGATGCCAAGAATCAATCATAGCTTCAATAAGTTGCGGTTTATTTGATAGACGCTTTTTTTGTACGAGAATTTTCAAGCGTCGCCACAAATTTCCATAGGATTCATCCCGCTGAAAGATAAATGGTGATTTATTGGGGAAGAGATTCCTGATGGATGGTATCAATTTTGGTTCCAGGACAGTTTCGATGCTTTTATATATATATATATATTTTTTTTTTTTTTTGCATTCAGAGTGCTTTCAACAACTTGAATGCACCCACACCATCTGCAGACATACAGTCCCAAACCGTGACACTTGTTGGGTTATTTGTACTTGATTCAATGCAACCAGGATGCAGCAGTTCCCCTACTCTACGTCTCACATATTTTCGCTCATGACTACCAAAGAACAACAGTTTACTCTGATCGCTCCAGATTGTTTGCTTCCACCGATTTTCTGACAAATTAATGTGTTATTTTGAACACAGAACTCGTTTCTTGCGTTCCTGAAGATTTAGAATTTTTTTTTCCTCGGAATTCTACCTTTCAGTGAAAAACCTGCTAATCGTTCCTTTAATGTCCTTGAACTAACTGAAATACCGTTTCATTCATTTCCCATCTAACAGCACCTGATGAAATTCTGCTATCTTTGAGGCATATCCTTTGTATTTTTCCATCGTCAGAATCACTTGTGCATTTTTTATGCCTAATATTGCCTTATTACTAACTGATTTAGTTTCTTCATAACGTAAGCACAACTTTCGTTCGCCAAATAAAGTGACTGATACACCAACCTCTCTTTCAATTTCAGCACAACACAGACCATTTTCCCTCAATATTACAAAACTGCTTCTTTTTGTAGGTGACCAACCAGTTCTGGTTGTTGATGTCATTGTTTTAAATTATTTGCATAAAAAATAGAAATACTAAAAAAAAAAAAAAAAAACATTATTCTATTTAGTTACACTAGAATTCACCCTTCTGCAAAATGAATTCCAGCAAAATGCCGCTTTTACAAATCAAAACATAGTACAGTTCAGCTACTGACATTTGATTGGTTCTCAGAACTGTTATTGTGATTGGCTAGGAAGCTTTTATTACAATACACTTCAGCTTTCATGACTAATTGTGTTTTTATTTTTCACAAAAGTAAGTGTAACCTTTTTAGGTGCGTTCGTAATTATATAAATACGTAGCACCTATAGTCGTCGTTCAGTCCGTCCGTCTGTCCGTCTGTCCGCATGTAACAGAGCAAAAACTACCCAACCGAATAGTCTGAAATTTCAAATATGTGATTGTTGCAAACTTTTGTCGAGCCATTTCAAATTTTATGAAAATCGGATGTATAGTTTAATTACAGGGACAGTCAAAAGTTTCTCTTTACATTACGGCCAATGGGAAAAATTATTGCAAGTGGATTTTAATGATATTAGAGCCTTCCGAATGATCTGAAATTTTAAAGATATAATTGTTGCAAAATTTTGTCAAGCCATTTCAAATTTTAGAAAAATCGGATGTATAGTTTAATTACTGGGACAGCCAAAAGTTTTTCTTTACATTACGGCCAATGGGAAAAATTATTGCAAGTGCATTTTAATGATATTACAGCCTTCCGAATGGTCTGAAATTTTAAAGATATAATTGTTGCAAAATTTTGTTGAGCTATTTCAAATTTTAGGAAAATCGGATGTATAGTTTAATTACAGGGACAGTCAAAAGTGTTCCGAAAAAATTATTGGAAGTGCATTTTAATGATGTATCAGACTATGCACGTTATGAAGTGCAAAAAATTATACATTCAGTACAATATGGGGTGCAAAAAATAATTTTAAAACTAGTTATAGTACGAACGCACCTCATTTGCCACGTTTGACGAGCAATTTCCAACTTGTTTTTAATGCAGCTGTTTAAATTCTGTGTTTCTTTATTAAATTCTACAATAAATTTCCTTTTATTTGATATATAAGCGTTTGTATTTAAGTGAAAAATCAATATATTCTATACGCACACAAATATATAAAACTTAAAAATTTCAAAAAATGGCACAATTTCGTCCACCATCGTATATACGGTGCCAGCAAAAAAAGTATATTGGCAGTTATTGAAAAATTTTAAAAAAGCTCTCATTTTGAAACACTACCGAAACTAAAGAAATATAAATAAAAAATAAATTGAAAAAATCAAAAAACCTGAATACATAAATAGTGAACTAATTTATTCTTTCTCATCAACGTGAAACTATTTTTTATATTACTTACTTATTTTTTTTATTTAGTTGTATTCATGACCTTTTATGTTGTGTTTAATTGTTAGTTCCTGTCTATAAACACTGTTATGATGAGGCCTATAGATGTCTATGATGGTTAGAGTTGCAGTAAAGCTAGAGATCCTAACTACGCAACTTCTATGTTGTGTAATCTTTAAACGAATCTTCTGACTGTAAAATAGGCAATGAAGCATTGTCTTCATTTTGAAAGACCTATCTAATGATATGCCACTCAATATGGTGCATACATTTTTTTTGTCTCTACCACCATTTTGAAATTATAAAAACAAATCCTAGCCTATAACCATTGGACGGTTAAGACAAATCGATAGAGACTTCATTCATTAAAATCCATCCAGCCGTTGTGATGTTTCGATCGTATAAAAAAATCCACATACCCAGATCCGCGTGAAACACATAACACTTCTTGGCAGCCGGGTAAAAAAGAAGAGAATGCTGAGTCACTTCATGCTGCAAGGTCCACCACTTCACATGACCAACGCGTGATAGAAACTCCCACCCGCCTCTTCTGTTTAAAGCAGAGAAAATATAAAAAATCTAAACATTAATATTGTGGCTTGAATATCAAGATTTTTTTTGCTGGCACTGTAAAGTTACATAAACTAATCTGAGTTATTTTAGAGTTTTGTTTACAAATTATTAACGCTTGGATATTTTACCATGAAATACGAAAATTGCTAATTTATAATATAAATTGTAATATCTAATATCTTGAGCAAAATAAAAAATGATAATTACACACTAGGTTTTTACATTTAGTTGCAAACGAATGTAACTTTTAAGAAAAATTCCGTCATTTTAGTTATGATAGTTATGAGTTTATATATATTTTTAACTTAACATACTTTGTTAGTCATACAAAATTGAGCTTTTGAAGATTTAACTTTATATTAATAAAAAAATAAAAAAAGATACGTTCTAAGATACATATATTTGAGTAGATATATAATAGGGTTTCTATGCCAGTGGCACGGGTGGCACGACCTTGAATGACCTCTGCGTGTCCTCTGCATGGGGTATGAAGGTCATGTGGCGTACTCTTGGAGGCGGGGTCAAGGTGATGCGGCGGTGAAGGTGATGCGTCATCTTATAGTATGAGGGGTTATTTTGAGTTTAATTATTTTACTAATTATAATTAATTTTAATTGGAGGACTTTAACTTTTTTCGGGGTAATTTTTGAAGATTGAATTTTTGGGAGATTGATTTTTTCTCTGACTGTACTACAGTATGAGGGGTAATTTTAAGTTTGTTTTTTTTTACTAATGATAATTAATTTTAATTGGGGGGCTTTAACTTTTTTAAGGGTAATTTTTGAAGATTGAAATTTTTAGAGATTCATTTTTTTTCTCACCGTACTACAGTACTTAGGGATAGTTTTACATTTGAAAAATACATTAACGATAATTAATTAAGAAATTTTAATTGGGGGACTTAAATTTTTTGGAGTAATTTTTGAAATTTTTGGGACATTGATTTTTTTTTTTTCGTCGTACGAGGGGTTATTTTAAGTTTGATATTTTTTTCATTATGATAATTAATTAAGAAATTTTAATTGGGGGACTTTAACTTTTTTTGGGAGTATTTTTGAAGATTGAATTTTTCATGGACATTGAATTTTTTCGTCGTACTGCAGTATGAGGGGTTATTTTGAGTTTGATTTTTTTTACTAATGATAATTAATTAAGAAATTTTAATTGGGGGACTTTAACTTTTTTCGGGGTAATTTTTGAATTTTTAGGGGTCATTGATTTTTCTTTTCGTCGCCCGAGGGGTTTTTTGAGATTGATTTTTTTTACTAATGATAATTAATTTTAATTGGGGGACTTTAACTTTTTTCAGGGTAATTTTTGAAGATTGAAATTTTTAGAGTTTTTTGGGGTAATTTTTGAAGATTGAATTTTTGGGAGATTGATTTTTTTTTTTTTTTTCGTCGTACGAGGGGTTTTTTGAGTTTGATATTTTTTCATTAATGATAATTAATTAAGAAATTTTAATTGGGGGACTTTAACTTTTTTTGGGAGTATTTTTGAAGATTGAATTTTTCATGGACATTGAATTTTTTCGTCGTACTGCAGTATGAGGGGTTATTTTGAGTTTGATTTTTTTTACTAATGATAATTAATTAAGAAATTTTAATTGGGGAACTTTAACTTTTTTCGGGGTAATTTTTGAATTTTTAGGGGTCATTGATTTTTCTTTTCGTCGCACGAGGGGTTTTTTGAGTTTGATTTTTTTTACTAATGATAATTAATTTTAATTGGGGGGCTTTAACTTTTTTCAGGGTAATTTTTGAAGATTGAATTTTTGAGAGATTGATTTTTTTTTTTTTTTTCGTCGTACGAGGGGTTTTTTGAGTTTGATATTTTTTCATTAATGATAATTAATTAAGAAATTTTAATTGGGGGACTTACTTTTTTGGGAGTATTTTTGAAGATAGAATTTTTCGGGGAAATTGATTATTCTTTTCGTCGTACTCCAGTACGAGGGTTATTTGTACTTTTAAAAAAATTAATTAAGAATTTTTAATTGGGAGAATTTAATTTTTGGGAGTAATTTTTGAGATAGATTTTTTTTCTGACATTTATTTTTTAGCACACTTGAGTTTTCGGTGTTTTTACTGGCAACGATTTTTAATTTGGGAACTTTCAAATATTTTTTTTTCGCGATTTTCCTTTAGCAATCGAATTTTAAACATTCATTAAACATTTTAATTGGGAGACTTTATCTTTTAACGCAAATTTTTAGATAAAAATGGAATTTTCAACATAAATTGGATGAGAGGACTTTACGCGATTCAATTTAGTGACGTTTGCGCTTGACTATTGAGTATTAATTAAAATTTTGAATGAGGTCACATGTGAATTTTGTTATTTAGTGTTAGAATTTTTGTCTGCAAATTTTAAAATAGTACTGCCCCCACCAGTGGCTGAGAGGTTCTGCTCACGAAGCTAATAGACGGGAAGTGCTGGGTTCGATCCCAATCGCACCCGTCGGCCTAATCGTTCGGAGTTTTCTTCGAACCATGGATTTTCATGCGTAAATTCGGGTTAGGTTACCTTAGAAAGACCTTCACGAAGGGTACTCCCCCCTATATCCCTAGTGTAGATAATCAATCGAGCCCCTCGGCCTAATCGTTCGGAGTTTTGTTTGAGTCATGGATTTGCATGCGTAAATTTGGGTTAGGTTCCCTTAGAAAGACCCTGACGAAGGGCACTCCCTCCCTTTATCCATAGTGTAGATAATCGGTCGTCAAAATTAACCCACCTTTTTAATAGTGTTAATAAATTTTAGAATTTTTTTTTTTTTTTTCTGAATACGTGTTAGATCGGTGGTTATGTTTTCGCGGATTTAATCATAAATAGAAATTGTTAGGATATTTTTAAGGATATCAGTTTTCGATTTGTTATGCAATTTTTAGGCATGTATTGCTTAATTTATATGAAAATGTATTTTGAAAAAAAAAAAAAACATGAAATGCCATTCATAAAGATATTAGGAAATGTATACTCCCTACCCCTAAATCAATATCTAAATATTTGTAAAATATGGGGTTACCTATTCAATGGTTCGTTTGAATTTGTCCCTTCAAATTTTATTGACGCATGTTTTCTATTTTTTAAACAGTGCCATTATAAATTATCTAGATCTATTTTTCAAAACTAGAAAATCGATTTTTAAACATATATAATTTTTGAATGTTTCTATTAAAATACTTTGAATTTTTAATAAGATTTTGGGAAAAACGCATTTTTTACAAATTTTCGCTAATATTACGCTTTTTAGAATAAAACTATTAAATACATAAATTTACCAAAAATTTAACACACTTACTTTACTTAAAATGACTTTCAGAGCCTAAAAAACGCGTGTTTCTGTAGGAAAATGTCTACTATACTAAACCGTGGTCATCGTGCGTTATCTTTGGGAATACTCATAAGAGAATCACTTTATCTAGATAAGGGGTTTCCCTTTATATCGTGATAGGATATTAGATTTTAATTTCGATTGACTAATGGTGGGGTACAAATTAAGATTTTCAAATAATTAATTTAAGATTTTTATTATCTCACTGATTGCGAATTTAATGAATGAATAATTAATATTACGTCACACAAAACGAATTTTTTGAATAATTAAGATTTAATATTGCGTCACAATTTTTAAATGATTTTATTAATATAAAATTTTTATCCAATTGGGGGTCATTTTTTCTTATAGATTTATTTTAAATAAAATTGGAATATTCATTTAGTAATACTATATTAACAATTTAATGCATGTGCGGCATTTCTTTTGGATAAAATTAAAACTCTTTTCTAATGAGACCTTTAAAAACGGATACTTTTTTAACTGATTCATTAACCGCGAGAATACTTCAAACATGTCCTTGATGAGTCACCACGAATAACACTCGAAAACATGAAAGTTTTAATAAATATATCGAGGTTCATGAAAAGTAACACTTATTGAAATTTATTTAATATTTGAAATAAACATTACGCGCAGTGACCGTCACGCATACATTTTAAAATATAGATCTAGTTCAAATTTTACTAAGTTTCGTAATGGAGGTCACGTTATACCCTAACCAATCATACTATTTAGTCAGGGATTGCTATTTTGGAATTATCTAAATTAGTTACAAAACTTCTCATTTTTTAATAACTACACTAATCATAAGTCTTGTTTAATCAAATAAATATAATTTTTATCGTTTTTGTTACTTAACAAGATATAAATACCTTATACATATGCTATATTGATTCTGGTTTAGTTTAGTGCATATAAATTTTAACTAATTTTTTTCTTTTAGTAGATATAACAATATTCGCCAACATATATATATATATTTAACATTATTCAAATTTCGCACAAACCTTTAAATAATTTTGGAAAAAATATTTCATTTTTAGAAGATTAACCATAATATTAATTTTAAACCTCTTAATTCTTTTTTAATTGAGGTAGTACGATAGAAAATTAATATATTCGACACAATAAAGAAATTACTAATTCATATTAACAATGATTTTAAGCATTATGTTAAAATTCGAGATTTTTCATTTACAAATAATTTGAAAAATAAAACATTTAAAAGTAAATTGACTTACTTGTATTAATTTTCCATCTAAATCCAAAAGGCTTTCAAACAGAAACAACACACCACATACAGTTTTGTGTCACTATATGAAATGAATTAGGATTTTTCACCCCAATCTCTTATCTCTGGGGTAATTCCTAGAACTGACTCATGCGATTCGCACAATATTACATCGTAATTTGAATCTAAGAACAGTGTTAATGAATTTAATATGATGCGTTATTAATAAGGGATTAAATATAATGTGTAATTAATAAAGGATTTAGTTAATTTGTTTCGTTATTAATTAAAACCTGAATATAATTATGTCTTTTTAAGTCTTATTTAATAGAATAGGAATTACTTTTAAAATTTTCAGGAGGTTTTTTTCAGAAACACTTTTTAAGAATACTTTTCTTAATGAATGTGTAATTAACATTTTTTAAATTAATTAATACGTAATTAAATTTTCAAAATTAAAATAAATATAAAATAGAAGAGAAATTCTTTTCAAATTTATTAAGCAAAATACAAGTTATTATTAGGTAATATTTCAAATTGCTGCAATTTTTAAACATGTTGAGTTATCACTGAGAACTTAATATCGAGGTATTTGAATAGTAATGCTAATCAGAATTTGAAAAAAAAAGAAAAATAGTAAAAATAATTTTGATATTAACTAACTTGCATAACTTGCTACAAACATGACTTTCTTTTGAACACACTAGAATGGGATTGAACTTTTAAAGACATATTTATCTCACATATTTAAAATAAAGACTTGTGCTAAATTTTCAACGAAAATATTTCTCATTTTAAAGTTAACTTCTTTCATTGAAAAAGTTCTATACTTGGAAATTTCACATACAAATTTTTCTCACATGGAAAAAGACTTAAGTATTTGTATTAGAATAAAAACTTATCATATGAAAATTTTACTTGTGTAAATTGTATTTAAAAAAAAAAAACTTATCATATTAAAATTTTTTATAAGTTAATTATTATTATTAAATCTATGTCTCCCACCACTCACTTTTTTTATAAATAAATATTTATCACTTTTTAATGGAGACAAGGATGGTAGGTAAACCTTTCGTTTTATATTTTAAAATTAATATGAGCCTTTTTTTTTTTCAGTGCGACTCCTTCAAATTTAAAACCCTTTGAAAGCTTTTATAGGGATAACATAAAAAAAAATCGAAGTCTCCCATTTCACCAATAAAGGATTTGTACTAAATACACTACAGACATTCTTGTTTTAACATGATTTGAAAAATTTTAATTCAAGTTCTTTTGAAAACTTTACTTATTTCATAGGGAGAAAAAAACAAACATGCATTTATAAATTTTTAGTTTCACATATTACACACTAAATAAAATATATATTAAGATAAAACATTTGCAAACTTATTTATAAAAAGGAAAGACATAACCTTATTTCACTTTTTCGTTAAGCATATTTTTAATTCACAAGCAGGCTTCACACATATTACTTAGCACACAAGTTACTTCAGCGAAAAATCCCTTTTCCTTATCTAAATGATTCATAGGGAATCATACCTCCCTCATGAATACGTTATACAAACGATGTATTAGTTTAATGAATATAAATTTTAACTGAATCCTTTAAACTTTATTTGATAACATTCGATCATTTTTATATTTCAAAACGAAGAAAAATTATTGAATATCACCTAACAAGCATATACTTTTACACTAACATGTTATAAAAACACTTCTCAATATTCAAATTTTATGATATTTCGACATCTCTCGCCAAGCTTTTTAAGAATGAAAGACTATTTCGTTAGAATATTTAGCTTTTTGTATACAATTTTAGCAATAAATACATAATGCCCTCAACTTTACTTTGTCATTAAACATTAAATTAATCCATCGGATAGCGATTCAAACTTAGGATTTTTTTATTTAGGGTAGATAAGTATACGTGTATATATATATATATATATATATATATATATATACATGTGCATATATGTGTGTCTGTGTGCATTTGTTAATGGGGGAAAAATTTAAAAGGTATACACATTGAAAGTTAATAAAATTATTTAAAAAAAATTATAAAAATATTTCAAGAGAGTATTAAACATTTTAAGACAGTATTAAAAATTTTAACAACTGATAAAAATGCTTTGAAAAACATTTAAAATTATTTAAAATGTTTCTTTCATATTTTAAAGTCAACAAATTTAAATACATAGCTATGTACATACAGGCATTTGAGCTATATACATACATGCATTTGACCTATGTTAACAGAACAAATGTTTTATATATTTCGATGCTATTTCCAAGTTAGTCAATTTATACTTTTTGAATATGCATATACATATATGTGTAAATTTTAATGTTTTCTCTTAAAACGGACTAGTTATTTATCCTAGCATTATCCTATTATTATCCTAGTTATTTATCCTACATTTATTAACACAAAAAAACCAACTGCTTTTCAAATGACTGTGTGATTATCAAAACAACCCAAATCCTTTTATCTACACATACGCAAACATTTTAATAAACTAGAGGCCACATTTTCAATCGAATAAAACAATGACTAATCAAATAGGTTATATCCTAACTTAAAATATACCTTTTATGTGATATTGCTAAACATGCCACTACAATGTCTAATCAAATAGGTTATGTCCTAACTTGAATGATACCTTTTTTGTGACATCGCTAAACAATCTTCTAACTTGTAAAAATAGCATGATAACTTGTTTTCACTAGACAAACTTAATAATTTTCGTAGGTTTTATAAAATAATCGCCATGTTTGGTTATCTCTCATCATAGTTTTCTAAAATATATCCAAAAAAGTTTGCTACTATTAAAAAACATGCTTTTAATTCAGATAGTTTTCACTCTTATTATTTAAAAACATATAACACAAAATATTTTTATTAAATAATCACTATTTTTCACAAGTTTGCAATATTTATATGCTAACTAGGGTTAGTAGTATTCAGTCTTGAAAATATCTTTATAGATTAAACATGAAAATTTATATGTCTGACAATCCTTTGACTATTTTTAGTTAAACTTCGTGTCATGAAATGTAACAGCAAAGCTTAAAATTATACTTTGCAGTTTTCTAACTATTAAAAATTAATGTGTTAAAATTCATTAAAATTTGAAAAATTATTAAATACTATTACATTTTAATTTTTAAATTCATTTTTATATAAAAACACACAAAATAATAATACTTATCTAATATGGCAGCTAGCAGTCTTAAGCGCAACCTTCTCTTTCAAAAACTAAAAACGAAATGAATAATTCTAAGTCCTTATCAGCTAATCTTATCAACTGATTAGATCTAGTCACGTGATATATGATAACGTCATTAGTGATATCATATACCACGTGATGGGTATTCCCGATCACGTGATAACCCCTACGTCATTAGTGATAAGTGATGTCATATATCACGAGTTTATTAAAATGTTTGCGTATGTGTAGATAAAAGGATTTGAGTTGTTTTGATAATCACACAGTCGTTTGAAAAGCAGTTGGTTTTTTTGTGTTAATAAATGTAGGATAAATAACTAGGATAATAATAGGATAATGCTAGGATAAATAACTAGTCAGTTTTAAGAGAAAACATTAAAATTTACAAATATATGTATATGCATATTCAAAAAGTATAAATTGACTAACTTGGAAATAGCATCGAAATATATAAAACATTTGTTCTGTTAACATAGGTCAAATGCATGTATGTATATAGCTCAAATGCCTGTATGTACATAGCTATGTATTAAAATTTGTTGACTTTAAAATATCAAAGAAACATTTTAAATAATTTTAAATGTTTTTCAAAGCATTTTTATCAGTTGTTCAAATCTTTAATACTGTCCTAAAATGTTTAATACTCTCTTGAAATATTTTTATAATTTTTTTTAAATAATTTTATTAACTTTCAATGTGTATACCTTTTAAATTTTTCCCCCATTAACAAATGCACACAGACACACATATATGCACATGTATATATATATATATATATATACACGTATACTTATCTACCCTAAATAAAAAAATCCTAAGTTTGAATCGCTATGCGATGGAATAATTTAATGTTTAATGACAAAGTAAAGTTGAGTGCATTATGTATTTATTGCTAAAATTGTATACAAAAAGCTAAATATTCTAACGAAATAGTCTTTCATTCTTAAAAAGCTTGGCGAGAGATGTCGAAATATCATAAAATTTGAATATTGAGAAGTGTTTTTATAACATGTTAGTGTAAAAGTATATGCTTGTTAGGTGATATTCAATAATTTTTCTTCGTTTTGAAATATAAAAATGATCGAATGTTATCAAATAAAGTTTAAAGGATTCAGTTAAAATTTATATTCATTAAACTAATACATCGTTTGTATAACGTATTCATGAGGGAGGTATGAATCCCTATGAATCATTTAGATAAGGAAAAGGGATTTTTCGCTGAAGTAACTTGTGTGCTAAGTAATATGTGTGAAGCCTGCTTGTGAATTAAAAATATGCTTAACGAAAAAGTGAAATAAGGTTATGTCTTTCCTTTTTATAAATAAGTTTGCAAATGTTTTATCTTAATATATATTTTATTTAGTGTATAATATGTGAAACTAAAAATTTATAAATGCATGTTTTTTTTTCTCCCTATGAAATAAGTAAAGTTTTCAAAAGAACTTGAATTAAAATTTTTCAAATCATGTTAAAACAAGAATGTCTGTAGTGTATTTAGTACAAATCCTTTATTGGTGAAATGGGAGACTTCGATTTTTTTTTATGTTATCCCTATAAAAGCTTTCAAAGGGTTTTAAATTTGAAGGAGTCGCACTAAAAAAAAAGGCTCATATTAATTTTAAAATATAAAACGAAAGGTTTACCTACCATCCTTGTTTCCATTAAAAAGTGATAAATATTTATTTATAAAAAAAGTGAGTGGTGGGAGACATAGATTTAATAATAATAATTAACTTATAAAAAATTTTAATATGATAAGTTTTTTTTTAAATACAATTTACACAAGTAAAATTTTCATATGATAAGTTTTTATTCTAATACAATTACTTAAGTCTTTTTCCATGTGAGAAAAATTTGTATGTGAAATTTCCAAATATAGAACTTTTTCAATGAAAGAAGTTAACTTTAAAATGAGAAATATTTTCGTTGAAAATTTAGCACAAGTCTTTATTTTAAATATGTGAGATAAATATGTCTTTAAAAGTTCAATCCCATTCTAGTGTGTTCAAAAGAAAGTCATGTTTGTAGCAAGTTATGCAAGTTAGTTAATATCAAAATTATTTTTACTATTTTTCTTTTTTTTTTCAAATTCTGATTAGCATTACTATTCAAATACCTCGATATTAAGTTCTCAGTGATAACTCAACATGTTTAAAAATTGCAGCAATTTGAAATATTACCTAATAATAACTTGTATTTTGCTTAATAAATTTGAAAAGAATTTCTCTTCTATTTTATATTTATTTTAATTTTGAAAATTTAATTACGTATTAATTAATTAATTTAAAAATGTTAATTACACATTCATTAAGAAAAGTATTCTTAAAAAGTGTTTCTGAAAAATACCTCCTGAAAATTTTAAAAGTATTCCTATTCTATTAAATAAGACTTAAAAAGACATAATTATATTCAGGTTTTAATTAATAACGAAACAAATTAACTAAATCCCTTATTAATTACACATTATATTTAATCCCTTATTAATAACGCATCATATTAAATTCATTAACACTGTTCTTAGATTCAAATTACGATGTGATATTGTGCGAATCGCATGAGTCAGTTCTAGGAATTACCCCAGAGATAAGAGATTGGGGTGAAAAATCCTAATTCATTTCATATAGTGACACAAAACTGTATGTGGTGTGTTGTTTCTGTTTGAAAGCCTTTTGGATTTAGATGGAAAATTAATACAAGTAAGTCAATTTACTTTTAAATGTTTTATTTTTCAAATTATTTGTAAATGAAAAATCTCGAATTTTAACATAATGCTTAAAATCATTGTTAATATGAATTAGTAATTTCTTTATTGTGTCGAATATATTAATTTTCTATTGTACTACCTCAATTAAAAAAGAATTAAGAGGTTTAAAATTAATATTATGGTTAATCTTCTAAAAATGAAATATTTTTTCCAAAATTATTTAAAGGTTTGTGCGAAATTTGAAAAATGTTAAAAATATATATATATATGTTGGCGAATACTGTTATATCTACTAAAAGAAAAATATTAGTTAAAATTTATATGCACTAAACTAAACCAGAATCAATATAGCATATGTATAAGGTATTTATATCTTGTTAAGTAACAAAAACGATAAAAATTATATTTATTTGATTAAACAAGACTTATGATTAGTGTAGTTATTAAAAAATGAGAAGTTTTGTAACTAATTTAGATAATTCCAAAATAGCAATCCCTGACTAAATAGTAGGGTGGTGCGAAAAAAGTCAAGTTGATATTTCCGAGTCGCTATAGTGCGGAAAAGTTGCGATTGGTAAATACAAGAAAAACAAAAAAAAAATTCCTCAAATCGGACTTTATCTTCCGATCCCGCAAACCGCCTAAAAATTCCAAAAAATTGAAAATTTCCTATTTTTTCAGATTTTTTTTTTACGTTTATATATTTTTTTTATCGCTATAGGGGAAAATATTTGCAGTTTGTACTGTTTAATAATAATAATAATAATAATTGTGTTTAGACAATATCTTCCGATCGCGCAAGCTCAATAAAAATCGGCAAAAATTCAATTTTGAGTGATTTTCATGCATTAAGAATATAATCAACTGAGGTCAGTTTGCAGTCTCAGGTTAAGATTTAAATGTTAATTGATACTATTGAGCATATTAAGTTATTTTTAAACAACCTAGAACTTACCACGAAGAGTGTGTTTCAGGTCTGAAAAGTTTAGTAGTGCACCCAACTGCCGTTAGCCACGTTGGAAAACAGCACTGAAGTCGGCGTACGCGCTCCCGCCTAGTCTCACCTAACTCCATAAAATTTACAGAAAAGTCAACTGGATTCAGATGAACTGCTTGGCATATACTATTTTGACGGAAGAAAGGACGATACCCTAGTTAAAGAAAGGATTGCATCTAAACAGGTTCGTCGAACTATTAAAGAGGAACACTTTCCTGTCATAAAAGAACGTGGCTCAGTTTATTTAGGCCATGTGCCTCCAAACTCCGGGCCTGCTAAGGACATTGTAGCTTTCATAGTGTCATGTCTTACTGAACAAGGGGTTTCACTAGAATACTTAGATTTGGTAGGCTGTGATGGTACAAATACCGATACTGGATAGAAAGGTGGTGCTATCAGAAAGCTTGAAGTTCATCTCTGACGACCACTGCAGTGGGTTGTTTGTTTATTCCATTTTGTTGAATTACCTTTCCGCCATCTTTTTCAACATTTGAATGTTGAAACAACTGGCTCAAGATCATTTAGTACACCATTTGGACACAATATCATTGTTGTGTAAAGCTCTCGGTGATAAATTTTCAATTGAATGATTGTGAAATTCCAGAAGTGGACAGGCAACTGTTGAGTAAGGACCAAAGACATCTTCTTGGCATAAGTCAAGCAATTAAAAGTGGCAACTTTCCAAATGACTTCTTAAATTGTGACTCCGGCCCAATTTTACATGCCAGATTGCTCACTTGTGCAAATAGAGCCCTTCGACTTTACGCGAGAGTGGGAAACCCATCGGATGCCTTAAAGCCATATTGACATTTATTTTAAAATCTTACTTGCCAGTTTGTTTTGAAATAAAATGCTGTAAGTACATTACAGACGGGCCTATTCATCTGTACAGAGCAATTCAAACATCTCGATACTTTCGTGACAACCTGAAGAAAGTGTAGTCCCTGAAACTGAACGAAACTCGTTCTTTGCTCACCCGCAAAACCTACTGATGGCAATGGTCTTTTATAAGATGAGGCACATAAGAGAGCTAGGGCTAAGAAGAGTATTAAAAGCCAGGCAAAATGTTTCAAAGGGTAAAGGTATCTGAATCTTTATCACTCCTACAATCCAGAATTAATTGATTGTAATGTAGCAAAATTAACATTTCCACCTCTTTTTCGGAGAATAACCCATGAAGAAATACATTTCTTCGTTCCATCAGGTCATATCTCAGTCTGGGATGATAAAAAGTTTCCCAACTACACGTAAGATGTCCAGCGGTGCGTTAAATCGGTAACGGAAGCATCATTTAAGGTACGTGGGCCCCAATCAAGAGAGCATCAGGACCACACTGAAATCAATGTCCATAATACCAGACATTACCACCAAATCGCAGTACAAAATTGCGTCTAAAAGTCAGACTTAAACAGATGACATAACAAATTGTATATCTTATACTGTCACGACACTAGTTTTTTAATACAGTGTTTTTACTCTATTATAACAAACTATATATTTAATTAATGTAAATAGCAAATACCCTCATTGGTTGGATGGAGGATAGGGTATGGTTTGAACTCGAAGTGCAACTACCTTCCCGTGGTGAGTTCTGGTTTGTTTAAACATTATCAAATATCTAAACAAGCAAAGAGTTGTACATTGTACAATTTATATGCAAATGTTAATATTGGAACGCAAACTGATCTCAGGTGATTATTTTTTTTATTCATCAAAATCACTGAAAATTGAATTTTTGCGGATTTGTACTGAGCTGCGTGATCGGAAGCTATTCTTTAAACGCAATTGTTTATTTTTATTATTATTAAACATTACCATCTGCAAATATTTTTCACTATAGCGATAAAAAATATATATACGTAAAAAAAGAAAAAAATTCTGAAAGAATCGGAAATTTTCAATTTTTTTTAATTTTTAGGCGGTTTGCGGGATCGGAAGATAATGTCCGATTTAAATAATTTTGTTTTTGTTTTTCTTGTATTTACCAATCGCAACTTTCCCGCACTATAGCAAGTCGGAAATATCAACTTGACTTTTTTCGCACCACCCTACTAAATAGTATGATTGGTTAGGGTATAACGTGACCTCCATTACGAAACTTAGTAAAATTTGAACTAGATCTATATTTTAAAATGTATGCGTGACGGTCACTGCGCGTAATGTTTATTTCAAATATTAAATACATTTCAATAAGTGTTACTTTTCATAAACCTCAATATATTTATTAAAACTTTCATGTTTTCGAGTGTTATTCGTGATGACTCATCAAGGACATGTTTGTAGTATTCTCGCGGTTAATGAATCAGTTAAAAAAGTATCCGTTTTTAAAGGTCTCATTAGAAAATAGTTTTAATTTTATCCAAAAGAAATGTCGCACATGCATTAAATTGTTAATATAGTATTACTAAATGAATATTCCAATTTTATTTAAAATAAATCTATAAGAAAAAATGACCCCCAATTGGATAAAAATTTTATATTAATAAAATCATTTAAAAATTGTGACGCAATATTAAATCTTAATTATTCAAAAAATTCGTTTTGTGTGACGTAATATTAATTATTCATTCATTAAATTCGCAATCAGTGAGATAATAAAAATCTTAAATTAATTATTTGAAAATCTTAGTTTGTACCCCACCATTAGCCAATCGAAATTAAAATCTAATATCCTATCACAATATAAAGGAAAACCCCTTATCTAGATAAAGTGATTCACTCCTGAGTGTTCCCAAAGATAACGCACGATGACCACGGTTTAGTATAGTAGACATTTTCCTACAGAAACACGCGTTTTTTAGGCTCTGAAAGTCATTTTAAGTAAAGTAAGTGTGTTAAATTTTTGGTAAATTTATGTATTTAATAGTTTTATTCTAAAAAGCGTAATATTAGCGAAAATTTGTAAAAAATGCGTTTTTCCCAAAATCTTATTAAAAATTCAAAGTATTTTAATAGAAACATTCAAAAATTATATATGTTTAAAAATCGATTTTCTAGATTTGAAAAATACATCTAGATAATTTATAATGGCGCTGTTTAAAAAATAGAAAACATGCGTCAATAAAATTTGAAGGGACAAATTCAAACGAACCATTGAATAGGTAACCCCATATTTTACAAATATATAGATATTCATTTAGGGGTAGGGAGTATACATTTCCTAATATCTTTATGAATGGCATTTCATGTTTTTTTTTTTTTTCAAAATATATTTTCATATAAATTAAGCAATACATGCCTAAAAATTGCATAACAAATCGAAAACTGATATCCTTAAAAATATCCTAACAATTTCTATTTATGATTAAATCCGCGAAAACATAACCACCGATCTAACACGTATTCAGAAAAAAAAAAAAATCTAAAATTTATTAACACTATTAAAAAGGTGGGTTAATTTTGACGACCGATTATCTACACTATGGATAAAGGGAGGGAGTGCCCTTCGTCAGGGTCTTTCTAAGGGAACCTAACCCAAATTTACGCATGCAAATCCATGACTCAAACAAAACTCCGAACGATTAGGCCGACGGGCTCGATTGATTATCTACACTAGGGATATAGGGGGGAGTACCCTTCGTGAAGGTCTTTCTAAGGTAACCTAACCCGAATTTACGCATGAAAATCCATGGTTCGAAGAAAACTCCGAACGATTAGGCCGACGGGTGCGATTGGGATCGAACCCAGCACTTCCCGTCTATTAGCTTCGTGAGCAGAACCTCTCAGCCACTGGTGGGGGCAGTACTATTTTAAAATTTGCAGACAAAAATTCTAACACTAAATAACAAAATTCACATGTGACCCATTCAAAATTTTAATTAATACTCAATAGTCAAGCGCAAACGTCACTAAATTGAATCGCGTAAAGTCCTCTCATCCAATTTATGTTGAAAATTCCATTTTTATCTAAAAATTTGCGTTAAAAGATAAAGTCTCCCAATTAAAATGTTTAATGAATGTTTAAAATTCGATTGCTAAAGGAAAATCGCGAAAAAAAAATATTTGAAAGTTCCCAAATTAAAAATCGTTGCCAGTAAAAACACCGAAAACTCAAGTGTGCTAAAAAATAAATGTCAGAAAAAAAATCTATCTCAAAAATTACTCCCAAAAATTAAAGTCTCCCAATTAAAAATTCTTAATTAATTTTTTAAAAGTACAAATAACCCCTCGTACTGGAGTACGACGAAAAGAATAATCAATTTCCCCGAAAAATTCTATCTTCAAAAATACTCCCAAAAAAGTTAAAGTCCCCCAATTAAAATTTCTTAATTAATTATCATTAATGAAAAAATATCAAACTCAAAAAACCCCTCGTACGACGAAAAAAAAAAAAAATCAATCTCCCAAAAATTCAATCTTCAAAAATTACCCCAAAAAAACTCTAAAAATTTCAATCTTCAAAAATTACCCTGAAAAAAGTTAAAGTCCCCCAATTAAAATTAATTATCATTAGTAAAAAAAATCAAACTCAAAAAACCCCTCGTGCGACGAAAAGTAAAATCAATGACCCCTAAAAATTCAAAAATTACCCCGAAAAAAGTTAAAGTCCCCCAATTAAAATTTCTTAATTAATTATCATTAGTAAAAAAAATCAAACTCAAAATAACCCCTCATACTGCAGTACGACGAAAAAATTCAATGTCCATGAAAAATTCAATCTTCAAAAATACTCCCAAAAAAAGTTAAAGTCCCCCAATTAAAATTTCTTAATTAATTATCATAATGAAAAAAATATCAAACTTAAAATAACCCCTCGTACGACGAAAAAAAAAAAAAATCAATGTCCCAAAAATTTCAAAAATTACTCCAAAAAATTTAAGTCCCCCAATTAAAATTTCTTAATTAATTATCGTTAATGTATTTTTCAAATGTAAAACTATCCCTAAGTACTGTAGTACGGTGAGAAAAAAAATGAATCTCTAAAAATTTCAATCTTCAAAAATTACCCTTAAAAAAGTTAAAGCCCCCCAATTAAAATTAATTATCATTAGTAAAAAAAAACAAACTTAAAATTACCCCTCATACTGTAGTACAGTAAGAGAAAAAATCAATCTCCCAAAAATTCAATCTTCAAAAATTACCCCGAAAAAAGTTAAAGTCCCCCAATTAAAATTAATTATCATTAGTAAAATAATTAAACTCAAAATAACCCCTCATACTATAAGATGACGCATCACCTTCACCGCCGCATCACCTTGACCCCGCCTCCAAGAGTACGCCACATGACCTTCATACCCCATGCAGAGGACACGCAGAGGTTATTCACGGTCGTGCCACACGTGCCACTGGCATAGAACCCCTATTATATATCTACTTATTTGCTTCTTTTATATGGGTGAATAAAATAGTCAGATTAATGTTAAGGTAATGGAACTTTCATATTAGAAACGTGATATGTAAGAGAAAACTTTCAGTCATGATTAAAATATTTTAATTAATAAGACAGGAATGAATTTTTTTCAGCTGTCTTTATCGAAACATTTTCACTTGCAGTTTAAGATGAAGATACTTTGTAGATCTTATATTAGAACATTGTAAACAGACATACCAAAAATAAATAGGTATTCTATAAAAAATCTTTAAGTAAAATTAATAAAAAGAAATTTAAATCCTGTTTCAAAAGTTGAAATTCAATATATACTTGAAGTGGATCGGTGCTGTATTAGAACTTGGAATTGTTGAATTAGAACTTGTATTAGAACAAAAACATGGTTAATTTTTGACATTTCTTGTATAAAGTACAGTGAGATTGTGATGACTTTAACTTCTGTGTTTTGAATATAGTTAGATTTAGATATATAAAAACTGAATATTAACTCTGTGGAAAATCCAGATGAAAAAATTGCGTACATTTCGAAATTATGATGAATATTTCTGACGAGTAGAATAAAAACCATAAAAATATATAGCATTAATGCCAAATCTATTTAATCAAAGGTGTATTTTTTACTACAGCATAGTTTAATTATTTGGTACGTTTTCAGAAATAAATAAGGAGTCATTTTAAATGTAGCGGTGACCGGGGCTTGTAGGTGTAGTTTTTAGTTGTTGATTTTATAATTTTTTTGTTTAAGTTTTCAATGAAACTTTAACTATCTATATTATAAAGGACAAACATATCTGTGCGTAACGCATACGTCATTCTGCGAATGGCAACACTTTGAAATTTGAAATGAAATTTTGGTTTTGCAATTTTCTCTACTGCAAATTTTTAAACTTCTAAACATCGTACATTTTAAATTTTTACACCGTCGTATGAGAAAAAAAATGCTCTTTTAAATGCAATTTGTTTGAAAGCTGTATCTCAATTTAATTTTGAGATATTAATTTTTTTGTAGTTTTTAATACATTTTTTGTAATTGTGGCAACTGAAGAACTCCATTTCTGTTGAAAGTCTTGGAAAGTTGAAAGTAAAGGGAAAATAATCACGGAAGAAAAAAAATAATTTATTACTGTAGCTTTTTATTGACATTTTCTCATAAAAACTGAAAAAATAAATTGAAATTAAAATACGTGTTATGTCAGCGATTTTTTTTTAATTTCTAAATATCGCACATTTTCAATATTTAAACCGTCAAATAAAGAAAAAAATCTACTTTCAAATGCAATTTGTTTGAAAATTATATCTTAATTGACTGAGTTATTATATTTTTTAAATAACTAGCCGCCCGTGGCGACCAATTTGGTCTCCCTTAAATGTATGCTAGGCATTGTATCATGTTACTTTTATTCATAATTTAATTTACTTGCTCAATCCTTCGCCAAATTTGAAGATTATGATAGAGAAATCGAGAACTCGCTACAGTTATGTTAGTCGGGCACAGGTGATAAATCGCCAAACATTGTACCCGTCGCATTTTTTTTTCACATTTCGTTAATTCAGATTAAAATATAATCCTTTCACTCATTTTATTTAGAATGGATGACTTTAATTTAAAAATAGAACTTTTAAAATTCATGACTTCCACTTAAAAAAAAACTTTACAAAAAGAGAAAGAAAAGAAAAAGAAAAAATAATACCATAAACCATTTAATTTCAACATCAAAGATTGTTTTAATTTACCCATCGAGAAATAAAAAATGCTGTTGGCGAGAATTGCACCCAGCTAACATAAAAGTACGAACTCTTTGCGGTCATAGACACTTTTATGTAGTTTTATTTGAAAAAAAAAATATTTGGATTAAATCGGTTGCCAGAAAAAAATTTCTTTTCTCGCCATGGACCTTTTCTCTATTTCGCCAAGTACCTATACTGGAAAAGCACCTTCATTTATTTTTTTATTTATTGTAGTTTAAATTAGATGAATAAAAGACGGCACAGGTGTCATATACGCACTACGTTGGCACGACTTTTTTCTGACGCCAATGTCATATACGCACCGGGGTACATAACTGACGCCAAAGTGTCGTTATTTTGCTTGATATGGTAACCCGGATGTAGTTGTTTATTTATTAATAAATTGTTTATTTACTTTTATTTTATTTTTTAAAATTATATAAATTGTTTTGTTCTATAGTTATTAATTAAACTTTTTATTTATTTATTGTTTTTCACTTTTTTTAAATATTACACAATAACCAATGAGATGCGCTTAATTCGGGCGTTGCCATTAAACAATTAACCGCCAATTGTTTACAAATAACCAATTGAACAATTAACCAACAATTAATCGCTATTTCTGTGCCACGTACGATAGCGTAATATATATATAGACTTTCAAGCATAAATTATTTTTTAATTTATCTCTATCACATGTAGCTCGATTACGGAAGGTTAATCCGCTTGCCCTTAAAACAATGTAAAAAGTTCAGCATATGTTTTCGTCTAATGTTCCATAACAAAGTTAAAACTTCCTCTATAGAAAAATAAATAAGGTAATGTAAATAACAAACAAATTTAACAGACATGTGATTGAACCACGCGCTTATGCACCGAAATGATCGGAAAGACTGACGTAAGTAGCAAAATCTTGGGTTAATAACTCTTGGCATGCGGTGACATGTGAAAGTATCGATTTAATAAATTTCAAAACTTTATTTGATTACATAATTGATATTTTTCATATAAAAAATTCTTTTTGATGTTAGTGGGCAATCTAAAATATATACTACATGTAAAAAAATAATTAGATTAAAAAAAATTGGTTTTCACTTATATTCTGTAACCCGAGGAGCTCGGGTTCGATCCCCTAGTACTATTAAAGAACAGGCACTGGGCTATAAATACCCGGAGTTTTGAGTTTATAGCTTTTGTAGTTTATGTTTAGCGGAAGCTTAAAGTAAAAGGAAAATTGTGCGCCAACCTAACCCATCACGGGTCAAGTTGCCTATACTTATGGGGTAAGTTGGCACACGATTTATAAAAATTTAAATGAGACTAAAATAAGACACGCAGTTAAAAGAAATCCTTATTACCTGTAACTTTAAAGAAAGACGTTATCGCCGTACAAAGTAAATTCTA
Source organism: Maratus speciosus (assembly GCA_963932465.1). Taxonomy (NCBI): domain Eukaryota; kingdom Metazoa; phylum Arthropoda; class Arachnida; order Araneae; family Salticidae; genus Maratus; species Maratus speciosus. The sequence continues at coordinate 288,964,044 of OZ010799.1, forward strand.
AATTATACAGTCACAAAATAATGAATAAAACATTAACATTGAGTAACTTCTACCCTACTCGATATCATCATCAGAGTTACGGTTGTCACAAATAAAAAAAAGGGTGTTTCCGTCTTGGCAAGCCTCGTGTGCCCAAAATCTTGCATTACAACCACTTTTCTCGGTGTTTGCTATTTTTCAAGCTACCAGCACGCACCAGACACCGAGCCAACTTGCCCGTGTTCAATGCGCCTACTAGCCCCATAATAAATAGTTTCACAAAAGGGACACGTAACCATCTAAGCATAAATAATCCAAGTAAATCACATATGGGGTAGGTACAGTTAATCATACACTAAGAAAAACTGCACAGTTTAAATCGCAATTATTAAGATAAGTATTAGAAATTAGAAAAAAAGAAAGAAGCAACAAAAAATTACTTATGATTGGAAAAAACAGAAAAATCGTAATAAATGTCCACTGCACGTAGGTAACGCTGCAAATCTACAATGAGGTTTGTAAAAAAGCAAGAAGAAAGGTACTCTGTGACTCGTTGCGCAATCTATCCACAAACAGGCGATTTATTAGGACTTACCGCCTACTTACCCCTGTAGCCAACTAGCCCCGGTCTCCCCTACATGAGAATGTTTATGGTCACAATGTAGTAATGATATTTAATAGACAAAACATGCAAAATTTTCGAGTTTTATCAAAAAACCAATGAAGATATAAAATGTTTACAAATTTTGATTAAGTACTAGTGCATTGGAGGCGGACCTACGGCATGCGTGCCTTAAATGGTTCTCCACGGGGTATTTCTAGCACGAGGTTCGTTCCAGTTCTAAATTAAGATATAGTGACAAAATATATTAAATTAATATGGATGAGCATGTCTAAAATCGAATGATTGAAATCTAAATATATATATATTTTTTGCACCTAATTAAATTACCATCTGGTTCAATGTCGGTCAAACAGAGGCATTGGAAACAATTGTAACGAAAACGTATTGCAACTAAAGATGTCGATAATGAAAGGCAGTGGATTAAAAATCAATTTGCAGATGCTGGTATTTGCAATTTTAACAATTTCGTTCTTCTATGTCTGCGAATCATAATTTCCGCATGTTAATAATATATCAATTTAAAGCAAAACGACTTTTCAGATGACTCCCTTCCAGTTTGTATTTTGTTAAGAATAACTAAGTATGCTCTTATATTATTAATTTTTCATCCAAGTATCAATGAAAAACTAGTATGTTGTGACCATCACAAAACTTTCTTCTGTATAAATCACGTCAATTAAATCATTTAAATAGTACAAAAGATTAGATCAATTTAGCACCAATTCATATCCAAGCATATCTGAATTTGAAGTTTGATGAAAATTCTTGAATTAATTCTTGAGATATAGCCATAGCTGAAATTCTGAAATATGTAGCATAGCAGCGCCACCTGTTGAGCGATTTACACCAAAACATAAACAGCACTAATTGATATCAAGTTATACCTGAATCAGAAGTTTGTTGAAAATCCAAGCATTAGTTCTTGAGATAGAGCTATTGCAGAAATTGCAAAAAATGCAGCATAGCAGCGCCACCTGTTTGAGCGATTTACACCAAAATGTATAGAACGTCAATTCATGTCAAGGACTAACTGAATCTGAAGTTTTATGCAAATCCGTGCATTAGTCCTGGAGATTGAGCTATTGTGGAAATCGGGAAAATGATGCATAGCAGCGCCACCTGTTGAGCGATTTACACCAAAAACGAAAACAGCGCTAATTCATATCCAGGTACACCTGAAACTGAAGTTTGTTGAAAATCAAAGCATTAGTTCTTGAGATAGAGCTATTGCGGAAATTACAGGAGCAAGGTTGTGGAATCGATTTCAAGACACATGGAATAGTAGACATCGACAAGGGCAAGGTTGGCCATGTGCTACTACAGAAACTGATGACCAATATATACTGTTAACAGCTCGTCAAGACGGAAGGGACTTTGCTTCTGTGCTGCAAACACAGTCGTTCTGCGCCACAGGACGAAGGATGTCCAGCCAAACAGTCCGAAATAGGATTCATCAGGGTGGTCTCTATGCCCGCAAGCCAATGGTCTGTATTTTGTTGATATCAAGCGACTGTACGGGCCAAAAAAGGGGGCAATTGAACATCGAGTTTGGAGGTAACGTTGTTGGAGTCAAATTCTGTTTACAGACGAGTGCCGATTCAGTCTGGATGTGACATCTGATGTGTTTTGGCATGGAGAGATAGAGGCACTCAAAATAAACTAATATTCATTCGTGAAAGATTACATTACAGAAGAGGTGGGTTGACGCTATTGGCTGGAATCAGCATAGGTGGACGTAAGTGCCTGCATATCATTCGGAAAGGCACTTTGACGATCCGAAGTTATACAGACGGAATACTGAAACCTCATGTCGTATTTTACGTTGCAGCAATTCGTGATTTCTTTTTTTTCAATGCATGAACCGAGAGTTGAAGGATACGTATGTCTAAACAGACGTAAACTGTCGGAATGTTTGTTTTGATGAGGTGGTGTCTTTCATTTTTAATTGCATTTCAAGTATGCTGAAGTATTCTGTAGGACGAAAGATACTGATTTACTCCATCTCCATCCCATTCATTGTTGTTGTTATCAACTACAAACTGTTGGCGACGAAAGGGGATAATCTTACTTCAAGCTGGAGGAAAGTATAAAAGCTTGTAAACTGTGCCTTAGTCTTTTTTCATGGGGTAGACTTGTATTCTAACTTGACATATGGAAATGTAAATTTTACTCTGTCATGTAATCAAAGAAAACAACGAAAAATATCAGATTATTTTTCGTAAAATAAACATGCAAGTAGTAACTTTTTTTTTTTTTGATAAACTCACAAAATTTCTATATTAAATATATTATTGCGTATGCTTCTATACGTCTTTTTCTTTCACGTTATGCACTGCATTTTATTGGTTATTGTTTATAACGTACTTCGGTTATTACGTACACTTTATTATCTGGTCCGCTGAAAGTACGTTATAACCAGTGTCGACTGTAGTTTCGAACTGAGTTTACCTCTAAATCTCATTATTTCTAAGCTAAAATTTTACTCAAACAGCTGAAAAGTATTTTATGAAAATATTAGAGCATTAGCTCATAAATAAGTTGGCGTTTTCAATCAAAGAGTGTGCAATGAGCTAATCTTATGGGAATTTTTTTATTTTCAAACTGATTATTTTCCCCCTAAATCTCTTAATTTATTAACCAAATTTGTACTCTATTTTTAGCTAAAATGTTAGTATATTAAAATTTCAGGGCGGCTGTATAATTTTTTAAAATCAAAATTGCTTCAATTTTGCCAAAACAATGTTGTGAAGTTTGGTACCAAATTCATAATTTTTTAAAAAATTGCTCCTAACTGTGCCCAAGAAGGAAAATTTTCTTCTAGCAGCATTTTGCAGAAAGACAAACACTAATGCTTTATAGTACCAAGTCCTGGCTAAGCACTTGTTGTGATCGGCAAATTCTATTTTGTATTTGATACTTTGTGACTTGGCTTGAAATTTAGTTCTTTATAAAGAGAGAAGGGGACTATTGGCGTTATAACGAGATCCACCTTAAAGATGTGTATCTTAAAACAAAGACTAAACGGGACCAGTTTTAAATAAAATATTCCTTATAATTCATGTTAAAAGTCATACTTGAGATTTATGAGAACGATAGGGTGTTTCTCATTTGGTATAAAAATTGTTTGACTCATTATTCTTTATTGCCGCTGTCTTTACATATTAAATGAAATATATTCCGTAAAGAATTTCATCTTTTAATCTTCAAAATTTACTATTTACAAAAACCTAAACTAACTTCGTAACACTGCGTCACTTAAAACGTAATTGAAACAATTCCTTCCAGGAAAAATCAATTACTATAAGCCCTAACAAATGTATATTTATAATGTAATATCATTTCCATTAGCACTGCACTTATTTCAGCAATTCATGGAGTCAGTAATTAATAAAGATAGTAATTAATAGAGTCTACAATTAATAGAGAAAATTATGTGGAAAATAATGAAAGCTGTGGACTACGAAACGGAAAAAAGTACTTGCAGCTGTGTGGCGGAAAATAACGATATAAATAACAATTGTCGCTTATTGGAAATTGCTCATGAGTAAAAATAGCGGATATTTTCTATATAAATCGATTGTAAATACAAAAAGTAGTTATTATTAGTATAGATAATTGTTTTTCTTATTAACTCTGCAATTATATTTAGCTGCAGATCTGAAACTGATATACTATATTTGAAATTGATAATATATATATATAGTTAATGTTTTTCTTTATGAACAATGATAATATTTTGTTAATTTATCAGTGGTTGTACAAAATTTAAGTGGGGATACTTTGTTTTATCAAATACAGGAAATATAAAGTCGAAGAATCTATCACTTGTAAAAGAAAAGAATATTAAATATTAAACATTAATAAATATTAAATGATAAAAAAATATTAAATATTAAAAAGACCTCCGCTACTTTGCGGAAGAGGCATCCGTGCCCATCAAAGGTCCCTTTACCCTCTCAATACTACCTCGGAACGTTAGTAAGAATACCGATCACGGAAGATCTCACCGAAAAAATTTTAAGCTAAAATTGGCATGTTTAATGCATCGAACAGTAGGTCGGATAGAGATGGTGCAAGTGGATTTTGCCAGCGAACTGTACTTTCATTTTTAGGTAATAACTCCGATTGCAAGAAGCTTTTCATTAGAAGTCTCTGGCCACGCCGATTTGTGATTCAAAATATCATTTTAAATTAAGAAATTTTTAATGGAGTCATATTAAAACAAGTATGAGTTAGGACACATCAATTTTAACATACAACGAATCACTATCAGCAAAAAATATGGGTGTGCAAGTTTACATCTCATACCAATTATCAATTTTCACGATAAAGATAATATTTTTGTTATACTGTCTAAAGGCGCCGTATTATGTTATCAGAGAAGTTAGACTAAATATAATTTAGCCCCTAAGATTTTGCATATGATGTGGGAAATAACAAATTTCCATATATCATTATTTATACCCATTCCTTATTTATTTATTTATTTATTTATTTATTTTTTTGCTCTTAATAAATAACATCTACTTTGACGTTCCCAATTTCACTCCAACCATTAATGAAATAAGTTTTTAAAAAGTCCACTTTATCATCCTAATATCTCCAACAAAGTATACAACACCAACAAAAATCCCAACTCCCAAATCTCCAACAATGATGTTACATACTGTTCGTCCGCTAAAAAATAAATAAAAAGATAATTTTTGACCATATGCTCTTTTGCAGCAGTAATTTAAACACTTAATTTTAAGGGTCAGATTGATCGTCAATACAAATGATTACTTCGATCGCAAAGATATACTCCCTGTATATTAAAAATGCCGTAAGGTATTAATTAAGGGCTATATTTTTGCATCTAGCTGTTAATTTACAATTGCTCATCCTAGGCTTCTTAAAAATAAGTAAAATTTTTGATAAGCAAATTAACGGTTGCTTGGTTAGATTGTACTTTAAAATTCCCATTTAGTGATGTAATCATTGGTGTTTTGTGCTCCAGGTTTCCAAAACCTTGGCTCGATGCACTTCCAATACTATCTGACAACTCATCACTCACTCTGTGACAGTCTGGCTTATAACATCTTCATTCCAATCGTGTCCTTCTCTAACACTGCTTTGCATGTATGTCTTTACAATAAATTAAAGGAAATTGGAGTTTAACATTTACAGCGTACTTCTTTTTATATATATCGTAAAATCAAGGAAATAAAAACATTTTTTTAACAATTATCTAGGACGCTAAATCTTAACCAAACAGCACTTAGTGCATAAGAACTTACGATCACGAGAAGCCTTCAATACAAAATGAATGGTGTCGTGTATATCATCCTTGATTCTATTTAATTTTCAGCTGGTCAGAAAGTGATCCCCGTGTTTATCAACGGCCTGCTTAAAAAATAACCTTAAAGTGGATTAAGCAAACTGCATCGTCACTCGTACGAAACTTAGGAACAATACTATTGATTCTGGTACCCATCAAAAGTGAGAACAAGTGGTACAAAGGCTCATGCCTATTGCACATTTAAACTACCAATCATGCTATAAGGATATGCAAGTTGTCATTTTTATAAGAAAAGGGATACAATTTCCGATACGCAGTAAATCTTCGGTGAACGGAAAACTCTACTGATCATTTACTGTCGGAGTTATATTTAATATCGTCTCGAAGCCGTAAGCGCGAGTATCTCGAATTTTGATTCCGCTCAGCTCCTTCCGGCCTGCTTAAAAAATAAAATTAAAGTGGATTAAGCAAACTGCATCGTCAGTCGTACGAAACTTATGAACAATACTATTGATTCTGGTACCCATCAAAAGTGAGAACAACTGTTACAAAGGCCCATGCCTATTGTACATTTAAACTACGAATCATGCTATAAGGATATGCAAGTTGTCATTTTTATAAGAAAAGGTATACAATTTCCGATACGTAGTAAATCTTCGGTGAACGGAAAACTCTACCGATCATTTACTGTCGGAGTTATATTTAATATCGTCTCGAAGCCGTAAGAGCGAGTATCTCGAATTTTGATTCCGCTCAGCTTCTTCCGGCCTGCTTAAAAAATAACCTTAAAGTGGATTAAGCAAACTGCATCGCCACTCGTACGAAACTTATGAACAATACTATTGATTATGGTACCCATCAAAAGTGAGAACAAGTGTTACAAAGGCTCATGCCTATTGTACATTTAAACTACCAATCATGCTACAAGGATAAGCAAGTTGTCATTTTTATAAGAAAAGGGATACAATTTCCGATACGCAGTAAATCTTCGGTGAACGGAAAACTCTACCGATCATTTACTGCCGGAGTTATATTTAATATCGTCTCGAAGCCGTAAGCGCGAGTATCTCGAATTTTGATTCCGCTCAGCTTCTTCCGACCTGCTTAAAAAATAACCTTAAAGTGGATTAAGCAAACTGCATCGCCACTCGTACGAAACTTATGAACAATACTATTGATTCTGGTACCCATCAAAAGTGAGAACAAGTGTTACATAGGCTCATGCCTATTGTACATTTAAACTACCAGTCATGCTATAAGGATATGCAAGTTGTCATTTTTATAAGAAAAGGTATACAATTTCCGATACGCAGTAAATCTTCGGTGAACGGAAAACTCTACCGATCATTTACTGCCGGAGTTATATTTAATATCGTCTCGAAGCCGTAAGCGCGAGTATCTCGAATTTTGATTCCGCTCAGCTCCTTCGCGGCGCCACTGACTCAGAATGGAGATTAGCTTTCTTGCAACTCCAACCCGCGATGATATTCAAAGCATTTCCACTGATAATCGCGGTCTTCGATAATTTCATGTATCGTTTACTCGATCATCACAGTGTTGTTATTTCATCTCTGAAGCATTTGTGTTAATTGACTACCTCACCACCTCCTTATTTTTGAAGATATTTATTTGAATCAAGTACTATGCGTGTGTTTTTCAGAAATACTTCAAAGACTAAAAGATTCCAGTCCTGAGTCATCGATATCTACACAGAAAAGTTATTTCCGATGTTAATCACATGGAATTTCATACGACTAATGGAGTTTTTTTATACTTTATAACATTAATTTTTTTTTAAGATTTTAGATGCTAAATACTATGAGCGCAGGACGATATTTTGTGTAGGTTGATTTTATTTTCATTATTATATTAAATTATTATAATACTAACGGTCATAATTTTTCACAAGTTCCCTAATTTAATATTTTTGTTCGTTTTTAATCCGTGCTAAATACTCTTAAATATAAAATCAATTTTAAGTTCTTCCTGATCACATATTTTAATTTTGCAGGACATTTTACTCCTTTTGATGCTGAAGAACTGACGCCAGCTAGACAATATGATTTTATTGGTAATTAATTCAATGTTGTGTGCTACCATGTCATACAAACATCCCCCTAGACAAGAGTGATTATTAAAAACAATATAAAATATTTTAATTAAATATTATATTGGTTTTGCGAGCTGCATTTGGTGATTTTTTTCACATTCACACTATATGGCCATTAATGGCCGGCAACTATCAAATTTAGACATTTTGTCTATTATTTAAAAATATACTTGTGAGATTCTTCTGGAATTTTAGGATTAAAAAGAACAAGTTTGACTTCATATTTATCAATGTTGATTTGATAAGGAGGACAATTTGGGGCAAACAAAACATTAAAGAAAAATATAATACTTGGGATCGCCCTGTAAAATAAAATGCACGAAATGATCTACCGCTACGGAATATACATAAGCAGATATTGTATAATATGTGTATTCATTTGTGTAAGAATAGCATGTATATTAATAGAGCTATAGTGATTTAAAAAATATAAAAATATTCTTGCATGTTTTTTGCATATAACATGCAGGGTTTTAAAACAAATTTAACGTTAGTTTCGGAAAAAAATGATAAAATGCAGTTGAAACAATACAATGCAATTGGCATATAAATATATTAAATATTTAATGAAATATAGGCAGTTGCATAAAATAATTTTTATCTGCGCTTGCGCGAACGATAACAAGGAACTTTTTTCGTAATTTCATTGTCAACACTATGGAACAACTTATTAAAAAAATTCAGTCAAATATCGTAAAAATTCAGAGAGATAGTTAGAGCGTTAGAGTGAGCTGTTTATTAGTTTCTCACTAAAACTGGCTGAATGATAAGGGATTATCCACAAATTGTTATTTTTAAGTTATCAGACAGCGTTCGGAACAGTCTTTTTGAAAAAGCTATTAATAGTTTACGGTTATGTTTAGGAAGATTTTGACTCTAAACTAAGATGAAAAAGAAGATATAGTCCATACATTGAGGTAAATTGAGGAGTTTATTGTAAAATTTTATGAAATTTAGCCCAATACACAAAACACTCTACAGTAAACTCTATCGCATATACATGTATTTTCTGTATACATGTAATTTGTATGATAGTGGTAAAGATAATAAAGTAAAATCTAAGATATACATTTTTCATGAGTTCAGAGTCAATAACTTGCAATTTGATTTTTATAGTGATATTTCAATAGCTTTTTGAGAAATTACGTTTTGCGTATTGAATTTTCACAGAAAAATTAATTTTCCATAAAACACATTTTTTTAACTGAAACATTTACTTAACTATTTTAAACTTTATTTAACATTTACTTAACAGTTATGTGAATTGGAAATGTACTGTACGTATCGATCAAGTTTGTTTTTTTTTTTTTTTTTTTTTTTTTTTTTTTTTTGTGTGTGTGTGTGTGTGTGTGTGTGTGTGCTAACTTTTTTAAACTAAAGTATAAAAAAAAAAAAAAAAAAAAAAAATGAAAAATTGTATAAAAATTAGGAATTCTGTTTACGTTTAAAATGAGATTTTTGCCTAAAATTTTCGTTTTCTTTGTATTACATTTTATTAAAGCCCACATTTTTAACTATCCAAATCTGCGCTTACATTTACTTTATTATAAAAAAATCTAAATTGTCAGAATTTAAAAATTACTTGACAGCTGTGAATGAAACAGGAAGTGCCAAACGTTTCAGCATTACATTTCCCCCCCTTCGAACAAAAACCGCCAAAACTGTCTTTTAAATATAAACGTCGCAAAAAAAGACCTTGATCGATAAATAAAGTAAATTTTCAATTCATATAATCGTTAACTAAATGTTAAGTAAAGTTTAATATAGTTAAGTAAATGTTTCAGTTAAATAAATGTATTTTATGGAAAACTTTTCAGAGAAAATTCCATACGCAGAGCGGGATTTCTCAAAAAGCTATTGAAATATCGCTATAAAAATCAAATAGCAAGTTATTGACTCATAACTCATGAAAAAGGTCCGATATATCTTAAATTTTAGATTTATTTCTTCACCACTGTCATACAAATTACGTATACACAGAAAATATATGCGATAGAATTTACTGTAGATTATTTTGCGTATTCGGCTAAATTTCACAATTTTTTACTAAAAACTCCTCAATTTACATAAATCTAATCAACTGACTATATTTTCCTTTTCATCGTAGTTTAGGGTCAAAATCTTCCTAAACAAAACCGTAAACTCTAATTAAATAGCTTTTTCAGATAACTTGCTCCGAACGCTGTCAGATAACTCAAAAATAACAATTTGTTGGCAATCCCTTATCATTCAGCAAGTTTTAGCGAGAAACCAAAAAACAGCTCACTCTAACGCCGATTTCTCGCTGAATTTTTACGATATTTGACTGATTTTTATTTTTTTATAAGTTGCTCCATACAGTTGAGTATTAAATTATAAAAAAGTTAATTGTTATATTTCGCGCATGCGCAGATAAAAATTATTTTACACAACTGTCCATATTTTATTAAATATTTAATATATTTATATTCCAATTGCACCATTTTATTTTTAGTACATTTTGTCAATCTTTCTGAAACTGGAGTTAAATTTGGTTAACAGCCCTGCATGTTATAAGCAAAAAACATGCAAGAATTTTTTTAATAAAAAAAAATCGCCATATCTCTATTTATATACATGCTATTCTTACACAGATGAATACACATATTGTCCAATGTCTGCTTATGTATATTCCGTAGAGCTTAATCATTTCGCGCATTTTTTTTTTTTACAGGGTGGTCCCAAGTATTATTTTTTTCTTTAATTTTTCGTCTGCCCCCTAATTATCCTCCTTATCAAATCATCGTTGATAAATATGATGTCAAACCTGTTATTTTTAATTAGAAAATTCCAGAAGAATCTGATGAGTTTATTTTTAAATATTAGACAAAATGTCTAAAATTGAAAGTTCCTGGTCATTAATGGCCAATTAGTGTATATCACCAAAATCATTTAATATAAATATAGTATTGAGACTATGAGAATTAATTTAACATTTTATGTCTGAATGATTTTGCGTACTATTAAATACTTCCTTTTAATATGCACGAATATTTAAAAAGGATTTAATTTTAATTATTTGACTATAACTAGTAGTTATTTGTAAATAATTTTTTTCCATCTAAATTCATTTTTTTTAAGTGCACACCTAGTCTCTTCTTTGTGGTACACTTAAAATAATAAAATAATAACCTCTACATAACTTAAGATATTTAGAATATGATTTACAAGTTATTAAAATGTTTTTATTGTTTAATTTTAGATTATATGCTAAACGTTTTCTCCGGACACTACTTGTTTTGCCTTTCTAACATAACTGATAGAGAAAGACAGAATCTGCATGTTTTGGAATAATATAATATACCGACTCTTTAACAACAACAATAAAAAAGAAAAGTGCCCATTTATAAAGATGGCATTGAGCTCACATGCTATTCACACTAATTGTATATCATACTCTCATATAAATTAATAATGCCCCTTGAAAAATAAATTGAGGGGTGATCAGACCCTTCCACCGCCCCCCCCCCTTTTAACTTAACCAATGAATCTCCAAATATAATCAGGGACGCGCCTTATCAGAATAAACCTGTATACCAACTTTGAAGCAAGTTGGATAATTCTGCATAAAAAAACCATTTTGCTAAATAAAGGGGAGTGTTAGGTCCCCCATTCCCCCTTTTATACTTAAACAATAAACATCCAAATATAATCAAGAAAAGCTCTTTATCATAATTTGAAAAAAAAATGAATATTCCTGCATGCAAACCAGTTTATATAAATTAAAGGGGGTTGCCCTCTTTCCCCCTTTTATACCTAACCAATGAATCTCGAAATCTAATCAAGGACGCGCCATTTTGGAACAAACCAGTATATATCAAATTTGAAGCAAAGCTAATAATTCTGCATGAAAAACCCATTTACCTAAATTAGGGGGGGTGGCTCCCAATTCCCCTTTATACTTAACTAATGAACCTCCAAAATGTAATCAGGGAAGTTCCTCATCAGAATAAACCGGTATATAAAATTTGAAACAAATCGATTAATTCTGCATGAAAAAAACCATTTATCTAAATTAAAGGATAGATTAGCCCCCCGTTAACCCCCGTTATATTTAACCAATGAACCTACAAAACTAATCGGTGAAGCGCCTTATCAGAATGAACCTAGAAATCACTGGCTCTCAGGCTTTGATAGCATGTGAGGTAAAAATAAATAAAAAATAAGCTGTGTCATTTCGTAGAAATGGCCATTTTAAGTTTCATTTTAACATTTTTAGAATGTTTTTCCAATTATTTGAAATGATTGTATGTGCTATTTTATCCTTGCTAAAACCTGAACTATGTATGTGTCTTTTTGGCATATACATTGATGTGTTAAGTTTTATTTTTAATAATAGGACTCAAAGACTTTTAGAGTATTCTTTGGTAGGATTTTATACACAAGAAAATCTATATTTGTATTTTTATTTATACGATTTGTCTTCAGTTAAACTTACTGAGCATTTTTGAAAATCATAAAGATTAAATGCTCATATCCCTTACGTACAAACTACATATTTTGCTCCCATTCATTTTTCATCTGCCATATTTTGCATATTTAAATGTGAATGAAGGATTATTAAATATTCAGAAATCTCTTTTGCAGTTCATTGTGTTTTTTTTTTTTATTTAAAATTATTGTATAATATTTTTAGGTTGATTTTTTTCACATATATAGCTCTGTTTTCCTCATATATTATAACTTGATAGAATAATAATGTAGCTAGTTTTATTATTGAGTAAGGTGTTGGAATTTAACAAAAAATAATAGTTCATATATATTTTTAATGTGTTTAGCACATTTCTAATATTCTTTCCCACTACATTTTGCATTTAAAAAAAACACTTTTTGGTTAAATATAAATTATTAGTTATTTATTATTATTATTAAATATTATTAGTTATATACATTGATGCCACCAATTTTTTTAAGACATGAAATTACCATGTCTCCTTTTTCAAAATTAAAATTCTCGTTTCACAATTATAATTTTTCACAAATCTCCCTTTCCTTTTAAAAAATGTATTCCTTTCTTTTTCTCTCTTGCGCTTAATAAATAACATTTACTTCTCTCAAGCATTAAGTTCACTCAAGCATTCTCAAGTTCACTCCTGCCGTAAATCAAAAACAAATAAACGTTCTCATCCTAAAATCTCCAACAGAGCTGTTGAATACTGTTCGTTCGTTAACGAATAAATATAAAAAAAATATTCTTTGAATATGTATTCTTTTCAGTAGTAATTTAAATACTTATTAGAAATTCTCAGATTGATAGTCTATACAAATGATTATTATGGTCTTAAATATAAACTCAGTTTATGTTAAAGACATTGCAAGACACTAATTTTTAGTCGGGATGCATTGCCTCTCGGAAGTACCTTGAACTACTCACACTGTTATATAGTCATTTTTGTTATAGGTAATATCATTTATTTCTTAATTATTAACAATGGCTCTACAGTGTAGTTCAGAACCATATATCAAAAATGTAAAAGCATGTAGAAGGGACTAAAATAAGCAGATTTTGTGTAGGAATGTGTGTGCGAAAATGTAGTGTTGAGGAAGTAGAGGGCGCTGTTGTATGCTCTTCGTTGGCTTGAATTGTCATTTCCCGCAAGTATTTTGAGAAAGATGCATTATTACACTAATTCGCAGCTTGCCGACATTTATTTCATGTATGGGATTGCGCAAGGAAATGGATGGGCTGCTCAAAGGATTTAGATTAAACGATTCCCGGTGGGAGTCTGACAGATCCCCGTAAATCTGAGCGTCTTCATTAGAGGTTGTGCGCAAGTGGACCCCTTTATGCATCCAGGCGTGATAAAGGCACTGTAAGATATCGCAGAATTCTTGCAGTGAAAGAAGTAGGGGTGCGAACTATTTCTTTCCTTAGTCCTATACATAAAATGCATGTCGGAAAGCTCCACATTGGTGCAACGATGCATGTTGCTCGAAATCCGCGAAGGAATGAAGATTCAAGCTGGCGAATCGCTTTCATTCATTGAACTTAACAGCGCCATCTGCTGCTTCAAAGCTGCATTTCTGCATCCACATTCCTACACGAGATCTGCTTATTTATGTCGCCTCTATCCGTCTTTATATTTTCGACATATAGCTCTGAAACACCCTGTATATTAAATTATATGTAATGAGTAACATGTAGTGTCTAATCAACATGGTTATTAAAATCGTATGCCAAAAAAAAAAAAAAAAAAAGCTTTTTCATAGGTCAATCCTTAGTCTTTACTCGAATAAAATATATAAATGTTAATACTATATATCTGAAAAGTAATCATGTTGTAAAAAATATAGAGCTTTTCTCCTTATCTTTAATACGTCATTCTAAATAAAAGGTTTATTTCGAAAACGGCACCAATTCGCAATCTCAAGTTAATTATGCTGAGGTAAAACAATTTAATTAAGAAACTTTTCATAAACATCCATCTATACGTAATAATAATTTTTCTAACAGAGCACTTACGGAAAAATAAACGTTAAAACTATCTCATAAACACTGTTCGTATCACTAATAAAGAATTTTTACTAACATTTATAACGCTTTACAAAAACAATTCTATCTCTAAATCTTATAAAAAAATGCAACCAAATCTTAATTTGGGAAATTATGTTAGTCGTATATCTTAAATAATGACTATTTTTTTAGTAGATATATAATAATAAATCTTCTTTCCGAGATAGGTAATTACAATTTAACTACCATGAACCTGTTTTTTTATGTTAATTTTTTTGCAGTACTGTATGTCATTTCGTTTAGCGGTAATCCTGTTTTTTAATATGTAATGAAGAACGAATTAAAACCAGAGGAATTTGATTTTTATCTTATATAAATATATATATAAGTATATAAATATATATAGTTACTGATAAGTATATGATAGAGTACCATTCATTATATCTGAAGTCAAGTACAAATTATGATAAATGAGAGATGGTGTGATAATTAATTTGAGTAAAAAAACTGTGATCATTTTATTAAAGATATGTTATGTTTTCGTTTATATAACCTTTTTATATAACGTTTCCTTATATAACCTTAATAGCTTTTTAATACGATATTATTTTCATATGTTCATAAAAGAGCAATTGGAGGTACTACAATTTATTGCGTGTATCAGATTGTCCTGTTAGTGGAAGTTTTTAATAGATTAAAGATAAATAATATTTTGCTAAAAGGATTGGCAATATATTATGTTAAATGCATTATTGAGGCAATTACCGTTAATTTATAAATCGAGCTTATTTTGCTTTAAAGAAGTGAAATAAAACAATAAATTCTTAAAGACACGGAAACAGTAACAAACTATATATTTTATAAGCACGTGATTCTGTATGAAAATTGCAAAGCAACCACGTAGAATTTCACACGGTCTATTATTCAATAAACATCGTTATTTTGTATGAAAAACGTTGTCGTAATTTTTATACAAAAAACAATGTCGTTGCATTTCACAAGTTCTATTCAATGTATAAAAACCCGATTAGGGTTGAAATGTGTAACACAACGACGTTGAATTCACACATTTCTTTCCATTTACAATACAATGATCGTGTATGAAAGGTATAACACAACGGCGTTGAATTGCACACATTCTATTCAATGTATAAAAGTTTGATTTGATAGGAAAGATGTAACGCGATGATGCGCGTTGAATGTCGCATGTTCTCGGATGATGGAAGATTTTATAGTCGGTTGATTCCTCATTAGCGTTACAGTGATCGCAACTCCTTTCATTTGTCATTACATGTACTGCATGTAATGAATGCATTGTAAGCATGTTGTATATTCTGTACGCTACTTTTTGTTTCGTATACATATGCTGTATGTATTAGGTACGTTATTAGGCATGTCAAACGTAAGAAAATATATGTAGGTTTTTCAGGATGTAACATATGTGCGAAAAAATAAAAACTTTGAGGGTATTATGTATCTCTCTATTCTAAAAAAAAGTAACTACCGCTGTCACCGCCGCCGCCGCCGCCGGTTTTGATTTTTTTGTGATCGGAGGCCTTTCTCCGTTAATATTAACAAAAATAATGCATACAAAAATATGAAAATCGGTGGTTTTATACAGAAATGTTTGATAAACACGCTGATGCAGACAGTTTTCAAATCGAAGAATTATTTTAAGAGTTATTTAATGCCAAAGTTGGACAAAATCGTTCCACTAAAAAAGTTTTATAGCAGCAAAAACTATACATGGCAGTGTAATCATTTTTAGATCATTTTATGCGTTAGAATTTGCCGGAGTGCAGATTGCATTATTTTTTTTATTTTGACTCATTTTTTCAGGTTTTATTTCTATTTTAAATTCAAATTTTCAGCATTTCTAGAGATATTTTTTACAGATTTCAGAAAATTGTACTAATTTAAACTGTTGCCAACTGCATAAAAAGCGCAAGCAATAATGTTTGTTTCAAATTAAAAATTTATTTACACGTGACTATTATAAACAGGGAAAAAACTTTCAAATTAGAATTAAATAATTACGTATAAAAAGCAGGAACTTATTAAAAATTACGTCATAAAAAGTATACACGTGAATTTTAAAAGAGAAAGGATATTGTAAAATAATAAATTCATTAACATGCGTTAGAAGTTTTAGGAGAAATTACGTCATATTTACGTCACATTATAGTTATTACATAAAATGAACACAAAATAATATTGCAAAAAAGTTTAAATTTAGAAATTGCGCTAGACATTTATTTGATATTTTGAGAATTAATTTAAAATGTCTCATTTAAAAGAACTTTCTTTTCGCTTTGCTAAAAAATACCAGGAGACAAAGACGCTCTTTACTTAATTCCTTTTATATTAGCTTATTTTGAAATGTTGTTACACGTGTATACGTCATCAAGTTATTTTTATTTCGACGTTTTATTTGTGTTTTTATTAATGTTGTACGAATTTATTTGTTCTTTCGTTATTTAAAATAAAAATTATATCAATTTGTATAATTTGGCGAGTGGTTTGGCGATTTATATAATTTGGCGAAATTGGTCGACAGGATAATCAAGTAGTACCGCAGCGGATTTGGCGTTAAAATTCCCCAATCAAAAAGAAATGAATAGAAATTCGTTTATAGGGAGATCGCCACTGTTTTTTAAATTATAATTCAATCTTTCGAAATCTTTTTAAAGCCGATCAAATTAGCATGCATTTAGAGTCTGCGGTGTCTGGACGGGGGTTGGCGAGCGTAGCTCGTAGGGGGCCGAGCCCCCTAGTGGTTATAAAAAACATAATGAGAATTTATAAAATAAAAAAAAAAATGACTTTTCAATGTTAGTCAGTGAAGTGCGCTGCAAATAATGCAGTTTAAAATCTGCGAATGAAACAGCTTTATTTTACTTTTCATTCCTAAAACTTGAGTTCCGGCAGACATGAATTCCCCATGGTCTCAGGGAAAGAATAATTTCCATCTGCTCTTTCATAAAATTTACAGCGTTTATATTTTTAGCTAAAATATTTTTATATATTTTTTTTTAATAGGATAGACATTGAGTTCATACAATGCAGAAGTTGTTGCAAAATAAATGTAGCCATTACGTAATGGTCTTTAGATTGAATATATTTGGACTTTTAAGTTTAAATGTTGTGATATTAAGCGTCGCATATGTTTTCACTTTATTATATATCCTACACCTATTCTAATATTGTCTAATGATTGTAGCCTTAAGGTTCTGAGATTGGAAATAAAAAATATGATAAACAAGAGTATTTAGGTTATCCTATTAATATTTCTTTCAATGAATAATACTGTATATTCCGGTACATAATGCGCAAATGAGAATTTTCAGTAGAATTTAGACGTGCGAGTATGAAAAATCTATTAAAAGCTAAGGATATATAAATATAGGAATTTCAAATTCGTCTCTAATGAACAAGTAAAGGATATATGATCATTTAAATGAGCTAATGAACTATCCTAAATGCTTTGTGGGCATTAAAGTAAATAGAGGGACTTTATCTTGGGTTCTCAGTTCGAATTAGTTCATATTCCCTTTATGTTCGTACTAGGTATTATACTTTTTAAAGATCTTTATTACAATTTCATGCCAAATGATTGATGAAGATTTCTTTGATAGAAAAAAGACTCCGTGTAATACGTAAAAAGTAGATAAAAATCGTAAAATAGAGTCTGAAACAAAAGGCCAGTGTTATGTGCCACAGCGCGTTATACCCCGGGATATACGATGCTTTATACTAAAATATACTCTTATAAAATTTCCTAATGAACCTATCTCTATATCCTTAACGTTACTACTTTCTAAAATAACTTTTTTAGGCATCTTATATGCTAATCTAAATTAAATTAAGCTATTAATGCACTATCAGTAGACGGGATATTAAAACTTTTAACGGGCTCGCCTAAATATTCCCACGATTTGATATTCAGGACGATAAATGTTTTTGCACAATATTTAGGATGTTAAAAATGAAGGCATTTTTCAGAAAAATTAAGTTTGTTCTAAAATTATCCGCTGTGCAATAGTTGAAAAAATGAATAATTATTTATATTTATTTTGAAATACATAAAATTGATGCATGATCAACAAAACAGTGGGAAAAACTGCAAATTATTTTCCATAAATAACAACATAAGACTTTCAAAAGATTTAAAAAATGTCGCATAATAATTTTTGTAGTTACAAAAAATATTCTATCCCACAGAACGCAAAAACAGAATTTTCGATAACCTATAAGTAACTTGAAATACCATTCCCTTAAAAGCAATAACACTTAGCTACACTGAAATTCAAATTAGAAAATTAAATATAATTGTAAATCTGCCATATTGATTTTTATCTTTAAAAAATATAAACTTTTTTTCCTAGTCACATATATCTAATTTAAGTATCGTAATCCTGTTATTAAATTAGTAGCATAATTCATGCTTTTTATTTCTTTTTGCTTTCATTCTTTTCTTCATTCAGTACTAACTTAGATGCTATTAAAGTGCTTACAAATAGTATTTAAATTTTTGCGTAGAAGTATAAACTTTTTCTCGTAATTATAAGATATAGTACAATCTACTATATCTGATATCAGGCAGAAACAGAGTTAAGCTATTTGGATGTGCCAATCCTAAAACTTTCTTGTGTATCATACATCTTACTAATTCAAAAAAGTAGTTATGCTTGTTAATAATTCAGCATAATTATTTCTATACCATGCAAACTTTGATTTTCTGCTTAAATTTCTTCTTTAGTCAATTGATGGGAGTAAAAACGAAATAATCTCCATCAGCATATTTAATAAAATCGATATTTTTCGTTTTTCTGTTGTACATCAAATACTTTCTAATCACCGGTTTAGCAGGTTGAGAAGTTCCTGTCGCTGCACGAGCCGCCCATGTACAAACGAACTACGAAAAGTCGAGAAAATTACATAAATAATAACTATCACAGCGCCACTTTTCGATGATACAATAATCAAAATGGGACAAAAATTGCTTTTACAGCTGCTCCTACCTGTGAAATATCCCCAAATTCAATTGGGAACTGTTGGTCATAGCCGAAACATATATATGAAATTTGGTTAAATTCTACGCGTAACTTCATACACTTTTCGAAGATACAATAATGTAAATGTCCCAAAAATCGTTATTGCAGCGCCCTTTTCCGATGGAATATTTATAACACAAGTAGGGCATGCTTATCATAGCCAGAAACATACAGTATGACTTCAAAAATCCGGCATCAAAATCATTTTTCTCCTCCCCCCCTTTTTTTTACACTTCGAACTTGCAGGAGAAAGAAAAACAGCAATTGTTTACAAAATAAAAATTAGAGTGCGAAAAATAAATAATTGACTATGAAGAATGCGTGTTTAAAAACAAAATATATATTACAATTCATCAGGCCTAGAACTAAAAATTACATAAATAAAATTTAATACAATTAAAAAGCAAACTATTCGAGCTAAATTTTAGCCCCTGATCAGTGCAATAAATAATATTCAAATGACCAGAAAATTACATATCATGTTTACAGTTAAAAATTATTAGCAGTTGAAATTAAAGAAAGTATAAAAATATCAAAGCAATGATGTGTATTCAGGTGGAAGTGCACATGATTCATTAAAATCGTAATTCTGAAAAAATTCACTCAGAAAATAGAGTACTTTTATATTAGTTTGGCGATATGATAAATAGCCAAATATTGCTCCCATTGACATCATTCATATTGCATTAATTTCATTTAAAATATAAACCTTTAACCCATTTCATAAAAATCTGTTATTTAAAGTACAAACATTCAAAATACATATATCGCAAACAATTAAAATACATGCCTTTCACTCATTTCCTTTAAAATACATAACAATAATAATAAATACCATACCCTTTTATTTCAAATTTAAAGCATTTTTTCTAAATCCCACATGCAAAAAATAACTACTATTGGCGAAAAAACCCTATTATTGGCGAGATTTATCCCCGGATAACATAATAATACCGAAAATAGAATTGAGTTTACCAAGACTTCGCTTTTTAACTAAAAACTATTTTCATTGGTTCATAGGCGAATGATCCCAAAGGCATTATAATAGAACAGGAGTTAAAATATTCGATACGAGAATGTTTTAAAATTTTTATCAATGAATTTTCAAAATTGAATGGCTCGCTACACATTGTTTACTTTTGTAAAATTAATCTCACTTTTTGAAATGTTCTTTTGTTTATATCGGCAATCTGTTGTAGGTAGAAAATACAATTTTTTACCTTTCTAACGCAGTTTGTCTAACAATTTTCTGACAAACACTTTTCGAGTTATTAATTTTTTCAGTAACTCCAAATGTTTCATTTTCCGAGATAAATGTGGTATTGATTAGCGAAAAAGACAGTTGTCAACTACGCGCAGCTTTTTATTAAAGAGGATATTCGAAATGCACAAAAAGGAAATTTGTATAAAACAAAATTACACCAATTTTCTAGATATAGCTGCAATCCATGGAAAATTGAACAAGGATAAAAATTGTGCTGAAATTTTCTTCTTTCATACAAGATTCATAATTTTATAATACTAAACAATTCATAATATTACGTAGTTTCAGTTATTGAGATTACTTTTTTTTCCACAGTTAAAAAAGAAAGAAAACAGAACTTATGTAGGCCGCAACAAAAGAATACAAACTCTGATATATTTCTAAAGATAATGATATAAAAACAATATAAAAAAAACAGATAAAAGTATTTTTTTTCTATTTCAGATATATATTATCTTTTCAGATAAATCTTAAACATTTTTTCTGTTCCATTAAATTTATTTTCTATGCGATATTTGTATGTAGAAATGCTGAGCAATACTTGCATTTGAAATGCTATCGACGAAGAAATACAAATGCAAGACTTAACAGCGAATATATGTTTATTTAAACATATAACTTGTGTTTTCTTTTAATAATATTTATCTGAAATGCAGTTGGTGTTCAAATATATCATAAAAAATTCTTTATCTCATTTTCTTACAATATCCCTAGTGCTTTCTAGGACTAATATTGGAATAAAGATTTATATACGTTTTTAAGAAAAAGCACTAAAAAACAGAATTCATCTTTATTTTCTGTATGAAAAGCATGGGGGAATTCTTGTTGATTTTTTCCTGTTTATCTGTTTAAGGGGTCTCAGGACTCTTAAAATCGGAAAAAATGAAAAAAAGAGACCATTTACAACTTTTAATATCTTAAAATGTATTTGGTTTTAAAACACAAGTTTTATTGAGATGAACGATATAAGTACGTTCTTTCATTTTATGTCTTTAAAAAATTATAAGGAGCAGAATTAGCATTTACCGGGGGCTCCGAACTGTCAGATATTTTACGAGTAGAAAATTGTTATAATAGCTTACGCGCACAATTACAAAATAAGTATCTCAATTAGAATGAAAATTTTGTTACCTACTTATACATCAGATTGTAATAATTACCCTGAACCTAAATAAATTTATATTTAAAGTATTTTTCTATTTTTAATACAAAGTTGTATTTAACTAATACACAGTTTCGAAAATTTCAACAACATAATCATGTAACAAGTATATTTTTTTTTAGCACTAAATGGGAAATTTTAGGTTCAGTTTATACAGATTAACATGAAACATACGTTTTGAAAATTTTGTGAACAAATATTTAGAAGTTTTTGAGATATCGTGCGCGTTATGCACAAAAATGTCATTTGGAGAAAAATGACTTCAAAGTTTCGGAAACACCGCTTCAGCTATTGAGCGGGTATAGATCTAAAATCCAAAACTTTTATTCTTATGAGAATTTAAAGGAAACAATTATATTAAAATGTTCAGAAAATATAGTAGTTTAACATCTAAAAAAATTTAAATTTCGAAAATTTGGAAGCTTTAAGAGTCCTGAGACCCTTTAATTTACTTAAAGAAAACTCAGTTGTGCACTGTTAAAATTTTGCAGCATTCTGGCAGGTCATTTGACCGTTTTTTCCGAAAACGGTTACACAACCGTAATTTTAACACTATTCTGACCATATTATTGGCCATTTTATGGTCAGAATATAGTTAAATTATGGTTATAAAACCGTTTTTGCAAAAAACGGTCGAATGACCTGCCAGAATGCTGCAAAATTTTTATCAGTGTGGTAATTGTATTTGTTTCTTTTTTATATTTTTTTATTGCTATGATTTATTAACAAAAATTATTCACTACTACGTTGTACAAAATTGGCATTAATTCAACAGTTTTTGTAAATAGCAGTAACTTGACCATATTATAAAGCGTTCACATTGCATAGGATAGATTAAAATTATGGTTAAGTGACCATTATTTAGAACAAGAAAGTCAAAAATAATACGTCAAGAATAGATTATGAAACTCTTTCCAGCACATTAAGAATAATTTAACAAAACTGCACCGTTTAACGTTAAATTAGTATGTCTAATTCAACCATATGGAAACACATGACACGTTTGAATACCCAATTTCAGCTGTTCTCATCTACAATCTAAAACATTATCCGTTCTTTGAGCAGCCCTGTATTTGATATATAGATTTGTAAATATTAACTACTTGCATGTCTAAATTTTGTTTAGTTAAATCGTAATTAGTTACATATTATTCACTTGAAATATCCCCCTTCAGCACTTTCCGCTAATAAAGAGAATGGTACGTGAATACTTTTGTGCAGCCCTGTATATGAGATATAGAATTTATATAATACGAGTAAATTGTAAAAAAAAAGTTAAATTAAAAACTGCATGCCGAAATTGAAAATACACTTCCAGCAATTATTACTCAAAAACAGTACTGTAATCGATTTCTTTTGTGTGTCACTGTGATCAAACGACAAATGCTATGAATGCCGTATTTTATCGTAATAAAATTGTAGTAAAATTCAGTGATTTATGTCAGTTTCAATACATTTTAAATACCGTAATGTACAAGCAGACGTATAATACTCTGCAAACGGCTTTTCACCATATACCATAATGTAATGGAATTATTTTGGGTGCCCCTGTAAATGAAATATTATTCCCACATACTAAATATATAATGCGAAACATAGCTAGATTAACCTAAATAAGGTTTATGAATTGCATGAAAATCGGAGAATATTTACGTAAATTAGAGCGTGGATAGTCGAGCAGACAAACCGAGTGCATAAACACTTTTCAACTTGGTTGGACAGTGTTAAAAGTGGTCGAATGGCTAGGCAGTTTTCTGCAGTGCAGTCTTTCAATGCAGTCTTTGCAGTGTAGTGATCCCAAAATATTTTCTGCAATGTTTAAATAGCGTACAGTGTATAAATTTCATGACCTTAAATTCTCCCAGAGTGAATTTTTCAGAGTCTATGGATAATCTGCAATTCCATCCTTCAGATTTTTTCCAAAAGAAATTAACATTCTTGCGTGAATTTAAATTATATTTAAATTATTATTTTCCTGATTTGTTTCACAACCATCCTTGATTAACTTCTTTTATACATGCTATAAAAAGATAATCGAAAAGACGCTGAATTAAAAAAAAAATACATTTTATTTAAAAGTAATACATACATGATTGAATTTACAAGCTTGCGCTGAGCTGAAAAAGTGACTTTTCTCTGAAATAAGGAGAATTAATATTATCATAGGAAATGTTCAAGTTTCAACGCTTTTATGCTGATAGGAGCATGTTTTACCCTATTTGGGGAAGTTTTTCTCAATGATCGAAACAATTATTTGTTGAATCTCGTGTTGAATGTTTTAATTCATCGATAATTGACTGCAACATCTTATAATTGCAACCACCATATTATCAGTACTAAGGATAGCGGGGAATCCATTTTTTAATAGTGGACGCTTCTCGTTTCTTAATTTTTTGTTACCAAATGGTAAACTGTTGTCTTGTTTCGCTCAAGAACAGTTAGATATATCTCTTTAAATTCTTGAAAGATTTTTATGAATGATTGTGTTGTGAAATAATGCTGAATCAAAAAAAAAAAAAAAAAAAAAAAAAAATCTTGCTTCGGAAAATTTCTTTTCCATCAGTTTCAAACACACAATGATAAATACGAGGGAAATCAGTAAGTAGGTTAAAAACCGATATAAAGAATCATAAATTAGTAGTAATTTTTTTCCCAAATATGACAATAGGGGCAGCACAATCAATCTGTAAGATGTTACTTTCGAATTTATGAGACAACATTTGTAGCAGATGAACAGCTGCATTTGGAAGTATCTGCTGTGCTTGAGTAGTGTTCGAGGACGTGCTTGAAGTGTTTTAGTGGTAACTTCTTCAACATCCACCTTACAGCCATGGACTTTGTTCAAAGCGATTATCACTTGCTTGGTCTGCTGAAATTGCATCTGAGCAGCAAACGTTTCGCAATACAGACATTGAATATCAGGTATATAGTTGACTCAGAGAGCAGTGCAAAGACCTTTATGCAGCACGTACAGAACATGCATAAAGAGATGGGAGAAATGTATCAATGTAAATAGCGATTATATAGAAAAATAATCATTCTTTTCAAAAATGCATACCTTTTTTTTTTTTTTTTACTTTTGTAATTACTAACATTTTTTTCATTTTTTAAGCAATTGTAATACAAATTACAAAAAAAAAAAAAAAAAATCTTACAAGTTTTTTATCTCTTCTTTATTTTTTTATTTTAAATAAACATGGGGCCGTTCGTCTAAAGAAAAAAAGCATAAACAAAAATAAGAAAGCAAGGAATCAGATTGATGAGAAACTATAACGCTGCTTTAAGGCGACAGTGGACGTTCAAAATCGCAAAAAACATTAAAAAATCAATTTTTTGTTTTTTGGTCGAAAATGTTCTGGCACTCTTCTACTTTCAAATAAAAAAAAATTATTCAAATCCGATAATTTTTTGCAGAGATACAGCTGTTTTCTAACGTAATCAATCGTTAATCTACACTTAAAATAAGACTTTAAAGCCAGTATTCTCAAAATGAGAATTTTCGCCAAACGAGTAAGTTCAAAATGCTCCATGCGTCTTAATTTTATACCAATTTTCATAATACTTAGTAATATTGTTGTTGATATACTTTATTACAAAACTTGCTATTAATATGTGTACATTATTTCATAAAAAGGTAAAAAAGTAATATTTTATCATTAAATTTTATTCGAAATGATCAATAGTATATGTTTATATTTTTTTTCTGCCAAGGTACTGAGTATAATTTTAAAATGTATACCAATTTTTCATATAATATCATAAAGCTATCCTTAAAAAAAATTACAAGTTTCTAAAACAAAATTTAATGCGCATGGAGCATTTTTAATTTGTATCACTAATTAGCATATTATTAATTAATTACTCATTATCATATTAATATTTTTTAATGAAATTAAGAAATTTTCTTAATTATTGCACAAATCATATGTGTATTAAATTTCAAAAACATTGAGCAAAAACTGTAGAAAATGTTTTTGAACGTCCACTGTCGCCTTAATTCACAAAAAGAATTTAACTTAAAGAGCCCTTCCGACCTGTACGAGGATTAAAAGTTATGCTCCCTATATCTAGGATTCAGTATTTTAGCGAATTTTACTCATGAACACGCAACTAAAATACGTGGGATCCAATTATTAGAATCATTGCCGTTTTTCATCAATAATGAGTCTAATATACAATTTCGTCATAATAGTTATCTGTAGCTATGTTGTTTTCATTTATGGAGATTTATTTAAGCATATAGAACATTCCCAAATTACAAAACGCATTCTGTATTTTACATTTACTTAAATTAAATCACATAAATTAATAAACGGTCAAGTGGCAGTATTACTCGCGCACAGAAGGGTCCGTATACTAAATATATTAATTAGTAATTGTATTATTACAGAAAATATGATTACTAACAGAATAATAAGACTTTTTAAAAATATATATAGAACGTCGTTTTGGGCATAGCTGCATACAGGGTCAGGAGGGGTAATTATGACCACTTTTTACATTTTCAACATTGTTATTTCTTTGCTTATTTCTATTTGGAAAAGTGCTGTTTTTAGTTCATAGGAAGTAACTTTGATCCTTTAAGAACACATTTTAAAAGTTTTAATTCTCATAGCTGTTTTTTTTTTAAGTTAAAAGTATGTTTATAATTATACCATCAAAAACTGACAATCACATAAGTTTGGGGTAATTAAGACCACTAGTGGGGAAATTATGACCACTATATTTTCTCTTTATACTTGTCAATACACATGTGTTTGGGGTAATTCAGACCCTCTGAAATCCAAAGTGACAAATCCGTTCATGAAAAATTTATAGACTTACTTTCAAAATGCTATTCGGATCTCAAAAGGCTTCAGACTATTGATAAAGAATATCTAAGATGAAATATACATTATCAGGTTAATATCTAAGCTTGAAACGAAATTTTACTACACACTGTTTTCATCAGTATGACAGCGGTCACAATTACCCAATGGTCATAATTACCCCACCTGATCCTACTAGCAAAGTATAAATGGATATACCATGAAGAGTCCAGAGAAATAAGAAGTCTAAATAGAATCAAATATTGCTATTCTGTATAAAAATGTTTTGTTTAATCTTATCCTAATCTGTTTATGTTGAACTGAATTTGGTGCAATTTGATAATCTCAATGCATTTTCCTCATTTAATTGGAAGGTATTAAAATCCAACTCCTTCTAAAACAACAACTAAAATGCACGAAACTAAATAAATCCTCTTTTTCTGTTTTTTTTCTAAATTTAATGAGTAACACTACACCTTATAATAAGCATCTGATACAACTAAATCTCTTGAACTCTTCTTCATCCCTTGATTACAAATGATTTTTTTTTTTTTTTAAATAACCAGATAAATTCTACTAAAATTCAACCTTAATTTAATAACATGTTTATGAAAATTAAATTTTAATTTCATTCCAGGACGGAAGATTAATAAATGAAAATTCTATGAAACTGAGCGAATCTCTTGCGCTCTGTGACGTACGCAGCGTACGTCATGGTATTTTGGTCATTTTTGACAATCACGTACTTCATGATACCAGGCTGATATTTAAATTAGACATTCGGAATTCTCACCAGAAAGGTTTAACTCTTATTTTTGATTTATAGAATGATTGATTTTCCATAAATAAAGTAAAAAAAAAAAAAAAAAAAAAAATCACCAATTACATTTTTGTAGTGTGAATTCAAAATTTCTATAAATCTGCGAGACGCGGCAATACTGGCGGTTAGTGACATACATCCGCTAACAGTGCTAGAGCGCAAGTGGTTAATATACGACTTTAACGTGCCCGTAATTTTTATACAAGCAGTTATTAAAATTTACAGTGCGTCCCAAAAGTTTATAGAAAGCCTTTTTTTTATTTTTAATTTAACAGTTAACTAAACGAGTAAGAAAGACAAATACAATTATGCGAATATATAATGATGAAATAAAAATAATAAAATACTCAAACAACTTTTAACAGTCATAGGTTTAATATAAAAAAACAAAAATAAAAGAATTCTATCCCAAAAATATATAGACAACCGGAGTTAAAAGCTGATTTAAGTATTGGTATCCAAAATTTTCATGTTCCAAGGTTATTTGTGATGCAATAGTTTCTTTAGATAAAAACTTCTGTGTCTAAGTTTCCAATTTATTGCAAAGATGCCTCGCAATGTGAAGTTTTCCAAAAAGGAAATTTTGCAAATCTTTCGTATATGGGGGATGGAAATTTCGGGGATGGAAAGTTGTATACGTTGCAAGAAAAACTGGACGCAACAGGCTTGATATTTACCGAATTCTGTCAAAAGTTGACAATTTTGAAACAAAATCCCGTTCAACCAAAGGAAACAACTAAACGGCAAGGCAGAGAGTTTCTGAGATTAGTTTCCGTCCAGAACCTGACTGTACAGTCAATTTCTAAAGAAGTAAGTTTTCCACTATCAAAATCCACTGTCCATCGACGCTTGCAGATTTTTTTATTAT
Source organism: Maratus speciosus (assembly GCA_963932465.1). Classification (NCBI taxonomy): domain Eukaryota; kingdom Metazoa; phylum Arthropoda; class Arachnida; order Araneae; family Salticidae; genus Maratus; species Maratus speciosus. The sequence goes on from OZ010799.1 coordinate 288,992,484, forward strand.
TATTATCGCAAATTACATTGTTCGCTAAAGTTTACAAAAAGGCATAAAGACGTTCGTCTTCAGTGGGCCCGAAATCGCGTGAATTGGACAGGTGAACGGTTGAGATATTATTTTTAATGATGAAAAGAAGTTTACTTTAGATGGCCCCAATGATTGGGCATATTACTGGCACGATACGTGTCAGGAACAACGAACGTTTTTCAGTAGACATCAAAGAGGGGGTTCACTCATGGTGTGCATAGCATTTTCTTGCAATGAAACAACCGATATTGCTTTCTTTAAAGTTCGTCAATGTTCCGAAGATTACCAGAAAATGCTTGAAGTGCAAATACTTCCATTTGGAAAGTTGCTAGGTTGAGGTAAATGGATAAACCAGCAAGGCGATGGGTCCATTTACCAGTTCAACTCTACAGTGTAGCGGTTTAGACAAAACTAAGTAACTTTAATGCACTGGTCAGGCATAAGTCCTGACCTGAATCCAATGCAGAACCTTTGGGGAAGATTAAATAGAGGCTTATATGCTAATGGGCGTCAATTTGCAATGGTTCAAGCTTCAAAGCTGCAAAATGAACGAAGTTGGGATTTTTTAAAGCCAGAATTTCTTTAAACTCTTGTTTTGAGTATGCCCGGTTGGGTTTTTGAAGTGATTAGAAAAATGACTTAAAAATTTGAACATTAAAGACAAATAAACAATTAAATTTAAAAAATCAAAAAACCCGACTGCGTAAAAAGCGAACTAATTAATTATTTCTCATCGATGTGAAATTATTGTTTTTTTAATTCCAACTGTTAGCTCACACACTCTCTATATCTATCTTATTCAAATTTTCAATCGTTAATAAAATACTTATTATTCATCCAATCAAGCTCAAATAATTTTTTTTAAACTTGTAGTGGACGACGCTTGATGTTAATCCACTATTTTTTAAATATTAATTCATTAATTAAATTGAATTAATCAATTTTCAATAATCGAGAAAGCCCTCTTCTTCATCAAGGCATTTTAAGCTCAAGAGGAAAGAGGAATGGGAGAAAAAAAATTCTCTTGTCGACCTAAGTAGGAATTGACCGAAAATATTTTTTTATATTACTTGTTTATATTACTTACCTATTTTTTAATTTACTTGTATTGACGATTTTTAAGTTGTGTTTAATTGTTAGTTCCTATCTATAAATACTGTTTTGATGAGGTCTATAGATATCTATGATGGTTAGAATTGCAGTAAAGCTAGAGATCTACAATACATACACGACTTCCAGGTTGTATAATATTTTAACGGAGCTTCTGACTGTAAAATATTCAATGAAACATCGTCTTCATTTTGAAAGATCTATCCAATGATATGCCACTCAATAGGGTGCGTAATTTGTTTTTTTCGTCTCGACCGAAATTTTGTAATTTACGGCCGCCATTTTGAATTTATAGTAGCAAAACTCATCCTAAAACCATCGGGCCGTTAAGACGAATTGATAGAGACCTCATTCATTAAAATCCATCCAGCAGTTGGGATATTTCGAGTGTATAAAGAAATCCACATACACAGATACACGTGAAACACATAACCCTTCTTTTCAGTCGTGTAAAAAATGACCATAAACTTTTGGGACAGTATAAACTTTTGGAACAGAATTTATATATAAACTTTTGGGACAGTAAAAGTTAAGTTTTAAATTTTCTCAGAAAGTCGGTGATTGTGTAATATTATTTTTTATAGTATTATTATTGTCTCGATATTATTTATAATTATAAATTGTTTTCAAAATGTTACTCATCTTTTTTCAATTGCAAAATAAAAAAAAAAAAACGTTGTCTATAAACTTTTGGGACGCACTGTATTTTAATGTGAAGAGGTAAAAATATCAACCCTCAATTGAGTTCCTCGAGATAAATTTTTATGATGATGAAAGTGTCCTCTTTTTCTATTGCTAAGTTTTTTTAGAAAGGATTCATATTCTGCTATTTTATGATACTATTAACTTGTTTCTAAAAGACATCATATTATGCGTTAGCAATATTTAATTAGAATAAAACTATTCTTCCATTCATTGAATGAGGTTACATGACAGTGAAGAACCAGGCACACTGATTACGTAACACTCACACTGAACATTTGATACAGGTTTTGTAGCGCAAAAATTGTAGCACTCATAAATAATGATAGAGTAAATTGAGAGCTACAATTTAGTGTAATATGAAATTCATACGATAAACTGATTATAGTAAATACAGCTTTATTTTGTTGTAATGATGACATTGGAAAAATATATGACGATAGCACTTTATTCAAACTAACACTTTCGAGCCCTGATTTAAAAAAATATATATTTTTTTAGGTTTAAAAATTAAAATTAGCTAATATGTTAAAAAACAATTGATATTTATTGAAATGTTGCAACACTGTTTGACTTCCTGATATAGCCTCTTTTATAAAATAATAGAAAATCGCTTTTGAATAATCTCGCATGATCTCCATTTTCCCTTCTTTCAAAATTTATTCTGAGACATGTAAATTGCAATTTTTGTCACAAATTATATTCAGACTACTTAAAGAGTTTAAATTAAAAAAATAACAATGATTTTTTGCGCATATCGTCGATCTATTTTTCAAAAAGTTAACTTTTACCCTCGTATAGCTGCACTACTATCTGCATAAACTAGTATATACCGGCAATGATAAATTAGTCGTCGAGAAACGAAAAAAATGGAAACTTGTGAGGTCATACAATATTTAGTTTATCAAACCTGGTTACAGGCTGACAAATAAACATTTTTTGTTCAAAATCCATAGTCAGAGATCTATCTGTTTTTTTATTTATTAATTAATTACTTAATTCCATAAAAATCAATTTTAATGCAATTCATTCTCTAACTAAAAAAGTACACTTACTAAAGAAGTATCGCTGTTCTGAAAAACGTAAACTTGAAATGTGACAACAATTGGCAATCTCAGAATCATAGTATCAGAGTCAGATGATTTATCGTTACATAAAATCTGTAACTAAACAAAATAGGCCTCTGAATCGACCTATTTTAATAACTGTGAATTTAAGAAATTATAGAAATGCGTATATATTACAAAACTGTTGTTGCACAAATTAAAAATAGAAATATATTCATTTCAAAGTACTTTAAACCTGTACGTAACCCGGAGCTCTTACAAACTGTAATATTTTTCTTATTTTATATCATTGCTCTTACTATAAATGTTGTTAAAGTTATTTCTAATGTATGACTATGGTTTAAATGGAATTTGTAAAGAAAAATAATGTACTAATTTAATATTCTACCCAATGATAAAAATATTTCCAAAATATCTACTAAATGTTATGATAACAGTATATGAATTCCTGAGGTTTATTCATGCAATATTTTAACGACTATATTTTTTTTTTCACTAATGTCAGCTTGTTTGGTGTTGATTGGGTGAATCTTCTTCTATGTGAGGTTCATTAAGCAAACATAGTTGTATCTTTTTTTTTTTTGTCGTATCTTTAGTATCATAGTTGTATCTTTTCTATTACTTTTTTTTTGACACGCCGTCTTGTTACTTAGACACTTCACAACGATTTCTCTTCCAGAATTTCTTATTATACACATAATAGAGTGAAAAAGCTCTGCCAAATTTTGAATAGATAGCGATACTTGTTTATGAAATACATATTGCTGATGTATCATGCTGATAATACATGTAGTTTGTTTTTATGGCTGCATCATTTTACGCAAATGCCTTCTTTATTATCATATCCTACCTCTTATCAATAATTTATGGGATAGCTAAAATTATTTAAGCAATTTTTGGATGCGTCTTGATTATAAAATCAACTAACTTATCTTTAGGTATTGCTGGGAAACAACGATTAAAAATTTAAAAATATCGAAAATAAATTCAGTGTAGTTAAGTGAAAAGGCTTACAAAATAAATACATACTAAACTGTTCTAACTGATACTATGAGTCACCCGAATTAAAATATAATGCAACATGAGTGAAAGTATGAAAATGTATAATGCTTATTAAAAATAAATTTGTTTCTCTTGAAAATTTAAATCTATATATATAAAATAAGAGATGTCTGTCTGCCTGCCTGACCGCGGAAAGCTCCGAAATTATAACACCTAGACCTCTGAGATTTTTGTCATGTGTAGATGCTGTTATCGGAAAGTGTACTTCGCCGCCGGATTTTAAAATTTCAATTTAGATATTTAAAAAAAAATTAAAACGTAATTAAAACGTTATGTGTTAGAGGCTATTTACAGATCAAAGCCAATCCGCTGCAATAAAACGTTATGGGTTTCAGGCTATTTGCAGCTCTAAGCCAATCCGCGGCAAAGAAGAAACCAGCCAATGAGAGCAGGTGGTAAATATGAGATACAGCGCACAGCGGCTGCATTTTCTAGCCTAACTGTAGCGGGAAATTGCACTGTATATTTTTCATGCTTTTTTTATTTTGTTACTATAAGATTTAATCTTATTGACATTATTTTATAATGTTTATAAGAAGTGATATAATACAATTCACGTAAGTTACTTTAAATTGTATTCGTTCTTCGTATTAATATCTATTTACATACGCGTAATCGCCCAAGAATGAAAAAGTATAATGTTTCTTGAACTTTCTGGGATCTTAAAGTAATTTTTTTTTTCAAATTTGCTGATTATTTTTTTTTTCAAATTTGCTGAATCAACGCTTCACTGAATGTTTTCATTTCTTAGTAAAAATAGAACTGTACATTTTATAGTAAAGTGTAAGATGAAAACTGTACTTTCTATGAAATGGAAACATTCAGTAAATAATTTCCGTTCTCGGGTGATTAAGAGTTCGGGTGTATGTTGTCATGGCCCAAGAATAGGAATAAAACAAATATTTCTTTTCAGGGGAAATGAATGAAGTTATTTGGGTTTTTCTTTTATCTTTTTTTTCCACTTCCCCATATATTATGAGTTTCATAACAAATCCCAATGAAAACATATTTTTTACACTTTACTGAGTGTTTTCATTTCTTATCAAAGTCATGATATGTAACAAGCACAGGGATCTGTTTAGGAAAAATTGGGTTCTTTAAAGGACCCCTCACAAAATTTTTCATTTCAAAACAGGACCCCTCACAACATTTTTCATGTCAAAACTGGACCCGGCACAAATTTTTTCAAATCAAAGCAGGACCCTTCACAAAACTTTTCACCTTAAAAAAAGGACCCTTCACAAAATTGTCATAAAAGTAGGCTTTTTACAAACTTTTTCACCTGAAAACTAAACGTTTCACATATTTGCTGAATCAACGCTTCACTGAATGTTTTCTTTTCATTTCTTAGCAAAAGTATAAGATGTATGTTTTGATTTTAAGATTTGTTATTGAACTTTGTTTCATTTAAGGAGGTTCGGTACATACCTATTTTAAAATAATTTTTATTTATTGAGTTACTATTTTGAAATTTTTTGTGATGCTTAACCATAACATGATAAAACTTATTAATCGGTATAACTCGAAATGTTATATGTAGAATTTAAACATTTTTTCATTTAAATAAACAAAAATATAAGTTTTAATTTTGATTCTGCATTTTTAAAATTGTTATTGAACTCAGTTTGCTTCATATACAAATATTCAATGTTTTCATTTATTATTGTTGACATTTTTGGGCGATGACAACATACATTTTATACCTGACTGCATATCCATTGTTGGACGATTATTCTGAAACTCCAAATTTGTCTAATCGCCCCAAGAATCGAATGTTTTTTTTTAAACATTCAGTAAATAATTTCCGTTCTTGGGCGATTAAGAGTTCATTCATGTGCGATTCTTATGAAACTCCATGTCACAAAATGCACATCTTAACTATTTTACGCACTCAGAATTTTCCATTTTCAGTTCTTTTCCTTTTGTTAATCTTTTCTCCCCACTTTTCCACTGATAAGAAATCGTAATGAAAACATATCTTGCACTTTACTGAATGTTTTCATAGTGTCAGGTCCAGTAGCAGAAAATTCAAGATGGGAGACAGGCGTCAGAGATTTTCTTATCTCTTTTGCAGATTATTTTTCCATCAAACCTTTTATTATTTCACTTTACAATTATGTTTAGCTCTTTATTACTTCATACAAAACTAAGATTATTATCTATAAAAATTAATAAAATGCTTAAAGACATTGCAGGTAAGTGGTCGTTTGATTAATTAATGCTTCAATTGTAAAATATTTTACCAGCAGATTATTTTCTGCCACTGAAGTATCTGTCACAGACACTTGGAGAATTTTCTGCAACTGTGGTGCCAGGCATAGCAGTTTAAAGTTTAGGTATAATTCAGTGAAGAGAAATTATGATTTTTTTTTGTTGTTGTTCTGTCGCCATTTATCAAAGTTCCCGACATTTCTCAGCGACAGATTGGAAAAATTCAGCGTGTGCTTCTGCACTCTTTTGTCAAAATTTGCTATACATTTCCGCGATCTTTTGATAAAATTTGCAATTTATTCCCTCGACTGTTTATCGAATTTTGTGTTTTATTTTTATAGTGATTGTTTTTACAAGATTTTTCATAAAATTCGCGTTTTTTTTTTTTTTTTTTCGACCATTAGCCAAAGTTTAGACAAACTTTGCTATGCGTTTCTGCGATCTTTTGATGAAATGTACAATATCTTTCTTCGCTTACTGAAATTCACGTTTTTTTCAGCAATCGTTTCACAAAATGCACGATCCCCCCCCCCCCCCCAAATCGTTTCACGAAATTTGCAGTTTTTTTTTTCACGATTTTTTTTTAAACGATCAGTGACAAAATTTGTTTTTCTTTTCCGTGGCCATTTGTCAAACTTTCCTATATTTCTCAGCGAAATATTGGCAAAATTTGTAATCTGCACTCTTCAAACAAACTTTGCTATGCGTTTCTGCGATCTTTTGATGAAATTTGCAATATTTTTCTTCGTTTACTGAAATTCACGCTTTTTTTTTTCAGTGATCGTTTCACAAAATGCACAATTTTCTCCCCCTCCCCCCCCCCCGCCTCAAATCGTTTCATGAAATTTGCATTTTTTTTTTTTTCAACGATCAGTGACAAAATTTGTTTTTCTTTTCCGTGGACATTTGTCGAAGTTTCCGATATTTCTCAGCGACATATTGGCAAAATTTGTAATCTGCTCTCTTTAGACAAACTTTGCTATGCGTTTTTGCGATCTTTTGATGAAATTTGCAATATTTTTCTTCGTTTACTGAAATTCACGTTTTTTTTTTCAGCGATCGTTTCACAAAATGCACGATTCCCCCCCCCCCCCCAATTCGTTTCATGAAATTTGCATTTTTTTTTTCAACGATCAGTGACAAAATAAAATCTGTGTTTTCTTTTCCGCGGCCATTTGTCGAAGTTCCCGATATTTCTCAGCGACAGATTGGCAAAATTGGCATGTGCTTCTGCACTTTTTTGACGAAATTTGCCATGCATTTCCGCGATCTTTTGATGAAATTTGCAATTTTATTTTCGATTGTTTACTGAAATTCGCGGGGTTTTTTTCAACAATCGTATGACGAAATTCACGTTTTTTTTTCAACGATCTATGATGAAATTTGTTATTTTATTTATTTCTTTTTGGTGACTATTTGCCAAAGTTCCCGATATTTCTCAGCGACAGATTGGCAGAATTCAGTGTGCGCTTCGGCAATCTTTTGTCAAAATTTGCTGTACATTTCCGCGATTTTTTGATGAAATTTGCAATATTTTTTTTCGATTGTTTACTGAAATTCGAGGGATTTTTGCAGCGATCGTTTCACAAAATGCATGATTTTTTCCCAAGATTGTTTGGCGAAATTTGCATTTTTTTTTTCAATTATCTGTGATGAATTTGATTTTTTTCTGCGACTATTTGTCGAAGTTCCCGATATTCCTGAGTGACAGATTGGCAAAATTCAACATGTGGTTCTGCGATCTTTTGATGAAATTTGCAATTTTTTTCTTCGATTGTTTCACAAAATTCATGATTATAATTCCAAGATCGTTGGATGAAATTCTTTTTTTTTTTCTAATGATCACTTCACAATTTTTTTCAACGATCTATGGCAAAATTTGTGACAATTTATCGCATGTTATGTGTTCACCGTTCATGGGTGTCTAAAAATGTAGTCAACAATTTTAACAGGAAGATAGATTATAAATAACGAACACTCAAAATTTTCGCTTTATTGAATTATGCCTAAACTTTACACTGCACTTTCAATGTGAAAACATTCAATAAAGTATAACATATGTTTCATTAGGATGAGAAAATATTAACAAAAGAATAAGAACTGAGTGAAAAATCCTTGAGTTCATGAAATACTTAATATGGTGTGCATTTTGTGATATATTAGGAGTTTTATAAGAATCGCATGTGAATGGACTCTTAATCGCTCAAGAACGGAAATTATTTACTTCATAAAAAGTTCAAGAAACACGTTCCATGCTTGGGCGACTATGCATATGTAAATTGCCATTAACACGAAGAACGAATACAACTGAAATTAACTTACGTGAATGATAAGACTTTAAAATTTTAAAGAAGGTGGGAGAGTTGAATTTCGAGTTTGGAAGGCGGGTGACGATAATTGTCCTTACAACTGTAGCGTTTTCTTCGATGAGTATCCTTTATATGTTGTTTTCTGACAGAGGTCGTTTCAAAGCTTTTGGCCTGTACATTACTAAGCACCCACTCCTCTCCTCTTAACTAATTTTTTCATCAGTAGAGGGTGTTTTAAAATTTTAATTTGTTCATGACTATGGCATACAGTTTTACAAAAATTTATGAATAAAATTTGCATAACATCTCAACAATTTGCAACTGCTTCTCCCCCATTTTCACCCTGTGAGTGGGTACGTATTTCAGACAAAATTGAGTTACATATAAAATCATATAAATTAAAGGTTTCTTTATAAATATTACCACGGACCCGGGCAACGCCGGGCGGGTCAGCTAGTAGGATTTATAAATCTATGGAAATATAACAAAATGTGATATTTAGACTTTACAAAAAAATTTTACGCTAACTAGATAGAACGTAACAGCGAACATTCCTATACTTTTGAAGTGAAATAACAATATTTTTAACCAGAAAAGGTACATAATAAAATGTGTCTTATATATATATATTTAGACATGAATAAAAACAGTAGATTTATATGTTATATTAAAACATTTGCTTCATCCACATACATGATATTTTGCCTAATTGTAACATATTATTCAGAATCCGGGGTGGAAATTATTCTTATGCTACAAAATAAAACTGGATAACTTATCATCGACTAATAAGTTTTAATATTTACATCGTATTTACATGTTACTATTTACAAAATAACTCAGTTAATTTAAAATACGGCATAGCTCAAATGCCTTGTCGGCAACCACTTTGTAAACATTCTTCTCTCTTGTAAAATCTAATTTACTCAGCTTGTCAGTTCTTTTGAAGGAAAAGAAAAAAAAGAAAAGGAGAACAAATATGATGGAGTGCGTATTGTTCGAGCGTTACACTCTTCCCCTCACACTGCATTACTGGTCCCTCAGATGCAGTGTGCATTTCCTGGGTGGATTTCTTCGAGATGCTTTCTGGTGCCTAAAATCCTCTATGTTTCTCGTGTTTTGTGATCTTTTCGTAAATGTTTGCTGGCTGGGCGTCTGACGTTTCCCGGGTCTGTCTCTAGGACGAATAAAGCCTTTAGAACCTCCACCATCATCTTGCGTGTAAGGACACAAAGCTGATATATGATAATTTCCAAAGGGAGAAAATGAGTTTTCTTTAGTGGCAATGGTATAAGAAGTAGGAGATCTTTGTTTTCCATAGTACCCATTATCCTTTCTGTAACTGCCAGACCTATAATCCAATTTGTATTTATCCTGATCATTAGTTCTAAGATCATTTCCATATCTCTTTTCGAATTTGCTAGAGGAATCTGCAGTTCGCCATGCACTATACCTGTGTGATGGTTGGGAATTTCTTTGCTCCTGATAGCTACCTCTACCTGATCCGTCGGCCATCATAATTATAATTATTTCGAGCATGATAGTAGCCTCTATTTTTGTACCTAGGTGTAAGTGAAGCACTTTCTAGCGTTTCAGATGCATCATTAGGTTCAACCATATCCGATGAACTATTCACCAAACCTCCACTTTCTGTCATATCTTGAGATATTAAAGAATCTTTAGTCTCAAAATTTTGAGGAATCTCTGATTCATCTTGGTAAGAATTCTCTAAACCAGGTTTCTCATAACTATTTTTATTGTAATTTCCATGGTTAAATGACTGTTTAACATATTTTTGGCCATATCTATTATTGCTTCTGTTAACAATTGGTCTATTAAAATTTCTGTTCTTACCCCTATAATCGAAATTCCTACGGCAATCTTTTGCATAGCCTTTTCTATCATGTGCAGGACTATCAATTTCATCAGATAAAATCATTCCCATCCGTGATCCTGTATCAATATAATGTTTAACTTTAGGTGTAACCTCTTCCCCTAGTTAAAAGCTACTAGTAAATTTTTCAAGCAGTTCATTCAACCTAACTTGTTGCTCTGAAGTGAGATGTCTACCTTCATCTTCTCTAATAAAAACGGTGTCTAATTCAACGGATTTTATCGCTAATTCACTGGGAGGTCTATATGTATCTTCAGCGAATCTATACTTCCACATACATCTATCAGCGAAGAACCATTCTTGATTTACTACATCCAAAACAATATTTGCTTTGCGTAAAAAATCGATTCCTAAAATTGTACGATTATTTCTGGCATTCGGCAGAGCATAAAGTGTTGATTTAATGTCGCGACCTTCAATTTTAACATGAACTTATGTTTTATAAACTTCGTTAGTGTTTTGTAGCCCGTCCGCTAAGACTACGATCATTTGAGTTTTTTCAAACTTCACACCTTGGTCTTTTAATAAAGAATACAAAACTTCACCCGCAACGCAATATGTTGCGCCAGTGTCAGCACAAGCTGTGCCAGAGAGACCATTTATGCTTATTTTTACCAATAATGTTGGTGATGTTTGCATATTACATGTACGAAATTCTAGTGATTGAAAGTGCACCGATACGTTTTTCGGAGAACAGGTTGGACACTTGGATTTAATAACTCCCTGGTTTCCACAACCATAGCAACTTAATATTGGTCGATTTAGATTCGAAGGATAATTAATTTTATTTCTCTTGGACTCCATTTGATTGCCAATTTTACCAAACTCATTTCTTTTAAAATCTAAAGGCGTTTTGTCAAAGCGATTAGAATTCCCGACCTCACTGATTTTGTTTGATCTCTTTATTTCTACTTTGTGTGACCTCACATTATCATATAAATCTAACTTTTCAGCTAATTCAACAGGATCTGTTAAATTCTCCCATTGGTCTAAATAATGTTCTTTGCAATCAGGGGAAACCTTTTTCTTTAATTGGTCAGCAATAATTAATTCCGATAATTTTTCAAAGGAATTTATATTTAATTCGGATAGCCATCCCTCAAAATAGCTTCTAATTTCAAAATAATATTCTTTCCGGCTAATATCGGTTCGCTTTGGATGTCGACTAAACAAAACTTTAAACCTTTCAGCAGTTAACTTGAACCTCTGCAACAATATATGTTTAATATAAGAATAATCCTCAAATTTTTCTTCCGGTTCACGCGCTATTAATTTACCGATTTTATTTGGAAGGACTCCAATTAAATACGTAATCCACAGTTCTTTAGAAACCTTTAAAAGTTTCATTTGCCTCTCAAAAGTTATTAAAAAAAAATTCATATCATCCTTTTCAGGATTGAAATCGGGTAAAACCTTTTTCAAGTCAACGCGGATTGAAGAAGTTTCTAGAGGGTTGCTGGTATTTGCAACAACATCTCTTGTTCCTGCTTCTAACCTGAGCTTCTGTAGCTCAAATTCTCTTTCTTCGGCTAAATGTTTCTCTTCCCCAAGAGTCTTTCTTTCTTCTACGATATTTTCAAAAATTCCCTGTACAAAATCTACGTTATCTTTAAATGCCTCATTATTTACAATTTTATCACGTAATTCGAGGACTTTATCATCGCTACTTACTTCTACTTTTAATTCTGAAGCTAATGTGATTAAATCAATTTTCTTACCCTTTGAAAGAAACGCCATCATTTGAACTAAATATGTTTTAGCTAACTTCAAACTTAATTCGTGTTACGAATAACTCTTAGCAAAATACGTAATTTTTAACATACATAGAACATAAATAACATACAATATCTTTCAAAACTCAATATAATGACACCAACTATTTGCCTTTTTTTTTTTTTTTTTTTTTTTTTTTTTTTTTTTTTTTACACAATAATATCAATCATATAATAATAGATAATGTGCATGTTGGTAAACAAATGAGCTTGTGTCTAGACAACTCAACTTGTGGTTGGCAGAAACGAGGCATTTAAACGCGTGTTTATATGTGAAACTCCATAGCAATCTATCATATGTACTGAAAAACAAATGAATTTTTATCTGTATATGCACAGAACTTACGTTTTGTTGTGAAACAAGATAATTGAGAGATACTGGGGTTTATTAGGGATAATAATAGACAATATACTAGATGATCCATATGTTATTTCCAACTGGAAAGCAGATATGGCTCTTTGGCCATAGGTTTCATTTTATTTAACGGATAACTATTTTTTTTAATTCCATGAGAAGAATACAAGAACTCAAGAAGTGTTTCTACTTGTTGTAGCGGGTAAGAAAAATGTTTTAGGTTTTATAATTATACCAGAAAGCCACCGTTTTATTTATATATCTTATTTTTTTTCAACCTGTACGTCTAGTAAGATGCTTGAACTAATCTGAAAATGTTTACGAATTTCGTTATATTAAGATTAAAATGACATTTATGACTGCTTATTTCCTGATACACTTTTAAAATCATTCTAATGCATGAAATTGGCAAGTTTCCTTACAAATATATATACTAATGAAAGATTCAGAAATAGAGGAGAAGGGGACATATTTTTGCATTACATTTTCAATCTATAACTATGAGGGTCAATAGCCTTTATTACTTCAGCCAAATTTGAACTTTCCATGTTACATAGTTGACAAGACAAAGAGCTTTGAGAGACAGAAACACAAGTGAACACACTTGAAATATTCTTGTGTATTTCTTTTTTAGACTTTTGAAGAGTAAAATTCATATTTTCTGTCTAAAACCCCAATTCTAAAAAATTGCTAATGCATTTATTTAGAAATTAGCATGAAATAAAAATTTTACTTGGAGCAGGTTTATTTAAGTTCATTCAAATTTGCGTAATAAATTATACATATATATTTTTTCTATTTGCAAATTAAGTTAAACACATTGTTACTATCTAAATTATAAAGCATGTCTGTGAGTAATGCTGATACATATCAACAGTGGTAACAATTTAAGCAATTCATTTCTCCTTTTCTTTTAACAAATGGTACTTTTCGATTAGCCAGGTACCAGTGTTATACATACATATATGTGTGTAAATATACAATATATGTATATATAACACTGGTGCCCGGCTAACCGAAAAGTACCAAGATAATCATGACATATTTTCACTTTCACACCATCAAATAAGGTAAAAAATGCAATAAGTTAAAATTGTATTTCAATTTACTGATTTTTAAAGCACAATTCTTTTAAAAATCAATCTCCATCATATGCAGCTGGATTTAACTCATTTGGACTTTTCCATACCAATAGAAGAAAATTTCAGTTATCAAGATTTTGTATATTACATCTAAAAAATCTTAAATTAAAGTTTCACAACTAATTCTGAAGCACAAACTACTGATGTTTTAAACAATTTTTTACAAATTATTAAACCTAAAATATTTATTTCATGGTTAGTAATTGCTTCATATCTCTATATTTAATAATGAGTTATTTTTTATATGCTAAACATTTTGTAAATACAGTAGAACCTCTTTTATCTGAAACTCTTTTAACCGAAATCCATTTTTAAAACTTTTTTTTTTACTATCACATTCCTTGTGTGCAAAATCCATTTTGAAAACTTTTTTTTTTTTTTAACTATTATATTCTTTGTGAGCAAGCGGTCCTTTCTGAACTACGAGCAGACTTAGATAAAATGTAAAACTGTCTGCGAACTCTAATAATTTCTTAAAAGTTTTCTGCAAAAAAACGCTGTGCCCTTCCCGAGTCCTATATCGCCGTTAACAGCAAAAATGAACAGTTATATGCGAGTGGAGTGCCACTAAGTGACACCACTAAAAGAAAAATATTACCCCCCCCCCCCCCCCCCATTTACAAGCATTATTAAAACTCAGTCAAGAAATGTAGTATTGAATGGTATGTTTAATACAGACAACTAATGAATGAAAGAAAAGCTAATGAAAATGAAAAAAATATATATATTTATTATAATGTGAAATATTTTAATCATTAACTGATATAAAGATATCAATTTATGATTGCTCAACAAAGCTGTTATTTTATTAATCTATAAAATAACTGAAATACGAATAAATGAATGTTAAAATAAAAAAGTTATTAGTCCATGAATGGAAGAGATGAACTCTTACTCATCAGTTTATCTACTGTTTTTGAGACAAACCAGTCCTTAATATTGTGACTCCTTTTTTAAAAATTTTAAAAACTTTTTTTCTCCAGTTTAAAAATAGTCTGCAGACCTTCTCAAGTGTCTGCGACGTGCATCTTACCAATTCTCCGCCTGCGGTCTTAATAATTTTTTTTTAGAAAGAAATTTATAAAATAAACCCCATCAAAACTGTCTGCAAACTTTGAAAATTTTCTGCGGACGGCATTCACGTGTTCATCTATATTATCTGACTCTGACTACGAGTACATATAAATATTTTTTATCCCTTTTCTTAGAGTTTCTTTGAATTTAACTTGAGCTCCCGCAATCTGCGGAGTGGAACGAAGAAAACGAAAAAGTTAGCATTTCTGAAATTTTTTAAAAGATTTGGCATTGCTGGAGCAGCAGAAAGACTGTGATACTGGTGAACTAATACTATTAAAAAACTCTGTGACTTCAAAGCAAAGGAAATCGAAACTGCGACAAACAAAACATTTTTTAAAACTTTTGTAATGATATATTTGATGTATGTAAAAGGTATTTAATTTCAAAATTAAAATTCAGGTAATTTATTCTTGTTTCTATTTTGCTATTGCTCTATTTTTATTAAGCACTTATTACCATAATAAGAAATATTGCATATATTTCTTCTTAAACTTAAAAATAAGCATTCTCAGTTATCCGAAAATTTCGATTTTCCGAAAGACGGTCGGGCCCAATTACTTCGGATAATCGAGGTTCTACTGGCACATCTTTGGCAGCAGGTTTCATCCATTTTGTTTATTAAATGAAATTTTTAATCTCATCACTCACAGTAAAAATAATGATACCTTTGACATATTTTAATACAAAAATAAAACTTTTATATTTATAAGTAATATATTTGTAACTAATCCAATTTTTAAGGATGATAAATATTTAATAAATTAAAATACTTACTCTCTTAGACTTATTTAAAAATAACAGGGCTACCACAGTCAACTACTTTTTTCTAAATTTTGCTTAGGTTCTTTTAATCATTATTTCTAAACAATAATAATGTACAATTATTTTTAAATAATAGTAGAAGGAAAAAAAAAACAGTTGTCAATGGCAGCCCAGTATTAGCTGAAATAAAAATGGTCACATACACAATAAGAAAGCAACACAATTCAGTTGGTTTGCGGTTTGCCGCTCCATTTATTGAAAAGTACAAATTATGTATATTAAAAATATGCAAGACTATTATTTAATAACATAATCACATTTTGCATACAAAGTTTTCCTCAGACAGTTTTGGGAGGCTGCTGAACACTGTCTGCTCTTTGGTTTAAAACATAGTCACATTACTCATCAAATTAGAATCTTTAATGCATCAAAATTATATGCAGGATTTGCAAGCTTGGTATAACTTCATCAAGAATCCAAGTCGACAAAATGGAATTGCTCCAAGCATCTTGCTTAATTTTTCTACCAGTTTTGATAATCAAAGGATGAAATTTTTAAGATACAAAAATTGATACTGATGCAAACATAGTAAACAAATTAAATAAAATGTACCATTTTGCGTTACTTCTGGTTTCATCACAGTTTAAGGGAGGAAAATGTAATTTTTCTATTTTGTCATAAGTTTGGGGTTTCATGAGCATGAAAATTTACAATTTTCCAATTAGCATGTGTTCTGAAACTCCAAAAAGCTGAGAGAAATTTTAAGAAAAACAAAAGCCAAAATGTCGCTATTACAAGGTACTTTTTAGTGCCATATTATTAAATATATGTAATTAATTAAATAGTACATGTTATTAAATATACAGAATTATTAGTGTGTGGCCCAAGTTCGTTATGTCTTAGATAAAAACTTTCTCTTTTCATAATAAAAAATGTAATTTATCCATGACACAGAAAGATTTTCTAATTATATAAATTTCATTCATTTAATTAGTTTTAGGTAGTGGTGTACCGAGCAGTACTTTGGCCGAGTATCGAGTAGTTGTGTAATAAGAAAAAAAAACACTGATGTGCACATAATGTGAACTTAGGTGTACATATATATCCCTGTGTTTACATATATATAATATACATGTATAGTATATATAAATTAACTAATTAAATTTGAAATTTATTTAGTGCACCTTTTAAAGATAATTTTTGTTAATTCAAATTAGTAGCATTAGAACAGTAGCAAAAAAGGGAGAATTGACACATAACAAGTACAATTATCAACCAAATAAAATTAAAACATTCTTCAAACCTCCAATTTATTCTGATACCTGAAATCTGCCTATCAAAAGTAAAAATTTTTATTGGTTACTGTAATAATTCATTGAATAATGCAAAACATTTCATATTTATTTTGTAACTGTACCTTATTTTCTTTTGATAAAAAAAAAATAAATAAAAAGAGAGATACAAAAAGAAATACAGGCTTTCTTAACAGAAGATTTATGTAAAACTGACACTCCATTTGCATGGTGTGTGTGTGTGTGGGGGGGGGGGGTGCTTTTCCGATCATGTGCAACCTTGCAAAAAATTCTTATGTGCATCTTCAACCACTGTTTATTCTGAATGCATATTTTCAGAAGCAGGCCAAATTTATTGTAGTAAAAGAAATGCCCTGTCTACTGATAATGTAGAACATTTGGTGTTTTTGCACCATAATTTGAAATACAATAAGTATAATTATTAATTTTTTATTACATTTATTGTATTTTCAGTTACTTTATCCAGAATAGTAATAGTCTGTTTTCCTATATATTTAAAACGAACTTATTTGTATAAATGTGAAACTAAATTTTAATCTGGAATTATTTTATGAGAGTTTTTGTTCTTAACTTTTTCTATATTTTGTAGACATATTGTTAAATACCGAGTAAATAGTTTTATGAATTATTGCATATATTATACATTAATATTTGAATAACTTTTTCCAGATCAGTTTTAAATTCATATGCTTAAAAAATGAAATTCTTACAACTACTTTCTGAAATTCTTACAAGTATTTACCGAGTACTTGGTACGGCTCTAGTTTTAGATATACACACCTCGATTTATCTTTCATAACGATTTTTGTAAATGATCCTCTGTTATGCTAGAACTTTCTCAAAGAGTATTCAAAACACTTCTGCAGTTTCAAAGTAAAAATATTCTATCACTGTTAAGTCTGAAGCTGTTAATGACTATGTGAAAAAGTTTAATTATATATGTATTGCTTGCTTTATAATTTGCTTAATAACACTCGCGTCTTGAGTCAGTCATAACTGATTAATTATAAACAATGAAGTTCATAGCAATAAATAGTCTAATTTGAATCGATACAGCTCAAATTGATGAGTAATGTTGAGAATTTCTGAAGGAAGAAACAAGATTTTTGGAATACAGATAGTTATGGTCCAGCCGAATTTTCGCAAAACTCAGACTTTGGGCCAAAAACTAAAATGAATTTTCAGTCGATCACTAATAATTTTATTATGTTAAATAGCTTAATTTATTTTTTAAATATTATTTATTTATTAATACTAGGGGGCTCGGCCCCCTACGAGCTACGCTCGCCAACCCCCGTCCAGACGCCGCAGACTCTAAATGCACGCTAATTTGATCGGCTTTAAAAAGATATCGAAAGATTGAATTATAATTTTAAAAAGTCCTTCCGGCCAGTGCCGGGAGGAAGAGGTAGCTTTCATAATCCTTATTTAAAAAAAGCCAAATTATATCATTCAAACACACGAAGCTCAATTTAGTGGAAACCGAATATAGGAGATTCAATACTAATTTTTATCAATATAATGAATGAGAATTTCGCGAAATTAGTCAGCTTTATCCAAGCTGATTTTCTTTAAAGTAACATATATTTGGCTGCCAAATTCGGCAATTTCTTAAAGTGCCTGTCATTTTAAGACAACATGGTGGATAAGGCTAAGCAGTGAACTTGGTCGAGACCTTAGTAATTGCTGTGCACATACTCACTCACATCGGAATCGGTTAATATATAGGAGTGCTGTCGCATGCAAAAAATCAAATTTTTCAAAATGTCACCCACAATAGAAATTGAAACTGCTATATCTGAGCCATTTTTTAAGGTAAAGACAAACAAAAAATGCTCCTGAATCCTTATATCAAGGTCAAATACTTAAGAAAGAAACCTTTTTCAATTTCTAAATTTTTTGCACCTCACTTTAAATATATATATATATATTAATTTAATGGTCGCCATTTTGAAACAAGAGGGCTGATGAATCTGGCAAGCGAACTTGGTCGAGGTGTTGATGAATACTATCCACATGCCTTCTTACATCGAAATAGGCGAATACGTGTGTTATCGCGTGACAAATACAAGATCGTTTCAAAATGTTAGCCATGCTAGAAATTCAAAGTGCTATAAATCAACCATTTTTTAAGATATAAACAAAAGAACAAATTTTCAGAAACAAAAACTGCTCCGGAATCTTTGTATCAAGGCCAAACACATAAAAAAATCTTTTTCATTTTCCAATTGTTTAATACCTCATTTTGAATTTTAAATTTTATATTTTTTTAAATGGCAACCCTTTTGAAACAAGATGGCGAATGAAGCTGGCCAACGAACTCCGAGACATTGGTATGTACTATGTACAGACCAAGTTACATCCAAATAGGTTCATAATTACGCCTGTTATCGCGTGACAAAAATCAGATCGTTTTAAAATGTCAGCCACAAGAGAAATTCAAAATGCTATTACTCAGCCATTTTTTTTTTAGATATAGACGAAAGAAAAACTGTTCCGGAATCTTTGTATTAAGGTCAAACACATGCAAAAAAAAATCTTTTTCACTTTCCAATTTTTTGGTAACTCATTTAATTTTTTTTATTTTTTAATTTTTTTAAATGGCCGCCATTTTGAAACAAGATGGCGGATGAAGCCGGCCAACGAACTCGGTCGAGATATTTCTATTTACTATGTACGCACCAAGGTACATCCAAGTCGGTTCATAAATACGCCTGTTATTACGTGAGAAAAATCAGGACGTTTCAAAATGTCAGCCACAAGAGAAATCCAAAATGCTATTACTCAGCCATTTTTTTAGATATAGACGAAAGAAAAACTGTTCCGGAATCTTTGTATTAAGGTCAAACACATGCAAAAAAAATCTTTTCCACTTTCCAATTTTTTGGTATCTCATTTAATTTTTTTTATTTTTTTTATTTTTTTAAATGGCCGCCATTTTGAAACAAGATGCCGGATGAAGCCGGCCACCGAACTCGGTCGAGATATTTGTATTTACTATGTACACACCAAGGTACATCCAAGTCGGTTCATAAATACGCCTGTTATTACGTGAGAAAAATCAGGACGTTTCAAAATGTCAGCCACGCTAGAAATTCAAAATGCTATAACTCAGCCATTTTTTAAGATATAGACGAAACAAAAACTTCTCCGAAATCTTTGTATAAAGGTCAAATAGATAAGAAAAAATATTTTTCCATTTTCAATTTTTTGGTACCACATTTCAAATTTTAAATTTTTAAAAAAAATTTAAATGGCCGCCATTTTGAAACAAAATGGCGGATGAAGCTGGCCAACGAACTCGGTCGAGAGATTGGTATGTACTATGTACACACTGAATTACATCGAAATCGGTTCTTAAATACGCCTTTTATCGCGTGACAAATTTCAGGACGTTTCAAAATATCAGCCACGCTAGAAATTCAAAATGCTATAACTCAGCCATTTTTTAAGATATAGACGAAACAAAAACTGATCCGGAATCTTTGTATAAAGGTCAAATACATAAGAAAAAAATATTTTTCCATTTTTAATTTTTTGGTACCACATTTCAAGTTTTAAAATTTTTAAAAAATTTTAAATGGCCGCCATTTTGAAACAAAACGGCGGATGAAGCTGGCCAACGAACTCTGTCGAGACATCGGTATGTACTATGTACACACCGAATTACATCGAAATCGGTTCATAATTACGGGAGTTACAGTGTGACATAGGTCAGATATATATATATATATATATCGGAGGGTGGTTTCGGGGTCTGGGGGTCATGATCGATGAAAATATATCAAAATTTTTTGAAATCGCTTTCCTCCGAACGGCGGCAATAGGTAGCTTTTTTGTAAAGAAAGCTACCTAAAACAGTGGCGATCTCCCTATAAACGAATTTCTATTCATTTCTCTTTGATTGGGGAATTTTAACGCCAAATCCGCTGCGGTACTACTTGATTATCCTGTCGACCAATTTCGCCAAATTATATAAATCGCCAAACCACTCGCCAAATTATACAAATTGATATAATTTTTATTTTAAATAACGAAAGAACAAATAAATCCGTACAACATTAATAAAAACACAAATAAAACGTCGAAATAAAAATAACTTGATGACGTATATACACGTGTAACAACATTTCAAAAGAAGCTAATATAAAAGAAATTAAGTAAAGAGAGTCTTTGTCTCCTGGTATTTTTTAACAAAGCGAAAAGAAAGTTCTTTTAAATGAGACATTTTAAATTAATTCTCAAAATATCAAATAAATGTCTAGCGCAATTTCTAAATTTAAACTTTTTTGCAATATTATTTTGTGTTCATTTTGTGTAATAACTATAATGTGACGTAAATATGACGTAATTTCTCATAAGACATCTAACGCATGTTAATGAATTTATTATTTTACAATATCCTTTCTCTTTTAAAATTCACGTGTATACTTTTTATGACGTAATTTTTAATAAGTTCCTGCTTTTTATACGTAATTATTTAATTCTAATTTGAAAGTTTTTTTTCCTGTTTATAATAGTCACGTGTAAATAAATTTTTAATTTGAAGCAAACATTATTGCTTGCGCTTTTTATACAGTTGGCAACAGTTTAAATTAGTACAATTTTCTGAAATCTGTAAAAAATATCTCTAGAAATGCTGAAAATTTGAATTTAAAATAGAAATAAAACCTGAAAAAATGAGTCAAAATAAAAAAATTAATGCAATCTGCACTCCGGCAAATTCTAACGCATAAAATGATCTAAAAATGATTACACTGCCATGTATAGTTTTTGCTGCTATAAAACTTTTTTGTGGAACGATTTTGTCCAACTTTAGCATTAAATAACTCTTAAAATAATTCTTCGATTTGAAAACTGTCTGCATCAGCGTGTTTATCAAACATTTCTGTATAAAACCACCGATTTTCATATTTTTGTATGCATTATTTTTGTTAATATTAACGCAGAAAGTCCTCCGGTCACAAAAAAATCAAAACCGGCGGCGGCGGCGGTGACAGCGGTAGTTACTTTTTTTTAGAATAGAGAGATTATATTTTATTATAATTATTATTTATATTATTATTATATTTTTAACTTGTTCTCATAAATGAAGTTAAAACAGCAAAAACGAAAATACACCCGCTACACATATGTCTATGGCAAAATATACCCGCATGCAATGTGTTAATTTTAAATTGGAAAGAATGCCACATTTACACATACATTCTACAAATCTGATCATATGGATATTGTTTGTTGCTCAATCAATTATCTGGTATACATACGACCATAACCATTCTAATTAAATGTTTCTGTACTGTATATAATTATGGAACTACAATAAATAAAAGTTGTGTAAATTTATGGAACAAAATCAAAACAAGAAATAATATGCCTACTAAAATGAGTAAAGAAAATCTTCTAAGTGCCCTTTTCCACACCACCTCACATTAAGACCAGAAAACTATTCAATGATGTTTATTAAAGGTCTTAAATGTTTGAGGTAGGGCACACAGCTGCGTTTTTTTTTTACGTGGTATCGCCGGTAGCCATAATCCACAAAAGAAAAAATAAACTTCTGGAACCTTAAAAAAGAAAAAAAAAGTTTACACAACAACATCAAAACTTGGTTTTAATATTAAAAGACATCTTTGAATTTAAAACTTTGTTTTCTGTCTTTCATTTTTGTTCATTGGCAATACCGAAAATTGCTTTATCTGCTAAATTGCCACAGTATTTTTCTTTCACCTGCCTTAGGGTTTGATGATCTTTTCAAATATTTTTTAATAACTCTGATTCTTGGCCTCTCATTGAACTATTTTTTTTTTTTTTTTTGAGAAAGCATAATTGAAAGATATTCATCATTCTTCTTCATCAAATTTACTCTAGTTAGTTCGGTATTTCCAAGGTCATTGGATGTCTCCATTACTAATATATTGGAGCAGAGATGTTCACAGACATTTTGCAACCATTCTATTCTTTATAGTTCCAATGAATACCAGTACAGATTTCATATATACATCGGTTCGTTTCAAATTACGAATTTTTTCTGACGACAATCTGGCAAAAACTTTGTTTCCAAATACCAGTTACATATATATTTAATTCTTTTAAAAAGGAAATAACAATAAATGAAAAAAAGTTTATTTAATAACTATAGAACAAAACAATTTATATAATTAAAATAAAAGTAAATAAACAACGGTACTTCTTAGTTATCCCGTCGACCAAATTACTGTCGTCAAATTGTAAGATTAAATGCCAATAAAACCATTAATTCGACGTTTTATTTGTATTTTTATTAATGTTTTACTAATTTATTTGTTCTTTCGCTATTTAAAATAAAAATTATGTCAATGAGTATAATTTGGCGAAATTGGTCGACGGGATAACTAAGAAGTAGCCTAAACAACAATAGCCGGGTTACCATATCAGGCAAATTACATCAGGCAATTATGACAAGATTTAAGTACCCTGGTGAGTATAGGACATCTATGCCAGATTACCACCCTATATAATTCATTATGGTTACATATGTAATGTATTCATTAGATTTCATATTGTTCATTACTTCTTTACAATATGAGAGGCAGAAGTTTGATTGGAAATTTTCAAGAAAATCTTACTAGCCTGATTTTTTTAATAAAAACCTGCAAAATGCAACATACAGTTGAAAATTGTTACAATAAAACATGCAATTGGAAAAATAGTTAATTATTATGTCTGAAATGCATATTCTTATTTTTTTCTTTAAAATTAAGAATATAGTATATACAAAAGAGGAAAATTTGGTTATAGGATAGAACTTAGTAGTACCATGTTTACATTTCAATCATTTGGAAAGTTGCAAAAATAGCAAACTGGGAAAAAAAAAAAAAAAAAAAAAAAAAAAGTTTCTGAATATCTTCTATAGTTTTTCAGATTGTCTAAAAATTAAACTTGTCCCATCAGAAAAAACATTCTCTAGAGGCGAGTAAAATAATGAATCGCCCAACTCTAGAGTAGAGATTAAGGGTTTAACATAAAAACGATTAAAAATTTATATACACAGTCTAACATGTTGTATGACAAGGAAATTTGTGAAAATGTAGCTTGTGTTTTCCAGAATTTTGAATTGATAGCTTAAATTACTTTAAAACTAAATAAACATTCCTTGAGTATTTTAAATTCTTTTAATACTCTAATAATGTGCATAGAAACAAGACGATCTAGTTAAAATATTTGTAGATGTCATATTTAAAATAAAAATCTCACAAGGAGAAAAGCATTTAATTCCTAAGGGGAATATATATATATGCGATCTGTTATAGCTATTACAGGAAAATGAAGAATTCTTACCAGTTTGAAAACATTTATTATAAATTCTTGAGGCATGAATTGATAACAAGTCTTTTCGTTTAAAAGCTTATCCACTACCTTCACGCAGTTCATGATTTCGAAGCAATTTAAACTCTTTATTACCTCCTATTTCATGTCTATAAGTGCAACCATATGCACTACAACTCATCATCATTTTGTAAAATAGTAGGATAAGCCAAAAAAATAATTATATAAATAATAAAGCCGAAAAATAATAATAAACAGATGCAAAATACATAGAAAACAATACTGAAGCACGCAAATGTTTTGCCAACCGCAAGTTGGGTTGTACTTTTTTATGTCTTCGTGACGTCACATGCACATTATCTATTAAAATAATGCCAAGCACTCATTTATAATAATAACTTCAATGATAAAATAGCTCAGTGCAACTATATAAATGTATAAAATAAAGCAAACGATTTTTATTTTTCAATAATAATTATTAGAATTATTTCTCTTTTGAATATCTTCATTTAATTCAGATACTAAAATACTTGAAGCTGCAGACGACTTTTCGTATTTCGATTCTAAGGAAAATATCATTCAATCTGAATAGAACAATTCCAAAATATTTCGATTCTGGACGAATCAAATACAATTTTCAAAAATCACCAGATTCCGGATGAATCAAAAATACTTTTGTATAAATTTTTGTACTTTAGTATCTAAATTTTCTTATTAAAACAGTTTAACTCAATTTAAAATAATACTTATCTTCATATCTTGCTTCTATTCGTGCCCCACGTTGGGCGCCACTTCTGTAACATATTATTCAGAATCCGGGGTGGAAACTATTCTTATGTTACAAAATAAAACTGGATAACTTATCATCGACTAATAAGTTTTAATATTTACATCGTATTTACATGTTACTATTTACAAAATAACTCAGTTAATTTAAAATACGGCATAGCTCAAATGCCTTGTCGGCAAACACTTTGCAAACATTCTTCTCTCTCGTAAAATCTAATTTATTCAGCTTGTCAGTTCTTTTGAAGGAAAAGAAAAAAAAAGAAAAGGAGAACAAATATGATGGAGTGCGTATTGTTCGAGCGTTACACTATCACTTTTTTGAGAAATCTACTCATATCCTGTTCTTTATATTTAATGTTAATATCTAGAAGTGTAGAGAATAGACACACATTTCGTCGCACAAATGTTCGTAGTTTTCGGGCCATTTTCGTAGTATATTAATTCCTGACGTTTTTTCATATAATACTTTAACGACTACATTTTTTTTTCACTAATGTCAACTTGTTTGGTGTTGATTGCGTGAATCTTCTTCTATGTAAGATTCATTAAGCAAACATAGTTGCATCTCTTATTTATTTATTTTTTTTTGTGTTTGTGACACAGTCTTTTTACTTTAACACTTTACAGATATTACTCATCCAGAATTTCTAATTATGTACATAATAGAGTAAAACAACACTTTCAAATTTCGAATAGACAGCGATTCTTCTTTTATGAAATATATAATGCTGATATATCATGCTGATACTACATATAGTTTGTTTTTATGGCAGCATCATTTTACGTAAATGCCTTCTTTATTATCATATCTTATATTTTATGAATAATTTATGATATAGCTGTAATTATTTAAGAAATTTTTGGATGCCATGGGAGGAGCAAAAGCTGAGAGTTATAGTTTATTTAATAACATCGAAATGTGCAGATTTTTTTTTAATATTTTTAAAAACGCTAACATTAATTATACGTTGTTATACATTATAAACAGATATTATGTATCAATTACCATTGGATTGCAAAAATTAAATATCTTTTTAGGACAATGTTGAATAATATTGTTTTTGTGGTTTTTATTTTATAGCAGCGGTTCATAAAATTTCTTCACCATTATTTTTTTTTTGTGTATTGTGTAACATATTAATTTCATTGAATCGAAATTCTCAAAATCACAGATAGCGACACTCTACGTTTGCTGGAAAATTCTGTGTTTATTTTACACTGATGCATTCATTTCTTTAGGTGTGTGATATAAAAAATAACACTTTAATATTTATAAATAAATAACAAACAGAGTTTAAAGCACCAAAAAAAAAAATCTTTTTGCAGTTTCGGTAGCCGTAGCGTACCGTCAGTGCAACATATGATTGCTCAACTTGGACTTGGACGAGAAACTGGAACACAGTGCCAGGAGACTCTCCATACCTCTAATAGAGCATTGAAATGTGGAACAAGTTAATGTCACAGCCAAACTCTGGTAAGCAGAACACCTGAAACGCGGAAATATGATTGATTGGAAAAGAAAATAGCTGAAATATATGTAGGAGAAACGGATTCAATAATAAAGTTTATTAGCCAATAAAATTGCAGGAAATATTAGGAAACAGCCAATGTAAGAGAAGCAGATTCAAATATAAGGTTTATTAGCCAATAGAATTACGATAGGAAACTTTAGGAAATTGTCACTGTAAGCGGATTATAACATAAAGTTTCTTGGCAATAGAACCTCAGAACATTTTAGAGAACAGCCAATAAGATATTTAATAAATGTAATGTGAAAATATGCAAGTGGAATTTATGAACAAGAGGTTTTTATATACTTTTTCCAACAATCTGACAACGGGGGAATAGCAAAAGCACAATTAACAATATTTTAAAGATTGTCCAATAAATCTATTGGCCAGTAAACTTGATCTTTGAATCAGCTTAAATGGCCCATTTCCTATCATAATGCTATTGGCTAATAAACTTTATCCTAAAATGTACTGTAATTTTTTGGATAACAAATTTATCATTGAATCATTTTCTCCTACATATATTTCAGGAACTATTTTTCTGAGCAATCATATTTTACACTGATGACGTCACGCTACGGCTACCGAAACTAGTTTGTATTAAGAAATAAGTGTTTTGGTGATTTAAACGGTGTTTTTTATTTATTTATATTGTACTGCGCTAAATAATTCCTTATTATGCTTTAATATCTATTGTAATCATTACTGTTTTTTTTTTTCATTCCTTCAGATTAATTAAATTAGTTAAAATCATTAAATATATTTCATTGAATATACTAAATAATCAAATTGATAATATTTTAATTTAAATATTTTCAACATAAGCTCAAGTCATTGTATGTCTTTTCTCTGATTTTCTTAAAGTTTCTCAAAAAGTTTTATTATCGTATTGAATTTTTCTACCACTAAAAGTAAATATTCGATTATGTAAAAAAAAATACAATGGAACTATACCTAGTTGTACAAAAGATAACAAAATACAAAAAAAAAAAAAAAAAAAAAAAAAAAAAACACTTGACGATAACGGTAGATATATTTGTTATACTAAAATTATTAAAAATAATATTTCATTAACTTTATGTATTCATTTGTGCAAGAAATGTTATAAACGGCATGTGCAGCAGAATTACCTTTCATATTTACCATAAACTGAATGGACAGGAAAATGAATTCATTGATGGTTATCAAGGATGTATTAATCCAATATTATAAATAAAAAAAAGAAAAATAAAACTAAAAATCATTATATTAAATCCTTGATGGGTAAGCAGTTTTTTTTCTTCAGTGTTGAATATCTATCAGAATTTATGAATAATTTTATATAAATCTAATAAAAACAAATGGAGTTTTTCATGTACTACATATACAAGTAAAAGTGTATTAAAGTATTTCGATTCATTTTTTTTAATAATAACTACCGTCCTTCAAAGGGTTAGGTTACACTTTTTCATAAAATCAGAATTATTACATATCTTTACAGTTAATCTTCTGATTACCATTATTAATTTTTTTCGTTGAGTTTTTTCCAGAAAATATATTTATTTTTGTATGACTTGTCAATGATGTACGATATTTACTTCACTGGATCGTAATTCGCCCACATTCTTTTCCGACTTTTAAATAATTGCATATTTGCTTTATTCAAGCAACCCCAAATCATTTCCTCAAGTTGTGTGACATCATAAAGAAAAATGCATTTGTAATTATTCTTTCTTCATTCATATCGAATAATTTTGTTTGTACAAACTTCTAACGGTGCTGGAATTGAAATTATACACATTTTGAATTATATATAACGATTTTATGCATCTTTTATTTTACAATAAATGAATTTTTAAATCTTTTTTCTAATTCAAGAATTAATTTAAAAAAAAAAAAAAAAACAAGACGCACACACTACTTTTAATTTTTGATGAAGCACGGCACCAATTTTTTTTTATTATAAATCATTGACTTTTACGTTTTTGCATCAGATTAAAATTACTTTTGCGAATAACCGCAGAATTTTTATAGTTCTTGCATGTTTAAACACGTTAATTTTTATACCTTTGTTTATTTATATTCAAAAGTTAAATTATACGCATGCTATGAATGCATGTATCGTTTCCATTAATATGAACAAAAAATAATAGGAGAAAAAAATCAGTTTACAAAATTAAAAGACAATTTGTTAATTTCTTAAAAAGCAGTTTCCAACATTTCGGGAAAATTACTTATATATTTTTGTCAATGTCCATCTTACATACTGCCGATACATGAGAAGCATTTCTCACTATCTCTGTTAAAAAGATTTACAGATTATAATACAGTTTCTTTTATGAAAAATATTTCGGTTTTCGCTTCATCATATATAGCTTTTTTTTTTTTTTTTTTTTTTTTTGCTTTTAAATTTTAGATTAAATTCCAGTTCACTTTCAATATGAAAATTTACAGAATGCAAAATATAATTTTACATATGTGTGTGCAAATGTCATTTTTAAAAAATGTTCTTTAATAGTAACTGATTCAGAAGTTACATGTATTTGAGAAAATTGCAATGCGGAATTTTATTTAATGACAGCGTATTTCTTATTTTGCGTCACAAAAGTATTATGTACTGCTTTTAAATTATTTAAAAAAATCATAGAACTAAAGAAATTGTGTAAATAATAGATGAATAAACGGATTTTACTCAAATTTACAGGTTTTATTTCGTTTTCACGCCATTCAACATTTATGATTTACCAATAAATAATCTTTAATCATAGTGGGACATCAATCTTTAACCCCGGAATGCTCGCACATATCCAGGATATGAACGATTAACATTTTACCAACAATAAATTCAAACAAAAATCGTCATTTTATTTAATAGTTGACATTGCTCACAAAAATAATTTGAAGACTACTTTTCGAAAATTAGTGGTGAGAAATGAAAAAACCGTGCGGAGCCTGGGTATGACATACCGAGCGCGTGTAACCCCGGGTTAATCCGTAAAGGCGACAACATTCATATTGTTTTTTCCTCACTGTTATAGATAGGGTACACACTTTCGTTATAAGGCCTTTTACTGATGCTTTATGTACTTTTGAGGAGTAAACTAGATATTAAAGATAGTGATAAAATTTTTAAAAAAATCACCTGGTAGAATACCACTGGTACTTTGAATAACACAGATAAATGAGTATGTTACTGGTACAAATTAAAATGTACCATTGACGAACTAAATGCTAAAAACCAATAGCAACTGTTCTTAAATGCATTGCCTTATCCTACATAATCCATTTTATACAATAAAAACGGAGAGAATGGCCTGTATAAGTCCAAGAGGATTTTACCAAAAGCACTCAATGATAGAACGCCGGTGGCATGAGTTAACTCTGAAACTTTCTGATACATTTACGGGCTCAGTTTCAAAAGACAAAATGATTGCACTCTCAAGTCCGACTGTTGAAGTGATTTGTTTTATCTTTTTCCAATTTCTTTTATAAATGATTTACTTATCGAGTTATAAGCGGTTTTTTTTTTTTTTTTTTTTTTTTTTTTTTTTTTTTTTTTTACTTTGAGCATGCTTATTGATTAAATAGCAAGGGCGTTCATAAAATTAATTAAAATTTTATAATAATTATCCTGTATTATACTGAATATACTTCTTTTCGTAAATGTGTATTAAAAAAGTGTGAAATGTTCGTGAAGTTTTTTTGTAAAATGACTGAAAAAATAAAAAGAGGATTCTTTATTATTTCTAATTTTAATACAGCAGGTATCCTTTGAAAGATAAAAATATTTGATCTTCGTCAGAGATTTGTTGAGTGAAATATTTAAACTATTAATACCTTTAAAGTTATGTTTGAAGTTTTTGCCATTTGAATAAAATTTAGATAAGAAATTTAATGAAATGTAAGCGAATAAATTCTCCTAATGTGTTTAAAGAAGAACGTTAATAAGTTTTATGAAGTTTTTTGTTTACATGTGAATTACAGGTTTAAAAATGAAGATGCCACTTAAATTCTGTAAATTAGGACTTCAGTTTTATTGTGTAACACATATTAAATATTACAGTAATCAATTCTAGGACTTTTATTAAAAATACATCATTTTATCAACTAAAGTTTAATCTCAAATGCTTATTTTTTAAATTTTGTAAACATACTAAAATAAGCTTCTACTCTTCATCTCTGTTTTGAATAACTTTCTAGCTTTCGATATAAATTCAAGCCTTCGATATATCTTTAGTATTGCAACACTATATGACAAAAAATTTCGTTCAACATCTTTCTAATAATTTTAAAAACAATTCAGTATTATATTAAAAAGTAATAAGAAATTTAATCAATACATTTCAATGTCAATGTCTTTAGCTACTTTTTTTAGATGTAACAAAATTAATTAATTTAACTACTGTTTAAAAAACGACAAATTTCTGGTTTCATATTTTATATAACACTATGGTTGTGAAAGCCCTATAACACGCAATATAGTCTATACATATCGGTGTACTATGGCGACGTTTCCCGAAAAATCACATTTCTAAAGCGGAGATAACATTTCTGTAACTAACCCCTTCCCCCCCCCCCCCCCCAAAAAAAAAAAAAAAAAAAAAAAACTTATTTCTGCTTTTTAATAAGTTATTTCAATAATTCTTACTTTAACTTAAAAACAAAATAATTTCACATGAATATCTAGTACTATATTAACAGTTAGTAAGAGACTTACTTTTTATGTATTATATAACGTTTTTATCTCTTTAATTATATAAAAAATATATCGAGTTAGTAAAAAACCGGATCCGATTTATTGATTTTACAAACTTACACATAATTAACAAAAAACTTATGTACCACTTTTATTCTTTGATAAAAAAACAAACAAACATGTGTTACTAGGTAATTATCAAACTTTATCTCTTAAGTAATAATCAATTATGCGTCAGATGTTATTGAATAATTATTGCTAAAACTCTCATTACTGATATTTTTTAATCTTCAATTCGAATAAATATATGCTTTCCAGAGGCAAGTTTTAAGATAGATTTGAAACCTTTTTTTTTTTTTTTTTTTGCATATTGAATAAAATTGTTTAATTAATCATTACTCTTAGACGATGTCAACATTAAACAAATAAAATAATTTAACAGAAACAGTTTATAACAGGAATTTTTCACAGAAATTTTAAAATGAATAAATATGAACAATTTAATTTAAATATAAAGTAAGCTTAATTGAATAATAAATACGGGTGTTTATATTTTTAAATTTGATGTTATTTTATTTTTTTTTTCATTTTTCAAAGGATTATTTTAGGTAATGGAATATTTTTCTATAGAATATAACGGTTTTATTTTTAAGCATTATTCATTTTTAAAATGTAACACAAGAGTACACATATATCTAAGTAATATTATTACACATATGTCTGAGTAATAATCAGTTGTAACACGAATGCCTCAGTAATAATTAGATCTTACACAAATGCCTGAGAAATAATAAGATCTTAAACAGATATCTGTGAAATATTCGTAGAAGTATTTTAGTGTAATTCTCTGTTCATAAGAGTAATTCTGCGTAGTGTGCAAAATGTGTTATTTACTACATCACTGCCAATTCGGATATATGCATAGAATTTTCCACAATTACAAACTTGTGTGAGTTTCTGAAAAGATAAAAAATCATTATCTATTAAGCAGATCTATAGAGCAAATTATTATCTATTAAGGAGATCTATTAAGCAGATCTATAAAACACATCTCTTAAGCAGATATAAACATAAATAGAGATAAATTTATACTATATGAGTGTAAATAATTTGACAAGAATATAATTTTACAAATTTCTACTTATAGGTATGTAAAAGTCATTGTAGCATTTAAAAAATCAGTGTAATAAGGCCTGACATAACCCCGGATCAATTCAATGTCATCAAAAATCTCTATTTTCTTTAATTAAAATGTTCTGCATTTAATTTGTTTTCAAAAGAGATGTCTGCATCTATATCATAGAATACGGAATAATTGCACTAATAATCATTTAGAAAATATCATTAAAATGCAGACTCATAAAAAATAATATTGTTTAGACTAAAAAACGATTTTTTTAAATCGCCAAAAAAATAGGGATACTTAAAAAATAATTGTCTGTTCTTTATAGTTAAATTCATTCAATTATGCCATCGCGTTCATGGATGTGTGAGCTGGCGCATTTGTCTTTATTAAATAGCACTTTTCTCTTACAGAACGTCTTCTGAGACTTTTTCTGTTGATTTCTTTGTTCAATCGATCAAATAATGTCGCATAATACTCTCTTGAGCGTATTTTTATTTCTAAAGATAGTAGATAAATATTATACCATCTACAGTAGAGCATCGATTAACCGAACTCCAGTTAACCGAACTTCCAATTATCCGAACAGCCAATTTCTCTCAAAAAATACTTTTTAACCGAACTTCAAATTTATCCGAACAGCTTATTTCTCTCAATTTTTTTTTTAATGAACTACCAATTATTCAAACACTCTATTAGAGATGGATATCAGATTTTAAATGATGATGAGATTGTGGATGATATTCAAGACGAAAAAGAAATTGGAAACGAATGCTCTGAAAATGATCAAGGTCCATCACATAACGAAGCCTTTGAATGTTTGGAAACAGCTATGAAATGGCTCGAACGGCAGAAGAATGCTGTTCCTATTCAACTAACGTATTTAAGAAGAGTTCGAGATATGGCAGCATTGAAAAGAATGTCTTCTTTGAATCAAGCAACAATCGAAAGTTCTGTTGATTAAATTATAATCTCTGGAGTTCACAAAATGATAATAAAGAGTAAGCAAAAAATTAAAAAGACAAAAATCAATTTTTAAACTTGCCAGCATTAACTAGTGCTGTCAGTCTAAAGCGTGGATAAAGTGTAAAGATTTCAGTATAGTCAGGAACATTCGTCAAATTGTCTGTCCATTTATCCGAACTTTTGCTTATCCGAACTAGGGTCGGTCCCGACTTGTTCGGATAATCGGCGCTCTACTGCACATCCAAAAGAATATCGTCTACGACTTTTGCAGCTGATTGTTACGTCTTTGGTCGATTTCGGTTGCTTTATTGTAATAAAGTATAAATAATCGCTTGGAGTCGGTTTAGTTATTTTGCTTAAAAATTACCTGTCTAATCCAATTTAATTTTTAAGCACTGCATTCCTTTATAGAATATTTTGTAGGAAAATATTTCTATACGGGATGCTGCTTAATCAGTAGTTCATTTGATTTAGAGACATTTTTGTACACTTTGAATAACGTGAAAATAGTTTTTTTTTCCTTTCGTTCTTAACCATTTAAATTATAAAATCTGTCAATTCAGAGACTTTAAGAAGCTCCATATAGTGTAATAATGTAATAACATAGGGGCACATGCAAATGAAAATCAATCTTGGTTGAAATATTTACTTCCTTCATGCATCTGCAGCAAACCTATCAAACATGTGACCAGTATAAATGATTTTGTTTTCTTTATTTCAATACACATTAGGATTATTATTTTGATTCACAGAACACATGTACATTTCACAAAATATTGAGGTCGGATCTCTATCTGCGGATTTAATGTATGTTTTCATATTTAAACTCCATATAAAGTGTGCATTATAGAAACTGAAAGACTATGATTTGTTACTTATGTATTTCCGTTTTAGAATATATGAAATTGATAAGTGACATGTATGGAAAAAATGAGATTATTCATTAAATCATTCTATTATTATAAATAGATATTTTTTATTTCTAGAAATTAAAAGTGATAAGTTAGGCCAAGAGAAAAATCATTTTGCCCGTTAACCATTACTGTTTGTACGTATTTTATTTATAGTGCATTTAATCAAAATAAATGTGCATGTGTAGCCAGTAATGTTTTATACATTTTTTTTTAAGTTTTTTAGTATATTTTACTAACCCTACTACTTGAAAAACATTTACATATAATCGTGTGTTAAATGCATTATGTTTATCGCATTTGCTTTGTTAGTGCACATAATCGTCTATTTTAAGAATTTCTATATCATTCAGTAATTCCGAATCCACACTGGAAATCAGCGAAAGTAGAAATGTTATTTATGTAATCACAAAACACCCGCCATCATATACAGCAAAGTATATTCAGAGACTCAATTCTACTATGATGTATGGATTTCTGAAAATAAAACGAAATTCCTTACATGCAGTCATTGGATTTTTTTATAAACCTTTTAACTAATTTATGCCTTTTGTTTTCAAATATTATAGTCTAGGTGCTCATAAAGGACAAATAGGGGAAATTTTTTGGTGTAGTTTTGATATTTGGTGCCTTTATGTTTTGTGGGTCGCTGAACACGAATCTGAAGTTTGCCAACAAAATTTATCCCGGGAAACACGTTTTTTTTGGCAAAAAACGGAATTTTCTTTGTGTTTTTCCAAATAACTTCAAAATTATACATTTTACGTAAAAGTCCTCAATACATAAATTGAAGAAGATAAGATTTCCTACATTTTATGTATTAAAAGTTTTTTTCTCTGATCAATGGTTTAGCCGTGACAACGCCACAAAAATGGGAGTGAGAATAAAAAAATTCAGAGAAAACGGGAATTACGCCGCTGTACGTAGATTTAACACGAAAACTGACCATTTTACACAAACATTGACTATAAATTATACTAAAGATTATATGAATGACGACATTTTACAATGAAGTTGCTGATAATAAATAGGGCGACTCATTATGAATCATTATTTCATTATAAATAAACATGTACATTAGTAAGTACATTTATTTAAAAAACAAAAAAATATTATTTCCGCTTTCTTTTACTTGAGGGTCCCTACTTTTCATCGACATCTACAGCATAGAAAATAGACGTATAGAATTAGTGGGTGTTTTTATTACTACCAACAGTATAAAATAAAAGTTTTTTTAATAAAAAATATTTGATACCTTCTGGCATGACTTTTTCTTGAAATTTTAGTTCAAGTACCATTTTTGTTTTTGTTTTTTTTAATCAAAGACAGCAGAATTTAAGTTAGTCACATAAATAAACTTTTGCACCATTATGCAACGGCAACAAGATTTAAAATGTAACGAAAATGTGAATTTGGTTCAAAATATTTTGTTTATAGAGGAAAATTACAATGAAGAGCACATGAAGTTTTGCAAGAGCGAAATGTTTAAATTTATGACCAATTTGGACAAAAATTGCCAGTTGTATGTAGATATATCGGGACAAAATCATTTAAAATATATTACCTGGCTGCAAATTCTGAGTGGTTACAAAATGGATCCAGACAAATTCTCCAAATTCAGATTTGATGCAATGCAAAACATAATATAGGCATTTTCTCATGATATATTAATCATGATATCTTATGATTCCCTATCTTTACATAAGGTTCCTGTTAGGTTTCCTGTAAGGTTTGTGCAGAAATAAATATGAATATACAACAGAATATGCAACACAGCAATTTTCATTAACGCTGTCGAATGTTTGTCCCGTACCTTAAATTTTAGAAAAAGAAATTTTAGAATTTGTTATAATAATACAAAAATAGTTTTATCACTTTAGCTTCCATACCGTTAAGAATGTATCATTAAAATTATCAAGAAGAACGTAAAATCTGGCGTCAATCAGATTATGGAACATTTTTG
Organism: Maratus speciosus; assembly: GCA_963932465.1. Classification (NCBI taxonomy): domain Eukaryota; kingdom Metazoa; phylum Arthropoda; class Arachnida; order Araneae; family Salticidae; genus Maratus; species Maratus speciosus. Next base: position 289,028,527 of record OZ010799.1, read on the forward strand.
AACGAATTCGGGCTACTATAATAAAACTTCACAGTTTAATAACGTGAAAAACGATGTCTAAGTAATAATTTGTAAAACATATAACACGTTTGAAAACACAATTTCAACCAATATCGAAAAAATAGCTGAAACGTTTGTACATCCCTGTATATGAACTATAGATTTATCATATAATTCACAATATGCTAAAATTTAGAACTGTTAGTGAACGCATAGCACAGTTGAAAATTCCTTGTTAGCAATTTCCGGCAATAAGCGGGTATATAGATGTCTTGTGCAGCCCTATATATGATTTATAGAATTTATACACGCTAAATAGTATGCAATTTTTAAAATTTAAAAAGTGTTCCACAACTGAAAATGCACTTCCATCAATTATTGTTCATACAGAGAAAAATATAACTGATTTATTTTGTGTGTCCCTGTATATGAAAGATCAATGGCACATCATATTCAATAGTAAGCAGCTTATAGAGCACCTCGGAGATATATATCAATTTAAATACTTTTGAAAAGGTGTAACATGAACAAAATACACCACAAACAATTTTTCTCCATAGACCGTAATGTAACATAATTCTTTTTAGTGTCCCTGTAAATGATCGATAAATACTACCCATACCATATTCTATAAGAAATCATCTTGTAGTGCACTTCATAGATATGTATATAAATTTCAAAGTGTTTGAAATTATGAAACATTATTGAAAAAAAAAAAAAAACACAAACGATTTTTCCCCATAGGCCGTAATATAATGAAATACTTTTGAATGTCCCTGTAACGAAATTATGACTGCTACACGCAACATTTTACAATACCTAACATTCAATAGTGAATATCAATAATATTTTTCAATTTCATGGCGATGCGACTATACTGACGCCAAAAATAATTATGGCCAGCTAGAATCGGTAAATCACTCACCGTGCACTGCCGTAATTCCCGTTTTTTCAGAATTTTTTTATTTTCACACCCATTTTTTGCGGCGTTGTCACGGCTAAACCATTGATCAGAGAAAAAACTTTTAATACATAAAATGTAGGAAATTTTATCTTCTTTAATTTATGTTGTGAGGACTTTTGCGTAAACTGCATAATTTTGAAGTTATTTTGAAAAAACAAAGAAAATCCCGTTTTTTTTCCAGTGTTTTGCCAAAATAAAACATGTTTCCCGGGATAAATTTTGTTGGCAAACTTCAGATTCGTGTTCAGCGACCCAAAAAACATAAAGGCACCAAATATCAAAACTACACCAAAACTGTCCCCTATTTTCTACCAAATGACTTGACTATTAAGCTATTTCAACGATAATAGTTACACACACACACACACACAAAATATGTATATAATTCTACAGATATAAAGTTAAAGAAATCTGTATGCTTACTAAAATTTTATCTGCACACTGTACAAAAAAAGATTTAACTCTACAAAACTAGTTCTTGTAAAGATACAGAAATCTGTAGCTTTACAAAATAATCTATTAAAATTACAGAAATCTTACTAAAATTTTATCTGTAACCCGGGTTGCAGTTACATAACAAGTTGTAGACATCCCAGTTTCCTAAAAAAATCATAGTAACCTTACAGATTTTTTGATTTACAGTGCAAACGGGTATCTGTTACATGAATTTTTGTTGTTGAGTTTACATGAAAAGTTCTAGGCATCCCAGTTTCCTAAAAAAATCATTGTAACTTGATAGATTTTTTTTTTTTTTTTTTTTTTTTTTTTTTTTTTTTTTTTTTTTTTTTTACAGTGTAGATGCACAACTCCAAGCCTAACTAATTTTAGAATACATTGTGGTGCTAATGAAATTTATATATCAGCTGGATTAGAATGAATTAATTATGATTAATAATGAAAATTCATTTTTAAGGTTTCGTTCATCTGACGAAACCCTATTCTTCTCGCTCCTCTGTCTGAGTGTCCGTCCGTCTGTCTGTCCGTCACAGAGACCGTTCTCAGAAACTATAATTGTTGGAGACTTGAAATTTTGCATACTAATAGCTGAACACCACACACCATACCACAAATTATAAAATTTTGAAAATGTCGTACATTCAACCCTTTGGGCTCCCAAATGTGTATTTTAAACAATTCTTGCTAAGTGAGTCCCTAATTAGGTTGAAGGCATGACATTTTGCGTAATTATAGCTGGACACCTCAGACCAAACGACAAATCATAAAATGTTGCAAAAGTCGTGCATTTAACCCTTTGGGCTCCCACAAGTGTATTTTAAACAATTCTTTCTAAATGAGCCTCTAATTAGGTTGGAGGCATGAAATTTTGCATACTTATAGCTGAACACCTCACATCAAACGACAAATCATAAAATTTTGAAAAAGTCATACATTTAACCCTTTGGGCTCCCACATGCGTATTTTAAGCAGTTCTTTCTAATTGAGCCCCTTGTTAAATTGGAGACTTGAAATTTTGCATACTTATAGCAGAACACCTGAGGGCAGGCGACAAATCATAAAATCTTGAAAAAGTCTTACGTTTAACCTTTTGAGCTACCACTTATGTATTTTAAGAAATTCTTTTTAAGAGAGCCCTTAATTAAGTTGGAGACATGAATTTTTGCATACGACCTCAGACTTTTCGACTGAATACCTCAGACTACACGACAAATCATAAAATTTAAAAAAAGTCTTACATTATTTACTCCTCCGGGCTCTAACTTGTGTATTTTAAGCAATTTTTCTAACCTCCTTCTTTTTCACCCGGGGTGCACTTTTGCCGACACCGCTTTGACCATTCTTTCATATTATGCACCATAGCCTTACATATTTTCGTTCCACTTTTTACAACCAGGGGCGCCTACTTATCTCGGGTGCTATGGGGCGAATCCCCTCGACTAATATATCTACGGATAGTATGTAAAACGGAGTTTCGTTCGGATAGAGGTTTATTTAGAATAGAGTGCGCCCCTGGTTGCGAAATGTGGAACTAACAGATTTTTCAAAAGGATAAAGTGTTTTGAAAGGAATATTAAACGAAACCCTCTGTTCGATCTGTGATCACACTTACCAACTTGTTTTAATTGCATTACACGTTTTTTTTTTTTTTTTTTTTTTTTTTTTTTTTTTTTTTATCTCAGCTAAAGTTGATGATACTATGAATTGTAAGCATAACATCATTAAATTTAAATACAGGACGCCGTTAAAAGTTTAGGATACATTTCCGCCTATTATTAATAATTGGCGGAAATATATGTTCAGTTTTGAATGCTTTTTATAGTTGCATGATTCATACATAAAAAACTATCGAAACATTTTTTTTAATACGTTAGCATCTATTTATGATAAATTCTGAAAACGTACTTCTTCACCTATGTTGTGCAATCCATAAATTGTTTATTATTATATAGCATTTCATGATATAAAAAAGTAAGCCTTGTCAAAAAAAAAAAAAAAAAAAAAAAAAAAAAAAAAAAATCCGATAGCATTTAATAGTAATTAATCATCTATATGCCTACTATATGCTTTATGTTTGATTTATTTTCATGCTATTATAACAAGTATAAATTGACAAACTAATTGGATTATTAATATGTATACTATATTAAATAAAAAGTGCACATTTCGTTGTCTTTTATTATTTGAAAATTTTTAATCAGCAGTATTTACAATAGCAATTTAGCACTATATTGAAATAAAAAGCCTATTGGGCTAAAATATGTCGCCCTGATTGACACATTCTTTATTTCATGTCACGGAATTGCGCTGAGTCTTTCATTTTCAACTTCAATTTTATCGTCTTTTTATTTTCTGCTATAATCTGTCAACTTCATAAAATTTGAAATTATGGCTTTTCATATTTCATTTTCTGTGAAAAGAAACTCCAACGCCCTTCCTTTAATATTTTTAAACACTTTAGAAGTTCTCAAAAAGTAATACAATTTACTGTTTTGTTCAACATTTCGGCGTTTCTTAAGGGGTCTCAGGACTCTTCATATTGGAAAAAATGAAAAAAAAAAGGCTATTTTCAACATTTAATATCTTAAAATGCATTTGATTTTAAGACACAATTTTAAGTTGGATGAAAGATTATGCTCTTTCATTTCAAATGTGCATCGCAAAATTCAGAATTAGAGTTTACAGGGGGGCTCCAAACTGTCAAACATTTGACGAGCAAAAAATCGGCATAACAGATTACGCGTAGGATTATAAAATAAATTTTGCAGCTACAATGAAAATTTTGGCGCCTACTTATACTTAAAATCGTAATAATTACTTCACACCTAAATAAAATTGTATTTAAAGCATTTTTATATTTTTAATACAAAGTTGTATTTAGCTAATGCGAAATTTAGAAAATTTCAACAATATAATTATATTGTTGAAATTATATTTATTAATCACCTAAAAAAATATTTTTTAGAACAATATAAAGGAAATTTTAGGTCCAGTTTATACAAACTACCGTGAAACATATGTTTTGAAAATTTCTTGAAAAAATATTCAAAAGTTTTTGAAATATCGTGCGCTTTATGCCCAAAAAAAGTCATTTGGAGAAAAATAACTTCAAAGTTTCTGAAACGCCGCTTCAGCTATTGAGCGGGTATAATTTTAAAAGTCATAACTTTTGTCCTAATTACAAAATAAATTTTGCAACTAGAATGAAAATTTTGGCGTCTACTTACACTTAAAATCGTAATTACCCTGAACCCAAATAAATTTGCATTTAAAGCATTTTTATATTTTAATGCAAAGTTGTATTTATCTAATGCAAAATTTAGAAAATTTCAACAATATAATCACCTAAAAAATATTTTTTTAAACAATATAAAGGAAATTTTAGTTCCAGTTTATACAGACTAACATGAAACATATGTTTTGAAAATTTCTTGAAAAATATTCAGAAGTTTTTGAGATATCGTGCGCGTTATGCCCCAAAAAGTCATTTGGAGAAACATGGCTTCAAAGTTTCTGAAACGCCGCTTCAGCTATTGAGCGGATATAATTCTAAAAGTCATAACTTTTGTTCTAATGTGAATTTCAAGGAGACAACTGTATCAAAATGTTCAGAAAATATGAGTTTAACATCTAAAAAAATTTAAATTTCGAAAATTGTATAGCTTAAAAAGTCCTAAGACCCCTAGTACACACATATTTTCTTTACTTCTTTTCTAAAAAATAAGGCATCATACACATTTCAAGGAAAACTTTAGATGAAAACTTATATTACTGCAACAATTCACTGTCATTATCCTGCATAAAGATATATTGACATACATTTCCGTTGAAGCTTATAACGAAATGTAAATCATTTCAGAATAATGACCGTTCTGAAAATAAGTAACAAAGATCTAAATAATGTCAACAATGTAGAATATAAAAAAAAACTGTATTAAACGTTTCATAAAATATTTTTATGGGAAATTTATATAATTTTATGTAGTTACAAAGCGGCTTTAATTTTCCTGAACTAAAAACCTCCAAACCACCAGCCACGTTTAGACTACGGAATTATTTGAACTTGAAGAATACTGAAAATAATGCTTACATTTACGTGTATGAATGAAAATCTATGTTTTTCTTATAAATCAAAATTCCACATTTCGTTACATACATTTCGTTTATACATTTGTTTATTTTAGTTTGTATTTGCAACGAATTGTACATTATATGTTATTCAATAAATGTACTATGCTTTTAAATAAATCCATAATTAACTGCCATCAAATATGCAAAATTTCAATTATCGTACAATCTTCAATGAAGCCAAAACAGTATATTAAAAAGCAGAAAACCAACATTTAAAAATGCACGAATGATACTTGAAAAGTCCTTCCGGCCAGTGCCGGGAGGAAGAGGTAGCTTTCATAATCCTTATTTTAAAAAAGCCAACTTATATCATGCAAACACACGAAGCTCAATTTAGTGGAAACCGAATATAGGAGATTCAATACTAATTTTTATCAATATAATGAATGAGAATTTCGTGAAATTAGTCAGCTTTATCCAAGCTGCTTTTCTTTAAAGTAACTTATATTTGGCTGCCAAATTCGGCAATTTCTTAAAGTGCCTGTCATTTTAAGACAACATGGTGGATGAGGCTAAGAAGTGAACTTGGTCGAGACCTTAGTAATTGCTGTGCACATGCTCACTCACATCGGAATCGGTTAATATATAGGAGTGCTGTCGCATGCAAAAAATCAGATTTTTCAAAATGTCACCCACAATAGAAATTAAAACTGCTATATCTGAGCCATTTTTTAAGGTAAAGACAAACAAAAAATGCTCCTGAATCCTTATATCAAGATCAAATACTTAAGAAAGAAACCTTTTTCAATTTCTAATTTTTTTGCACCTCACTTTAAATATATATATATTTTTTAATTTAATGGCCGCCATTTTGAAACAAGATGGCTGATGAATCTGGCCAGCGAACTTGGTCGAGGTGTTGATGTATACTATCCACATGCCTTCTTACATCGAAATAGGCGAATATGTGTGTTATCGCGTGACAAATACAAGATCGTTTCAAAATGTTAGTCATGCTAGAAATTCAAAGTGCTATAAATCAACCATTTTTTAAGATATCAACAAAAGAACAAATTTTCAGAAACAAAAACTGCTCCGGAATCTTTGTATCAAGGCAAAACACATAAAAAAAATCTTTTTCAGTTTCCAATTTTTTAATACCTCATTTTGAATTTTAAATTTAATTTTTTTTAATGGCAACCCTTTTGAAACAAGATGGCGAATGAAGCTGGCCAACGAACTCGGTCGAGACAGTGGTATGTACTATGTACAGACCAAGATACATCCAAATAGGTTCATAAATACGCCTGTTATCGCGTGACAAAAATCAGGTCGTTTTAAAATGTCAGCCACAAGAGAAATTCAAAATGCTATTACTCAGCCATTTTTTTTTAGATATAGACGAAAGAAAAACTGTCCCGGAATCTTTGTATTAAGGTCAAACACATACAAAAAAAATCTTTTTCATTTTCCAATTTTTTGGTATCTCATTTAAGTTTTTTTATTTTTTTATTTTTTTAAATGGCCGCCATTTTGAAACAAGATGGCGGATGAAGCTGGCCAACGAACCCGGTCGAGACATTGGTATGTACTATGTATAAACGAAGTTACATCCAAATCGGTTCATAAATACGCCTTTTATCGCGTGACAAAATTCAGGACGTTTCAAAATGTCAGCCACGCTAGAAATTCAAAATGCTATAACTCAGCCATTTTTTAAGATATAGCCGAAACAAAAACTGCTCCGAAATCTTTGTATAAAGGCCAAATACATAAGAAAAAAATATTTTTCCATTTTCAATTTTTTGGTACCACATTTCAAATTTTAAATTTTTTAAAAATTTTTAAATGGCCGCCATTTTGAAACAAAATGGCGGATGAATCTGGCCAACGAACTCGGTCGAGAGATTGGTATGTACTATGTACACACCGAGTTACATCCAAATCGGTTCATAAATACGCCTTTTATCGCGTGACAAACTTCAGGACGTTTCAAAATGTCAGCCACGCTAGAAATTCAAAATGCTATAACTCAGCCATTTTGTAAGATATAGACGAAACAAAAACTGCTCCGGAATCTTTGTATAAAGGTCAAATACATAAGAAAAAAATATTTTTCCATTTTTAATTTTTTGGTACCACATTTCAAGTTTTAAATTTTTTTAAAAATTTTAAATGGCCGCCATTTTGAAACAAAACGGCGGATGAAGCTGGCCAACGAACTCGGTCGAGACATTGGTATGTACTATGTACACACCGAATTACATCGAAATCGGTTCATAATTACGGGAGTTACAGTGTGACATAGGTCAGATATATATATATATATATATATATATATATCAATTTTGAACGGAGGGTGGTTTCGGGGTCTGGGGGTCATGATCGATGAAAATATACCAAAATTTTTTGAAATCGCTTTCCTCCGAACGGCTGCAATAGGTAGCTTTTTTGTAAAGAAAGCTACCTAAAAGCAGAAACAGCTGTTTCGAATCTACTAGCGAGTTTCTTCTTCAGTGTAAGATAGGGAAAAAGAACACTGTGCTAGAAAAAAGAAAAGCTGAGCAAACTGACAGAGAGGCGCCGGCTTATATACCCGATACGGGTAGCGAATGCGCCAAAAACATCTAATGCGACAGAAGCAGGTGAAACGACTGAGTGGACAAGTAGAGACATCTACCGGAGAACGAGAAAAAAGAAACCAAAAAGAGGAAATTAAATTAATGCTTTCCAAATACTTCGAAAATCAAGAGTGCTAGATAAGTCACTGACTAAAGAGAGATAATTTTTAATGATATGGTAAGCTTCCCAAAAATCAAGGTCAAGGTTAGTAGAACATTTCTGGATAATGATGGATGAGGAAAAATTGAACCTATGTTGAAAACACCAACAATATTGAGCAATAGAAGAACTTTTAAGTTCCTGATTTTTAACATAACCTTCATGCTCTTTTAAACGAAACGTGTTAAGAGCACGTTTAGTCTGCCAAATATAAGATAGACCACACTGGCAAGAGATTTGGTAAATACCGCAGTTATCAGTTTTGCTTTTATCTAGCACGCTGTGTCTTGTTCTATGTTGCACTAAAGAAGAATCTCGCTATTAGATTCGAAACAGCTGTTTGCTGCTTTTCACGCATTATTTGTGCATTTTTAAACGTTGGTTTTCTGCTTTTTAACATACCTGCACAAAAGCTTTAATTGCTATTTTAAAACATTATATTTTTCAGTTTAAAAAAATAGAACTTAACTGTTATAGTTTGATGCATTTTAACACTTAAACATAGTTTTCGTTTACTTATAATTCATTTTTAGGACATTTGCAGAGAATAATCTATGTTAGATTATAAATGCTTTTAGAAAAAAATATGAAAACAAGTTGTAACTCTTTATAAAACATCCCTTTGCCAAAAGCAATAAGTATATTTTTAATATTTGTGAAAAACATTTAATAAAATAAAAAAAGTATTTTACTGAATCAAAATTTTAAAGAATTTTTAACATAATTATTATTAAGTTTTAGTATTTGAAGTTGAAACAAATAAAAAATTGAATATTCGTTTGTTTTAAGTAATTTACAACTTCCGTGCATTCTACTGTAAATAGATGTTACAGCTGAATGTGTTATGCAAATGCTTAAGTATAGCTTTGTTGTATTTACTTAATATTGTGGTGTAGATTGCATCAAGATTCTGAACTGAAATCATTTTATAATTTATCATTATTTATAAATCAAATCATTATTTTATTACTTTCTACATTTCAGTTTCTCTAAACTTGCATAATACTTAATACGTGACAAAAAAAAAAAAAAAAAAAAAAAAATCTTCTGTTTACTTTAAACTCATTTCTTCAAAAAATTATTAAAAATTCAATCTCTAAAAATAAATACTATTTACGAACTAAAATTGTTTTGGAGAGAAAGCAACCGATAGCTTTCCCAATGCTTTTCTTTTAAAAAAGAAATATAATAATTAAATCAAAGAAAATCGTTGTTTTGTCATTTGTAATGTAAAAAAATAATAATTAAAATTCATAACATGATTAAGTTGAAATTTCCTTAACAATAGAAACTTTGGGAGATAATCAGTTATTCGTGTTTGAACTTTCAGTAAAACTGCTTTAAGCTTATTTAAAGGAATTTGTTAGACAACTATATGTAGATACTATTTAAGTAAAATATATACTATAGGTATATATGTATTATTAGAAGTATTGTTTTAGACCAAAGTAAGAATAAAAAACAAAATATTTTATGTATTTTTAGTGAATATATATATATAAATCCGATATTATTCTACTTATTACTTACTTATCGCAAAGCGTGAGTCATTTATTTCCCTACAAACGTTTCCTGCTTCGTTGGTGTATTACAGTCGAAAAATTGCATTATAGTATTGTGTTAAAATCGTAAACATAGTATGTTGTAATATTAACCTTACAACGCAACAAATATTAACTGATTTAAGTGTTGTATTTAATAATAACGCAGTTTTAATACTTAATTATTTTACTCAATAAATGCAAAAAATTACTATAATTTGATACTTAAATTCAGACATGTTTACCATCATATACCTCGCGAGAACTCATCTTAATAAAATATTTATTCATTGCAATTTAACATATTTCTCCATTCTAACTAATTGCTTATTTTCTGAGCAAGTTTGGAAATCCAGAAAGCTATGTGAGTTTTTGCGAAGATTTTGGAGAAATTCGAAATAATACAACCTTCAATAAATTAAAATTTAAGTTCTAGTTTTATATTCACCTTGAGATAAATAATTAAAATACATACAAAGTAAAAATAATTGTACAAATATTACTTGCGGGTGCATAAATATAACATAAAGATATTTATAACATAAATTAAAAATATATTAAAATATATCAGAAAGGCCTTGTAATGGTTGAAAACGCTCTAAGTTTTTCTGATGTATTTTAAGATTTTTTAATTTATGTTCTTAAAATACATCAGAAAGGACTTGTAATGGTTGAAAACGTTCTAGGTTTTTCTGATGTATTTTCTGATTTTTTAATTTATGTTCTTAAAATACATCAGAGAAGCCTTGTAATGGTTGAAATGTTCTAGATTTTTCTGATGTATGTTAAGATATTTTTAATTTATGTTATACATATATTTATATTATATTTATTCACCAGAAAGTAATTTATGTACAATTATTTGTGCTTTGTATGTATTTTAATCGTACAATCTTAAGTTTATTTTCGTATTCCTTATAGTTGGTTAAACGCTCATTGTAACTGTAGAGCTCTATAAAAATATAAAGGTAATATGTTGAAAAATTTCCTAAAGCTATGGCATATAATAAAAATAATAATTTTATATAACATTCTCATAAAATGTAATTTTATTCTTCCTTAAATTATTTAAAAATTGCTACAAATTAAAAATGTTTAAAATATATATAGTGAATATAGTTTTATATTTACTGTAATGAAATAATAGAATATAAAATATTCTACAATAAAAATGTTTATTTTGCCAGATAACATACATAATTGCTCAAAGCAAAAATTATAATTAAGAACTATTTTTATTTAAGGGGTCTTGTACCTTTTAAATGCGTTGAAAATGAACGAAAAACTTCAAAGTTTGAATTAGTCTATCTTCAAAACTTTTTTATGTATAAACATGAAATTTTGGGTATTGATTAGACAGATTGTGCTTTGAAGTATCCTACCATTCGAAATTTATTAACCCTTTACAGAATTTGTGTATTGTTGAAATCAAAATAGCTCTTTATTTACCCCATAAGTCATTGCGCGCATGATATTTTGAGAAAGTATGTATGAATTCGCATGAAATTTGGTAAAGATACTAATCATATATGTGTGTTTAAAATGATCTACTCTTAGGCTAAAATTATTTCATTAACTATATAAAAAAAAATATTTTCGTAAAAAAAAAATAAAAATTTTGTATTTTTAATGAATAAAAATAGTCATAACTAAAAATATTACCATTGTAAATACTTAAAAGTAGATCATTTTAAACACACATATTTGTTTAGTATATTTACCAAATTTCATGACAATCCATACATACTTTCTCAAGATATCATGCGCGCAATGACATCTGGAGTAAAGTAAAGAGCTATTTTGATTTCAACAATACACAAATTCTGTAAAGTGTTAATAAATTTCTAATGGTAGCATATTACAAAGCACAATCTGTTTAATTAATATCCAAAATTTCATGTTTATACATAAAAAGGTTTTGAAGATAGACTAACACAAACTTTGAAGTTTTTCGTTAGTTTTCGACGCGTTTAAAATGTACAAGACCCCTTAATTGTAATTGTGTCTAACATAATGTTTTATAATAAACAAACGGGTGACTTATAATAGCATTACACTTTGATATTTATAAACATTTTTGATTTTTATAACTTCACGGAAAAACTTTACCTCCTTTACATAAACTAATGTTAAAGAATTGGAATACAAATGTTCTACTTCATCAATTTCTTCATATATCTGTGATTTCAAATTTATTATATATATATAAAATTTAGGCTTCTTTAATATTTACATTAGAAATTAATCATATATAAATGTGAAAGGTTCATTTGAAAATCTATTTTTGCAAATTTAATTACATGTAGCAGCTACAAAGTGCGTTTAATTTTAAAGTTCCTAATTAAATAAATGTCTCTGCAACGAAAGAAAAAAAACAAGGAAGTGATATAAAACTGCTACAGTGATCCGATTTTATGATTGGTAATTTCGAAAATAAAAATAAATTAGATAATTAAACCGAAAGAAACGGAATGATAAGAATTTCCGAAGGCAATTATTTATTTCTCCAGTCCGTTTTCAGTAAAATTATCCCATGGAGTTTTAAAATTAAGGGTATAATTTAGTTTAAAATATTTTGTTCATTCTGTTCTTGAAAAAAGGAAATAAATAACAACAATGTTGTATTTCAAATAATGTATTAGTTCAAATTAAAACAAAAAGATTAAAGTTTATAACCTGGTATACTTAAACAAACTTTTATAACCATGGTTAATTATTCCAATACGTGTCTAAGCGTCCTTTTTGAATAAAGATGTCGACATCATCAGTGTCTCAGTCCGCGTCAGTAAAGACAGACAGAAGAGAAACAGATATTTAATATATCTTATTTAAAATATTTTATACGTTAAATTTTCATTGAATTTAAATGAATGTGCAAAGCGAAAATCAAATTTTCTTTGTTGATCTCTTAGTATTTTTAAAAGAAAGTTCCCTTTGCGTATTTAAACTTTTCAGTTAGTCAAAGCAATATATACTTTTACACGACAAGTCAACTTCTGGCATTTCGAAGTTTCACTCTTTCATTTTTCATTTCTAGTGAAAAGAGCCTTCAAAATTCGGCAGTTAATGATCTGAAACATTGTGAAAGTTCTCAAAGAGCCGTCAACTCTCCTGTCTCGTTGAAATGCTTTGACGTACACTTTTGCCACAGATATTTTCTCCCTACTCCTACTTCAAGACAACCAGTACGACAAAAATGTTTCAGAAACTACTTTTTGAAGAAAATTTATATTTATGCAGTTATTCACCATGGACTATTTGAAAAGTGATATTGAGACCGTTGCCTTTAAAATTCATAGTGGGCGGTAAATCATTTAGGAATAATGGTTTTGTTGTTTGAGAAAGGTTTCAGATGTTATTTTAAATTTCTAGAATGTGGGAATTTTTTCTGTTCTTTGTATTGAAATATGAATAAATATTTTATTTAATTGCAGAAAAAAAGCGGTACTTTTTATGGAAAACAAAGTGATTTAGTACTGAAATGTGCGATATTTTTAATGAAAAAAATTGAGTTTTTCTCTAACTCGCATTTTTTTTTAGTTTTTTTACTTATCTTCCATTAATCCTTTATCGTCAAAACATTAAATTTCTTATGGCAATCAATCCATGCCACTGAACAAATTACTGTTTTTCACTTAAATGTGTACCAGCTACAAGTGGAAATTGCATTTCCCATATTGCTTTCGTGTGTTAGCATTTTCTAATTTGCTGTCAGATGTCTAATATTTACAACACTATAAAACAAGTTGGAAATTGCTCGTCAAACGTGTCAAATGAGGTGCGTTCGTACTATAGATAGTTTTGTAATTATTTTTTGCACCCCATATTGTACTGAATGTATATTTTTTTGCACTTCATAAGTGCATAGTCTGCAACATCATTAAAATGCACTGCAATATTTTTTTCCCATTCCCCGTAATGAAACGGAAAAATTTTGACTGTCCATGTAATTAAACTATACATCCGATTTTCATAAAATTTGAAATGGCCCGACAAAATTTTGCAACAATTATAGATTTAAAATTTCAGACCTTTCGGAATGCTGTAACATCATTAAAATGCATTTGCAATAATTTTTCTCATTGGCCGTAATGTAAAGAAAAACTTTTGATTGTCCCTGTAATTAAACTATACATCCGATTTTCATAAAATTTGAAATGACTCGACAAAATTTTGCAACAATGATATATTTAAAATTTCAGACCATTCGGAAGGCTTTAACATCATTAAAATGCACTTGCAATAATTTCCCCCATTGGCCGTAATGTAAAGAAAAACTTTTGGCTGTCCTTGTAATTAAACTATAATCCGATTTTCATAAAATTTGAAATGGCTCGACAAAATTTTGCAACAATCATATATTTAAAATTTCAGACCATTCGGCTGGGTAGTTTTTGCTCTGTTATATGCGGACAGACGGACAGACGGACGGACGGACTGAACGACGACTATAGGTGCTACGTATTTATATAATTACGAACGCACCTAAAATTAAACATTTTCCTGATGAAGGCATTTTGGAAAGAACTTAATCTAAATATGTGTAATCTATCCAATCCTTAATCAGAATATCTTTGATCTGTCCAATTTCTAGCACGTTTATTCGAACTTTTTTATAAATCTAAATATTGTCACTTTTCGCAGGACTTCATTTGTGAATGATAAAATTTTTAGTTAAATTAATTATGTAATAAAATCAACAAACTGAAATCTATCATTATTCTTCATGGTAGGTAACATTGCTATAATGCTACAATGTGTTTTTGAAGAAAAGAAAACCAGTCCTGAACCATTTTTATTTAAAAAATGAATTAATTAGTACCATATATCAAAAGATCATTTTATTAAATAAAGTGCATTGTTCAAATTACGTTAATAACCTTAAAAAAAATTCGGAATGTATGCAGCTATGCATAGTTATATAAATAAGTAAGTGCTTTCGCGTGTTCGAATTTTCTAATTTGCTGTCAGATGTCTAATAATTACAACACTATAAAAAAATTTCCTGGTGAATACATTTTGGAAAGAACATAATCTAAATATCTTTGATTTATCCAATCCTTAATCAGAATATCTTTGATCTATCTAATTCCTAGCACATTTATTCGAACTTTTTTATATGTCTAAATATGGTCACTTTTTGCAGGACTTCATTTCTGATTGATAAAATTTTTAATTAAATTAATTATGTAATAAAGTCAACAAACTGAAATCTATCATTATCCTTCATGGTAAGTAACATTGCTTATAATGTTACAAGGTGTTTTTGAAGAAAAGAAAACCAGTCCTGAACCATTTTTATTTAAAAAATGAATTAATTAGTACCATATATTAAAAGATAATTTTATTAAATAAAGTGCATTGTTCAAATTACGTTAATAATCTTAAAAAAAGTAAGGAATATATGCAGCTATGCATAGGTATATAAAAAAGGAAGTGAAATATTTTGATGCAACAAATATAGATAGAAATAATGATAGAAACAGTGATTGATCTTACTGTAGATGTCTTCTACTGAAAATTGAGAGTGTAGAATATTTTGGTTTTATTATGATCTAAAAATGAAAAAAAAAGTTTGCTGTGTATTTTAATGATGTTACACCATTTTATGAAATTGATGTGCAGTAGGGGAGAGTAGCCGAATTTGGACCACTTCACTTATTTTCAGGTGTAACTCACTTAATTTTTGGAATATCTACGAAATATCATTACACAGGATCAATCTATTCATCTACTAACTAAATAAATATTTAGATCAATTTCTTTTTGAAAATCTTAATTTTTATTTTAATATGAGAAATTTGTCAAAAGTGGTCCAAATTCAGCAACTGGTCGCCTAAGTTCGACCCGCAGTCTCCTAAATTGGATCAAATAATATCAGGTTGTTTCAATGACTAGGGAATATAACTAATTTTGTTAAAAGCAAAGTTTGCGATTAATGAAACAAACAAAATAGCAGCAATGAAATATAATGAAATCAAATATTTGAAAATAAGAGTAATTGTTTTAAATCAAAATGTATTAAAAATATAAATCAAAGTTATCAGTAATTAAGAATAGAAATTATGGAATTAATTGTCAATTACTTGAATATCATGTAAGGAGTGATGCAAAGCTTGTACATGAATTTTATTTATTGTTTTTGTTTTCCAGCACACACTACATGGAACCGTATATGGCAATCTGTACACTGAATCATTTCGGCTATTTTAGTTTTCTTACAAATTAGGCAAAACCAATCATCACTGTCTAGATTTTTCTTTTTAGATTCTGAATTATAATATATTATTTTTGTTTGCTAGAGAATTTTCCTTTACATTATGTTTGTAGTTCTAGCGATGATGTTAACACAACTATTTTTTGGCTCCCTCTGTACTTTGATTTAACTGAATTTAGCAAGGAAAATAACATTTCTAATGATTTTTTTGCTTTTGGGGAGGATTTGTAGCTGCAGCCTTGTTGCAGGTCAATTTCTTCAGAACTTACTGTCTGCTTTTTGTTTCCTTTATCTTTAAGGGTTCTCAGGACTCTTAAAGCTTTAAAATTTTCGAAATTTTAATTTTTTTAGATGTTTAACTCTTATCTTTTCTGAACATTTTGATATAATTGTTTCCTTGAAATTCATATTAGAACTGAAGTTATGACTTTTACACTTATACACGTTCAATAGCTGAAGCGTCGTTTCGGAAACTTTGAAGCCATTTTTCTCCAAATGACGTTTTTGGGCATAACGCGCACGATATCTCAAAAACTTATGAATATTTTTTTCATGAAAATTTCAAAACATATGTTTCATCTTAGTTTGTATAAACTGAACCTAAAATTTCCTTTTTATTGTTCAAAACAATATTTTTTTAGGTGATTATACTGTTGAAAGTTTCTTAATTTTGCATTAGCAAAATACAACTTTGTATTAAAAATATAAAAAAGCTTTAAATACAAATTTATTTAGGTTCAGGGTAATTATTACAATCTGAAGTATAAGTAGGTACCAAAATTTTCATTCTAGTTGCAACATTTATTTTGTAATCGTGCGCGTATGCTGTTATGCCGATTTTTGCTCGAAAAATGTCTAACAGTTTGGAGCCCCCTGTAAATGTTAATTCTGCATCTTATAATTTTTTAAATACATGAAATGAAAGAACATACTTATATATTTTATTCCAATTAAAATTGTGTCTCAAAATCTAATACATTTTAAGATATTAAATGTTGAAAATGGTCTTTTTTTTTCATCTTTTCCACTTTTAAGAGTCCTGAGACCCCTTAAAAGCTTTTGCTGTCACGGGTGTTTTCTTCCAGACAGTTTTTCTATGTTTTTTTTTCGACATTTTCATCAAGGTTTGATATTTTATGCGTTTTAGTCTTCCATCACAAATATCCTGGATGAGGAAAATGTTTGAATTCAACTCTGCAAATCAAATATGTTGTAGGAATAAAGAATTCAAAGAATATCAGTACAAGATAAAAGACATTGCAAACAAAATTTATTGCATAGACATGTAAAAATATTTTTATGTTTATATACGCCTAAACTGTATAAAAAAATAATCCAGATATACAAAAAAAAAAAACTTGCATGGAGATAATAATCCGTTATAAAATATATAAAAAAATTAGTGTACAAAGCGTACAGTCTTCAAAATTCATTACTTACTTTTCAAATTTATGATCGCATATCTGGTCCAATTTAAGCAACTTAAATTGGCCCAATTACGGCAACTGCGCCATTTTTTAAAACAGTTAATTTGAAGACTAAGAACAAAAGCGAAATCAAACAAATCCGCGTCAAAAATATGCGCAATAAACAGATGAATTCGTGTATGTATATGAAAATATAACACCTTACCTTAGTTTTAAAATATTCACTTAAGTTTAGTAGGAAAAAAAATAGATCAAAACGGCTAATTTTAGGTTTTTTTAAATTGCCTGAAAACAGCCCGTGGTAGGTGGCTGCTTCTTCTAATCATGAGTGACTTCATTCTGATGAGTAGGATTTCAGCGGTAGATGGAGTCTCTTCCTGTAATTAACGGCATAATGGCAACGGTCCAATTAAAGCGGCGGTCCAAATATGGCTACTCTCCCCTACTAAGGTATAGTGTAACATGTTTTCTATAAAATAAAGGGTGAACAAGGTTTTTCGTTCATTTACAGGATTAAAGAGTGTGTAAGGTTTTTCGTTCATTTACAGGAACAAACAAAATAATTCGGTTAGAGTACTGTATATTTCAATTGCGTTTCAATTTTTAGTATGAGTTCTTTAGCTTATCTAAAGTTTATTCTAGTACGGAGGGATGCAAGCGCTGAGACACAAATGGCTGATTTTCACGACTAAATCTTAGTAGTATTCTTTGCCTTATTAAATCTCAGAAATTCTGTCATTAAATAAGGTTAGAAATACAACAAAAACGTAGTGGTAGCAATCCACCAATTGTGGCGCAGCGCTTTCATCCCTGAGTACGTGATGTGTATAAAGTTTTCTGATCATATGCAGTGCTACAAAAAAGGGAATGCAAGCATTGGAACCTTTAAGCATGCACTGTTTAAAGTTTTTTTTTTTAAATAATTTATAAATTTTCCAACTAAATTGTATTTTAGTTTATCAAGTGGTGTTTTTAGAAAATAAGACAAATCAGACGTATGACAACGCAAATGAAACTGGACACATTGTTGAATATGAATGTTATTGATTGTATATGTGAAATTAGTTTTAGTTTGTATTTTCCAGGTGAATTATTGACTAAAATTTTTGTTATAAATATCTATAGGATGTTTACAGAACTGTAGAAAAGAAAAAAAACACCTTTTCCTCTATGGGAGGTAATTGCTGAAATTTGAATTTTATAATGTATTACGTTCTTTATAATCTGTTTACTTCGATATCTTCTTTCAATGTAATAGAAGATGAAATTCATTATAATATCAACAGAACTTTATAAAGTATTTCACAATCTATTCGTAACGCAGGCAATTCCATTCTTTTTTTTTCGAATTTTATTACTTTAGAAAGGTATATAATCCAAAAGAATAAAATAGATTGTTTTTGTTGCGCTTAAAAATTTTCTCGGTTTATTGCCATAGACCACTAAAAACTCAGATAGTTTATGAAAATTTTAAATTACGTAAAAACCGATAGTATTCAAATAATTTTTTAAATAGATTTTTTATTTAATTTTCAAACATATTTGAGATATTAATTTTTTATTAATCCCCCAGGATCTATTCTACTACGATTCATCATTATAAACCAATAAAGAACGAACCACATTTTGAAAAAAAAAAACAGTGATTTTCACCGTTATCTGAAATATGCCTAACAATATATTTTTTACGTTTTTATGCAATATTCATATAGATATGAGTCCAGAAAATAGCTATCATAAAATTCTTTTCTGGCGAGAAATGCTCTAGGCTGTCAATTTCCGTTTTTTGAATGAAAACCTTCCATAAAGTTATTATTTAAGGAATGTTGATGCGATGAATGAGCACAAAGAGATAATGTTCTTCCCATTTTGAAGCAAAGAACGGACTAATGCAACATGAAAAAAGTGGAGGAGAATTTTATATTATATTTCCTCATTTAGTGAAAGAATTTTTAACTGCTTTTTGTGTGAAATAAAAAAAAATAATAATGCTTCTTAATTTTCAGTTATTATTTTCGAATACAGCTCTATTTCAGGGAAAAAGACTTTTAAAATTGAAAAATACTTTGAGATAATGTATTCCACGAAGATAGCTTGAATGATTAGAGTAGTGAATTAGAATAGCGAAGAAATGATTTTGCTTTTAAAATAAATAACTTTCGCATAATACATAAAATACATTATTTATTTGCACATTAATCTGTAGACGTGTCGTCTGAACACTAAGCAATACCGAAATTGCATCTATGTTTTATGAAGTTCATTTGAAAAATAAAGCTTTTTAAATTCATATAGAAAAAGAAATCTTGCAATTTACAATTCAATGCGTAGTATCTATATTACAAAGGACAAATGTATCCATGCGTAAGGTAGATGCAATTTTGCGATCTACAATACTTGACGATGAAAATTCGGTTTAGCAATTTTTGATACTACCTTTTTTAAAATCATTAAGCATCCCACATTTTCAATTTTTACACCGTCATATAGAAAAAAAAATCTTCTTTCAAATGCAAATTATTTGAAAACTGTACCTTAGTTTAATGATTTATTATGGCTTTTAAAATAATTTTCAAGCATGATTTTTTTTTTTAAATCTAACTTCATCACATGCAGGCTTCAATGCGTAATAACCCATTTTGACCTAAAACAATATATATAGTTCAGCATTTTTATATGACTAATTTTTCATAACGAAATTAAAATTTTGTCAATCTATTATATCAAAATTTGACTGTTCGTTTTCATTGCACAGCTACCCCTCCTACAACATGGAATGCTGAGCGATCAAATTAACGTCAGTTATTCGCATTGATCCGACAAATATATCCCTGCGTAAAATTGACGCAATTTTGCGATCGGCAACACTTGACGATGAAAATTCGGTTTAGCAATTTTTGATACTACATTTTGTTAAATCTTTAAACATCGCACATTTTCAATTTTTACACCGTCATATAGGAAAAAAATCTTCTTTCAAATGCAAATTATTTGAAAACTGTATCTTAGTTTAATGATTTATTATGGCTTTTAAAATAATTTTCAAGCATGAATTTTTTTCTTAAATCTAACTTCATCGCATGCAGGCTTCAATGCGAAATAACCCATTTTCACCTAAAACAATATAAATAGTTCAGCATTTTTATATGGCAAATTTTTCATAACGAAATTAAAACTTTGTCAATCTATTATATCAAAATGTGACTGTTCGTTTTCATTGCACAGCTACCCCTCCTACAACATGGAATGCTGAGCGATCAAATTAACGTCAGTTATCCGCATTGATCCGGGGATGTCAAATGTGGTCTTAGAATTTTTAAATTCGAATTAGTTTTCAGGATATTAATTTTTTCTTAATTTTTAATGACTTTTCTCTGATGATAGCAACTAAATTGTTCCTCGTTTGTGGATAAATGGGTGAGAAAGGAAAACGATAGGGATTAATAGATTTCTTTGTTTGGTATCATTTTCAAATTGACATTACTTTGTATTTGAACAGATATTAAACAAATATTTTGATTGAATTGCATTTTTAAAGAAGCGTTCAAGAAATACAAATTTATGTTCACATATTCAAGCTTCAGGATTCAGTTTATTTCAGAAAGCAATAAATATATTAAATTTAAAAAATCAAAAAACCCGACTGCGTAAAAAGTGAACTAATTAATTATTTCTCATCAATATCAAACTATTTTTTATATTACTTACCTTTTTTTATTTACTTGTATTGATGACTTTTAAGTTGTGTTTAATTATTAGTTCTTATCTACAAACACTGTTTTGATGAGGCCTATAGATGTCTATTATGACGGTAGGAGTTACAGTAAAGGTAGAGATCCAAAGTACACAACTTCCAAGTTGTGTAATATTTAAACGGAGCTTCTGACTGCAAAATGGTCAATGAAACATCGACTTCATTTTGAAAGACCTATCCAATGCTATGCCACTTAATAGGGTACGTATTTTTTTTCGTCTCTACCGCCATTTTGAAGTTTACGGGCGCCATTTTGAATTTATAAAAACAAAACCTAGCCTATAACAGTCGGACGGTTAAGACAAATCGATAGAGACCTCATTCATTAAAATCCATCCCGCCGTTGGGATGTTTCAAGGGTTTAAAGAAATTCACATACACAGATACGCCTGAAACACATGACCCTTTTTTCCAGTCGGGTAAAAAATTGTCTGTCGGCTGAAACTTCGAGATAAATTCAATTAACGTAAAATGAAACAAATCTTTTGTAATAAATTTTAAATATAATTTATTATTTGAAATGATGTATTAAATAAAATGAATTCTATAATTGTCCTCTAAATATACAACAAAGTTAGATTTCAGTTTCCTCAAAAGAATCAAATGAAATCATGCAATTCAAAAGCTACTCATCGGGTTGCCACGCAACTGGTGATAATAAAAGGAAGTTTCCTAATGTGTTTCTTCACATTGAAAATACAATTATTTGATATAATCTATACATGTTTAATAAAATTTTACTTGTAATAACAAAAATATAACCCGAGAGTAGTCGCGACATTTTTTAGAACGTTAGTAGTCGCGTTCGGTCCATTTGCCGCCGTTACCAGCAGGCCGAAAACGAAGGGGAAACTTGCCGGTGTTATCAGATGATCGAAAACGGATAACGTAGGGTGAAAATATTGACTGAACTTTAAAAGATTACAGCAATTATTCATTTTACAACCTTTTACAGCAATTATTTATTTCGCTTAAGTATATATTCAGTTGGCATCTAGATAAATGTTTTTAATAACTCTGTCTTCGTTTTGCATAAATACTTAAAAGTAAATAGTAAATGATTTGATTGAATTTCTGATATTACTATGAATCAATAATTAGTAGGAAAACATTTACTAATATGAATCTAAATTCATGATAGGGGTATTTTTATTTATTTATTTATTTATTTTATTTACTTATTTTTTTTTTTTTTTTTTTTTTGGAAGGACAGAATCAGAGTCAGATAGATATTTTTGATACTCCGGAACTCTATATCCATTTAATAAAATAAAATAAATAAATTTAGCATCAATATATTACACTGACACAATTGAACAATTAAACTGAAAATAAAAATGGAACCTATGACATGCAACTGAAAATCAAATACAATACCACTAATTCACCAGCATATTGCGGACGATTAATTCATTTAAAACATATGAAAAACCATCAAATTTGATGCCATAAACAATTAAAGACAATATATATGTATATATATATATATATATATATATATATATATATATATATATATAAACTTTCTGTACAATAATACCATTGCAAAATAAGGAAAATGACCAATAATTATGAAATCAAAAATACCACATAAACCAAATATTATTAAAAATGTATAATTATATATATATATATATAATAAAGAAAAAGGTAAAAAATACTTAACTTCGAAATTATAAATGTAAATGTTGTAACTACGTTTTATTTATTTATTTATTTTGTGGGGTGTCTGTGTGTGTATGAGGGGGAGAGGATGGGGGGGGGTCTCTCGAGATTTTGTGATTAAATCCATTTTTCAAATAAAAATGCACGATTTGTAGTTTTTCTACTTATTTCAGGGTGGGAGCAGCGCCCTTGAATAAAAACTCTGGATACGAATTTCGCTCATATAAAGTAAATAATAAATAAGTTATTGAAATTATATATTTAATTTAAATACATTTGCAATTGTAAATATAAATCCTAAGATGGATAAATTATTTTAATTAATAGAATCACTGAAAGGTTCATCTTAATAGGGATGTATTTTACAGAAACTATTTAATTAAAATTAATATACAATTGTACATTTCATAATAAGGTATTAATGTTATAATTTATTGTTTTATAATAACGTTCATTAAATTAATAAAAACAATAAGAAAATTTTCTCCGAAATTATAAATATGCAGAAATAATTTAATTTAAATGAATTTTCTCTCATATTCTGGAAAACATTATTCTGAAAAATAGTTTGAACAATTGATGAAGGACAACAAATTTAAATTTGTTAGATACTGTCCCCAAGCCTCTATTGGATTTCAATAGTAATTTCTGCGGCATTGTTAAAAAAAAATGTGTTTTTACTTACAGTATGAAAATTTAAAAATAGATAAATTTTATAAAAATACTTAAAATATTTTTTTTTTTTAAATCATAGTATAAACATTCACTGAATTATCCCAAAGAGATTTTTATTTGCGTAATTTCTAACCTACATTATAAAATTCTCATTATTTTTCTTATTGTACAAATAAATTATATGCATGTTCTTCGCAAATATACACACTACATTTCTGAGAAGATTGTTTTATCTTTCGAATTTGTTTTATTGTACAAAAACGATACTTTTTAGATTTTGGATATACGGCATTTTTTTTTACTGATTCCCACAAAAATGTCTTCTCTTTTTTTTTAAATGGTTTTGCAGTGTTATTGTCTGTTTTCTTTCATTTATATGTTCGGGTAATAAATGGAAAGCAAGTTCTTTCAAATAGTGATGATGAATTTCCTTTTTTTTTCCATATTTAAATAATTATCGATTTGAGAATTTACTCCCGCAATATTTGACAATGAAAAAAAAATGTAAGTGATCATCCATCATTTTGTTGTGCGAACTGACTACACAACTAATATAATAAAACAATTTTAAGTCACATTCTAAAAGTAAAAAAAAGTACTCTTTGAACGAATAAAAAGCAGAAGGAAAGAAAGACGAAATAACAACAGACAGAGAGTCCGTACTTCGAAGAAACCTTCCCCACAGATTTCGCGGAAATGGGAAAGGATGAACACGAGGGGGAAAAAATTCAACTAACGTAAGTGGTCGCAACGCGGTCATTTAGACCGATTGAAACTTAAGAATGCGATAAAATGCTAAGAAATAGCAGGAATGACTTGCCATTTTACTACACAAGAGTGTGAACACTCAAGGTCAGCTACACGGAATTTGGCTATCGTAACTTTAACGGGAAATGAGTTACAGGAAGATAACGAATTTCGGGCGGGGAAAAGACCAACGCGCGACTATTAACGGGTTAAACTAGAAAACAGGAATTCTGCTTTTTCAGAATTTAGTGTCGCCCCGGATGAAAAAAAAATATATGTATATATAAATAGTACAAAACATATTTCTATTTTAAGACTTAACGCACACACTTTTATTTTATATAAAATGACGTCATTCGCATCCGCTTAAGAATTCCACATTTACGATCCACTCTTAAACATCTACAGTAAAGCATGCATAGGAATAAGATGTTTCTATCTCAAAATAATACACAAATGCAGCAAAAAGATGCCGTCATTAAAGGAACTGGACAAAAAAAGGCTATCTAATGATTCATAGGCATTCATTTGTTTGTAACATTAATATAGACGATTTCAGTCGTGACATCAGTCATGACGTTTTCGTTGGAAACTGACTCCAAACAAACGATTGATATGTTGTATTTTCTATTTTGTTTGTGTGTTGCAGCTATATCTTATATCTATATCTCACATCCAAGTGTTTTAATACTTGATATGTACTGGTAACATTTTCCACGATTTATATTTAAAAAGAAATGACGCATAGCAACAGTTTGTTTGGAGTCTGTTTCCAACCAAAACGTCATGACTGACGTCACACTGAAAGGGTCTACATATACTTAAAATTAAATATAGTTTATAATAGCTCTATGTTTTATTACTCGTTTATATATATTTTTTCAAAATAGCATGTATTTTAATTACATTTTCATTCAGTTGTTATAAGCAAATGACAACAAAAATATATAATTGCTATTTTTCAACTATTTCCCCTTTACTTTCTATATAAATGGAGTACTTGAGTTGCCAAAATTAAACAAATGGGGCTAAAAACTACAAAAAAATTAATATTTCAAAAATAAATGGAGATACAGTTTTCAAACAAATTGCATTTAAAAGTACTTTTTTTTTTTCTCAATACGACGGTATAAACATTGGAAATGTGCGATGCTTAGAAATTAAAAAAAATGCTATAGAGCATTTAATTGTACAATGATACATTTGCTTTCTTTATTGCTAGCTTCTGTAAGGTAACGTTATTTTTTGGATACAAAATAAGTTGGGAGAAAGAAATAGCATACCGTTCCGGGGGCTAAAAATGTTTATCTGTTATATTATGATTACCAAATCAAATTTTTTTGAATGCCGAAGAAATCGTCTTACGTGCTATCGCTTAGTTCTGCTGGCTTATAATTTGAACATGGTAAATTAATATAATATATATATATATATATATATATGTGGAGATTTCGCAAGCAACACTTGAATCAGACTGAGTGTCCCCGTATTTTCCGCTTCGAGATTAAAAAGGAAACGAGCTTTAACGAAGCTGTGTGAAGTGGAAATGCGGAAGAAGTAAAGAGAACGAAATCAGTTTTTGACGACGCGGGGTTTTGTTAAAAAAGAACAGAACATATTACGGTGAAATAAGATTGAATATTTACACGACGTAAGAAAATCTGAGAAATATTCAACAACGTCCTGAATTGTAGACTTTAAGTTAATTAAAGAACGAGAAGATTGTTTATATCTGTATTTTTGTTTGTGTATTCGTCTCAATAAATGTCAGTGTTCGTCCTAAAAGTGAGTTGTGAGTTATGTATGGAGTCTCACCCCCATAAATTGGCGTCAGAAGTGACAGTTAACCCACCAATATGATTAATTAGAGTTATTCATCCTACATATTCAAGCCGGATATTATTCTAACGGTGAGTTCATTATTATTATTTTGATTATGAAGTTAGTTGATATACCTGAACTGGAAGTTGCATTTAAAAACGAACGAAAGCATAAAATTAAATTGCTGCATAAATTCCTATTTGATGCTGTCGGTGATCGCTCTAATAGAAAGAGAATACGTGATTTTACTGGTTTCGGTTTTCAAACCGACAGCACCGAATTCAAAAATAAAATAACTAAAATTCAAACTGATTTTTCATTAAATGATCTGATTACAGTGTGCAATCTACTTTGTATTGATAATGAGGGATCTTTAAACGATCTCGCAACCCGATTAGTTACATACTTTTCAGACTTGACCTTACTACAAAATAATATTATACAAAATGAAAGTGACACTGACTCGGAACCCGAACTGCCTTCAAATAATATGACTTCAAGTAATAACACTGAATTATCAAATTTTGACAAACAACAGCAATTTCCAGTTCAAAGTTTTATGCCATCGTCTATGAATTTTACTGATATTGAAAGTGTAATACCTCCTTTCGATGGTAGTTCTTTTAGTGATATAAACGTACGGTTTAATAATTTTGAGGATGTTACTAATATGTTTAATTTATCTGACTTTCATAAATTCATATTTTGTAAAAGATCATTACGAGGAAAAGCCCAGTTATTAACACAAACAGAATTTCATATCAATTCATATGACAAACTTAAACAACTCTTAATATCAGAATTTAGCACCACTTATAATTCTGCCGAGTTACATGATATATTAAATAAACGAAAATTGCAAGAAAATGAATCAATAGAAGAATATTTTCTTATCATGAAACAAATATGCTCGCGTGGTAAAATCGAGGATTCCGCATTAATGCAATACATCATAAACGGCATACCCGACCCCGTTTTCAGAAAATCAATGTTATATGGATGCCAATCCATTGTAGAATTCAAGCAAAAGCTCAAAATTTATGACAAAATTCGACATGACTTTGAGAACACTAAATTTCGTAAAGTCAAACCTGAAATGCCAGTGAAAGAGAAATCCTTTCGACCAAAATCTGATCTTTTTTGCTTTAATTGTGGTTTGTCGAATCATAAAAGTAGCCAATGCAGACATAAAGATAAAGGCCCTCGTTGTTTTAATTGTTCGAATTTTGGCCATAAATCGGCTCAATGTGATCAACCAAGGAGGCCTAGAGTTAAGTCAGAACCCTCCAATGTTTCCACTGTCACGTCGAACACTTTCATGACCAAACAAGTCATTATTTCGTCTGTAAATGTTACATCATTGGTAGACACAGGTAGTGAAAGAAGTTTACTAAAGGAAAGTATTTATCGCAAACTCCCTACAATTTCGAACCTTGAACATTAAACTATCACATTAACTGGATTAGGAAATACTATAATCAAACCCCTAGGTTTTTTCTCTACGAACATTATGATAGATGATTTTAATTATACAACTAATGCTTATGTAGTCCCAGATTATTCCATATAATTTGATCTTATTATTGGTACAGATATCATTCAACAAAGTATTTTAACAATTTCTGGAAATAATATTTCGATGCAAAAAATCGAGAAAAATGACGATACGTCCAATAATTTTTTGATTAATATTGCTCATGTGTTAGACGATCTTAATCTTGATTTATCTCATATTACCGATGAAACAATTCGTTTAAAAATTTCACAACTTATTCAAAATTATTCTCCTAAAAAAATAAAGACAACTGATGTTAAATTATCAATTCATCTGGAAAACGAAGAACCTGTTACTTGTCCTTCCAGGCGCTTGGCGCAAATAGAGAAAAACTTCGTCGAAAAACAAATTTCTGAGTGGCTCGAAAAAGGGATTATTCGTAAAAGAACTAGTAATTTTTCATCACCTATTGTCCTAGTAAAAAAAAGATGGTTCATATAGATTGTGTGTTGACTATAGGAAGTTAAATTCTAAAACACATAAACAAAGTTTTCCCCTCCCAGTAATTGATGACATTATTGATCAGTTGCATTCTGCAAAAGTATTTACTACTCTTGACCTTAAAAATGCTTTTTTTCATGTCGAAGTAGAAGAAAATAGTAGAAAATATACTTCTTTCGTAACACATTCTGGTCAATTTGAATTCTTATATATGAATTATGGCCTTAGCGATGCACCGTTAGTGTTTCAAAGATATATTTATAACGTTTTTCGAGAGCTCATTAATGAAAAAGTACTTATTGTCTATATGGATGACTTCATAATACCAGCTGAAAACGAAGTCGAAGGACTCCAGAAATTACAACGCGTCCTTACAACTGCATCCGAATATGGTTTAGAACTGAATCTCAAAAAATGCCACTTTCTACAACGAGAAATTGATTTTTTGGGTTACCACATTAAAAATGTTCAACTGCACCCATCCCCCTTAAAAACTAAAGCTGTCCTTAATTTCCCAGAACCTAAAAGTATAAAAGATGTACATTCATTTGTCGGATTAACTTCATATTTTCGTAAATTCATTCAAGATTACTCTTTAATAGCTAAGCCTTTAACAGATCTTCTTAGAAAGGACACTAAATTTCACTTTGGCGACCAGCAACGAAATGCATTTAATCAGCTGAAACACATCCTTTCTTCAGGTCCTGTTTTAAGCATTTATAACCCTAGTAACGAAACAGAAGTTCACTGTGATGCATCTATTGACGGTTACGGAGCAGTCCTCCTTCAAAAGTCTTCTATTGACAATCAATTTCACCCTGTCTATTTTATGAGCAAAAAAAAAACACACAGATGCCGAACGTAAATACTCGAGTTATGAATTAGAAGTTTTAGCTGTCATAGCAGCCCTTAAAAAATTTCGCGTTTACATTCTAGGTATTCCTTTCAAGATAGTCACAGATTGCAACGCATTCGCCCTTACTATGAATAAAAAAGATCTTTGCACCAAGATTGCTCGATGGGCTTTAATGTTAGCTGACTATAACTATACAATCGAACACAGACAAGGTACACGCATGCGCCATGTCGACGCTTTAAGTAGAAATCCAATATGTATGGTCATTCAAGTTAGTTTTACTACCAAAATCATACAATCACAGAACACTGACGAACATATACAGGCCATCAAAGAAATTTTGAAAACAAAGCCATATGACAACTATTTCCTTAAAAATAACGTTCTCTATAAAAATCATAAAGGTATCGATCTGATAGTTGTGCCGGATGAAATGCAGCTAAATGTCATTAAACACGTTCATGACAAAGGACATTTTGGCCGTAAACGCTGTGAAGAACTCCTTAACGAAGCATTTCTCATCCCTAATATGTCAAATAAAATTGATAAAATTATAGCAAATTGTGTAACATGCCTTTTGTATAATCGCAAACGTGGCAAACAAGAAGGTGAGTTACATCCCTTACCTAAAGAAGAGACTCCTCTCCAAACCTACCACATTGATCATTTAGGCCCTCTTGAAACAACCAACAAAAATTATAAACATATTTTGTCTTTAATAGACGCATTTACTAAATTCGTCTGGTTGTATCCATGTAAAAGTACTTCTGCTACCGAAGTTATATCAAAACTACGACAACAAATTCATACTTTTGGCAATCCTTCCATTATCGTTAGCGATAAAGGTCCTGCATTTACAAGCAAAGAATTTGCTGATTATTGTCAAGATGAAAATATAAAGCACGAGACAGTTACAACTGGCCTTCCCCGTGCCAATGGTCAAGTAGAGCGACTTAATTCCACCATAATTTCTGTAATCTCTACAATGTCCAAAGACGAACCGACCAAATGGTTTAAACATGTTCCTAAAGTTCAAAAAGTCATTAATTCAACTTACCAAAGAAGCATTAAGAGAACACCGTTTGAAATATTATTTGGTACAAAAATGAAACAGAAAGATGTACAAATTATTGACCTCTTAAACAGTGCAGTCGAAGAACAATTTATGAAAGACAGAGAAGAGCTCCGTAAAGAAGCCAAGAAGAATATTCTGGAAATTCAACAAGAAAACCGCAAGCACTATAATTTACGACGTAAGAAACACCGTAAGTACAAGCTTGATGACCTTGTAGCAATTAAGAGAACCCAGCAAGGACCAGGTTTAAAGTTGAAATCTAAATTCTTAGGTCCGTATAAAGTAATCAAAGTGAAGTCTAACGACACCTACGACGTAACGAAAATCTCATCAACTGAAGGACCGATAAATACTAGCTCCTGTGCTGAATACATGAAACCTTGGCCTGACGATAACTGAAACTTAAAAAAAAAAAAAATACGATGTTACGCTACTTCAACTATGATGTGCAGATTAATTTTTCTTTTTCTCTTTTCCCCTAAGAACAGTTACTGGTTTTTGTTTTTTGTTTTTCAGATTCTATTTTACCACATGTCGCTGCGGCAGCTCCAGATGTCAGGACGGCCGCTTGTGGAGATTTCGCAAGCAACACTTGCATCAGACTGAGTGTCCCCGTATTTTCCGCTTCGAGATTAAAAAGGAAACGAGCCTTAACGAAGCTGTGTGAAGTGGAAATGCGGAAGAAGTAAAGAGAACGAAATGAGTTTTTGACGACGCGGGGTTTTGTTAAAAAAGAACAGAACATATTACGGTGAAAAAAGATTGAATATTTACACGACGTAAGAAAATCTGAGAAATATTCAACAACGTCCTGAATTATAGACTTTAAGTTAATTAAAGAACGAGAAGAGTGTTTATATCTGTATTTTTGTTTGTGTATTCGTCTCAATAAATGTCAGTGTTCGTCCTAAAAGTGAGTTGTGAGTTATGTATGGAGTCTCACCCCCATATATATATATATATACTACATATATAATTTTATATTATTTTGAGAAAAGGAAACTGGGGCGGAAAGAAATAAAACAATATATTTTTAATTAAATGATTATGTTTATTTTTAAATTATTCTGGAGAAACAAAGAATGACAAAAAGAAATATCCAATTATAATATTCTTAGATAAGTCTTCAAGTCTCTTCAAGAAATTCTTAAATGTTTGATTGAGAATACTTGAAATAATTAAGAGGATCAATTATTTTTAATTAAATAAAGATGGTATGCTTCCAATAATTACACGACAACATATAAAAACTAGTATGTTGTGGCCATCACAAAACTTTCTTCTATATAAATCACGTCAATTAAATCATTTAAATAGTACAAGAAATAACAACGATTTAGCACCAATTCATATAAAAGTATATCTGAATTTGAAGTTGGATGAAAATTCGTGCATTAGTTCTTGAGATAGAGCTATAGCGGAAATTCTGAAAAAAAGTAGCATAGCAGCGCCACCTGTTGAGCGATTTACACCAAAAGTAAAAAGCACTAAACGATATCAAGGTATACCTGAATCTCAAGTTTGTTGAAAATCCAAGCATTAGTTCTTGAGATAAAGCTATTGCGGAAATCGCAAAAAATACAGCATAGCAGCCCCACCTGTTGAGCGATTTGCACCAAAAATTAAACAGCACTAATTTATACATCAATTCATGTCAAGGACTAACTAAATCTGAAGTTTGATGAAAATCCGTGCAATAGTTCTTGAGATACAGCTCTTGTGGAAATCGTGAAAAATGCAGCACAGCAGCGCCACCTGTTGAGTGATTTACACCAAAATTTAAACAGCACTAATTTATACATCAATTCATGTCAAGGACTAACTAAATCTGAAGTTTGATGAAAATCCGTGCAATAGTTCTTGAGATACACCTCTTGTGGAAATCGTGAAAAATGCAGCACAGCAGCGCCACCTGTTGGGCGATTTGCACCCAAAATTAAGCAACACTAATTTATATCAAGGACTAACTGAATCTGAAGTTTGATGAAAATTCGTGCATTTTTTCTTGAGTTAGAGCTATTGAGATAATCATGAACAAGGCAGCATACCAGCGCCACCTGTTGGGCGATTTTCACAAAACAGTTATCAGCACCAAACTATATCCTGGACTAACTGAATCTGAAGTTTTATGAAAATCCGTGCAGTAGTTCTTGAGATACAGCTATTGCAGAAATCGTTAAAAATGCCGCATAGCAGCGCCACCTGTTGGGCGATTTTCACCAAAAACTAATCAGTTCCAGTTTATATCAAGGTCTAACTAAATATGAAGTTTTATGAAATTTCATGCATTAGTTCTTGAGATAGAGCGCCCACAAAATTTGTGTCACATACAGACAGACAGACGGACAGACAGACAGACAGACAGACAGACTCACAGACAGACATTTTGTAAAAACATGTTTTTTGGAATCTCTGACTCATAAAACGTGTAAATCCGTCGAAAACTGGAATTCGAAAATTTTCATGAAACCAATACTTTCTTCTTGTAAAGATAGAAGAAAGTAAAAAAGGACTGAATTTCAACATCGCCGAAATATTAAGTTAACATTATTTGTCTATCATCAAATTCTTAAATTTGGAATTTATTTAGCATTTCTCATCTAAATGAGATATTTTCTAATTAAAGTCGTACTCTGTACTTCAAGACTCTTCAGAAATTTTAGAACTCCTTATTAACCGTTAATTTTTTTTAGCAATTTAACAGCCACGAATTACGGTATTAAATAGTGATTTGAACTTTTGAAAGATTTGATACTTTTGAAAAAATTAATTGATGACATTTTTTAAAAGATTATTCAAATTTACTGTCTAAATAAAAAATAAAAAATCTATAAAAGTAGACGAAAGCATATCAATCAACACATATTTAAATATGATTTTATTTATGCTGCATTTTGAAAACAATTTTACGTTTTATTTGTGATCATTTATTTTTTTAGCAAATCTGCAAATTTATAAAAATAAATATTTTACTTTTAGATTATGCATACAGGGTGTTTCATAAAAGATGGGCAAAACCTTTTGTGATTGTACGCATCCAAAGGAGCAGCTTTCATCAAAGAATCTATGGTCGGAAATAAAACGCTAAGGTGCTGTCGCATTTGGAAACTCAGTCCATACAAACGTTAAATTTCGATTTTGGTTACGCGTTATCGGGAAAAGACACGTATAACATGCAAATGTAATACGAGGGAAATAAGAATATGCATGGGCATTTTTGCCTTGATTAACACATGAAAGCCGCTGATCCGAGTGCGCAACTGTCAATCACGGTAGGAACATATAGGAAGGTGTTGCCTTTTACTAATAGGAAAAGTGTTGATATGCATTTTATTTACAAAATTCTCAAATGGAAACGACTGAGAGGCAATGCGAATGTACGAAGGGCGGTTTTATAACCTTGGTTTTGTCATTAAATCGTTCTTTGTGTGTTTTTGCCAGAATTTGTTGTGTATAATAACACCACCTTTCTGCGCCCCCTAGCACCTTTGCGTTTTATTTCCGAACATGCCTTCTTTGATGAAAGTTGTTTGTTTTAATGTGTACCATCACCTTTTAAAATTTTGCCCATCTTTTATGAAACTCCCTGTAAATATTTTTTTCCTAATTTTTCTAAATGACATATATTTATCGATTATTGATTATCGCGTGTATACCCCTGTTTTTATAAATCAAGTATCATTGAATAATGGTGTATTCTGATTCTTCATACGCAATGTATTGCATACAATTGTGAATAGATGTTATGAGAAATAATTTATTTATGCTATATTTAGACATATTTTGTTAGAATGTTAAAAAGGGCCTAAACGGAAGATCATTACAAAGCCTGATTTATTCTTTAGCAATAAACCAAATATTGTATGATATTTACTAGTGTATAAACTAGAAAAACATATCTGTGCAACCAGCATATAAAAGACTTTCATAAGAGGATTGGGCTTCAGTTCTTTTAAAACTCAGATTTCATATTAGACTGGAGGTCAACGAAGTGTTAATAAGTTAAATCGACAACATCAAACGCGTATTTAAATTTCTATTGCATTAAATAAATGCACGTTTATCGCCAGTCGCATGAGTGAATCACTATGCCTGTATTCAGTATTTTACCAATGTACAATCATCAGAAATGTTTTAAATGACATATCAATATTTGTTACGTTTTCTATGTGAGTGGAAATATATATAATATGATGTCTATTTGAGAAGTATTCACATTAGAAACATATGAAATAAAACATATATTGGAAAAAAACATTGCTCCACATTGAAAATATTGTAAATGAAAGGACGAAATTCAAAAAAACATAATCACTTAAATGTTATGACATTACATGCTAATATTACCAGATGTTCTGGAATATAACTGAAATAAACAGTCATTAGGCCTCGACCGTTTGCACGACAACGTTTGATTCTCCAACAATCCAATCGACTGCAATCCAACAAAAACAGCGATTTTAAATATTTTTGATTGAAAATTTTGATTAAATATTTTGTTGTAAATTGCATAACAAATAATTTGATTAAAAATACTTTGCGGAAATTAATAGTAAAAATTTAAATCATGCCTAAATTACACGAATAGGAAGGCTGCCCGGTTAGAAAATAAATATTTAAATTGTAAATGTTTAAATAGATGGATATTTAAATATTTAGCCTTCCTTTCATACATGTATTAATACCTTCAATTCCTTTTGCATTTCCAATTCATTTTCTTGCCACTTTTACTTGATACAGAGTCCATAATATTTAGTTAATTTCTAATAGATCAAAAAGTAAGTTAATTTTGCTCTTTTTTCTTATATGTTTTGGAACATTTAAATACATTTGTTACAAATGTGATCTTTTTCAGGTACGAAAACGAGTTTCATGTCACAATGCTAAAATTAATTAAGAAAAGTTACTGAAGCAGTCACAATGGAAGTTTGCTTCTGATACTATACTGATACTACTGAAGATAAACAATGCTATACAACAACAAATCCTTTTTTTAAGTTTTGCTAATTCTGGATAAACGAGAACTTATTATGTAAATATTTTTTATATTATAATCACTTATTACCCATTTCATTATTTAATGGAAAAGAAATAATTAAACATCAATTTTTCCATACACGTAAGTATGTCATGCAATAGTTTTCGAATATAGATGTATAACTTCATAAACGTAAACATCTATATTAATTAAAGAAAATTAATTTTTTTGAGGAAATATTTTTAACTTAAGAAGAATCAAATAATTTTATTAGTTAATAAGAAACATATAAAGTAGCAAAATATTAATAAAGTTGTCCAATCCATAAAAACACTTAATGCAGTACTGAAGTGAAATATACTGCATTAGTAAAAAATATTAACAACATTTAAGGAACATAATTTTGTACACCACTTTTGTATTTTATAAATCACCTAAACTCACTAATAAATTATAAAAAATATATAAAAAAATATGTATCATATTAATAATATTCTACAAATCGATGATGAAAAATTAAAAGTACTGATTAAACTTTGTTGTAAAACATAAATTAAAAAAACCTATATGAAAGTACGAGTATTATTTGCGACTTAGATTTTTTGAAAAAACATCCCTTGTCTGAACGTGAAATATCAAAGCATTTGAATAAAAATGCAGTAAGATATTTAAAAGAATATAAAGCAATATTGATATCAAAACCACTACTGTAGCTATAGATTTAATGAGTTTTTTGTTAAAAGGATTTTTCTCATTGCTAAAATTTCTTCTAGCAAAATTCGTTTTCCTCTATGTGTTGTTATATTTAAATAAAATAAATTTATAAGCTGCCGTATAGCATTGTTTTCTTTTTAAAAACTTATGATAAAGCCTAAGGAAATGAATTCATGTTGAATAGCACGTATTCATTTATATTGTTTTCACTCATGAAATTTCTATTTTATTTATTTATTTACTTATTTATTTATTTAGTTTTAAATAGACGTTATTGGTTCATCCTATAGAATGGTTCTTTTTCCATATTATCTGTTCATATGGTGAACTGTAGACGTTTAATTTCTTTTTAATTGATTTTATTGTCACGTAAACACTGCACAACACACTTACAAAAACATAAAACTTGAGTAATTTGAATTGATTGTAAATTATAATTAATATCCATCGAGTACTTCTGGATGGAATTTTTGATACGTGTTGATGGTTTGACGATCAACGGTTTAATGAACATCTTTTTGCTAAGGGGAGCTGGTTATACTTCCGGGATGGAACATACCGCCCGGGGGTGAAATATGAAATATTTCAGAAATATATAATATATAAGATAACATAATACAATAGATAAATAATTAACACTACAGATGATATTAAAATACAAAATACTTAATATACAAAACAATCAGGGTTATTACTTTAAAATAACATATAAAAAATACAATGATGCATAAAGATTATTTAATTCTTCTGAATGGGCAACAGTCATACTGTAGAAATGGCTTTTAAAAATGCCAAATACAGTTTTCACTTGGACTGAACGAACCATGTTGCCCTTGCCTGGAATTATTTCTATAATCCGGGCAAGAGCCCACTCATATGGTAGGAGATTTCTTCCTTTAATAACACTAGAGACCCTAGCTTAATGTTTTTTTTTTTTTGTAAATTGCCATTTACCAATCTGCTGCAAGTGATTTAAGTAGTCAACAGACCAAAGTTTCCAAATGCATTGTATATATTTGGTAATGAATTGCAAATGGGATAATCTATTGTCAGAAATATTCATAACATTAGGCTCTGGAATACTGTTAATGGGTCTGCCAATTAAAAAATGCCCTGGTGTAAGCACTTCAAACTCATTTAATTCATGAGAAAGCGGAAATAAAGGCTGGGAATATAGGATCCTCTCAATTTGGACTACTAGAGTTCCAAAGTCCTCTAGAGTTATTTTATTATTACCTACGGCCCTAAGCAAATGATGTTTGAAGGACTTAACACTGGCTTCTTAAAGACCGCCAAAATTAGGGGATCGCGAGGGATAAATTTCCAAGTTATGAATTCTTCGGCAAAGAAATCTGATAACTCCTTGTTAGAGTTTTTCAATAATTTCTTAAAATTAATTAATTATGTTGACGCACCTTTAAAATTAGTGGCATTGTCAGACGTTAGCGTATTTACTTTGCCTCTCATGGCGCAAAATCTTTTAAACGCAGCGATGAATGCAGCAGCAGATAAATCGCTTACTATCTCTAGATGAATAGCTTTAATAGTTATCCATATAAATATGTCCACATAACTTTTAGAATATGTGCCTTTTCTCTGATTTTTGTATTTGATTTGGAAGGGACCACAAAAATCTACACCGGAATTGAAAAACGTGTGGTTAGGTGTTACGCGTTGCGATGGAAGGTCTCCCATTAATTGATCTAGAGTTTTGGGGTTATGCCAGAAACATGTGACACAAGTGTGCACTGTTTCTCAGGAAATACTTTTAGCCTTTATAGGCCATTGTTTCATCCTTATTTGATGAACTAATCCTTGAGCACCTATGTGAAAGTAATTTTTATGAAAGTACTCAAAAAATTAATTTAGTGAGCCTATGATCACTGTGTAGAATTAATTGGTGCTTAGCATCAAAAGGTAAGTCACAATTGCTTAATCTACCACCTGCACGAAGTAATCCACAGTTGTCAATGAATGAGTGTAATCCCTTTAACTTACTTGACGAAGGAACAGTTTGCCTTTTTCTGAGTGCTGCTAATTCAGGAGCGAACTTATCTTCCTGAGCTTTTTTTATTCATAAATGTGTGCTCATTTCTAATTTGATGCCCTTAAGCTGATTCTGGCATATGTTTCTGCGTCTGCAGTTGTTGGCGAACCTAAAAATAAAACTACATATTCTAATTTGAGAAAATTATTAGAAGAGTTATATAATAAATTAAAAAAGTCATTAAAAGAGTTATTGTTCATAGTCAGTAAGGTATAATTAAATTTAAG
This sequence comes from Maratus speciosus, assembly GCA_963932465.1. Taxonomy (NCBI): domain Eukaryota; kingdom Metazoa; phylum Arthropoda; class Arachnida; order Araneae; family Salticidae; genus Maratus; species Maratus speciosus. Next base: position 289,066,539 of record OZ010799.1, read on the forward strand.
TTCTTGTTCACACTCGGTGTCTGTGAGAGTAGGAAATTGGTTGGGAACTATAATTTCTCTTTGAAGAAATTCTGGACCAAAACACCACAAATCATTATTTATCAGGTCCTTGGCTGTTCCACTTCTGGAGATGATATCTGTTGGATTAGATTTAGAGTATACGTGGTTCCAATGATAATTATCAGAAGTAGACTGGATTGATGTTACTATGTTGGCAACGAAAGTTTTAAGTTTGTGCGTTGCTGTATTAAGCTAAAATAGAACAATTGAAGAATCTTTCCATAGCCACAACATTTCAAAGCATAGCTGTAGGATAGGAATTATCCTTGGACCCAGTTTTCACAAAAATAGAGCTGCACACAACTGTAGTCGAGGAATGGTCATTGGATTTAGGGGAACCACACGGGACTTGCTGCAGAGAAGATGGAGTTGAACTGTCCAGTTGTGGAAAGAGATCTTATGTAGATGACTGCTCCGTAGGCTTTTCCAGAAGCATCTGAAAATCCGTATAAATCTAGCATTGCAATATTGTCTGACAAAACATATCGCGGAATTGTAAGATGATTTATTTCTGTCAATTTAATCAGAAACTGGCAGGCAGATCTTGGTTCCAATTTATCTTTAATTCCCACAAATGTTGCATGAAAATTTTTGTTTTGGTTAGAATAGGGCAAATTAGGCTTAAGGGATCGTAAATTTTAGCAATTTGTGCCAAGACTTCTCTCTTGATATAAACATCTTTGGGTTCGATACTAATTTTAAAAGTAAAATGATCCGATTGAGGCTTCCAAATCTTCCCAAAAGTTTTTACAGAAATTTGCTGCGAGTGTTCTTCAAATGCATATCCTGATATGGCTCCTTCTTGTAGTAATTCAGGATCATTAGAGACCCACTTATGTAGGTCCGTCCCTCTCCTTTTTAAGATCAGAATTAAATGAGATTGCAAGTCTTGTGCGTCTTGTAAGGAACCTGTACCAGATAAACAATCATGAGCGTACATGTCGTTATGTATCGCGTCAGCAGCTATGGAAAATCTTTTCTTTCTTCACGATCAAGAGCTTTCAACGTTCGCGTGGCTAGAAAGGGAGTAATTATCATGCCGTGGGTAACCGCGTTAAGTTCAAATATTTTTATCGGAGCGTCTTTACTAGACTTCCAAAGAATTGTTTGCAAATTTCTTTGCAGTGGGTCGATCATTATCTGCCTGTACATTTTCTTAATGTCTGCGCTGAATTCATATTTGTGTGTACGGAATCTAGTTATAATAGAAAATAAATCTTGCTGAACCGTTCCCTCATTTAATAAAATAGAATTAAGTGAATTACTACTAGATGCATTTGAATTTGCATTGAAAACAACTCTCAGGAGAGTGGATATTTTTCCCGGTTTATGCACAGCATGATGTGAAAAGTAATAAGACAGCTTATTTTCTTTTCACTTTTAATTTGTGTCATATACCCCAAAGATTCGCATTCTTCAATAAAAGCTGTATATAAATCAGCCATTGTTTTATTTTTATCTAATTTAGACCAAAACTTTTTAAATCTCCTAGCTGCAATTTCTCTAAAACTTCCTAACACTAATTCTGCATTTTCTTTCTTGGTAGCTGTATAGTAAATCTACCGGTATCATCGCGTTTATAGGTGCTTCTAAAATGTTCCTCACAAAATATTTCTTCATCAACTTTGAAAGTTTCTTTATTGTCCCCGGGTAGAGATTCTACTTCAAAAAAAAATCTGTAAGGTATTGTCTAAGCTATTTTCAGTTAAAACACAACAATATGATTTATTTTCAACTTGTGGAAATGAACATGTGATTAAATATCCAAATACTGTATTCTGTAATATACAATTAGCATTTGCTAAACGAATTTGCTATCTTTTTAAAATATTAAAAAATACTTTGCTACCAATTAATGCATCAATCTGACCAGGTATATGAACATTATTCTCTGCTAATTCTATGTAGTTAGAGATGCATAAATTTTAAATGTCTAATCTTTCAACCGGAATGTTGTTTGTTATTTTTGATAGAACTGCAAACTCTAATGGTTAGAAAATGTTTCCTGTGCATTTGATATTTCTGCATTGATAATTTGTTTTACCTCCTGCTGACACTCGTTAATACCAGAAATAATGCCATTGAATGGTTTTGGTTCTGAGATTTAATTTCCTGCATGCGCTCTTACGTAAAGCGTTAATCAAGGGCCCATTGTCTAAAATACTTCTTAATCTAATTTTATTTCCAAACTCATCAGTTACTAAAATTATAATTGTGTTTAATATTGTTTGACTTTCTTCTATCCTGTACTAACAAATTAGCCTCGATTAATGGCGTTTCTTTATTCTCAGGTACATAATTGCTATTTGTTTTTAACAAACTAATTATTTTTATTTATTAATGCCGTTTCTGACATATCATTTACTTCGCATAGTAGGGAATTGTGCAATGTTGACCAAAGCTTGCAGGTAAATTTAGAATTGCGTTGACCTTGATGTAATCCTAAACAATTTGAACATAATTTATTTTTATTTACAATCATTTTCCTTTCTCAAATACTCATGTTTCAAAAAGCAGAACATTTCAAATGAGGGTACCGAGAATTGCATAACACACATGGCTTTACATTATTTTTATTATCGCTCATAAAATTTGATCTTGAATTATTTACTGCGTAATTAACTTTGGGGGATTTTGCTTTCGATTGAGCGGCGCCAGACGATAAATTTATGGATTCTAAAATCGTGCATCTTTTTCACAAAAAAAGACTTTAGGTGATCAAAAGTCGGACATTTGAGATTTCAAGAGATAATTCAAAATGCTTAAAATGAATGTTGTGTATTTCAATTGTTGCGTTGTTCAATTGAAATTAAACAATGAATTAAAATCATCATCAGGTGATTCTAAATGTTTAGCTTCATTTTTTAAAGAAGCTTTTAAATAAAATAGCTTATGACTATTATCTAATTGAGCATTATTAATAATCAAATTAGTGAATTGTGTTTTAAAATTAGCAAAATAACAGTAAGTACCTCCGAATGAAGGTAATGGAATTTCTGGGAGGAGTACCTTTGTTTTGTTTCATTTGAATGATCATTAACATTTACAATATTACATTTATTTTCAATAGATGCTAATAAATCTCTCTATCTTACCTCTACTTGTTCGAGTCTCTCATTAGCACTGTCGATACCCTTCTCTATTTCTTGCACTTGTTGCGCAGATGTTTCTTGGATATCAAAATACTGTTTTGTTATTTCTTACAATTTATTTTGAAGACCTTCCGTCTTTTTTTAATTTGACCTATAATTGACTCACATTCGTTGTCTTTATGTCAATGGTATCTTAAAAACTGCTCTAATCTAGTGATGGCAGGCTTTATGTGCCTTTTAATCTATTCAGTTTATCCACAGTAGCACTCCGGCTCAACGGACCACAATGTTTGTATGGTGGACTGTAGACGTTTAATTTCTTTTTAATTGATTTTATTGACACGCAAACACTACATAACATATTTACAAAAAACATAAATCTTAACTAATTTGAATTGATTGTAAAGTATAATTAATATCCATCGCGTAGTTTTGGATGGAGTTTTGACACGTGTTGATGTTTTGACGATCAACAGCTTAATGATCAACTTTTTTACAGACTGCGCACTGGGGGGAGCTGGTTATACTTCCGGGACGGAACAGTATCTTTCGGACATCTCATGTTATCCATTTATTTATCTGCTCGTACCATATGAACCTTTCTTTGTAGATTCAACTAATAATGTATATGTCTATTTTCATACATTTATCACACTTATATGTTTTTTCTTTATTTTGCATTCTGGAGTTTTTTATCAGCTGCACTCTGGTAGACATCTCTGCTGCAAGAAATGCCTTCTTTTTTATTGTTTTTATATCCCATGATTCGGCTCCATAGAACATGATATTATCTATAAAAGGCTTTGAATAAACTTATTTTGTTTTTTCTGATTGTATTTCGGAATAGAGTTTGGGATTTATATGAATTTTCGTGTGTTTTTTTATTCTCATATCTCCGATAAACACGATAATGTTTTCCAAAAATTAAAAATATTTGTTGTGTTATTAATATAACAATCTTCAAAAAGTATTTCTTTAATCAATGTTGGAAAAGGAGTAAACAAAAGTTTCTTTATAAACATAATGGAAAATTATGTCTGCTGAGATTACTTTTGGTTTATATTATGGGAAATACGTTTACTTTTTACCACAAAATATAAGAACATTTAAAAGAAAAACGCAATTTTATTGAAAATGTATAATATTTGATTATTTCAGATGTAACTATAAATTGATTTTTTTTTCAATATTGTGAATTAGTTTACTGGAATAAAGTAGACTATATATACTGTTTCGCGAAAATCTATAGGACATATAGGATCATAGCAAGATTTCCCGAAACAACATCTGTAGTTGCCGTTTTATGGTATTTTACAAGCTTGATATCCCTTAAGTTAGGTTCATAACATTAAAGGACGGATAGCAATATCAAAATAAATAATTTATTAACAATCATAAAAATTTCCCGTGAAAATTATTTATTTTTAATAAAAATGCAGATAAATAATATATCATAAATCTAACGTGATAAAAGGAAAGTAGAAATAAAATTCAGATTAAAGATAAAAACTATCATATATAAATATATCGCACTTTATCTAACTTAACTGTTGTACAATACATTCTTTTCTTAAAAATGAAATATCACAAATAGCTAATATCACCCTGATACAAACAGCATAAAGTTTCATATTAAATTCAAAGATAGTAGCGATTTTTAAAAATATATATACAATACTGAATTATAATGGATTTATCATTTCATGGCCAAATATCTCAGTTGGTATAATGTTTAAATGATGAATAACATAAGGTTTTACGACCAGGTTCCTGATCAATAGTTCTGAAGAAAACGCAAATATGAATAAAAAATGTATCGGCTACGTGTTGTAGGGTCTAGACCTGCGTTAAAAAAATCGAGAACCAGATTATTTTTTCCTTTTACTGTAAATATTATAATTGTACTTAATTAAAAAAATAAAACTTTGTTCGCTGCATATACTAAAGTTGTGTTGTTTGATATTAAATCGTTCACAACATGTATCTATACAAGCAATTACTTCAAAAGTAGTATCTCATGTAAATATGCGAATAAACATATTTGAAATAAGCACATACGAATCCCCTTGAAACACGAAGCTTGAAAGTTGATCCTGCAACTCTGTTACACGTATGTATTTACGGGAAAGGATTTAAATCTTTGTTGACTAATGGTTTAATGTCGATAAATTTAATCCGCTTTACTATATCAATTTCATAAACGAACAAACTTATGTTTATCTAAATATTAACAATATTATGAGTTTTAATGTAATACGATAATTTAAAGATGCATTAATGCAGAATTACATTAGTATAAAGAATCTTTGTTTACAATTATGAAACGGATTTAAGAAAAATATTTGCCAGCAATTTACGCAATACACACAAACCTCCATTTATGCATTCAGTGTTACATTTTTTTCCATTAATTTAGAGAAAGAGTTGAAACAAGAAACTAATTATAGGTCGAGAGAAGTAAGCTGCACAGTCATCGTTTACATAAATTACAAAGCAGAGCAATTACTATTTTTTTTTTGCTATTATATTACCAATCTTTATAATAAAAGGAATGTAATTAAAAATATAATCTAATGCTTATATGAACTTGAAATTTTAATTATAGTTTTATAATTGAAAAAATTCATGTTCATAAATATAATTAAAAAAATATATTTTTTTTTATTTTTAGGCAACAAACATTTTTTAAACTCTCAAATATATTAGGTGCTTTAAGGAGCAAAAAAAACAACCAAATACGAGGTGTTTTCGATAATTAAAGATACACTGTAGACAGCGGGAAAGAAAAGTGCTAATGATCCCGCTGACAACACATACTTAAAATTCAAACATTTGGCCTTTTCCTCGCCGTCTGTCGTTATTTGTTCGGTGAGTCTGTTTCTAGTAACACATGCTTATAATTCCTGTGTCAGTTTAATGTGAAATACGTTCCTCATATGTTTTCTGCATGCAAAAGATGAGAGTCTAGCTGATATACACAAAGAAATCGTTTTCATCAACAAGAACATTATAAATAGACAAAATTTATTGAAATATCGTCTTGCTTTCTCTGGAGGTAGGACCAATGTTCATGAAGAACACAGCAAAGGCTGGCTATCTGAGATCTATGAACATTTCACCCACAGACTACCACTCATATGCCTTTACCTGCAGAAAAATGTTACACTGCAAAATTTTCACCACGATGATGATTTCAAAATACAAGTTTAAATGATTTCTTAACAACAGTCTGTAAACTTCTATGAATGTGGTATGTAAAAGCTTGTACCCAGACTTAGCAAAGGCTCAGACAATGATGACAACTATGTCTAAAAATAAGACAAATACCAATAAGTAACTTGTATTTACTTTTGAAAAATCATTCATATTGCATTTATATCTAAACAAAACAGTTTAATAGTTTTTGAAAATGTAGAATAATGATAGAACATTAAGAAAATGCGCATATATTTAAAAAAAAATGCATACTTCTCACAAAACATAACTGGATTTCGTCTTATTTTTTTTCTCCAGTAGAGAGACTTTAGGATAAAGATTTAACCTGCGGCTCACAGGCCCCGGAACTACCACTATTGTCTAACAAAATGGATATATTATCTAGCAGGAAATTTGCTCTAAAATAGCACCAAGATATTTATTCAGAAAAAGTGGTGGGAAAGATTTTTATGACAAAATGTTTAGACAGGGCTTTAGGTGAACTAATCTCCTCTTCCCGAGATACCATTTTACCGGCACTGGTAAAATTTCATTTTATAAAAACTGCTTCTCTTTTGTATATTATGTTCACTAAATAAGCATACATAATATGTAGGAATGGCTGCTTCGAAAATCGGGTATGCGTTGGGAATTTTAATCATTGCCGATATCGGACCATATCCGAAAATACTACAGAAAGTTGTCGGTAGATCAGTATCTCGTCTTAATCAGTGTTGTCAATACCGGGATATTCGGTAGTACAATGGATTACGTTGGTTATGCAGCCGGCAGAGTATCATGCAGTAAAATCTTTCACCGATAACGAACCGACTAACATCTGTCAGCCATCAGTCGCGCGTGATGTGTAAAAAATAAGGTGTTGGTACCGATAGCCAGTATCGTTCCGATACCGCCGTAGAAGGCAAGCATCTTTAGGTCGATTAGAACAACTCTGTGTTTGCTGTGATTATACATAAGTGAATTTAAATAGCGTAGTATGACAAACTGTCTTTCTTCTTAAGCTATTTCTTAACAAACTCTTTTGATTATTTTTTACTATATAACAAAGAACTGATATAATTAGCATTATTTTTCATTTCAGATATATGACGCACGTCAATTGTTTAGAAAGTGAATTAATGAACAAATCTCACTCTTAAGTGTAACTCGTATTTCACATTATTGAGTTGTAAATAATTGAAACAAGTACTTTAAAAATTATGGCACTTAAATGAATACTTAACACTCATCTGCTCTTACAACCGTTTTATTTAGAAAATTGAATTGCTGATTACTTGTATTAAAATTTATAAATATGTTTTACGGTAATATTTCTTAGAACTAGTGCTTATTTTACTATTACATTTCAAAATTTTATATTCGCAGTTGTTTAAACCGGAAATTTTGAAGAAGCATAAATGATTGTTATTCCTACTAGGATTTAAATTGTTTTTTGATCAATACATGATCAATACATGAAATTCGCTTGATCATATTAAATCTGTGTCTCTTAGATTGAATTAAATTTAGTCAAATTAAATCTGTGTATTTTTAAATATATATATGTGAGTTGTGGTTTTAGAGTTCCCATAACACTCTCCGACTAGCAATAAGATTCGGTCAGCGGTTTCCATGAGAAACTTGTAACCTCAAAGCCGCAGATGGTATTGAATTTGCTGATGTGCAGCTTTGCATTCTCTTCGTTTGGGAACAATTAACAACCCAAGTTCAGATTTCATTCGGAAGTGGCTGAGATTGGACGTATATTTCTCGCTCTAGACGAGAGAAAAAGTCGATATGGAGTCTCAGATGCGGCGGACAGTTGCGCGTAAACCCCCCTTACCCTCCCTTAACTTTGTAAATATAATATTAGTTTTATGTGTATTTATAACCCAGAACTATTAAACTCCTTTATTTCACAAACTATGGCCTTATTCTTATATCATATATATAAATTGAGATATGTGTCCAATCTCAATTTACAAACATTAAAAAAATATTTTTTGAGATTGTTATGCATATATTTCAATTAAAATAATATCATTCGTTAAATTATATACATATATATATTTTTTTTCATTTATTATTCCATTATTTCGAATTACCGTTACTGGGATTACAATTGTACAATGAATTGATAGGATCTTACATTCATGGTGTTCTCTGAGGGCAAACAAACCTGGTACCCTTTAGATATAACTTGATTTTACCTCATACAAATAAGTATGTGTGTGCCATAATAACATATTTGCTAATAGTTTGAAAAAGTCTTCTGATCTACATTAATCTCATAGTATAGTTGTTGTTTTTATGTTGTTTTCATAATGGCCAATTATCAACAAGAGGGATATAGGTCCGAATGGAGGAATGCACTCCGTGGGGGTCTTTCTAAGTGAACGTAAGTCGTATTTACGAAAGGAAATCCAAGAATCTAAGAAAACCAAGGAAAACTCCGAACGATTAGGCCGACGAGCGAGATTCGATTTGAACCCAGCACCTCCCATCTCACAGCATCAAGAGCAGAACCTCTAGGCCACTAGAGGGACTCTCATAGTATAGATTATGCAATAACTTCAAATTGATATGATACTGTCTTATAATAGTAATTCCATTTTTTATATCACAAAATAATTATTGTTTTAGATAACGTTCACTTTATATTAAAATCAAATAAATGTTTACATTTAGTACGGCATTGTTTTCTCTTCCAAAACTTACGATAAAGGCTAAGCAACTGTATTTAAAAGGAATCCTTTGAGAAATATTTATTTTAACCACTCGTTCTAAGCGTCGTTAATGCGACGAAAGAAATCTGATCTGAAAGCAACAGAAGATTAAAAAAAAGATGCTAATGTATAAAATAAGTAAAAATATCCGCTTTAACAGCGACTCATGAATACGATTTATTTTATAAATATTTATATTGGCTGTTTGGTTTATTTATTTGTATCCAAATTAATACATAATTATAAAACAATACATAAGCGCTGTTATAAAATATTATTCTTTTTAATCTTGATTTATATTTTAGAAAAAACAACATTTTTTTTAAGCGCACAAATGTTTTCAATCAGAGCGTGTAAAGATACTGAAGCAAGAATTTAAACGTTTTCTTTCATTGAATTAGAAAAAATAACAATTTCATTAAAATAGGATTATTATCAGTTCAATATATACTATTTGATTAAAATAACCTCTTTACATGAAGCAACTGATTTCCTTGATATAATACAAAGGCGGCTTAAGTCACTTCGTATTAATAGTAAAATAGTTTAACAATATTTAAAAAAAAAACTTTGAAAATAAGTAATGTCAGGAAGTTAAGTGTCAGAAGTACATTACAAGAAGAACATTAGAAAAATAATATTAAAATATTCAGTACGGTTTACGAAAGAAGGATAAATGATATACTAACATAAAAGATACGATATGAGATTAAATATCTTCAATGGTCATAAAGCATCATAAATAAAAAGTCTTTAGAAATGTAGCGATGTTAATTCTCTTTAAAACATTTAATAGTATCTAGAATTCATTTTTGATCTTAGCCTTAATCGTCCATTCCAAATGCTTCCCGAAAATACTCAGTATACCAGTTTATTGACATTTTTATCATTATAAAGCTTTTTAATTGAGCTCAGAACCAGTGGGATCAAGCTCCTCTCATAAAGGGAGATATATGTCAATCTTGTTTAATCTCTAGATATTCGTATAAGTAATAGAGCCTACATTAATATTTTTTACTGAATGTAAGCAACCAAAATACGCATCAAAATGAATTTTATAAGTGTATTACGGATTTAAATGTATTTACGGGGAAAATACAATCAAAATAGTCTAATGCACGTGTACGTACTAGTGTCGTATGTAGAAATACGTGCTTTGTAGAATTCGTGCGTTTGAGTGCCGCATTTTGCGAACAATAATATTGGCGTTATTTAATAAGATAAATTCTACAATTATTTAAGGCGAGATTATTATCTGGAAATCATGGTATACAATTTCAAGAAACTTTCGAAGCCTGTGTACACGATGAAACACCCGGTATGCAAGTTGACATGAAGCGCATTCTAGTAATAAACTTTTAAATTCAAGAATTTACAATTATTTTGTTAACGTGAATCTTTACACTTCCCAGTTTAAGTTTTAAAGTTTTATTACAAAATCTAGGTAAATAATAACAAAAGATCATTCCTTTATTTCAATGGTTAAAACGGTATATTGGAGCATATTTTAATACATTCCTAAATAGCTGTACATTATCTCCAGGCAAAAAGAAACGGTTATATTAAAGTAACTTATATTTATACATAACGGATTACGACAAAAATGCGGAAAAATAATAAATTAATTAAAAAAACTATTGGAGATAATATTAAAAGAAAATTAAAATTTTAATTACACAATCTCAGTTACGCATTTAATTAAAGGACATGTAAATGAACTCCGGTATAACCGTCTAAAACTTTTCTGGCAGACACAGAAAAAAGAAATTAACCAAGCTTATGTAATATAAATCATACAAGATTATGTATTAAACAGTAAAATTACTTTCTATGATAGCACTCATATTACATTTCCCTCGTATACGACAATGGAAAATCGTACTGCTGAGAACTTCTTAAATCTTAATCAAGATTATTTACTTTTAAGTTCTTTGTTAATTTAGGTTTTCAAAAAAAAATAATAATAACTGTAATGCATTGGATTTCTCATACGAAATCTAACGAGAAATTTTAAAGTTAATTTTGGAATTAATAAAAGACTGTGCCTTTCAGGTCTTTCGTGTACATGATTTAAATACTAAAAAATAGTACACTGGAAAGATAAATTAAATTTTAAATTACGTAGTCATTCAGTAATAAAGAAGTCCATTTTTAAAAGTTATTTCATAGAAGTGATGTTGTTATGATTTAAACGTTTTCTGTATATAAATGTACTTAGCATGTTATCAACGGCATCAAATAATTGTGATTACGGAATAAGCAGTAAAATTGCATTTTGTAATTACCTTCTTATCGCTTTTTTTTTTTTCTGAACAGAAGTATCATAGTTATTTTACGCGCTGATGAGCGTTTTTTAATTCCTAAAAACAGATAATTTATTCTTTCAAGGAATAATTACTTTCTTTAAAAATAAAAGGCGTGCAAATAAAATTCTTTGGATATCTCTTGTGGAATTTAATAGCATAATATTAACTTTCGTTTAAAAAAAAATGCATTAAATATTATTCACATATAAAGCTAAAATAATCAAGAAAAATAAATATGTTTAAACTGTGATATAAACGTTAATTGTAGTTTCTGTTTGTAATAAATGATATACATTTTATTTTTATGTTATTTTATATTTGACACATAGGAACATTGTATATCATTAGATTCTAGAAAAAAATCAATAACTGAAGCTAAATTGTTAATCAGAAAACAAATATTTTTTTGGAAATAAGATGTTTTAACGCCTCCCATTTAATTTTAAAATATGCTCTTTTTTTAAACTTTACAGTGATTTTTGTCATTAAAACAAAACAAAAATAAAAGCAATCATCATTGATATTTAAGTTGTTCCAGAAAAAAGATCGATAAAAAAGTAGTTCTAAGAAAAATGACAGTTAGCCTGCTTCATAGGGAAGGGTGCAGGTTTTCGAATTCTGAAACTAAAACTGTTTTTTATATGATTTCTATACAGACAAAATAATAATAATAAATTTCGAATCACAATTAAAAATACATCAACTTCTGTTCGAATGTGGGCACACAAAAACAAAAGACGATGACGAGGAAGTAAGGATAATACAAGAAATTTCTGAGAAAATAAATATCAATGAGAAAAGGAACTGCTAATGATTATGTCATGATTCCTTCGGATATAGACTGCGTGGAAAATTTCATGGAAAATTACTGTATTTCAAATGAAAATCAAATTTCAAAGTAAAGTTATTGCTTAAGAGGCGCAAAGGCCAACATAGTGAAAATGATTCCATGCCGGGACTCGAACCCGGGCCATCAGTATAGCGCACTGACGTTCTACCAACTAAACCACGTGGAACGATACCCAGCCTGAAAAATTTCTCACTATGAAATGTTGGCAAGGCTACAAACGCAGCACAAAATGGAAAAGTTTATCGTAAGCCACCGACATGGAGCAAACACGAAGCTTAATTAAATTTTTCCATCTTGTGTTGCGTTTGTAGCCTTGCCAACATTTAATAGTGAGAAATTTTCCAGGCTGAGTATCGTTCCATGTGGTTTAGTCGGTAGAACGTCTGTGCGGTATACTGATGGCCCGGTTTCGAGTCCCGGCATGGAATCTTTTTCACTTATGTTGGCCCTTGTGCCTCTTAAGCAATTACTTTACTTTGAAATTTGTTTTTCATTTGAAATATTGTATGCAAGGCGAATGTTTCTCTCTGGAATTATTTCCATGTATTAAGAAATTTACAGTATTTCTCACTATTCTATACAAGGAGCAATAGAGTCATCGGATGAAGAAAGTAATTCAAATGCTATTGATTTTTTAAACATTTTTGAAAGACAAGATAATATGGAAATTTACTTATCAGCTCTAACTCAGATGTAAAATTTTGTTTCAGAAAATATTAAATGCACAAAAAATAAAGAAAACTTTCGATTTATTTTTGTATAACATATATCTTAATACGTAAGTAACTATTTTTTGTGATTTAACATTTACGTTAAATTTTATTTTAAAAATACGTAATTATTTTCAGAATATTTTTTTTAATTCTCAATGATTATCTGATAATAAATTAAACCAAAATTTGTAATAATAGTGTAATTTGTAATAATAATGTATATCCTTTGAAACCTTAATTTTCTTGTTCCTGATTAAAGATTTTTCTCTTCACTTCCGTTATTTCAATTATTTTCTTTCTCGTTTGAAAAGACGTTATAACGAGCGTCCACTGTAACATGTTCAATAATTTCATTCCTTTTATTCTTAATCTTATCAAACACACACACAAAAAAAAATTTACTCCTGCCAACTTCCCCATTGTCTCTTCTATGCAGAAATATTCACCTACAGAATGAGCAGAGAATAGCCTTATCAGACTTCTTTTTAGATTTGTGTCTAAATAAGTAGTAATAAAATATATCATATATCAAAATCAACGAATTTAAATAAAACCTTGTTTTTTATACGAATTATTTTTACCCAGTTGATATAATCTTTAAAAATGGGTTGCCATATAATTTCCGACATAATTGAGCAGCTTTGGTTAGTAGCAATGTTTGTAAAAGTGTTAATTCTCCAGTTGGCTAAATAAAATTAATCTGAAACTTTGTAAATTTCCGGATATCCTATCATTGAAACACTCTTGCAAAAGCTTGTTCTTATAAAATCTGATTCTGGGATTCTGAATGTTAAATTTTCTAACTCAAAATTTTGTAAAAATAAAATAACCTCGATTTCACATTTTACGTTTAAAAACATTCTTCCTTGCAATTTATAAAATAAACTTTAAACAGTATATATTTTACAAATGTAATTCATCTATCTGCAGTTGAATAACCTTTCGTGCCAGAAAAAAATTCCATTTATGATTTTTATGTTATATACTAATATGTAATAATGCATTGAGACAAAAGAAAAAAAAGAATGAAAAACTTTATATTTGAACTAATATATAATTGGCTGCAGCAGTTTTACATATTTACATCATACCTTACATTCGATTTTAAAAATCCATAAAGTAGGAATGCATAATTTAAGCAATAAAAAATAAATGTATAATCTTTAAAACATACATATAATTTTTTAAAAAGGTGTTAAAAACTTATAAAGATATTATTTAATATAACCCTGACATCTTTCGAACGCACAAGCGTTAATTTTCAAAGGGAAAAGATGACAGACTGGAAATAGAAGACATACATAAAAGCAAAACAAAGTACTACGCATGCGCAAGCGAAGTTAAGCCCACCAATTTAAAGAGGGGTTAAAAGATCAAGTCATATTTTCAGGAGTTCTTCAAATACCCAGAATATTAAACTAAATCAGTGGGATATTATAAGAAAGGACATAGTTACAAACAGTATCAGTCCTAAGTAAAATCTCAATGGATTCACGGATTATTGAAGAGTAATTGTTAGATGTTGAAATGATTATATTAGCTCTTTCAAAATTTATATTAATATTTTCTGTTTGATGCAATCTGGATAAAGCTGTACTTGGTTTGTTAAACTTCATATCAGATGAATGCTCTTTAAAAGCCTTTCTTTAAATTTTCGAGATGTGATATCATTATAGAATAAACATTTATGATGTTCTGTACTAAATGGGATTATGTAATTCCTGTTTTTTCATAATCTGGAATTGGATCAATTTTACTGTGAACCAATTCTTTCAATTTTGTTGGAGGTTTAGCTATTAAATTAATATTATACTTTAGTAATGCGCGTCTCAGTCTCTCATAAAACTGCGGAATGCATTCAAACATGCAATAAGTAAGCTTGCTCAAACTTAATTATTTCTTCTTCCTTGGATGTTTTAATTGATCGACTAATATATTAATGCATTGAGAAAAGAAACCATTCTTAATAGTAATATGCTTAATTAAACTAATATCGATTTCTAGCTATTTATCAGTACAAACTTCCAATGCAACGTAATAACGTAAAACCTGTAGGCAGCAATTTTATATGAAAATGGTAAGTTACAATGAAAAGAATTAGTGTTGTTAGATATTTTCATTGTAACACACTACTTTCATATCAATATATCAAAAAACGTTCATTTCCTATGTATGTTTTTACACATTAGATTTAATATTTAAAACTAGTTTTACACCTTATTTTACACCTTATTTTCGGGACGATGATAGACAAAGCGTTATTTATCCAGTTTGTTTAGCAGTTAATTAAACGGGAAATTAGAGAATTTCTAATAAATTGATCTAGACATTTAAAAGTTCATTTGTACACACGTAAAAAATGATTCTCTTAAACCTCTAAAATTATGAATTTTAAAATTTATAAATCTAAACACAAATTATAATACTCTTATTTTAAGTATCCTTCAGTATTATAGTTAAGAACATTCTTACGTGTAATTAGTAAAATGAACAAATAACCCGTAAGGCATGGTGACGTCGCGGCGACGTCGTTGTGAAGTCACACTGTGACTTTGTGACCGTCGATGTGACGTCATAGTGACTAGAATGCGAGGTCGTTATGGCCGTTTTAGAGGTCGTTTGTGACGTCACATTGTGACCACTCTGTGAAGTCACAGTGTGACTAATTTGTGAAAAGTGTGACATTTGTGACTACTTTGGCATTAATTTTGTGACGAACATGTGACGAAAGCGACAATGCTTTGAAGTCACATTGTGACCAATTTGTGAAATATGTGTCATTTGTGCCGAACTTGTCATAAACACTGTGATGATTTCAAATGAAAATCAAATTTCAAATTAATTTCTTAAAAGGCGCAAAGACCAACCTAGTGAAAATGATTCCATGTCGGAACCCGAACCCAGGCCATCAATATGACATTCAATCACTGACATTCTACCGACTAAGCCACACGGAACGATACCCAGCCTGGGAAATTTCACACAATTACATGTTGGCAAGGCTACAAAAGCAGCACAAGATGGGATATTTATCGTGAGCCACCGACATGGAATAAACAGGAAACTTAATTCAATCTAGCATCGATTGAATCTATATTAATACTTAGAAATTTTTACAGGGAGAACCATTCGCCTTGCATACAATATTTCAAATGAAAATCAAATTTCAAATTACATGCTTAAAAGTCAATTTTAATTTGAAATTTGATTTTCATTTGAAATATTGTATGCAAGGCGAATGTTTCTCTCTGGAATAATTTCGAAGTCTTAATATAGTTTCAATCGATGCTGAATTTAATTAAGTTTCGTGTTCGCCCCATGTCGGTGGCTCACGATAAATATCCCATCTTATGCTGCTTTTGTAGCCTTGCCAGCATGTAATAGCGAGAAATTTTCCAGGCTGAGTGTCGTTCCATGTGGTTTAGTCTGTAGAATGTTAGTGCGATATGCTGATGGCACGGGTTCGAGTCCCGGCATGGACTCTTTTCACTAGGTTGGCCTTTGCGCCTTTTAAGCAATTAATTTGAAATTTGATTTTCATTTGAAATATTGTATGCAAACCGAATATTTCTTTGTGGAAAAATTTCCAAGTATTAATATTGTGATGAATTTTAAAATCGACAATTTTAAAATAAAGTTTTGTTTGAGATATAAAATCGTATCTTTTTACCGTACTTTTTAGCAAAATATAGCTATTTTGGAGCCCTACTCTTCTAAAATAGTTTTAATTTTTCCACTTAAAAAACAATGTTTGTCAACTGACATCTTTTTTTATTAAGTTCTAAGCTTGATCTCGAGTTCAAGCTTGATATTAAAAATGTATAAGATTTTAAGGTGTTGTGGTTGTGATTAATCTTTGCTTTATTAAATACGACGTAAGCCATATTTATTTAAATTTTTTATTTCCGTGTAAATTGTATTTTGTGAATATGAGCTTAAATAGATTTGGTATGTTCTATAGGAAAAGACTGATCTGGGAAATTGAAAAAACAAGTAAGAAAACTCATGCGTTAAGCATAGATTATAAAACACTTTCCAACACTTCCCGAATGCTTTAAAAAAACTTCGTTATTTAGGGAAATAAGGTAAATAAGAGAACTAAGTAAACATTTTAGAAAACGCATAAAACATTTGAAAAACTCATTTCCGCAGTTACTGTCCATAGCTAAATAGGTTTTCCAATTCTTTTGAACAGCCCTGTATTTGATCTGTAGGTTGATATATATATTATATAATGGGATAATTTAGTTTAGCAAGAAAACGCATAACAGGTTGAAACTCTCTTTCAGCAATTTATACTAATATATGGAGACATACTTTAATACTTTTGTACAACCCTGTAGTTGACCTAGAACATTCATTAAACGCCACCGTTTAGTTAAAATTTAATTCAAACTAAAATACACTTAAAACAGCTGAAATCACATTTCCAGAAATTATAATTTATAGACGGCCATGTATCCAATTCTTTGCATGACCCTGTATACCATTTTATCTATATTATACAACAGTAAATTAAATTTAGTTCAGCGTAAAAATGCACAACTCATTTAAAAACCACCTTTAAGTAACTTGCGCTCATACCCAGTAATCCTTGCGAATACTTTTGTGTAGCCCTGTATATGAATTATAGCATTTATATACACCATATACTATGCATAAATATAGTGAATCATAAAAGCGCATATCATAATTAAAAATGCATTTCCAGCAATCATCACAAATGAACAGTACTTCGAATACAATATAGTATCTGAACTATATTGTGTGTGCCTGTAAATGCTATATACACTTCATATTCTACATGAAAAATTTATAGTATGTAAACCTCAGCGACGTATATCATTTTCATTATATATGAAATAGATTAACATAATTAAAGTACGCCTCAAACAATTCCCTACACCGCTATATCATTATGTATTGGAATTTCTTTTTAGCCCTGTAAATGAACAATAACTATTCTTTGCATCTCGTATTCTTCAGAATGCATATTTTAGTACGTTTCATAAATGCATATCAATTTTTTTCTGTATGAAAACGTGTAAAATCATGAAAAAACCTTTGAAACGATTTTTTCCCATAGGCCGTAATGTAACGGAATACTTTTGACTGTACCTGTAAATGAACTAAACATGCTACAAACATCGTTACACATAGGGACCGTGCTATGGTAAAGGTCAATAACATCTAAAAATTTCAGAGCAATCCGAGTATATTTACGAGAGTTAGAGCGCGGACAGACGGCAAGACAAACCAAAGTCATAAACACTTTTCAACTTTGTTGAAAGGTGTTAAAAAGGAAATATAAAAGTAAAATAAATGATTGAAAGGAAATATAAAAGTAAAATAATGAACTTTAAAAAATATATACTAAAGCAGTTTAATCTATAAGCTTCCTATCAGGCATGAAAAACACTTTATTTCAATGCTTAAATATAATATTTTATTTTTTAAGGGTGTATTTGAATCCAAACTGCTTATTTTCTGATTCATTTTTAAATTCCTTTTTGTTCTCAAACGCATCAAACTGAAAAATTCTCTTATTTAGAAACTACCTAATGTACCGTGCTTCTCGATTTTTTGATAAATGCAGAAAATATTACAAAAAAATGCTGTCAAAGTAGGCGTTTTGAACCGAATTTTTCACAGCGGAAGATCTGGGAATGAAAAAAAAAAGGTCTTACTGAGAAAATAATTATTTAAAACATAAATTCTAATGAATTGAGGGGAAAATGAAATCACACGGCCTCTTAAACATCTCTTCAAAAATCACCTCAGCAAGTTTCATGTTTTTACTTTTAAAAATGAGTCTGAAAATGTCTCAGAAAATATCGAGCTGTTGAAGGTGGAAAAATATTTTTTCGAATACACCTTTAATGCCAATATTTATGTATATCGAAAACGTAGAAAATGAGTTTACAATAGAAGAAAATTTAATAACTGATTCTGAATGTCTATAATTAAATGTTTGATTAAAATCGCAAATAGAAAAAAAATGCTTAGATACAATTAAAAATAAATAAATAAATATACCAATTTGAAAAACACTAAAAATAATAATTAGTATTTTTAATTGTACTATTAAACAACAACTAACTACAATAGATGAATTAAATGCATTATTAGATTTAGCAATTTCTCAAAAATCTTTCCAAATGTTATAAGGAATTCCTATTATTTTATAATTTTGGCAAATGTTAAATCTGAAAACATTGGTATGAGGATTCAGGATTTTAAATAATAATTTAAAATATTATTAGCAAAAAAAAAAAAAAAAAAAAATCTTTCAAAAGTTACGCTATTATAATATGTAAAAAGACATTTTCCCACTATAATGTTAATTTCTAAACTGAAACAGTTTCGTAATATCATACTATTCGAATATAATATTTAACTCCAAAACAATAATGACGATAAATACTGTTATATGAGTGTTAGTAATCAGAAAAAAAAAAAAAAAAAAAAAAAAAAAAAGCCGAAAAAAATTCCACATCACTGTCTCAATCTCAAGTAACTGCAAATTAATGTTTATATTCATCCCACTATGAATGTAGACATGAATTTCTTTTTTTTTTTTTTGAGCGATGGCCGATTAACACATTTTACAAAGTGTCGATTAGGAAAATTTCGCTTCAAAACAATTCCAGATCAGTCACTTTCTATTTGTATAATATAAAACTATTTAATTCATACTCGTAATATACAAACAGAAATAAAAAATTTAAATTAAATAAGACTTACCTTTTTTTGCTGTAAATTAATAATATCCGAGTATTTTTGCCCGAAAATGGCAGACGTCTTTCTCTTACATTTAAAAAAGCAAAAACAAAGCTGACATTGTAGACTTGGTCATGTTCTTTTCCGGCGTGTATTACAAAAAGTTCTCTGTTTACCCTGCGGTTGCGGTTATATCCGACGCAGACGATCTTCAGCAGCTGATGTAACTGTTTATTTGCAGTCCTAACTTTCAGGCGGAATAGTTTTATGAGTTAGCCTGTAATTAAAATTTTCTATTTGAAGAATTTTCCAATGCATTTTACCATTTCTTTTTTATCAGTTTCAAAAAAATTTATTTGAAAACGGAAGTTTATTAGATAAAACACTGCTTAAATTTTTAAAATGTGTAAAAATAAATTTAATGGTAATAATACCACCCCCCTTTTTTTAAGTAAAGTTTGTTTCATGCGTAATATATAAAAAAATATCTTCTTAATAAATAAAAAAAATGTTTTCGAGGATAAAAAATTTTTCTTTGTCAATCTGTCAATCTTTTTATGTTAATTTTCTGCAGAATAAAACAATTTGTAAAATAACTTTTTTAAAAGTCATACCTCTAAACAAATTGGAAATGCGAAAAATTAATTATATCATGTGTTTTGCATAAATTTTGTATATATATATATATTTTTTTTTTTTTTCGGAAAAGGCTGATTTTATTTAAAAAGGCTGAAAGAAGTAAATTAAAAAAAAAAAAAAAAACAGTTACTAAAAATAGATTAACAGGAAAAAAATATGACTTGAATGCAAATTATAAAGCAATAAATGCATATATGACTAAACTCTGAAGATTCTTTCTGCGTGCTCATTAAAATCTGCAGACTTAACTGTAATAGAAAATGTTTAGTTTGAAATCACAGAAGTGTTTCGACCAGTGGTCGCCAAAAAAGTTAAAAAATTTCCTCGTTGCAAACTAAATGTGTAAAGTGTATAGATTTAATATTTCTAATTCTAAATATGTTTCATCCAGCACATAGCATTTTTCTGAGAAATACTTTTATAATAATAACAATCCGTGATGTATTATTATATTGAATTGCAATGCTAGATAAAATTGAAATCATGAAAAAAGTATACTTTCACTTCTTAGATATCAAATTGATAAAATATAGCATGGAAATCTAGTTTGTTGATACTTGTACCGTGCATTTTTCTTTTTCTCCCCTCCCCCTTCTTTTCGTGTCCGAATTTACTATTTGCTGTCCACTAATATTCATTCCTTATGCCGCTGTAACTAGGGCATGTTTTAAATATTTCTCTTCATTTTCAAAAATTTTTGAAGTTAATATTTTTGTCACACTGTGATTTACAATATGGTGGTTTTTTTGTCACATATATGACGTGACGTACGTTACATGCAGTGACATAACAGTGACGTTACAATATTTTTTTAATTGCCGGAAAAATAAAATTTTACAATAAGTAACATGTTTTAAAGAATTTTTATAATTGTTTAAAGTTTTCTAAGAAGTTCACATCTCAGTCACAATGTGACATCACTGAGTGGTGGCATTTTAGTCACAGATGTGACGCGACCACAGTGACTTACAGTGACGTCACAATGACGTCACTGTGACCATGCATGCTATGAGGGAAAGAGTATATTATTTTTAATTGCGCTTTATATATCTGGAGTTTTACAGTATTTTATGCTAAAAGAATATTTTCAATTACAAATTTTATGCATGTTGAAAGATATATGTAAAAATGCACTCAGACAAAAAGGAAAAAGAATGCAAAATCTTTTCTTTCATAATAAAGGCTACAATTATAATTGAATGCAATAAAAGAAATAAACACGATACGTCGAATTTTTAAAGTCAATAAAACAAGAATGAAAAAGGGTTGCCATAAAAATAAATTCAAATATAAACTAGTGTGGCCATCACAAAACTTTCTTCTATATAAATCACGTCAATTAAATCATTTAAATAGTACAAGAAATAACAACGATTTAGCACCAATTCATATCAAAGAATATCTGAATATGAAGTTGGATGAAAATTCGTGCATTAGTTCTTGAGATAGATTAGAGAGAGCTATAGCGGAAATACTGAAAAATGTAGCATAGCAGCGCCACCTGTTGAGCGATTCACACCAAAAATTAAACAGCTCTAATTTATACGTCAATTCATATCAAGGACTAACTAAATCTTAAGTTTGATGAAAATCCGTGCAATACTTCTTGTGATCTCTCAAGTCTCTTGCGGAAATCGTGAAAAAAGCTGCACAGCAGCGCCACCTGTTGGACGATTTACACCAAAAATTAAACAGCACTAATTTATATCAGGGACTAACTGAATCTGAAGTTTAATGAAAATTCGTGCATTTTTTCTTGAGTTAGAGCTATTGCGATAATCATGTTAATGCATCATAGCAGCGCCACCTTTTGGGCGATTTTCACAAAAAAGTAATCAGCACCAAACTATATCCTGGACTAACTAAATCTGAAGTTTTATGAAAATCCGTGCTGTAGTTCTTGAGGTATAGCTATTGCAGAAATCGTCAAAAATGCCGCATAGCAGCGCCACCTTTTGGCGACTTTCACAAAAAACTAATCAGGTCCAGTTTATATCAAGGTCTAACTAAATATAAAGTTTTGTGAAATTCCGTGCATTAGTTCTTGAGATAGAACGCCCACAAAATTTTTGTCACATACAGCCTCACAGACAGAGTGACAGAGTGACAGAGTGACAGACAGACTCATAGACAGACATTTTCTAAAAACCATCAAATCGTGTTCTGGGCGTTGTAAAACGTATAAATCCGTCGAAAACTCGAAGTCGAAAATTTTCACGAATCCAAAACTTTCTTCTTGTAAAGTTAGAAGAAAGTAAAAAACAAAACAAATTATGATATTAAATGTTTTTAAGTTAAAGTAAGACGTAATTAGTGAAAGTAAATTGCCTTGTTTTTAAAGCTAATAGCGTACGAAGAGACTGTCTTTTTTCCCAGAACTGTTAAACACATTTTTTAATCTGAAGCAGACTTTATTATCAAGTAAAAAAAATATATTCTATAAATTTGGACATTTTAAATTACCCATTGCAATTATTTTAAATTAATGGTTTAGTAAAAAACTCATAAAAATGTGAAACATAAATTCCCTATAAATGACATATACATTTAAATGAAATAAATACGGAATAAAAAATACTCATTCTATAATAATTTCTTACGTTTCTCTCATGTATAAGAAATAGTAATAATATAAAGTTTAATGGCTATTGATGTGCTTCACAGATTTGTCATTATTTTAATGAATTTGAAAGTGAATAAAATAATGTGTTTGTTTCTCTTCGTAATATGTTTTTCCATTTAATGAATATTAATTTTTAAAAAAATGTAACTGGATTTAATTTTTTACACATTTAATAAAATATACTTTATGTAGTACAAAAAAACTTTTTTTCGTAAATTTAAAGATTTAAAAATAAATACTCACTATAAATTATTTAAGCTAGGGTTTAGTTTTTAGAATAATTCTTTTCAAGATGTCATTATAATGATTGCAAAAACTATTTTTTTTTATTACGACATTACCATCTTAATAGAAATTTGATTGTAGATGTTAGGTTAATTTTTCTCGTCAAAAGTATGATAAAAATCTTTTAATTGTAAAATCGAATATATATTTCAATTATCTATAGTTTATTGTGGTAAAAAATAAACTGAAAACAAACCTTTTTGTGTTTAAGGGAGTCCAGGCAACATTAAAAAAAAAAATTATTTATAGCGTTAAAATTTTGAAATTTTTTGTGATGGTTAAACATATCATTTGTAAAGAAAATCGCACGATAAAACTTCTCATAATTTAAAGAAAAAATTAACATTTAAATTCTGTTAAAAAAAGTGGGGTAGTTTAAAATCATTATAAATCAAAATATTATTTATAGAAATTCAATTTTTTATCATTTAAATAAACAGAAATATATAAGTTTTAATTTAGATTCAGCATTTTAATTTTTATATTAAATATATTGTATACAAAATATTAATTTTTAAAAAAATTAAAAATATTTAAAGAAAAAATTAGAAAAAAAATGATGTAACTTCTTTTTTTATCATATTTTCAAAAGTAATATATATATATTTAAATTTGCTGAATCTAAATTAAAGTAATACTATTGAAAAAGACATATTCCAAGTTTGAACCCTTTATCTGTAGCTGTTCATAATTTATAACACTTTAAATATGAGTAATGGTGAAAAATCCATCATGAAGAAAAACCCAATTTCACAAGAAGTCGTTTCCTTGATAATCATAGCTTGAAAGGTACATTTTAAAAACAAACCAAAACGAAAAAATTTATATTTCCTGTTCTAATTACGATAGAAACATGATTTAAACGCCATTTTAAACAGAAAACGGAAGGGAAATTTTTAATCCAATAAAACTTCAATATTTTTTTTTTTGAAAATTTGAAGATTTTTGTGTCCCGGATGCCCTTAATTTACATATTTTAACCACTTTTTATTTTCGTATTAAATCTTCTAGTATCATATAGATAATTTTTAGTATGTCCTTTTCCGTATTAATTGTACGAAAAATATTTTTTTTTGTATAGTATACTTATTAAATGTTTTAATGCTATGAAAAAATAGTAAATTTTAAGATTTGATTCATTTTCACAGGATTTTTCTGCTAAAAGTTCTGCTAAAAGTACCACTTTCCCTTTAACAATTTACGACTCAATTTCCGAGATCTTTTTTTTTCTAATTAGCCTTCTACTTGTTTATATTTAACTTGTCACAAAGAAAACTTTGGTAAAGTCAGTTTTTTCTTACTTTATTTTTAAATTTTAAAATGAACTGAAAATAGTGAAGCAGGGCACCAGTTTCTAGCAAGTATGTCTAATAGTCTGTTAATTATCATATTTCGAAATAAAACGAAAGCAAAAGCTGCATATTTCTTCATATGATTATAGTGTTCTTGTTCGACGTACTTTTACTTCATGCGTCACATGATGATTAAAAGAAAAAATAATCTATTCAAAACCACACTAGATTATCTGCTTAAATGTTAATTTCTTGAATTTACCTTTCTGTTAGGCATGGCATTGGGGCATCAATTGTATTAATTAAAGATGCTGATAGGAATTAACCCTCTCGCTGCGCAGCCCGAGCTTTTCTTGGGGATGCATTTTTCCGTCTAATTAATCCTCTTTGATGATTCCCACCAGTTATTATTATTTATTTATTTATTTATTTTTTTTTTTTGTAAATTTTGCCTTATTTAAACGGAGCATTTTCTCGATTAAACTAGACAACAATTTTTGTTTTCAAAAACCGGTGACAAAAGAAGTATTTTAATTATTTTAAAGCTATTTTAATACATTAATTACGTTGCGAGAGGGTTAATATTAAATATTGTAATTATAATCTACTTATCTAAACAATATTCGTTTGTCCTGATGAGTATTTGTAATTTTAATACACTCTGTACGATAAAAGAATATATTACAGATAGTAAAACTTTAATTGAAGGAACACCATGCAAAATTTTATATTTTCTCTTAAAATTCTTGAAATACCTTAGCTTAAAATACCCCGCTAAATAATCTTATTATGTAACTAGCAAGATATGAAAAACAACATACTTGTGACAAGCAATTTTAATTCCAATAAATAATTTTATGCATTAAATTAGAAAAACAAAATGATACAATTGCGACAAGAAGGATAATTCCACTTTCGAAAAGGAGGTAGTGGTTGGATTGTTACGTAAATGAAACTTCAATTGTTCTTGTTTGTTCATATTAATCTTAAGAAAGTATTATTGCCTATTAAACTGCACCATGTTTGTATTACAAATGTTTCAATTAAAACTGTAGTACAGTAGCATTTCTTTATATCGCGCTTGCAGGAAGTCAAATGCGAAGAGCAATAAATCCAAAAAGGCGATATAACTACAGTAAATAAAGAAGGCAGAAAAATTGTATCAAACATGTAAATGGCAAATAAAAACTTATTTGGAAATCTAAATAACCAAAAATTAACGTTTAAACACACAATAAATACATTAGATAATGAGAATGAAACCTGACGTATGTATGTTTCGAGAGTTCCAGGACTCACTTATAATCTCACTTCTCAAATATCGTAAAAGTTACTCCGCATTTAGTGCATTTGCATTGTCACTAATAAGTATCTGAAGTCACCAGGCCACCAAAATGTGTAGAATATTTTATAAGTCTAATTTGAAAACTGGTCTCCTAATGAAACAGACTCTGTAGTCCTTGCCATCCATAAGGTTATTGTGTCTTCAAAGTTAAAAAAGAAAAAAAAAACTGTGAGCCGCTTTCGGGATGTTTTGCCACATTTAGGGAATATGGGGGCGCTTTATAAGGAACGATGTGTGTTTTAATGAGATTTTTGGTTTATGAAAACGCTTGAAATGCAGAAAAAATATTCGTTTTTTTTCTTCTTTTTTTTAAAATCCAGATCGGATGCTTCATTATACAGCATTTATTTACGACTCTTGCTTTAAGATTTTAAGAAAAAGACTATTGTCGCATTTAGGGATCATCACATTTTGGCACAATGACCGAAAAAATATTTTTAAATGAAATAAAAACAATTTTTTAAGCTTAAAACTGATGTTCTATTTTAAATATTCATGTACGTATTTTTTAAAAAGGAGAAATATTTTTAATTACTTTCATATTTTGATAATAGATTGAACTAATTTAATAATAAAATATAAAAGAAAAAAAATTTGGATGATTAAAAAAAAAAAAAAAAATGTTCCAACTGTTGTAATAATTTCCAGAAACTTGAAATATGATTCCTTTCAATAAAATAAAACTCAATGCAGCGTGTTTGAATTTATGTGGTGAAAATTGTAAAAAAGGTATTTATTAATTAATTTTAAGAAAACGGTTAAACACAAATAATTCCTCAGAGAAATGAATTACATGTAACTGTCACAAATCCCCAGTAATCTATCCAGTCATTGGACCGTTTTTAATAATAACTGTTATTTGACCATATTATAAGTGCACATGTCATGTTGATCATATTTTGATCAGAATACAGTTGGGGGCATTCTCATAAACTTTTGACTTTCATGTCCCTGGATTATAATTTTTATTTTCATACACTTTTTGTGTTTTTTTGTGTTTTTTTTTTTTTTTTTTTTTTTTTTTTTTTTTTTATATACTAGAGATCATCCCATTGCATAATTGCATAACAATATTAACGAGATAAATAAGTTTGGGACGATGTTGGTGGTCCAAATACCAGGAAAACTCCTATACCGTCCCATGTCCCTGATGCAGATTTTTAAGTTTGGAGCTGTCTGTATAAAATTGTTTCAATAAAAGTAATTCGATGTAATTTTTTTCCAAAACTGGAAAAATTGTTTTATATAAATATGTAGAAAAAAAATTAACCTGCACACATTTTTAGGGTTGATATTATTTTTCGAACTCTGCCCCTCGGTTTTTGATCCTTACCGTCCCTCTTGCTAAACTTATGCTTAAAATAACTTCAGATGCAGACACAGAATTTTTTTCAAGATTTTTTTTTTTCTCATGCAGAAATATGCTAGAGAAATAATGTCTAACATTCTTTGACAGGAAATTTACTGTAGAATTTAAATCAGCATTTAAATATCAATTTCAAGATCGTGGCTTTATTGGTAGTGTTACCGTCCCCAAGGTTTATTCCTGCACTTTTCGAGGTAAATTAAAACTAGTCGTTGGGAGCCACCGTAATACTTACCCATCATGGATATAGATAATATAAAATATGAAAATAAAACATGTGATATTTGCTAAGCATTGTACCATGTTACTTTTATTCATAATTTAATTTATTTGGATTTCCTTAAATATAATTAATATAACCCCTTCAGATAATATTACTTTTACTTGCATTAAAATATCTCAATTTGTTGATTTACTGTAAGCAAGTAAACGCTATTGGTTTACAATGGAAGTCTATGGCAATTTGGCGAAATATTTGACAAATTTGGCGTCACTTTTGGTGACTCATTTTGGCCCCAAATTTTGCGATATACAGCCATGTTGGCGACAAACATGGCGGTATTTGGCGACAGAACAGGGTCCCACCTATGGTAAACTCCCTTATAGGTATGGAGAGGCATTAAATGCTTGACATTTACGATAAGCTATTATTTGCATTTAATCTTATAGTTAGGCGATAGTTTTTTGGTCAGCGGGATAATCGAGTAGTAGCGAATTCCATAAAAGAAACATCCTTATAGCTCGAAAAATTATAATCCTATTAACTAACAGTTTACTGCGTCGGATTAAGCGTCACATTTCCAATTAAAATATACCTTTAAAATGAAATTTGAATGAAATACAGGCTCATGAAAAATCAGAGAGTGGGAAAAATAAGATTACAAATATCTCGGCAACTAATTATCCGATCGACGTCCTTCTTTATGCAAAATTTATGTTTTTTTATTGTCTTTTATATTCACACCTTCAAATAAAAAAATTTCGAAAATTTCTGTATACCTTTTATCAGGAAGAATAATTCAAGAGTCCGAGAAAAATAGTTCCGTTTAATCGAGGTTACTGATATTCAATAGGCTTTCTTCCCATTATTACTCCTTAAATACACACCAAATTTCAAGTCTCTATCTCAGTTTGTTCGGGAGATAGAGCGTTTACAGACACACACACATACAGACGGACGGATTTTTTTTTTCTTCTAAAAATATGTTTTTCGGAATCTCCAGTGTCTGAAACGTGTAAATCCGTCAAAAAAAATTTCGATTTTTAAAACGATTACAAGACTTACCCTATACTACGTATGGTGAGTAAGTAACAATAATAATAATTTAATCCAATGTTA
Organism: Maratus speciosus; assembly: GCA_963932465.1. Taxonomy (NCBI): domain Eukaryota; kingdom Metazoa; phylum Arthropoda; class Arachnida; order Araneae; family Salticidae; genus Maratus; species Maratus speciosus. The sequence goes on from OZ010799.1 coordinate 289,095,090, forward strand.
ACAACTGTTTCTAAAAATCAATGAACATTGTGGCTATCACTTGGTCTTAGCGTGATTTCCCTAAAATAGGTGGTAATTTTCCTCACCGTTCCATCCTGACCGTCTCTTTTTTCCCATTTTGTTTCTTTTTTCCTATACCGTCCCCTTTTTTTACCTTACCGTCCCTTCTTTAATACTCCTTTAAGAGAATGTTGTACCGAAATTTTGTACTAAAAGTACTACATTGTTATTATTTCTTATATGAATGTCCTGTGGGTACTATGCAAATTCATTATAAGTAAAAATTTCAAAGAAAATAAAAAGCTTTAGTGGTAAAATGTCAAGGAAAATTAAACTCGCAAAGTTTAATTTTCCATAACATAAGTTTAACATAAACCTCAGTTAAATAAAAAAAAATTTCGCTGCTGACCATTTTTTCTTTATTTTGAATCATTAAGGCATTCGTCTATCAGTTTAAAATTATATTTTAGTAAGTTTAATTTCGCCAGCTTTTTTCCCCCCCAAAAGTCAAAAGATTGTGAGAATGCCCCAGTTACATAACGTCTATGTAACCGGTTTTTTATAAAATGGTCGAATTGCGTGACAGTTTCCTGCAAATTTTTGAGTAGTTGAGCACTGATGAAAATTCTTTGGGCGATAAACACTCTTAATAAATCACAGAACAATATGTAATTGAAGGTCACCAGTATTAAAGATTCAATAACCTAATATGAACATCTGATATAAATATGAAATATGATGAAAGATAACATATTTAAGCCCAACCAGAATGTGTCAGATTAGATTTTAGCTTTTATTCGCTCAAATAAATCTTTTCATTTTGATGGTTAATAGAATTAAATGAATTCAAAATTAAAACTATAAAATTTTTTGAAGATTTTTGATTTCCAGTTTACATTAATTTGAATAAAATTTTAATACTATATAATATTTTAATACTATATAATTTTAATACTATATTAGATATTGTAGATAATGTGTATAGATAATAATTTTTATCCTTGAAATGCAAGCAACAATAATATATCATTCATTTCACATTATTTTATCACGATTCGTTCCTTATTTATGAAAATTTTCCCATCTAAATACATTTTCTGTAATATGTATTTTATCTTATTCCTTAAAAATTAAATAAAAAATCGTGTAGAAAAAGTTTGGGTATTGGGGAATACCATTTAAATATTTATTTGTACATCAAAAAATGATATCTATTAAAAGTTAGTAAAGAACAAACAGTGATTATTTCTTAACAGATTTTAAATGCGTTTAATATTGAAGATGGAAATCGATATCAATATTTAGCTTTTAAAAACATTATACTTATCGGGTAATGGCAAACAATCGGGTAGTATTTATTAGGGTTATAAAGAATATTAAAATTTCAACAAAAACCCAGATTTAAAAGAATGACATGACAAAAATTACTTAATGGCCTTTAACAAACCGTAGTACCTCATATATAAATCATCAGATTCATTCAAAAAATGCTGTAATTTTTAGACTCGTCTTGAGACATTTGTATAACTGATATTCCATATTACCCGAAGACCCCATGTTTTAAAAATTAACTCTTTACTCGTCAAGAAGTTAGAATGGAGAAAAACGGTATAACAAAACAATAAATAAAACTATTCAGTTTCATACTGAACATGGTTAACATCACTTACAAAGATATATATTAATTAATCAGAATCTTATTAAATTTATTCGAAAAAAACTGCAAAAATTGAGCATAAAAATTTATTTCACCTCGCCGCTCCAACAACAGGTATCCCTACAGAACTGAGTAAGTGCCGAAAGAGAGTTCTAGAATTTCGTATTGCAGTTATACGCTCGTCTGCGCCGTCTGCACCGTATGCGCCATATATTGAAGTATTCCATACTGTCCCATCATTCCACGATGTAGAAAAATCACTTTCATCCCGCTGATAGTAAAAGATTTAGCAGCAATAGCCATAACATTTTTTAAGTGATTAAAATATTTTGTGCATTTCGACTTTTATGGAGAATTATTAATATTAAGATTCAACATTTACCACATTATTTTAATGCAGAATGATTATAATGATTCATAGAAGTATTATTTTTCTGATATTGCACACGTCTATTAATTAATACTCATATAGCGAGGATTTCATTTCAAAAATGTTGTTACTCAAATATAAGCACCTCACCAAACACTGTTTACACAAAATTGCACATTCAATTGATAAATACTATAGATGACGTCTGCATCTTCTTATAATTTGGAATCGAAATAAATTATCCATTTCAAAAACTGTTTCATAAATTGGGTATTTTTATTTAGAAACAAAACCCTTTAAAAGCCATAGTAAAAAATTACATAAAAGTTCTCTGTTATTAATTTTATAATTTTTTCAATTATGAAAACGCATTTAAGAATATATAAAATATAAGATTTTTTTAAAGTACTTAAATAATAAGGGTCACATAATCACCAATAATCGATTCCAGAACTATGGAACGATAACTTTAGAACTTTCAAAGCAAGTGCTGCACTTACATAATGATAAACACTATTCAAATCATTTTCCATAATTGGAAATCAAAATAAATAGAAGGATTTAGAAAGTAATTTCAAAAATGGAAATAGTATTCCACTCTTGAAAAACTTCATACAATTTTAAATTAAAGAAATTATTTTTTTTTCACAGAAAAAATGTCAACGGATTATACACAATAGTTCCATCTTTATAACAAAAGTAAATTAACCATATCAAAAAATCATTTAAGCTTAAATAATTTTTACAGAAGTAAGTATCTCTAGTCGATATCGTAAAGAATCTTTCAAAATAAGTGAACTGTAAAATTGTCTCGTTTTCTATCTTAGTAAAGTGTACTTAATAATCCATAAAATAGCTACAGAAATTATTTAAAGCTCTTGAATTATAATATCCCACTAATATGTTTTAAATATTTCTGAAATATTGGTAAGTGAAAAAGTACAGCATAAACAGCACACTAATATAGTACATTAATTTTTAAGACTTTATGAATAATTTAGATACTTTTCTGTCTGAAGTTAAATAAAACTTTAAAAATAAACACGCTTTAGCTTTTTATACTTGTTTCATGGTTTACATAACCAAAATAAATTAAATTCTCATCAATAATCTAATTTTTCCGTTAGCGCAACATCTTAGAAAGAAAATTAAATTTAGCAATTTTTCGCAATTTTCACCGTGCAACTCTTCGCTCGTTTTGCTAGAACAAAACGACCCAGAACTCACCACGTGGAGGTGGTTGCACGTAGAGTTCCACCTCCACCCTACCCAAACAACCATCCAATTGTTGAGTTTGGCATTTACATTATATTTGCAACTATTTACAAAGGTTTCCATAGAGTAGTATTCTTTGGCTTACTGTGTTTTTTACGTTTTCATTGTTTATATCTACTACCCATTCAGAGTCTGATTTTTTGGAGAAATGCGGCATAACAGATTTACACTTCGGTGTTGTTCGGATATAGCCATCTCTAGCTTCATGTCCATATACTTTATTCGAGGTCTCTATCACAAGTTTGACTCGCATATTTACAGTCTCGGTGTGACAGGGAAACATTTGTATTTCTCTGATGAGAGTAGTGCCAGAAGTGATGAACGATTTAATATCATCTTCACTTAGATCCCACGGCATTGGGGATTGATACACCGCACAAGAATCCGAATTATTTTTGATGTAATCGGAAGCTTGAAAGTTTCCATTCGGTGGCATTACATTTTTAAGTCTTCTTCTTTGGGACGGTTTGTCTTGTTTTTACGATTCTTCTATAACCAATATCCCGAATATGTTTTCTTTAATCGATGATCATGGCCAACAGAAAATTCTCTGGGCGCGCAAAATACGCATTTTGTTCTATTACTAAATCGACAATTTGAAGTAATTCATTGAATAAATAACGTGATGTTTAGATTGCTTGAAATACATGTTTTGGTCCGTCAGTAAAATATTTGCATATTTTATGGCAAATTACACAGGCATGTATAATTTTATGAAGAAGTCAATGATTTCTTTTAATTTTTCGGATGAATCTGATGCAATCTAAGGACTCGGTTGGTCGTAGTCTGTCATTTGGAATCGGATAAAGTATCAGGTTCCCAATTCTCCGAGACTTCTGGACAATGTCCCAAGATGACTGCATTAAAAATGTACCCAAAATACTGTTGTTCTTCGCTCAAAATAGTCCTCTCTATATCATGAATCGAACAATCTTTGAGTTCACAAGCAACCACAGGAGATTTTCACAGCAAGTGAGCAGCTACACGATTGGCGCACTAAAAGATTAAGGCCCTTCAGATTGACCGTGAATATGTTGGAAAATTTGGCGATGAGAAAGCTCATTAAAATGCAGTATGCTCCACATTTTATGATTTTCTAGTCAGTGGAAAGCACCGTTATTCCATCCAGTGATATTGATAGTTCAGACAAACAATAAATAATGTTTTGACTTATATCATTTGATGAACTCGAGTAAGGAGATACATGTCCAATATAAGTTGATTCAGTTTCCTGGATAAGAGAATAGTGTTCTTATCTCCCATTCCTGTGAAATTGCTTGGCATTAAAATATTCGACAACAAAGTTTCTCATTTTTGTCCGTCAAAAAAAGTCCCGAACTTTCCTCAGGGGGTGTGAATCGGCTGTTCAAATTCGTCCTAAAATGACTCTTGTCTCTTTTTATTTTACACTTATCAGCCACATCAGAAGAGTCTGCGTCGGTTATCCAGAACATTTGACTCTACAACAGATTTTGGCCGAATAGAAACTCCGAAACGATCGCTGTTTAGCGCTGTTGCGTTAATTTTAATTCTCATCTACCATTTGGGCTTTTAGTCGATGTATTCGGTTTGTGTTTATCTTCCTCATACTCCAAGTCTTCGAAAGAAGTGTGTTTGAGTTCATCAATTTCATAGTTCACTGCCACTTTAGGAACTATTTGAGGAACCACTCAGTGCTTACTGAAGATCACGAGCCTTCCGCTTGGCCTTCACATTTAACTTTTTCGTAACCGTTTTGTAAATACCTCCGACTTTCCCCCAAAATGTATTTCCGTTGAAGAATCATAAACCGCAACTCAAAGACACGATTTTTTTTTTTTTTTTTTTTTTTTTTTTTTTTTTTTTTTTTAACATAAGCATCTAAATAGATTTACACATTGACTGTCATGCGGTCTTTTTAATATAATATAAATACCACACCCAACAATTGGAAGGCTGGTTGTGTAGGATGAGGGTGGAACTAAACGTGCCACCAACCACCACGTGGTGAGTTCTGCGTCGTTTTGTTTAAGAAAAACGAACTGAGTCTCACGGTGAAAATTGCGAAAAATGGATAATTTTATGTTTTTCCTAAGTTCTTGCGCGAACAAAACCAATTGAATTGTTGATCGCAAACTGATTTAGTTAGGTTATGTAAACCATGAAACAAGCATAAAAAGCTAAAGCGTGTTTATTTTTAAAGTTTTAATTAACTTAAAAAAATTTTGAAAAAAGCGCGATTTTTGAAATTTTTCATCAATTTTAAGTACGATGCGCGAATGGAAGATGTTAACCGATTTTAACAATTTTTATGTCGTTTTTCTTCTTATTACAATCGGCAACTTTTCCGCACTAAAGCGTTCCGAAAATTAAAAAAAAATTATTTTTTTCGACCCACCCTACCTAGGTCTCTTGCTTAAAAAATATAACATATACTTTTATTTTACAGTATTTTTAACATTCCAACATTGTTTAATGGTATACATAAATATAGAAAACAAAATGTGTAAAAGAGGGTGTATTTAAAAATCTTCAAAAATCAAATTAACAAAGTAAGAAGAAACTTTAATTTACTATACATATCGTACTACGTCAAATGAAATGACTGTAATACAAAAAATAATACGTCTTCCGTACACATCTAAGATTTTATATAAAAAAAAATATGTTTAAAAATAACTTTTCATAAAATCAGCACCCGGTAATGACCTCTCGGGATTACTGTAACTATCTACTATTAACTTTTATTTAAAATTTAATCACTAACGATTACACGTAATTCGATTTCAAGGATAAATGAGCTTAAGAGATCATTTACCAACGGATAATTATAAACGGAATCAATCAGCCGTGCGATGCTTTAGATCTTCGCTTCGGAAAATGTGCTGGAAATGGAGACTAACATTAATTGCTTTGATTTCAAGCGGATAGTCCTGTAAAAATATTTGAATGATAAGGGCTAAATTTATATGACAATCGATTACCGAGGAATTTGGAGAATATTTCACATTGATCGGAAATTCTGGTAAAACAAAAAAATAACGGTAAGTGATGTTTAGATAGATTTTAGAAAAATTTTCGATTAAAAACGTTTATGATAGATTAAACCATATCTACAAAATTGCAATTCTTCAGTACAGATATTTTCGGTCGCACTTTTACCCACACTAACAATATTATATTTTATATAAACAGAAATATACGTCGGTAATACCAGTTTAAGCCACTATCACCACTAACTAAAGTTTCTGAATGCATGCAATATCTTGTAGGGATTTTATTTAAATAGCTAACTTTTGGAATTATGGATGTTATCATGTCTATAAAAATGATATACACTGCTCAAAACAATTAAAGGATATTTGAAGTTTTATATAAAATAAAGATATAAACGAATTTTTTTTTGCCGAAAATAGAAGAAGAGAATCACAAATGCAAATTTTTCTGGTTTTCAAACTGTAGAGTATGCAAATTTTGAGTTCGACGTCAAAAACGTCGCTTCAGCGGCAGCGAATGAAATTTGACTTTCAACTGGATAAAAGAGAATGAAGACAAGGATGATCGGCATTCAGTGATTGCTTTGTTTCGATGAGTACGATGTCTCAGCGAAGTCATTTGACAGATTCAGAAGCTTTGAGAATTGTTGGTAGGTTAGAAGGGGGCCAAACTCAAGCCGAAGTAGCGCAAGCCATTGGAGTGTCACAAAGTGTCATTTCCAGGATCTGGAACCGTTTTTTGGAGAGTGGATGTGCAGGCCGAAGACCAGGGAAAGGTCGTAGGCGGGCAACAACGCCCAATGAAGATCGGTATTTAGCGTTAACAGCTCGGAGACACCGAACCATGAACGCTACTCTTCTCCAACAACACCTTCGCTCGGCTACAGGCACCACGATTTCAACTCAGACTGTCCGAAACCGGCTCCATGCTGTAGGTCTGTATGCTCGCCGACCGATGGTATGTGTTAGATTAACATCAAGGCATCGTCGCGACCGCAGGGAGTGGGCAACCGAGCATGTCAACTGGAGGAGAAATGAATGGAGCAATATTCTGTTTTCTGACGAGTCCCGTTTTTCTGTGCATCCAGATAATAGGCGTATTTTCATCTGGATCGACCGTGGCAGTAGGAATAATCCTGCGTTCGTGCACGAAAGTGTCAGATTTGGCGGTGGAGGAGTGTTGGTGTATGGTGGCATCTCCATTAACGAGCGCACTGACCTCTACATGATTCGAGATGGAGCTCTGACTGGTCGCCGATATAGGGATGAGATCCTCAGACCTATTGTAGTCTCTTACGCTGCAGCAATCGGAGATAACTTCATTTTAATGGACGATAACGGCAGGCCACATCGTGCAAACCTGGTGGAGGATTTCCTTTTCGAGGAAGGAATCGTTCGAATGGAATGGCCAGCGTGTTCTCCAGACATGAATCCAATCGAGCACGTTTGGGACGCTCTAGGAAGATGAGTTTCTGTCCGCCAACAACCCCCACAAACTCTCCAAGAACTGGAAAGAGCTCTTCTGGAAGAGTGAGGCAGAATACCCCAACTCGTCATTAATAGCCTCATTGAGTCCATGCCTCAAAGGTGTTCAACGTTGCTGGCCGCCCGTGGAAACCACACCCCCTACTGAAAATGATTTTCTTTGAAGAAAACACCTTTTCTTATTCTTTTTTTCTCATATGCACAAATTGTGTTTTTTTCCTTTAGTACACAAATTCGCAATAAAATGCATTTTTTTTCTGCCAAACATGTGTAATTTATTCTCATATAACCTACTATGTCTGTCGACCATGTATCAATCAGCTAAACAGTTTACCAGATACAAAATCCACCTAAAACTGCAATATCCTTTAATTGTTTTGAGCAGTGTATATATATATATATACACAGATAGAAAGATAGACAGATAGATAGATATATATATAAAGTTTTTTACTGTGTGTGGTTTTGTGGACTAGGGGTCATGATCCGTGTAGATCTGCAAGTTTTTTTCCGAAATTCAAAAATTGGAGAGATCCCAGTAGAAGTGATGGAACAGTGGCGCAGCAAATGAGAGATTGTTACCACTAAATTTTTAAAGTATTCATCGCCTTCAAAAAGCTCAGAAATTCTATCCTGAAGTTGGATGAAGAATACTAATAATATTTTGCGGTGTCAATTGATTCTTTGCTGCTACACTGTTCCATCACTGCAGTAGGTAGTATGTCATACCAAATCTACCTAAAAAGGTGGGGTGAGGGGAATAGTGTGTTCGTATTTGCAATTCAACCGGCATTACCTTCATTTTAAGATGTTCATGGTTGCGTGAACGTCGTTTATCATTATTTCGCTATATATATATGTGGATGTGTCTTGTGCTTTCCAAAACATCCTGACACATCCTGACCTCAGTAAGAGGGTGCAGCTAATTCTCATGAGAACTAACAAAGCTTCCAAATTTCAAAAGACAATAAACTTGATGTCTTAGTGATTTTGCCTCTCCAATCTGAGAACCGAAGTTTAAAATTAACTTCAGAGTTCTTTTGCGAGCTAACCTGGGAAGACGTCCAGTCAGACTCCGATAGCGCGCCGAAGTATTGAAGGGCGTAAATTGTAGCAAACAGCCCTTTTATCATGTTAAAACCTGTATATACTTTGTATATGTCCTGTAAATATAATTCATGCCTTACTCCAGATATTAAATCGTGTTATTTTTACACCATCGAGTCATCAATAAGAAGTATTCATTACCAAAGGTCAATTTCATATGCCATGCTCGACCGGTGCAAATCCAACCATTTTTCAAACCCATATACACCACTAAAATCCAGCTTGTGAAATATAGAAGATCTATCGAAGATTCTATCTGAAGACTTTCTTTTTTTCTTCGATTTCATTTTCACAAAAAGAAACTTTATTGTATAAATCTATTATTAATGTATTTTTTTTTAAGTATAAGTTTATGCATACACTATAAAAAATCATTTTAAATACTTTAGATTTTTTGCGAAATTTCTGCCTTTAAACGGAAACTTTCTATTTTAAGGGGGTCCGGGACACTTTTTCAAATAATTTTTATTTATTGAGTTAAAATTCTGAATTTTTTTGTGATGGTTAACCATATCATTTGTAAACAAAATCACATGATAAAATTTTTTACATATATTTTTTAAATATTTAAAAATTAAAATTTATTAAAAAAGTGTGGTAATTTAAAATCGTTATAACTCGAAATATTATTAATAGAATTTAATTTTTTTTTTTCATTTAAATGAACAGAAATATATACGTTTTAATTTGGATTCAGCATTAAAAAAAATATTAATTTATAAAAAAATTAAAAATGTTTAACGAAATTTTTTTTAAAAAGTGGTGCAAGTTAAAAAAAAATTCATATTTTCAAAAGTAAATATTTTTTTTCAAGTATGCTAAATCAAAATTAAAGTAAAACAATTGAAAAATATATGTTCTATGTTTGAGCCCTTTAACTTTAACGGTTCTCGAGTTATAAGAATTTAAATACGAGAAATGGTGAAAAAAACCTATTATGAAGAAATTGGCATTGTCACAAGAAGTCGTTTCCATGACAGCCATTGCTTTAAAACTAGATTTTGAAAACAAACCAAAACGGAAAAATTAATATTTTTTGTTCTAATTCATATAGCACATGATTTAAATGCATTTTAAGCAGAAAAAAAAAACAGAAAAATTTTTAATAAAATAAAATGTTTTGAAAAATTTGAAGTTTTTGGTGTCTCGGACCCCCTTAAGTGGAAAACGTAAATTTTCTCGAATAAATGGGAAATTTAATTTTCGTTCTAATTTTTTAATTCTTATATACAGGCAAAATTGTTAAATGTTTGCTCTAAACACTGATATTTAAAGTATTATTATTTGTAATATTCCTATAATAAAGTGTTAACAAAGTTTCAAAAAAAATAAATATCTTCAATCATTTCCAAGCATGCTTAGTAAATATTTAAATAAAAGAAATGACAGAATGAATTCATTTTCTGAGAACATTGTAAGACAAAAAAAAAAAAAAAAAAAAAAAGATAATTGTAATGATTGAAACTAATCATGCAAACATTGCTCACGTAGGTATTTATAGAAAATATTTTTAGTGACAGTTATGCAAATGTTTTTCCACCTAAGATTTGTGTTTAAAAATTAAGTAAAATCACATATCTGCAGCTAAATGTTAAATAATATGTGTTTCAGAGATTCTTTTTTTCATGTGATAGTCCGTAAAAATCTATTTAAAGATTTTTTCTACTATAAAAGTTAAAATATATGTATACAATTTCAGAAAGTTACTTAAACTACGACTTTTGAAAATATCTACATTTGTTTCTTTTGCTTTGTTTATACGTACACATTAATGTTAAATATAAAATTCGATTGATGAATGTATGGCAATATTTGAAAATCATAACTCATAAATGTAAAATCGTACTCTGGTTGCGGACTCTAAAGCTTTATAGTTGTTATTCGCCTTATTTAATTTCTAAAATTTCTGCGAGTGCATAAAGCTACAATGTCTCAGTGCTAGCAAACAACATATAATTTAGAAACTACGTGTCATGTCTTCCCCGACAAATGAATATTATTTCTGTCACAATAATTTGTTTTTAATTATCTAATACGAAACCAAACATCTAACGTGTCCGCCTAGGAAGAGGGGGAAGTTCAGTTTAACTGGACTAATAGATCTAAACAACTGACTAAAACGCAACATTTCCTCCAAATTTTTATCATTATGGAAAGAAGGGGGTAGGATATCGCTCCCTATTCGGTAGCCCTCCCACTCTTACTTACCTTCGAAAATTAAAATTACCACATCACAAATTGCACGCGCATATCAGAGAATTCCCTAAAAACCAACACTTTAACAAAAACTTAAAATTTTATTTGAAATCGTAATAATGTTTTAATTACTCTTATGTTAAAACATCGTTTACACAAATCCAATATAATAAAAGGAACAGCATCAGCAAGAAAAAAACATTAAATAATTTTAAAGATTTTTCTCCAACTAAGAAAATATGCTAATCTATAACATGCACATTTTCTTTGTTTATTTGTAATATGCAATTATGTTATCACATAATATCTGCTTTTCATTTTCATTGTAAAACTGAATCTGTATTGTTATGCTCCCAAATTATATATAAAATTCTAAACAATTTTCGGAAGGTATTAATATATTATATATATAGATTATATATTATATATATAGATTAATAAAAATGTAACTCTGACTAATGAAATTTTTTCCACCATTGTAATCCAGAACGCTACTATTAATAATTATACTTTTAACTAAAATAATTCTTTTAGTTGATGATTAGAATTTGTTATTGAATTTTAAATGAAATGGTGTTGTTTCGTTGTTTGAAAGCAATACCCATGTCTCTAGTTAAAAAAAAAATAACATATACTTTTATTTTACAGTATTTTTAACATTTCGACATTAATTAAGGGATACATAAATAAAGAAAACTTAATGTGTAACGGAGAGTCTCTCTATTCTAAAAAAAAGTAACTACCGCTGTCACCGCCGCCGCCGCCGGTTTTGAATTTTTTGTGACCGGAGGTATTTCTTCTTTAATATTAAGCAAAATATTGCATACAAAAATATGAAAATCGGTGGAATTATAGAGAAATGTTTGATAAGCACGCTGATGCAGACAGTTTTCAAATCGAAGAAATATTTAAAGAGATATTTAATGCTAAAGTTGGACAAAATCGTTCCATTAAAAAAGTTTTATAGGAGCAAAAACTGTACATCGGAATTTAATCCTTTTTAGATCATTTTATGCGTCAGAATTACCCGGTGTGCAGACTTCACTCAGTTTATTAATTTGACTCATATTTTGAGGTTTTATTTCTAATTTAAATTCAAATTTTTAGCATTTCGAGAGATATTATTTTACACATTTTAGAAAATTGTATTAATTTAAACTGTTGCCAACTGTATAAACAGCGTTAGCAATAATATTTGCTTCAAATTAAAAATTTATTTTACCCGTGACTATTATAAACAAGAAAATATAAAAAGCAGGAACTCATTGAAAAGTATCATAAAAACTATATTACACGTGAATTTTAAAAGTGAAAGAATGTTGTAAAATAATAAATTCATTAACATGCGTTAGAAGTCTTAAATAGGAGAAATTACGTCACATTTACGTCACATTACACATTACGTAAAATAAACACAAAATAATATTGCAAACAGTTTAAATTTAAAAATTGCGCGAGACATTTATGTAATATTTTAAGATGATATTTTCAACTATTTTTATTAGGCTAGCTCAAATAATATTTTATTTCTAACATAATTATTGTCACGTGAATAGTAAAAGGAGAAAGGAAAGTTTAGTGAAAATTACGTCAGATTAAAAACGATACATTTAAAGTGTCATTAAAAAAAACTTTCTTTTCGCTTTGTTAAAAAATACCGGGAGGCAAAGACTCTGTTTATTTAATTCATTTTATATTAGCTTATTTTGAAATGTCAACAGATTTTATTTAATTAAAGACGGAAACAGCCATTGTATCATTTAACAGCCGCTGAGTTGGCTTTAAAATTCCCCAATCAAAGAGAAATGAATAGAAACCCGTTTATAGGGAGATCGCCACTATTTTTAAACTTACAATTCAATCTTCCGAAATATTTTTTAAGCCGATCAAATGAGCGTCTTTTAGAGTCTGCGGTGTCTGAACGGGGGTTGACGAGCGTAGCTCGTAGGGGGCAGCGCCCCCTAGTGTATGTAAAAATCTTCAAAAATCAAATTAAGAAAACAATTAGGAGAAACTTTAATTTACTGTACATATTGTACAGCGTCAAATAAAATGTCTGTAATACAAAAAATAATGATACGTCTTCCGTACATATTTAAGATTTTATATAAAATAATATGTTTAAGAATAACTTTTCATAAAATCAGCGCCCGGTAATGACCTCTCGGGATTACTCTAACTATCTTCTATTAACTTTTACTTAAAATTTAATCACTAACGATTACACGTAATTCGATTTCAAGGACGAAGGAGCTTAAGAGATCATTTACCAACGGATAATTGTAAACGGAATCAATCAGCCGTGCGGTACTTTAGATCTTCGCTTAGGAAAGTACGTTTGAAATGTAGACTAACAGTAATTGATTTGATTTCAAGCGGATACTCCTGTAAAAATATTTGAATGATAAGGGCTAAATTTATATTACAAACGATTACCGAGGAATTTCGAGAATATTTCACATTGACCGGAAATTCTGATTTAAAAAACAAACAAAGTAACTGATGTTTGCACAGCTTTTAGAAAAAAATAAGATTAAAAAACATTTATGACAGATTAAACCGTATCTCCAAAATTGCAATTCTTCAGTACAAATATTTTCAGTCGCACTTTCACCCACACTAATATCACACTATATTCTATTTTATAGAAGCAGAAAGATACGTCGGGTAATACCAATTTAAGCCGCTGTCACCGCTGACTAAAGTTTCTGAATGCATTCATTATCTTGTTCGATTTTACTTAAATAGTTAATTTTTGTTTGCATACTGGAAGTGTCGCATTTATTCAGCAAATGCATATGACATCAAGTGTCCCTTCTTTGCATTTAGTCACTCGTGTTCTTTATTTCCCAACATAAATATAGGGTGATCCATCTGTTGGTTCTTTATTATTATGAAAAAAAAACGCATTTTTTATGCGTGAAAATCGAAATTTTTATTGAACATGGAAGGTGGGTGTATGACATTTATGTATGGAATGCAATATTGCACATGTGGTCACCGCGGATCCACTTACATGTCATCATCCGAACACCAAAATTTTCGATGACTTTTCCCAGAATGAGCGGTTCTATGGCCAAAATTTCAGCCCGTATTTTACGTTTGCGATTTTGATTTATGCGAGGGCATTGGCATACATTGTACTTTTCAGAAACCCATAAAGAAAATAATCCATTGGGGTTAAATCGTACGATCTTGGCGGCTAATTCACTTTAGAATTTCTGAAAATTACGCGATTTGGAAATTTCTCGTTCAATAAGTTGATGGCTTGGCGAGCAGTGTGTGCCGTTGCACCGTCTAGTGATACAAATGGCATACATTTGACAGTTCATAAATGCATGATACATAACATCTGATATAAATAACGTGTGAAATATTCATAGTTCAAAAAAGAACCAACATATAGACCACCTTATATTTGTGAATGTTATATTGTAGAATTAATTACTAAAATCTCCAATCGGTTAAATACTGCTTAAAATCTTTTTTTCTTAACTTGTTTATGTGAAATTTCTATTTCATTTTTGAAGTCTTTATATCTCCGTTATTTTTACTGAAAACTTTTAACAATGAGAAATGAATAGACACTGATTTTCTCTTAATTTAATACGTTTTAATTCACAAAATAGAGATAAACTTGTTATGATTTCCAAATTGGTTTATAACGTATAATTGTAATATAGTTATTATGAATCTATTAATTGATAAAATCATATGTTTTTTAAATATTATTCCCATTTTTTCTAACTCTTTTTTAACAATTTACAATATAATTTAAAGGTGTTTATGAAATCGGGTTGTTTCCCTGCTGCCTGTCTATCTAACCGTGTTCTAATTCGGGTAAATATAATTTATTGCCGAAAATTTATATATGTTATTGTAGTTTTCTATAACTTGTTCGCTAATAAAATGGAGTATGTGGCACGTATTGTATAGTTCATTTACAGGTACACTCAAGTCAAACCAGTTACATTATGGTAAATTGAGAAAAATCATTTGCGATGTATTTTAATAAACCTACGCTATTTCAAACATAGTGAAATATATATTAATTAATGAAGTGCAGTTAAACATGATTTCTGTAAAATACAGGTGTGCAAATCGTTTACCAATCATTTACAGGGTCATTTACAAGAATTCGGTTACACAATGGTTTATGGGTTAAATGTTTGAGGAGTATTTTAATTATGTTACATTATTTATGCCAAAAAGAAATTTATATACATTGCTGAGTTGAAGTTAAATACTCTTGCTGTAGAATATGTCGTCCATAATAGTAACTATTCATTTACATGGGCACACAAATGATTTCTATTACTGTACAGTCTATGAGCATAAAAAAAAAAGCATCAAGTGAGATTCCCGATGTTGTATGCGATTGTATGTTTTACTATATTTCACCTTACTATGTAATGTGTATGAATTATACAGGTCATATACAGGGATACACAAATATATATATATATCTATAAGCATGAAGTAGTAACAGAATTTTTAATTGGGGTACGGATATTCCAGCTGAATTCAGTTTAATATACTTACAGTGTTTTGAAAAATATAAATAAATTCATGTACCGGGCTATGCAACGAACCGCATGCGTATTCGTCGACGGAAAATAATATCTTAAAGTACGATTCCAGTTGTGTTATACATTATTTTCCCGAAATTTAAATTGAGTTTAATATGAGGAGCATGATAAAATCTACAGCTAAGATATAGTGCAGTACAAAACTATTCAACAGAATTTCCGGCTTTAGCTGAAAATTGCTCAAGGTCAATTTTCGTTTGTCTTTTACATTTTGTAACTAACAAGGAAGGTCTCCTTACTGGGCATACTCAGAATATTTTGAAAAAATACCAATTAAAGTACTTATTTATGTAATGAAGGATCAGTCAAATTTAATGGTGGAATTACAGTAGAAAGTCTGTAAAAAAATAAAATACTTTCGAGTATTTGGCGCGAAAAGTTGAAAGCATCACACGATTTGGCGAGTAGTACTTTTCCTCGCCAAAAGCAAACGATTTTAATGCACCTGAAAATTGTTTGTTAATTGATTTTTAGAATGCGTGTAAAAAGTATTTAATGGATTTAAACATAAAAAATGAGAGTTTAATAAATACATTTTTTCGTATTACATATTTATGTTGCTTGTTATTTAATTTTATTACTTTAAAAACAATTTTATACATAAAAAATACTTTCGTATATTTAAGCGTACTCCAAAAGAAAGACAAGATTCATTTCAATATCAAAGAATTCGTCGTTTCCATAGCAACAAAATTCGACAGTGCTTAATTGGACTTAATTTTGAGATATTGAAACATTTTTAATTTATTTTAATTTTGTTTTAATTCATAAAATTTGATATTTAACTTTCATTATATATATATATATATATATATATATATATATATATACATGACAAAACTATAGTTAAGTCAAACTAAAACTGACAAAACTAACGTTATTTACATTAAATTTATTTAAACAAGTTGAATATGAAACATTTTTATCTTAAAGAGTATTCGACATAAAAAAGCATTTTTCGAAATTTCATTTCATCGCCAACCGATGATAAATCGCCAAATAAACGAAATTTTCATTATTTTTTTACGAAGTTCTATCAAGGTTCCGCCAAAAATTTTTTTATAGACATGTGTATGCACATGAAAAGAACACTCTGTAATTTTTTCAGATTTTTCTGAATATGCCCGTATGGAGACCTTCCTTGTAAGCTGATTTCTAGCACTCTATCTAGTGTATATTCAGATCTATAGATCATATAGGGTGTATAGATGGATGCTCCAGTAACATTCCGACTATAGATGCATCTAGATTCTACTAATTACCGTGGCAACTAGTAGAATCTAGTATCACTATATTAAACGATAAAGTTGTGTTGCAGTATTCTGTAAGTGAGTGTAAGTGTTTCATAATCTTAGTTTGACGCATGATTTTTCTTTTTTATTTTGTTAGTGTTTGAAGTTGAATCAATAAAGTTAACACTATTTCGATAGCAATTTGGTGTATACCTATTTCGACCAAAAGGTGTTTTTTGACACCTTCTCATTTGAGATTTTATTGATTGAGATTTTAGAACGATTTTGTCGTTTTCTATTACCTATTCAAATAAAAATTCTTCTAAAAGTAAAGAACATCGTTGAATTTCGTAAAAAAAAAAAAAAAATAAATAAAAATAAAATAAAATGCGAGAATCATTTTACCCCATCCTCGACCGAAAACAACAACCATTTCAAAATAGTTAATAAAATAAAAATTGCTGGTTATCTTACCGACAGCTTCGAGAATTTCGCAAAGTTTGTATTTTTTCATAAACACACCCTCCTTGCTTTACCATTAAAATAATTTATTTAAGATTTCATCTTCAAATGCGTCGATATATTGCAAAAGAATATCTCTCAAGTAATAAATTGCTTAATTCTTCAAAAAATATCGTGTTATTGTTGCCATAGATACTTATAAATTAACATTTCGAAATGCTATACAAAAATCGTTGCGTTCGTAATTATAGAAAGGCGACTTTACAGAAATTTATAGAACTTTATAGAAAGGCGAAATAACACATTTTTAGATACATTTTTAAAAAGAAAAACATGAAACTTGTTGATGCGATATTTTTAGAGATTTATAAGCGACCTATGTTTTTACTTTTCGTTCTATTGATTAGAACTTAATTTATAAACAATTATTTTCTCAGTAGGACTGTATTTTTCGTTTTTCAACACAATCGCTTCGAGAAATTTTTTTCAAAATGCCCACTTTGATATCATTTTTTTTTTAAAGTATATTCTGCCTCTATCCAAAAATTGACCAATAAGGTACATTATATTTTCTGAAAAAGATAACATACCAAATGGATGCGTTTGAAAACAAAAATGAATTTAAAAATGAGTCAGAAAATAAGCAGTTTGGATTTGAGTGCTTGATATGATATTTTTTTACTTCAACCTCTATGTATTTTTAATTTGTTTTTTTCTATAAGATTTGGTCTTACCAAAAACTTGTAGATAATATTAAGAAGATGTATAATAAATTGATTTCGATTCGATATCTTGTGAATTGACGAAGTCATGGATTTTTTTCTTCTTCAACACCCTCTTTTTGTTTTCGTTTAAATTTCTTCTGCGGTAAGAATTGGTCCTATCAAAAACTTGTCAATATAAAAGTTGTAGATAATATTAAGGCAATTTATAATAAATTTAATTGGATTTGGTATCTTGATAATTGACGAAGTTATGAATCTTGTTCTTCCCAAAACCCTTTTTTTTTCCCCTTTGAGCCAATTTTTATCTTTATCAAAAATCTGTCATGCGTAAATTTTTGACCCATTTTTTAGAAGTAATAATAACTTTAAACTGAGTCGATATGTATTACAACTTAGAAGTTATGTTTTTTTTTTTTTCATTTTTCACAAAACTGCTCCCTTTTTCCACGTCCTTGGTCCGATTTTGCCCATTAATGAACTTGACAGAGATTTTATGCTCCTTGAATTTATGTATCAGTTTGGAAAAGATTTTTGCAGAATTATAGAAGTTATCATGTCTATAAAAAAGTTATATATATATATAGATAGATAGATAGGTATATAAAGTTCTTTACTGTGTGTGGTTTTGGGTTCTAGGGATCGATGTAAATCTGCAAATTTTTTCGAAAAAATAAAAAAAAAATTCAATTTTTTTAAACTTTTAAATTCAAATATATAAAATTCGATGCTCTATTTATATATATATAGAAACTAAACGTTTATAAAAAATATTGGGATTTTCACTGATATGGAACGCGCATGAGGCATTTCGAAGATTTCTAAGATTTCTAAGTAAAATTCCATTTTTTTCTCAAAAAATCTCATTTTTTTCTATATATTTTTTGTGACAAATGCATGCCATAATGCATATAATGTACCCTTGATTTAAAGTGAAATTTACCAAAAAAAAAAATTAAATTTAAAAATGTTGACATTTATTCGAAAAAATTTCAAAAATTTTCAACTCTTTTTTTTATTGTTAAATTCAAATATATAAAAATCGATTCTCTGTTTTATTTATATACAGGGTGATTATAATTAAATTCCGACTTTCAAAATGCTATAAAAAAAGAACCACTGGTCAGAATGACTTCAAATTTGAAATGAATATACTGGGAGAATGGGGAAACGGTATGGCATAAGAAAGAAAAGTTCCAAAGTGTCTCAATAGATGGCGCTGTAAGCGGTATAACGAAAGTGGATTCGGCGTCAACTGACATTTTTAATCGAAATACGACGGTTTTGTCATGAGTTGCACAGTAAACCAACCGTACTGTTCAATGTGCATGAGTGTTTCGGTTGTTTCACGGAAAAAATGGCTTCCAAATCAATCAACAGTTGTGGTACTGTTAGTGGAAAGTCCATTCATCACGGCAAGGTCGTACCACATTGGATGGGAAAAATCAGTTTTTAATTGTCCTTGGGCCAAAAACCGCATAAAAAGCGAATAATGATTCTGTTTTTAATCATTGCTAGATATGCGGCAGACAGGATCCATATGCTGTCCACCACTGTCCACCACTGTCCGCCACAAGTTGAAACCGATAATCGTTATCGGTTGTCTCATCGCATGTCTATCAATAATTAAAAACAGAATCATTATTCGCTCTTTATGCGGTTTTTGTCCCAAGGACAATTAAAAACCGAATCATTAAGCGATTTTTATGCGTTTCTTGGCACAAGGACAATTAAAAACCGAATCATTATGTGCTTTTTATGCGGTTTTTGACCAAAGGAAAATTAAAAAAGGAATCATTATTATCTTTTTATGCGGTTTTTGGACCAAGGACAACAATTAAAAACGGATTTTTCCCATCCAATGAGGTACGACCTTGCCGTGGTGGATGGAGTTTCCACTAACAGTACCACAACTGTTGACTGATTTGGAAGTCATTTTTCCGTAAAACAACCGAAACACTCATGCACATTGAACAGTAAGGTTTGTTTACTGAGCAACTCATGACAAAACCTTCATATTTCGATTAAAAATGTCAGTTGACGCCGAATCCACTTTCGTTATGCCGCTTACAGCGCAATCTATTGAGACACTTTGCAACTTTTTTTCTTATGCTATACCGTTTCCCCCTTCTTCCAGTATATTCATTTCAAATTTGAAGTCATTCTGACCAGTGGTTCTTTTTTTACAGCATTTTGAAAGTCGGACATTAATTATAATCACCCTGTATATAAACAAAGCTTTTATAAAAAATATTGGGGATTTTTATTGATATGGAACGGGGGCATTTCGAAGATTTCTAAGACGAAGATTCGATGAGACAAAATTCGAAGATTTCTAAAAAATTCCATTTTTTTTTTCTCAAAAATAAATTTTTTTAAATTTTTTTTTGTGATAAATGTATGCCATAATGCAGATAATGTACTCCTGAATAATATTTAAAGTGAAATTTATAAAAAAAAACATTTTTTTAAAGGATTTTAAGGTTCCTTGTCCCTTTAAATGTAGAAACGATATACAGGGCTATTACAAATGATGCACCCTGTTTATTGTTGAAAACTGAGACCATAATAAGAGGTAAGAGGTCGTTGCGAATTCCTCTGGATTGAAAATGTGAATTGAATGGAGTAGAGAATAATGTTGCTGTGAAGTAAGATGGCGACCACAGTGTTCACTCATCGTATTGTGATATAAATAAATAGTGATACAGTACAAAAAAATTTTGTGTTTAATGAGTAAAGTTCAAACATTTTGTGGTCCATCGATCCGGAGTATCCCTATGGATAAGTAATTTTCGTCACTATATCATGTTCATAAAAATTTTGCTTCGAACATTTTGTATCTATGTTTTGTGAACATTATTAAAAAAAAAACTAAGTGTTGTTAACATCGACCTTGGATACGATGAAAAGGGGTAAGTTCTGACCTCTTTATTGCTTGATTATAATTAGTATTTGTTCTGGAAATATTATTTAAATATAGAAGCTATTTTAAAAGAAAAAAAAATTGAAATCCAATGTAACGAAGGCTACAAATGAGCTCACGAATAAAAGTGGTTTGGATGAAATTTGAGTTTGAAATTTACGAGAAAAAATCGTCTGCATTTGAAAAAGAATCTGCAGAGATAATTAGGAAATTTTTTCGCTTATCGTATTGTGATATAAATAAATAGTGATACAGTACAAAAATATTTTGTGTTTAATGAGTAAAGCTCAAACATTTTGTGGTCCGTCGAGTCGGAGGATCCCTATGGATAAGTAGTTTATTTCGTCAATATAACATGTTCATAAAAATTCAGCTTGGAACATTTCATTTCTATGTTTTGTGAACATTATTATAACTAGGGGATCGTACCCGGGCTTCCCGGGTTACAGAATATAGGTGAAAACATTTTTTTTATTGAAAACTAATATGTTTTTATGCAATAAATTTTTTCGATTACCCACTTACATTAAAAAAGCATTTTTCATACGAAAACTACTAATTATGCAATCAAATAAATTTTTGAAATTTACCAAAAGCGTTATTTTCTTATTAGCCGCATGCTAAGAGTTATTTGACCAAGATTTTGCTACTTACGGCATCCTTTTATATTATGATAATTTCAGATCTTATATATGTCTGTTAAATTTGCGTTTTATTTATATTAATTTATTTATTTATTCATATTGAAGTTTTTTTAAAAGGATATTAGCCGCAAATAATGATGTACTCTTTAATTTGTTTTAAGGGCAAACGGATTAATCTAATAATTTCGTAACTGAGCTCCGCGCGATATAGATAAATAAATAAAAAAATTTCATGAATTAAAATTGTTTTTAAAAACATAGACAATCAGTAAATTGAGATGAACTTTGGAAACAAATTCCATTTGATAAAAAGAAATCCTATTTGATGATCAAAATATTTAAATTGTATGATTACAAATATGTTAGCTTTGTGTGTTTTTTTTTTTATATTATTCTTTTATTTGTTTATAAAAGAAGTAATAATTTCGTTAATTTGTCTTTCACAAATACGTTAGATTAGGTTTTTTTTAATATTATTATTTTATTTGTTTATAAAGGAAGTATTAATTTCGTTATGCAAAAATAGTCAGAAACAAATGCTGAACAATGTTTTTGCTTTATGTCCAAAAGTTTATTACTATTACTAATTGAAACCGGCACATGATAAGATAAACTTAAAAAAAAAAAAAAATGCTTAAAAAATATTTTTTAAAACATAGTACATGAGTCAATTAAGATACAGTTTTTAAACAAATTGCATTTGAAAGTAATTTTTTTCCCTATGCGAAGAAAATTGAAAATGTACGATGGCCAGGAGAGGAAAAAAATGCAGTAGCGAAAATTTCAAGACCGACATTTTATCGTGAAGTGTTGCCATTCGCAAAATGACGTCAGCGTTACGCACAGTTTGTCCTTTATAATATAGATACGTAATCAGTAAAATATAATAAAGATCAGTTATCACGATGTGGTTATCAATTGAAGCTCCTATGCTTGGTATTCCGGAATGAAAAACAGCAATTTTTACATTCTCAAAATTTGCATACGCACTTCTCATATCCATATTCATCATTTTTAAAAAAATTGTACTTTGTTTGATCATTTTAAAATCATTTTAACTCAAAACTTGAAGTCACCATTGTCAGCTTTTATATGAATAGACGCACTTTTTACTTGGAATTCTAATCTCAATTCCGGAGAGTAAAAATTTCTGTAATTTATGTTTTTTATACGAATTTGTGTTAAAATATTTAGTTTTATCTAAGAAAATGGTCGTTTTCTTGTAAATATGACTTCATTTTCACTTAAATAAGTATTTCGCATAGTGTCTAAAACTTAGTATCAGTACACATGCTGAGGGAAAAACAATATAGAAAATTTATGAAGAAAAATGCGTGTTTTCAAAAACAGTATGTTATTTTCCGTTATTATTCCCTTAATATAATATTATGTTCCTAATATGATTTTGCGCCACTAAACCCTATACAACAATTTTTATAAACAATTTTGAATTTAATTAAATTAAGTAAATTATGTTATTTTGATAAAATTATAGTAGAATATCCTAAAGAATAGCATTAAAGTTTTATTATTCGAGAGAATTTTGGACAATAACTTCAGGAACATGATATTATTTTAAATCTCGAGTTATTTGTTTGCTTATCTAACTCGGTGAAGCAAATCTATCCAGGCGAGAATCATCAATTTCTGTAATATAAATCGTTATTATTTGCATGTCACCTCTGTCTTATAAAGACACTCTAATTTTTTTTTTAAACATTGCGTTTTATCAGTGTGTGATTTCCATTACATTATTTTCAAAAGTGAAGCATTTTCACCTGTGAAGAATTTGAAAGCAGCTGGGCTGTGAAAATGACGCATTTCTACAAATCAGAATTCAGTTTTAAGAATTAAAATACACGCTGTTTTATAAAATGACGTCTTTTGCATCCTCTAAAGCAATCCACTTTTACAATCCAATCTTAAACTTCGTCTATTGAAAAGTATGCATATGACATCATTATCTCGGAATAACAGACAAATATTCTTGACATAGCCCGTATTTTAATTTCAACTTTTTTTTCTGGTTTTGTGAGAAAATGGTAACAAAAAAAAAAAAAAAACAGTAATCTCCTATTTTCGACTATTTTCCGTTTACTTTTAGTGACTTTCAATAGAAATGAAGTACTTTTGTTGCCACGATTGGAAAAAAGGTATTAAAAACTACAAAAAAATTAATATCTCAAAACTAAATTAAGATACAGCTTTCAAACAAATTGCATTTAAAAGAGAATTTTTTTCCTTATACGACGGTGTAAAAATTTAAAATTTGCGATGTTTAGAAGTTTGAAAATTTGCAGTAGAGAAACCAAAATTTCATTTCAAATTTCAAAGTGTTGCCATTCGCAAAATGACGTATGCGTTACGCACAGATATGTTTGTCCTTTATAATATAGATAGGAACTAAGTGCTGTCAATATCGGCCTTGGATACGATGAAAAGGGGTAAGTTCTGACCTCTTTATTGCTTGATTATAATTAGTATTTGTTCGGAAAATTTTATTTAAATATGGAAGCTATTTTAAAAGAAAAAAATTTTTTAAATCAAATGAAACGAAGGCTACAAATGACCTCACGAATAAAGGTGGTTTGGATAAATTTGAGTTGGAACTTTACGAGAAAAAATCGTCTGCATTTGAAAAAAAAATCTGCAGAGATATTTAGGAAAATTTTTCGACTTTGTGACGATAACGATGATGATAAATATATTGCTGAGCAACAATTTGTTCAAGAGAATATAGACAAAATATATTTAATTGTAAAAAGAAAATTAAATGAATTAGCACCAGTTTTAACGAAACGGGAAGGAAATGTTAGCGAAACAATCTGCTTTCCTAAATTAAATCTTCCAGAATTTAACGGGCAATTACATGAGTGGTTATCATTTAGAGACATTTTCATTTCTAGTATTCATAATAATTCAGCTTTATCAGCTTTGCAAAAACTTTCCTATTTGAAAGTATCACTGCATGCTGATCCTTTAAAGATAATTCAATCGATACCAATTACAGATACTAATTAAGCGATAGCATGGAATCTTTTAGAAGATAGATTTTCGAATAAACGAAATCAAGTATTTGCACATTTGAAGCGTTTTATGTCTTTTTCCTCCTTTCCAATTGACAAAACGTCTTCTATTTTAAAATTAGTGGACAATGCAACTGAATCCATTAGGTCATTACAAGTTCTCGAGCAAAAAATAGAGGGATTTTCAGACACCATATTTGGATTCGTGTTAATTCAGAAGATAGATTCTTCTTGTAAGCTTTGGTGGGAACGAGAATCCAAAAAAGATGAATTGCCGAAAATCTCATAGTTGATGTCCCATTTAAAAAATCATGCTCGAACTTTAGAATCTTCTAAAACAAACATTAACACCGTTAGTCAAAAAAAGGGAGCAAAGGAAAAAGTGACATCGTTTTACACTAGTGCGAAGAATTCAAAGTGCATTTGCTGCAAAAATTATTCGCATTCATTATATAGATGCAATGTATTTCAGACGAGGTATGTTAATGACTGCATTGAATTCGTTAAACAAAATATGTTTCGACTGTTTATCAGCTTCAAACCAATCTGCGAGAAACTGTACATCTAATTATTCGTGTATGTATTGCTCTAAACGTCACTCATCTCTCCTTCACATAAAAAAAAGAAAAAAAAATAATTCTCCACCAGTGGAGTTCAGTCAGCCGTCAGGAGGGTCAGATATGATTGCGAATTCACCTGCTTTCACCTAGGATGGAAAATACAGCTTAAATCCCGAAGCTAAGTGTTTTGAAAATAGGAACAGTGATTTCGTAGTCACTTCTGTAAATAATTCATGTCAAAGGAGAAAAAACCACTATTTTATTTACAGCCTTAATTAATATTGAGAATGTGTTTGGTAAATTTATACTTGCACGTGCATTAATAGATGCCGGCTCAAATTTCTCATATATTTCTTATAACTTTGCCAAAACTATTAGGAATTAGAAGGGAGAAAATTAATGTTTCTGTTTCACGTTTGAAAGAAGTTCTGTTTCATGTTTGAAAGAAGTTCTGTTTCATGTTTGAAATGGAAAATTAGTGCCACTGTTTCGAATAAGGCTGATTATAAGAGAACAATTGATTTTTTCATCGTTCGAAAATTAACAAACTTTATACCAGGGCATAATTTTAGATTTTTATTTTCTTAGCTGCCTAAAGATGTGAGATTGGCATATCCAAAATTAAATGAACAGAATAAAATAGATGTTTTTTCAGGGACTGAGTGTTTCTACTAATTAAGCCAACTGGTCAGATTTGCTTAAGAAGTTCTAACGCCATTTTTCAGAATGCCGTATTTGGGTACGTGGTGGGAGGTTGTATCTCTGATTCGAATACTGATAATAATTATAATTATTGTGGATTAATTTGCAATGTAGAAGAAGAATTAAGCATTTTTTTCTATTTAGAATCGATTGGAATTAGAGATGATCCTTACTGTAATGATGAAGATAAGGCATTGGAAATTTTTACAGAAACAGTTTCCTGTAAAGATAATCGTTACGAAGTAGTCCTTCCATTGAAATAGGATTGGATAAATTTGAACGACAACTATGAAGTCTCTGAGACACGCTTTAAATATTTAATTAATAAAATGCGAAACGATGATAATATATTTTTTCTAAGATTTTGAAAGAATATCTTGATTGTGATAGTGTTGAAAAAGAGTTAGATTCAACAAGACCAGACAGACCCATAATCTATTTGCCGCATCGAGCAGTATTTAGAAAAGATAGTGTCCAAACGAATACACGCATTGTGTTTAATGCTAATTCTCACGATGCAGGTCAACTTTCCTTAAAAGATAGTCTGAGGCCTGGTATCAATTTAAATCCTAGTATTTTTCAGTTGCTCGTTAATTTTAGATTGAATAAGATAGGAATTTTAGCGGATGTGGAGAAAGCATTTCTCCAAATTTCATTATCAGAAAAGGACAGAGATGCTGTCAGATATCTCTTTGTGGAAGTCACCGAAGATCTGCCAAATAAAATGTCTGACAATTTGAAAATTCATGTGTATCGGTTTAAACGTTTACTTTTTGGATTAAATGCTGGCGCATTTATCCTAGCTGTCACACTAAAAGAGCATATACGAAAATTTAAGGATCAATATCCAGAAACTTTTGAAATCCTTAATACTTATCATTATATCTATTATCTGGTGAATGGTACCGATAATATTGAAGAAGCTTTGAATATTTCATATGAGACTAAGATAATCATGAATCAAGCTAGTTTCAATTTGAGGAAATGGTTAACAAATGACAAATCGTTACTAGAACGGTGGAAGAAAGAACTGTTCGGGATTTATCCATTTGATCAAAATCAAAGAATTATAAATTCATTGAAAGTATTAGGAATATAGTGGGATGTTGAACAAGATTTTATTTTCATAGACATTTCGAGTTTAATAGAATTTTTGAAGAATAAGAAAAACACTAAGCGGTTTGTTTTACAGACTTCTGGAAGCATTTATGACTCTACTGGTATTCTGTCTCCATTTACTATAAGACTTAAAGGTTTTTTTTAAGATTTATGGATCCACAAACGGTTTTGAGATACTGAGCTCCCCATTGACATCTGCGAAAAATGGGCACAATGGTGTTCTGAACTCTCTAAATTAAATCAAATTAAAATCCCTAGATTTGTTTTCCTGTCATCTGATACAAACATTGTTTAAATCAAAAGGCTTATGGTGCTGTTATTTATTTGAGAGTGCGAGATTACGATCAAGTTTCCGTTAGTTTAATAGCATCAAAAACCATATTTATCCCAGTAAAGAGAATAAATTTGCCGCGCCTAGAGTTGATTGGTGCTTTACTCTTAGCTTGCATAGGATCATAAAATAAAAAGGTAACTGATCGGAAAAGTATTTCCAAAATCTATCATTGGATAGATTAAAAAAAAGCTTTATTCTGTATTAAGGGATCTAGATAAAAATGGAAGTCCTTCGTTGCCAATCGTGCTGATGAAATCGAAAGATTAACTCAACCAGAAACATGGTTTCATTGTGCAGGTAAATACAACCTAGAAGATCTTCTTTCACGAGGAATAAGTGCGGACTCACTTGTGAACAATTCCAAATGATTTACAGGTCCGAATTTTTAATGGATCCAGAGTTTTCCTCAAATTATTTGCAATCATCTTTTTCTGAAAGTGAATTACTAACTGAAAGTGAAAGTCAGCACTATTTAAGTGAAGTGAAATGTTCCGAAAGGAAAAATATCTGTGAAACGACTTCATTTCTAGCCACCGAGAATTTATCCTTTTTTGATAACATTTTTGATCTTAGTAATGACTATTATAAACTTTTACATATTTTTTCCTTTGTTCGCAGATTTATATACAATTGTAGAAATGCTGATAAAGGAAAGGGTAACTTGATTTTTGAAGAAGTCAAGGAAGCTGAAAACATTTTGATTAGAGTATCACAAAAATGTTTATGTAATAAAAAGGCTGTGTCAGGTAATGTTAATATTTTAAATCCCTTTATCGATGATAAAAGAATCTTACGTGTTGGCGGAAGGCAAAACAAAGCTTCTGTATTTTATGAGCAGAAACATCCGGCTATTTTGCAAAAAATTCTACATTAAGTGAAATCTACTTTACTACTATGCAAAAGCGTCCTTTTCATATTGGTCCCCAGGGTCTAATGAATTCTGTTAGATTTAATTTTTGGCTTCTAGGGGGTAGAAATATTGCAAGAAAATGGTGCATTCTTGTGTTATTTGATTTAAGGTAAAATATACTCCATACTCTCAGCTAATCGATGAGTTACCTTCTGAAAGAATTAATGAGTCACCAGTATTTAATTGTACAGGTTTAAATCTATGTGGTCAATTTTATGTAACCTATAAAAATCAGCGCAAGTGTTCATTGAACAAAATATTTATTTATGTTTGCATATGTTTTGTAACTCGAGCCATTCATCTTGAGCTTCTCTCAGATTTAACCTCAGATGCTCTGATTGAAACTCTTAAGCGTTTTATGGCTAGAGGTGGAAAATGTTCTAAGATTTTTTACGGATAATGCTAGGAATTTTGTGTGGGCAAATTCCAAACACTTTCTTCAGATGAAATTTTAGAAAATTATTTAATTAATTATTGTTATGTTGTGTATATTAGTTTGCTGTGTAATTTTTTCTTTAAAAGTACTGTGTAAATTTATTTTATTGTAAACATTCTGAGATATTGAAATTTGTACATTTCAATAGGGGGGAGATTATTTATTGTTGAAAACTGAGACCATAATTCCCGTAAGAGGACGTCGCGAATTCCTCTGGATTGAAAATGTGAAATGAACGGAGTAGAGAATAATGTTGTTGTGAAGTAAGATGGCGACTAGAGTGTTCGATCATCGTATTGTGATATAAATAAATATTG
Organism: Maratus speciosus; assembly: GCA_963932465.1. Taxonomy (NCBI): domain Eukaryota; kingdom Metazoa; phylum Arthropoda; class Arachnida; order Araneae; family Salticidae; genus Maratus; species Maratus speciosus. The sequence goes on from OZ010799.1 coordinate 289,124,131, forward strand.
ATACAGTCCGAAAAATATTTTGTGTTTAATGAGTAAAGTTCAAACAAAGATTAAGATTAAGAATAAGAATTTAAAAAATCTTATTTTCGAAACTACTGCACATATTATAATAAGAGTTACATGACTTTAAAGAGAAATATACCAAGTTTTTTTCAGTTAGAAATGTTCGATGAGTGACCCTCTTGTTACATGGCATACGCCTAATCTGTAATCCAGTTCGTCCCAAACATTTTATAGCATCACTCTGCCAATGGTTCTGAATTCTGCACAAATGTGTTCTTTAAGTTCAGACAGTGTCAAATGTATTGTTTTGTACCACCAATGCCGAAAACAAAGTGTTCAGAACTTAAGGAACGCTTTTGTGAAGCTTTCAGAACCATTATCAGAGTGATGCTACAAAATGTTTGGAACGAACTCGATTACAGATTGGACGAATACCGAGAAACAAAAGGGTCACACATCCAACATTTGTAACTGAAAAAAACTTTTCTTTAAATTCATCTATCACTTATTGTAATACGTGCAGTAGTTTCGAAAATATGATTTTTTTTTTAATCGGGTCCAACATTTGCAATAGCCTTATATATTTTCCTTTTACACCTTATATTGCTTCAAGTTGCAGATAAAACAGTATATAAAATTCCTCATAATTAATAAACAACAGGATTTACGTACCACATTATAACGTGTCACTTGCGATATTTTAAAATAAAAATGGCTTTTAACATTGTATGCATATGAATAGATATTATGCTTTAAAAGTATCAAGAAATGCAAAGAAGTAGATTACATACATCTTCAGGAGAATTTTTATTCTTTTTCGTTTAATCCTTAAACAAACTTTGTATTATAATTGATTTAAATACGACGATATTGTCTATAATATTCACAAATGATATTTAATAATGCTCCAACTTTTGCAGCAAAATTTTAATCTTAAAGGGAATTTTCTTATTCAAAACCTTTAAATATATTGCTGTTACACAAGGGCTTTTACACAAGTTTCCCTCCAATCTATATTATCCATCCATTATAAGAGAAGCCATAGGGATTCTAACGCGTCAAAATTCCGTACGTAACGACGTAGCATCTTGTAAATTACGAAAACTGTGGCTCGAGTTACTCAAAGGTTTCGAAAATAGAAATAAGCATAAAAGTCAAAAATAAAAATAACAACGTGCCTTACATGAAAAACTGAATGATGGCTTTTCAGATCTCACCATAATAGACCATGCAATTTCAGAATACTATTATTTATTTATTTATATTATTATTTTCATGGGTAGAGTAGAAACATGTCAACCGTCAAATAAAACTGTTTTACTGATTTTAAAGTTTTATTCATTCATCTTTTTACCCGACTGAAAAGAAGGGTTATGTGTTTCACGCGTATCTGTGTATGTGGATTTCTTTATACCCTCGAAACATCCCAACGGCTGGAAGGATTTTAATGAATGAGGTCCTTATCAATTCATCTTAACGGCCCGATGGTTATAGGCTAGGTTTTGTTTTTATAAATTCAAAATGGCGGTAGAGACGAAAGAAAAATTACGCACCCTATTAAGTGGCCCATCATTGGATAGGTCTTTCAAAATGAAGACGATGTTTCATTGACTATTTTACAGTCAGGCGCTCCGTTAATATATTATACAACCCGGAAGTTGTGTAGGTAGGATCTCTAGCTTTACTGCAACTCTAACCATCCTACACAACTATAGACCTCATCAAGACAGTGTTTATAGATAGGAACTAACAATTAAGCACAACTTAATAGTCATTAATACAAGTAAATAAAAAAAATAGGTAAGTAATATAAACAAGTAATGTAAAAAAAATATTTTAAGTCAATTTCTACTTAGGTCAATAAGATAATTTTTTTTTTCTCCCATTTATCTTTCCTTTTGAGTGTCGCCTAAAATGCCTTGATCAAGAAGAGGGCTCTTTCGGTCTTAAAATACCTTGATCAAGAAGAGGGCTCTTCGATTATTGAAAATTAATTAATTTAATTAATTAATTAATTAATATTTAAAAAAAACTGGATTAACATGAAGTGTCATCCACTACAAGTTTAAATAAAATTATTTGAGCTTGATTGGATGAATAATAAGTATTTTATTAGAATTAGAATAAGTATTTTATTAGAATTTAATTAGAATTAATCACATAAATACTATGCTATTCGCGACTATTTTGCATTGAATGAATCTCTCAATACGCTGTCCGCGTCTTTAAAAGTTAATCTATCTGGTTAAATTTAAAGTTAGTATATCTGGAAAAACGCGGCACGGACCAAGTTTGCAAGTTTGCGACCTCCTTTAGAAGCGCAGTTAACACAATGCTAAGTTTAAACTTTGAAAAATGGTTTTGTTTTAGATACACAGTATAAAGAAAAGAATATTAGTATACTGAATTTAGTTTTATGAATTGCCAAATGAAGTTTAAATATGCACTACTTTTATTGTCAGTACAGCATTAAGTTCATCATAAATGTATTAGGATAAGATTAAAAAAAAGAGCTATACAGAATAGAAATCGTTGATATTATTTAAGTTTCATATTTCTTTGAACTTTAATGGTATATCAATTCATACTTTTCTAGTATATGCAGCTATACTCTACATTGTATAGTTTTTTCACAAAGTCTTATAATTCTTTTAGCAACGATTTTTTAAATAATACATTTAATTATTATTATATTTTTTGTATGGAACCCCCTGAGCGAGAGTAACAGTCACACTTGACCGTTTTTTTTATCACAAAAGAATCCGTGTTTGATAAAGTTCATTTTATATTTAAATCAAATAAATATAAATAGATGTTGAATGACACTGTATCCTTTTCAAAGCTTGCAATAAAGCCTAATTTATTGTATTGCAGTTTTATTTATTGCAGTTATTTATTTATTTACAGTTGTATTTATTGTATTTCAGTGTGAATAAGCCGTATTTTAGCTATTTAAGCGTCGTCAAAGAAGAGTAAAATACCCGGAAGAACACTGATGTAAAAGCTCAGGACGATAAAAAAAAGACACTAATGTATAAAAGAAGAGAGATATCTGTTTGAATAGCTACACATGAATGAGATTTATTTTATGAATATTTAATTTCTTGAATTTTTTTTTCTTTACTTGTTTTTAACTTAATGCACAATTAAAAAAACGCATTAAGCGTTGTTAAGAAATATTTCATTTTTATTTTTATTTTATTTTATTGAGAATTTTTTTTATGGCAATTTCGGCGAAGAGAGTGTGGAAATTTAATGCAATAAGAAGTTAAAAGTCCTTATGATACAAATAGAAAAACATTTAATTTAAATCCGATTATTCACATCCCGATAAATACTATTTCTTTAAAATAATCTCCTTGTATGGAGCAACGGATCTCCTTTATAGAATTAACAGATTGTTTATTATCTGCATTATAAGAAAATAAATTAGCAATGTTATTAAAAACATTTGAAAATAGAATCTATATGTTTGAGAATAGCATATAAAAGAATAGTAGTGAAATATTAAAATATAGTTTATGTACAAAAGAAGAATGATAAATATTAACAAAAGTGATACAATTCGTATTCACATGTTTTGAAGTAACTATTTAAAATATCGATATATTTTTTATAATAATCACAATTTAGAAATTTTATTGTTATCCGTTATTTGAAAGTGGATGACTATATTTATTTTTGCATGTTGTTAATCATAAGCGGTATTATCATCAGATTATATAATAGAAGGGAAAATGTCTAGGTGATAACGTGTGACTTATTTCATATTATAAAAGTCCTTCCGGCCAGTGCCGGGAGGAAGAGGTAGCTTTCATAATCCTTATTTAAAAAAAGCCAACTTATATCATGCAAACACACGAAGCTCAATTTAGTGGAAACCGAATATAGGAGATTCAATACTAATTTTTATCAATATAATGAATGAGAATTTCGCGAAATTAGTCAGCTTTATCCAAGCTGCTTTTCTTTAAAGTAACTTATATTTGGCTGCCAAATTCGGCAATTTCTTAAAGTTCCTGTCATTTTAAGACAACGTGGTGGATGAGGCTAAGCAGTGAACTTGGTCGAGACCTTAGTAATTGCTGCGCACATGCTCACTCACATGGGAATCGGTTAATATATAGGAGTGCTGTCGCATGCAAAAATCAGATTTTTCAAAATGTCACCCACAATAGAAATTGAAACTGCTATATCTGAGCCATTTTTTACGGTAAAGACAAACAAAAAATGCTCCTGAATCCTTATATCAAGATCAAATACTTAAGAAAGAAACCTTTTTCAATTTCTAATTTTTTTTGCACCTCACTTTAAATATATATTTTGTTTTAATTTAATGGCCGCCATTTTGAAACAAGATGGCTGATGAATCTGGCGAGCGAACTTGGTCGAGGTGTTGATGTATACTATCCACATGCCTTCTTACATCGAAATAGGCGAATACGTGTGTTATCGCGTGACAAATACAAGATCGTTTCAAAATGTTAGCCATGCTAGAAATTCAAAGTGCTATAAATCAACCATTTTTTAAGATATCAACAAAAGAACAAATTTTCAGAAACAAAAACTGCTCCTGAATCTTTGTATCAAATCCAAACACATAAAAAAAAATCTTTTTCATTTTCCAATTTTTTAATACCTCATTTTGAATTTAAAATTTAATTTTTTTTAAATGGCAACCCTTTTGAAACAAGATGCCGAATGAAGCTGGCCAACGAACTCGGTCGAGACATTGGTATGTACTATGTACAGACCAAGTTACATACAAATAGGTTCATAAATACGCCTGTTATCGCGTGACAAAAATCAGGTCGTTTTAAAATGTGAGCCACAAGAGAAATTCAAAATGCTATTACTCAGCCATTTTTTTTTTTAGATATAGACGAAAGAAAAACTGTTCCGGAATCTTTGTATTAAGGTCAAACACATACAAAAAAAATCTTTTTCATTTTCCAATTTTTTGGTATCTCATTTAATTTTTTTTATATTTTAATTTTTTTAAATGGCCGCCATTTTGAAACAAGATGGCGGATGAAGCTGGCCAACGGACTCGGTCGAGATATTTGTATGTACTATGTACACACCAAGGTACATCCAAGTCGGTTCATAAATACGCCTGTTATTACGTGAGAAAAATCAGGACGTTTCAAAATGTCAGCCACGCTAGAAATTCAAAATGCTATAACTCAGCCATTTCTTAAGATATAGACGAAACAAAAACTGCTCCCGAATCTTTTTATCAAGGTCAAAGACATAAGAAGAAAATATTTTTTCAATTTTCAATTTTTGGTACCACATTTCAAATTTAAATTTTTCTTAAAAATTTAAATGGCCGCCATTTTTAAACAAGATGGCGGGTGAAGCTGGTCAACGAACTCGGTCGAGACATTGGTATGTACTATGTATAAACGATGTTGCATCCAAATCGGTTCATAAATACGCTTTTTATCGCGTGACAAAATTCAGGACGTTTCAAAATGTCAGCCACGCTAGAAATTCAAAATGCTATAACTCAGCCATTTTTTAAGATATAGACGAAACAAAAACTGCTCCGGAATCTTTGTATAAAGGTCAAATACATAAGAAAAAAATATTTTTCCATTTTTAATTTTTTGGTACCACATTTCAAGTTTTATTTTTTTTTTAAATTTTAAATGGCCGCCATTTTGAAACAAAACGGCGGATGAAGCTGGCCAACGAACTCGGTCGAGACATTGGTATGTACTATGTACACACCGAATTACATCGAAATCGGTTCATAATTACGGGAATTACAGTGTGACATAGGTCAGATATATATATATATATATATATATATATATATATATATACATATATATATATCAATTTTGAACGGAGGGTGGTTTCGGGGTCTGGGGGTCATGATCGATGAAAATATACCAAAATTTTTTGAAATCGCTTTCCTCCGAACGGCTGCAATAGGTAGCTTTTTTGTAAAGAAAGCTACCTAAAAATTAAATTTCAGAATAATTATAATTTTAATAGTACAGAAAGTATCCTTTCAACATTTTAAACTGTGGTATCACATAGTGTATTATTTAATTGTGTTAATCACTTTAAGCATTTTATTGAACTTATATAATAACGTTATTTTCTTTCGAATAATAAAACGTTTTACTTATACAAAATATGAGCCATAAAATAACGCAATAGCGCAAGAAAAAAATCGAGCTACACTGGTAAAATTAACTTTGTGTTGAACTCTGTATTACAATGAATTTCTATATGAACAAAACATGACTAAGAGGTGTTTTATTATATTCCTAATTATAACAATACGGTAAACTATTTCTTTAATGTTTTTGGGTTAACAAAATAGATATAAACATTTATAAGCACCTTCTTCAAATAGTGTTGAAAATTTATCGTAGTTGGAATTTATGCAATTTTTATTTCTATTGTTTTGGAATTTTTCAAAAAGGGCGTGATTACCAGGCGAAGTATTCAACTCCGACATTTTTTTATACAGTCATACCGCAATTTAACGAACCCCTATATGACGAATTTCGCGATTTAACGAATTTTCCCTTTCCCTCCGAATAAAATGAAAGAAAAAAAAACCCTATTTAACGAATAATATACTTCAAATTAATGAAATTTTTAAACAGCCGAAAAAAATTATTTGTTAGTTTAGGTTAGAAATATACTGGATTGCTGTTCAAATAATATATCCATCTTGATTGGAACAGAAAAATACTTAGCACCCAGTATTTTTCGACGGGGAGGATGAAGCCACGGATTTCTCATATAAGTAAACTCAAAACAGGTTTTTCGCCAGCCAAAATCTCCTCGAAATATCCCTTCGAATTCCCGCCGAAACTTCGTCAATGGTTCTCTAGAATTTAACTGAACATTTGCTTTAAGAGAATGTCATTGGAAATTTACCAAGGAAGTAATTACCGCCAAAACAGAGAACCTTTAAAGCGGCGAAAAGGACCTGATGTTTGCATCAACTTTCCCTCCAAACAACAACGGGATTTTAGTGAAGAATTCATGATTCATGATGAGGCGACGTCTATACATCCAAAGGCTCTTATGAAAAATAAATTTTATTTAATAAAACATAGCCATTCGCACACATCACTGCGAAAATAAATCAGAGCGCACCTGGGCCTCCGCCGAAGTGAAGGAGAAGGCACGCTGTTGGCGTAAATGAAAAACGTATCCTCATTTAGGCCAATAGTGTGCAGCGCCTTCCTTTCCCATCGTTTCTGTGACCAAAAGAGAGTGCAGACCACCGCTACAGGATCCGCTCTCTAGTCACCTTTTCTTTGGGGGTGAGCTCATTATTATTCGCAGGTGCTGATGAGGCATGAGTGTAATCTGTCATGTGTGTTTCAGGTAGGAAGTGGGGTGCATTGGACGCTCGATTTTGCCTAATATTTAATTTTTGAAACTTTGTGATGTATGGCAGATTGTCGGAAATGAAAAAGTTTTTAGTTGAATGAAAAGTTTAACATTTTACGCGAATTTGATAAGAACGTTGGACCAGAAAACGCGTTATCAGAACGCCTTCAAATCTCCTCGTCGACATTAACAACAATTGTTACATAAAGAGCATAGATTGAAAAAGCATCAGCAGAATGTGGTAAAAATTCGTCGAAAATAAGAAAGTTATTGAAAAGACACTCCTCTTTCTGTTCTTGAGTCTGACCCAGTGGAATGGTCCAACATCGTTCGTACCAAAAGAATAGCCATTAGTAGATCTCTAATCAAAGAAAAAGCACATCAACTGGCCGAAAAGCATAATGTGAAACATTTTTCTGCATCCAATGGTTGGATAGACCGTTTTAAGAAGAGATACAACGTAATGCAAAAGAAAATGTGCTGCGAAAAAGTGGATATATATGAAAATGTAGTAAAATATTGGGAAGAAAAGTTGCTCAGCCTGATTGAAGGGTATTCACCATCGGGCATTTACAACGCAGATGAAACAGGATTGTTTTATGACTTACAACATGAGAAAATGCTTTGTTATAGGAATGAAAAATGCTTTGGCGGGGGAAAAAAGCAAAATAAGGATTACGTTTTTGCTTGCGGTTAATGCTGATAAATTGAAGCTATTTTGTGATAGGAAGGGCAGCAAAACCACCATGCTTTAAAAACGTAAAGGCCTTACCGAAAAAATATGCAGCAAACCTAAAATCATGGATGACGTATTCCCTATTTACAGGCTTTCTGACGTCTTTAGATAAGTCTATGCAGATACAAAAGAGAAAAAATCTTTTGTTTATTGATCAATGTCCCACTCAACCTCCAATTTTCAATTTAAACAATGTTAAAGTTTTGGTTTTCACTGCAAATTGCGCAAGTGTGCTTCAGCCAATAGACCTTGATATCATTCAGTCTATAAAAGTTAATTATAGAAAGTTACTTGTGAGAAAAATTATAGCATCGTTGGACGAAAATGCTGAGAAAATATTCAAAGTCAATGTTTTAGATGCTCTAAAATTTGTGAGAGATTCTTGGGAGCAAGTTTCTAAACATACGATTGGAAATTACTTTCAGAAAATGGGATTTCCCGGCACACAAGTGGAAAGTGGTGAAAATGATGAAAATAATCGTAGTCCAGGCAATAGGGAATTTTACCTAGCAAAATTAATGGTAGTTCTGGATTTCGGCTTACTTTATAATTTTTGGGTCGACGAATTCCAAATTTGTAACCCGCGGCATTTTTGTCCCGCGGCAAAATCCCCAAATTTGGATAAAAAACACACAAAAAAGGTTTTTATTAAAAAAATCAATTTTTTTATTGTTTTGGGGGAAAAGTATCTAGAAATTCAGAAAGTAGACAAAATTTGCAACAAATTAGATACATGACATTATGACTTAGGATGAAGGGGAAGGGGGGGGGATCTGCCTCGGAACATGCGCCGCGGTGGTGCGTGGACTAAGTTGCCCAATTCCACTTACCCACTCACATGTTAACATTCGCCCTCCCATCTCACCTCCAAACTTTTTCTATAAGGCTTACTTTAAGTTTTTTGGGTCGCTGAATCCGAATTTTTAACTTCCCCCAAAATTCCCCTCCCCGAAACCCTCCCAAAATAGTTGTTTTTATCTTAAATTTCTTATTGTTTTAGGGGAAAAGCATTATAAAATTCAGAAACTAGACAAAATTTTCAACAAATAGGATATGTGACATTATGATGTAGGATAAACGGGGAGAGAGGGGGCTGCCTCGGAACATTCCCGCGCGCTTTTCTCAAAAACTAAATTTTTTCAAAAAATCAATTTTTTGGGTGGTTGCCGGGTGAAATTTTGGTGGGAAGTTACAAATTCGGATTCAGCGACCCAAAAAACATAAAGTGAGTCGAAATCCAGAAATAGTATTATTTTTGCCAGGTAAAATCCCTATTGCCTGGACTTCATAACTTAGTGCACGTATCGCCGCAGTGTATGCTCAGAGGCAACCCTCCCCCTCCCCGTTCACCCTACGTCATAATGTCATATATCCTATTTGTTGCAAATTTTGTCTAGTTTTTGAATTTCGAAATGCTTTTCCCCTAAAACAATTAGAAATGTATGTTAAAAACAACTATTAGTGGGGGTTTTCGGGAGGGGGGAATTTTGGGGGGAAGTTAAAAATTCGGATTCAGCGACCCAAAAAACTTAAAAGTAAACCTTATAGTGAAAGTTCGGAGGGTAGATGGGAGGTCGAATGTAAACGTGTGAGTGGTTAAGTGGAATTGCGTAACTTAGTTCACGTAGCACCCAGAACTACCATGAATTTTGCTAGGTAGAGCCCCTACACGATCTCTATTGCCTGGACTATCGCCCTTTCAGAAGAAGTTATATGGAAAGAAATCTCCCCTGAGATAGTCTACGACGATTATGTCACATATGAGGACGGAATGTCTACCTGTGCAACTGTAGTTAATGAAATAGTTAATTATTCGGAACCAATGAATAGCGATTCTGATGCAGAAATCAATAAAAAAAATTCCCAATAAAACTCTTACATTTTCTTATGCTTTGCTTGGTTTGGAAACTGTGAAAACATACCTCACGCAGCAGGACTTTAATGACTCAATATTTTATTCTCTTCACAAAGTCGAAAAAGAACTTTATCGAGTCAGGAATCAAAGAAATTCTCAAACCTCTATTACACAGAATTTTGAAATTTAATTAATTAGTGCAAATTATTCACAGTATTTTTAGCTGCTGAATAAAATGCTTAGAACTTCTAATTATGGATATTTTTTTGTAGTGGCTTATTAGAGCTTTTCCATAAGGTAAGAGCAGATTTTTTTTATTTTTCGATTTCAACCACGATATTACGAATAACCCCTATTTAACGAATACATTTTATGTTCCCGATGAATTCGTTAAATCGGGGTCCGACTGTATTTTGTTTGAAATATTTTTTAAAAGTTTATCAAATGAAATTTGTAGGAAAATTAGGCCTTTTTAAAGAGTAATGCAGACATGTTTTGCTATTCTCAAATCCAAAATGGCCAAATTCTAACCAGTGTTCAATTCAGTTTTTCTTTCAGGTTTGAATTTCTGAAACTTTGGGGAAATATTATGAAGTTATCGGGTAGGGGATCTATTTTAAATTTAAAACCATTAACAATAGAAAATTTTTAAACTTCCGGCGGCATGCCCACTATTATACCGAAAAAAGGAATGTTCCCATAGAACATCTCACATTTACCATACTTTTTTGCTTATCCACGATGTCATGTTCATACGTAAATACTTAAATTTTAAGCTTTTATTATTCGTATACTAAAACACCGAGCAACATTTTGTAAAAAGTATTGTCGAAGTAAGAATTTTAGGCCGGTAAGCAACAGCTGCAAAAGTTACTTAATATTAATTCTCACGTAAACATTTTCATGATCTACTAACATGCTAAATTAACATAATTAACATTAATATTAAAATGAATATTATTTTTTTACTCTTACATCTAAAAATTCAATTACACAGCTGAAAATATTTCGTTTAAAATTAATATCATACTAAAAACCGATATGGCGTTATCAGAAATGTTATACACTGTACACATAGTATAACACTATAAAAAAAAAATCTGAAAAGCTTCATAAATAAGTGGCAGAAAAATAAAGTTTCCTGAGTAAGTTTTGGTTGATGTTTTTATAAATGTTTCTTAAATATTAAAAATAAAATATTGGTTTCTGAGATATGTATTTGTAGAGAACATTTCCCGAAATCGTCAATTACAAGAGTTTATTGTACATTTTTGTTCACATTTATAACGTATTTGCGTAGATTAACAAAAATTTTCTTTTTTAAAGTGTGAGTAAACGTCGAAACAAACGGTACGCAGTTGTGTATTATCCACATTCGAGTAATAAGCTGCCCAGTTGAAGCAATAATTTAGAATTGTTTTACTAAAAATAGAGATACAGAAAAAATACCACGCTCTCTTTTTTACTTGACTTAAGTTTTATTAGAAAATCAACTTAGATATATATTTTTTAAATGCTTATTTTATTTAAAATGTTATACGTTATCCTGAAAGATATTTCAGTACTTTCCAAAATCGGCAAAGTATCTTCAGACGAAAAGAAAGAACTACAATTTCTGTTATTTGAAAAAAAAAAATACATTGAATTTCTAAATTAAGAATACAAAAAAATACAGTAAATCAATAATTTATATCTAAATAGAAAAAAAAAAAAAAGTCATCTAAAATAATAACTTAATTTAAATTTGAATTACACATTCTCAGTTACAGATTTAATTACAGAACATACAAAAAATAATTTCAAAGTAATCGTATAAGAATTTTCTGACGGACGCAGAAAAAAGAATTAACTAAGCGTAAACAATATCAACAATATCCTAGATTATATATTAAATAGCGAAATTTTAAAGTACAGTTTTTTTTCTATAATAGTACGTACATACTGTTTTCCTTGGAGGATAAATGAAAAAACTAAAAATTCGCGCAGCGGAGAGCCGTTTAATTCTTAATAAAATATATTTACTCTCATTCCTTTGTTAATCTATGCTTTCAGAGAAAATATAAATAACTTTAATTAGGATTTCCCATACGAAATTTAATATTAATAAAGATTGAAAGTTTATTTGAGAATTAACAAAAGAACGTGTCCCCCATATTCCTACACGTGCACTTTTTCAATGCGCACGATGAAAGAAAGTGAACTTAAAAGATAATTATATCTTTAAATACACTAGGTGATCGTACCCGGGCCTCCCGGGTTACAGAATATAGCCGAAAACATTTTTTTTAATTGAAAACTAATAATATTTTTATATGCAATAATTTTTTTAGATTTCCCACTTACATTAAAAAAGCATTTTTTATATGAAGAATACGAATTACACAATCAAATAAATTTTAGAAATTTATCAAAAGCAATATTTTCTTATTAGCCGCATGCCAAGAGTTATTTGACCAAGATTTTGCTACTTGCGGCATACTTTTATATTCTGATAATTACAGAGCTTATACATGTCTGTTAAATTTGTGTTTTATTTATATTATTTTATTTATTTATTCATAGGGAAGTTTTTTAAAATGGATATTAGCAGTAAGAAAAGGATGAACTCTTTCTTGTTTTAAGGGCAAACGGATTAATCTTTCGTAATCGAGCTCCGCGCGATACAGATAAATTAAAAAATATTTCATGCTTTAAAATTGTTTCTAAAACCGTAGACAATCAGAAAACTGATATGAACTTTGCAAACAAATTCCATTTGAAAAACAAAATCCCATTTGGTGATCCAAAAATTTAAATTGTACGATTAAAAATATGTTAGATTTGTGTTTTTTAAATATTATTCTTTTATTTGTTTATAAAAGAACTATTAATTTCGTTAATTTGTTTTTCACAAGTACGTTAGATTGGTCTTTTTTATTGTTATTCTTTTATTTGTTTATAAAGGAAGTATTAATTTCGTTATGCAAAAATAGTCAGAAACAAATGCTGAAAAATATTTGTTGCTGTATGTGCAAAATGTTTATTTTTATTATGTATTAAGACCGGCACGTGATAAGATAAACTTAAAAAAATCAAGCTTAAAAATTACTTTTAAAAACATAATACAACAGTCAATTAATATACAGTTTTTACACAAATTGCATCTGAAAGTAAATTTATTTCCCTATGCGACGAATATTTAAAATGTACGATGGTCAGACGATTAAAAAATTGCAGTAGCGAAAATTTCGAGACCGCAATTCGATCTTGAAGTGTTGCCATTCTCAAAATGCCGTCAGCCTTACGCACAGATACGTTTGTTCTTTATAATATAGATACTCAATCAGTAAAATATAATAATGATCAGTTATTAGGATGTAGTTATCAATTGAGGCTCTTATGCTTGGTATTCCGAAATGAAAAACAGCAATTTTCACCTTCTCAAAATTTGCATACGCACTTCTTATATCCATATTCATCATTAAAAAAAATTGTATTTTGTTTAATCCTTTAAAACCATTTTAACTCAAAACTTGAGGTCACGATTGTCAGCAACATCTTTTATGGGAACAGACGCACTCTTTACTTGAAATTCTAATCTCAATTCCAGAGAGTAAAAATTTCCGTAATTTATGTTTTTTTGACGCTTAAGTGTTAAAATGTTTAGTTATATCTAACAAAATGACCGTTTTCTTTTAAATATGACTTTGTTTTCACTTAAATAAGCATTTCACTTAGTGTCTGAAACTTAGTATTAGTACACATGCAGAAAACAAAAACAATATACAAAATTTATGAGGAAAAATGCGTGTTTTCAAATGCAGTATGTCATTTTCTGCTTGAAAGTTTGCGCCACAAAACCCTATACAACAATTTTTATCAACAATTTTGAATTTTTATCAGAAAATGGCATGAATAAAGATAAAAATACCTCATTATTTCTCTCTTGTCTGCAATAATGAAAGCTATCTAATTTTCACCATGCTGAAGAAATTTCATAAAATGCTTTTAAAATTAAGACATAAAAGTGGGGATATATCAAAAACAGATAGTGCGATCACATCTACAAATGAACAGTTTTCAATTAAAAAATAATAATAGTAAAATTGGTTCAGCAGAAAGATCAGGGTAGATGACTTATAAACACACTTCTGTTTTAAATATATATATAGATTATATAAAGGTATGAAAAATTTTAAACCTCGAATTCTTTGTTTTCTTGTCTAACTCGGCGAAGCAAATCCATCCAGGCGAGAATCATGAATTTCTATAATATAAATCGCTATTATTTGCATGTAATCTCTCTTTTATAAAGACACTCTAAATTTTTGTAAAACATTGCGTTTTACAGTGTGTGATTTCTATTACATTATTTTCAAAAGTGAAAAATTTTCGCCCGTGAAGAATTTCAAAGCAGCTGGGCTGTGAAAATGACGCACTTCTACAAATCATAATTCAGTTTTAAGAATTAAAATACACGCTTTTTTATAAAATGACGTCATTTGCATCCGCTAAAGCAATCCACTTGTATAATCCAGTCTTAAACTTCTTCTTTAGAAAAGTATGCATATGACGTCATTATCGCGGAATAACAGGCAAAATTCTTGACATTGCCCGTATTTTAATTTCAACTTTTTTTTCAGTTTTGTGAGAAAATGGCAACAAAAAGATACAGTAATCTCCTATTTTTGACTATTTTCCGTTTATTTTCAATAGAAATGGGGTACTTTTGTTGCCACGATTAGAAAAATGGTATTAAAAATACAAAAAAATTAATATCTCAAAAATAAATTGAGATACAGCTTTCAAACAAATTGCATTTAAAAGAGCATTTCTTTCCTCATACGACGCTGTAAAAATTTTAAATGTGCGATGTTTAGAAGTTAAAAAATTTGCAGTAGAGAAAATTGCAAAACCGAAATTTTATTTCAAATTTCAAAATGTTGCCATTCGCAAAATGACGTATGCGTTACGCACAGATATGTTTGTCCTTTATAATATAGATAGGTAGTCATAGAGTAATAATTTTTTTAAGTTATTTAAAATGTTTGCAGTTGTAATGATTTATAGGTTTTCTGTCTAAAACAAATATGAAACAAATCCTTAGCATTTTATAAACGACATCAAATAGTCGTGGTTACGGTTTAAACAGAAAAATTGCGTTCTTTAATTTCCTGTATATCGTACCTGTTTTTGTTTGTTTCTTTGTTTGCTTTGTTTAAAAAACTTTGTTAAAAACATTGTTTTTTGCTAAAGCAGTTATATTATGCAAGCAAAGATTTTTAAAATTCGTTATAATATATAGCCCACTCTTTCAGCAGTAAGAGATTTCATGAAAAATAAAAGGCGTATGTATAAAATTACCTGGATATATCTTACAAAACTTAAAATCATGATATGATCGTTTACTTACAAAAAGCTTTATTTTAATTATTTTTCACATATATAACAAAAATAACCAAGAAAAATTAAATTTATTTAAAATGTAAGTTAAAAGTTATTTGCATAGTCCGGTTGCAGTTAAATTTTATACACTTCTCATCTATTTAGAAATGTTTAAAATATCAGGAATTACTTTTAAAATATGATAAAAAAATTTAATTCCCTAGAGAAGAAACCAACAATTGTAAGCTTATTCCATATATTTACTGTAGAAGTTAATCGGCCACAAAAAGTTCTTTTAACAAAGCAGTATTCATTTATGAAAATTGCCACGTAATTTCAAATATTATTTTTAAGAAAGAAATTTATCATCATATAATATTTTTATATTATTTTTTTTATTTATATAATGATATTCAGCATTGATTCGAGAGTCTTCAACTTGTTTGCCTAAAATTCGTTTGTCACCAAATGAACGGGAAAATATTTTTAATTTTTTTCAAAATGAAATAAGACAAGAATTTTTATACTAAAATTGCAGTAACTTTGTGGCCAGCAGACCACTGGTTAATGATGCCTATTGTAAAAAAATAGCAAGTGAAATTTAAAACTGCGTATATGGAATTTATAAATGATTACATGACTCGTTCGATTATGACACCCAAACTTGCGTATCATGAACGAGAATAACTGCAGTGCTAATCTCGGTATAAATTTGAAAGTTTTTATTCTACTCTACAAATTAATAAATTTTCCTAAGATGAGGATTTTTTTTTTTTTTTTTTTTTTTTTTTTGTAAAAAATGGCATATTGTTCATTTTAGACTGGATCATGTCGCAGGATTAATATTAGTTCAATATAAAGAAAGGGCGATTAATAAAATAAGTTGTTATATATATATTACATATTAATTTGCTTTAAAGTAATATTTTATAATATAAACTTTTTTTAATTTTTAAAATGCATAGCTCTATGTTCATCTGTGTATTGACACACCAATTTCGATTTACAGGCATTCAGCAAAAGTGCCGAGCAGCGCTGGAGGTACCTATCGCAGCAGAAGTATAAAAGCATTGTTGATAACGATTTCCGAAAAAAAAAATCTTAATCAGTAATTAACCGATATATTATCCCTTAAAGATACGGACAATTTGAATATACATAATGACAGAAGAGGCGTATTCTATGCCTAGTTAACAACTTTTAATGACATATATGTGTACTGCAATGTTCAGTAGCAGTATAAAAGCAATGCATGTCAAATTGTTAAAAACACATAAATTTAAGGGGTCACAGTACTCTTATAAATTGAAAAAATGAAAAAAAAGAGACCATTTTCAACAATTAATGCCTTAAAAGGTATATGATTTTAAAACACAATTTTTATTGGGATGAAAGATATAAGTATGTTCTTTCATTTTATGTTTTTAAAAAATTGTAAGATGCCGAATTAGTATCTATAGGGGGCTCGAATTTGTTAGATATTTGTCGAGCAGAAAATTGGCATAACAGCTTAAGCGCAGGATTATAAAATAAATATTGAAACTAGAATGGAAATTTTGGTGCCTACTTATATTTCAGATTGTAATAATTGCCTTGAACCTAAATAAATTTTTACTTAAAGTATTTTTACATTTTTAATGCAAAGTTGTATTTAGCTAATAAAAAATTTTGAAAATTTCAACAATATAATCTGCTAAAAAAAATATTTTTTGAACAATAAAAAGGAAATTTTATGTTCAGTTTATACAGAAATACATGTTTTGATAATTTCATGAAAACATATTCGGAAGTTTTTGAGGTATCCTGCGCATTATGCCCAAAAACATCATTTGGAGAAAAACTACTTCAAAGTTTCGTAAACACAACTTCAGCTATTTGGCGGGTATAATTCTAAAAGACATAACTTCTGTTCTAATGGGAATTTCAATGAAACAATTATATCAAAATATTTAGAAAATATAGGAGTTTAAAATCTAAAAAAAAAAATCAAAATTTCTAAAATTTTGAAACTTTAACACTTAATTAGAAACTCTCTATTCCCTCTATTCTAGTCTGCCTCGTCATATCTTGGTACGGGACGCACATAGCGGAACGCCAATTGTTAATTTTGGTGGTTTTAACACGTCATCGAGTTACGACATAAAATCTTCATGTACTGGTCTGTGCCTTTAATGTGCCAAATTTTTAAGCCGTAACTCAGTGACGTTCTTACACCGCACTGCTCTGCTTGTCTCCTACCAAGTTATGATGAGGCAGACTGAAATATTCTTATTGTACTGAAATGTACCTCTAATGTGCCAATTTTTCAAGACGTAACTGGATGACGTTAATATACCGCCAAAATTAAGAATTGGCGATCCGCTCTGCTCATATCGTACCAAGATATGACGAGGCAGACTAAAATATTCATATTGTACAAATCGTGACTTTTAATGTGCCAAAATTTCAAGCCGTAATTCGATGACGTAATAGTACTATCAAAATAGGGATTTGGAGCCTCGTTCTTCTCGCTTTGTACCAAGTTCTGCCAAATCAGTCATTTTCTAACGTATTATTAATAAGCTTTTCCTAAACCGTTAATTTACCTTGAAAGTCAATTCGAAGTAATATATATCGCAATGTAATGTAAAATATTATGTTTATAGGGTTTTAATTGTACATTATGATGAATGTTTTTGTTACATTTTTTAGTCTGTCGGGGGTTTCTACCAGGATATGCACAGGCAGACCAAAATATTCTTAAAAGACTTTATTTTACCTTTAATTTGGCACCGGTTGTATCCCGTAAATCGATGACGTGATAGCGACGCCAAAATGACGACTTGGGGTCCGCTGCTGCTCATATAATATCAAGAAATGTCGAGGCATTAATCTACGCCTAATAATCTTGTCCTACAGGAAGATATCATGTCGCAACTCTATGACGTGTTAGAAACGACAAAATTAAGAATTGGCGCTCCTCTCTGCTCGTCTCCTACCAAGATAGGACGAGGATATTCTGAAATATTCTGAAATATTCTTATTGTGCTGATATGTACCTTTAACGTGCCAAATTTTCAAGCCGTAACTTGATCACGTGATTATACCGCCAAAAATAAGAATTGGCGCCCTGCTCTTCTCATCCGCTACCAAGATATGACGAGGCAGATTGAAATATTCGTATTGTACTAATCGGTATGTTTAATGTGCCAAAATTTCAAGCCGTAACTCAATGACGTGATTATACCGCCAAAATTAAGAATTGGCGCCCCGCTCTGCATATCTCCTAGCAAGATATGACGAGGCAGATATATTCGTATTGTACTAATCGGTTTCTTTAATGAGCCAAAATTTCAAGCCGTAACGCGATGACCTAAATAGTACTGTCTTAATAGGGGATTGGTCCCGTTTTTATCGTCTTGTACCAAGTTATGCCGAATCAGGCATTTTTCACTTACTGTTAATAAGCTTTTCCTAAACCCCTAATTCATCTTGAAAACCGATTCGAAGTAATATATATGGCAATGTGATGTAAAATATTATGTTTATAGGGTTTTAATTGTATATTATGACGTATTTTTTGTTATAGATTTTAGCATGAAGGAGGTTTCTACCAGGATATGCGCAGGCAGGCCAAAATATTCTTAAAACTCTTCTTTACCTTTAATTTGGCACCGGTTTCACCCCGTAACTCGATGACGAGATGGTGACGCCAAAATGACGTGTTGACACCCGCTGCTGCGCCTATCGTACCAAGAAATGTCGAGTCAGACCAGTCATTCTTTAATCTACTCCTAAAAATCCTGTCCTGCATCATGATTTCATCCCGTAACTCGATGACGTAGTCATCTGTGTCACCGCCTCCCGCTCTATGATAGCTGTATTAAAAAAATACTAGAAGCGAAGACTCTACTGACTTAGTTCATTTTACATTAGATGGTTTTCAGACGTTTAACGAATCTTTTTATTCAAACATGAAAACAGTAATTCACAGCAGCTTTTTGGCCTTAAAGTCCATCATTAAAACAAAAATAAATGGAAACCCGTTTACAGGGATATCGCCACTGGTTTTTTTAATTATAATTCAATCTTCCTTAATCTTTTTTAAGCCGAATAAATTAACGGATTTTAAGAGTCTGAACGGGGGTTGGCGATCGAAGCTCATAGAGGACAGAGCCTCCTAGTGGATCACATAAATACTATGGGTTTCGCGACTAGTTTGCATTGAGAGAATCTTTCAACACGCTTCTAGTGACTTTAAAAAGTTAATATTTAAAATCTATCTGTAAAAACACGGCACAGACCAAGTCGGCGTAGCAACTATGCGAGATCCTTTCGAAGCGCGCTTAGCATAATGAAAATTTAAACTTTGAACAAAGATTTTGTTTTAGCTACACTGTAAAAAGTAAGATTATTACTACGCTGAATTTAGTTTTATGAATAACAAATGAAGTTTAAATATGCACTGCTTTTATTTTCAGTACCGAATTAAGTTCATCATAAACAGATTAGGATAATACTAAAAAATGTGTTATACAGAATAGCTATATTTCATATTATTTAGGTTCCATATTTTTTCGAACTTTCATGGTATATCCATTTACACTTTTCAAATATATACAGTTATACCCAACCCTACGTTGTATAGTTTTTTACAAAGTCTTAGTATTCTTTTAGCAACGGTTGTTTTTAATAATACAATTACAAATTCATATATTGTTTTCTGCGGAACCATCTGTGCGCGAGTAATACTCACACTTGACCGATTACACTGGGGAACACACATTTTGTTGACTTATATCTGGCACTTTTTTTGGCTAATTATTGGCATCTAAATCCAAATATGACACCAGTTTTTCTCTATCACGTCACCTTTTTAATCTACAGGATACCCCAAAATCATACTTAATGTGGATACAAATAAAATTAAAGAAAAAATTACCAACTATGTTATTCATACAACGGCTGTATGTACTTACTATATGCTACATTGTGTTCATACAAGTAATAAAATCCTTTTACAAAACGAAAAAAGTACATATTACGGTATAAATTTTCGCTTTTTGATTTTCCTGGAGTGGTCAATCTCCTTTGATGCTCCAGCCATAGTCATTCATCATATATTCATCCCATCTACCTTGATAGCGTTCTTCAATAAGCTTCAAATCTTGGTGGAATCACTCACCCTGCTCATCACTCACTTCACCAAGATTTTTCGAAAAGTCATCAAGATGGATATGCAGAAAATGCAGTTTAATGCTCATGTTGCCACCAAGAATTTTGAACCTCTCTAAAAGTTTCTGGACAATTTCGTTGTAATTTTCTACTCGCGTACTTCCAAAAATGCCAACCAAACATTCTTTTGGAATACTGTCAATGTTCCGATGAAATGTTAATCTCTAATGAGCTGCCGAATCTTTGGCCCGTCAAATACAACTGCCTTTATCTTTTCAAAAGACAGGTTTAGAAATTTCCAAATGAGATACTTGAAACAGTCTCCTTCAGTTGACAAAGCTCTCACGAACTGCTTCATTTGAACCAGTTTTAAATGCAGTGGTGAAAGGATGATGTTCTTTCTGTCTGATGCAAAATGTTTGGATCACCAGTTTTAAAAGCATATCTTGGAGGCCAATTCGACTGGAACCAACGCTTCTCGCGATCTCTGTGGTTCTACATACACAAAAAAGGGATACTTGGTATATCCATGTTGCTGGCCTAGAAGGAATTAGGCCATTTTAGGGTCAACACTTATGAAGATGATCCACTCGTGTATGTGATATTGCAATAAATCAATAGCTCGCATATCCTCATATTATTCAGGCAAATAAACTGAATGGTCTATGGAATTTCTCCATATGAATTTCCATTGTGAAGTATCCTTCCACTTCAAGCTCCTCTTTGAGCGATCGATTCCATTCATTTGCGGCATAGGATGGAATACCCAACTCTTCCATTAAACCATGTTCGTTATGACAATAAACAAATCCACCGTCACGTTGAACGTAATTGAAGAAATTAACATTCTCTTGATCAAAAGTAGGATTTCTTAGCCCCCTTTTCAAGCAAATTTATCTCGTACAGTCTTGATGCTAAAAGTTCAGAAGATTTTTTCTTCCTATTACTCATGCCCGATTCAGCATAGAGTGGTCATGGAAATATAAGCTGTAGAGTAAAAACTTGACGTGACAGAAGAAAGCTAATTGCAGTTTTGAAATCAGCACGCTTTTTTCACTTAAAAATAGCTAAAAAATCGAAGTCAACAGAAATTATGTTAAAAATTGTTCCCCAGTTTTATTTATTAAAAAATTGGCTCCGTAAGTTCAGCCTGTTATAGAACGCTGATGGGAAATTTCTCAATTTTTTTTTAATAATAATTGAATCCTGGTGATTTAAAATATTATTCAACAGAATATTATTCTACTAGCTACAGCAGGCAACCATTAATTTAGTTTTAAAAGTGTCCTCCTTATCTAAACTTACCTTGTATACAAAATGTACTTTTTTCCAACAATAACTAATTCCTAAAGTGTTAATATTAGAAGTATACATACTGTTAGAAAAAAAATGTTTCAGATTTAGTGCTTCAATATATAAAATTCATTTATATAGGTACTTTTTTAGAGTTTCGAAATATACCTTTTTATACGGTTCATGGTCTGATAAATTTTATTTTTAATTTTTTTTCTGTTTGCTGTTTAGCAAGTGAAACAGCAAAAATGCCAGTTTTCTACGTACAAATCTTAACAAGATAAAAAAACATAGAATTTCTGAATTTTCAGTGACTACTGGCAATTAATACGTTACTCCGAGGAAACACTGATTTAGAACATGAATCTTCCTCTTATTTTATCTAGCGATTTTTGCTAGATAAAATAACACTGAGTCTATTAATAGCCCAGTGGTTAGAGAGTTGAATTCGGAAATAATTAGGGGAAAACTGGAAATTGTTCTAACCCCTTTAGTTTAGCTCTAGAATGAATATGCTACGTCCCCCCCCTCGTACTAGGTGAGCTTTAGGAATTATACATTGATTTATAGTCAAAAAACACGTTTTTTTTAAATACCAAAACACTAACGTTTTCAAAAACATTGTCAATACATATGTAGAGCTTAAAACTCTGAATAAAATGAGTACCTACACTTAATACTTTTGTTAAATATTAAGGTCACAATTCTACTTTAAAATTTTAGCACCGTGGTCAGAGGGTTGAACTCAAAATTATTTAGGGGAAAACTGGAAATCGTTTTAATCCCTTCAGAGTAGGTCAAAAATGAATATTCTATATTTCCCCCCTCGTGCCAAGTGAATGTTAGGAAATATGTACGTATTTACATTCGAAAACATGTTTTTCTTTAATATTTTTAATAATATCCAAAAATAGTTAATTCTATCAAAAAGATTGCCAATGCAAATGTTGCAGAACTTAAAATTCTGAATAAAATGAGCACCCACATTAGTATTTTTGTTCAAAATTAAGGTGGCAATTCTATTTTCAAAAATTTGCCTTAATCGCTAATCAAGAGCTTGAAGTCCGTAGATACCAAGTTACCTAAGAATATCTCAAAACAGCTAAGTCTATCAAAAACATTGTCAGCACAAATGTTGTAGAGCATACAATTCTGAATAAATTGCGTACCCACATTAATATTTTTGTTCAAAATTAAGGTCGCAATTCCATTTCAAAATTTTGCCTTAATCAGTAATCAAGAGCTTCAAGATAGGATAGACCAGATTTCCTTAACAATATCTCAAAACAGCTAAACATATCAAAAAATCGACAATACAGATGTTGTAGAGCTTAAAATTTTGAATAAAATGAATACTCACATTGATATTTTTGTTCAAACTTAATGTCGCAATTTCAAATATTATTAAAAATATTAAAGAAAAACATGTTTTTTCGAATGTAAATGTGTACATATTTCCTAATGCTCCCTTAGTACGAAGAGCAAAACATAGAATATTCATTTTAGACGTAATCTGAAGAAATTAAAACGATTTCCAGTTTTCCCTTAATTAATTCTGAGTTCAACTCTCTGACCACGGTGCTAAAACTTTAAAGTAGAATTGTGACCTTAATATTAAACAAAAGCATTAAGTGTAGATACTCATTTTATTCAGAATTCTAATCTCTACAACATTTGTATTGACAAAGTTTTTGAAAAAGTTAGTCATTTCGAGATAGTGCTATGGTATTTTTTTAAAAAGCGTGTTTTTTGACTATAAATCAATGTATAATTCCTAACGCTCACCTAGTACGAGGGGGAAAACGTAGCATATTCATTCTAGACCAGTGTTTCCCAACCTTTTATTGCCCACGGCCCGCCGAAGCATCTGAAAAATCACGATGCAGACCCCCCCCCCCCCCCGTCCTCCCACACATATTCTGTAACATATATATCTTATTATTTGAAAATCGAATTGTATTCACCTAAAAGAATCCTAACAGTGTTTTAATGCTCCGCTGCATTGAAACTCCCCGATCGCGAAATTCTATGTTAGCCTTTGGGGAAATTTTGAAGCACGATGACTCATTACCTAACATAATTATTAAAATACCGTTTTCACCATCAAAAAGTAGACGCCACATGCCGATGATGTGCATTTTTAAGAATTATCCTCGTAAATTTTAAGTACATAAACAATCCTATAAATTTTGAAATTTCCATTTGATTAAATTTTAGCATCTTCTTAAAAAATACTTCAAATTTACATAGACAATTTTTAAAAACGCACATCATCGGCATCTTTCGTCTACTTTATGATGCTGAAGACGGTATTTTAATAATTTTATTAGGTAATGAGTCATCGCGCTTCAAAGTGTTCCCATAGGCTAACATGGGATTTCGAGATCGGGGAGTTTCAGTGCTGCGGAGCCTTAATGATAACTATTCATTTCACGTTTCTTAACTTATCATAGAGTTGAATTTTCTTCCACAAATGTGTTTTTAGTATAATTTTATAAATGGAATGACGGCTATAAATCTTCATTTTAATGCCAAAATAGATTTTTTGTGCCTTTGCAACTTACCTGAATGTTTAACAAAAGAGTTATATGCCTGTATTTTTATTGTCCCAAAATGACTAAAGAGACTCTCATATTTAGTATTAAAATTGAAAATGATGAGACATTTTACATTGAATTTTAGTAACTTATTGAGAATTGTTGGAAAATCTTTGGACACCAAATTTCCTTCCTATGGATAACAAAGTACACAAGATGCATTTCAAGATTCTGACCTTTATCAAGTTTAAGTAACCTTTATTCCCCATCAAAACACATTCATCTTTTTCCATCCCCAATTATCGTTAACTAACTGCCCTGTACTATTACATTTTCAAATTTAAATTGTACATGTTATACATGCATTTAGCGTGTAGGAGGCCTGCACTACACCCATAGTTATTTACAATTTATCCATTTCCTGATTTAATGCTATTAAAAATTTTAAAAAAATTTAAATTTTTTAATACCACATTTAGTTATTTCGAATATTTTTTAGGTTAAATATGTTAAAGACAATAAGATTTAGGTATACTCGTAAGTAAATTCAAGTGCAGAATTTCTTTATGTTACATATAGCAGAATGAATAGATAAAAATACATCATTCGATAAATAATTGCGAAAATTGTAAAATACATTAGTACCCAGAAAAGTTATAGAAATTTTTAATAAGAAAAAAAGGGAAAAAGGTGATGTTAAAACATTTAAAACAATTTTTCATGTAATTATTCTGGTATTGATTCCATTTTAACATTTTTGATTTTAAGCTGTTTTAAAATTCAACAAAAAAACATATTTATTTTTTAATTTTGCATGTTTTACTTTTATTTTTAGTCTAAAATCTAACTTTTCTAAAAAAAAAAATAATAATAAAAAAAGGGGAGAGCGAATGGGTAAGTTACAAATTTGAAATTGCCCCTAGACATAAAC
This sequence comes from Maratus speciosus, assembly GCA_963932465.1. Lineage (NCBI taxonomy): Eukaryota > Metazoa > Arthropoda > Arachnida > Araneae > Salticidae > Maratus > Maratus speciosus. Next base: position 289,149,372 of record OZ010799.1, read on the forward strand.
TAAAGCGATTAAAACAAGTTCTAGCTTTCCCCTAATTATTTCCGAATTTTTGCTCCCCTACCACTGGGCTACAAATAAAGTTAAATGTTTTAAAAAGCTTTAAAATAAAGTTAAAGTTGCAAGACTATTAAATAGGTCGAGATTTACTATTGAAAATACTTGTGCTATTAATACTCCACAGCCCACAGTTTCAATCCAATGTAATGCCAAAAGCAACATTTTAAATTATTTAAATTTTAAATAAAAATTAAAACCTTTTCATTTATATCAAATAAGACATCAGCAAAGTTTATCACAAGAAAAGGATTATTTTATTATAAATCTGCTTTTAATTTTTCCTCACTAGATTTACTGGAAATTTAAATTTTCTTTCTAAACATTTTTAGAGTATTTTCGAAATTTATAAATAATTCTGAATTTTAATATCGGATTTTAAAATATATATTTTCATTTAAAAAAGAAAAATAACACCTCTTAGAGTATCGAACGCTTCAGTAAGTGTTTCTTATTCAGTATTTCTTTCATAAAGGTTTTTCATGTAGTTTATTGGGTAAAGTGAATTCCTTACATTAAATTTTTTATATTACATTTGGCCGTAGCCATTTTAGGCAATATGTCGCAGGTACATTTTTCTATCACACCTTTGGAATATGTGTCTCATCCTGTTATATCTGAAGAAATCTCGATAATTTAAGACGATGATTACTGTTCTGAAATGCTGCCAAAAAAATTATATTTTGCACTGTTATAAATATCGCCTTGACTATTGCTTTTTCATTTACAGACATATCCCCCAAAAAAGTGATTTTGGACATTGTATTATTTTCTACACATGTACTAAAATATAGAGTTTTGATTTTTATTTTTTAAAACGTGCCTCTTTAAAATTAAATTCAATACCAAATTACTGATAAATAATGATAGCTACAAAATTTCAAAAATAAAACCATAAATAAACACCGCCTCTTTAAAATTAAATTCAATACCAAATTACTGATAAATAATGATAGCTTCAAAATTTTAAAAATAAAACCATAAACAAACACTGCCTCTTTAAAATTAAATTCAATACCAAATTACTGATAAATAATGATAGCTTCAAAATTTCAAAAATAAAACCATAAACAAGCACTGCCTCTTTAAAATTAAATTCAATACCAAATTACTGATAAATAATGATAGCTTCAAATTTTCAAAAATAAAAACATAAACAAACACTTTCTATTTGAAATATCTTTATTTCAATATTTTAGAATCAAAATATAGTCATTATTAACAGTTATATATTAACATTATTAACAGTAATATATATTTTGCAGAAATCGACAAGCGAATGACATTTTAAATCAAGCAAAAACTTAAATATTTAATACAGATTAAATTTTATTTTGAAGAACGAATGAAATCGAGAATATCCCCAGAGACAGGAAAAGGCCGATGCTTTGAGTACCACTATTTTCGAACAAAGATGCTTGCTACATTTAATGTGAACTTTTCCTAATAAATAACACAAAAAATATATTCGTATAAAGTAGTAGTAAAAAATCCAGAAGTTTGGCAAGTCTGCATGTCTTTGACTATTCTGTTCGTTTATTTATAGATGTTAGATTCGCATCCGTTTCTAAATTTCCAATTCTAATAAATTTAAATTCCTTTTTTGATTTAATATGTTTAAAATATTTTGTTAAAGAAAGCCTTTCATATTTACCCCGTTTTAGAAATATTATATTTTCAGTCTTTGACTGTTAAAGAATGTTATAAATAATTATATGTAAGTCACAGTATAATAACATCATCTAAATTATCCCAACTATTAAATAATGATCTAAATTGACGTTAAGAATTAATTTCTTCTGCAATTAACATTTTATAAGAAAAATTAATGTTACATGTTTTTACTTAAAAATACATATTCTAAGCCTGTAAATAAAACATAAAAAAGAAATACAAATTTCTTAGGGTGGTGAATATATTTCAATGAAATTAACTTTGTTTCCTAAGTGACAAACGTTATAGCCACTATAAATTTCATACAAAACCACAAGCATTTCTTTTAATTAAAAATGTCTTTGCAGGCAATTAACTTTGTTACTAACTGTCAAGAACGTGACAATTTAAGCGCAGCAAATACCTTTAATTACTGATATACTTCTTTTTACGGAGATTAAATTCTAATGAAAGGCATAAATATTTTTCGTTTATATTTTTATTTGTTAAAAAAAATTCATCTTAGATTATATTCTAATACTTCATTTCTATTTGTATTAAAATTAAAGATTTTTTTTTTCATTTAAGTTAAAAAAAATATTTTCATTTAAGTTTAATTTTATTTTGTCATTTAAGTTTATAAAAATATTTTCATTTAAATTTTATTTTATTTTTTCATTTAAGCTTATAATAATATTTTTTTTAAATTTTAATGAATTTTTAAAATAATAATATGCAGATTTTTTTTATTATTAAAATTAGACAATGAATATATTTCAACACATTTTGTTAATTGTCAAATTGACAATTAATAAAATTTACCATTGACAATTATTTAAATAAATTAATTGAATAAAATTACTTAAATGAAAAATACATTATAATGATAAATACAAAACAATATTGTTGCTTCTGAACTTAAACTATATAAATAAAAAATAAATACATTATCTTTTAGAAGAAAAATATCTGTCTTTAACTGGTTGAAATATCTTAGAATGGATATGTCCCCGTATTAAATAGACTTAAGTACATATCATATAAAACAATTTCAAATGCAGTAAATATTATTGCACCTGAAACACAGATAGAGATTCAGTTTAATTAGTTTTTATTGATGAAGATTTGTTTTGTTTTGCTGGAAAAAAAAGGATCGTAGATTACAGTTCAATTTTTTTGTTGGTTGTATAAATATTGTCCTATGAAAAAAATTACAAAGTGGCTCATTCCAACTCGAACCATGATTTTCCCTTATAACTTTAGAAATAACAAAGATGTTTAACATTTTTATCTTTTTTTCTGCGAAATGTAATAGTTTCTTGAGACGTTCTGAAATTATTTTATATTCAGAGCCGCAAAGAATGTTCTCGGACAACGATGCTATTTTTCTAGTACAGATAACTGAAAAGGGATCCGTTTAATATTTGAAAAAAAAAATTTTATTTTTAAAAACATAACACAGAATTGAATATTAACCAAACACTGAGTCGGTAATCGGTTAAAAGATCTGCGGCCGTATAAGATTTTTTAGCTGAGGCAGGAATTTTTGTAATACATTTCAACTGATATGAAACTTATTTTATAGTTATTTTAAATTTTCTAAAACGTTTTAAATAAAACAGAATTGAAGAATATTAATAAAACATCTTGTCTCAGGCATCACTATGATCATGTAAATGATTTCGTGGTGAAAGCCAGATTAAAACTTTGTATTATACAGAGATGGGCAGTATCGAAAATACATGTATTTGAAATACATTTTCAAAATACATTTGTATTTTGCATTTTGTATTTTAAGCCGACTAAACGAAAGTATTTTGGTAACGTATTTTGAAATGATTTTATCATGTATTTTGTATTTTGAAAATACTCAAAATACATTTCTGTAGATTTCAATCTGCTTCTACAGAAACACAAGAACCGTCGTTTAAACCGCAAATGTAAGATTGACAAAAGCAAAATACGTGCCTGTCTGTTTTGTTTTGTCTTATAGGGTTCATTTCTGGAAGTTAATGTAAACTTACTTTTTTCAGCTGCTGATATGATAAGGATTAGAATGAATGCTTCTGTTTTAATTAATAATTTTTGCTGAATTGTTACAATTCTAACGTTTTAGCTTTTATAATTATAATGTTGCTATGAGAACGACAAAATCTACTGTGTGATAAACAGGAAGAATCATTTAGAGTTTTGCTGCGCATAGTACTGTTTAAAGAACCATAGAAAGAAATGTAATGTATGTTTAATTCTCGTGAAAGAATGGCTGATATTTCTACAGTTCCGGATAATAATATATCAAGTGAATTAATGAATTGCGATAGTACACGTTGGGCTATACTAGATGGGAAATTTTTTAAAATAATTTCTGTTGATAATAACGGTAAAGTTAAGGATGCCAATACTAAAATTTTTGGCTAATCCAAACGTATAGGAAGAATGAAGTCTAGTCCCGGTCCGGTCTGGAAGGAATAAATCAGGCCCGGCCCGAGTCTGCAGAAAAAAGTAAAGCCCGGAACCCGAAAGAGTGATGACGAGGCACTTCAGAAAAAAATAAACCTGATACCCGGGACGGACCATACCGGAACAACTGAAGGGCAGGTCCGGCCCGGTCCGAGTGTCGTGAATAAAAATTGCCCCTAAACCAGACAGCTGACCGTTCCGGGTACGGCCCGTGCAAAGCTCTAATCTTATACACAAACTTTTTCAAATTTCAGATGTATTTTGTATTTTAAATGTATTTTGTATTTGGAATTTTTTTAATTTGAAAAGTACTTTGTATTTTGTATTTTAGGTTCTAAAACTAATGTATTTTGTATTTTGTATCGAAAATGATTTTTCGATGTATTTTGCCCAACTCTGGTATTATACTTTTTAGGCTATATGTATATATATATATATATATACATATATATATATATATATATATCAGTGGCGTGGCGTGAAAATTTTCGGTGGTCATCGCAATTATTTAAGTTTGTGGTGAAAAATTATTAACTCTAAAATTCAATGGTTGAATGTTCAAAAAAGAAACTTTAAATCTTACCTTCACTTATACATGAACTCCAAATGTTCTGCTAAAACTGGATCGTAGAGTTTTAAAAGCTTATTAAGAGTTTTAAAATATTGCTTGGTCATCGCCGCATCCAGCGATGACCGGACGCCACGCCACTGATATATATATATATATATATATATATATATATATATAAAGAGCATGAAACGTGAGAATAAAGGTTTTTTAAGAAACATATTTTTAAATCTTTCCAATAGAGTTCAAAGATGTTTATGATATTGGTTTGCCTGAAAGTCCCTCCATGTTGTAACTCGAGTGCATATACTCGGATTGCTCTGTATGTTTAACAACTTATTGTCATTTATATGTGCAGAATGTCTATTGCAAATGAAGGCTGTAGTATGTAAAGTTCATTTACAGGGAAAGTGTAAAGTATTACTTTACATTACAGCCAATAAAAAAAAGGTTTAAAGTGCATTTTAATAATGTTGCACAATATCAAACATTATTTAAATTTATATGAATTTTTAAAGTGTTCTAACACAGGCATTTTGTGGAATATGGTGTAAAAATCATTCATTACTTATTTAAGGGGCCAAACAAGATAATTCCTTTAAATAATGTAGAACGGAGTTAAACTGCTTATAGTCTATTTTAATTACGTAACACTTTTTTTTTTCAAATAATGAATACATAACTCAGAATTACTACAGAAATATACTCGCTTTAGAATATGATGTGCTTGTTATTTATCATTCATTTCCAGGGACATACAAAAGATTTTGGATACAGTGCTATAACCGAGGTACTGTCTATTAGCAATAATTTCTGGAATTGTTTTTTTTTTTTTTTCAGTTATGGCATGAGAGTAGTAATACAACGGGGGTTTCTGACACAAAACACTGGGGGTTTCTGGCACAAAACGAGGTCATTGACCTTTGACCTTGACCTTGAATCGGTCATTGACCGTTACGCTTCAGCGATTTTTCAGCTTCCGGATTTTTATGCTCTGGTGATCACGATCCGTTGCATATTTGAATAAATTACGTTGTTTAATGACTGTTTGGAAATGAATTAATTATAATGTTCGTGATTATTTGGAAGGGTTTAACAGGTGTCTCTGATCAAGTTTGGACAGGTGTCTGAACGATGAGTCAGAGCAGTTTCAGTTTTTGGTTTGATTATGCGAATGAGTCAGTTTGTTTTTTAAAATAGAAGAAATCGAAAATGGGTGAAGAACGCAAGAATGTAGATTGGAAAAAAGTTGTCAGGTCATCGCAATTAAGTGAAGAAACAATTGAGATATTAGGGAATGCCCTGGATTGGAATGATGTGTCTCAGTACCAGACTTTGAGTGAAAAATTTATACAAGAAAATGAAAATAAGTTAAATTGGAATTTGATATGTCGCTATCAACGATTGTCAGAATCATTTATGCGAAAGAATTCTGGAAGAATAAATTGGGAAGAAGTGTCTCAATACCAGAATTTGTCAGAGAGATTTATTGAAGAGTTTAGTAATGTATTGGATTGGAAAAAGATTTCGCAGTATCAGAAGTTGACGGGGAAATTTATTTATGAGAACCTTGAACTATTGGACATGCAGTTAGTGAGCCAGCATCAACGAATGGATATGGGGACCATTGAAGCTCTGAAAGATCACTTGGATATGAAATCAGTATTCCGTTATCAAGAACTGACAGAGAAGTTTGTGTCAGATAACATTCAACTGCTAGAAGAAGGTGGCGAGGATATTTGCGATGCGTTGATAATGAATGCTAATATTTCAAACACTACAGTAAATATTATATACAAACGCTGGGTCTTGCATTACTTGAGAAGTATTTGCCATAATATGAAGTACGGTGCAAGGATCTAAAAATAAGTGCATTTAAGTGAATTATTTTCCTCGTCTCTTTTACTATTTTGAATTATTTGAGAAAAATAAAAAAAAATATGGATCGAAAACTTCTTCTTATTGTGTCTTTTCTCTTCATATTTTTCGGAACTGCCCTCATTATTCTCGTCAAAGAACCGAAAACGGTTGCTCATGACTGTGTGAATTATGAAACTTTTGTGAATATCACAAACACTTCCTGCATAGTTTCGAGACATCTGGAAGGGAGATTGTTTTTCCATGAATGCATGAAAGGACAGAAAACTGTTTATGATTTACGTTATTTTTTCAAAGACGATGATGATGGAATGTTAAAAGCTAGTATCATAGGTGTGCAGATGTCATCAGAAATATATTCTAAAGTATGTAATGTTTCATTAAAAGAATGAGATAACACACTGTTTGTTCATTTTTTTAAAAAATAAGCATGTAATTTATGATGTAATGAAAAAAAATGTCAACAAATAAATTTTTTTTATTGTCTTTAATCATGTGTATGTTTTATTTATTTATTTTTTTTAATCTTATGTGCTAGAGGGCGTATTGATCGAGATAACTGTTTTATTAAAAGCGCATTAGGTTGTTGACCGGATTAGTAATAACGGAAGAATGAAATTTAGACATCCAAGCTCTTGTTTGGTCGTGGGCCCGAGTCAAGCAGGAAAATCGACATTAATAAGGAAATTAGTGCGAAATCGTCGTATATACGAACCGAATATTAAAAGAGTTAAATGGTGTTACTCTTATTCGGCTCCTTGGTTTCTGGAAGAACCCGAAATCGAGTTTATTCAGGGACTTCCAGAAACATATCAAGAAGGAGACTTGTTAATTTTGGACGACATGATGCACGGCCTTTGCGAAAAAATTGCTGATTTATTTACGGCTGCCAGTCATCATAAAAATGTGAGCGTGATATTGGTTTTGCAAAATATGTTTCCGCGCGCGAAAGTAATGCGCGATATCAGTCTGAATGCTCATTATATTATCGTACTTAAAAACGCTAGAGATAAATCTCAGATAAACTGTCTAGCGCGCCAATTGTTTCCGAGGAATTCGCATTTTCTAATAGATGCTTATATACAAGCGACAAGCAGACCCTTTGGTTATTTACTGCTGGATTTACATCCGCACACATCGGAAGCATTTCGCGTGAGAGAGAATATTTTTCCAGACGATCGTGGATTGTATTGGATATATCAACCCTTATATCGACGGCGAGGATGACGAAAAAAAATTTAAAAAGACATGTTCATTTTTTGCAAGCTCTTGCGACTGCGCATCCTTTACAACGAAGAGCTTTGTTAAAAACCGCTAAAAATGAACAAATACAATGTTTGTGCGAAATCTGTTTGAACATCTTGGCAGGAAATGTACGTGTTAATGTAAACAAGATGAAAAGGTATAAAAATCTTCTGAGAAACCTCGCCAGAAAAACGTCGAGTATTCAACAAAAAAAGAGAATGCTGGTTAACCAATCAGGCGGATTTTTACCTCTTTTAGCTCCTGCAATAATATCTACGCTCGGAGGAATTTTGGGACGCGTAATTGGTAAAAGACTTTAATGCGTGAAACCATCGTCATTTTATGTGTGTATGCAAGAGAAAAAAGATCATGGCGAAAAGAGTGGCTCTTATTCCGGAGGAATTAGTATCAACTTATCATTTACAGAAACCCGAAATCAGACTGGAAGATGATATTGATTCTTTATTAGAAAGAGCTAATTTACCGAACGATATGAAAGCAAAGTTATTAGGTCAACTTATTATGCGTTATCACAAGACTATGCACGCGCCTCCGGAACCAGTGCCGGTGACTGTTACGAACGAACAGTTATCGAGTAGTCCCTCTGCTGAAAAACTGGACACGCGAACAGAAGATACAGATGACATGATATATCAGTCAATTTTGTTGTCGACTCCCAAAAATTACCAGAAATTTATACCTATGATCAAGGAAAAATTAAAAACGAGACAGTATGCTTGGAACGATAAGGGAGAAATGACTCAAGACAGGCTTCCCTTTAAAGGTTCAAGTATAGTCGATTTTTTTTCCTATACGATGAGAAATTCAAGATATTTAGAAGAACCGCCATTTTACAACTACTTTGTGAAAGCGCTTAGAGAAATAAATATTCCGCGCGGATGGATAGGGAATCCTAAAGCGTTGTCGCAGATTCAAAATCCTTCTCACCACAAGTCTGAGGGCGTCACTCCTAAACAAAAGCAAAAACGACGTCGTAAAAGTGCAGATTATTCAAGTTTTTCTCAGTCAGATTTGGATAGCTTTGGAGGTGACATAAAGTCGGAATCTAAATGGTTGAGTTATCCGAGGAAGTGAAAAAAAAATTGGAAAAGCATTATTATAATGCAGAAGATCCAGGATCATTTGGAGGTGCAGAAAGATTATCTAAATCAAGCGGTATTCCGTTAAAAATTACGAAACAATGGCTTCGATCGCAAGATACTTATAATTTACACAAACCTGTTCGCTTTAAATTTCAAAGACGCAAAGTATTATCTTTTGGTATTGGAGAATTAATGCAATGTGATTTAATGGATATGTCAAAGTTTTCAAAATTTAATCGAGGAATAAAATTTATTTTAGTAGCAATCGACGTGTTTAGTAAATATGGCTACGCTGTCCCGTTAAAAAGCAAAAACGCTGATTCAGTGTTAGAAGGTTTCAAAAAACTATTTAGAAAATCAAAGTTCCCGGTTCATCTGCAATTTGATGCTGGGAAAGAATTTTATAACAAGAAAGTTGAAACATACCTTAAACGTCATAAGATTCGCTATTATTCTTCAAACAGCGAATATAAAGCGAGCGTCGTTGAAAGATTTATACGGACGTTAAAATCCAAACTCTATCGGTTTTTGACTCATACGAATTCTTACAAATATGTACACATCTTGCAGTCTGTTTTGAAGTCTTATAATGCTAGCGTTCATCGTTCCACGGGTTATGCGCCCATACACGTAACTCAAGATTTAGAACCGATCATTTTTAAAAAATTGTATGGTTATTCAGCCGAGTCGAAGTACAAATTTGAGGTTAACGATCGCGTTAGAATTTCGAAAGCGAGACAGACGTTTCGAAAAGGTTACTTACCTAATTGGACCGATGAGGTGTTCGTTATATATAAGCGCTATCCTTCGTACCCTAACACATACTTACTCCGAGATTTGAAGGGAACGAATGTCAAAGGTCGATTTTACGAAGAAGAGTTGCAAAAAGTCGACAAAACTTCGAGTGATTTTTGGAGAGTAGAACAGATTTTAAAAACGAGAGGTCGAGGTATAAAGAAGGAATATTTCGTTAAATGGAGAGGTTTTGATTCCCGTTACAATTCTTGGGTTCGAAAAACGTGGTTCGATAAAAAAATATAACTAAAAAAAAATGGACGAAGCGATTTCAGATTTCTTTATTACTTTACCGAGTAATGCGAGCATGGATTATTTTCCGAACAATACCCAATCTTCCTATCGAACAAAATTAATTTCACCTCTTTCGTTAAGCGGAGGAGATTGGGAAGTGGGATTAGCACAATTTTTTGCGCCTAGAAATTGGTTTAATGTAGACGATCATAATAACGATTACACTATACACCGCGATATAGAAAAAAATGTAGTTAAAGAGAGCGTTGATTACGAAATAATGATGATTTATGATCCCGCTAAAAGCATTGTGGATAATTTTTACGATCTCAACCAAAATATTCATAAACACATTTCAGAACATCAAATACAATTTGCACCAGACGAAGATGGAAGTCACATAGAAATTAATATTCCGGAAGGAATTGAAATACATCTTTTAAAAGAGACATCGTCAAAATTATTGTATATGTTGTATTTGCCAAATGAAGATTATACATTGAAACAATCAACTAGAATAAAATTGAGGCCGTCGACCGAATCTTTCGAACAAATGTTTAAAGTCGTTAATAAAAATCCTATAAATATCTCGCGACACATAATTCCGCTGACTTCTATAAAAGAAAAGTTTAAAGGAATAAACAATAAAAATGTAATATTTTCTAATATTGTGGAAAATGTAAAAGCGTTAGAATTAGAAAATTATGTGTTATTTAAATATGAACCCGTAAAAAACATATTGGAAATAAAAGTTTCTGACTATGCGGAATTATACATAACCGACGCAAAAGCGCCTTCATTTTTACGCATGTTAAAACAACATAAAGATATCGTCGTAAAGGGATTGCAAAAATTTATAGTAAATCCTCTCGTACCACTTACAGAGGGAGAGGTCATCGAATTACTTATCAAAGAATATTCGCGAGAATTAATTTTTGAAAGAGAGACAAAAGATTTGCGTTTAAATGTTGGTATGTATAAATCTCCCGAAGTATTTTTTAAACAATTTGAACATGTAACTTTAAGACAAATGCCTGATTTAAAAGTATTGTTAATCGTTCCTCAAAATTGTGAAATAAAATTAGGTCGAGGATTAGCGGACATGTTAGGTTTTGTAGAAGATTTTTTCTCTGGCGGAAATTACATCAGTAAGTATCCGTTGGAATTACATGCAGGGATTACCGAAATTTTTGTCTATACCGATCTCATTGAATCACATCGCGTAGGCGATTCGTATGCACCGTTGTTGAGAATCATCCCGTGTATGGATGAGAAAAATCAACAAATTGTAAAAAACTACGAGACGCCTCTCTATTTTCCGTTACGAAAAAATTTCATAGATACCATAGAGATAGAATTAAAAACAACCGCGGGTAAAAATATTACTTTTACAGGAGGAAAAACATTTGTTATTCTTTCGTTTCGACGCAGAAAGCTATAAATTGAGGAACTCTTTTTAACTCTTTATCATTTTAATCATGCATTTGAACGCTAAGGACTGTGAATTTTACTACTGTTCCCAAGCCGGGTTTGGGAATGAAAATTATTTCCGCGGAATAGCGCATCAAAGAGGATACGGTTTTTTCTCAGATATACGTCGTTTCATAACCCCCCTGGCTTTAAAAGCGGGGCGCTATTTAGGAAAACAGTTATTTCAAACAGGTAAAAACGTTATCGGAGACATTTCGTCTGGTGCATCTCTCCGCGACTCCGCGCGAAACAGATTGCGCGAAACAAGTAAAAAAATAAAAGACGATGTTTTTCAAAAATTACAACAACAGGGAACTGGTATAAAAAGGAAACGTCCAAAAGGAAAACGTCAGACGAATGCCAAACGTTGTAAAAAAACGACGTACAAGGACATTTTTAATACGTAATTAACTAACAGAAAAAATAAACATGGAAAAGGAAAACGTAATCTGTTTAAAGTCGGAACTCGATCTTTTTAATTCTCCCGCTATTCAGTTAGGTATAGATTCCTCGTCTTTTGTGCAGATACATCCGCTAGCTTCGTTGTCGGACAAAACACCTATTGAATTTTATATCAGCGGCAACGGCGAACATTACTTAGATTTAGCTCATACCATACTACATTTGAGAATTCAAGTTCAAAAAAATACTGGAAATTTAGCGGTCACAGATGTCGTCGCACCCATTAATTATATATTGAACACTTTATTTTCGGAATGTGCAGTGTTTTTAAATGATAAACAAGTATCTTCTCAAGTAAACTATCCTTACAGAGCTATTTTAGAAAGTCTATTATTCACCTCCAAATCGAGACAAGACAGCATCTTAAGTTCAGCTTGTTTTTTTAAGGATACTGCGGGACACCATGATGACCATATAGCGAATTCTGGTAACACAGGATTTAACACGCGTCATAATTTATGCAAACTCGGCAAAGCCCTGGATTTGATCGGAGCACTTCATTTCGACCTCGCTAATCAAAGTAAACTCTTAATTAACGGAGTCAATGTACGTATAAAACTGGAACGAGCAAAGAATGCTTTTGTATTAATGGCAGCTGAAAACAATTATAAAATTCACATTCAAGCAGCCAGTCTTTACGTTCGGAAAATTACCGTATCCCCTTCCGTTATGATAGGTCAAGAAAAAGCTCTCGAAAAAGGAGTGATTAAGATGCCTATCAGAAGAGTGGACGTTAAGAGTTTTGCGCTGTCAAACGGATTACAATCTTCTACCATCGCCAATGCTTTCATCGGACAACTTCCTATTAGAATAATATTAGGTTTTGTCTCAAATGCTGCTTTTAATGGAGACATTCAGAAATCTCCTTTCAAATTCTCCCATTACGATGTCAATTATTTATGCATACTGAATGGTAATCAGATGCTTCCAGCAAAACCTTTCCAGCCTTCCTTCGAGTCAAATTTGTATGCACGCAGTTATTTCAGTCTTTTCACAGACTTAAATCGTTATCATACTTCTGCTAACATCAACATAAGTTTCTCAGAGTATAAAGATGGTTATACTCTGTATGCAGTCGATTTAACGCCAGATCTAGCAGCGAGCGAGGACCACGTTAGTATAAATAAGAACGGAAATATCGCAATCGATCTAAAATTTGAAAAAGCTCTGCCAGAGACCGTCAATCTTGTGGTTTATGCTGAATACAGAAACGTAATCGAGATAGACAAGTCCAGAGGCGTCGTCACAGACTACTGATAGACATGGAAGAAGTCTTGCAATTTGCAAAGGAAGAAATCATTCAGAATGTAGAAAAATGTCAATCACACGATCAGATGATTAAGAAAATTGCCGAAGAATTATTTTCAGATAAATTTAATGTTACTCGCATTGCATTCTTTATGGCATTTGTCAAAGAATGGATCGAAGCACATCCAGAAACCAAAAATGAAATATATGAAGATTTCTTTAAAGCAATGTATTTTCACTTAAAGTTGTAAAAAAAAAAAAAAAAAAAAAAAAAAAAAAAAAAAAAAACATTTAAATGAATACTGAGACAATTTGTCGTTATGCCTGTAGCGACGCAGTCATTCGAAAAACATTTGGAGGTGTCTTTGCATCCGACACGCTCCCGCAACGCATAGGAAAATTTAGAACGTTTGTTATCAATCTGGACCCTCATACTCTTCCTGGCACGCATTGGATAGCGGTAAAATTTAATTCCGCAAATAAAAGTGTTTATGTGTTTGACAGTTACGGCAGACCTCCAACCAATTCGAATATTTTATCTTTCTTGAAAAGAAATGCGTGTACTATCTATTACAACGAACAGTGTTTTCAAGAAAAATTTACGAATACATGCGGGCATTTTTGTCTATATTTTTTATACAAGTCTGTGCGATTTCAAAATTTAGATCTAAAAGAAAAAGACAAAAAACAAAATGAAACTTTTGTTACTTTGTTCATTCGACAAAATTTCAAACTCGAAACCTGTTGTCGATTCAACCATCATCGGCGGAAACAGCAGAAGTGTTTATCACTGATAAATATGTTATCCGCACGCAAACGTACATCATAAACGCACTGACCATGGAACGTTATGGATGGATTGTCACGGACGTGGAACAGAACAGTTCCTTTCCGACGAAGAAAAACATAAACGTTGTCGAAATTCATCATAATTTTTTTAAAAATTTGGATGATTGTGTTCGCAATGCTCTATTTTACGACGCGCCTGCAGAAAATGACAAACGTCGATATCTGAAAATTTTGAAGACGTCAGATGTTGTTCGTCATATTAATAAATTGAGCAATAATAACCTTTATGGTTATTTTTATTTAAGATCTAAAAAGGAATCCAATGTCGAAAAAATTTGTTTATTTTCTGAGTGTTCCACATTGTACGATAATATGCTGGATTGTGTGACAGCTGAAAAGTGTTTCGAAAAACTGACCTCTCAAGACGATGCTGACTATGACGAAATCAAGCTAGCCTATTTCATGCTGCTGCAAGACGACGATTTTTTATTGGAACTACATCGATCTTCTGATTGCAAAAAACCTCGATAAAAATACGATGTTTTTCTACAAGATGCATACGTTACAGTATCATTGCATGCGTTCTCTCATAATTCATTACGAATTAGAAGAGATATTAGACTTTTATTTACCTAAAAAAATAAAACAAGTTATAGACAATCAATACGACGATATATTAATATCGCTTATGTAAAACTTTAGTATGAACTAAATAAATCACAGTCTTCACCTGTAAAAAGAAACAGTTACATTTCTATATATGTTAAATACTTTTTAACAAAACATTATACACCTTTTATAAAACTCCTGCGTGAGTTGTTTTTTTCTGTACTTTTTTAAAATATGTGCTCCTGCGAGAGTTTTTTTTTTATCTTCATCTATATATTAAGAATGTGTATGTGTTTTTAAATATTCAATAAATATTTTAAAAAATAATTAGTGTTTTTTTATGTTTCTAAAATACAAACATTTTTAATTCTTTTCCTAAAAATGACAAAAAATGAAATTACCTGTTATGTGTGAAAGAGTATAGTATCGATCCGAATTGACTAAAATATTTTAAAAAAAACTTAAAAATTACTTTAAAAATACTTACTTAAACGTTTGACTTCCAATTTCATAAAAATTCTTAAAAGTACTTTGAAAATTATACTTACCAAACAGTTGACTTGTTTATTTTATTTTTTACCTTCTTCTTCTTCAATTCCCCAACATCCTCTAAAATGATGTCTTGAATTTTTTTTTAATCCTACAGTCAGTCAAAAATGAAAAACTAGATATTTAAAATTCACTAGCATCATTTTAATGACCAACTGCGGGACGGGAGTCCCTCTTTCTCATCCTTCTTGGAAAACTCAGACATTTTTTTTTTCTAACAGTTGAAACAAAGGAGTAGATAAATAAATAAATAAACACTTACCTGCAATGATCACTGACTATATGTTTCTAAAATTTTTGCAGTATGCTTAAAAAAAGTACTTACCCAAAAACCATCTCGCTTCACAAGACATCATCGAAGAATTTGTTAATCCTGCAGTCAGTCAAAAGATGAAAGCTAGATATTTAAAATCACTAGGTTCATTCTGATGACCAACTGCGGGACGGGGTCCCTTTTTTATTTGAAAACACTGTTACAATGATTAAAAATGAAATACATACTTTAGCTCGATACTTGGCACACACGCACATAAGCTAGCAATTTCAAAAACAACATCAAGAGAAACATACATAAAAATGTGATGGTTACAAAAAAAATTATATAAGTGCAATATATATATATACATATAATATAATGTGATATAAACATGAGTAAAGTCCTTTTTTTTTATTAATTGTCTATTGTATGACCATAAGAACGTGAATGTATACTATCACTTAAAACATATTTTTTATCATAAAAAGAGGACAATCCTACTTTGTTTTGAAGAACAGTGGAAATGTCGTGTTTTTTAGAAACTATCGTAGCTTGTTTAATTCTGTTAAAGGATTTATTAAATAACGTTTCTTTATATGTTTCCACTGTTAAATTATTTAGGGCGCTTTTTTTAATGCCCTTTGCTTTTTTCTTACAATCGTCTGCGTATTCGAAAGCGTACATCTTGGACTTTAATCCGATGAAGCGTTTTATTTCTGAAACTGTTTCAAATTTCAGACAACCTAATTTTGCTTTATTATCCTCGTTATAAAGCACATGTTCTTTAGGAAAATTACTCAAGTCGAGAATATTTTGAAATCGATTTTGTTTTAAATCTAGACGGATATTTTTCGTTTCGATGTTGAGATAAAGTGAATCGGTGTCACAATAAATCAAATCGCATTTGTTTTTATAATACTCTTTAAAATGGCTATAGTACAGCCTGTACATGTGTAACTTTGATAACTCTAATACGCTAAAACCGACATATATAGGTTTATCTAGTCTAAGGTTAAGTTTTTTTAACTTGAAAACGGAAAAGTTTTCGTTTATAATTTGAAATTCGTCTAGCGAAGAACTTGCTAAATATTTTTTACAATCCTCTACATCAAAAGAATCCTTTATATTAATTCTTTTACGAACGTTTTGAATTGATTTACCGTACCAAGAATTATTTAATTTTTTGAAAAAATCTTTTTCAAATTCACTTTTAGCCTCTGCGCGTTTCGAGTTATTGAAAGCGATATAATCCCGTAAAAACGGTTTTTGAGAAAAACTTAAAATTCTATGTATCTTCCTTAAAATTAATCCCTGTTCGATATAAAATTTTAAGTTTTGATAATGTGTAATGTAATTTTTTTTTTCAAAAAAATTCGGAACTAATTTTCTACACGGTAGAGTGGACGATAAATTAAACAGGTCGCACATCTGCTGCATGTGCGGAGAAAGTATATCATACGTAATATTCATGTGTTCAACCACCAAAGGAAAATCATTATGCTTATTATGCAACGAAGGCGGATAAAACAAGTCCACCTCTAGTATGTAACCGACATCAGAATTAGAAACTGTGTTTAATATATTAAAATTCAAAATTTCTGATTCCGTTAGCCAAGCAAAATTTCCGATCGGTAACGATTGTGATAAACAGTAGCCATAAAGATTATTTACGTCGAGAGCTAAAATAAAATTGTTTCGCACGTCTGGATTAAATGTATCTGGAATAAACGGGTTATTAGCCTCCACGTATCGAGTACCCAAAAAAGAAATGCCTCCTCTCATTTGGGATTCAAACCACATGTATGTGTTAACGCAATTCAATAATTTTAATTCCGCCTTGCTATACTTCAGCCCCGCATCCCAGGTTCACTGCGCACTTGTAATGTAATGCACAGGATCCAACGAATAATATTTTAAAGAGGTACGTCTAAATGCAAGAAAAACTTTTGCTAATAAAACAGTATCGACATTCTGATAGAGTTCGAGATAGTCGCTAAACGTTTTACAATTAAATTTTTCAAAAACTGATAAAGCATGTTGATAATCGTCATCCGAAATATCTTTCACAGTTAAATCATTATAAAAAACACTTTTGGGTGGTAATTCAGTTTCGTATAATTTTTTTACTGAGTCGAAATATTTATACGGGAAGAAATTTTTTCTTTTCAATAAATCTCTATATTCATAATTTTCAAAAAAAGAATTAAAAAGTGGGAAATCGTGATCTGACTTTAAAAGATTTTGTATCAATTTATCTAAACTAGCAGTCAAAAATAAATAGGAGTCTAAAAATTTCATTTCGTTAAGGGTAAACATGGAAAATTTCTCCATGTTACTCGGTATTATTTCTACGTAACGCGCATATTTTTGCGGAAGATGTTTTAGAATTAAGTGCGAATCGTAATTTTGAAAATTGTGTATGATAATGGGTATAAAATAAGTCGAGCGGTAATTTAAGTTACACGATTGATGGGCTAACCCTCGAATGCTACCATTTCCCCAGTGGCAATGGTCTCTTACTACTATATCATTGGCTGAAAAAGTTTGTCCACAAATGTGACAAGCGTTTGCGTTGTAACTAAAAGATTTTTTTTTTCGTCTAAAGGCACAATTTGTTTCATCCGTTCAATTAATTTGTGACATAAAGATTTTAGAGTCTTTAGAAACTGTGATACTGCATCTATTCCACAAAAATATTCGTGGAATATCGTCCGATCATTTACATCAGTAGCTAAAAGGGCATAACTAATCGGAACATGATTCTCTAATTTAACTGTGAAACTACTAGTATCGGGTGGTAAATCATTTTTTGTTTTCTCCGTGAGGCACTCAAAGTCAGCAAAAATACAAAACGGATGATAAAGCATCTTTGCTAAATTACTAAATTTAACGACACCGTTTTGTGGCACGGTTGTTTTTTGTGGCTTGTTTAGCACACATAATATGTGGTGTTTTTCTAGCGAGGATTTTCTTTTAAAGCCGTTGAGACACCTTTTACAGAAGTATCTCTGGTATTTTCTACTACTCATTAATCGGTTAAAATTTTTTATAAGGAAATAGTGGTTTTTATATAATAATAAGTCAATTTTTATTTCCTGAGTATTTTTTTCCGAAAGGTATATGGGAAATATTTCGGATTCTTCGTAACCAAACAGATCGATGGAAACTTTGTTTAAATTTTCAAAGAGCGGAATATCGCTAATTGGCATAGGAAAAGATAAATTTTTAGTTTGAAGCATTTTTATTTCTTTCTTATACAGTGATTTACGAAATGCGTTTCTAGTTCGCGGAAATAATTTAGCTGCGACGCAGTATAGAAAACAAAGGTCGTCATCACACTGTATATTAATTAAAGCATGTTTTAATTTTAAAACTCTCGGTAAAGTTACGCTGTTACAACCGCCTCTCATCTCGCGATACCGACCTAAATGTATATCGAGGTATTCAATATTTTTTATCGTCCACCCGCTTCCATTTCGGATAAATACGTCAATAGAATTGAAAATTTTCTTAAACGCGTTTCTAATCGCGATTTGTATTTGATAGGAGGACAGAATGCGTTCGCAATTCGAACAAAAGAAAAAATTTTCAGATATTTCTTCGTCAGTATTCTCATGTTTGACAAAGAGAATATTTAGACATAAGAAAAATCTTAATCTCAAAATTAATTGAGTATTTAATACTCTATGTATATCGCGAAATGCGTCCCTATAGACGGAGTAGGGATCTCTGTAATTATCTAAACGCGCTCTGTATGTTTCGAGGTATCCCCTATGGGCTGTTCTAATTAAGTTAAATCGCATCCTTTTTTTTAAGCAATTACTTGTTAAATCAATAAATTAAAATCGATTTCAAAATATAAATCTCGACAAAATACAATTTATACAGTTATAAAATAAAAAAAACATCAAACACTAAATCTAAAAAAAAAATCTCCAATCAAAAATTTTGATTCATTTTCTCTGATATCATGTTAATAGCTTTTTTGACTGCCGGAGCTAATTCAACTGGTATATTAAAACGATTTTTAACGACTTCCTCTTCTTTTCGGAAAAAGCAAATATACGGCACCCCTTTAAACACAGTATTTTCCGCGAATATATTTCTCCCCAAAAAAAAGGTAAGTTTTTCGAAATCACGAGGATCGTCCTCTTTTTCAGATAAATTAATAATTTTATTTAACAGTTTTTTTTTATTCACAATTTTTGCTTTTTTCGGAGTGGGTTCCAGAAAACTGCGTGCTTGCTGCATTGACTCGCTGAACAATTCTGTCTCGTCTTGATCAATAAGACTGTCAGATAATCGTTTTCGGAATTGAAGTTTTGGCTTCTTTGGAGCCTGCGGTACGTCATTCAGACCAAACACTTGTGTGCAGGCTCCCGAGTCATCTTCATCGTCACTAAGATTGACTTCGTCTACTATGCGTTTTTTAAAGCTGATATTTTCTAAAAAAACAAAATATCTAATGCTTTTTTTAAAAAAATATGAATTTTCCCCCCACCCCAATTTTTATGTTACAAAACACTGTAAAAAATAAAATAAAACAAATAAAAACTTACCGATTTTCTCAGCGCTGCAAGTGGAATTGTTGCTAGAAAATTTATCCATTCTGCTACAGGCTAGAATCGCAATATAAAGGTTTAATCCAAAAGCTCTAAATATGGTAGGCACTCCTTTAAAGAAACTTGACAGAATTATCCAAGAAAATGATGCGTTGAAACTCAGAGAAGAAGTTGAAATTGAAGTTGAAGTTGAAAAGAAGTTGAAACTCAATGTGCAGCAGAATCGAAACGTTCAGGTTTCAAAAGTGGAAATAGCTGACAACCTCCTTCTATTTATACTAAAAAAGAAATTATTTTCCGCTTGGCAGCTGTTACAACGGTTTATTGATTTTTTCCCAACGATCGCAACGAACGTAGATTAACCGTATACCGCAGCTAAAAAAATCTCTCTCTCGCTTTGCAGCTGTCTTTCAAAGTATGACTTCATATTACATAATATTTTCTATCTCCCATATGCTATATACAGAAACCTGTAAAATTCTCTCATCCAATATCATTATTTCTAACAATAGTAACAGATGGTAAATAGCGTTTTATATTTAAGCACTGTCACGCTTTATCGATTTCAGTCGATTATGAGTCAGCTGCGAAGCCTAACAAATTAAACAGTCTCTCCCGCTCTTAGACGATCAATATTCCAGAAAACATATGGCATGCGTAACACGTTATTGACTTATTTCAAAAACGACATACGCTATTCAAAGGGATCGGTTTTTTTTCTTCGTTAATGCATATTCTTCTCAAATAAACAACAATAAAACGTATCAAATAACATACCTTTCATCTAGCAACGTCTTTCATCCGTTCGAAACAGATGGTTAGCGAGCAAATCCAGGTGATGCTCTGGAAATTAAAACTTTAATTACATCCAAAATCAAATGATATCTAATCGAATAACAGATGGTTTGCGAGAATAAGAAATAAAACATATTGCAAGCAAAACCAGCTGCTACTTGAATTTTTAAATACATTCGAAATCAAAAAGCTTTCAGATTATAACAAACGACAGATGGTTAGCGATTGAATCAAAAATATCAACATCGCTAGCCAGCTGGTACTCAATTTTTTTTAATTATATTCGAAATTAAAAAGCTATCAGATCATAACAAACGACAGATGGTTAGCGATTAAAACAAAAAAAAATCAACATCCCTTTCCCTCCCTTTCCTTCAAACTCGAAAGTTACGCTACAACGAAATCATTGAAGCGTAAAGGTCAAGGTCAAAGGTCAATGACCTCGTTTTGTGCTAGAAACCCCCAGTGTTTTGTGTCAGAAACCCCCGTTGTATTACTACTCATGAGCTTACGTAATTTTTGCATAATACGGGGTATGAATAAATATCATAGATCATAAGCAATGCTATCAGAAATAATTCGTAACCATTACTAAATAAGAGCCTAAATTTCTTAAAGGTGGTCTTTAATAGTGTTATGCTTATTTAGTATACTAAGACATTTCTGTAGAATGTAAATAAAATCATACAGAGGGCCACAAAGAGCTGGAAAAAATAGACTTAAGGAGGATAGCTTCTAAAAGTATTATATAAGTAGTTTTAATCCTTAAATTCCGGAGTTTTCAAAAATCACTGTAATAATGTTTTACGGCTTTCATTACTTAAATAAATCATGGAAAAAATACTCTAAAAAATCATATTTTGTTTTAAGTATAGTTTACGGCTAAAAAACAGTTTGTTATTAATTGGCAATACTGGTGTTTAATTGAAAAAAATAATTTGCCTTGATAAAATTCTATAATATTAAACACACAAGAATTTTAGGAACTATAATAAGATAATAAATTTCACTTGCCCACTGCAGGTCAAAATAGGGTATTTCGCAAGCTCCGAAACAAAACAAAAAGAGCAAGTAGCAACAATTGAAAAAATAAATCTATCTTTATTACAGCACATGTGTTGCCATCTACATGTTGAAAATCGATTTAATAATATTTTCAAAATGTATTTTATTGACAACATTAGGTATTATAGCTTCAATATTATTCTAATAGTGTTTTATAGCCTAAACTGGGTATGTTGCCGAAAAGCAACACCAGGCATTTAAGGTTTTTTTTTTTTTTTTTTTTTTTTTTTTTTTTTCCTGAATAAAATTTTATCTTAATTTGTGGCTAGTATGAATTATCCAGGTAACATACAGGGCTCTACAAAAGATTTAAAGTACTTATCCGCCTGTGGACAGTAATTGCTGAATCCAGTTTTTCACATATGTTATGCGTTTTTCTCAAACAAGTACATAGATATTTAAGTATTGCGCGGCAGCGCAATACATTTTTATTTCCAGTGTCACTTCTTAATGTTAATTTAACATGGAAAAGCCTATGGAGATCATAACTTTTTCATTTTTTCTTCCCACCTTTTTGTCTCTGATGCCACTCATTTTTTTATTGTTTACTAATTCTAATGATATTATAAATTTAAAGTGTAAAAAAGTTTGCCTGACGTCAGGGTCAAAACGAATAGTAAAATGCCTTTGCTTATGGGTGAATTATTACCCAGAGAGC
This sequence comes from Maratus speciosus, assembly GCA_963932465.1. NCBI lineage: Eukaryota > Metazoa > Arthropoda > Arachnida > Araneae > Salticidae > Maratus > Maratus speciosus. The sequence continues at coordinate 289,171,825 of OZ010799.1, forward strand.
AACATGGGCCAATGTGATTTTACATTATTCAAATATTTTTCTTAATAATTCCAATTTTCGCTTTTTTCATTGAAAATCAACGGACATTTTTCATAGAAAATGTAACATTTTTACTTCATTGTTGCAAAAATTTCAAAAGCCGTAATAATATTTTATTTCTTTTTAGTTGGAAGATTTTCACGTGAAATATTAAATTGAGTTAGGTTTTTTTTTTTTTTTTTTTTTTTTTTTTTTCAAAAATTAAAAAGGTGAATATGGCGTCATAGTGGAAATAAAAAGGATATTTTCAGAATAAGTTTTTGCATTGGTCAAGTTTATATTTTAGTAAAAGGTTTCTAATGGATAGCTATTCTTACGCAGGTAGAGAACTTAGTGAGGAATTACATAACTTAAATTTTAAAAAGTATGTTTTTTCCCGAGATGAGAACTATTTATACCCAAAGTTAAACTTAGGTAATAATTTTCTGATGTGTTTACATCACCCCTTGTGAGAGAATAAGGCTCAATAATTTAAGTAAAACTTTTATTTTTTATTTTTTACTGTATCACAGCTATAATATTGTTAAATATTAAAAGTAAGGATTCAACACAATTTATATTTACATTCATAGCGTTCCTGAGTGGGAAATAGGGTATCTAAATTTAAGTGAAGTTAATTTTTTATGTTTTGATTATAAATTTTTTACGTTCAGATTAGAAGTTTTTGTCCAAACTACCGCAATCTGCATTACTAAAGTGGGTGAAACATTTTGAATTACACATTGGTAAACTGCATCCCAGATTGCGATGCAATATCGCATACCTGATGATGATATTCTCTATTAATTTGGAAATGCGTTCGTCTGAGTGCAATAGTTATTAAAAAATTTGACATATTAAACAAAAACATAATTTGAAGAACAAATTAAAAAAACAAAATTTATTTCCTACATTGTTTAAGCCCGAGAAGGTCAGATATTAAGTTATTTCATGCAATTAGTTCTACATTTAATATTAAATTTTTGTAACAAATTAGTTAAGCCAATCGAAGATTAAAAAGAAAAAAATAATATTCATACAATATGAAACTTAAAACACCCCAAAAAATTAGATTCCGTTCAAATGAAATCGAAATAAATCTTAGACATTTTTTAAAGTTTTGTATTTTGAATGCATCTTATTATTTTATGCGCAATTGCCATAAACATAATACAAAATCTGCAATACAAATATTTTTAATTACAAATGGAAGAAGTCTAAGATTTATTTCGATTTCATTTGAACGGAATCTAATTTTTTAGGGTGTTTTAAGTATCATATTGTATGAATTTTATTTTTATTTTTTAATCTTCAATTGGCTTAACTAATTTGTTACAAAAATTTAACATTAAATGTAGAACTAATTGCATGAAATAACTTAATATCTGTCCCTTCTCGGGCTTAAACAATGTAGGAAATAAATTTTGTTTTTTTAATTTGTTCTTCAAATCATGTTTTTGTTTAATCTTATTTATTTTATTAAACCTCTAATTATTAAAGCCTTCTGCAAGTGTTTAAAAGTGTTTTGTATTCCATGTTTAGCACATGATTTATCTTTCTTTCACGAATAAAGAATGTTGTTTCTAGTCATTTACATACAATATGTTTTTAGTGCGAATATTTCTATAAAATATACACTGTAAAAACACCACTGTAGATTTGCCAGAACAAACTGAGATCACAGTGAATGTGCTGTATCTTTCTTTGGTTTCCTGACTATATTAACATGGAAAATACAGTAGTTGGGTAAAATTAACAGCACCATCTGCTGGCAATTTGGACACATTTTTTTACAGCACAAAGTGCTGGCGTTCAAATTGCCAGCACATTGTGCTGTTAATTTTACGCAACTACTGTATTTTCCATGTTAATATAGTCAGGAAACCAAAGAAAGATACAGCCCATTCACTTTGATCGAGTTTGTGCGCTGGATGAACAGTACTTTGTACTGTAAAAATGTCTTTTTTTTTACAGTGCACGCATTATATCTTTTTATATCGCGCTCGCCAGGAGTCAGTTATCAACAGTTATATACTGAAACTCACAAAATAATCACAATAACTAAGCAATAAGAAAATGGTTACCCAAAATATATATCTGGGAGCACGGCAGTGCGTCCCCCAAGTTCGCACAAGCCGTTAGTTACCTTTTCCTGAACCATTTTGGCATACTTTTCACCCCCTCATAACGTCGTTTTAGGGAGAAATATAGAAATTTTTCTTTTATACACATGTTCGTATGGTCAAACTGAACTAAGGTTCAGCAATTTCATGTTTCTATATTTAGTAGTTTTCGAAATATTAAATTCCGACTCACTTCGCATCATCAAATAACTAAGGTACTTCTAAAAGTCGTAGAATCAAGAAATTTCACAACTAAGTCGGGTTTGTAGCACAATTAACAAGAAAAATCTGAAAACACAGAATTTCCGCCTCTAAACCCTTCAAACAGGGGGTGTTCATTTGGCCGTAAACAGTTCCTTAACACATTCAATTGTGCCAATGTTGGTCGCCAAAACTCGATTACAGAGTTTTGAACGGGTAACGTGATTTCAAGCAGAATAACATTTTTTATATATGCTTTTCCAAAGATGTTTGTTAAATAGAAAAAATGAATATACCTACAAATTTTAATCAGTATAGGTTATGATATATTTACGATATTAAAACAATAAAACATTTAACAAAATGTAACCGCAATTCGGTACATTTCCGATATAGTAGCCGTGGCGAAATACAGAAAATGCAGCCTTGACGAGAAAAGAAATTTGATAATAACGTATTTTCTGGCAACCTATTTACTGTGTCATATACACAAGCAATTTATTCCATATGTATACAATTTATTTAATGTAAGTAACCCGTTTATTTATTTTTATATACCAACATGAATAATTTGTATATAAAAAATAATATTTTATACATGTATAAATAAAATGTTTATATGTATATGAATACATATAAAAATATCATAAAAGGTTACTTCTTAGTTATCCCGTCGACCAAATTACTGTCGCCAAATTGTAAGATTAATTGCCAATAATGGTTGCCATTAATTAATTAGTTGTAAGATTAAATGCCAATAATGGCCAATAAAACCATTAATCCGACGTTTTATTTGTATTTTTTTATAATGTTTTACTAATTTATTTGTTCTTTCGTTATTTAAAATAAAAAATTATGTCAATGTGTATAATTTGGCGAGTGGTTTGGCGATTTATATAATTTGGTGAAATTGGTCGGCGGGATAACTAAGAAGTACCCATAAAAGTTCATCATGTTTGTTTTCATAGTTGTTTATATCATTTGGCAACATATCTCAGTTTCTGAAGTCCGAATTGCGTCAAGATTTTTAAAAAATGCCAAGGTCCCTATAGTGGAAAAATATCCTAATTCCATATGAAAGTTTAAAAATCTCCTTTTAATTAAATGAAATGTGTAACTAATAAACTGTCTTTAACGATGTGCGACAGATGCGGCGTCTAAAATCTGCTGCTAATGTTATTATATTGTATTAAGAGCTTACTTACTGTTAATTTATTGTTAATTTTAAATCTGTAAAAGAAACATTATAGTTATAGATAAGATATGTTGGTCGCCAAAACCCGATTACAGAAAATTAGCCTGAGTTATAAAGGTGTTACATGATTTCAAGCTGAATGCATTTTTATATGCTTTTACAATAATCTTAATAAGGCAAATCGTTTAGTTTATCTGTCCATCTTTCTATCTTTTACTTCCTTAAAACAAATTTTATTAAAGACACGGAGGCGTTTGCACAGATCATCACCTCATCGAGTTGACGGCTGAAATTTTAGAATTAGTTAAATATCGATTAGCGTATTGAAATGTAACTGGTCTGCCAAGTCATATCTTTGTGGAAACCACCTACAGCCCCGATTTTTCAGGTTAATTGGTGGATTTTCCATTTTGTTTTCCTGCACCCATTCCTCTATGTTTCCAAACTTATCAGTTAACCGCTAAAATTAGGTCTTTAGGTGGTTTCTACCAAGATATGAATTAACAGACCAATTGCATTTAAATATGCTAATCTAGTTTTAACTAATCCTAAAATTTCAGCTGTAAATTCGATGAGGTGATGGTGTGTACAGACGCCTTCCGGTCTATTATAAATGTCGGAATTCTAATCTCAATAGCACTCTGGTCAATCTGGCAATTATCCCTACTATTTATGGAACACTATTCCTTTAAGTGCGTTTTAGTGATGTTAATGAACTTATGCATATGCATCATACATATTATACATATGCATATAATACGTAATACATTTACATCATACATATTATAGGTATGTGTATAATACATAATACATATGCATCATTATGACGTCAGAATAAACAAAACATTTTTTGTCGCCAAATTTGAGAATTGACGTGATATATTACCAAATTTGGTGAAACTTTGCTAAATGTTGCCAAGCTTGGCAAATATTTGACGCTAATGGCTATTTTTCAATGAGTTAATTATTAATGCGAGCCACCTATTTTCATTTTTCCGAATATCCTCTGAATAGTTAAATGATATAACGTACTAATATTTCCAAAGTGCTAATAGTTTCGTCACTGCCCAAAACCTCTGCTATTGTTATTATATTGTACTGTTATTATACTTACTGTGACTATGTTGTTAATCTTTACACCATTAAAACTTCTGTATTATATAAAGAGAATTTACGGAAACTATTAAAGCATTGAAACTGCCAGTTCTCCTTATGGTTATTATAATTCTATAATATGTAACATGTTAATCGATATGTATGTTAGAATGAATCTTCTATAATCCGATTCCTCGCATTTTAGTTTCCAGGTTTCGAATAAAATTAGCTAAAATCTTAAAACCATGGCACATTGGCTAATTCTTCAACACGATCAGATGAGAAGAATGATAGATTTTCAAATGGATCATGGCAGTTAGCCGGTAGACCTTCTATTCTTCCGTAATCGAGTCTATTTAAAAGGTTAACGTGAAACAAAAAGATATTAGCATCAATATTGTTTAATGCAAATGCAGATATTTTCAAAGGATTTCATAAGAACCATTTCGCTTGTACCCAGTCGTATCAGTTAAAATACAACAATTGGCAGTGAGCATAATTAGAAAAGATTACTTAATAGGTTTAAAAATTTTCGCATTAGAGAACGAATCGTAAATGCTAAGGAAACATGCATAAACGAGTTATGAGATATTTGTCACGAAAGATGAAATACATAACAACACAAAATATATGATGTGCTTCCATGATCGTAAAGAGTTCTTGATTTCTCTATCAAAAGCTTCCGACTTGGCGAAAGAATGGGCAAGTAAATTAAATTATGAATAACAGTAAAATGTTGCAACGTTTAACATGGAATTAATACGGTAAATACTACTTGCTAGAGGCGGCTAGTACTTTAATATAAAAAGAAATAAAGTATAAATTTGTAAAGCTCAATAAAATAAATTTAGGTATTTTTATGTTAGCCGGGCGCAAGTGGAAAATCGCCAAATACTGTTCCCAACTCCATTGTTCATATTGCATTCATTTCATTTAAATATATATACATTTCTGTCATCTCATTTAAAATAGATGCATTTCCCTCATTTTATTTAATAGAATATTTAACATAGAAATAAATAAATAAATAAATAATAACATAAACCAAAATATTTTATTTGAAATTCAAAGAATTGTTTCTAATTTACACATGTGAAAAATGAAAACTGCTATGGCGAAAATCCAAAAGGATAATGAGGAGATTTGCTCCCGGCTAACATAAAAGTACCGAAATTTAAGTTTTTTCATATTAATATAGTTTAGAATAACAAACTTGAAAAAACATACAAAAAGTAGTGATATCCCAACAAAAAGTTTTCGGTAAAAAAAAAAAAAAAAAAAAAAAAAAAAAAAAAAAAAAAAAAAACCCGCCAAGTTTTCCTTAATGTTTCGGCCAGAAAAAGTAATGATATCTCAAGTTCGCTCAAGTTAAAAGCAAAACATCCCAAATCTTTCATTGAAAATGGCTTCCTGCGACTTGGCCGTTAATGCCTTCGAGAGAGTTTTTCAAATTTTAAAATATGTACAAATGAGCTAACCAACCAAATGACCTAAATGAGATATGCTAACTACATTTTTTGATTATTTTAGGCATTTTGTGGCACAGAGTACAGGAATAAAATACACATTTGAAAAAAGCATTTAAACAACTTCAGTCCTTTTAAACGCTTAGAAGTTAAAAATAACAAAATATTTGTATTCCGGAGATAATATCCCTAATTGCTAAAACATAATTATTATCAGCTTTTAACAGTTTATAAATCGACTACTCTTAATGTATGCAAAGAAAATATAATAAATGTTCAAACGAAAAAAATCTCTTTCGTCAATACATAAGATTTCAATATTATACAATAAAATATAATGTAACACATTGTGAGATTTGAAATAAGTAAATTTTATTTTATTTCTTGGGTTTTACGTTAATGACTTTAGCTTTAGACCGTACAAAAAGGCAATTAAACCACAAGTGGATTAAATAATCTGTAATCAAAACTAATGTTTGTTGAAACTGAATGGTAGTTATCAGAAATCTTTTACTTATAATGTCTTCCTGTGAATTTGCCTCTTTGCATTCTAATACTTTTAATATTTAAATAATCCATAAATGCGTATTTTTCAATCATTAATTTTGAAATGATGTAGAAGGCATTAACGGCCAAGTCGCAGGAAGTCATTTTCAATGAAAGATTTGGAATGTTTGGCTTTTAACTTGTGCGAACTTCAGATATCACTACTTTTTCTGGCCGAAACATTAAGGAGAACTTGGCGCTTTTTTTGTTTTTTTACCGAAAACTTTTTGTTGGGATATATATATATATATTTTATCTGTCCCAAAAAATTTAGTTCATTCGCATACTAAAAAGCAACTTAAAAAGGCGGTGGGTATAGAAATTTTTCTTTTCTGGTGACAAAGAAAAAGAAAATGGCTGACTTAGAAGGTTGGATTATAAAAAAGGACAACTTTCATTTTAAAAAAAATTTAAAATTACAACTTTAATGATAATGGAAATTAATAAATAAACACAAGATTCTTTGAAAAAAGTAATGTAATAAAAGGAATATGTTTAATTTTATTTATATTAAAAGAAATATTTCAGCTTTTTTTTTCAAAATTAAATACAATCTACAAATATCATTTTTTATATATTTAGAAAGGAACAAAACTATACGTTGCATTATCCAAGCATTTTTGTACTCTCTTGAAGATATTCTAATCCTTTTATGTTTATCCGTCTATTATTGTCCCTCGCCTAAGGAAATGCTTTTATTTGTATATCGAGTTTAAAAAAAAGTACAAGTAATGTACTTCATCTAAATTTTATATGCTTTCATATAAAAGAAATAATAATAATTCCTGTACTAAATGTTTTGCTTTAAATTAATGTAGGGAACATTCTGAAGGTAAGTTAAAAGTGTTTTTAATATATTAAGCTCATTATAAAAGAAATGACTAAGATGTTATCTACCAAGGGAATATGTTAAGTTTGAAAATGAAAAATAAAAAAGTTTTCTTTTTGAAACGAGAAAAAGTACTTTCCTTTAAAGAAAGACTTCTTTAAAGAAATCTTCTTAAAAAAAAAAAAAAAAAAAAAAAAAAAACGAATAATCTTTTATTATACAAGCAATTTTTCTTTCCCTTTTGTGTGTTAACTAGTCATCTAGAATATTGTCTTATGTCAAAAGCTCCTCCAGAGCTTTCAGTAACAACATTGCAGAGGGGAAAAAATATATAGCATTGTCCACACTGTTAAAAATTTCTGAAAAAACACAGAAAAAAAACCCGAGACGCTCTGTAAATTTACACTAGTTTTCGGTTAAGTGCATTCGATTGAGTTTCTCGGTCAAGACACTCTGTAAATTTACACTACTTCTCGTTTAAATGCATTCATTTGAGTTTCTCCGTCAAGACTCTATACTGGCATTTCCCTTACGTCCATCGTTTTACAGATATTTCCCTTATCTTGTAGCATGTAGGTACTCCCTGAATTTGGAAAAAGTTCGCCGGTAGGGAGCGCTGTAATAACGATTTTTGTGCGATTTTGAATATTGTACAATCCAAAAGTATATGAAGTTATGCATAGAATTGAACCAAATTTTTATTTTAAGTTTTTGGATATGGCAAGTAGGTCCTCACTGAATTTGAAAAACATTCGCCGGTAGGGGGCGCTGTAATAGCGATTTTGAATATTGTACCATCCAAAAGTGTATGAAGTTATGCATAGAATTGAACCAAATTTTTATTTTAAGTTTATGGCTATGACAAGCAGCACCTCCCTGAATTTGGAAAAAATTTGCCGGTAGGGAGCTCTTCAATAGCGATTTTTGTGCCATTTTGAATATTGTACCATCAAAAAGTGTATGAAGTTATGCAGAGAATTGAGCCAAATTTTTTGTGTTTCTTTTTGTTCATGGCATGAAGGTCCTCCCTGAATTTGGAAAAATTCCGCTGCAAGGGGGCGCTATAATTACGATGTCTGTACCATTTTCTTTATTGTGCAGTCGAAAAGTGTATAAAATTATGCATACAACTGAGCCAAATTTTTTGTGCATGTTTTTGGCTTTGGCCAACAGGTCCTCCTTGAATTTGGAAATATCGCGCGGTAATGGGGCTCTGTGATAGCAATTTTTGTATACTTTTCTTGATTTTTCGTAGTTCTATTGTCCATCTGCGGCTCGTGCAAAGGCGGGAACTCACTTCCCGCTAAACCGGCTATTCACAAACATCTGATAACCACAGAATAAGGAAAAACTATTAATTTTAACAAATATCATGATATAGATTAACTCATTTTTAGCTCATTTAATTGACTGAAGCAAAAATTTAAGATGAAAATCAAAGTTGGTATAGTAATGAACTAATAATATTGAAGTATTAACATGTGTAACTAGTTTTTGAAATATTAAGATGTATAAGATAGAAGAAAGTTTTGGGATTGGTTTGACCAACTTGTTTTTTATTAATTACATTTTTAAATCGGATTAATTTTAAATTATTTGGTTTGTACTATTAATGATTTCTATTTAAAATAGATACTATTTGAGAAATAATATGCACGTGTAACGAACTGTATGTTTCTGTTCTGAGCTACAGATGCCATATATGAGTTATACGTTTTATATGTATGCTACGAGATACATTTTTAAATTTAAGAAATTCATTCCATTTTGTCGACACAGCAAGTAATCCACCAAGAAGGAATAATAAATTATTGAAAGTTCGTCAAATGCTCGACATATTCCGTAGTGTCACCTTGAATTTACCAAGAGATCAGGGAAATTTTTTCATAGATGAGCAGACGATTCCATTTTTAGAACGTGCCTTAGTAAAGCAGTATGTAAAAAACAAACTACACCCTGTGGTAATAGCATCATATGGGATAGTTTTAAATTTTATAATACACCAGTGGGGAAGTACAGACCCCTTCAATTTCTTTTTCGGGGGCATTGTTGTTTGAAATAAGAGTATAGTATACAATTAGTGTGAATAGCCTGTGAACTCAATGCCATCAGTTTAAATAGGCACTTTTTCTTTTATTTAAATGCAATAGCAAGAAATTAGTTGAAAGGGACAGTAACTCATTAAAATCCTTATCCGCTATTGCATAAAGTTATTTAACTCTTTGCACTCCATTGTTGCTGCTGCGGCGACATGGTTTTTCCTTTCAAAAAAAAATTTGGTATCTGTAATAAAAGATAATAAAATTTTCCTTATTTAATCGGAACATTTTTGAAATTGTGTACTTGCAGGAAGCTTCTTTTTAAAAAGTGGTGCCGACCGAATAAAAATTCTGTAATTGACGCCGGAGTCCAAAGGGTTAATTATTGCGCTTCATGTACACAGCATGCATGGACAACCGAAGAACGAAATCAAGCAGAAGGTAATTTTTGAAACACATTTGATTATGATTCGCAGCATAAGCAGAGATTTATTTTTTTCTGTCTTTTAAAAAAATTGGATAATATAAAAATAAAATAAAGTAAACCAAGAGATTTTTGTCGGAGACCCCGACGCATAGTAAGACAATTTTAAACATAAAAGCACAACAGTAATAAATATATTATTTAACAATTATAAAATACTATCAAACCCCGCGGCTTTGCTCGCGTAATATTTAAAATATGCCAAGTGATATATATATGTCTAATTTTTATTAAACCGTACTAACTTAATTTTTATTTTATTAAAAGGTAATATTTTATTTTATTAAAATGTTTTTTTATTAAAAGGTACTTATTGCTTTTAGGAATAATTCAAAAGTTTCTATTTAAAACACAGTTTGATTAAACATCATCATTTCACTGCATTAGGCAGATATGAGACTTAAATTAATAAAACTAAATAAAACTAAATAAATGATAATTTAGAAAATGTTCTGAAACTTTTATGCTCAATTAATACGCTCATTTCAGTATTCATTTGAAGTTTTGAATTTTTAGAAACCATCTTCTTACATCTTAAAATTAACTATCATGTCAAATTCCAAGTCCTACTACCTCTCTCAACATAAAGGGCTATGTTGAAGTAGGAACTGTCACCATTAATTTGCTAACATTAATTTTGAAATCGGTTTGCTATTTCCTAATATTCCACAGAAACGTAACATAGAAAGCTTTTAAAGGCCTTTTTAGAACGTTTGTTGTTCCTGTGAACCCCAGGTGGTAGAATCATCGGCATAAAATATAGCCTGAGTAGGATCAGAGACTGTTACCATTGATTCGCAACTATTACGCTTTATAATCGGTTTGTATTCCCTGAAATTGCATAGAAATCGTAATTTAGGATTTTTTAGAATGCTTTTCGCACCTTCCCTTCGCAACACCTCTTTTTATTTCGAATTTATTTTTGACAGTTCTTCGAGGGCATTTATATTTTGTAAGTAACTATCATGCCATATTGAAAGTTTCTAGCCTTTTCAGTATCACAGAAATCGAAATTTAGAAAGTTTTTAGCTCTTGCAACCCTCTGGTGGTAGAGGCACAGACATAAAATATAGCTTATGTTTGAGCAGGTTCTGTGATCAACAATTTGTCATCATTATTTTTTTAATCGGTTTGGTATTTTATAAGTTTGCTTAAAAATTGTAATTTTATAACGCTTTTCGCTCACTTCATCTTTTTAAATTTGGAATTTTCTTTTGACTGTTCAAGAAAGCAGTTGCATCTTGTAAGCAAATACCATGTCATTCCTCAAAGTGGTCACCCCTCAGTTGTGCAGAAAACGCAAATTACAACATGTTTTGCTTTTGCAACCCTCAGATGATAGTGACAGCAATATAAAATACAACCTATGTTATAGCAGGGACTGTTCCCATTGATTTTCTACCATTACTTTCGAAATAGCTTTGGTATTTCCTGAGATTGAGTAGAAATCGCAATTTAGAACGCTTTTAGAACGCTTTTTCCGCATTTTCACACCTTTTTAAATTTCCAATTTTTTCAAAATTGCTCTTAAAGATCATTTATATCTAATAAATATGTACCTTGCCTAATTTTAAGTTGCTAGCCCCTACCGATCACAAAAATCGAAATTTAGAACGCTTTTTTGCTACTGCAACGTCTAGGTGGTTGTGATACCGACATAAAATAGCGTCTATGTTAGAGCAGAGGCTGTCAGCATCAATTTCCTACCATTACGTTTGAAATCAGTTTGATTCTTCCTGAGATATTGCTGACAAATCGGCATTTAGAACGTTTTTAGGACGCTTTTCGCGCATTTTGCTCCTGCATCTGCTCTGGGGTAGTGGAAAGTGGGGTAGTATATTATGAATGTACATATATTTTTAATTTCAATCATTTTATTACTTTTTTCCGTTTCATACGTTTCTTGATATTTTACTTTTTTGTTCATATGTCGCAATATCGATATATCAGAATATCATGATATAAAGATGCCGATTTAGCACGATATTTAAATCTAGACATCACCCAGCCCTGCCACTCAGTTTATCTTTCTGGAAAACGAAAAAAATGATACAAATATACCATAAGAGACACAAATTAATATAAATAATTCAGCACTTACTCATCAGCATAATCTAAAATGTCCTTTGAGTGTTATTATTTCCGTCTTAATTGGAAGAAAGTGAAATAAACATTGCTTTTGTGACTTATTTTACTATAAAAACATGTATGACATATATAACCATAAAAATACGTCTTATTAAATATTAAATCCGTTTTGTGTACATAAAATATTTGTAACTTCACTTAAGGAATTTAGTTATCTCATATGCAATAAAAAGCCTTTCTAAATAATTTAAATCATATTAGAATATTTACTCTAGAATATCTAACATTCTCAAAAATTAAATAAAAAAAAATTACATTGAAATGCTGCCAACACATTTATCATGGGACATTAATTTTCAAACAATTTTCAAATTAAACCATTTTATGTATATTTGACAAAATATCTTGGTTGTTTTTGTATGCCGAAAACAATTTTAAAAGAATTTTAATATTGCTGTCTAAAATTTATTGGTCTTTAACAATTAATGATTGTAAACATACCAATTATGTGTTAAGTGAAAAGAATTTGTTGTGCTGAGTAAATGAAAGGGTATTTAAATTTAATTTGTTTCCAATAACTTTCGTTTTATTTTTGTATTATGTTCTAATTTCATTCACAATTTATTTACATTTTTATTTTCGGTGTATTGTTAAACAATTTATTTATCAAGCATTATTAACGCAATTTTGTGATAGAACTTTAACAATAAGTTTTCAAAATAATTTTAGTTGCAATTTTTACGTAGTTTAGGCAGAATAGCTCGCTGATGAAGAAACAATACATACAATTAAATACAATTTCATTTTACTTCTTGTGAAAATTTAATGATGTTAAAATACCAAAAGTTATGTTAAACGAATAAATGACGCTGACGTCCCTAATTTAAAAGAGTTTCATTTTTATAGGTCTCAATTAAACTCTACTCTCTAAATAAAATTGTACATTACATTAATGCATAGATCTGTAAACTGTTAGCTTTACTTATAATTTATACGTATATTTAACATTTTAGTAGAATAATTTATTATTATTATCCTTTTCAAGATTCCTATCCTTTATGATTTTTCATAAAAAAAAAAAAAAGTAAAATATTCATTGTAATATTATTTAACATTTTTTAACAGTGAAATCAGAAATAATAAAAGCAATATTACTACAATTCCTAAATAGATATAAATAATTTTTATAAATAACTGTCCGCTAAATTTTCATCATGGAACCATCAATTTTGTCTATTATGCCTATTATTTTTTAAAGACTCGGTTTCACATTAACATAACTACTGGGAATCAATCATTAGAAGCATATTTCTTTTATATATTTCTTTTTATAAATGAAATCATGAAAGAACAAGTATGAACCTTCTTTGATATTTTATATACTTTAATATATTGTAATTTTTTCTCATTATATATGTTTTATTTCTGTTAAATTAGGTAAACTGATAAACTGTACTGATACAATTACTAAATTTCATTTTCTGCTACGTATGTCAGGAACAATAAATTTGGAATTATTAACTTAACCTTTACACGACAGTGGTTCGTGCATACTTACAAGGAGAGGGCCAACCTTGTAAATCACAGATTTTGATTATTTTAATATATGTTGTAGGATAGAGAGCCTTTAGTGTCATGTTCTACGGATTTTATCCAATGCTCCTTAGTTTTTGAGAAACCGGGGGGTCTAATATTAGTACACAACTTAAATACTTACTTTGCAACAACAATGTTAGGTCAGTCGTAACTCAGTTGGTATGGTGTTTACCGGCTGATTCGCGGGCCCGGGTTCGATACCTGAATGAGCTGCATTTGTTTTTCTCATTTTTTGTTTTATAAATTTACTTGTAAGTATAACTTAATAATCTCACTGTCAATTAAAATTTTTAATATTGTATATCAATTATAATTTTAACCTATTTAATTTTTTACTTTTAACTAAATAGTTTTAATAAAACATCATAAAACTGTTAATTGTTTTCAAAATCACTTTTAAAATGTATTTCATATATTCTTTATCGATGCAATGATATTGAGCAATTGTGTCAATTCGTGATTTTAAAGAAACATCATTTACGCATGCTTTAACAAAGGAAGTCAATGCGACAATACTATTATTCTGTTTTTAAAGTAACAAGCATAATCATATTAAAAATTAGCATCAGAATTAAATTACAACCGATTTTTTGCATATTAAAGATCTTTAAATTTGTAATAAAGTATGCTTGCGCTTTCAATTATTTTGCTTTCCCCTTTATCATTTTTCTGCTGTTATTTTTAATTTATTTGAATATTCCTTTTTTTTATCATAACTAGATGGCACCACAACAGAATTTGTCACGATTTTAGAATTTTTATCATTCAATAATAGATCCAATTTCTTTTTAAACCTCTTTAATGGATGAGAAATAATAGTTTACGACTAAGAAATGATAAATTTAAGTTTGCTAACTTTATAATTAATGTATGGTGTTAACATTTTTAATTGAAATTATTAAATTATAATTACAACTATATTTATAAAACAAAAAATGAAAAAAACACTAATGAAGCCCATTCAGGTATCGAACCCAGACCCTCGGATCAGCCGACAAACGCCATGCCAACTGAGCTACGACTGACCTGTCATTTTGGTTGCTAAGTAAGTATTTAAGTTGTGTACTAATATTAGACCCCCTGGTTTTTCAAGAACTAAGGGGCATTGGATAAAATCCGTTGAACCTGACACTAAGGGGTGTCTACCCTACAACATATATTAAAATAATCAAAATCTGTGATTAACAAGGTTTGCCCTCTCCTTGTTAGATGCTTATAAAACTGAGAGATTCCCAAGAACTGCTTACCTTTAGCTAAGCATAACTTTCTACTCACTAATAGGTAATGCTTTAATTTTTTTAAATGTATTAAAATGTTTCTTCTATTGGCGTATGCCTCTAAAAACAACCTCCGCCCTGCCTCACAAAAAAGGAGAACAATAATTGAGGGGGAAATGTGTGGTTAGTAGATATTTGCCTTGCCGATATACAAAACTGCCTCCTTCTAAAAGTTCAAAGTGGGAGTAATACATTTCTAAGTATTTTTATTTCCTTTACATCCTTCAAAAAGATCAAATTACTTTCCATAACAATAGAGAAAACCTGCTGTTAACGGTTAAGTTTATGTGAAAATAGTATTAAGAAATTATTGAGTTAAAAAAGCATTGTTTAGTTTTATTTAATATTAATTTCTCAAATTCTTTGTTGTAAATATTGTATCATGCAGCTTATATACAATATATATTGTTCTTAAAAAAAAAAAAAACCCGTATATTATGGGGTATAAAAAACGTGAGCATTAAAACTTTTCTTTCAAATAAGCATATTGTATTAATTTTTATAGTTAATTTAGTTTGAAAGGGAGTATTTTGAAGAGCATAACACATTATGAATTTCAACAGATCCTCAAAAAGTCTTCATGTAATTGCTAATTCAAACTGTCACTTTAAAAACATTTTATCTAAAAAAAATTCACGGTGCTCTCAAACATTATCTATTATTAAAATTTGTCACTGTTCTATGTAGTACATTATAAAGATAAAAAAAAAAGTGGCATACACGTTATTATTCACAAAATATACGATGGTGGTGTGGCAATGGTTGGAAAGTTTGACACCAAGTTATTCCTTGAAGGGTATTGGTGTTACCTATATTAAAAAAAAAAACTGTAACTTAGAAACATCGAGAATTATTAAAATATATTGATTATTACTTTAATATCACTTAAATGTAATGAAATGTAATTAATGAAGAAAGTAATTGAAATAAAGAAGGAAACTCTTTCGCCGTTATATAGTCAGCGGACAACTTTTGTCTGTGACTCAGACCCACACACATACATATCAAAAACTGATATAAAAACTAATCACAAGTTTAAATATAAGAATGTTTATTAAAAAAAGGTAATACCATCAGAGGACATTGCCTTTTTGTAATTCTCGCTGACGTACAAAAGTCAAAAAATGATACAAATGTAAACAAATATAATTATGTGTAAATAAAATAATGTTATGCGATAAGTTTAAAAGACAAATGATCTTGTTTTCCAAAACTCACATAATGCCATCACCATTTAAGAAAAGGACACCAAAGGGCAAATTAAATGACTTAAATATTCATTTGATAGAGATTAATATTAATTTTAAATGACAGAAAACATTAAGATACAAATGAGTAATGCATCTATGTAAATAATGGTATTTTTAAAGAGTTTTAGTGAAAACATAGTCTTCCGAAGTGACTTTCATAATTTACATATTTTAAAAAGTGATAATAATCAAATTAGAAACAATTAAAAAAAAATTCGATGTTTTACAATTATGGGAATCATTATAAAAACAAATTAATAGGAAGTCAGATATATATACTTAACATGATATCGCTTATTTATAAATTACACTGGATTTTATAACATTTATTTAAAGAACAAATGACATATTTATCTGATCTATACTCTCATATTTATCGGACAAATCTCAAAGGTGGAAGATCATCTCATTAAAAACTCGTTTAATATCATTAGCACTTATATAAAATACATTAAAAGAAAAATATAACAATTTAAATATCCCTCTGAAGCTAAAATTCCATTAATAAAGATTTATCCCGTCATTTAGTTGAACTAAAATATCGATGAATTAATTTTTATTTCAATAGAAACGAACGGTTTGGTGAAAGTGTTGTATGTATCTCTTATATGTATCTCTTTGATGTAGTTTTCGAATGCAAATTCTCCACTTACATGTACTGTTTTCAGTTTGGTTTTCACAGTTATTCGAAATTATAATTATTAGAAAAAAATGCAAAACCTATTAACACTAGAATTACCGCAATTCTTGTGTACCTAGAACTACCGGGGTGGGTCATAACTGACCCATGGCCTTCAGTAATGTTATTCTTATTTTATGTGGGAGATACAGACGTGTAATAATGTTTGATGATTAATACAATATTTTTAAACAAATAATTAATAGAATTTAGCTTCTAGACTATTATATATTATGAAATTTCTTGAATAGATACTAACAAAGAAAATTTTAATTTCTAATTTCAGATTAAAAAGTTTGAGATTTTGAGTTATCTTTCAAATAATAAATATATATTAAGTACAAATTTAATTTATGTTATTACTTTCCTACAGGTTAATAAGAAATTAAAACATAATGCATTTAAATATGTATTCCTTGATTATTATTTTTTTTTCATCCAATCGATTCACACAAAGTGGTCATTGAACCTATTTTTACTTTCCGTAATGCACGTACACATTATAAAACAGTTTCCACAGACGGTATTAATTTTATTGTCTTAGCATTGCTTTATCTTGCAAAGTTCTCTTTTATTTCAAATGAAAATCAAATTTCTAATTAATTGCTTAATAGTCGCAAATGCCAATATAGTGAAAAAGATTCCATGCCGGGACTCGAACCCGGGCCATCAGTATAGCTCACTGACGTTCTACCGACTAAACCACATCGAACAATACCCACCCTGGAACTTCTCACTATTACATGTTGGCAGGGTTACAAATGCAGCACAAGATATAATATTTTCCCGTGAGCCACCGGCATGAGGCAAACACAAAACTCAATTAAATCCA
Organism: Maratus speciosus; assembly: GCA_963932465.1. Taxonomy (NCBI): domain Eukaryota; kingdom Metazoa; phylum Arthropoda; class Arachnida; order Araneae; family Salticidae; genus Maratus; species Maratus speciosus. The sequence continues at coordinate 289,189,543 of OZ010799.1, forward strand.
GCATCCATGGAAACTATATTATATTTGGAAATTTCTCCAGTGAGAAACATTGGGATTTAATTGAGTTTCTTGTTAGCCCCATGTCGGTGGCTCACGGGAAAATATTCCCTCTTGTGCTGCGTTTGTAGCCCTGCCAACATGTAATAGTGAGAAGTTCCAGGTTGGTATCGTTAAATGTAGTTAAGTCGGTAGAACGCCAGTGCGCTATACTGATGGCCCGGATTCGAGTCCCGGCATGGAATCGTTTTCACTATGTTGGCATTTGCGCCTCTTAAGCAATTAATTTGAAATTTGATTTTCATTTGAAATATTATATGCAAGGCGAATGTTTCTCTCTGAAAAAATTTCCAAATATTAATAAAGTCTTCTTTTGTTTCAAACCTACGGGGTAGTTCTTGGACGGATTACTTCAGGTTTGTTTTCAATATATTTCTCTCTGAGCTCTGTGTTAGAATATGGGGACTTCTGCATATATTAGAAGCTGTTGAATCTTTAAAAATTGCAAAAGCATTTTTAAACGTTTGATCTTGAACTGGTAATGCTGGCAACAATTCATTTAAAACTATTATTTGAAATAAGCAGTATGGAAGTCGATTATTTGAACTTATCGTAAGGGTTCCTAACTAATCAAAAACTAAATTTTTACATTTTCTATTTTAAAAAAAATTAATAAAATTGCTTCTCTTACAGCAGGCAGCTGTCAACCACGTGACAACAGGCACTCTGACATTCAAACAAACATGCATTCAAACAAACAGGTCTAGTGCCACGTGTAAAATTCATTTCTACCTGAAATGACGCTATATTTCAAACATTTGATCAACGACTGGAGGGGTATAAACTACTGGCGCAGTCACCCTACATTTGTGTTAAAAAAAACTTCAGAACTCAAACATTCACATTTAAGGTTAAAAACTTTCTTGATATCACTACAGTTTATGGTGATATGAAAAAAATCAAATTTATTTATATGTTGCAAGTTCTGTATGCTTTTTTACTAAACTTTTAACGAATTCCTAACAATTTAGTACATTGTGGGAACTTAAAATGTTCTTCCAGATATTTGTATTTAACATACTTTATATAATATATATATATATATATATCTTACGAGGAGAAGGCCAACTTTGGTAATCACAGATTTTGATTATTTTAATATATGTTGTAGGGTAGAGACCCTTAGCCTCAAGTTCAACGGATTTTATACATCGGTCCTTAGTTCTTGAGATACCGTTGTGGCGTCTAATATTAGTACACAATTTAAATACTTACTTTGTAACGAAAGGACAGATTGGTCGTAGCTCAGTTCGTACGGCGAATGCTGGCCGATCCGTGGACGAGTTAGATATACGAAAGTGTTACATTTGTTTTCTCATTTTTTGTTTTATAAATATACTTGAAATTATAATTTAATAATCTAAAAAGCTAAAACTAAGCCTGTGGCTCCATCAAGGATCAGGGCCTACAATGTCCAACTCTGTTTACTTGACCCTGGGCCCCGAGGTCCTATGCAGCATGCTCCCGGCCAGGAGGTCAGCCCAATGCGAGACCCTCGGTGTTTAGTTCCCAAGCAAGCTTGTTACTCAGTTTTTCGACCACATAGGGATGAAAGTTTGAAAGCCTTTGCCCAGCCGGTATCCGAACTCACGACCTGTAGCGTGGCAGACAGACGTACTGACAACTACGCTACTGCGCTTCAATTTAATAATCTGAATTAAAAATTTCAACATCCTAAATTAATAATAATGTTAACAATGTTAAATTTTAATTTATCATTTTTAATTTTGAACTATTATTTCTCATCCTTTAAAGTGATTTAAAAAGAAATTGGATCTATTATTAAATAATAAAAATTCCAAAACCGTTACAAATCTGTTGTGGTGTCATCCAGTTATGATAAAATAAAACATATTAAAAAAAATAAAAACAGAAAGAAGATAAAGGGTAAGCAAAATAACTGAAAGCGCAAGCATATGTATTACAAATTTAAAAATGTTTAATATGCAAAAAATCGGTTGTAATTTAATTCTGATGCTAATTTTTAATATAATTATGCTTGTTACTTTAAAAACAGAGCAATAGTATCATCGTATTGACTTCCCTTGTTAAAGCAACGCATAAATGCTGTTTCTTTAAAATCACGAATGGACACAATTGTTCAATATCATAGCATCGATAAAGAATATATTAAATACATTTTAAAAATGATTTTTAAAAAATTAACAGTTTTATGGTATTTTATGCAAATAGTTAGTTAAAAGTAAAACATGAAATAGGTTAAAATTATAATTTATATACCATATTATAAATTTTAATTGAGGATGAGCTTATTAAGTTATAATTACAAGTATATTTATAAAACAAGAAATGAGAAAAACAAAGATAGCGCTCTCGGGTATCGAACCCGAATCCGTGGACTAGCTAATAAATGCCGTATCAACTGAGCTACAACCAACTAAACCTTTCAGTTACAAAATAAGTATTTAAGTTGTATACTGATATTTAACCTCCCCCCCCCCCCGGTTTCTCAAGAAATAAGGAGCGTTGTATAAAATCCGTTGAACGTGAGACTAAGGGGTCTCTACCCTACAACATACATTAAAATAATCAAAATCTGTGATTATCAAGGCCCTCTCCTTGTTAGATTTTTTTTTCTTTTTCAAATTCGCATACTAATATTACAAATTCGCATACTAATATTAAATTCTCAGATATTTATTAATGATCTTTTTGCGTCGAAAGAAAACTAAATTTATTGACCAATTTAGTCTAAGTGGATTTCATATTAAAATTTTAAAAATATAACTTTAATAAAAAATTCAAATATTAAAAGTTTAAAAAGTGCTACAATTTAAAAATTAATTAAATGACTATTTCATGGCAAAATCTTTATTCCTATTATTTTTGTCACTTTACCGATGAAAAATGAAAACATGTATCAATACTTTTGAGGCACACTGTATAAAAATAATATGAAATAATGTATATATAAAAAAATTGTATAAATGAAAATTTATTTTAAAAAATCACCGAAGATTCAACAAACAAAAATGGCAAAAACAGATAAAGATCAAGATGTAGATATTTGTTCGACGATGTTCGAGATTGAATATTATAAATAAAAAAATGAAACGTTCTGTAATTCAAGAACTACAAATATTTTCACCTTATATTTCTATCATTTTCTAAAAATAAAAAATATGAGAAAAAGATATATTTTAATCCATAACTAGTTAATGACATTTAGGAATTGCTCCAACTATCAGGTAATTAATTTTAAATTTAATCACTAACGATTACAAGTAATTTGATTAAATGGATGAATGAAGTTAAACGATCATTTACCAATGCATAATTATAAACGAAAGCAATCAGTCGTGGGGTGATTTAGATATTTCCGTTAGGAAAATCAGTTTGAAACGAATACTGAACATATTGATTTAATATGGAGCGGAAAATAGTGTAAAAATACTTGAGCGATAGGTGTTAAATTAATATGACAAATATTTAGAATGGAATTAAAATAATATTTGTCATTCACCTAAAATTCATATTACATCTTTTTTAGAAAAACAACACGAAGTAGATTGTTACGCAGTTCTTTGTAATTTATAATATATAAATAAATTTTAAAACATTTTTTTGCTAGACTAATCCATAGCTCCTAAACCTCTGATAAATGAGCATCACTATTTTCTAACTATAGTCTTTTTCTTTTTTATTGGACATTTCTGCAATTTGCAAAGCAATTTTTTATATTCGGAAATAGAGGTATTAAAAAACAGAATTTTTGACAGCTATAGAACGAACAAATGAAAAAGTTTAAATTGTCGTTTCTAAATAAATAAAAAAAAAACTACGGTAATTAAAGTATAATTTCACGTGTCAAAAAACGAAAAGCTCTTGAAGTATTACACTAGATTAATAGTAACACAATTATTCTAATTGGTAAACAAATCATATTAGATGTAAATTTCCAACTGGGCGAAAAATGTCCGGACCAGGATTCGAACCCGGGACCTTCTGGCTGAAGGCGCCAGTGCTCTGCTATCTAAGCTATCCCGGACGATTCTGGTCGAACTTTTTCACCCAGCTAACCTTGATGATTACAGCATCTGGTCTGAAACCTGCTTCAGCTCAACAGAATAAATCTCAGGTAATGGAACTCCAGAAATCGCTGGATACGAAATTACATTAGATTAATATTAACACAATTATTCTAATTGGTAAACAAATCATATTAGATGTAAATTTCCAACTGGGCGAACAATCCTGGTCCGGACATTCTGCACCAATCTCTTGCAAACTGATACATAAAATCAATGGGCATAAAATCTCCGTCAAGTTCGTTAATGGGCAAAATCGGACCAAGGGGATGGAAATAGGGAGGGGTTTTGTGAAAACAGAAAAAAACCCATAACTTTTTAATTTTTGTACATATCAAATCAGTTTAAAGTTTTTATTACTTCTAAAAATAAAGCTAAAAATTTATGTATCTGAAACCTGGTTCAGCTGAACCAGGTTTCAGACCAGATGCTGTAATCATCAAGGTTAGCTGGGTGAAAAAGTTCGACCAGAATCGTCCGGGATAGCTTAGATGGCAGAGCACTGGCGGCTTCAGCCAGAAGGTCCCGGGTTCGAATCCTGGTCCGGACACTTTTCGCCCAGTTTGAAATTTACATCTAATATGATTTGTTTACCAATTAGAATAATTGTGTTACTATTAATCTAGTGTAATTTCGTATCCAGCGATTTCTGGAGTTCCATTACCTGAGATTTATTCTGTTGAGCTGAACCAGGTTTCAGACCAGATGCTGTAATCATCAAGGTTAGCTGGGTGAAAAAGTTCGACCAGAATCGTCCGGGATAGCTTAGATGGCAGAGCACTGGCGGCTTCAGCCAGAAGGTCCCGGGTTCGAATCCTGGTCCGGACATTTTTCGCCCAGTTGGAAATTTACATCTAATATGATTTGTTTACCAATTAGAATAATTGTGTTACTATTAATCTAGTGTAATTTCGTATCCAGCGATTTCTGGAGTTCCATTACCTGAGATTTATTCTGTTGAGCTGAACCAGGTTTCAGACCAGATGCTGTAATCATCAAGGTTAGCTGGGTGAAAAAGTTCGACCAGAATCGTCCGGGATAGCTTAGATGGCAGAGCACTGGCGGCTTCAGCAAGAAGTTCCCGGGTTCGAATCCTGGTCCGGACATTTTTCGCCCAGTTGGAAATTTACATCTTGAAGTATTGTTAATGAAAGGAAATTAAAACTAAAAAAGGGTAATGACAAATTTATTTTTTTAATTTTATGACATATTTCCCCTGTATAAATTACTAAATTCTCAAGAATGTCGATTTGTTTGCAGTTTATCAATAATTAATTAGTTTTTTTACGATGGGCAAGTTTCACAAAATGTTTAGAAGTTCTCTGGGTAATTGTTGGCAAACTGGTGTCTCACTTTCACCAACGGTAAGAAATGCCCGCCTTGCTGTATTATTGGCCTAAGAAATATCTGCCAACAAAGACCGCACAGTGGTCAAACCGTTATCTGCTCAGAACCCTGCTTATACATTCTCCAAATTGCAAGCGTCATTCCCAGCAAAGAAAGAAACAGTGAGCCATCAGCTGGAAAAAAGATGGCAGCCAGCGCTTCCATTAGCGGTAAAGTCCAATTGTGCCATTACTTAAAACAGTAAAAAAGTGTACGTGGGATTACAGCTGGCCCATCAGTGATGGCCAACAGCAGGCCAGGATTGGTATGCATAAAATTAATTCAATCCGGCACTTTTCCTACAGTGCTAGCACATATCCCACTGCTATTCCTTTGCTGGACCAGCAATTTCTCTAACAAAAATTTCTTATAGAATTGTATAAAAAAAAACGAAGTATTATAGAATTATGGCTATTTTTTCGGTAAGCTAGTTTCACCAAGAGCTATAAGTGTCTATAACAGAAATGTCTATAGAAATATTTGAAGCTCTCATTGCACTATTTCAAGTTTTTTCTTTTGTGATTTACGTTCTCAATCATGAAACTGGTATACAAATTATTGTATTGTATAGAAATCCTATATATTTTATACGCTTTACTTTTTACGCTTTTTTTATTATTATTGACTCTCAACTGTGTAAATTATGAAAACCGAAATATTTTGTAACTTAGTAAAACCAGATTTAAGGAGGAAAAAAATGTGCGTTGAAATAAAGAATTTATTTATTTATTCATTTACTTATTTTTTTGTTGGTGGCAGTGATGCTATATTATTTACAATTTTAATAAAAATTACCTTCACAGCTTAAATTGTGTTAAGATATTCATTTCAGATTTGTGTTCAAATACTCGATGTCTTCGATATTCGCTTCGCAACGCCACCTAGCGTAAGGGTTCCGAGCAATAATACTGCAGACGTTCGTGCACTTCGATGTAGTGGTGGGCCAGCGCGTGAGATAATACGGAAGCTTACCAGAATTTTATCTGTTGATTTCCCACAGCAAAGTTTACTGAAGCTGTCCAGCAGTGGTCATGCAGTGGTAGACCATTAGCCAGCACTTCTCTATCATTGCCAGCACCTATCTTGCTGCTGGCCAGCAATTTCCTCTTTGCTGGGTTATATCTGGTATTTACCAACCAATTATCAATTCAACAATTTACAAAACCTACTACTTCCAAACGATTTTGATAAACTTTGAAATGTTGGCGAACGGTCTATGCAACTTGATAAAGCCATGAAAACGTTAAGCAGTTGACGCATTAATAAAAATATTTAATATTATTGTGGTCTGCAATTTTTCAATAAATTTGATCAAGTTCTTGCATTGAGAAAATAAAAGTTAGATTTAATATATTTTTTGTTACAAGGAAATGAAAATGCCTGATTCGTTTTTCTTTATCATATTGTCAAAGATAATGGTTATATTTTTAATATGGGCATACCTTCAATGTAAGTTTAATATATTATAGTTTGAATAACAAACAGTTGAAACAAATGTCTTTACATTCTTTAGAAAATCAAAATTTAAATAGTTATTTTGGAATTTATACATTTCCCAGCACTTAACTCTAATGTAGAACATACATGTTCATTAATATTTGTACAGTAGTAACAAGAGAAAGAAACTCAACGTATCAACAGTGGAATATATGTTTCAGTATTTAGTGAATGTCAAAATAATAATCATTGAATTTCATCATTTTTCTGAGAAAGATTAAATCGCCAGGTAAATTCATTTGAAGACCAGTGTTTAACAAAGCCCATATGAAGTTCATATATTAGCTGCTAATCAGTAAATTCGTGGAAAGTTTTTACGCTGCAATCTTTGAGTCTCCATTTTGATCCAATTTTTGCTCATTTATAGGTAACTTAATTTTTTAATAAACAATCCGTTTTACGATAAGTGGGTGTACTATATAAAAAAACTGGTCAAAAAATTTCGCATAATATCCAATTATTCAAAATTAGAGTAAAAATAAAAATAACAAAAATACTGAATGATGTATATAAAGTAAATTAAAAACTAAATGAACATTAAAAAATAAAATAATCAACATTTCAGTCATCATTTATGGCCATCGTCAGGAAAGAGGTTTATGTTGCTTTCAAAGAACAAAATTTGGCGTTGTTATGAGTTGACTGGCTATATTTGGCATTCTTCTTTATTAACAGAATAATGAAAAAAATAATGAATAAATAATAAAACATGAATAAATAACTACAATAAATAATGAATAAATAGTTACAAAAAATTAATAAATAATGAATAAATAATAACAAAAATAAAGAATAATGAATAATGAATGAATAATGAATAAATAATAAATAAAAAATTATAATAAATGATGAATAATGAATAAGTAATTACAATTTTTGTAAATTCTATTGAACTGTATATCCAACTGAAAAATAAGCCCTTAATTATATAATGTACTTCTACTGCCATTGAGTACGCATATTCACAGTTATTCAGGAAACAGAAAACAAATAAAGAACAGATGAGACACGCGTAAAAAATAAATAAAAACGATATGAAAATCTAGGCAATTTTTTCAAAAAAATAAAGGATGATGTCATCGCCTCTGTAAAAAAACGGGAGAAAGGAAAATAAATCGAATACATGTAAGTTGCTATTTAACCAAATGCAACACAGCATAACTGTTGTAGTACGTGTAAAATGTACTGCTTTGGTTGATCGTTTGTAACTATTTTTCTAAATATTTTAAATTTAATTTTGCGGTTTATCATAAATATAAAATACACCATTGCAGATATATCACACTTCGTTTTTTTGTACTTTTTATTTTTTTTATAATTTTTCGGTATTTTATATTTGTGGCAACACTGATTTAAGAAATCCTATCAATTCATTTATGAAAACGATGCCAACTTAACTTTTAATTATCTAGAATAAACTTATCTTAATAAAACAAAAGCATGCTTTAGTTAAATCTGAGTATACTATGTAGGAATCCGATTCAAAAAGATTTCGAAAGATGTCTTATTAATAGTTCTGAGTTTTGAGGATGAATCGAAAAAGGGATTTTGACGGCAGAAATAATATGTAAGATCAAAACGATAAAGTGGTTAAATATACTGTTAAAAACGACACTATATTTTTAAATAACGACATAACTTATGCATTTCTAGTACGTTAAATATTGTATCAGTTTTATTTATTTATTTTGATTTACAACTAACATCCGCATTGAGATTAGAAAAATATTGCAATTCAACGGTACATTTACTTGAGTGCTGTTTAGACATTGTAAACATGCTTTCTATTAATGAGTAATATGTTGTCAAATTTCTTGAAAATAAATATAAAAATACCACATTAGGCCTAAATGGAAAATACTAAATAAACTAAGAATTGAGAAATACTGGAATTCTACCTTAATAAGCCTATAACATTTTTGCGTATGAAAAAAAAATATATATATAGATATCATTCATATATTCTGGGGTGAATATATAAGCAAAGCATACAATCATTTGCAAAACTAAAACTTTGTTCGTGTTGGTTTTTCATTGTTTTTCTTTAATAATGTTTAAAATTTTGTATATAAAGGTATAAAGTTATCACATTTAGACCTAATTTGCATATGTTTGTGTAAATATTGACCACAAAAAATATTATCAAGCAATAATGATAGAATTTGTTTAATATATTTAAAATATATACATGAATTCCAAACACATTTCTATATAGTAAAAAATATTAGTTATGTTCCATGCGTTCTTTATTAAATATTTTGTTTAATTAACCTTTAAAACTTTTTAACACGTCATGCAGAATGTGTTTCGTAAAATGTATTATAAAAGATTTCATTGTACATGCTAGATTTATAACCACATCATGCACATGTACAGCCGTGGAAAAAAAAGTAAACACCCCCAACTAACTCCACAACAAATTATCGTAGAGAAAAGTTGCCCGTACCGAACGATTGGAAATAAAGTCTACTTTTAAATGATGCATATAAAATTTTCTTAGGGGGCTATCTACATATTAAAACGAATCCAAACTTCATTTTTTTCAATGGCAATACCCAACTTTAACGAGATATTTCAAATCTTCGGTTCAAACTATGCCCAGACACCAAATTTCAATTCATTTGAATGATAAGTTTTTGAATTATAAACATTCAAAATTTAGTGCTTGTAATGTTAAATTGCATTTTCATATTTTTATTTATATCGCTTGGAATTATGCTCCTAATGTGCTAATTTTTTTGTAGCAATAATAATAATATACCCAAACATAAATATGCTGAATTTGCAATTTTTATAATTTTATGATATGAATTATGAATTATGAAATTAATATTCGAAAAAATTATGAATTGCAACCTACAATTTTTTATGGATTTAGATTTATTAAGTCCTGCCTTATGGAAATCCAAAATTTCACATTTTTTTTTCCAAGTAGTTTTCAAATTATGCTTAAAAAATGGCAAAATGATGGTTTAAGGGACCGTCTATGATAGAAGTGAGTAGATATTTTGAAATTTATTCTGCTATCCTGTAATCTAACAGGCTTCGTTGATTCCTTGAGTGGCGCTTCAGGTGCCTTGATCAAGAAGGGGGCTCTCTCGGTTAACAATAAAGTACGGAACTTCAATTTGGATACAGCCCTTAAAATACGCTCGTTTTAAAATAAATAATTTCTCGGAAACTTATGGTACGAATTGCATAAAAATTTGTTTTTAGGCTAATTGAAGGATGTAGAGTTCATTTATGCTATCAAAATTGTGTACTTCTATTGAAAAAAACAAAGTTATGGTTCGTTTTAATATGTAGATGGCCCCCTAAGCAAATTTTATATACATCATTTAAAAGTAGACTTTATTTCCAATCGTTCGGTTCTAGTAACTTTCTTCTACAATAATTTGTTGAACAGTTAGTCGGGGGTGTTTACTTTTTTTTCCACGACTGTACATGGTTCATTCTCCCAAAGGTGTACTATTTCAATACAAATTTTTCCCGTAAATAATTTTGTTTTATAAGACAAATGCTATCATTTTTAGAAACTTATCACTTACTGCAAGTAAAAATCAGTAATGGCTCTGATACATTATTTTTTTTTTTCAGAAACACATTGTTTTAATAACACCATTCACGGAGGTGAACTTTATGCAACAGTTATGTTTGTGTAGTAAGGTAAAGCATAAAAAACTATTTATTCTATTAGATATATAACTATGGAGCAATTCTGTATAAGAATGCATAATGAATTTATCTGGGATGAATATGAAAAAACACAAAAACTTCATCTCCCATGTGGAACAATCTTTTCACAACCCGTCTTTTATATGTTATTCAATTCTTCTCTTGGTGAAATTTATGCTACAGTTATGTTTGTGTACAAAGACAAAGCATAAAATACTATTTATTCTATTAAATATATAACTAAGGAGCAATTCTGCATAAGAATGCATAAATAATTTATTTGGAATGTATATAAAAAAACAAACAACACAAAAACTTCATCTCCCATGTGGAACTATCTTTTCATAACCCATCTTTTATATGTTATCCAATTCTTCTCTTTTAAACTTTTGAAACAATCTTTTTTGATTTACAGTCATTGTAAATTCTTGCTAAGCATTTTTCTCTGGAATATACATTTTCAAAATTAAGAGATTCACGGAAGAGTTAATCACGGAGATGAGGAACATGCTCTAAATATTAATCTACAGTATTTATTTTGTGATAAATTCCTTTTTTGTTCTTTAACTTAACATCTGTTGATATAATTACATCAACAATATATAAGCAAATATCTTAGTGTTGATTTAGTCCCCTTGAATTTTCAGTTCACGGATGTGAGAATCTCCAATAACTACATTTTCTTTTTTATAACAAAATCTAATACCTGGCTATAAAAACAAATTTCTAACTTATAATTTAACAACAGCAAACATACTAGCTAACATGAGCATCATGAGAAAAAAATCTGATGATAATTTGCCAATTTTTAACATGAAAATGCAACTTAATGCTTGGTTCATGGAGGTGAGAATTTATTATGTGACACTCCTTTCTGTATTCAGAAAACAAACAAAAATACAAAGAAAGTAATTGACTGTGCTAAGTTACTTTTTTCTTGAGATAGTAGTACACTGTAAAAAAAAGTATAAGGTTACTAAGAATTTTGTTGGAAACTGGGATTCCTAGAACATTTTATGTAACCACAACAAAAGATAATCATGTAAAATTACAAAAGTTTCTTCAGTAACTGTTACTAAATATTGTTTAGTAAACGTACTAGTGATTTTTTAGGGAGTTTCCCAATAAAACTTTTGTAAATTTACTAAATATTGTTTACTGAACTTACTAATGCTTATTTAGGGAGTTTACTAAATAAGTTTTAGTAAATTTACCAACGAATATGTTGTAAACGTACTACCAATTTTTTAGGGAGTTTTACAAAAACTTTTTTGTAAATTTACTAAATATTGTTCTGTAAATTTACTAACGGTTTTTCAAGGGAGTTTCTCTAATTAGTTTTTGTGAATTACTAAATATTTCTTAGTAAACTTACTAGCGATTTTTTAGGGAGTTTACTAAAGAATTTGTGGTAAATTTTCCAAGGATAGTTTAGTAAACGTACTAAGGATTTTTTAGAGAGTTTTCCAAAGAATTCCTTGTAAGTTTACTAAATATTGTTCAGTAAACTTACTAACGATATTTTAGCGAGTTTACTAAAGAATTTTTTGTAAATTTACTTAGGATTATTTAGTAAAGGTACTAACGATTTTTTAGGTAGTTTCCTAAACAATACTTTGTGAATTTTCTAATGATTTTTTAGTACACTTACAAAGGAATTTTTAGTACAATGACTAAGAATTTTTTTCTAAATTTGCGAAGGATTTCATAGTACATTTACTATGAATTTTTTTAGTATTCCACCCAAAACTTTGCATATACTTTTGCAAAAAAATTTCGGTAACTTTATTAAAGTACCTTCAGGAAAATTACCAATGATTTTTTAGTATTGTATCTAAAAGAGTTTTTGTATTCTCGCCATAAAGTTTTTTGTAACCCTGCAAGAGATATTGCAGTACAGTTGCTAATGATTTCTTTTTGTTCTGTCTAAAATTACACTCATCAAAAGGTATTTGTAACTGTAAAAAAAATTTTGCAGTAGATCACTAACGGTTTTTCAGCAGTATTACGAAAATATTTTACGTAATTGTTTTTGTATGCTAACACTTATATTATTTAGAGTTATTGTTATGGTATTCTTTCAATATGGAGTTGAATTTTTACAGTTTTAGATATTTAGAGTGGAATTTTCCTCAATCAAAATACTTCGATGCAAAATAAGTAATATCGCCTGACGTGTTTTTGAGCAATACCACAGCAATTGACAGAAATATTTATATGTTATGGCATTAGAAAACTGAATGAAGCTTTACTGTAGATGTTCAAATAGGTACAAAATCATATCGATATTAAATGAACATTATAACAACAGCAGTAAATGAGCAGATAAGTAGAAGCAGATCTTACGGTTTTTTGTTAAATTAAAAAAGCGAATAGAAACAATAATGAAAGTAAAGTATCATTACTGAGTTTATAAAGTATGCCTAAATTAAAAAAAAAATATATATTACCGATACACTAAAAAATAAAGTGTGATGTTTCACCAAGAAAATGGTGAAAAGTCGCTGAAATTTAGCTGCAACCAAGATATTGGTGATAAGTTTCACCAGTTTATTGGTGCTTTCACAAATACCATTATATTAGTGAAATATTAAACCATGATTCAGGATTTTTTTTAATCCAATTTTCTGGTGAAAAGTTGAACCATAAATCAGGTTTTTTTTTTTATCCAATTTTCTGGTGTAAGTTTGAACCATAATTTAGTTTTTTTTTTTTTTTTTTTATACAATTTTCTGGGAAAAAGTTGAACCACGAATCAGGATTATTTTTAAATCCAATTTTCTGGTGAAAGGTTAAATCAAAATTCAAGGTTTTCTCCATTCCAATTTTTTGCTAAAAGTTTGAACCACGATTCAGGATTTTCTCTCATCTATATGGGGAAAGGTTACACTGGATTGTAGCTTTCTTTTTCCCCCTCACTTTGGTTTTCGATTTATCATTATGGTGTAATAAAAAACAAAATTTCAGATTTTGCGAGATTATCTTGCAGTAGAAATTATTTTTTTCATTAAACTGAAAATTATTAAAGTTTTAATTATTGATTCTATTGTCTTTGAAATATATTTAAAAAATAAATGTAAACCAGTTTGATCTATTTCACAAAATAATTGCTTTTTTTCCCCCACAAATATTACCATTCTGTCCTTGTACATTTTGGAATATTTCTCCGGACTCTGTTACACTTATAGTCCATTTAGTGTTTGCTTATTCACAAAGAAAATATTAAAAAAAATAATTTTCTTACATTTAAATACATACCTGTTTTTATTATTATTTTATTTTAAACAATGGCTGAATGAATATCTTCAACCAATATTAATTTTTGCACGAGTTTGAAAAGGTTTTTTCCATTATGCACTTAGAGCCTATGCACCGTACTTCAATGATCTGTTTTTTTTTCTTTAATTGTTGTGAATCTATAGATGCTGAAATTTTTATATTGTACAGTTTTCAAATTTTTACATTTTCACACACACACACACAAAAAAAAATTAAAATTTATATTGCAACACAGCTCAATTATGCAAAATTAATTCATTTGAATATAAAACAACAACAAAAAAAGTTCAGCATTTGTTTCTGTTTAACATTCAATGATGAATATAACACTTTTGAATAAATAAAGCACAAACATAACTGATACATAATCAAAGTATATGCGTCAACAATGAAATAATCAGCATAAAAAAAGGCAGCTATAAGTAGCAGAATCCATTTAACCTCTAATATCAGCTAATACAAAAGTATTACTTTTAACTTTAAAGCTTTTTTTAAATACACAATGTATTTCTATAGTATATTAAATACTTACTTTGAAGGGTTAATTTAATAACAGCAGTGTCGCCACCAAGCGACTAATTATTGTTACTTATATATGTATTTTTTCAGTATTCCAAAATGGTAATCTATGACGAAGATTTATTTATTTTATAACAATGCTCGTAGAAAAGAAAAGTATTCACCAACAGCAGCCTTGCAATAGCTGAAAAAAGAAATGATTACAGACACAATTAAATAGCAACACATTTAAAGCTGGTTTGCGGTATGCCGCTCCATTTATTGAAAATACAAATTATATAATCATTAAATTATATGTATAGTATGTCAGGCTAATATTTACTGTAATATAATATCATTTTACATAAAGTTTCTCTCACAGTTTTAGGAGGGTGCTGCACCCTCTCTGACCATTCAGGTCATCAAAAATAAAGAATTCTTGAAACTTAGTATGTTCTGAATCAGAATTTCAAGTCAGGTAAAATGGAATAGGTCCACGCATCAGGTTAATTTCTCCACCTGTTTTAAATAGAAGAGTAAATATTTTAAGACATAAAATTGTTTCTTGTGCAGACATAACAATAATCAAATTTCACACAAGGAAAATAATAAAAAAATTAAACAGTATATCAATTTAAATATCTTTTACAAGGAAATCTTCAGCATTTGAAAAATCAATCAGTGTTCGAAATCATTGGTGGTCCGCTGGTCCGAGAACACCAAAAATTCATTTGGACCACTAATTTGAAAATTTTAGTGGTCAGCAGGAACAGTAACTTTTCCACCCTCTCTCACGGGGTCACAGGTAAACTTAAAATTTCCCGTCCCAGAGAAAACCGCAACCAAACACAAATCACACAATTTTATTTATTTTAAAAAATAAATAAATAAAACTGCATTAAACCTCAGTCAATCGAAATATTGGAAATAAAATATCTAAATTAATAATTTCATAGTTTTTCTTTATGTGCTGTTTATTTAATTTTTAGTTATAATTTTATATTTTATTATGCTGAAAACTTTGGATAACTGCCAAGGAAGTTTGTAAGAAAAAGCTGCAAAATTCTCCAATTGTTGGGTAGAATCAAAATATTGTGAAATTCTTAAATCAAATGTGGAAAAATATTGCAAAAAGCGTCAGTTGGTTGAAGGAAAAAAATTATCAATCAATCGAGATTAACAGAAACTCATGCTTGCCATTTGACTGTAAACGGGTGTTAACAATTATTATCAACGATTAAAATCGTGATTTTAATCAACTGATTTTTAAAAAAAAATCATTGATTAAAATCACAAATTTTCTATGGTCTATTTCAATGGTCTATAGGGAAAAATCATTTGTAGTATATTGGAATGATATTACACTATTTCAAACATATAGAAATTGATACACATCACTGAGGTGTACAAAAAGATGCTTACTATAGAACATGATGAGCATAGCATCCATCGTTTATTTATGGGGGGGACACAAAAGGATTCGCTTATCTGTATAAATAAACAATTGCTGGTAGTTCGTTATCTGTAGTGGTACGAGTTTTTTTTTTTTTTTTTTTTTTTTTTATTTTATTTAACTAATTTAGTTACTTCGTATGTATAAAATCTGTAAATCATATACAGGGCTGCAAATAAGATGTATTCATTTCCGTTTATTGACGAAATATGTTGAAGGGGAATTTTAAACTAAACTGTGTGTTCCATGTAGCGAGACATGCCGCGCCACCTATAATTAAAATTACAGTGACTATAATTTGAAGTGAACTGAACTAAGCTTTGAGTATGGTGTTGAGATGTAAGTGTCGGAGAAAGCGGCGGTGCGCTGCTTCTGTGTGTTAAATAAATTATTATATCAAGTAACCAGCGACTTTGAATAATTTGTGTTATAGTGTGACTTTTCTTGATGGTCCGTCGACCCAATGGAGGAGTATAATTAAAAAGAATTAGTGTGCTTTCGATAATAAGAACAAATTCGAACTATATGTGAGGTAGTTTTGATTTGTGTGTAAAGATGTTTAGTTCACCTTTTTTGTGAGAGTGTCGTGATAATTTGTGCCTAATAAGAGAAATTGGTGACTAAGAAGAATTCAGTGTTGAGATATTAATGTTTCAAATGTGCCCCTGGATTTAATACATAAATAGCTACTTCGTGCCTTCGTGATTGTCGCAGCGGTTTGAGTTGAGGTAAGAGCAATTTTCCTAGTTTTGATTTAGTTAAATTATGTCTGTTATTGATAATTTAAATAAAGACGAGCTTAAGCTTGTTGTAGAGGAATTAGGTTTAACTGCTCCTGAAAGCAGTAAAATTATAGAGTTGAGAGATATTATAGAGAAAAGTGAGCATTACTCAAATGAGCAATTAATGAAAGACGTAGTCAATTCGGTTGTTGAGGAGTATAAGTCGCGAAAAGAAACTGAGAAATCTAAACTAGAATTAGAGAAAATCAAATTAGCGCAATTAGAAAAAGAGTTAGAAATAGCAAATATTCGCAAAGAACCTTCCCAAAATTCTTATTATGAAAAAATTAAATTAGCTCAGTTAGAAAAAGAATTAGAATTGGCCAAAGTGCGTAGAGGTTCCCGCGAAAATTTGACGTCCTTAACAGAAAAATCGGAAACTGAAATACTGAGCAATAACCTAGAAAGTTTTATTAAAAGTGTTAAAACATTAACTATCTGTGTACCGACGAGAGCTGAGTCATTTAACCTTTTCTTTCAATCACTTGAAAAAGCGTTCAAAACTAAAAATGTACCCGAAGAGTTTAAGGCAGAAATTCTTCTAAACATTCTCGGGGAAAAAGCGAGTAATTTAATGATTTATTTGTCAGAGGAGGAGCTGATTAGTTATGATAAATTGAAAACTATAGTCTTAAAGGAATTTCAACCTACAGCGCAAGAGTGTTTAAATAATTTCCGGAAAACACAAAAATTACCGTCAGAAAATTACGTTCAATTTGCATCCAGGTTGAAATCAATATTTCTATATTACTGTAGTCTGCGTGAAGTAAATGATTTTAAATCATTATGCGATCTGATTGTTTCAGACAGAATTTTCAATTCGTTAGATCGCGAATTAATGAGTCATATCGCAATTAAGCAAGCTGAATCATATTTTAAACCACAGCAACTTGGCAGAGAATGCGATATTTTCTTATCGGTTAAAAATAAAATCAGAAATGAATCAAATGCGTATTCCAGAAATTTTGCAAGTGAAAATAAACAAATAGCGGGAAATAAATTGCGAAATGCACGCCCTGAAAGGGGGGTCTCAAATGTTTTCCTTTCGGAAACAAAAAATAATAAATGTGTTTTGTGTAAACCGATTGCGTATCATGCATTACATTCTTGTCCTCAATTCAAAAAACTTTCGATAAAAGAAAGAGTTGAAGTTGTGAAATTAAATAAAGCATGTTTCAAATGTTTAAATTATAATTGTTGCGTACAGAAATGCAATTATAAAAACTGCGATTGTTCACTACCCCATAACAAACTTATTCATTTTCCGAGAGAAGAAAATGATTTGAGTAATAATCAAAATAAATTTCGAGGTCATGTGTTTAAAGCAGGTGCAGAAATAAAAAGTTCAACAAGCGAAGAACAATTTTCTGTCCCTCCGAGCCAGACTGTCGCCTCTAGCTTCGAAAGAAATAAAACAAAAGCTGTGTTATTGAGTACAGCTCGCCTGTTCATTAAGGATAAATTTTCGGAATGGCAGGAAATTAGATGTTTATTGGATGTCGGCTCGCAATCGTGTTTGATAACTTCGCAGTGTGCTAATCGGCTGCAACTTAAAATTAATAAAACAAACACTTTAATTTCGTGTTTAGATGATTCATCTATCACAGTAAAGGGTTGCTTAAAGACAGCAATCGCGAATAGAGATAAAAGTTTTGAAAGGGAATTGGATATGTTAGTTGTAAAGAAAATTACAGATTTAATTCCGCAAAGAGTGATTAATGTAAATGTTGAGGTCCCTGATTTGACTATGTTAGCAGATTATCGATTTAATTTTCCTGATAAAATTGATCTGTTGATAGGTGCGGAAATATATTATGAATTATTAAGACCAGGACAAATATATTCTCAGAGTTCGAAATTGCTTTTTCAAAATACTGTATTTGGATACGTGGCTAGTGGAAGCATAGAACAGGGAGATGAGGTTAAAGTTCATTGTGGGCTAATTCAGGAAGAGGATTTAAACAAAACATTAAAAAAGTTTTGGGAAGTCGAAAACATTGAGGTAGAGTTACCAAAAAGTAAAGAATTTGAGATATGCGAGAAACATTTTGCGCGTACGCATTCGAGAAATGCAGAAGGTAGATACGTAGTGAAAATGCCTTTAAAGGAAAATCCTTCGTGTTTAGGCCAATCTAGGGATCTTGCTCTCAAAAAACTCAGATCGCTGTGGACTCGCTTATCAAGGGATGAGCAATATTTTAATCTGTATAAAGAATTCTTAAAGGAATATGAAAATTTAGGGCATATGAAACAGGTGAAAGAAGCAAAAGAACCTGATATTGCGTACTATGCTCCGCATCATGGTATATTTCGTCCAGAAAAATCAACTACCAAACTCAGAGTTGTTTTTAATTGTTCTGCCGCGACAACAAATGGGACATCCCTAAATTCATTACAATATAATGGCGGAGTCATCCAAAACGACTTATTTACAATTATGATTAGCTTCCGAGAACATGTTTATGCTTTAACTGCAGATGTCAAAATGATGTATAGAATGATTAATATTGACCCTAGTCAGCACTCATTGCAGAGAATTTTATGGAACGATAATTTTGAAGAAGAACCAAAAATTTTCGAATTACAAACGGTAACTTATGGAACGGTCAGCGCGCCATATTTAGCAATGAAAACGCTCAATCAATTGTCAATTGATGAAGGAAATAATTTTCCATTGGCAGCCCCAGTTCTTCGTGAAAACATGTATATGGATGACATTTTGTGTGGGGCACCTACGCGTGAGGAAGCCAAAGAGTTGCAGTGGCAACTCATAGCGATTATGCAGAAGGCAGGTATGCAACTTCATAAATGGTGCACAAGTGATAAATATCTGTCGCTGACACCTGGAGAAGGGTATAAATTTGAGAACAACAGTGAGACTAAAACATTAGGGGTTTCGTGGAACCCAGGGGATGACTGTTTCCTATTTAGAGTTAAAGTAGAATTGAGCGATTCCTATACCAAGCGACAAGTATTGTCGACAATTGCTAGAATTTTTGATCCGCTAGGACTTCTTGGCCCAGTTATAGCGAAAGCCAAAATATTTATGCAGCGATTGTGGAGAATTAATATTGACTGGAATGACGAGCTCCCTGAGTCAGAATATCACGAGTGGCATCAATTTCTTATATCGCTTAAAAGTATTAATAATATACAAATAAGTCGACGTATTATAATTGAAAACCCAGAAATTGTTGAAATACATGGCTTTGCAGATGCCTCAGAACGTTGTTATGGAGCAGCAGTTTATTGTAAATCTTGCGATTCTCTAGGAAATGTGATGGTGAACTTAATAGCTAGTAAATCACGTGTTACACCAGTAAAGAGTCTAACTATTCCCAGACTTGAACTATGCGCCGCAGTTTTGCTAACCAAGCTGGTAAAAAGAGTCTTATCATCCATGAAAGTAATAATTACTAATGTTTTCCTGTGGTCTGATTCAACTATAGTGTTAGCGTGGATTCAAAAGGAACCTATTGATCTCAAACAATTTGTGCAAAATAGGGTGGCCAAAATTCAGGAAAACTCTAGTCCTGAACAGTGGTGTCATATCTGCTCTGAACATAATCCAGCTGATAAACTTTCACGAGGTATGGATCCAGATAAACTTATTGATTGTGACTTGTGGTGGCGTGGACCCATTTTTCTTAATAACACTGACTATCACCAAAATTCAGTAATAATACCAGAAGCTAATGAAGAGTTCAAAAAAGAGCTCAAAACAAATTCAAATCCTTTTAATGAAGTTAGTGTAATGAACTGTAATGTTACAGATAACTGTTTTGTTAATGACTTAATTAATCTTAGTAATAATTACATAACTATTTTACGCATTCTTAGTTATATTTTCAGGTTTGTCATGAATGCAAGAAACCCACTTTATAAGTGTGGTGGGCCTTTATCAACTTCAGACTTGGAGCAAGCGGAAATTTATTTAATTAAATCTGTCCAAAGGGCAGAATTCAATGCAGACATACGTAGTCTGCAGACCAAAGGTTCGGTAAGTCCAAGTAGTAAGCTAAAAAGCCTCAACCCGTACTTAGATGAATTTGGAATTTTAAGGGTTGGAGGCCGGTTAGATAATAGTGATTTAAATTTTGCGAGAAAGCACCCAGCGATTTTACCTAAATCTAATAGTTTTACTGTAATTGTTATAAATTATTATCATAAAAAATACCTTCATGTCGGTGCTTCAACATTACTTTCTTTGGTAAGAGAAAAATTTTGGCCAATAAATGGTCGTGCAACATGTCGAAAGGTAGTTCATCAGTGCATCCCATGTTTTAAAGCTAAACCAGTTATTGCAAATCAATTAATGGGCGATTTGCCCAGGGATAGAGTCCAATTGGACTACTGCTTTAATATTTCGGGAGTAGATCTGTGTGGCCCATTTATGGTCAAAGTGGGGTATGCACGTAGAACTATCTTGCAAAAAATTTATATCTGTATTTTTGTTTGTTTTGTATTTAAAGCTGTACATATAGAAATTGTTTCAGACTTAACCTCCGAATCATTTATTGCTGCATTGAAAAGATTCATTGCACGCAGAGGTAAATGTGCCAAATTGTATTCGGATAATGCGAAAAATTTTATTGGTGCAAATAAGATTCTTAAGGCTTTTTATGAGTTAGTAAAAAAAACCTGATGAGAAATTAGCAGCATATTTATCAACGGAAGGCATTGAGTGGAAATTTATCCCTCCCAGGGCACCCAACTTCGGGGGTCTTTGGGAGGCCGCTATAAAATCATTTAAGTATCACTTTAAGAGAGTTGTGGGAGGTGCTAATCTCACTTATGAGGAACTTCTTACTGTAGTCATACAAATTGAGGGAATTCTAAATTCCAGGCCTCTGAGTCCATTATCAGATGATGAGAATGATTTTGGAGTCTTAACTCCGGCTCATTTTCTGATAAACAGGCCGTTAAATTCCATTATTGAGCCTGATTTAACCAATGTAAGAGAAAATCGCCTCAAAAAATGGCAACGGATAACTAAAATTCTACAACTTTTTTGGCGTAAATGGCATCATAATTATTTAAGTGAATTACAACAAAGAGGTAAATGGAGATTTGAAAAAGATAATGTAAAAATCGGAGATTTAGTGGTGTTAGTAGAAGAGAATTTACCAACAAATAAGTGGCAATTAGGCAGAATTATTGAGGTGTATCACGGTAACGATAACAAAATTCGAGTAGTTAAAGTAAACACTCAAAATGGAACCTTTAAAAGGTCGATAAGTAAATTGTGTATTCTACCCATGCCTGATGCCAATGACAATTAAAACTAAAAAAAAAAAAAAAAAGGTAATTTTGTATGTATGTTTGTTGTATTGATATTTTTTTTCAAAGGATTATATTTAAATTAACGTATATAGTGAATTTTTGTATTAATTGTGTAATTTAGAGTACTTGGTAAAAATTGTTATTGAATGTTATAAACATGTCAATGGGGGCCGGTATGTTCCATGTAGCGAGACATGCCGCGCCACCTATAATTAAAATTACAGTGACTATAATTTGAAGTGAACTGAACTAAGCTTTGAGTATGGTGTTGAGATGTAAGTGTCGGAGAAAGCGGCGGTGCGCTGCTTCTGTGTGTTAAATAAATTATTATATCAAGTAACCAGCGACTTTGAATAATTTGTGTTATAGTGTGACTTTTCTACACTGTGCAAATGCGTTTCTTAACTGAACTAATGTTTAGCATACTATTCAGTATATATTCAAATCTATAGATCATATATAGCGTTGCAAAAAAGGAATTCTGATATTTTTCAGATGACTGATAATAATTGCTGAACTTTAATTTTGAAATGTGTTACGTGTTTTGTAATTTGCTTACTTAGCCATCATATTTAACCATATTAAACGTTGATTTTTTTTTACATAATTCTGAATCTGTTGGAAAATTATAATCTATCGTTGAAGTTTGATTATTTTACTTTCTTGTTTAAAAATATTTTTTATTTTGTGTATGTATATATATATATATATGTGTGTGTGTGTGTGTGTGTGTGTGTGTGTGTGTGTGTATGAGTTGTACAAAACAGGGTAGGCGAGTAAAACCGGGTAGCGCAGACCCCTCCTTCATTTGTACTTCTGTCTATCAGCCAACACGAGAAATTACTTGTCGGTAACCATTATGGCATGTATAGCCGATTGGAACGTTACTGTGTGCGGTTCTCGTTCGTATGAACGATTTAGTTTCAATTACTCTTAAAAAATTGTTTTATTTGATTCTAGATTTTACGCGTATAACCACTTTTTTCAGCATATTAAATATTACTGAACATATCTAATTCTTTCCTTTCCTGATAATATTTAAACATTTTTACTGATCTTTTGCTATAGGATTAAGAGTAGTGACGCCATGTTTTAAACTGTGTCATGTTGGGGTAAAACCAGGTACTTAAGATTGGGTCAAAACTGGGTATACCCGGGGTTTTGTCCGGCACTCATAGAATGGTTTTTTAGTATAGTTAATAAATTAGCATGGAACTTTAAATTGTATTCTTAATGCTGTTAAGTTATAATTCTAAATCTTTCTAGTTATAATGAAAACTTTAATTTTGATTTTGTTTTATATTAAAAAGTGAGTCTAATTTTTAACTTACATTTATGAAATTAAATAACTTGCAATTATTATTGAACAAAATAATGGCACTGATTAAGGCATAATTTTATATTATGCTTATTGCATTTTAATAAATAACTTTCTAATCTGGGGTGTAATAACTTGCGTTATAGGTCTACTTAAAATGCAAATATATTTCGTGACTTGTTTCTCTAAATAAAATAATCTGCCCAAATTGACAAATAATCATTAAAATCTCAATCCTATATAACTAGACTACCTAATATATAACAAGATTTTTTTTCTCAAATATTAAACAGGCAGGGAAAAAAAGCTTCTCTTGGTGGATGATGCTTTCCCAGACTCTTTTGCTGTATATAATAGGAGTGGATGAACTGTAAAAAAAAAAAATAATAATGCCAGTTTTCCAGTAGGAATTGGAAAAATAGTTGCCCTCATCGTACCGGAATAGTTTCCAACCCAGCTCGGAATAAAATCCGTAAAACCGGAATAAAATCCGTAAAATACCCTTTTACTGACTATTTCCTTATTTTTACGGATTTTATTCCGAGATGGGTCGGAAATTATTCCGATACGATAAGGGCAACTATTTTTCCGATTCCTACCCGAAAACTGGCAGTATTTCTTTTTACAGTGTGGATTACGAAAGAGGTCTTTATTTTATTTGGTTAAAAAATGTATAGATTTTTTCCAATCCTTGTCCTGAAAAGCCTGTTCTTTAAATCCTTAATAGGTATTCAACTCACACTAAAAGAATCCAGTTAATCTGGTAAGAGAAAGCAATGTATTTATTTAAACTTCTTTTTTTTACGCAACGCATCGATTTCAGCCCCTTGATGCACAATTCATGCACATCTAAGCTCATACTAAGGTCAAGAGGTGAGGAAGTGGTTATTTTCCAACACTGCGTGATCTGTAACAACTTAGCAAATTGGAAAATTATTTAAAGCTACATTTTCGAGAGCAGCAATTGTAAATATTGCAATTAGAAGGTTCGAGAAAACAGGGATTTTCCCCTACAACAATGATATTTTTTCAGACCATCTTTTTGCTCCTTTGGAAGGGACAGAGAAACCCATGAAAGTCATGATAACACACCTAGGTCTATCCAGCCACAGGTTGGCATAGCGGCAGAAATAAAAATTTCTGATACATCACAGGATATTGGAGCTCAACCTTCCGAACATCAACAAGTTGACACTATCCAGCGTCTTTCACGTCGAGCTGCTTCCAGATGCAGCAGTTAACATCACAATCACAGACGTCATCACTGATTCAAAATGTTACATCTACAGAATATATTAGTAAAATTATCTATTTGACATCTTCAGACTATGTAGTCCAGCAATCTGAATTTCCAATTTTGCCTAAAATGTTATTATCCCCTTCTAAGGAAGGCTTCAGAATTGAGAAAAAGAAAGGGAAAACCTTTTGATTTCTTCTCCCTATAAATTACAGATCGAAACAGATATTAAGCAGAAATAAGCCAAACAAACTGCAAGACGAAGAAAGAAGAAGATTCTTTAAAAAGAAAAAAAGAAAGCAAAAAAAGATTGCGAACACATCATCAGAAGAAGAGGATAATTAAACCTGTATGTTTTGCTATGAACTTTACTCAAACTCTAAATCCAAATACGATGTTTGAAATGCCACGGATAGGCCCACGAAACATATAATGCAGAAGAATAAAATGACAAATTCAGCTGTGATTTTTGAAGCTAAAAGAACTTTAAAACGTACAGAGTAAAGTAAGCAGGCCTATACAACGTAGAAAATTTGCCACCGATTTATTTTTTTTACACATGGACGAACACATGTGCAATTTCTTTTTGTTAAAAATATTAAAAATGTATTTTTTACTATATTAAAGAAAGACATTTTAGACCAAAATGAGTTTTCCAATAGTTTTAAATGGATACCAGGTTTAACCCAACCAGCGAAATAAAACCGGATTTTTGCATACGTGTGAAAAAAGCTACTTTTTTATATAAACAATTATATATATATATTTTTGAAAAGAATGTTTTATTATAGCCAAGGATTCATTTTACATTAAAAACAGTGTTCAAAATTTGTTTTCCCCATTTCACAGCATTTGAGACTAACAAACTGTTATGGTACCCGATTTTGCCCCACCTTCCCTATATTATATATATATATATATATATATATATATATATATTTAAAGGATGCTGTAGGAGAAAATAGCATGAAACATTTATTAACTCCTTTCTACATCTGTTTATACTAAAATTTTAGGTCACATGCTATTTATCTTTTAAAGTAAGCAATTTTTCTATTCGCATAAACTTTACAGTAGTTATCGCGATATATCACCAATATTAACACGTTGATATATTCCGATATTAAATTTACTATATTTTCCCCACACAGCAGTTAAACTTTTGAAAAAAAAATAAATAGAAAAGATTTTTCGAAAACTTGTAGCAATTTATTCCAGGATAACATTTTAGAAGTATCGGCAAAAAAAAATATTAATAATAATATATATATATATATATATATATATATATATATATATGCTCTAAAAGTTAAAATCTTCTAACTGATAATGCAATTGATTTTTAAAAACATGAATTTTAACTCTTTCAAATACATTGGTGAACATATAGTTTGCGAGCCAGCAACAGATTTTGATGACCAAGTTCCTCTCGGCCGATAATTTGTAAAATGCTTCAAAAGGTTGTATTATGAAGCTCTGTGAACATCAGCTACGGTTCCGTGGGTGAGTGTAGCAGCGGTAACCTCCCACGCGCGTAAAAAAATTAGTCATTTCCTCCCGATTGAAAATTTGTCAAATTATAGCTAACCCAATATCTTGAAGGGAAAAAAATTCAGCTGATTATAAAGTGGTGGTTAATACGTCAGCTGGTCAAACGAACATGAAAAATATATACAGGGTAGAAAGGAAAGGCCCTTTAACCTGAAAATACTTGCGAACGGAGAGAACTAAAGCTATGGAAGTGAGGTAACGGCATAGTAAAGTGACTACGACCGATTTAATGCAAGCGACGGCAGCGCTCCCTAGTGGCGAAATTTGGAATATAGCCATTGCAAATCGAAAACGAAAAAAGATAGAGCAAATTTTCCAATCAGAATGTTTGAGAGCACCAATTAATTAGTACGAAACGGCATTTGGTTTACATGAATAAGATAAATTTTTGCCTGTATACCCAAAAAGGTCCAAAATTGAAGCACTCTATTTTGTGTAAACGTTTGGATGGAATAGCCAGAAGTATGAAGAAATACGTACAATTTCTGGTATAAATATGTGCTTATCTGAATGTATTTTGATAACATCCCATAAAAAAACAAACAAGACAAACAGTCTCACAGTGATAAAATGTTAATATTCAGTTTGTTCGAAAAGTTCGCCATTGCTCACGATACACAATTGTGTTCGTGGCGTAATTCTACATGCACATTTCTCAGCATAGAACGTCTATTGCAAGACTCTTGAATACGACGACATAGATTTCAAACTTTTAAGGGCGGTGGCTAGATGGTCTAGCCACCTAATTTTAATTCCAAAATGGACAAATGGCAGCAATAATATTTTAACAAAATTTTGCTTTCCTAATGAAAGTGAAGATTAACGAGCTTTTATTTTTTGTGAAATTCGTTTGAATATTCTGGTGTCTGTCAATTGTTTCATAAGTTTACTAACAGAATTCTTCTGCCCCTGAAAGGGTTAATCTAAAATTTTAAATGCATTGGAAATTAAATTTTTACAGCCATTACAGCACAGTACAACGTCACAATCTAAAATTTTGCACTGCTACATTTACAGAATGTGAATATGCAAAGTAGAATCGTCGCTCATTGATTTCGGACATTTTTGTGTATACAGGCAACGATTTATCTTATCCGTGTGAACCAAATGTCGTTTCGTACTAATTAATTGATGCTCCAAATCTTTCAAACTGGAAATTTTGCTCTATCTCTTTTCGCTTACGGTTTTCAATAGGTAACTTCCAAATTTCGCCACTAGGGACGCTTCTGTCGTTTGCATCAGGTCGGGCGTATTCGCTTTACTATACCGTTACTTCAATACATAGATGTATCTCTCTCCTTTCGCAAGTATTTTCAGGTTAAAGAGACTTTCCTTTGCACCTTGTATATTTTTTTCATGTTCGTGCGACCAGCTGACGTATTAACCACCACTTTATAATTAGCTGACTTTTTTTTCTTCAGTATATTAGGTTATCTATAATTTCAAAATTTTTCAATCGGGAGAAAGTGACTTTTTTTTTTACGTGCGTGGGAGGCTACCGCTGCTCAACCCACCCACGGAACTGCAGCTAACGTTCACGGAGCTTCATGATACAACTCTCTGAAGCATTTTACAAATTATCGGCCGAGAGGAAATAACTGACGAAATTTGTACCTGGCTCGGGGACTAATAGGTCATTTCGCGCCTCACAAAGGCTATATTTTTTCTACCCTAAAACTAACTAAACGTCCGTATTTTAACACAATCTGTTTACACAACAGGCCAGATTTACGTTTACCTACGAAAATTTCGAAACATTCGGACAAATAGAAATATTTTTTACTAAATAAAATGTGCAAAACCTTCGACAAAATTAGTAAAAACCTGAGTGTTACATCGTGGTAAAAATCTTACCAGCCTTTTTCCACGAAATATTAATATTTTTTCACTCGGGCTACGAAAACATTATGTTTTTAACGTCTAAAAATTTCAAAGAGTCTGGATGATAACGACAAACTTTTTAGAATTTAAAATTCTGGAAGAACCGTGTCCTCTCCATTTCTTTCCAGGCATATTTCAAAATTACATATAAGACTCCAAAAATCAAATTATGCAGAATATTAATACCAAATAATAATAACGATACCAAAAAGCATATACTTTCAATTCTCTTTGAAATACTGCAAAACATTAAACAAAAAATACAAAAATTAATCTTTTAAAAAAATTCATTGTCCGAAGTCACTTTTCATTTTTTCTGTCCATTTTACTGTATGACCCACATTACGTATATATTATTTAAAAATACACACTTGATTTTATACGGTAGCTTTGAAATGATCGAGTATTGATTTGGTTCAGATATAAATGGATTTAAGAGTGAAAAAAGTTTGAAAAGAAAAAAAAAAACACTAAGATTTTGATATGAAAATAAAATCTATATTTATCTATATTATAAAGGACAAACATATCTGTGCGTAACGCTGACGTCATTTTGCAAATGGCAGAACTTTGAAATCTAAAATGAAATTCAGGTTTTGCAATTTTCGTGTTCAGCTCGTCGTCAGATTAAAATTCAGAGTAAAATGAGAACTACATTTAATATTTTTGTTGAACATTGTCACAATTCTATTTCGAAGCCCCGTGATCGGCGGATGTAACTCACAATTATGTGGGTGGGAAACTGGAAATTGTTTCAATCCCTTCCGTACTAAAATGCAAGTACTAAGTTTTATCCCTCGTACTAGGTGAACATTAGAAAATATGTACATATTTATAGTCGAAAAATCCTTTAAATTATCTTAATATCTCAGAACAATTAATTCTTTCAAAAACACTGTCAATAAAAATGTCGTAGAATTTGAAATTCTGAATAAAATGAGTACCCATATTAATATTTTTGCTGAACATTAAGGTCGCAATTCTATTTCAAAATTTTGTCTTAACCCGGGAGAACTCGTTAGTGAGAATGCCCAATTGCTTTTCTTTTACTTTACATTCATATAATATCAACTTTTTTTGGTTGGCTTAATACTTTTATTCACACAATAGGTAAAATAATTGAAAAACATTTTGAAATTTTAATTAAAATGAAAAATGATTTAAATAAAAGTCTTAAAAAAGTACGACTGTGAGAGAAAATCTCATGCAGCGAGTTCTCCCGGGTTAATCGCTAATCAAGAGAAAGACAGAGTTATTTATCCGCCCTGCCTCCGTTTACTACATAGATGTATTTTCTTTAAGTTATTGAGGACCTCCCGATGTTTCTGTAATTATGTTAAAGCTTTATTTTGTATATTTTGAGGATTATAATTTAGTAGTTATCGAGAAAGGGGTACATAATTGACAGCCGTTTTACATACCATTTCCCAACTGATATCGTCAAACTTAAACCTTAGTTAAAAAAAAAAAATACGTAAAGATTATAATACTTTTTTTCAATATTCCAAAGGTTTTAAAATTCTATGAATTTAACTTAACCTGGGAGAACTCGCTAGTGAGAATGCCCAATTCCTTTTCTTTTACTTTACATTCATATAATATCAACTTTTTTTGGTTGGCTTAGTAATTTTATTCACAAAAGAGGTAAAATAATTGAAATAACATTTTGAAATTTTAATTAAAATGAAAAATGGTTTAAATACGAGTCTTAAAAAAGTACGACTGCGAGAGAAAATCTCATGCAGCGAGTTCTCCCGTGTTAAGATGCTCGTATACTAGTCGAAAATATTTTTTATTAAAACCATCTTAGTTCTTTTAGTAAAATATCGAAGTTTAAAATCGTGCTATTGGTTGACCTATAATTCCTGTAGCGACAAGGCTCATTTGTTCCCTCGCTCCTCCCCACTATTTTCGACCTCCTTAAATGTGAGGCATACGCACTGTTATTCACTATATATGTCAAATTAAATACGACGCATAATTCAAATACAATATCAGAGATCGTAAACAATATTTCCCATCATTTACAAATCATTTTTGAAATGAATAAAAATCATGAAATAATACACTTTAAGTTATCTATTTGTTCGTAGCGGCAAAACTGCAGCTAGTAGGACGGGGAAACTTAGTACGTTTATTTCTGGCCTATGTCAAAGGGATTAAAACAATTTCCAGCTTTCCCGTATTTAATTCCGAATTCGGCCTTTTTTTTCATTTCCTACTACTGGGCTATAATCCGTAATCAAGAGGTTAAGCCATAATTCTCAAAATATCCAAAATAAAGCCTAAAATAATTACAAAATCCTCAAATAATACCTCAATAAATTAAAAAAATATATATAAATTAGAAACAGGGTAAATTGATAACCTCGTCTGTTCTGGCTTCAAGAACTTAACGAATTAGGCAAAACTTTAAATTATAATTGTAAAAATTCAACAAAAATGTTAAGTGTAAGTGCACATTTCAATCAGAATTTTAACCTCTACAACATCTGTATTGACAATGTTTTTGATAGAATTAGTTTTTTTTAGTTATTGTTATGATAATTAATAAAAATGTGTTTTTTGACTATAAATCTGTACATATCTTCAACCGCTCACCTAGTAAGAGGGGGAAAACTTAGTACATTCATTCTAGACTAAAATTTTAATGAAATGAATATGATGGAATGAATAGTTAATGAAATTTAGGACTGATTATTTATTTACTATAAAGTAACAAATAGAGTAGAGCCATTTTTTTAACCTTTAACTGATGTCACAGAAATTGTCACATAACTAGTCTGAAGCGGTCTGCGAGACCGCTTCATCGAAATAGTCCAAGACCTGTTAAACATTTTAGGGAAGGTATTTGAGGCACCCTGAAAATTTGTGCAACACTTCTTTTGTAATGGCTGAATACAAAATCGAATGTCTGGCTGAAGGATCGTGGCCCAAAAACTGTGCCAGACACGTGTCAAGTGCCATTTTTTGACTACCCAAAAAAAAGGTATTTGAGGCACGCTGAGATTGAGACAGAATAATATTTATACTTAGAAAAAACATATTGAAAACGACAGACACTTTAGTCGGCCCAAAAACTGTGCCAGACACGTGTCAAGTGCCATTTTTTGACTACCCAAAAAAGGTATTTGAGGCACGCTGAGATTGAGGCAGAATAATATTTATGCTTAGAAAAAAGTATTTTGAAAATGACAGACACTTTAGTCGGCACAAAAACTGTGCCAGACACGTGTCAAGTGCCATTTGGCACTTGACACGTGTCTGGCACAGTTTTTGGTCCACGATCCTTCAGCCAGACATTCGATTTTGTATTCAGGCATTACAAAAGAAGTGTTGCACAAATTTTCAGGGTGCCTCAAATACCTTCTCAAAAATGTTCAACAGCTCTCCTACTAAAAGATGAATAAAAGCCGTGATAAACTCATAGGATGTTTTTGTACTAAACTTTTTGCACAGGAGTGTTATAATTAAAATTCACCTATTCAAAGTCTCTGGTGTTAGTACTAAAGTTTCAAACGAAACAAAATTTCAGTAGTGTTTGTAGATAAACTCAAATTTGCAAGTTAAACTATGAAAATTGAAAAAAGCACCGGTCTGTGAGAGACCGGTAACATCAGTTAAAGGTTAAAAAAAGTTTTAAACAGTTTAAACTTTGGTATTGTGCAGAAGGGAGCAAAAAGGGGAGGTCAAATTTCAGAAGAAAGGTTAGCAATGGCGTTTTTTTTTTTTTTTTTTTTTTTTTTTTTTAAATCAGAAATGAAAAGAAATGCAGAAGAGTTCCACCCCCGATTAAGAAATAGAATGATAGTAAAGCACTTTTAAGGACTTAAAAAAAATTTGTATGAAAATAAGCACTTTCAAGTACAAAAAAATCCTTTTGAAACATGCAAGTACTTTTAAGGACCGTACGAATCCTGATATATTGAAAATTAGCCGACTACAGAGTAGTCATGCATGGGTCAAGTTGCATCCGACACAAAACAGAATATAATACTTAAGTCAACCCGCAACTCGACCCGAACACGCCAAAAATATTTCCTCGATCCTCAAACTAACCAGAATCAGCTAAAATAATTTTCGGCAACCTGCAACTCAACCCAGACTTATCTCAACCCGAACCCGAAATAAAAGGAAAGTAAATCATGTTTTATTGATATTATGAAATGTAATCTACAATTACATCTCTAATAACAATTTATGTTTTATGTAGGAAAATGGACAAATGTATATACTTTAATATTCAAACAAAAGTAGGTATCATGCCCACAAGTATTTGAAGTGAGGACAGCTTGTTAAAAAGCGCCATCATGGTTGATCTCAATGGCGCTTGGTGACAAGTTGTCCTCAACATGGCTCACAATCACATGACACACCTAAGTGATATAGGGTAGGTGGGGTGTAAAATTACGCACTTATCATTAATTTTGATTCTTAACGAAAACACTGATATGCGACGACTTATTAAAATGTTGTATTAAAACCTTAGGCACGTTCCACTATCATACGACATTCTGTCAAATTACGTTTCCGTAAGAAATTGTAATTTTTGCTCTGCATATCTTTCCCCCATTGGTTTCTTCCCCCAGTGACTGCACTAAAACTCAAAAGCATTTGCTGGGTTTCCCTGGGTGGCCATCCTCCTCCTTGCCCCATTGGTTGGAGTAAAAGTACGCAGTGATGAGGCAAAGATACGCAGTGCATATTTTTGCCCATTACGGCCGGGTTTTGCCCCATTTCCACTAAAATGAATGAGTAATGTAAACCCAACAAACACTCAACTTACGGCCGAAAGGCGTATATGTCGTGGCCAAAAGGAGTTAAGGCCATTTGTAACCAAACAATGTTGTGCCGTAAATGACCCGCCGCTAGTTCCGGCAGCTACTGCCGGAACGGTAATGTTTCGGTTGTGAGAGAACTGTTGCATTTACTTTGCCCGGCAACTCTTAAGGGGCGGTTTCTGGCAAAAATGTAATGGATCGTCATCGTTTAGAAAGTAGAGGGCTAATATCACCTAACCCGAATATTTAATTAAAGAGAGGAAATATATTTTTCTCTTCATTTCTTTCTAAGTAAGTTTAATTATTTTAAATCTGGGTTTTAGTAAAAATATAAATATGTCGTGAGATTTATATTTAAAGCAGTAAAATAGATTACATATTTTTATTTAGTTTGAAAATATTTTACAAAAATCAAAAATTGTCCCCAAAATGTACATAAATTCCCTGTTTATATATTTTTTAAAAATATGGAAAAAAACAACAACATAAAAGCGTTTAACTTTCTTGCCTTTAAAATATCTTTAAATAAATATATTTTGAACACACTGGAATAAAAAAGATTATATTTAATGGTTATTTTATATTGTTTTTGATTGCAAAGATAATCAGATAGCATGATATAAAATATACACTGATTTGAATAATATATTAATAGCAAAATACTGCAATCTTCGGACATATATACTACTTAAACATGTTTAAAAATTTATTGATAAATGTAAATTTATTTATGCTCTTTTTTTTCAGCATTCTTGAAAAAATATTTGTTATAATGAAAAGGAGAAAATGTTTCAATAAGCAGTTATTCTTGAGCGAGGAGAGGGGGGCGGGGGGGGAGAGAAAAGGTAACTTAAAAGCTGTTACTAAAACATGAATTTTTAATATCATTTGAAACATATTTCCATGTAAAAGAAAATACTGGAAAAGAAATTTTTGTTTCTGAATCCACTGTAACGGAAAATATAAATAAAATTTCTTGCCTGTATTAAATTCCTAACAATTTAGATATATTTAATGATTTTATTACCATTATTTTACTCTTTAGAAATACAGATAAAACTTGCATATGTATAAAAATAATTAAGTGAAAAATTGCACAATAAATCAAGAATTTTCGCAGAATTAAGTAAAGAATTGCAGAATAAATAAAGAATTTTTGTTCATTATTATTTGGTTTCGAGTCCCGACCTAGATACATTTTCACCCAGTTGGAAAAATTATTTCTGGCAAAATTTAGTACGCATTAAAATCTGACATTATATGAAAGTATTAAATAAAATGCGATATGTATATTTTATGCCCTAAAATAAACATGAAAAGGTTCTATTAATTTTTAGGCATTTCAGTAAAATCGTCTTGAGTCAAAAATAAGCCTAGATAAACAAGATATTTTTTATGAGCCTATCAGAATAAAATGGAATGCATGTTATTTTTTAATCTTATAATTTTTAATTGCGAAGATAAATGGGTAAAAATTTACAGAAAAGAGATAAAATGCCCATTTAAAGGATAAATAGGAGGAAAAAAAAAAGTGTTTTTGTGTTATCTGAAAATTGTATGGAGAGTTTAAAAATTCAAACAATGTATCTTAAATCTTTATTTCTCTAAAAAAAAGAAAAAAAAAAGAACGAAAAAAAAGAAAGAAAAGGAAAACAAAGCTCTTTTTCCAAATGACTAAAAATAATATTAACAGGAAAAATATATGATTTATGAAAAAATGACTTTTATTTATTATAATAAGGTATTGGCTCATAAAACTCCCTCCCTCTCCAGAAAAATCAAATAGATGATGGGACCTTCAAATGGCTCAAGGTTAGGGCAGTTTTGAAAGTTCTGGTCCGTTACGATAAGAGGGGAGAGGGAGAAATTCTCAGAATTTTTCTTTAGCTGTGCGTTTTCATTTCTGCTTTGTCATTCGCGTTATTTACTTCGACGGAATAAGTGGACATGGTTTCAAAATGTAGCACATATATCGGTAAGTTTGTTAGTTCATGTTGATTCATTACAATTTATTAATTTCATTCTATCTGTTTTTTGCATCATTTTATCTTAAAGAATATTTATATTTTAGTTTTTATAATTGCAAAAGAAAATGTAAAAGATATTTTCATTTTTAGTAAAATTCCCTTCAATAGTTTATTTTTAGTTTTTCGAAGTTATCGAATT
This sequence comes from Maratus speciosus, assembly GCA_963932465.1. Taxonomy (NCBI): domain Eukaryota; kingdom Metazoa; phylum Arthropoda; class Arachnida; order Araneae; family Salticidae; genus Maratus; species Maratus speciosus. The sequence continues at coordinate 289,224,436 of OZ010799.1, forward strand.
TATTTTTAAACATTATAAATATCGGATGATATTGTTCTTTAAGGGTCTTGTACCTTTTAAACGCGTCGAAAATTAACGAAAAGCTTCAAAGTTTGAATTAGTCTATCTTCAAAACCTCTTTATGTATAAACATGAAATTTTGGATATTGGTTAAACGGATTGTGCTTTGTAATATACTACAAACATAAATTTATCAACCCTTTACAGAATTTGTGTATTGTTTAAATCAAAATAGCTCTTTTTTTTTACCCCATAAGTCATTGCGCGCATATCTTGAGAAAGTATGTATGGATTAGCATGAAATTCGGTAAAGATACTAAACATATATATGTGTTTAAAATGATCTACTCTTAGTCTAAAATTATTTCATTAACTATATAAAAAAAAATATTTGCGTAAAAAAAAAATAAAAACATATGTATTTTTAATGAATATAAATAGTCATAACTAAAAATATTACAATTGTAAATACTTAAAAGTAGATCATTTTAAACACACATATTTGTTTAATATATTTACCAAATTTCATGACAATCCATACATCCTTTCTCAAGATATCATGCGCGCAATGACTTATGGGGTAAAAAAAGAGCTATTTTGATTTCAACAATACACAAATTCTGTAAAGGGTTAATAAATTTCTGTTGGTAGTATATTACAAAGCATAATCTGTTTAATCAATATCCAAAATTTCACGTATATACATAAAAAGGTTTAGATGATAAACTAATTAAAACGTTGAAGTTTTTCGTTAATTTTCGACGCGTTTAAAAGGTACAAGACCCCTTAAAACAGTTTATTTTAGTTTAATTATAAAAATGTGATTTTATACTCGAGAAAATTTGAGTGACTAAAACAATTGAATTTAAATGAAATTTAGAAGTTTCAAGATTAATTTAATATATATTTTTAAATCACTATTAAACTATTATTTACATAAAATATATAATGTGAACATTAAATAGTCCACAATATTATTTAAAAGGCGACTAAAGTAATGAAAAAGATGTTACAAGTTTAAAATATACATTTTATTTAAAATTTCTTAGTACTTTCAAGCCTTCCTAGCTCATCATCAGAGAATATCTTAATAACTAAATGTTGTTTATTGTTTTTAAAATGTGAGAGCCAATAATTACTAGAGTTGAAAGTAGAAGTAGCAGTAGCAGTTTCTTGGATTGAATTTAATTAGAGGAAATATATATTATTATTATTAATTACAGTTCCATTTATTTATGACATCACTCTGTTTCTCATAGGTCACTTTCCATGGATATAATTAAATTATTATTTTATGATATAATTATTTTTGTGTAAAAAAAATGGAACTGCAATTAATAATAATAATATATATTTTCTTTACTTAAATTAAATCCAAGAAACTGCTACGTTTACTCAGTAATTATTGACCCTCTCATTTTCAAAACAAAGTGACGTATTTGTATAAATAAACAACATTTAGTTATTAAGATATTCTCTAAGTATGAGATTGGAAGGCTTGAAAGTACTAAGAAATTTTAAATAAAATGTATATTTTAAACTTGTAACATCTTCTTCATTACTTTAGTCGCCTTTTAAGTAAGATTGTGGACCTTTTTAATGTTCACATCATATATTTTATGTTGAATCAAGGTGAAAAAATTGCGTTTCGTCTTATGATTCTATTATTTACATGTCTAATAATTATAAATAATGCTCAAGAATTTTGAAAAAGTTGAAATAATATATTTTTTCAAATGTTTGGCTATTAAACTGCAAGAGAAATAGTTAAATATTATCTGATAAAAGCAAAAATTAAAATATATGAGAAATATTATACTGTCATTCGTTAACTACATAAAGATTAAACTTATTTTTATGTAATATTTTATAAAATGATCAGAAATGATGCAAAAATTTAGATAATAATGATTTAATAAAGCTTTGATGAATAAGCATAATTTAACAGATTTACCAACGAAGCTGTGTAAAATATAGTGGAAATTTAAGTAAAAAGAATATCACAAACACACACATTTTTATATAAAATATATAATAAACTATATTAAAATCACGTATATTATTTAAGCATAAATTCGAAATTTATTCTTCAAAAGAAAATACTTTTTAGAAGGTTAATTGAATGGTAAAATGTTTTGGCAGGTTAAAAAAAAAAAAAAAAAATCTTATAATTATTTAGACATACTTTTCCAGATAATCAAGTTCATTTAACTTGAACTTTTTCAAAAGTATTCAAAATACAATATTTGATAATGAATTGATTGATTAGTTTATTTTTTCAATTATACACTTTATAAATTTTTATGAAATGCAACTATTTAAAAATGCATTGCATATAAATTTTGTAAATATGTAAGTGAATAAATGAACAAATAAATTAATGCACTATGTGAAATATTGTCCCAACAAACACTGAACTTTCGGGCCACTGATGGTTTCGTTAGCCTTGGCCGAAAGTGTTCGATGGAGGCCCGTTATCAATGAAAGTTTCGGCTCCGTAAAAAAAGTGTCACGCTGGACACAATAAGGCCGCAAGGAAATTGGCCGTAAGTACAAGAAGTTGCCCACAATCGTGCCACTAACTTTTCAGTAAAAGTGTTAGATAGCCTTAAACTGCCCACAATTATTATTTTAATGGCCATTAAAAATAAAAGCTAACCAGATGCAGACCTTTTTCCTACCATTTGTGGTTGTAATAAATTAAATTTAGCCCGAACCTGCCCACAAAAAAGCCTATTATGGTTATTTAAAATGTAATCACTAGCCACGGTTGTGCCATAATGATTGTTTAGGTATAAATCAAAATTTATTCTATAAAAGAAAATACCTTTTTAGCAGGCTAATTAAATGATAAAATATATTTGCAGGATTAAAAAAATCTTATAATTATTTAGGTACGCTTTTCAAGAAAATCAAATTCTTTCACTTTGAACTTTTTAAAAAAAATTCCAAAACACAATACTTCACATAATGCATTCATTTATTTGTTTATTTATTCACTTACATATTTACAAAATTTAAATGCAATGCATATTTAAATTGTTGGATTTCATAAAAATTTATAAAGTATAAAAATGAAGAAATAACTAATCAATTAATTCATTATCAAATATTGTATTTTGGACATTTTTGAAAAAGTTCAAGTTAAATTAACTTGATTTTCTTGATAAGTATATCTAAACAATTATAAGATTCTTTTGTAACCTGTCAAAACATTTTATCATTCAATTAACCTTTTTAAAAGTATTTTATTTTAAAGAATAAATTTCGAATTTATGCATGATTTTAACATAGTTTATTATATATTTTACATTCAAATGTGACATGTTTGTGATATTCTTTTTACTTAGATTTTCACTATATTTTACACAGGTTAGTTAGTAAATCTATTAGATTATGCTTATTCATCAAAGTTTTATTAAATCATTATAATCTACATTTTTGCATCATTTCTGATCATTTTTCATTCAAATATTATATAAAAATAAGTTTAAATCTTTATGTAGTAAACGAATGACAGTATAATATTCCTCATATATTTTTAAATTTTGCTTTTATGAGATAATATTTAGATATTTCTCTTGCAGTTTAATAGCCAAACATTAGAAAAAAATATATTATCAACTTTTTCAAAATCCTTGAAAATTATTTATAATTATTAGAAATGTAAATAATAGTTTAATACTGATTTAAAAAATATATTAAATTAATCTTGATATTTCTAAATTTCATTAAAATTTTAGTTAAATTTTCTCGAGTATAAATTCTTAAATATTTTCTCCTGGTAGAAGAAAATAAAACACCTTTCTTTTAAGTCACATTTTTATGTTTGCACTAATGCAAACTATTTTAAAGAAAGTAATAACGATAATTATAACGTTTAAAAATTTATTTAGGCAATTGCTTAAAAATTAATAAAAATAATTAAATAAAGAAAAATAACTATTGATAAGAATTTTACGCTACTTTATCGAAGATTACATAATGTATGTTTATAAAATTTTTGTGCATTCATAAAGACTATAAAATAAAAAAAACTATTTAATGTAATTTAACCGAAAGATACAAAATGTATGAGTATAAATTCTTAAATATTTTCTCCTGGTAGAAGAAAATAAAACACCTTTCTTTTTAGTCACATTCTTATATTTGCACTAATACAAACTATTTTAAAGAATGCAATATCGATAATTATAACATTTGAAAGTTATTTAGGCAATCGCTTAAAAATTAATAAAAATAATTAAATAAAGAAAAATAACTATTGATAAGAATTTTACATTACTTTATCGAAGATTACAAAATGTATGCTTATAAAAATTTTTGTGCATTCATAAAGACTATAAAATAAAATAAACTATTTAATGTAATTTAACCGAAAGATACAAAATGTATGAGTAAAAAATTCCTGCGTATTCATAAAAACTAAAATATAAGTATCAAACAATAATAATGAAATCAAATGATGCAAAAGATAGATTCTGCGATTAATAAATTTGCAATGAATAAACATAACTTAGACTTACCGAATCAATACGGACGCAAGCATACAATGCAATGCTATATATTGAAATGAAATGAGTGACCGGTAGTTGTTATCACCGTACACAAATAGCAGGAATGACGCGGCAAAAAAAAATCCAAAGCTGGGTGGGGTGGAGAGTAATTCTAGGAAAGATTCTCCTTGACCTTGCCTTACCGCCTTAGCGATACGAAAGAGGTATCTGTTTTGGGGGGAAGGGATGGAGGATATTTTTATGGGAAGTCCTTAAAAGTGTGATAAATAAAATTCACTTATTTCTTAAATCATATATTTTTGAATAGCTGAGATTAAATTCTAACCTGGTTAGTGTTTACTTTTCTGACTTTGGTTGCAAAATTTTTGTTTTATAAAATTATTTTCATTTTTACTAATTTAAAAAGAACGCTACCATAGGCAGTGTTGAATTCAGAGGGTGGCGATGGGGAGGGGGGGACATTCCCCCGGAGCAATGAGATGTCCTCTCCCGAAAGATTTGAGATTTTGTGTTTTGAATGGTCAATATGAACAATCCCCCCCCCCCCCCCCTAGAAACGCAGAAATCCCTCTCGGTGAAAAGAGTCCTGAATTCAACTCTACCCATAGGTTTAACATTAGCTTGCGACTTTCTTTGTACTTCATATATACATATATACATATGTATTTCGTTCTCTCAAAAATGTACAGTCAAACTTATTTATTTATTATTATTTTTTAAAAAAAATAGCACTTGTAACTGACATTTTATTTATTTATTGTTATTTTTTTTTAATCTAAATTTGTTCTGTAATTCTTCCGTTTTTCTTAACATTAGTTTTTATGTAACTGGCATTAAATTAACTATTTTTATGCATATGAAAAAAGATATATGGCTTTAACTATAACTTTTATTAGTGAAATAATGATAATAAAGCAAATAAATATGCATAAATCATTAGGAATTTAATAGAGGCAAGGAATTTTATATTTTTTTACCTTTACACTGAATTCACAACTTTAAACCTTATATTATTTTGTTTTACATTCATTGTTTTCAGTATGACGATAAAAAAAACTATCCATGCAAATATATCGAAGATTAGTTTGGAAATATTATTTTATATTTTGTAAAAATATGTTAAAACTAAATAAAAATATCTAATCTATTTTGCTGCATTAAATATAAATCTCATAACGTATTTATATTTTTACTAAAACCCACATTTAAAGTAATTAAGATTACTTTAAAAGAAATGAAGAAAAAATACATTTCCTCTCTTTAAATAAATATGTCGGTCAGGTAATATTAGCCCTCTACTGTCTAAACGATGAGGATACATTAAATGCTTGCCGGAAATTGCCCTCAATGATTGACCGGTAAAATAAACGCAACTGTTTTCTCGCTTCCGATCCCTAGCCTGTTTGGTGATAGCTGCCGTAATTAGCGGCGCGTCACTTACGGCACAGTATTGTTTGGCTACAAATGGCCTAAACTAACCCTGGCCGCAACGAATACGCCATGCGGCCCGAAGTTAGGTGTTTGTTGGGGTGTTTTAGAAATTTTTTGAAAAAGTTCAAAGTGAAAGAATTTAATTTTGTACAAAAGTATATCTAAATAATTATAAGATTTTTTTAATCCTGCAAAAATATTTTATCATTTAATTAGGCTGATAAAAAGTATTTTTTTTTTTTATAGAATAAATTTTGATTTATTCCTAAACAATCGTTATGGCACAACAGTGGCAAGTGATTACATTTTAAATAACCCTAATAGGCTTTTTTGTGGGCAGCTTTGGGATAAATTTAATTTATGACAACCACAAATGGCAGAAAAAAGGCAAGCTTCTGGTTAGCTTTTATTTTTAGGGGCCATTAAAAGAATAATTGTGGGCAGTTTAAGGCTATCTAACATTTTCAGCGAAAAGTTAGTGGCATGATTGTGGGCAACTTCTTGTATTTACGGCCAATTATCTTGTGGCCTTATTCTGTCCGGCGTGACACTTTTTTTACGGAGCCGTAACTTTCACTGATAGCGGGCCACCATCGAACACCTTCGGCCAAGGCTAACGAACCCATCAGTGGCCCATAAGTTCGGTGTTTGTTGGGAAAGCATTAGTAAATTTTTATAGTATTTAAACTGAAAATTGTAAACTAGACCATTAAAAAACAGCGGTCTGCAAGATCGCGAATAGCAGTTAACCTCTAACTATTGTGACAAATATTGTTTCATAAATACTGTAAGCGGTCTCCGAGACCGCTTAATCGTAGATTGAATAAAATGGTTTACTGACTCATAAGAGGCGGTTTCTGCGCTAAACTTTATGTAAAGGACTATTATAGTAAACTTTCCCGCATTCAGAAGTCTTCAGCTATACTTCTAATTTACCGAATGAATCAAAATTAAACAAGAATTAATACTTAAATTGAAAATTAAAAGTTAAATTGTGAAAACTGAATATTGCAGCTGTCGGTGAGACCGTTAACAGGAGTTAAAGATTAAGGTTTAAAACAAAAGCGGTTCATGAAACATTGATTTTTAAAAGTAGGTAGGTAGAACATATGTTCTATATTTAAAAAAACTTAACTAGAAAAAGGAAAATGTAGTTTACTAACTTATATTAGTTATGTATCTATTATATTTTATATAATACAAATTTAGAAAAGTGGAAAGCTTTGCATCTAGCTAAAACGATAGGGCAAAGTCCCGTATCATAAACATGTGCGTATCTTTGTCCCAAGGCGTATGCGTACTTTTACCCCATTCTGCAATATTTTGCTTAACCGGCTACCTATAAGTATAAACAAATGTGATCGAGGTAAACTACGGCATTTAGAAGCTAAAAAGCTTTCGATCTCCACTGAATTTTTGGATTTGTAAAAATTCCAGGTATTGTCAAGTAAAGAAAAAAGTGAAATATACAAAATATTATATCAAAATTCGAAAATTTAAACTTACCTCATTTTCTTACCACAAATTGCTACTTTTATCAAAAGGTTTAAATAAATGACTAGTAGGGGAGACCGGGGGAATGCCGCCAACCCGGGTTATGCCGCCACCCCACCTAGTTTAAAAACTAAAGGCAGTTTGAGATAGTGAATGTGCCTGCACTATAGCGGCCAACAATATAAACAGTGCCTAAAGTGGGAGTGACTTTGCTGTACGTCGTTCGTCTGTTCTAGTGAAAAATGTAGTTTTCATCTAGTTGCTTATTATTTTGGAGCTTCAAATGAGTAGACATAAGCACCTTTTATTGTAACATTAGGTATTTAAGATAATATGACCCGTAATCTACATGCATTCGCCGACATATTGAGGCAATGTGTTGAACAAGTTCGGTTCTTCTTTCGGCTTTGCTTGGGTTTTTCCGCCATATTGTCCTCTCGGGGTAATGCCGCCGCCATGCAAATCGGGTGAGAAATGGCCTCATTTTAATGTATTGGAGCCGATTCAGCAGAGTGACTTTTGCAATATGAAGTAAATTGTAAGCTTAACCATTATTCTGCTCAATTACATTGTTTTCTAACTATTTTCAGTAGATTGTGTGTTTCCTAGTATCCATTTGATGCATGTACTAGGTCATTAAAGAGTGGCGGCATTACCCCTGTACAGTGGCGGAATTACCCCAGTGTCCTGGGTAATCCCGCCACTGTGCAGAGGTTTAAAAAATATTTTTTTATGTATGCTTACTTTACAGTTAAGATTACTGTTAAATTTATACAGATACTTAAGATCATGATTCAGCTTTAGAATTTTTACTATTAAAAAATAAACATTTTTTCGAGGTGAAAAATTTTTAATTCCCTTAAGGTGTCGCCATTCCCCCGGTCTCCCCTACACTTGAAACCAAACTGCCACCTATTGGTCATGATAGCCGAAATGTTGCTTCATATGAAATCAGCCGGTGCGTATTTTTGCCCCGTTCGTATCTTTACCCCTACCTACCCTATATCTCTCTTTGCATGAGAAAGTAAAAACTCAGCATTTTATTGCTCAGAACTTCACGTAAAATAAAAATGCAGATGTTTATATTTAGGTTTTTTCCAAGTCTTGTTAAGATTTTTACAAAAAGTTTGAGCAGAACAATTTTCAGATAAAATAAATACATATTTCAATATACTGCTTAGCTTTTAACTGATGTCACAGAAATTGTCACGTAACTAGTGTGAAGTGGTCTGTGAGACCGTTTCATCGAAAGATGAATAAAAGGCACGATTAACTCATAGGATGGTGTTTTTGTACTAAAGTTTTTGTACAGCACTGTTATAATTAAAATTCACCTATTCAAAAGTCTCTGGTGATAGAACTAAAGTTCCAAACGGAACAAAATTTCGATAGTGTTTGTAGTTAAATTGAAAATTGCAAGTTAAATTATAAAAATTAAAAAAAGCCGCGGTCTGAGAGACCGGTAACATCAATTAAAGGTTAAGAAATCAAAAGTATATAAGAAATGTGATAAATCCTTTTTATTTACGGCACAGTTAAGAACCATTTATTCTTCTCTAGTAATAGGTAAAAATATTACAACATTTCATTTTTCATATACACGCATTCATATATATAATATTTCTGATAGTTTTAACACATATACCCATGATACGTGCGTATAGATAGAGAAGTGCCCAATATTCAGAGTTAGAATCATAGGAGAGAGTGTGGAGGAATGGGACACCTTTTACAAAAATAAGAAAATGAACTTTTTTTGACACAAAAACAATATTTCAGTTTATAGAATACAAAATGAAAAAATTTCTAATGTCCTTGAACAATATAGAAACATAGTTTTCAGAAACAATTTTATAATTAAAGAAATTGCAAGTTTCAAAATTTGTCCCATGCTTAGTTTAATCCATGCTTAGAACCATTCTTTAAGGCTTAGTTTATATGATGGATAACATACAGTATAATGTTCCATAAATAGGGAAACTATTACATCTATGCATAAACAAGTCATTAATATTAATAGTCATTATTAACATTAATAGTCATTAATAACTTTTGCCGGAAAGTAAAAGAATATATAAATTTATCAAGTTAAACCGTTGCATGTTCGCCAACATAAATGAAAAACAGTGGAACTTCGAAGGATCACTTTTTGCTTCCTAATTGGTTTGATTAAGAGTATCAACAATAATACAGATTATAAAACATGTAAGGTGTGGGGGGGGGGGTGGGTGGAGTTATGAAATTTTTTTAAAGTAAAATTTTTATTGTTTAATTTTTTTTATAAACAAAATATGTAGAAGTTTGTCCATTACTGGCACATCTGCCCTACACCTAGATGTTTAGCATGAAAAAAATATTTTGGACATTCTTTTGAAAAATCAGTCAACCCGAACCCGACACGCAAGATTCGAAGAAACCCAAACCGACCCGATCCGAACCAAAATAGTAAAGTAAACCCGACGCGATGCTGGAATCCAGTACAATAAGTACCGATTACTCGGCACGACTAATATTAAGACAGATAATTTTGGTATACATTTTAAGTATTCTGCGGAAGAATAGTGGAATATTTGGCCTTCATTATCAGTCAAAGGGGGGAGTACTATTCATTGCATCAATAATTAAAAATAAAATATTTAATCTGCTAACCATATTGCAATAAAATTTGATTTAAAAGATAAAACATTAGAAATTGCACGCATCTAATAAACACTGGTGTAAAGAATAGTCATTTGACTGAATAATAAATATTTAACAAAAAATAATAGGAAGATTACGCATTAATACCTGCTAAAATCATGTTATATTATAATTCGAAATCAAACGCTCTTACTGTGTAGTTGATTTGTACTTATTAGGAATCAAGTAGAATGGAAATATAAAAAAAATTAACTCATAAAGAAGAAATATTTACTTACCTACTAATTTGAAATCATAATCAAGATGGATGCCTTGAACGCCTCTGTGGCTGCGTGAATAGTCATTACGTCACCATTGAAGTCCTTTCTCTTTGGCTGGTAGGTCAAACTAAGATATTTCATGTATTTGTACTATGCGAGTGGTAAATATTTTCCCCGATTACGGATAAAATTCTAGTAAACATGCAGATTTCTGTAGTTTTACAAAAACTAGTTATGTAGATTTACAGATTTTTTTTTTACAGTGTAGCTAGAATAATAATTGTTTAACTATTTTGTTTTCAATTAAATAAGTAATCAAGCATTTTCCTTAGTAACAGTGTGTGTGTGACATGACACGGAGGTGAAATCTCACATAATATGCACTAAGAAACAAAAAATATAAAGTAATTATGAAAACCGTTCGCACACAACACATTTAGCCTTCTTTTACTTTCAACAAAAAACATAAATTAATTCAAAATATTTTCATGTCAAATACTGAAAAAGGCTTTGTGAGTGGAATCGTATACTTTTTGGAGAATGACCCACGTGAACAAATATTCATATTTATGTTTAATATTAATATAATGTGAACATTATACAATATGTTATGTAATATTTTACTGTACATTATTCATTCTTATCATGCTTTATATATGCTTTATTAAATTACAACAGTAACATGTACTCTAGACCAATTCAGAAGGTATTATGTTCAGTTTCCTAATAAACATTCACAAGAGCTGTATGAATAGTCACTGTGAGATATCTGAATGCAAAACCCTATTATTGTATAAATCTGAAATTATGATTGCATGTTGCATGTCAAGTGATGTTGAGTAATATTAGAGTTTCAAATTATGTAATATCTTGTTCAAAAGATAGTAGAGATACCGCTACAAGAAATATGTTCAGTAGGCCATATAATTAATACCACCGATCACAAGTATTATTATTCAGATAATACTACTTAAACATCAAATCTTATGGAAATCAAATGCAATATGATCTTTGTCCATATTGAAATGCAGTTTTAAGTTGTAAAGATGAATGATATATGCAATATGTATATTATACGGAGAAAGGCATCTTATAATATGATAAAATATATTAATAAAAAAATATATGTGTTTTAAAACAAAGCAAAAATGCTTATTTCTTACACAGTAAATAACACTTAGCTTAAACTTTTATACCAATTATGAAATTTTTATATACAGAGGGTGTCTCAAATAATACGTTTGTCGATCTCATTTCACGAAACCATTATAAATATAAATATTTATCAATACATGTATGTTAATATAAGGTTAATGCCCATTTATATACATTGAAAACTTTCTCAACTGACATGTCAAAAATAAAATATTTTGTTGACCTAAAGATTTTAAAATGTGAAATGTTATAAAATTTTAAAAGTTGTTACTCTAAACATTATTTCAGTTACTTGCACAATATGTCATAGGAATTTTTAAACTTTTTGTTTGCTTAAAAATATTTGTTTTTATAATTTTAAAGTCAGAAGTAGACGTTTGTATACTGTCCTGCATGCGCATTCATATAATTTAAATATATAAGCTCCTCTTTTAAATTTTTCACAAATGGTGTACAAATAAAATTATCTAAGATGCCAAAATGTAATGAAAATCTTGTGACACAATTTTGAAAAATCGTATCGGCAATGTGCGAAATAATATTGTGTATAAAATTACTTTTAAAATGAGCATTTTCTATATCGTATCTGTCAATAACTGAATAATTTTTTATCCCAACTTTATTTCTAAAGGAAAATTTTGAAAGAGGATTAGATTAAAATATTTCATGTTAAATAAATATTAATATGAGTGTATCACTCAGTTTGTTATTTTTTGTCACGTTTACAGTTTTTGCCACCTTACACTGACACTAATTAAGAACAAGTGAAAGATAAGTATTTTTCATTCAATATAAGTTAATGCATTAATTCATCTTTAATAGGAAATATTGATCAAAGAGATTTTGAAGGAAGAATTAACGAAATATTGAATAAAATTGAAGAAAAGTATATGTATTTTTATTGTATATCGAATAATGCTCTCGTTTGTAATGACTTTTAGACCTTGATACGAGAAAAAGGCACTGATGTCATGCACATATGTCATATACTGAATATTGGCACGATTGTTTTCGGACGCCAATTTGGCAAAAACCTCGTTACCTTGTCATCTATATCCGGCTTACCATATCAAGCAAATTAACGACACTCTGGTGCCAGTTAAGTACCCGGTGCGTATACGACATTGGCGTGAAAAACAAAATTAGGTCAATATGGCATATATGACATCAGTGCCAAGGAATGTTCTATATTTTATATTTTGCCTCTTTATATCTCTCTTATCTGAATTGATAATTTGAACGATAAAAAATAAATATTGCTTTTAGATTTCGAAAACAATACTATATTACAAAATAGACACAATTGTAGACAGATTATTGTAATTATGTGACTTTGATATTATTATTCTTTATATTAACAGAAAGTACAATTGCCGTTTGGATATAACCCAACGAAACCCAATTTGAGCAACATCGTTTATTAAATTCATTATAAATTGTAATTATATTAGTTATCAACACATAATGTCGTCTCTATGTTTAGATATTTTTATAATCTCGTATCAAAAAATTTAATTAAAGCTTTTATTTGTTTACTTATTTATTGAAAAACTTTATGGAACTCACAATGCAGTATATGAAAATTTTAATGAATTTCACTTTACATTGTAGTGTACTCAAAAAGAAAATGATATTAAATACTTTCTATCCTCATCAAAATTTAACACTTTATTTCCTGAATTTGTAATACAAAATTTGCTTCAACTGAATAATTATTTACGTTAATGTCTAAGATATCCAGAACAACATATATAATAGTAATTTCATGTTTGATAATAATTTTTATTAAAACTTATTTAATAATACTTATGTTCATCTTATACCAATATTTCCGGCATTATTATTGTAGTAGCCACTAGCGTATAGAAATATTTTTCTTATCTGTTATTACATTAATATATAAAAAATATAAAAAAAAACATGAGATCTTTTTTTCAATTAAAAATTCTTTATCTTGTTTCTATACATATTAAAATCAATTTCCATAAAATACATTTTCTTTACTTTTTCATAAAAACTTTAAGACATCTTTCCTCATTTTTTTTAAGTTCCTTATCTTTTATCTATACATATTAAAATCAATTTCCATAAAATACATTTTCTTTATTTTTCATAAAAACTTTAAGACATCTTTCCTTATTTTTTAAAAAATTCTTTTTCTTGTTTCTATACTTTAAATCAGTTTCAATAAAATATATTTTCTTTATTTTTCATAAAAACTGTAAGACATCTTTCCTTAATTTTTCGGTAAAATACATTTTCTTTAATTTTTCATAAAAACTTTAAGACATCTTTCCATATTTTTCCATAAAATACATTTTCTTTACTTTTTCATAACAACTTTAAGAAATCTTTCCTTATTTTTTTCCATAAAGTACATTTTGTTTACTTTTTCATAAAAAAATTAAGACATCTTTCCTTATTTTTTTTTTAAATTCTTTATCTTGTTTCTATACATATTAAAATCAATTTCCTTAAAATACATTTTCTTTACTTTTTCATAAAAACTTTAAGACATATTTCATTATTTTTTCCATAAAATACATTTTCTTTACTTTTTCATAAAAACTTTAAGACATATTTCATTATTTTTTCCATAAAATACATTTTCTTTACTTTTTCATAAAAACTTTAAGACATCTTTCCTTATTTTTCATAAAAATTTTAAGACATCTTTATTTATTTACCTGATTTAATAAATTAGTAGTTAGAGCTCTTTTTGCAAAATATATACAAAAATAATTAGATTAATTAACAAAAAATACTGTTATGGGGACCTCACAATTGAAGAGCTGAGTGGAAGAACATGTTACTTAACAAAAATTACATTTGAAGAAATTTGATTTGAAAGTTTTTGTTGTCAATTTTAATGATTTATTTTCTGTTTGATACCATGTGTTTAAAATATTAACAGGTGTCGTACTGAACTCTATCAAAGAAACTTATTCATATTTAATTTTTAAATATTAAAAAATATCAATATTATTTACATTATTAAATATTAAAATATTAAATATTAATGAATAATGTCTTAAATCTTCAAGGCTAAATAGAATTTTGGTACTTTAGATTTACCATGTGATAGAATGCCTGAAAACGCCTTCGTAAAAAAGATAAAATAATTTTTAAGAAAATGTACCATAACATGTTCTTCCACTCAGCTCTTCATTTCTTATAAGAATATTGTGATCCTATTTATAACAGAGAAGAGTTTTGTAGTTGCATATTTTTCGTATAACATTTTTTTTTAATAGGCTAAAATCTACACCAAATATATTACACTTAAAAAATATTTAGCATCGACTGTTTCATTGTGATTTCTAAATAAGATTGAGCGAATTATTTTGTATCAAAAGGGTAATATACTTTTATTAAAAGACGAAATAAATAAATTTTACATTGAATTTTCTTCTATAGTACTTACAGGGTGACAATTATTCAACTATATGAAATAAAACGTAAGTTATACAAAAACTGCTGAGTGCAGAAACTTTATTCAACATGTAAACGTCACTACAGATATTCGGATTTAGGTTACGACATGTTCGATATGGCTGCCGTCATTGGCTATGATGTGGCGTAGACGAATAGCAAAATTCTGCATGACACGCTGAGGTCTTGGAACATCGATGCTGTCGATGACCTCCCGAATGGCAGTTTTCAGCTCAGTAATGTCTTTCGGATTATTTCTGTACACATTGTCTTTAATGTAGCCCCACAAAAATGAGTCACATGCGTTAAGATCCGGAGAATATGGCGGCCAAGCGAGTCCCATTCCAGTGGCATCTGTGTAGCCCAGAGCCAGAATGCGGTCCCCAAAGTGCTCCTCCAGGACATCAAAAACTTTCTTTGTCCGATGGGGTCGAGTTCCGTCTTGCATGAACCACATCTTGTCGAAATCAGTTTCACTTTGGAGAAAGGGGATGAAACCGTTTTCCAAAACATTCACGTATCGTTCAGTAGTCACCGTGCCGTCAACGAATATCGGACCAATTATTCCGTGACTGGACATTGCAGACCACACTGTCACCCGTTGCGGGTGGGCAGACTTCTCGATTGCGAAATGCGGATTCTCAGTGCCCCAAATTCGCAAAAAAATGGCCGACAACAATAAGTTGCGTGCGCATGCGCATACTAATTCCCATCATGACCTGCGGCCAACCACGAAGTTTGAACTTCGTCGTGCAAACCGTTGAGAAGTTATGACGGTTTAATTTCATACAGTTAAATAATTGTCACCCTGTAAAAGTACCCTTCAGGATGTAAACGGTTAAGAAATTTACTTTGAATTTTTCTATCATACGAGAATTTGAATAAGAATTATGGTACTACATAACCAGGGCTTAATTTGCGCCGGAGCCCATCGGAGCTCAGTGCCAGAACTTATCTGTTTTTAGTATATTTTTAAATATAACTCGGAATTCACCGGAGCTCAATAATACTGGGCTCCGGAGGTCGGTGCAATAACAATTCCGAAAAAACGAAGTATAAATTAGCCATTCATTTCCCTCCCATCTCCAAGTTACTGCGTTTTTTTCTATCAAAACCCTTATATGTGACGGAGTGTGTCGCAAACATAGGAGATGGAGAAAAACGGCGCATAAGATTTTCGGAAAATTTTTCTTATAAATGTTTTTGCTAGTTGTTCATTCATTATATATTTTTTCTATCATACGAGAATTTGAATAAGAATTATGGTACTACATAACCAGGGCTTAATTTGCGCCGGAGCCCATCGGAGCTCAGTTCCAGAATTTATCTGTTTTTAGTAAATTTTTAAATATGACTCGGAATTCACCGGAGCTCAATAATACAGGGCTCCGGAGGTCGGTAAAATAACAATTCCGAAAAACCGAAGTATTAATTAGCCACTCCTTTCCCTCCTCTCTCCAAGTTACTGCGTTTTTTTTCTATCAAAACCCTTATATGTGACGGAGTGTGTCGTAAAACATAGGAGATGGAGATTAAACGGCGCATAAAATTTTCTGAAATTTTTTCTTATAAATGTTTTTGCTAGTTGTTCATTCATTATATATTTTTTCTATCATACTAGATTTTGAATAAGAATTATGATACTACATAACCAGGGCTTATTTTGCGCCGGAACCCATCGGAGCTCAGTTTCAGAACTTATCGGTTTTTAGTGAATTTTTAAATATAACTCGGAATTCACCGGAGCTCAATAATACAGGACGGCTCCGGAGTCCGGTACAATAACAATTCAGAAAAACCTAAGTATAAATTAACCTTTCCTTTTCCTCTCATCTCCAAGTTATTGCGTTTTTTTCTATCAAAACCCTTATATGTGTTGGAGTGTGTCGCAAACATAGGAGATGGAGATGAAACGGCGCATAAGATTTTCTGAATTTTTTTCTTATAAATGTTTTTGCTAGTTGTTCATTCATTATCTATGTATATAGTAGGGTAGACCAGGGCTAGTTGGCCAGCTTTTTCTTCAAATAATTAAAAAAAAATTACAATTCAACATTTTAAATTTCTTTTTATGTTACTACTATCAGTGTACTTTCAGGAAGAAGTCACAATAATAAAACTTGAAAATATTAACAATAAATATTAGTTAAGAAGCTCAATCTGACACCAAGTCGCTTGGGACAACATGCCCCGATTGCGGTGTAAGTTGGCCCACAACTTTTGACGGCACATTTTAATGTTCTGATAGTGTAGAAGTTTAAGAAATGATCAAAATTTTACAAAATCTTAATTTTTATTTCTTGCGAACGATAACACAATATAGCCTCCAAAATTAAAATAAAAAATTTAAATATTAAAACTGTGAGTTATTCATATTATTAACTTCAACGAAAAATTGCTTTAAAATTTGAATTTATTTTCTCATAAAAATGTCTTTAATACATTACGTAACAGTAACAAATTTTAATAAGGGCATGCTAGGTGTTAAAACACCGTAAATCTTAGAGTACATTAATTTAAAAAATCATTCATCCTTAATTAGGTGATTTATTATAAACACCAGATGATAAATAAATTGTATCAAGGACTCTGTACATCTGTTAAGAGAAATAATTCTTTTCTTTCTTTTATTATGTTTCTCTAACGTATGTTTCTTTAGCGCATCATTCCTTTCAAATTTTTGTCAGTAAAATGTAATATTTCTTGATGATGCTTTGGCTAATGCCAGCTTCTGTGAAATAATGATAATTTTCGTTTATATAAAATTTTAATTCCTATTTAAGTATTAAAAAACACAATTTGTTTATCATGAAATATATATATTATTGATTATATTCATGGTTTATTATTGGTATAATGAGATTTAGATAATCTAATATGTTAGTATATAGCAATGTGCTTGATATAATTATGTTAGATGATATCATTTTTATTGTTGTTGTTGTTTGAACTGCTGATCCTTTTTAACGGTTCAGGAAGTGTAGTTCTATCTGGTCTGTGGAAATGACAACATGTCTCTTAAAGGAAAATATACATTTTGATAATTAAAAAATTGTTTCCTGAAACTTCCTTTTTATGGATTATGAAGACAGAAAGGATTATTTAATTTCAACGAATAACTGCCCAGGTAAGAGGTTTTAACTTCAAAAAATGTGATATTATTAAAGCATTATTTGTGGCAAACTCTTCTCTGGACGGAGGTAAAAGGGGATTTTATTAATAATTGAGAAATATCAGAGTCGGGTAGATTTTGATTGTTAGATTTGTTACTTTTAGAGGTAGTATGCAAACTTAGGAGGCCGAACTTTTAGGTAGATTTCGTAAGAAATACTACCTATTAAAATCTCCCATATGTTGAAATTTTTTTAAATCTTTTACAGATCTACACTGATCATGACCCCTAAAGCCCAAAACGCCCCCATTCAAAACTTTATCTATCTATCTATATATATATATATATATATATATATATATTACTTTTCTATGGACACGATGACATATCCAATCAGTTTAAAGTTTTCAAAACTTCTAGGAAAAGTGCAAAAAAATATTGCAATACAGATTTTTGATATAATTAAAAATGGCTTCAAGGAGTGCAAAAAATAGGGTTTTCAGAAGAAAAAAATTCATAACTTCTTCATTTCATAACTTCTTCATTTCATAAGTTCTTTATAAGATATCAAATTCACTTAAATTTATCATAAATCCTCTTAATATTATATACAACTTTTGTATGGGCATGCTTTTGATAGGACTAACTTTTTCACCAAAAAAAGAAATTAAAAACAAAAAAAGTGTGTGTGTGTGAGGGGAGGGGCTGAGGCTGTATAAGGGGAAAAATCATATTTCCCTTAATCCGTTAAATTCTTGGTGAAATTTGTACTTAACTTTGAAATCTACCTGCGCCTGTAGGCCCAGCCAACAGGGATTTTTCTATAATTATGAAAGTCCTAAATGTTTTTGTACAACAGGAGCAGATGATTTAATTTGGAGAGGATGTAAACAACATTATAACTTCGTTTTTTCAAAAGGTTGACAGGAATAACCAGGAAATTAATTAGTAAAATAATTCCTTACTATCAATTGATAATAAATTAATTAAAACAATAATAAATATTTATTAAAATAATTCTTTAAGACTATCAAAATTCCAATACCCCAGAGCGAAATTCCCCCGTGACAAATGGGCCAACTAACCCCGTATCGCCATTTTTGTTTTTCATGACTGCAAGAAATTATTGTGAAATTATTTCAATAAAATATCATGCCCTAAAACAACTACGAACAATTATTTTTCTGAATTATTATACATCAAAATCTAAAATGTACTCTACAAACAAATAAAGAGCGATTATTTATAAGAGAGGAAATTTACTCACCTTTGCAAAATTTTGAAAATTCTCAATGATTCTGTAACGGACGCTTCGACTTGAATGGTGCTGATGTTGGAGGAGGAAAGCAAAGCAATGCATACTTGGCTGGACTGACAATGTCATCTAACGCAAAGTTAAAAAAATATCGCGACTGGGCCAACATGCTCCTATGGCCAACTAGCCCCGGTCTATACACCTATACCCCTATATACCCTATATACCCCTATATACCACCTATACACCTATACCCCTAGACACCTATACCCGGTCTAGTCCCCTATATACACTGGTGTCCAAAATTAAGTACCAGTCACAAAATGCCAATTTTTAAGTAAGCTAATACTCAAAAGGAAATAATATAAATCAAATAATTACTATCCCTACTGCACAGCTAGCCCATATAGCATCTCATTTATGTCACATATGGTCACAAGTGTCACAGTCACTACGGTGAAACAAAAAATAGGAAATTCCACACTTCTCAGTATGAGTCTCAAATGAGCATTATATGTGACTCCACTGAGACGTCAATGTGACTGCTGCTTTGTGACGAGGCGGCAGGTGACTTTACAATGTAGTTACATTGTAACTCTCATGTGACTGTTTAGACTCAGTTTCAAAGTAATTATGAACGTTGCATTATGATAAGTCACCAAATAATATCACATTATAGTCACATTGTGGCTTTTTACAAAAGAGCACAATGGTGATTTCACAGTGGTCTCTCTGTCACCTGAAAGTCATCATGGGACTTTAATGTGCCATTATTTGGTAAGTTATCACAATGCAGCGCTCACGATGACTTTGACATTGAGTCTACAGATGACAGTCACATGAGAGTCACAATGAAACTGCATTGTAAAGTCACATGGTGACTCGTCACAAAGCAGCAATCACAGTGACGGCTCAGTGGAGTCACATACAGTGATCATTTGAGACTCATTATGAGATGTATGGAATTTCCTATTGTTTTGCTTCACCGTAGTGACTGTGACACTTGTGACCATGTGTGACATGAATGAGAAATTATATGGACTAGCTGTGCTGTAGAGAAAGTAATTATTCGAATTATAGTATTTCCTTTTGAGTATTCGCTTACTTGAAAATTAGCATTTTGTGTTTGGTCCTTAATTTTGGATACCAGTGTACATAGCTGCGAACAATTCCTGTTATATGTTAACGCTATTTCCGATTCATAATTCTCAACTTATTTAATTGCAGAATTCTGCTATTTATTAAATTTAAAAATAGCCAAAGATTTTTATTCGACAGTGTGATAAACTAAAAAGTGGAGTATTTGACAGTTAAATATATGCAGATAGATATATTTAAAATTTTTATTTTGCTAAAGGAAAAAAAAAAAAAACTTTAAATTTTGCAAATAATGTGTGAAATATAAATATGCGGATTGGAGTGATGGGGGGAGGGGGCCTGCTACGATTTTAGTACTGCATAATATTAGGGCTTCGCTACTTTTTTTGTTAGAAATTAAGCCCTATACATAACCGATTTAACTGCGTTTAACTTTGAAATATACAGATTATCTTTTTAACCGAATAGATTGCATAAAGTTGTTATGAGTGTTTCGTAAAGATATATAACCAAATTTCATATTAAGACCTAACTAAACCGAAGTTTTTAACACATTTATACAATCTCCAGACAGAACAAACTCGGAAGAGTAATATAAACACATCATAAAATACTCCCAGAATCTTAGAAAATAAATTAAATTAGACATCTTGAGGTCCAAAATCCCTGATTATCAACCTATGAACTTTATAGCATTTTAATGGAACTACGAGAATATATATTACAGAAATATGGTCTGGAAATCAATGCATAAATCTAAAAACAATCAGATAAATTTTTCCCTACTCTGTGACCACAGAAAACTTGTCTTATTTGATAGATGTGCTAAGATAATCTAAAAAATATTATATACAAGCAGTTCCATAATTTGATTTTGTTAAAAGCTATTCAAATATAGGTGAAACATTGACAGAATTAGCAGCTTAATACAATCATTCTCAGGTGATAATAAATTAATTTTCTTAAGATGGTTCTAATAGATATCTTGAAATATTACATAGTTATGTAAACTGCTAACTGGACAAAACAAATAACGTTCGGTTATTAAAACATGGATCAAGTCTTAATATATGCACTAAAGTGTATAAATCGAAATTCTTTTACAATTTAAATTTATGAACAAAACTAGATGATGAAGAATACGAAATTAATTCGAATGTTACCTATCACAATTTTAATGTTATTCTGCTGTATTGTTAAGATAAAGCGAAAATAAACCTAAAATTTAAATTAATGATAAACAAAAATATTGAGCTGTGTGCGTTAATTGATTGCATAAACGCTTGCATAAAATCTTCTTATGTTATATTTTGTAATATTTGTTTTCGAATTTCATTAAACCCATATTAATTCATTAAATTAAAATCAAAACAATCCTTATATACTGTCAAAGAAGCATATAAATTTTTGGAATAAAATGTATTCAATTTTCTAGCATTGCAATAAATACATTAGGAACACTTACTTGTTCGATTTGAAAGCTTATTGATGATTCAAAAGGATTTATTTTGGAATATATTAATTCTCAAATCATAATACGTCTATGTAATTTGAAATTTGTAGTACATCAATCCTATAAATATTATATTCAAGCTTTTCCAGAAGATACTTCAGTGAAAACCACTTCTAATAAGGATGAAACCCAGAATCAAATAGCTAATAGGAAAATGAGCTTTAGGTTTACTTTCAATGATAAGATCATTATTGCATTAATATTATTGCATCTTACGTACTTAGTTTAATGCACTTAGGTTTAAAGAATGCTTTTTTGTATTTAAACTATTTAAAATCATTTTACAAATTTGAAAAATAATAATCTATATATATAAAACAAGATATGTCTGCCTGCCTGCCTGACTGAGGCAAGCGCCGAAATTATAGCACCTAGGCCTCTGAAATTTTTGTCATGTGTTGATGCTGTCCTCAGAAAGTGTACTTCGCAGCCGGATTTTAAAATTTCAATTTAGATATTTAAAAAAAAAAAAAAAAAACGTAATTAAAACGTTATGTGTTAGAGGCTATTTACAGCTCTATGCCAATCCGCTGCAATAAAACGTTATGGGTTACAGGCTATTTACAGCTCTAAGCCAATCCGCGGCAATGAAGAAGCCAGCCAATGAGAGCAGGTGGTAAATATGAGATATAGCGGCTGCATTTCCTATCCTAACTATAGCGGGAAATTGCGCTCTTTATTTCCCATGCTTTATTTTTTTTGTTACTATAAGATTTAATCTTATTTACATTATTTTATAATGTTTTTTACATTGTTTATATTAGAAACTAATACGATTCACGTAAGTTACTTTAAATTGTATTCGTTCTTCATGTAAATATCTATTTACATACGCGTAGTCGCCCAAGAATGAAGTAGTATAATGTTTCTTGAACTTTCTGGGATCTTAAAGTAATTTTTTTTTTCAAATTTGCTGAATCAACGCTTCACTAAATGTTTTCATTTCTTAGTAAAAATATAACTGTACATTTTAGTGTAAGATGAAAACTGTACTTTCTATGAAATGGAAGCATTCAGTAAATAATTTCCGTTCTCGGGTGATTAAGAGATGCATGTTGTCATCGCCCAAGAATAGGAATAAAACAAATATTTCTTTTCAGAATGAAATGAATGAAGTTATTTGGGTTTTTCTTTTATCTTTTTTTTCCACTTCCCCATATATTGAGTTTCATAACAAATCCCTATGAAAACATATTTTTTACACTTTACTGAATGTTTTCATTTCTTATCAAAGTCATGATATGTAACAAGCACAGGGATCTGTTTAGGAAAAATTGGGTTCTTTAAAGGACCTCTTACAAAATTTTTCATTTCAAAACAGGACCCTTTACAACATTTTTCATGTCAAAACTGGACCCTTCACAACATTTTTTATGTCAAAACTGGACCCTGCACAATTTTTTTCAAATCAAAGCAGGATCCTTCGCAAAACTTTTCACCTTAAAAAAAGGACCCTTCACAAAATTCTTTGTCATAAAAGTAGGCTTTTTACAAACTTTTTCACCTGAAAACTAAACTTTCGCTTTACAATTATGTTTATCTCTTTATTACTTAATACAAAACTAAGATTATTATCTATAAAAATTAATAAAATGCTTAAAGACATTGCAGGTAAGTGGTGGTTTGATTAATTAACGATTCAATTGTAAAATATTTTACCAGCAGATTATTTTCCGCCACTGAAGTATCTGTCACAGACACTTGGAGAATTTTCTGCAACTGTGGTGGCAGGCATAGCAGTTTAAAGTTTAGGCGTAATTCAATGAAGAGAAATTGTGATTTTTTTTTTTCTGTCGCCATTTGTCAAAGTTCCCGATATTTCTCAGCAACAGATTGGAAAAATTCAGCGTGTGCTTCTGCACTCTGTCAAAATTTGCTATACATTTCCGCGATCTTTTGATGAAATTCGCAATTTATTCCCTCGACTGTTTATCGAATTTTGTGTTTTATTTTTATAGTGATTGTTTTTATAAGATCATTTCATGAAATTCGCGTTTTTTTTTTTTTTTTTTTTTTTTTTTGCAACCATTAGCCAAACTTTGCTATGCGTTTCTGCGATCTTTTGATGAAATGTACAATATTTTTCTTCGTTTACTGAAATTCACGTTTTTTTCAGCAATCGTTTCACAAAATACACGATCTCCTTCCCCCCTCCCCAAAACCGTTTTACGAAATTTGCAGTTTTTTTTAAACGAGCAGTGATAAAATTTGTTTTTCTTTTCCGTGGCCATTTGTCGAAGTTTCCGATATTTCTCAGCGACATATTGGCAAAATTTGTAATCTGCACTCTTTAGACAAGCTTTGCTATGCTTTTCTGCGATCTTTTGATGAAATTTGCAATATTTTTCTTCGTTTACTGAAATTCACGCTTTTTTTTTTTCAGCGATCGTTTCACAAAACGCAAGATTCCCCCCCCCCCCCCCAAAAAAAAAAAAAAAAAAAATGTTTCATGAAATTGGCGGTTTTTTTTTTTTTACGATCAGTGACAAAATTTGTGTTTTTCTTTTCCGCGGCCATTCGCCGAATTTTGCGATGTTTCTCAGCGACAGATTGGCAAAATTCGTAGTGTGCACTCTTTAGACAAACTTTGCTATGTGTGTCTGCGATCTTTTGCTGAAATTTGCAATATTTTTCTTTGTTTACTGAAATTCACAGTTTTTTTTCAGCGATCGTTTCACAAAATGCACGATTCCCCTCCCCCCCCCCCCAAATCATTTCATGAAATGTGCATTTTTTTTTCAACAATCAGTGACAAAATATATGTTTTTCTTTTCCGCAGCCATTTTTCGAAGTTTACGATATTTCTCAGCGACAGATTGGCAAAATTGGCATATGCTTCTGCACTTTTTTGTCGAAATTTGCCATGCATTTCCGCGATCTTTTGATGAAATTTGCAAAATTTTTCTTCGATTGTTTACTGATATTCGCGGGGTTTTTTTTTCAGCAATCGTTTGACGAAATTCGTGATTTTTTTTTCAACAATCTCTGACAAAATTTGTGATTTTATTTTATTATTTTTTTTGGCGACTATTTGCCAAAGTTCCCGATATTTCTCAGCGACAGATTGGCAAAATTCAGTGTGCACCTCTGCACTCTTTTGTCAAAATTTGCTATACATTTCTGCGATCTTTTGATGAAATTTGCAATTTATTCCCTCGACTGTTTATCGAATTTTGTGTTTTATTTTTACAGTGATTGTTTTTACAAGATCGTTTCATGAAATTAGAGTTTTTCTTTTTCAACAATTAAAACAAAATTCGTGTTTTTTTTTTTTTTTTTTTTTTTTTTTTTTTTTTTTTTTTTTCAACCATTAGCCAAAGATTAGACAAACTTTGCTATGCGTTTCTGCTATCTTTTTATGAAATGTGCAATATTTTTCTTCGTTTACTGAAATTCACGTTTTTTTCAGCGATCGTTTCACAAAATGCACGATCTCCCCTCCCTCCCAAACGTTTCACGAAATTTGCAGTTTTTTTTTCATGATTTTTTTTAAACGATCAGTGACAATTTTTTTTTCTTTTCCGTGGCCATTTGTCGAAGTTTCCGATATATCTCAGCAACATATTGCCAAAATTTGTAATCTGCACTCTTTAGACAAACTTTGCTATGCTTTTCTGCGATCTTTTGATGAAATTTGCAATATTTTTCTTTGTTTACTGAAATTTGCGCTTTTTTTTCAGCTATCGTTCTATCGTTTCACAAAATGCACGACCCCCCCCCCCCCCCCCCAAATCGTTTCATGAAATTTGAGGGGTTTTTTTTTTAACGATCAGTTGCAAAATTTGTGTTTTTCTTTTCCGTGGCCATTTGTCGAAATTCCCGATATTTCTCAGCAACAGATTGGCAAAATTCGTAATGTGCACTCTTTAGACAAACTTTGCTATGCGTTTCTGTGATGTTTTGATGAAATTTGAAATAATCTTCTTTGTTTACTGAAATTCGCGTTTTTTTTCAGCAATCGTTTCACAAATTGCACGATTCTTCCCCCCCCCCCCCAAATCGTTTCATGAAATTTGCATTTTTTTTTTTTTTTCAACGATCAGTGACAAAATTTGTGTTTTGTCGAAGTTCCCGATATTTCTCAAAGACAGATTGGCAAAATTGGCATATGCTTCTGCACTTTTTTGACAAAATTTGCCATGCATTTCCACGATCTTTTGATGAAATTTGCAATATTTTTCTTCGATTGTTTACTGAAATTCGCGGGTTTTTTTTTCAGCAATCGTTTGACGAAATTCACGTTTTTTTTTTCAACGATCTATGATGAAATTTGTAATTTTTTTTTTTTTTTTGGCAACTATTTGCCAAAGTTCCCGATATTTCTCAGCGAAAGATTGGCAAAATTCAGTGTGCGCTTCTGCACTCTTTTGTCAAAATTTGCTATACATTTCCGCGATCTTTTGATGAAATTTGCAATTTATTCCCTCGACTGTTTATCGAATTTTGTGTTTTATTTTTATAGTGATTGTTTTTACAAGATCGTTTCACGAAATTAGTGTTTTTTTTTACTTTTTCAACAATCTGACAAAATTTGTGATTTTTTTTTTTTATGCACCCATTTGACGAAATTCCCAAAATTTCTCAGCGAGAGATTGGCAAATTCGGCATATGCATCTGTACTCTTTGCTCAAACTTTGCTGTGCATTTCCGCAATCTTTGGATGAAATTTGCAATATTTTCCTTCGATTGTTTACCGAAATTTGTTTTTTCTTTATAGTGATTGTTATTTTCAAGATTATTTGACGAAATTCGCATTTTTTTTTTAAACGATCTGTGACGAAGTTTGTGATGATTTTTTTCCCGCGACTATTTGTCGAAGTTCCCGATATTTCTCAGCGACGTAATGTGCACTCTTTAGACAAACTCTGCTATGCGTTTCTGCGATCTTTTGATAAAATTTGCAACATTTTTCTTTGTTTACTGAAATTTACGTTTTTTTTTTTTCAGCGATCGTTTCACAAAAGGCACGATCCCCCCCCCCCCCAAATCGTTTCACGAAATTTGCATTTTTTTTAGCGATTTTTTTTTTCAACGATCAGTAACAAAATTTGTTTTTCTTTTCCGCGTCCATTTTTTTTTCAACGATCTATGACGAAATTTGTGATTTTATTTATTTATTTATTTATTTACTTATTTTTTTTTTGCGCCCATTTGCCAAAGTTCCTGATATTTTTCAGCGACAATTTGGGATATGCTTCTGTTTTTTTTTTTTTTTTTTTTTTTTTTTTGACAAAATTTGCTATGCATTTCCGCGATCTTTTGCTGAAATTTGCGATATTTTTCTTCGATTGTTTACTGAAATTCAAGGGTTGTTTTCAGCGATCGTTTCATGAAATGCACAATTTTCCCCCAAGATTGACGAAATTTGCATTTTTTTTTCAATTATCTGTGATGAATTTGATTTTTTTTTTCTGCGACTATTTGTAGAAAGTTCCTGATATTCCTGAGTGACAGATTGGCAAATTCAACATGTGCTTCTGCGATCTTTTGATGAAATTTGCAATTTTTTTCTTCGATTGTTTCACAAAATTCATGATTATTTTTCCAAGATCGTTGAATGAAATTCGTTTTATGATTATTTCACATTTTTTTTCCACGATCTATGGCAAAATTTGTGATTTTTTTAAATTTGTGACAATTTATCGCATGTTATATGTTCACTGTTCATGGGTGTCTAAAAATGTAATCAACAATATTAATAGGAAGATAGATTATAAATAACAAACACTAAACATTTTTGCTTTATTGAATTATCCCTAAACTTTGCACTGCCCTTTCAATGTGAAAACATTCAATAAAGTATAACATATGTTTTCATTAGGATGAGAGAATATTAACAAAAGAATAAGAACTGAGTGAAAAATCCTTGAGTTCATTAAATACTTAATATGGTGTGCATTTTGTGATATATTATGAGTTTTATAAGAATCGCACGTGAATGGACTCTTATCGCTCAAGAACGGAAATTATTTAATAATTATTAGAAACACGTTCCATGCTTGGGCGACTATGCATATGTAAACTGCCATTAACACGAAGAACGAATACAATTTAAATTAACTTACGTGAATGATAACACTTTAAAATTTTAAAGGT
This sequence comes from Maratus speciosus, assembly GCA_963932465.1. Classification (NCBI taxonomy): domain Eukaryota; kingdom Metazoa; phylum Arthropoda; class Arachnida; order Araneae; family Salticidae; genus Maratus; species Maratus speciosus. The sequence goes on from OZ010799.1 coordinate 289,252,439, forward strand.
TAGAGAGTTGAATTTCGAGTTTGGAAGGCAGGTGACAATAATTGTCCTTTCAACTGTAGCGTTTTCTACGATGAGTATCCTTTATATGTTGTTTTCTGACAGAGGTCGTTTTAAAGCTTTTGGCCTGTACATTACTAAGCACTCACTCCTTTCATCTAATTTTTTTTATCAGTAGAGGGTGTTTTAAAATTTTAATTTGTTCATGACTATGGCATACAATTTTACAAAAATTTATGAATAAAATTTGCACAACATCTCAACAATTTGCAACTGCTTCTCCCCCATTTTCACACTGTGATTGGGTACGTGTTTCAGACAAAATCGAGTTACATATAAAATCATATAAATTAAAGGTTTCTTTATAAATATTATCACGGACCCGGGCAACGCGAGGCGGTTCAGCTAGTAAAATATAAATACTAAAAGCCAATTCTAATTTTTTCTGGTTATTTCACTAAACGGATCAGAAACAAACACTTCTTTCCATACCTCATTTAAAAAATATTAAATGTCATAGAATAAGTAACAAAATATCCAATATTAATCTCACTGGCTTAAAATCTTTTTTATTTAAGTCAAAAAAAAATTCTCACAATCTGATTTTGATTCTTGATATCAATGATTCTTACGGGGATTAACGAAACCTCTAATCATCAGGTAGTTTGTTCGTGATGAATAGGTTTTTATTAAAATAAATAAATTCCGCAAAATGTCTGATATAAGAGTAAAAGCGCAGAATCAATATGCTGTAAATAACATATGTACTTTAAAGAGAAAATTAATTTACTTATACAAGATTTCATGAATATTAACTATATGCGATGTTTTTATATATTTAATACGTATGGTAATAAAATGAAAACTAGTTGATAAAAAATTCTCATGATTTTGAAATGAATTTTATTATTATTATTATTATTATTTTATGAATATTAACTGTATGCGATGTTTTTATATATTCAACAGGCATTAATATTAAATAATTTAAAACTATTTGATAAAAAATTGTCATGATTTTGAATTAAACGCATTTTTAAAAATTTCGTTTATACAAAGACGGAAAATAGATAATTAGTTAATACGTCGTACGATACACTGAAATACAAATCAATTTTTTTTCAAATAAATCATTTCTATTGCTAATACATTTTTATTTAGATTAATAGACATGATGTACATTAATAGAACAAATGAAGTAAAAAATCTGAAATTTAACACATTACATTAAATGATTTTTAGGTACAATTTATGAATTGCTTTATATATGTGACAATGTATGTGTTCAGTATCAGTACTAGTTTATAAAATAAAATTCTGTGAAAATGTTTCAGTATATATTAACCATTTGTCTTAGTAATTAAGAATGAAACTTACAAAATTAGTATTCTTAGTTAATTATTAGTATTATTAGTATAATTAGTTACAATATTTTTATTTATGATTTGGACGTTTTCCTTGCCTCAGACCTTACGAATTTCACTACATAGCCCATTCTAAAGTAGTAGCGTATAAACACACAACGAGCTGAATCCTAATAATAAAAATCAAGAGTAATAAATAAACAATTCTTCCCGTTTTTTCAAGTAACATGCTATTTTTTTTTTTTTTTTAACTTGACAAAAAAATTCTTTTAACACATTTCACTAATAATTTTACAGAAAATTTGGCAAAATGTTGTATAAACAATATGACGCTATTGGAATATAAATATATTAAATATTTAATGAACTATGAGCAGTTTTATTAAATAATTTTTATTTACGCATGCGCGAAAGATAACAAAGACTTTTTTCATGATTTAACAGTCACAACTGTGGAGCAACTCATATAAAGATCTTGTTTTTTTTCAATTTAATTTTTATTGTTGCTTTAGTTCTTAGAAAACCACCAGAACAAGCCTTCTAAAGTAAAAAAGAATTATCAAAATTGAAGCATTTGTTCTAAACTATTATTTCACATTCATTAAATACTAAATGTCCATCCTTAGCTGAAAGTCAGTTACTAAAAAGTGGCAATTTTTTTTTTTTAAATATCATTCAGCTGCTTTTAGAGAACATTTAAAAACCACCTCACTCTATCGCCGATATCGTTTTGAATTTGCACGATATTCGACTAGCTTTTTTATATGAGTTGCTTCATACAGTTGATTATGAAATCTTGAAAAAAAAATGTTTTCGTTCGAGCATAAGTAGACAAAAAATATTTCATACAGCAGCTAATATTTCATCGAAAGTTTACAATATTTACATCCCAGTTGCACTATTTTGTTTTTAATATAGTTAGACAAATTTTATGAAACTGGAGTTACATTTGGTATAAAACACTGCATGATATAAGCAAAAACATTTAAAAAGTTTGTGAACGTTAAAACAAAATCGCTACTCAGTTATACGTCGATTTCGATAAACCCGGATAACCATATAGCGACGTAATGTTATTTCTAAGAGTTCCGCACTTAAAAAGTAATAACGGAACTATTTTAATGCCACTCCTGTGTCTGTCTGTCTGTCACAGCCACTATACTCGTAGACTATGGAACGTGAAAAGTTGAAATTGGGGGAAGTAATAAAGACAATTGGCCCACATATTTACAGATAATTAAATACTCATAAATATATTTTGGAAAAGTGTAGAGAGGTTAATTAAGTTAGCTGAAAAAAAAACATTCTTTGTTTTATCGTGTGGCATCGAGTGAAAGCTTCTGTAACGTTGAACTCATAAATATATATATTTTTTTTATTTTAGGTATAATATTTTCAGAGATATCGTCGAAAATGCAGTGCAAAAATATGGCTCCCTCACTCTATTTCCGAATGTTCTGATATTGAAATTATGAAAAAAATTAGTAGTAAACGTTAATTTAAACCTTGCAGGAAAACTATAGCGACTACTCTAGGTCTTCATAGCTTTTGAGAAAGTCGCTTTTTTCCGTTACAAACAAATTTCGATTTGCGGAATTTAGCAATGTTGTTGAGGAGCTGTGGAAAAAACGTATGGTAGCAGAAGTATAAAAGCATTGTGTATAATGATTTTCGAAAAAAATCGGCGGTAATTTTCCGAGATATTAACCCTAAAATACACGGACGGACGCTTTGAACATACATAATGATAGGGGCGGCGTACCCTACGTACCATCGACTTTTAAAGCCTAGATAATAACCTTCCATTCTATATTTGCCTAATGCGATGCCCAGCAGCAGTATAAAAGCAATAATCGTGAAATCGTTAAAAACAGACTAATTTAATTAGAATTAATCACATAAATATTATGGGATCCGCGAATAGTTTGTATTGAGTGGATCTCTCAATACACCTCCTGTGACTTTAAAAGTTAATTAAAAACCTATCTTGAAAAACGCGGCACAGATGAAGGCGGCGTTACATATTTTCAACCTCCTTTCGAACCGCGCTTAGCATAAAGCCAAATTTTTTTGAGCAAGGATTTTCTTTTATTTACACTGAAAAAAGAAAATATTTTTACTATGCTGAACTTAGTTTTATGAAATGACAAAGGAAGTTTAAATATGCAGTACTTTATTGTCAGTACCGAATTATGCTCATCATAAACGGATTGGGATAGGATTTAAAAAAAAAGTTATACAGAATAGCAATATTTGATGGGTTTTCTTTTACCTACACTGCAAAAAAGAAACATTTTTTCTACGCTGAACTTAGTTTTATGAAACAACAAATGAAATTTAAGTATGCATAACTTTTATTGTCAGTACCGAATTATGCTCATCATAAACGAATTGGGATTTGAAACGAAATGAATGAGAACGAATTGGGAAGATTGAAAAATGTGTTATACAGAATAGCAATATTTGATATTATTTAGACTTAATGTCTCTTTGAACTTTTATGGTATACCCATTCATACTTTTCTAGTATATAGAGCTCTATCCAACCCTACGTTGTATAGATTTTCACCAAGTCTTATTATTCTTTTCGCAAAGATTGTTTTGATAATACAGTTAATAATTCATATGTGTGTTTTGTATGGGACCCTCTAAGAGCGAGTAATACACGCACTTGACCGTTTATTATTCATAAAACTTAAAGGAAAAATGAGAAATATTTATCAGTGCCATGATGTCTAAAAAACTAGAATTGGATTTTTTTCAAATGATGCCCTTTAAGGAAAAGCACATTTTTTAAAACACATCGCTGAAAATAATTTTTTACACTCAGGACGGTGTCTTAGAAATGGCTTTAAAAATAAGCAAGGTCTATTTATTTACTTCGCACGGATACTTTTGGGGAGTTGCACTTATAGAACGAGTCTCCTAAATATTCTGTTGGGGTTCATTTCTTACAATTGTCAAACTTGTAAAATTAATTAATATTATATATGGCTATTTCCATGAGCACTTGTAGTGTAAGTCACAGGCTACGATTTGTGGCTACCAGTATTTTAGAACGGAAAATGTGACTTATTTTATATCTCACTAATTGAGTAAGGGCAAGCAAACTTTTCGAAAATAGCGGTAGCCATCAAGCATAGCAGCTATCAGCAATGCGAATTACACTACAAAGACTCGTGGAACTAGCCATATGTTTATAAATTATTGCATTCGTACATGCATAATATTGAATAAATTCGACTCAAAATCTAGTAAATTGCAGCATCAATGTAAGTAATGGACACCTGGGGACCGAGAAATATGTTTCTTTTCCAAAAGTGTTCAGTATTCACATGTAAAACATAAAACTAATTTATGTGTAGGAGATTGAAAAAAGGTCATCGCTAAATTGAAGTCTGCTACATAGCTAAATACTTAAGTATAATTTACGTGGATTTTGTAGTATTACTAGGTGCCCCCTGCCAGCCACGCTCGCCAACACCCCGTTCAGACACCGCAAAATCTAAAAACACGCTAATCTGATCGGTTTTTAAAATATTAGAGAAAATTAAATTATACTGTAAAAAGCTGTGCAGATCTCCCTGTAAACGAGTTTCATCCAGTTCCCTTTGATTGCAAAAATTTAAGGACGAATAAGTTGCTCTTAAAGCTGCTATCAGATTCACCAACTCTTCGAGCAACCAACTTTTCAGCCGATTTTCAGACCAAATTTTTCCTGTTCAAAGGGAGAAAAAGGTTACAATTGTCGTTGTTAAAGTTGGAGGAAAACCAGTACTAATAGTACCAGCCGTTAATATTTATCGCCTATTCGTATCAATCGCTTATCTCCGATTGGCTGAAATGTTGAAAGTTGGGGCTAGCAGAGACTTTTTATAACTGTGGATAAAAAGTTGGGGATATTGCTGTTTGCTATCACACGGGTTGTTGAGACAATATTTCGCGAAAAGTTGGAGAAAATCAAGAGTTGGCTCAAAAATTGCTCGAAAAGTTGGTGAATCTGATAGCAGCTTTAGACATCCAATGGTTGTTTTCGTGTTTGATTAAAGAGGATAAGTTAAACATTTGAAAAGAAGTTAAAATAAAATGAATTAAGTGAACAGAGTCTTTGTCTCCCGGTATTTTAAAACAATTTCTATAACAATAGCCTAAGTGATGTGACTATCATCAAAAGTTCTGGGTGGACCACTTCTCTTTTTATATTCCAGGTGCAATTTTGGTACTTTAATGTTAGCCAGGCACATGTGATAGGTAGTCGCGAAATATTATTATATCGCCATCAATTGGCACAGATATCATATATGGCTCCATATTGGCGCGATTTTTCTCCGATGCCAATTTCGAGGAAACATCAACAGCATAAACAACAACATCCAGCTCACAATATCAAGCAAAATAACGATACTTTGGCGCAAGTTAAGTACCCGTTGCGTATATAACATTGGCGTCAGAAAAAAATCGCACCAATATGGGGCCGTATATGACATCCGTGCAGAAAGTTTTCCATTTTGATTAAAAAATTAATTTTTTTTTCGAATAAAACTACATAAAAGTTGCCATGGTGGCAAAGAATTCGAAGTACTGTTACGCTAGCAGGGTATAAGTCTCGCTAAAAGTTTTTTTCAACTCGCCAGTTGGAGTTTTTTTTTTTTTTTTTTTTTTTTTTTTGTCATGGTTTGTTGCATTATTTAATATTTGGCCATATGTCATATACGCACCGGGTTTCGCGTATTTTTTTTACGAAAATTTAGCGAAAACCTCGTTTTCCAATACGAGTTACGTATGGGTTTCTGGTACTACTTAGTTATCCCGTCGACCAAAAATCTATCACGAAACTATAAGATTAAATGCCAGTAATGGTAGGTCATAAATTTTACATTCACTTGACTTTAAGAAAGTTACATGTGTTTACGACTTTAAGTGATTTTTATTTCAAATTTTATTTGTATATTTATTAATCTTATACTGTTTTATCTGTTCTTTCGTTATTTAAAATAAAAATTATGTCAATTTGTATAATTTTTCGATTTATATAATTTCGCGAAATTAGTTGACGGAATAACTAAGTAGTACCGTATTTTTTAATTATTTTCTAATATTTTTAAAAGAGAATAACAAAAAAATAATAATAATTATTATAGAACAAAACAATCTATATAATTTAAGAAAAAAAAATAAAAGTAAATAAACATTTATTATTAAATAAACAATAGCCGGGTTATCATGTCAATCAAAATAATGCCATTTTGGCGCAAATTAGGTACTTAGGTGCGTATATGACATCTGTGCCTAATATTTTTCTTTTCGTTTTGTTAAAAAAAAAAAAAAAAAAAAAAAAATGAAAGCCACCAATTTTAAACGCTTCTATTTTAAATGAAAGTTTTGTATTTTAAATAAAATGGATGAAATGATTATATTTAAAAGGATATTAATGAAATACAGAAAAATACGACGGGAAAAATGTTTGGTGATTTATCTCCTGCGTCCCGCTAACATAAAGATACCGAGTAATTGATTTCTCTAACAGAATCTTTCGATCTGGCTAAAGATTGTTCAAGTAAACTGAATTATGAACAAAAATAACGTGATACATTTCTTAGTATACATTAAGGGAGGCTAACCTTGTCGCCAAATTAGTTTAAAATAATAAACTTTTCAAAAGTATGAAACAAATACTTTTTTTGATTAAAATTTAAGTTGCCATCATTAGAGAAAAATATTTAAAATTAGAAAAACAATTAACCCTCTCACTGACAAGCCCATTTTAATACGTTCGCTAAGCTTCAGGGTTCACTGCAATACCAGCAATATTTAAAGTAATATAATTCTATTGATTTAATGTATTTTTAATACACTGAACAATGGTTATTACCTACAAGGATTGCATTCATATCCGTTATTAAGTTTTTTTTATAAAATGTTGAAAGAATAATCTGTTTTTAACATTTAAAATAAAATGAAGAGAAAACAACATTACAATTTTGCCTTCTTCCAAGGCTGTGAGAGGGTTAATGTTTCGAAAACTAAGTCGAATTTAAAAATTGTAATACCAGTTTTGAAATCGGCGGAACACTGCGGATTTTTGGAGTTAATTTCATCGCGAAATATTTCATATTTTAAAAGAAATTGCCCTGAAACATAATCAATGGTTTAATCAGTCATTTCATAAATTCGTTTCATTTCAGTCGTTTCATAATATCCGTTTCACAAATTCGTTTCATTAGGATTTTATAGATATAGGGTAGATTTTTGAAAGAGTTCTATTATATAATGAACTTGGAAAGGTTGATTGTATGAGTTATTTTGCCCACAATACTGGCTCGATATTAAATTCGTTGTCTAATAAAAGACCAATATGCTGAAAAACTTACAATGAAATCCAATATTAATGAAATATTTTGTATATATTGGAAATAGTGTGAACGAAATGTATAACTAATTATTGCCAACAATGCCAAAATTCAATCCTCTATTATCAATATTGAAATATATATAAAAAATACATACTCAATATTGTCGAATGCATAACGAAAATTACCAAGGTTTAACCAATTTAAACAAAATTGGAGCAACATTAATTTTTACTAGCGGTATCATATTATAGAGGTATTGTGGTATTTAAAATATAAGATAATTTCATGCTTAGAATTAAACTTATTCCAACTTTATAAAATATATTCCCCTATTACTGTATTCCAAACTTCTGCAACACATATTGCATTACTGAACCAATCAATACATCATTCGGTGAATTTAGTTGGTGTAGTAAAAAAACAGAGTAACAGACCATTGATACGCAAGCGATGTACAGAAATTCATTTTTAGTACCCCGTTTTCTGAAAAAGTAATATTACGCTATGAATTCTGTGATTAAATAAGAAAAAAAAATTCTCTTTAAAATTAGCTCTAAAAATTATTACCGTACATTGCATCTAAGTAAAGAGACACTTTTCTATAATGGCTGTAGTGTTTGGCTAGTTAAAACGTTTTTCCTGGATATAGTCGATTTATAAAACGAAACGTTTCCTAATCCGTCTTTTTAATGAAAATCTTTTAAAAATTAAAATTCCCCTATTACAAATGTATGTAATGGAAAGTTTCTTTCCATTTTAAAAGTATATCTGTTCCTTCTTTTCTTTTATGCTTAATAACTAACATTCACTTTAATGTTCCCTAGTTCTCTCCAGCCGGTAATAAAGTAAACCAGAAACAAATATATTTTCTCATCCTAAAATCATTCAATGTGCCGGCATACTTTCTTTTCCGTTAACGAAAAATAAAAAATAAATTTTTGTACCTTATTGCAGCAGTTATTCAAACGCTTATTTAATGCTTAGATTTATATTTATTTTGGTTTCAATGATCTACACTATTTGTATTAAATTCGACATCAGGTATTAGTTAATGTCTGTGTTGCTGCTTCTAAATGTAAATTTCCCATTACCCAGGTTTGGTATTCGTGTAAGTACGTTAAAATTTTGATACACAAATTAACGGTCGCTTGGCTAGACTGTAATGCAAAATTCCCATTAGGGATATAATTTTCAAGAATATCCAGGGTACAAAGATAAATATTATTTATTCAATATAAATTATTTATTCAAATTATTATTATATTGAATATTTCAAATTTATTATTATTTATTCAAAGATAAATATTATTCATTCAAAGAGGGGTAGTGGTAGGGGGGTGCATATTTCAAACTTTTTCCGAATCCCTCATGTGATATTTCATCGGAAGAAAACTTTGACCTTTCTTTCATCATGTGAAACTTCCTCCCCTTTCCCTCAATTTGGCTTCCGGGAAAACTTCTCTAACTTTTTTGATATTTCCTAGAATAAATATATTTTTAGATCTTTTTTTTTTTTTATGGAGGCCTCAGATAAATATTGTTTATCTATACTAATAAAAGAAAGTTTTGCTTTGTCTGAGTTTCCGCCATGACTAGCAAAATCTACGGCTAGTACCAGGCTGAAAATATTTGTGAGGTTAGTCCAAGGCCTCTCTTGATTCACCTGAGACTTGGGGTATGCCGGTCTTAAACTTAAAAATATAAACTCAATACAGATTGGAGCGTGCGTACCACGCGCGGTGTACGCTGCCGATGGTAATGACGTAACCAACTCTTATTTGCTTTGGATAAATTTTCATTTGAAATTAAAAATTATACAGAAACGGGGGCGAACACTACTGAAAGTGTGAAACCCTTTACTATATAATCTTTTACAAAGTTTTTCAGATAGATATATGATGTGATTAAAATACACATCATCAAAAACACGAAACAGAACTATTTGAATTAAAAGAAAAAAAAAACAACTTTAACCACCAAGAAATAAAGTTTATAACCGGACACATTTTATGACCGACACTCAAGATTTTTTACAACTAAGCAGAACTCTCACGAATAAATCTTTCGAATGCACACTTCAATAACAACATTCAGACATTCGAATTTATGATGCTATAAGGATAAAAGATGCTTTCCCCCAGGACACATGGCTGGATGATAATGAGGTCGAGGCAGAAATGGAGGCAGGGGGCCAATAGTACAACTCACAGATAGTTGATAGCACATAATTTTCCAAAGGGCCAATAAAACTACAAGAGCGGCAGAAAAGGAAAAGAATAGGTTACACGCTATTGGATACTAAGGAGGTCAGAAAGTAAATGGACTGAATAAATTACAAAAATTAAAAATGTAAATATCTATACAACGAGATCAAGAAGTGCTGTCAGTCCGAGAGATGTTTTCTAAGAGTGTCTAGTAAGAAAAAGGGCCCTGCCAGTTTCCGGCCAATTTGTTTTACTTAGTTATATGTGGAAGGACACCCTAATAGGGGTCTGTTCCCAAAGACTCTGAACATGTGGGTATATACCAAATGGATTTAACCACATTTACCTCTAGTATTTCTGCAAAACGATGATCATTAATGTAAAAGGTATTTTTCATCATTTCCCTTTCTGCCTGCTAAATTAAGGAGCTATAAAATTTTAGTAAAATCATGCCCTTGTCTACCCGTGTCAATAAATTAATTATGTAATTTAGAATCAAGTAGCAATCATTAGTCTAAATATTGCAATTACTATGTAATCTAATTTGTAAGTTTCTAATGAACGTTGTCCAAAATATTACTATGTGTATTTGTATTGGCTATTTGTGTTTTCTTTATGTAAATACATTTTATGTTTTAGTGTAAGAGGGAGTAAGTATCAAATTAATGGATTCATGTATCTGCTTAATTTTAATACTAGTAAATAAGAGCATCATAGTTAGTGACTTCAAAAGGAACTTGGTTTTTCAAAATTACACAGCGCAAAATAATTAAAATTTTGTATTAAAGAAAAATATTGATTAGAAAATTTAAGAGGGTAAAAGAAATTTTATATTAATAAAAGATTAATTTAGATATATCTTTTCATGAGGGATAGTTTATCTCAGTGTACCAGGTTCCCAGAAGCAAAAAGCGATCACTAATATTATAACAATTTTATATAGCTAACTGAAAGATGATGCACAAAAGGGTATTGGTGAGATGTTAGACAAAGGGAATAATGAGAGCTAGTCACATATTTAAGAAATTTATTTTGAAGTGCAAATTTCTCCTCATCAATATATAAGAACATTCAGCATAAATCTAAGGTTAATATCACGGCGCCGGGCAATGCCGGGCGGGTTAGCTAGTTATTACGGAGACTTTTAACGTAGACTTTTACGTGGACTTTTAACGTAGAATGTATATGGATATATACTTTTTGTTTTAAATTTTTCATAAAGTGCAAACTGATAGGACATATTTGTAAAAAGGCAAAGAAGTTGATCAGTATGACGACGGCTCTCATATTCAAGAGAATTTTGATTGTTTTAAGTTTAACCCGTAAACAAACTTAGTAATATTATAATTGATTTACAACAATGTAATGATATTGTTTATTGCATTCACATATGCTATTCAATAATGTCCTAACTTTTGTAGAAAGATTTTCTTATTGAAAACTTTTAAAGTATATATGTATGTTACATAAGTCAGTTTTACTAGGGCAGTGTACGAACAACTTTATTCCTCTTTAACTTGCTATTTATTTTTATTTTATTTTATTTATTTTTTTTATATATACAATTTAACAAAACATTTGACATAATTAGCATTATTTTGTATTTGAGATTTAAGAAGTGTTTAGAAAACTGAATTAATGAACAAAGCTGAACTCGTGATTCACATCATAACTTTATTTCTTTGTTGTATATAATTGAAACAAGTACTTTTAAAATTACTGCACTTAAATGAATACTCAGCACGCATCTGCTTTCAGAAGCGCTTTATTTAAAAGCTTAAATTACTGATTATTATTTTTTTTATTTAGAGTTACATTTCATAGAAATATTTCTTCGCACTAGTACAGGGTCATCGAAAAATAATACCTAGATTTTGAAAAACCATAACATTGAAACCTTTCATGTTAAATGAATAATTCAATCACTATACGATAACTGGTGAACTCAAGTTTGGTTTTAGTTCACCAGAATTCGTTTGAGTGTCTGTGTTATGCACGGATTAGTTGCACAGTTTTCAAGGTCATCCTACGCGCCAGACTGAAGCTGCTCATTACGATGTTGACCGTGCAACAAAAAGCACATTGCGTGATTTGGTATGCGGGTTATTTCATGACAAAGTTATTATACAATCCTTTTTCGAAGAAAAAAACATGAACTGAGCAGTTTCAGTCTGGCGCGTCGGCTGACCTTGACGACTGCGCAACTAATCCCCGCATAAGATAGACACGCAAACGAATTCTGGTGAACTAAAACCAAACTTGCGTTCACCAGTTATCGTGTAGTGAAAGAATTGCTCATTTCATATAAAAGGTTTCGATTTTATGATTTTTTTAAATCTAGGCATTATTTTTCGATGAACCTGTATTATTTTACTACAAATTTATTTGAAAATTAATAATATATAGTTGTTTGAACCAAAAACATTGAAACAGCCTAAATGATTATTGTGTCTTTTATACTTCGGATCTACATTAAAGGATTGTAAATAGTATACTTTTGTGATTGTTATGCATATTTTAGAATTAAAATATTATTGAAAATTTAAAGCTTTAAAATTTTCACTTATGTTTAAATTAGTTTGAAGCATCATTGCTTTATTAACATTGTAAGTTATTCTCCTATAATAATACAGGGTGTCCATAATTAAGGGGTTCCGGGGCACAAAAAGCGCAAAATCTTCTAAAAAATCTTTATTGTGTTAAAACTTTTTCTGTGTTTTTCTGCTTTAAATGACGTTTCTATCTTAAGCCGTAACTGGAGAAGGTCAAGGAGACTCCTCGCTGTTCATTGGCTCTGATTATCACGTGGTTTTTGTCCTTGAACGCAATCATCTCCTCAGTACCTTCAAATAGATATTTTATCAGTATGTTGGCAGAAGTCGAAGTTTGAACACGCGCCTATATCCGAGTTATTCTTTTTCAAAGTTTTCGTTGCTATTTATGGAATCAGATTGACTCCACGTCTCTGAAACTGTGACTGAAAAAATATATAACGCACCAGTTAATTTCTACGTATTTAGCATTGCAATCCGCTTCCTTTGTCTAGAAAAATGTATTGTTGTTTAAAAAGAAATAGATAATACCCAACCAGGACCTTCCAGAAAAAAAATTCGACCATGTGATCCAGATTTTGAAAAAAACTATAATGCAATGGTTTGAAGAATACGAAATGTCGGAAGATGACTCTCATATTAGCAATGCAGAAATGATTATAAGTGATCATGAAGAAGAAAGCGAACCAGAAATTGAAGAAAATTCGGGCGTAAATTCAGAAGAGGAAGACGACATAGTTGACACGGAAAATTATTTCTATGGGAAAGGGAAAAATAGATTCAAGTGGTCCAAGAAGCCGTTAGTGAGTTCGCATTCCCGGACGCCTCAGCACAATATTGTTTTGAAGTTGCCTGGAATTCGTCCTAATTTTCAAAGGATATCGTTGACTGAAAATGAAGCCTCGACCTACATTTTCTCGACCGACATGTTGCTTATAATTGTGAAATATACAAATCTTAAACTTGCTGCAATTAGGCAAAACTATAAATATCATGAGAAGTCAGATTTGAGTGATTTGATATAGTGGAATTACGCAGCTTTATAGGTCTACTGTTTTACACAGCTGCTTTTAAATCAAATCATGAGGATCTCAGTTCACTGTTTGCAACAGATCGCACGGGTCGAGATATTTTCCGGTGCATCATGAACGTGAATCACTTTGCAGTTCTACTCCAATGCTTGAGGTTTGATGACAAAAATACGACAGAAAAACGATTAAGGGAAAATCCAGTGGCATTAATATCAAAGACTTTCGAAAATTTAAAAACAAACTCTCAGTCAGCTTACAGTATTGGCACTTTAGCATGTATCAATCAGATGCTTGTTAGTTTTAGAGGAAGGAGTAAATTCAAGATGTACATGTCTAATAAGCCGTGTAAATATGGGCTGAGAATAATGGCTTTAACTGATGCCAGAAACAATTACTTCTTCAATTATATATATTCTGGTAAAAATTCTGATTGTATGACACTTTCAGAAGAAAATAAAATGTTGGAAAAACCAACGCAGGCAGTTGTGCGCTTGTCTGCTTGTATTCCAGGCACAAACAGGAATATAGCAGCAGACAATTGGTTTTCATCAGTTGAGATTGTAAAAGTTTTGAAGGGAAAAAATTAACCTATGTTGGAACATTAAATAAAAACAAACCAGAAATACTTAAAGAATTCCTTCCAAACAGAATCAGAATAGTCGGAAGTTCAATTTATGGCTTTTCGAAGATTTAACCTTGGTATCACATGTTCCTAAAAAGGCAAAGCTGTATTGCTAGTGTCGTCTATGCACTCATCAAAATCCCAAGATACAGGCATCAATAAGCCAGAAATTATCGCATTTTATAATAATACCAAATCTGGTGTTGATGCCTTAGATGAAAAATGAGTCATATATTGTACTGGTCGGAGAACCAGAAGGTGGCCAATGGCTATATTTTTTCGACTTATGGATATAAGTGCAGTTAACGCATTTGTTATTTACCAGGCCACACGAGACTATTGAAAAGAATGAAGGCTAGATTTTATAAAGAACCTCGCAAAGCAGCTCGCCAGTGAAGAGTTAGAAAGGAGGTTAACAAATACCCGTCTTTGACAGGAAGTGAGATTTTCAATTGCGAATATACTTGGTAAAGAAGAGGAAAAGTAGAAGCAGATAGTAGTGGAAAATTACCTACTAGAAAATATTGTACCATTTGTCCATAAAAGTTGAAAAGGAAAACATCTACTCTATGACATTCTTGTAAACACCCAGTATGTCGACAATGTTCCATGGCCGTATGCCCCAGCTGCATTTGAATGATGTAAAAAGCAAGAAGAATAAAGAAATATTCTTAAGGTAATATTTTAAAATGTTGTATTCTTCATTTTGGTTCCTTTAATCCTAACAGTTATTAACATTAATGTCATCCCATGATATCTAAGCGAAGTAAGTACTCATTAAAAGTTTGTTTAGGTTTTTCTTATAGTATCTTTCCAACAATTAATATTATAACATTTAACAGCTTTAATATATACATATTTTTTAATATATTGGTAATTACATGATTTCTAGACTATATTGCGTTTCCAAAGTAAATTCCAATGCTGTTTACAAAAGACAAAAAAGAAAAATAACATTGGAGTCATTTTGACTCTATGTCTCTGATCACGTAAGGAAATTCATGTCTCCAGTTACGGGTTAATTAGAATAGAAAATATTAAATTTTCCTTTTTAGTTTGTTTTCAATATCTAGCTTTCAAGCAACGGTTGTCATGAAAACGATTTCTTGTGAAAATGCGTTTTTCTTCATGATGGCTTTTTTCACCATTTCTCATATTTAAATCGTTATAGGTCAAGAACCGTTAAAGATAAACGGTTCAAACATGGAAAATGTCTTTTTTCAATTGTTTTTCTTCAATTTTGATTCAGCAAATTAGAATAATATTTATTTTTGAAAATATATATATTTTTTTAGTTACACCTTTTTTTTTTTACTTTAAATATTTTTAATTTTTTTAATTAATATTTTTTTAAATGCTGTATCTAATTTAAAACTTATATATTTTTGTTTATTTAAATGAAAAAAATAAATTCTACAAATATTATTTCGAGTTATAACGATTTTAAATTACCCCACTTTTTTGAAGAATTTTAAATTTATTATTTTTTAAATATATGAAAAGTTTTATCATGTGATTTTGCTTACAAATAACATGGTTAACCATCGCAAAAAAATTCAAAATTTTAACTCAATAAATAAAAAGTCCTTCCGGCCAGTGCCGGGAGGAAGAGGTAGCTTTCATAATCCTTATTTAAAAAAAGCCAAATTATATCATTTAAACACACGAAGCTCAATTTAGTGGAAACCGAATATAGGAGATTCAATACAAATTTTTATCAATATAATGAATGAGAATTTCGCGAAATTAGTCAGCTTTATCCAAGCTGCTTTTCTTTGAAGTAACATATATTTGGCTGCCAAATTCGGCAATTTCTTAAAGTGCCTGTCATTTCAAGACAACATGGTGGATGAGGCTAAGCAGTGAACTCGGTCGAGACCTTAGTAATTGCTGTGCACATGCTCACTCACATCGGAATCTGTTAATATATAGGAGTGCTGTCGCATGCAAAAAATCAGATTTTTCAAAATGTCACCCACAATAGAAATTGAAACTGCTATATCTGAGCCATTTTTTAAGGTAAAGACAAACAAAAAATGCTCCTGAATCCTTATATCAAGGTCAAATACTTAAGAAAGAAACCTTTTTCAATTTCTAATTTTTTTGCACCTCACTTTAAATATATATATATTTTTTTTAATTTAATGGTCGCCATTTTGAAACAAGATGGCTGATGAATCTGGCCAGCGAACTTGGTCGAGGTGTTGATGTATACTATCCACATGCCTTCTTACATCGAAATAGGCGAATACGTGTGTTATCGCGTGACAAATACAAGATCGTTTCAAAATGTTAGCCATACTAGAAATTCAAAGTGCTATAAATCAACCATTTTTTAAGATATAAACAAAAGAACAAATTTTCAGAAACAAAAACTGCTCCGGAATCTTTGTATCAAGGTCAAACACATAAAAAAATCTTTTTCATTTTCCAATTGTTTAATACCTCATTTTGAATTTTAAATTTAATTTTTTTTTAATGGCAACCCTTTTGAAACAAGATGGCGAATGAAGCTGGCCAACGAACTCGGTCGAGACATTGGTATGTACTATGTACAGACCAAGTTACATCCAAATAGGTTCATAATTACGCCTGTTGTCGCGTGACAAATATCAGGTCGTTTTAAAATGTCAGACACAAGAGAAATTCAAAATGCTATTACTCAGCCATTTTTTTTTAGATATAGACGAAAGAAAAACTGTTCCGGAATCTTTGTATTAAGGTCAAACACATACAAAAAAAATCTTTTTCACTTTCCAATTTTTTTGGTATCTCATTTAAATTTTTTTATTTTTTAATATATTTATGGCCGCCATTTTGAAACAAGATGGCGGATGAAGCCGGCTGACGAACTCGGTCGAGATATTTGTAAGTACTATGTACACACCAAGGTACATCCAAGTCGGTTCATAAATACGCCTGTTATTACGTGAGAAAAATCAGGACGTTTCAAAATGTCAGCCACGCTAGAAATTCAAAATGCTATAACTCAGCCATTTCTTAAGATATAGACGAAACAAAAACTGCTCCCGAATCTTTTTATCAAGGTCAAACCCATAAGAAGAAAATATTTTTTCAATTTTTAATTTTTTGGTACCACATTTCAAATTTAAATTTTTCTTAAAAATTTAAATGGCCACCATTTTTAAACAAGATGGCGGATGAAGCTGACCAACGAACCCGGTCGAGACATTGGTATGTACTATGTACACACTGAATTACATCCAAATCGGTTCATAAATACGCCTTTTATCGCGTGACAAAATTCAGGACGTTTCAAAATGTCAGCCACGCTAGAAATTCAAAATGCTATAACTCAGCCATTTTTTAAGATATAGACGAAACAAAAACTGCTCCGAAATCTTTGTATAAAGGTCAAATACATAAGAAAAAAATATTTTTCCATTTTCAATTTTTTGGTACCACATTTCATTTTTTAAATTTTTAAAAAAATTTTAAATGGCCGCCATTTTGAAACAAAATGGCGGATGAAGCTGGCCAACGAACTCGGTCGAGAGATTGGTATATACTATGTACACACTGAATTACATCCAAATCGGTTCATAAATACGCCTTTTATCGCGTGACAAAATTCAGGACGTTTCAAAATGTCAGCCATGCTAGAAATTCAAAATGCTATAACTCAGCCATTTTTTAAGATATAGACGAAACAAAAACTGCTCCGGAATCTTTGTATAAAGGTCAAATACATAAGAAAAAAATATTTTTCCATTTTTAATTTTTTGGTACCACATTTCAAGTTTTAAAATTTTTTAAAAATTTTAAATGGCCGCCATTTTGAAACAAAATGGCGGATGAAGCTGGCCAACGAACTCGGTCGAGACATTGGTATGTACTATGTACACACCAAATTTCATCGAAATCGGTTCATAATTACGGGAGTTACAGTGTGACATAGGTCAGATATATATATATATATCAATTTTGAACGGAGGGTGGTTTCGGGGTCTGGGGGTCATGATCGATGAAAATATACCAAAATTTTTTGAAATCGCTTTCCTCCGAACGGCTGCAATAGGTAGCTTTTTTGTAAAGAAAGCTACCTAAAATTATTTTTAATTGTGTACTGGACCACCTTAAAATGTGTAGTTGTCTGCAGACGAAACTAATGGCCAGAAAGTTATGAAATTTTGTGAAAGACATAATGAAGGAATGGGAATTTGTTTAAGAAAAAAAAAAAAATCAAAACTTCACCACCAGAGGACGTTTTTAATGAATTACACATTTATCATATATTTACGATAGTTTACATATTTCATTGCATCAAAACATGTCCCACATGACAGCGATCATTTTCAGCTACCATCTGGAATCGTAAGATAGCATATTGTACAATTTATCGCAGTGTGTTCTGGGAAATGCAAAGAACATGTCGTGAAAAGATGTCTTTAAGATGAGATAAAGTTCTTGATGTTATTATGACTTACCAAATGTTTCAAATGTCCTCAAAGCCAAAATTCACATGGATTGATGCCTGGAAATCTGGGAAGCCATAGATTCCGAAAGTGGCGGCTGATGATACGTTCTTTGGTGAAGTGATTATTAAGGAGGTCCTTAAGGGGACAAGGGACCTTTAAAGCCTTAAAAATCAATTTTTTTATATTTTGTAAATTTCATTTTAAATAATATTCGAGGGTACATTATATGCATTATGGTAAGCATTTATCACAAAAAAAAAATGAAAAAAAAATATTTTTGAGAAAAAAGTCGAATTTTACGCGTCATCTGAGAAATCTTCGAAATGCGGCTTGCGCGTTCCATATCAATGAAAATCCCCAATACTTTTTATAAATATTTGCTTTATATATATAAATAAAACTGTGCATCGAATTTTATATATTTGTATATATAAAAAAAAAAAAAATTCAAAACTTTTTGAAATTTTTTTGAAAAAATTTCAAAATTTTTCAATTTTTTTTTTAAATTTTTATATTCAAATATTATAAAATTCGATGCACAGTTTTATTTATATATATAAAGCAAATATTTATAAAAAATATTGGGGATTTTCATTGATTTGGAACGCGCAAGCCGCATTTCGAAGATTTCTAAGACGACGCGTAAAATTCCATTTTTTTCTCAAAAATAATTTATTTTTTATTTTTTTGTGATAAATAGATGCCATAATGCATATAATGAACCCTTGTGTAATATTTAAAGTGAAATTTACAAAAAAAAAATTAAATAAATAAATTTTAAAATTTAAATTTTAAAATCTTTTTAAAAATTTCGAAAAAATTTGAATTTTTTTTAAACCTTTATATTTAAATATATAAAATTCGATGCACAGTTTTATTTATATATATAAATTAAACTTTTATAAAAAATATTGGGGATTTTTATTGATATGGAACGCGAAGGGGGCATTTCGAAGATTTCTAAGATAACGCGTAAAATTCCATTTTTTTCTCAAACAATTTTTTTTTTCATTTTTTTGTGATAAATGCTTACCATAATGCATATAATGTACCCTTGAATAATATTTAAAGCAAAATTTACAAAAAAATAAAAAAATTGATTTTTAAGGTTTTAAAGGTCCCTTGTCCCCTTAAGGCTCCTGTCCCTGCCTGCGAAGACACTCAGGAGCTAATGCTATCCTATGGGGTGGGATTTTTCTAATATCTCGTTTGCATTTCGACATTTTTAAATATATTTTTTTTTTCATTGGATAGCCGATATCCGTCTCTGCATCGCACCTTTTTTACTTTTTCAATTTTGGTCACGGATATTTTTTAGAATGCCACTTCCATTTTCAGAACCGGTTTTGAACGTGAAAGTAACTTCATAAAAAATATATGCGGCCAAAATCGAAAAATTAAAAAAGGTGTGATGTAGAGACTGATCTCGGCTATCCAATTCAAAAGATAATATTTAAAAATGTCGAAATGCAAACGAGATATTAGGAAAATCCCTCCCCATAGGATTAGCATTAGCTCGTGAGTGTCTTCGCCGGCAGGGGCAGGAGGCTTAACACAGTGGCTAGTGTGTGGAGTAGCTCCATTCTGTATAAAAATTGTACGTGAAAGGCAAAGACGTGCTTGCATATCCGGACAAAATTTTATTTTCTAACAAGGATGCATATCGCTGCTCGATGATCGAGCATTTTATTTTATCTGAGAAAAATAACTTTTAAAACTAGCTGTAAACTAAATTAACTGTAAAACTTTAAAAAATTACTGGTGTTCGAATTGAATGGACCGAACAAACTCTGAAAAAAATCCACATACGAAACCCGACATTTTTTGTCAGAGTTTAGGCCTAGTATTAAGTGGGCAGTAGCTATACGTGTAATTCATTAAAAAACGCCCTCTTCTGGCGCAATTTTGAACTTTTTTTTCGCTTAAACAAATTCACATTACTTTATTATGTGCTTCACAAAATTCCATAACATTGTAAACAATAGTTCTGTCTGTAAATAGCTTTAAAGTGGAGCCATACTTCCTTTTTTATCATAAAAGAATCAGTTTTTCATAAATTTTATTTTATATTTCAATCAAGTGTGGCACTGTTTCCTTTTCAAAGCTTAAAATAAAACATGACTTTCAGTTTTACAATTGAGAAAAAATATTTTAGTTTTTAACCCTTTAAGCGCTGACCCGCACAATTGTGTGGGTGATACTAAAGTAAAAGTGATTGACTATTTCCTGTTTTTGTGAGATTTACAACCAAATCTGAGCATTTTTATGAGTTAATTGGTGTCAGATGTTTTAAGAAGGCCCAACTAAGGGGAACCAACTACAATACGAGGTTAGATTTTTTGCTTTTAAAAAGACTATATCATCTGACATCAATAGACAAAAAGTACAGTCATACCCCGATTTAGTGCCATCTCGAAATAGCGCCAATTCTGTTTAACCGCCAATTGTGTCTATGAATAAATCTGCCAAATAGGAATTTCAATGTAATGCATCCGTTAAAGCGCCAACTGGATATACCGCCAATATATATATATATATATATATATATATCCTGAAATTACTGTATCTTCTTTGCACATCTTTCTCTTTAAAAATTTTTGTTAGAATTTCAAAGGGCACCTTCTTTTCCTGCGTCTAGATGTTTTCAAGCTCAATTCAAACTTTATTAAATAGCAAAGAAATCGTATTGCTCTCAACACCTGCCACCCATTTTGCCTGTCATTGGGAGATGGGAGGAGAAAAATACCGCGCTCTGAGCTGCTGAACAAGTGAAAGTTCTGAATCCAACTGGCGAGTCACGTGACCCAGTGCGCTTATGGAGCTAGAGAAAACAAAGCGTGGCATGCCATTGGCCGAAGGGTCTTTCCAATCTCAGGTGAGATCCATGCAAAAAACAACTACTCCGTCCAGTGTTCGGAAGTCCTAACAAAAGGAATAGATTAAAGACAGCCTGCGGTTTATGTCTATTTTGAGAAAAATGGCGTGCAATGCAAAATCTCTTAGATCAGTGTCAACCACGTGACCACATGCCGCCAATTTCCCCCTAACCAATCAAAATGAACTGTCTTTTAGCGATCAACCAATGAAAGTGTAGGAACCCGGAAAAATTGGTGGGCAAACAAAAAACATTACCGTCGTTGTCAATGTGGTTGCTAGGGTGTGACGTCAGTTGAAACTGATGTATTCGAAGTTTCGGTCGGACGTTGATTGCAACGTCGAAGAATTCACCAGCTAAATCTATAAAATATTCTGTCACTTTATTGTAACTCATTATGGCGAAAACAGCTGTTTTATCAATTTCGGAAAAGCGGGAAATTTGTGCATATAAAAAAAGAAATGTGAATGCATCGCAGCAACACGTTTAATAATTTTTCTACTCTCTAGAAAAAATCTGTTAGCAGGCACTGCATCGGAAACATTTTCATGAATACAGAAAAATGCATTAGCACCTATGATCTGCAGTCAAATGTAAAAAGACTGAAAACAGCCAAACATGAAGCCTTAGAGGATGCCCTTTGAACATGGATGAAACAAATAAGTGCTAAAATTGCTACCATAAACGGAAACATCGTCAGAGAGCATGTAAAAGTCCTTAGCCAGCAAATGAATATCAAAGATTTCGAATACAGTAGTGGCTGGTTTGAACAGATTTAAAAAGCGACGGAAATTCTCTCACTACATACGAGGTGCTAAGACTGCATGTATTGATGAAGATATTGTGTTAAATGATCGTAAAAACTGAGTGCGCTGATTTGACAGTATAAACCAGAGGATGTTTACAATATGGATGAAAGTGGCCTATTTACCGATTGCAGCCAGATAAAATAATTTCGAGTAGGCCTTCTAAAAATGCAAAAAAAAAAAAAAAAAAAATCGTTTGTTTCTTGTTTTCAGTACGAATAGTGATGCATCTGATAAAAGAACTATGACAGTGATTGGAAAATCAACTAAGCCAAGATGTTTTATTTTTTTTTAATTCTGCTCTTTATGTAGATTATGAGAATAACAAGAAAGCTTGGATGACTGCAGCATTTTTTTAAAAATGGTTAATGAATTTCAACTTACAAATGAAAAGGAGCAAAAGCCATGTTTTAATGATTTTGGATAATGCTACTTGTCACATAACATAAGCACATCCAATGAGCAATATCTGGATTGAATTTTTATCTCCTGACTATACTGGATTTTTACAACCTTTGGATGCGCATATAATGAACTCATTCAAAGCTCATTATCGAAAGTATCACGTCCACCATATCATTGAAAAAATCAGTAAAGATAATTTTTCTCCAATCATGCTGCTATTCGCATGATTAAAAAAGCATGGGATGAAATATCATCAGAAACTTATTGTTAACTTTTGAAACATACTGGATTAATTAAATCTGAAGGATCTACAGAAAAACAAAACAGTACAGCACTCCAAGAGCTACAAAAAAAAAATACACAAATTAACAGATATTGAGCATCCTCTATCGGCAATTGAGTACATTAGTATAGACAAAAGTGTTTCAACATCTGAAGCTTTGGCAATCGAAGCAATTGTTGCCAATCAAAATTCAAATTCATCTGACAGCAAATCTAAAGAAGCTGTATATTACATAAGAAGCCGCATATTACATCTGACGAAGTAAAAAATTGCATTGGAAAAATAAGAATTTTTTAGAAAAGCAGGCAACTGATAAAAAAATGATGTCTCAGTTATAGAAAAATATATTGAAAAAATCAATATTGCAAAGAAAACTCAAAATAACATTTTAAAATATCTCCCTGTAAAAGATAATTAAAGAAAAATAAATTCTGTGTGAGATTTCATGTATGTGTGTGTCCGTTATGTGCATAATTATCTACTTTATCTAAAATTGATCATATAAAGAAATAAGTACATGTTAATTTCATACATTAATTAGATAATTTTTAATCATGCAGTATTAATTATATTATGTATATTAATTATATATACTATATACTATTGGATGATTTAATAAAAGGGCATTATGATATTTATATTTATAATAATAAAAATAATAATAGTATAATAACTAGCATCAAAATTAATTTTTTTTCCAATTCGACATACCGCCAAACTCGTTATAGCGCCGAAAATGTCTCGAACGGGTAATGGCGGTATAACGAGGTTTGACTGTATGTACTGTCGTAATTTCTTTTAAGTATCTGCGGGACAGATAATTACACTTCTTTATTTCCTATTTAATTTACATCCAAAATTGTTAATTGGTCCAAATCATCCAAGCAACCTCATAGTAAATTGGTATATAATTTTATATACCTTAGATAAATTCAAATAACATAAGTGATCGTAATTACGTAATTCTAGTAGAAGAGCAACGCGTATAATTAATAAAATTAAATTATAATCCGCGTAAAACTGTAATTATTAAATTTAATTAATTACGAATAAAATTAAGAGTTTGCGTTGTGAATTGTTTTGACGAACTCTTCCACTTATGAATTAAACTAAAATTTAAGCTGTAAAAATAAGTTGACACACCTTAACATTATCAATTAAAAAATTACAGAAACTTTTTAAAAGTTGATTAAATATTTTATTTACATTGAACACAACTATATACAGAAACACATAATATTAATTTAAAAAAAGCAAGCAACACTTTTGTTTGCTGCTCATTATTTCATGTATATTTAATCTTTAAAAAAAAAAAAGACAATGTTTTCATTTACTCTTATTATTATATATTTTTCTTTTTGCAAAAAAGAATAATTCTCTTTCATTTTTAAATTACCTTAATTATATTTAATTATTGGTTTTGTTGGATCTCAGATTGCTCTCTACCATGAAATATCATAAAAGGATATTTATAATTTCTTATATAATTTAAAGTGGTAAAAAAAAAAGATTAAGGTAATACCTTATATCATATACGGGATGGTGGACTTTATTCTTCAAATTCAGAGTTGTCGCGTTGCTAAGGATCATATCCATATGTCATCTGGAATGAGCTTCTTAACAGAGCGGCGATATCGGGATGGCAGGATGCATAGCTACGGACCACAGTAGAACAATCAATTTTATTTCAACATCAGGAAGACATCCTCAATTAGGCTTGCTTAGGCTCACTCCGATATGTCCATCTCGCCTGGGCATTACTAGGGCTTTCTGGATTCATTGCACGGGCTTTCAGGAGAGCTCCTGCGTCTTCGACATCTTTTTTAGACTCCCTTTTTCAAACCTTTTTCTTCTGGCACACCAACTCTTGCAGTGGGTGGAACTATTTTTCTGGTCCTCCCTTATTGGATGTGAGAAGATTTTGCATTATCCTTCGATAGACCTATTAGCTAACAGTCTGCAAATGGCCCCTTATATATACTTTAATATTATTATATGCCTTAAAGTTTGGGTGGTCTGAAAAGCCATAAATTTATCCCAACACTTTTATTAAGGCCATAAATTTATTCCAACATTTTTATTATTTTACGATTTCTAATTATACACCACTTTCCACTGGCTTGTCATAAAACGACACCATGGCGTCTGGCTATTGTTGTTATCTGAGATCCGAATTATATTCAACATTATACATTCATTTTACAATACAACAATTTTTTTAAAAATATATATTTAATATTTAAAATCAACTTAATAATTTTTGTATGAACTTACACTCCTATTTTACTTAAATATATAAACATTATAATTTTACACTCATAATTATATTTTATAAAAACATATTTATACAAACAGAAATAACAAATTACGCAATTTTACTTTGATTTAACCAAGATGGTGCGGGAACATATCATTGTTATATGTTGCCCAGCATCTCTCCCGGTGGTCAGAAAAAAAAATAAAAACTGATTGCTGGTTTTATTTATTTATTTATTTTTTTTTAAAGCATAAAAGAATGTACGTGTCCATATGACTGTGTATCTACACAGTTTTTGAGCTAAGTCTGTAATGTTCAATTATCAATGGTTCTGGTATATTTTATAAGAAGTTCTTCTATTTTTCATAACAGAAAGTTCAACACATGATAGCATAGTTGTCTGTTGACATTCACATTTATAGAAGACATCTGTACTGGAAATCTGACATCTTCCTCGAAGCCTTTTTTCTTTACCACACACATGTTTAATAATTTTGTAACTTTACAGTTTAAGTGCCCAAAAATACATTCAAAGCTATAATTTTGTATGAAACTAATATGCCGAAATCAACCTAAATACAGGAAAAATAATGGCATACACATTTGACATATTATTTCATCACATATAATCTTATGACACAGTGTTTTATTTAAAACACATTTTATACTGAATAAAAGTAAATACAATGCTTGTAGTATGACATGTTATATTTTCACATAATTAATCTGATGTATTCAAATCATAATCAGCAAAATATTGTATACAAACTAATTACCTTGTAAGGTATCGTTACTCCGTTATAGAAGCACCTTATTTGAATGAGAACGTGACGCCAATGTTTTAACATTTGTAGCGTGTAGAGCGACATCTGTATTTTATTTTTCCGAAGTATGATTGTGGTCCCTGGTGCCTACAGTTAGCTGCGTCCACGAGTGCTTATGCAAATTTTTAGGGCATTTGGCTCAGTCTGCAAGAGTATAAAAGGCGATGTCTGGATGAGTGAAGTCAGTTCCTTGGAGGCGGTTGAGACTGGAGGGACAGCCAACATAGTGAGTTTTGAAGTCAGAGGGAGAGTGCCGTTGGGTAAGAACTGTTTTTAAGTCAAGCTTAGTGAGTTTGCCCTGTTCATGTGAATAAAATATGTTGGCTGCCACGGGCGGCATTTCAGGCTACCTGGTGTGCATGACCGTTTAGGAAAAATCGGAATCGGCTTCATCAGACCACTCACCCTATTTTTGTTTCAATAAAAGGATTTTATCCTATAAGGCTTGTGTCATGACTATGACGACACGTGGCGGTACTGCCGGGTCCGTCACAAATGGCGCCCAACAATTTTTCGAACCTAAGGTTGAGTTAAAACCATGTGAAATTGTGCCCAGAGTTTACTTTACCGGGGAAGGTGATGTAGAAGAATTTTTGACTAAATTACAAGAGTATATTTCATTTAATAATATTGCGGAAAAGAACAAATATATAGTGCTGAAATGCTCGTTAAAGGGCTTTGTGGTTAGAGAATATTGGTAAATTTCTAGTGACTGATGATGCGAAACGATTTGAACAAACAGTGGCTGAGTTAAAAAAAGCTTTTCCCGGTCTTAAAGATGAAAGTGTACTAAGAAGAGAATTTTATTGTAATAAGCAAAATATCTATGAGCAGGCTTCAAAATTTTTCTTACGCAAACTTGAATTAAAAAATAAAATTGGATTAGAGGGATCATTTGAAGAAGTATTAGATATAATTTTACCTTTATTTAATGTGCATGTACAGGACTATATCGAATTAAAGGCACCTAAGAATTCTTCTGAACTTTATCAAATTCTTCTGAAGTATGAGGCTCGGCACAGCTCGGGCCAAAGAGAGTCTCCTAGCCCTCGACAGAGACCTATTGAGAACTACCGGTGTAGAAATGAGGGGGATAGAAATTTGAGAGGGGTACAGCCTGTAGTCAATTATAGATATAGTAGAAATGTTAATAATGGTGTTAGTAGAAATGTGTCGAATGTTAATGGTAATAGAAATTTCAGTAATTCTGGTAATTTTAGAGGACAGGAAAGGAATGATGGTGGTAATAAGCAGAATGGTGGTTTAAGTCAAAGAGGGGGAAATGTCCGCGATAGGAATGTACCTCCTTCACGTTTAAGGCAATTATCTGTGGAAAATTCTGGGGGCAGGTCAATAGAAAGGGAAAGTTTGGAAAAATCTGGTCAGTTAAACTGGTAGGTGGCTGTATTTCAGGGGGTATGCAGTCACAGGTGAAAAAAGAAAAGCCTTCTGTTTCTTTAAATAGTGTAACGATTAATCCTGTGGAATTGCCTGAATTGTTAATCATTTTAGATAGAATTGTGGTTAGAAGTCTCTTCGATACAGGAGCGGAGAGATCTTTCATTTCTTACGACTTTTATCGGAAGTATTTTTCTTATAAAAGGTTGAAAAAGTCTAGTTTAGTGGTTCACTCGGCGCAAGGAGCAACATGTGTTAATAAAGGTGTAATAGATTTACAAGTGGAAATTCGTGCAGTAAAAACATGTTGGGAATTTTTTGTTGTAGATGGTTTAACAGTGCATTGTATTGTGGGCATAGATTACATGAGGTATAGAGGTATAAGTTTAGATTTCTTAAAAGTCTTTAATTGTGAATAATTATAGCGAAGCTAGGGAAGAGAAAGCAGTTTGTGTGTCAGTAGATTTGGGAGTCTGGTTTAACTGAAGTGCAGAAAGAGGAGTTTAATAAGTTTTTGATGGATTTTGGAGAAGTATTTTCTGATAAACCGGGGTTAACGCATGTAGCATGGCATGAGATCAATATTGGTTCAGCGCCACCAGTGGCCAGTAAACCCTATCGGTATGATAAAGTAAAGCAAGAAATAATTGATTACCATATACAGAAAATGTTCGCCGATGATATTATCATGCCCATTGAGTCCCCTTTTGCATCTCCAGTAGTACTATCTCGTAAGAATAATGGTAAAAATATAGATGATCCTGAAGCATGGAGGTTTGCCATTGATTACAGAAAATTGAATGCCATAACCCAATATCCTCAATATCCCATACCAGTAATTGATGATATCCTGGCTAACATAAATAGCACCAATTACATGTCTACCTTAGACCTCACATCTGGTTATTTTCAGATTGCCATGAAACCTGAAGATATTGCAAAAACTGCGTTTATAACTAGGAATGGTTGTTTTGCCTTTAAGAGAATGAGTTTCGGACTGTCAGGGGCTCCTGCGACATTTCAGAAGGCCATGAATACCATCCTTAAACCTTTAATTGGTAAGGGTGTCTTGGTCTACCTGGACGATATAATTTTGATGTCAGCTACCTTTGACGAACATATAAGATTTCTAAGAGAAGTATTTACATTATTAAGGAATGCGGGTTTAACCGTGAACCTCGAAAAGTGTGCATTTTTAAGAAAAGAAATCAAATACTTGGGTGTGAAAATTACACGTGAAGGTATCAAAATTAATAATGAGAAAATTGAAGCAATTACAGGTATGGCTCCCCCCAATAATGGCAAACAAGTAGCAACATTTTTAGGAATGGTAGCTTGGTTTGCCAAATTCATCCCTCAGTTTTCTGAATTATGCGAACCATTATATAATCTGAAGCGGAAGAGAGTAAAGTTTGTGTGGTCAGCGGCGGCTCAAAGATCTTTCGAATTGTTGAAAGAGGCACTGGTATCGACACCTGTTTTAGCTCATCCTGATTATTCCTCTCAGTTTGAAATTTATTGTGATGCGAGTGCAGTGGGGATTGGGGCGATGTTAGCACAAAAAGGTCGACCGATCGCATTTGCTTCTAGAATTTTAAACGCGGCTGAACGGAATTATTCTATTACAGAGAGGGAGTGTCTTGCTGTAATCTGGTCTTTAAATAAGTTTCGTTGTTTCTTTACACATCTTCCTGTTAAAGTTATTACGGATCACTCGGCGTTAACTAAGTTGACTAATGGAAAAGGTTTGTCTTCTCGCATGGTTAGATGGTGTTTAAAGTTGGCGGAGTATAATGTGGTTATAGAGCATAGGGCAGGCAAGGAGAATGCGGTAGCCGATGCTTTGTCTCGCAACCCGCATGGTAGCTCAGAGGTCATTGAGAAGGTTAAGTGTTGTGCATTATCTTCTTTGGTGTTGAGATCGCGGGAACAATTAATACGGGAACAGAAACAAGATGAGGAGTTTGGGGAGTTGTATCGTTATTTAGAGAATCCAGACGATGTTCCTAGTTCAAGTGTGCCTATTTTAGAGAAATGGTCCCAATCTTTCAAACTTATTGATGGTCTTCTTTTCTATTCTAAAATTGTAAATTCACGAGGTGAATTGAGAGTTTTTATTCCGGCTACTCTTCGAAAGGCCATCTTAAAGGAATTCCATGACAATCCATTAGCAGGACACCTAGGAATCAGGAAAACGTATGCACGAATTTGTGAATCCTGCTATTTCCCTAAAATGCGGGAAACAGTGCGCGCTTATGTCTCCAGCTGTAGCACTTGCCAGCGTTATAATTATAAAAATGTAAGTCCGGCCGGCAAATTAATTCCAATTAAAGTAAATTTTCCCAATGAATGTGTAGGTGTAGATTTAATTGGCCCTTATCCTTTATCTAATCCTAAAAGATATAGATTTGTATTAGTAATTGTATATTATTTTAGTAAGTGGGTGGAGTTAGTCCCCCTCAAAAAGGCTTCTGCTCCAGCAGTCGCCGATGCTTTTTTTGAAAATTATATATCTAAATATGGTGCACCAATTAGGGTAGTTAGTGATCATGGCCCTTGTTTTATATCAGATATATTCAAGGCTCTGTGTGAGAAGCTGGAAATTTATCATTCTTTTACTGTTCCTTATCGGCCTCAGTCTAATATGGCGGAAAGAGTCAATAGAACTCTCATTCAAATGATCTCTTCGAACGTTGGTTCACATCATTCAAACTGGGACAAGTTTCTTCAGCACTTTGCGTATGCTCTTCGTACGGCAATTCACGAGTCGACAGGTAACAGTTATTTTTGGGTAGAAAGATAATTACTCCATTTCAGAGATTAATTATGGTATCAGATGCTGAGAATAATTACATGTGTCAGGATATTGAGAAGTTGGTTAAGGAAGCACAGGTTCAAATGGGTAAGGCACAGGAGAAGCAAGCTCAGTATTATAACATGCGTAGAAGGGAGTTAGAGGTTAAAGTTGGTGATTTTGTTTTAGTTGAAAAGCATTGGTTGAGTTAAAGCCGACAAAAGAGAGTGGCTAAGTTTGGTCCAAAGTTTTTGGGTCCTTTTGAAGTTTTGGAAGTACGTAATAATAATTTAGTGGTAAATGTGGATGGTGTAAGAAGGACGGTCAATTTGGATCAGGTCAGAGTTTATAAGTTTAGAGAAAGTGCGAGGGATGGGTCTCATTTGTCGAGTGGTATTTCGAGCTACTCCCGGTCCAAAGAGTTTGCAAAGTCTAGTTCCTCTTCATCTAATAATATTCCTTATAGTGGCGATTCCCAACAAAGATCTCGAAATGTAACACGAAAAACTGTTACTGATAGAAAAATTGTACAATCTCAACCAAAGTATCAGCGGAAACTTAAGAGGGCAGTTTCAACCACGTCAGAGTCAGTTGGTCATAAAAGACAGAATATAGTCAATAGACCAGTTCCTCCGATTTTTCGACCCCCAGCAAGAAAACATGAACTCTCTAACAGTTCGACATCGTCAATGCATAGATCACCAAAAAAAATATTCTGGGACTCAGGTGTACATAATGACAGAACTTTTAATCCGAACACTAATTTTCCAGCATTTAAAAAACAGCGCAGGTCTGGACAAAAACGCGACCTAGCTTCAACAGTAACTTCTGGTGCCCCTAGAAAAAGGAGAACCATTTCAAGGGCAGTTCCCACAATCTACAGTCTTTGATCAAAAGGTGCCTACACATGGAGGGACTTCAATCAACCGGGACCAAGTCATCAAAAGGAGCCTAGACATGGAGTGTCCCCAAGGAATCAACCTAGAGCGAGTCGTCGAGTGGAATCTACAGCCGTCCCACGACACCCGTTCAGGACCCGACTTCAGGCAAAGCAGTCGACAGTAGCTTCGCCTTACAGTTCAGACGACGAGAGATCCTTTGTCCAAGGATTCTGGAACCAGAGGAAAGAGCCTTCCGGTAGTATGCAGCCGGCAAGCAGCGAGTCATCTCTTTAAACGGGTGATGATGTTTCTTATTATTTCTGTGAGAGTGCATTTATAATATAGCAATGTGAAGGAATAAAAAGCAGGTGGACTGTTTTTGAATTTTATTTTGGCCATGTTTGGAATTTTTTCGGTCTCACGAGTTGTGCTTCTTTAAGTTTAAAATTTGTTGTCAAAATTGTTAAAATATTGTATTTTTTCATTTTATGCTTTTAAATATTCTGGGACTATTGTTAATTGTTATATGTATATAAATATTGTTATATATCTCAATATATTGTATTATGTATGTTTAATATGTTTTAAGTCTCAGATATCGTTGATAGTTTGGGTCATTTTGCACACGCGCCTCGGATTTAGGCAACGCGTGTTTCGCGGCCAAGATGTCCTTGACACGCGTTTCTGTCTCTTTTACTAACATTGTAATTTAATAACTTTCTTCTTATCGTGTCGGTTCATTGCGTTGCGTTTTTACGTTAGTTGGGAGTAGTTTCCGCAAGTTGCGAAATTTTGTTTCACCTGAATTGGAAATTGTATTGGTTAAATATTGAATGTTAATATGATTTTATTTCAGGAAAATGCACGAGCCGTTAATTCCCAAATTGGCTCAGCCGAGCTTAGCAATCTGATTGGCTGAAACCGATATTTATATAGTAGAAAATTATATTTATTTTCTTATGAAGTAGTGTAATGTAAAATAGAATGCAATTATAATGACTTAAATTGATTTATTTTGTTAAATTTGATCAAAATCACAGTAAAGTAATCCAAAATATTAATATTAACGAACAATCAGATTGCTGAGTTCGGCTGAGCCAATTTGGGAATTAACGGCTCGTGGAAAACGCATCTTGATATGTTTTGGTAGTACTTTTCCTTTTTAGCTCATACAGATGAAGATTGGTGTATGATGACGTCATTTTTGTGTTGTGAATTTTATCGATTTACTGAAATTGCATAGCGATGTGATGCTGTTCGTATGTGCCCCATTATTTGTACGATGAAGCTGATTCACTGAATTTCTGGGACTTTGGTCTTTTGAGTCTTGATTTTTTTTTTTTTGTGTGTGTGTGAGGAAAATTTTGCGCATGGGGTTCTTTGGACTTTGTGCGAATTCATGCGTTAGGAAAATTCTGCGATGGTGATTTTGGCAAAACTTAGTTAGTAAGTTATTTTTGCATTTCAAGGAAAATTTCGTAACTTTATTGGAAGTTTTCGGCACTCAGGTTAAGTTTGAAAAGTTTAGTTTAGGAGCCGTTGAGAGTTTCCAGTGTAGGAGTTGTTGCAAGTTTAGAAGAAGGTTCGTTTGATTATGAGTGTGAAGCATTTTGCAGACTGATTTCTTTCGTGATGGATTAAAAGTGAATTTATTTTAAACGTTTACTTTTCGGCACAAAATTTGAATTTATCCATCACTTGTGTTCTTGTATTTCGGCTCAAAATTTATTTCAAGAAAAAGGCCAGGTCATGCATTTTGCCCAGCCCTTTTTCTCTGTAAACTCGAGGGGGGGGGGGGGGGTTGTAAGGTATCGTTACTCCGTTATAGAAGCACCTTATTTGAATGAGAACGTGACGCCAATGTTTTAACATTTGTAGCGTGTAGAGCGACATCTGTATTTTATTTTTCCGAAGAATGATTGTGGTCCCTGGTGTCTACAGTTAGCTGCGTCCGCGAGTGCTTATGCAAATTTTTAGGGCATTTGGCTCAGTCTGCAAGAGTATAAAAGGCGAAGTCTGGATGAGTGAAGTCAGTTCCTTGGAGGCGGTTGAGACTGGAGGGACAGCTCAACATAGTGAGTTTTGAAGTCAGAGGGAGAGTGCCGTTGGGTAAGAACTGTTTTTAAGTCAAGCTTAGTGAGTTTGCCCTGTTCATGTGAATAAAATATGTTGGCTGCCACGGGCGGCATTTCAGGCTACCTGGTGTGCATGACCGTTTAGGAAAAATCGGAATCGGCTTCATCAGACCACTCACCCTATTTTTGTTTCAATAAAAGGATTTTATCCTATAAGGCTTGTGTCATGACTATGACGACACGTGGCGGTACTGCCGGGTCCGTCACAACCTTATTTTATTTATTTATTTGTTACTTCTACTTGTATGATACGTCAAAATATACAAGCTATTTCATCTCCTTTAATATATCATTACGTAATGCTCTCCAACTTCACCCGAGACGAAAATCAAAACAGGGTAGAAAAGAGAAAAAAAAAGGAAAAGAGAAGAAACCAGTTTTTTTACCTTCCCCCCATCCTCCTACAACGAGGGGTCGGTCAAGCTACTAATCACTTTCTGCTGAGGTGATTTGGGCTGTGACAAAATTTTACGACTTCCAAAAGTATGTATTTAAAACCATTTCATGCTTGTAATTACCTTATTAATTAGTATAATTTCTTGATATACTTTCTTCTTAACTAACTGTGCATTCCTGTATGTAATTTTTAACATAATCTATGTATAAACAGTGTATGTATTTGTATCATATCTAATGTAAACCTTCTGCTTTTTTTTATTAATTTGCAGGGGAAAATGGCGATTCTAGCATTTGAATTCTCCTGCCTCGTACTGCAATTGAAGCGAGCGCGCATTTATGCTGTCAGGTTCAAATCTAAACAAAATTGCCTTACAGGATTTAAAAACAAATGCATATAATTTTCTTTAACTGATTACATTGTATATTTTTAGACCTTTCTAACAAACACAAATTTTGATTCATGATATTGTTTACTATTAAAATGTAAACAACACGGAAATATGACTTCTACGGCCTCTCAAAATGCAAAATATGCATTACCCTGACCTTAAAAATGCACCTTCATTAAATACTATTAAATAGTGTTGTCAAAAATGCCATTGACGAAGAAGAGAACAATTTTTTGTCTTTAATTATTATTTATTTAGCCAACAATTCATCTTAAAAGATTGTTAAATTTTCATATTTATTTATTTTTTTTTTTTTTTTATTTTATTTTTTTTAATGAAATAAAAATTTATTTATTCAAAATTTTATTTATCATTAACATACCGTATGTGAATTCTACTGTCTAACATTTAATGATATGTTTAAAAATAAAAGATAATAAATTATTTTTATTAATCAAACATTAATAATTATTATTTAATTAAAAAAAAACTTGATATTAATAAACTTGTAAAATATTAAAACTACAAAAAAAAGATAAATACTCCGTAAAATCGTATGTAGTAACCCATGAGTACTCGGCCGAACCAAAGAATTTCTGCCAGCAGAAAAGAATCTTTGTATACTCATAAATATCTACACCCAATTGTTACACAATAAGTTTTTAAAATAATTACTGTATGTACTAGAAAAAAAAATTAATTTATTAAGCCATACTACATATTTTAATTAAAAAAAACCAATATATATAAATATATTTTATTTATTTTGTTTCCTTATGTTAAATTGGCTAAAATATATATATAAAATTTTTTTATGAACTCAGATACTCAAATTTATCAATACTATGTATATTTATATGTGTTTAATTTAGAATTGCATTTAATTCTAAGGGAAAGAAAAGAGAAAAAGAATGCTTAAATTCTATCATAACATAAATTTATAAAATATTTTATTTAAAAAAAAATCTAATTTCTAGCTGATTTCAGCAATATGTCATTTAATATTTATATTAAATAATTTTGCTAATACATTTTATTAATTATTAACTTCGCATATTTTTATATATACAATAAAAATATAATAGTCTTACATAAAATTTTACACTATAACAATGTTATTAATTAATTTAACTTGGATTTAAGCCTACTTTAATTCTAATTGAATACCGTTAATAAAAGTAAATTAGCTTATCAAGTTAAATATAATATAAACTATGTTTGTCTAATGTTAATTTTGCTGAAAATTCCATAAATTTTAACTGTAAATGCTAATTGCTATACCTTTTGTTATTTATTTTGAAAACAACACCAACTTATTTTTTTTATTTATTATTTTTTTTTATTAAATCTAGGAACTATACACTGAGCTAGATACTCCATAAATGTGTAAAACCTAA
Organism: Maratus speciosus; assembly: GCA_963932465.1. NCBI lineage: Eukaryota > Metazoa > Arthropoda > Arachnida > Araneae > Salticidae > Maratus > Maratus speciosus. The sequence goes on from OZ010799.1 coordinate 289,287,844, forward strand.
AAATCAAAAGTTTTCCTAAATAAAACTCAAAATGCTGCTTTCTACAATATAATATTACTAATTTTATTGTTTCTGAGCATAACATCTAGTAATTATACCATACTTAATTTTTTCTTCGATTCCTTTTTCAGCCAAGAATACTGAAGTTAATGACTAATTGATGAGTAAATACCCTGATCCATTGATAAATAAGTTTTCTACAAATATTTTGTTGGTGTTGGTGCATACCTAGCTGTAGGCCAAAATTGCACCCTATACAAAAAGCCTTTGGTGAGAAAATTTTAATTTTACTTCAATTAATTATTTGTGTATTTGTTTACTATAATTTTGTGTGCAATCATATTGAAATAACTTGCCTTGTCCATTGTTATACACATATATGTTTTTTTAAAAACCAATGTGCTACACCAAAATCCTTTTTTTTATTTATTTATTTTTTTATAACACTTTTGTTCATAAAATTTATCCCTGCTGTCTAAATTCTAGACTTTAGCATATAAGTTGTAATTGAACTACCGGAATAAATCTTAGCACTTTTTGTATATTTTATTATATTTAGGCTTATAGCTGACCGCTATCCTAATATAGAGTGCACTAATAATTTATTCCTTGTCAACCATATATTTATATAAGAAAAAATATATATATATATGAGTATGTTATAAAGCTGTTCTAACTACCCTGAACTTAATAGCTTACACCTACTCATTTTAAAGAGTAATTCTGAAATTCTGTCATCTAAATTGTAAGGCTATTAGCAAAGGCTACCGTTATAGAAAACAAAAAAAATTCTCTTTTTTTTTTGAAAATTACTCCAACATTATTCACTATTAAATTAATTAAGTTTTAATGTTATTTGGCTTTGTTAAGATTTTATATTTTCTAATTCATATTCGAAAAAATATATATATACAACTTTTGCCTGTAGAGAATTATTTCACTGCTCCAGTGAAGTTTTGTGAAGCACATTACATAATTTTATAAGTAGGTTTTCGGTTGCGACCTGCACATATGCTCAATATTGTAACCCTGAGACAAATTGGCGTTCCCATCTTCCTATCCTTTCTTATTTTTATTTTGAATTTTAAAAAGGCAAGTTATTAATTTTGTTTCAACCCTTTTACCTAAAAGAGAAACATTTATTTTTAAATTTTTAATTTATTTTTTAATTTTTAAATTCGATTAATTATGTATTTTGTTTTATTTTTAATACCAATTCATATCCCATGGATAATACTGAGGAGAGGGGAAAGGGTAATGATCTTGTATAACATCCTCGTATAAGTTTGAATATGGTGTATAACCATATAACGACCTATTTTTATCATAGTAATCTCTTTGATACTTTAAATATGGGTCTACATTCTCAGAATATTTATTATTTTTTTTATAATACTTTTTTGTAACTTTGTCACCCTTTTGACTCGTATTTTTATTGAATTCAAACCAACAATTTTCCGTTGAGTGCGATTTTCTCTGACAAATGCCACATTTATTTTTGTAATTTTTATCACCCTTAATTTTTTTCTGAGACCCCTGTAAATTCGTAATTTCCGCCTCTGTATGACCTGTTGATCCTCACCCCTTACTTGTCCCTTTTATCATCAGTTTTACCCTTTTTTTTGATACTTTTTTGGATACTTTTGAGCATTCTCTTTTAAATTCTCATTTTTATCCTCATTTGAATAATAACTGGCATGACTCTGAGGTTGAGTATTCCTATATGGCACATGCTGAGGGAAGTAATTTGGTGGGGTTGGGGGATATGGAGAATATCCATAGTAACCACCTGTGGGTGCATAAGATTGAAAATTCAATTGCTGGTTTGGGTTAACAAATCTAGGATTAAAATTCGCTCTCGGTTGATACTGTCCATTATAAGAGTACCTTTTATTAAAATGCCGACCTGCGAAATCTCTGCTACCCTTATATGTATTTTTATTATCATTTTTGTACCAGCACGTTTCTAAAGTATGCGAATTTTTTTTACATAATTCGCACCATCTGCTTGATGCAGTATCTTTTGTTTTAACTTTCAAATTGTTTATTTCGGAAGTCAAAATTTTAATATGCTCCGCGCTTTCCATATTTAATTTTAACAATTAGTCCAAATTTTCCTCAGTGGAGGTTTTTGTAATCGAATTAATTTCCTTTGATGCAACTTGATTGTATGCATCTTCCATTTGTTTCGCAAATTTACATGCGTCGTTGAAATTTTTCGGCGCCATTCTTCGAATGTCCAAACTTAGATCTGCCCTAACTGATTTTAAAAATCTTGTGAATTTTATCATTTCAAATAAACTACCATTACCGTTGTCAATATTTTGGCCACTTTTATCTAGGTAAAGTTTTGCAGCCGCATTGAATTCACTGATAAAATCAGCGATAGCCTGCGCAGGTTTTTGCCTAAGAGAAAAAAAAATTGCTTTGAGCCGCAGAAAAACTTGTTTTAGTAGAAAAAGTATCGATTAATTTTTCTTTAAATTTACCATAGTCTTTTTCTGTATTAAGATTTTCTTCATTAGCTAATTTATCTCTAGCATTACCAACTAATTTTGTTTTTAAGAGCGCAAGTTTCGAAACATTCTCTAATTCCGTTTGTTTAATTAGATTATCGAATTCGTTCACAAAAAATTTAATATTAGACTCTTTCTTTCCATCAAAGACGGGGATACAATTCAACAGCGTATCAACACTAGGTTGAGTCATTGTATTCTTTTTAGTTTTTTGTAGCGAATAATTTAGAGAAATAATTTTATTTTTCTGTCCTCTTGTTTTAACTCCAGAGGTATTTAAATCTACACTTCTCCTTTTAAATTTTCGCTTATTGTTGGGCATAACCTTTTAACAGAATATTTCTGTTTATCATACTTTTTTCTCTATATTACAACATATGTATGAAAATATTCTAGATTGCATAAATACATAAAAACAACAGCACTAAAATTTAAAAAAAATATTTCTTAGCAGATGAAGTTGTTTTGTAGATTATTCTTTTACACACATAAATACCCCTAAAATATTTATAATACACGCATATACAAAAACACCATAATTTCATTTAACAGAAAAATATCTGTCTTTTTCTACAGAAACAACAATCTTATTTTATATTTTTTATATATAAATATTGTACCACTACTTCGTAGTACGACTCATAAATTTTCTTTTGTATCACCTTGATACAATTTCAAAAATCATGATCTATTGACATTTCAATCATTTTTATACCAGTCATATTATAAAATTTTACTTATTATTCTTATTATTATTATTTATACAGTATATTAAAAAAATTTTATTTTTACAAATGTGTCATCCGTGATGTGAATGCCATTATTTCTCAATGGTAACTGAGATCCAACCACAAGAGAAAAGAGAGAAAAAAAAATTGTAATTCCTAAATTTACCTATCACAGAATTATTTTTTTCATTTCTTTTTTTTTCTTTTTTTTTCTTTTTTTTTTTTTAATTGCTAACATATATTATTCATTTTATTTATTTAAATTATTATATGTGTGTCATTATTGTTACAATAATAAAATTAATTTTAATAAAATTTTAATCAATTAAACTTACATACCTACAATATCTTTAAAATTGTGACATTAAAATAATACTTAAATTTATTTTCCTTTATTATTATTATTATTATTATTATTATTATTATTATTATTATTATTTCTAATGACCTCAGATGAACGTTCCTAAGTCATAGCACCATTTTACTTTAATGAGGGGGGATGCTGGACAGATAATTACACTTCTTTATTTCCTATTTAATTTACATCCAAAATTGTTAATTGGTCCAAATCATCCAAGCAACCTCATAGTAAATTGGTATATAATTTTATATACCTTAGATAAATTCAAATAACATAAGTGATCGTAATTACGTAATTCTAGTAGAAGAGCAACGCGTATAATTAATAAAATTAAATTATAATCCGCGTAAAACTGTAATTATTAAATTTAATTAATTGCGAATAAAATTAAGAGTTTGCGTTGTGAATTGTTTAGACGAACTCTTCCACTTATGAATTAAACTAAAATTTAAGCTGTAAAAATAAGTTGACACACCTTAACATTATCAATTAAAAAATTACAGAAACTTTTTAAAACTTGATTAAATATTTTATTTACATTGAACACAACTATATACAGAAACACATAATATTAATTTTAAAAAAAAGCAAGCAACACTTTTGTTTGCTGCTCATTATTTCATGTATATTTAATCTTTAAAAAAAAAGACAATGTTTTCATTTACTCTTATTATTATATATTTTTCTTTTTGCAAAAAAGAATAATTCTCTTTCATTTTTAAATTACCTTAATTATATTTAATTATTGGTTTTGTTGGATCTCAGATTTCTCTCTACCATGAAATATCATAAAAGGATATTTATAATTTCTTATATAATTTAAAGTGGTAAAAGAAAAAGATTAAGGTAATACCTTATATCATATACGGGATGGTGGCCTTTATTCTTCAAATGCAGAGTTGTCGCGTTGCTAAGGATCATATCCATATGTCATCTGGAATCAGCTTCTTAACAGAGCGGCGATATCGGGATGGCAGGATGCATAGCTACGGACCACAGTAGAACAATCAATTTTATTTCAACATCAGGAAGACATCCTCAATTAGGCTTGCTTAGGCTCACTCCGATATGTCCATCTCGCCTGGGCATTACTAGGGCTTTCTGGATTCATTGCACGGGCTTTCAGGAGAGCTCCTGCGTCTTCGACATCTTTTTTTAGACTCCCTTTTTCAAACCTTTTTCTTCTGGCACACCAACTCTTGCAGTGGGTGGAACTATTTTTCTGGTCCTCCCTTATTGGATGTGAGAAGATTTTGCATTATCCCTTGATAGACCTATTAGCTAACAGTCTGCAAATGTCCCCTTACATATACTTTAATATTATTATATGCCTTAAAGTTTGGGTGGTCTGAAAAGCCATAAATTTATCCCAACACTTTTATTAAGGCCATAAATTTATTCCAACATTTTTATTATTTTACGATTTCTAATTATACACCACTTTCCACTGGCTTGTCATAAAACGACACCATGGCGTCTGGCTATTGTTGTTATCTGAGATCCGAATTATATTCAACATTATACATTAATTTTACAATACAACAATTTTTTTAAAAATATATATTTAATATTTAAAATCAACTTAATAATTTTTGTATGAACTTACACTCCTATTTTACTTAAATATATAAACATTATAATTTTACACTCATAATTATATTTTATAAAAAAAATATTTATACAAACAGAAATAACAAATTACGCAATTTTACTGTGATTTAACCAACATGGTGCGGGAACATATCATTGTTATATGTTGCCCAGCAGTATCATTTATAGTGTTTGCTTGGATTTAATTTTTGTTTTCATATACTTTATTCATGATTTTACTTGATTTTGTGCTTGATAAATTTAATTTAGCTTTACAAAATTTGAAAAACAAATGACCCACACAATTTTGAAGGTCCGACATTTACCATTTCCAAAATAGATACTATTCCTAATATATAAAAATTTTAAGTGTTTTTTTTTAACTTATGTTTTTAGCAATTTATTTTTTATTAATTACATTTTTAAAGCGGGTTAATTTTAAATTAATGGGTTTGTACTATTCATGATTTCTATTTAAAATTGATAGTATTAGAAATATATGCACATGTAACGAACTGTATGTTTCTGCTCTGAGTTATAGATGTCATATATGATTTATAAGTTTTATATGAGTTATATGCATACCACGAGATAGATTTTTAAGTTTGATAAATTCATTCCATTTTATCGACACAGCATGGAAACCACCAGGAATGAATAATAAATTATGGAAAGTTCAGCAAATGCTCAACATATTCCGTAGTGTCTGTTTGAATTTACCAGAACATCAGGGAAATTTTTCCATAGATGAACAGTCGATTCCTTTTATTTAGGACTTACCTCAGTAAAGCAGTATATAAAAAAGAAACCACACTCTGTTATCACAGCTTCATATGGGATTGTTTTTAATTTTGCAGTATACCAGCGGGAAAGTACACGCCTGGTCCACAATGATCTAAGCTTACGACCTTTTTTGGTCCTTACTCTGGTTCAGACCTAGTTTTATGTACTTCGATCGGTATTTAAACAAAATACCGCTGCTGGAAAAACTAAAAAAAAAAAAGAAATTTGAAGGATTTGGCCCAATCCAAACGGAGTGAAGTGCATACCATTTGTCAACGGCTCTTAAGAGGGGTGCGAGCATTGAGCAGGGCGTACATCAACTGCGCCTACGGTAGGAGGAGATAATAAATTGCGCCTACAGCTTCTGACCCTTCTGTATGAAGTGCGCTCTAAGGTGTGCAATCAGCAACCCATCGTTATATTGAGAGTTCCCTTAAATGATTTTTTTCCCCAAAAACTTTTCTGTATACAAATCCAGCCATGGTAAATATTGGCGACAATATTCACAATAATCAAGCATGTGCTTTGCATTCATCTAGCATTGGATTATATCTTATAAGATATTCAACGTAATAAATATACATAAAATATTAAAATGAATTATAATTTCTCAAGTAGAGGATATTTATTAATATTTACTACGAAAGAAGGGGGACTTCCGATTTAAAAGGGCCCGGTGCAAACTGCCGCCACAAATTCTGTTAGCTCTTCCAAAATATTCCAAGTAATATCTAACGTTAATAAAAAAAAAAAACACCATTGTTAAGAAAATTTTTATTTTGACTTGTAACATTTGGATAAAAAGCGTTTTTCCGTTTCTAATGACAAAAAATGATAAATTCATAACATTCAAGTTATTATAACTCGATAAGTTTTATTTGTACAAAAAGGAAACTTTTATTGTTTTACTTATTAGTACACGAAGAAAGTTTTACTAAATATAATCCCGTAAAGAAATTAAATTTCTGTAACTTAAAAAAGAAAACACTTTTTTATATAAACGGATTTAGTAGGATGAAGGACAACTTTAAAACATATTTGCTATTGAAACTATACTTCTAAAGCCAATGGTTAAGGAAATCAATAATAGGGCAGCAATTATAGCTGACACTCTTACATACCATTTGTCACGATTTTATTTTATAATCAAAAGTTCATTGATTTTCACAATTTTTTTTAATAAATAATACCAAATCTGTATGTAGCATGTTTAAATTACTACTATAAGTGTTAGTATTATTTTTTTTAAATGAAGAAAAATGGAGAAGGGTCTAATTTAGGTATATTTTAAAAATCATTAATATGTTACATTTTTCTATCACAACATAATTTTCATCCATTCATGTGTTTATATTCTCTTTCAGATTACCAAATAACTAATTCATCAGTTCTAATTAACTATTCGGCTTTTAAAAGCCAGCAAAAATTTTATTTTAAAAATATTTTGAGGGTCAAAATCATAAAGTCAACTGTAATCTATTATTTAAAATGTATTTTTTTTTTTTTTTATAAGAAGTCATCTATTATTAAAAAGGATATTTTTTCTTTATAGATACCGTATATAATCATGTATAGGTCGAAGAATTTTAGACAAAATTTGAGTGTTGAGATTGGGGGGGGGGGGTCGACTTAAACATGAATTAGTAAAAAGAAAAAAAAATCGCCGATGATAGGCGAATGGGTAAGTCTTTGAAATAATAACATATTGGTCTAGGTTGGAGAGAGAGATTAAAATAGATAGTGCTCATTTTCCTATGATTGACAAAAAAAGCTCAACAATAATGTCCCTGTAATTGGTTTCCATCCATTTTCTCTGGGGATAGAATTCCCTTCAAGACAGAGTCATTTCCTTCAACATTTTAATCCCCTTTTTATAAAGAGTTCAACTTGAGAATGCTTCTAGGCATCTCTCCCAAAAGTCCTATAATACAATGAAGTACTATATTTTAGCATTCTAAGAAGATGTTTACCCTTGTAAAAAAGACTTGATTAGATTTTTGGAAGATTTAGTTTTATTTTTAAGTATCATTAAATTGATGAGAATAGGTTTCAAAATAGTTTAAACTTTTTCAGTTTTACATAATTATACAGTTTTAAAACGTTGAATTAAAGAAAAAGTATGATTAGAAACGAAAAACAGAATGTTTACTTATTTAATGAAAATTGATATATATATATATTTTTTTTTATCCTCAATTACATATCTTCTTCCAACATACTGCCAGAAATGTGATTCGACTTATGAACGAAAATTCAATTTTTTTCAAAATTTTGCTTAGGAATTGGGGGAGTTGACTTATACACGAGTTTATGCGGTAAATAAAACCTTAAAACTATATTCGGAGAAGATACGTTGATTTAATAAGAAATTAGAAAATCATAATCTTATATGGATGAAAGTATTTTCTTTTTTTTTTTTTTTAAAGATTTAAGGGTGTTGTAAAAGTTTCCTTCAAAATTTTCTTACTTACAAACACATTTTTAAACGTAAAAGCATGTCACTTGCAGACATGGTTATTGAATAGATTTAGAATCTAATAATCTTTCATTTTTTGATAACTGAATTACATCTTGAATTACAAGGGATTGTTGTTTGATCAAAATTTTATCGCACTGTTACGTCTGGAAATTCAGTTTAAAACGCATTGCGGAAATTCAGTTCAAATGCTAAATGCTTTTAACAGCATTTTGTGAAAGATTGCCTTTAACGAAAATTAGAAAAACCGTTCGAGTTCATATCTTTATTCTTAAACAGCACAAATGTTGCCATCTACATCTTGAAAATCGATTTAATAATATTTTCAGAATGTATTTTATTGGCAACAAGGCATTATAGCTTCGATATTATTCTAGTAGTATTTTAGAAGCCTAAATTGGGTATGTTGCGAAAAGCGACACCCGCCATTTAATGGTTAAGGCTGCTCTCAAATTCAAAGAAGCTATTTTCTGGCGCATTTATGAACTCCTTTTTACTCGAAAACACATTAAGTTAGAAGGTGTTCTTATTCAGAAACTATGTAATCGAACGACTTTTCCACTTTATGGTAAAAGCAGAGAATTTTACAGAAAATACTTTAAAAGTGGGTGATTTGAACCAAATTCAAGACGCATCAGTGCGAAAAAGAAGAAAAACTTGTCGTCACGTAACAAGAATGGCTTATGACTCTGTAAGTAATTAATTTATCTGAAAATGGAAAACGCTATTAAAAATCACTTCAATAGACATGTTATTTGTATTCCTTGAAGTGTAAAAATGCATCCAGAAAATTTTGTGTTACGGTACAACTTAAGAAATTAAACTTCGTTACCCACTTTTGGATGCATGTTTTTCAAATGATGACGCAATTCTCAGTTTTGAATTCATGACAATTTAATGCTCTTCTTATTATTATTAATTTATAAGCATGTGCGTAAGAGAATCGCGTGTTGTTATAAGAATTATATATTCAGTAAAATTTAAATATAATATCAAGGAATTCATATTTAAATTTCAGTTATAAAACATCGTGCAACCGTTTTGGAACAGATCAAAATTTAAATACCATAAATCCAAACAAGTTAATAATAATAACAGTAAAAAGAAATATTTTACATTTTCCGGATCTAGATGCTATTCATTTATTTCAATAACTAATATCACTGAGAAATTCATATTAAAATAATTTTCTTTCCTGATTATTATTATAATTATCATTAAGGCCAAACCCACACAACTGTGACAGAAAAGTCCCTTGGCATAACTTAACATTTTTCTTTTTTCTTTTTTCTTAATTTCAATCAAATACGATCCTATCGATTAGGGGAAACCAACAAACTTTCAATTTCTACCAAATAAAACTCCCGGTCATAAAGGGTTAAAGCGTCGTTTATGAAGAGTAAAAAATAACGAAGAACACTGGTGTGAAAGCTCAGGAAGATAAAAGAAAATGCACTAATGAATAAAAGTAAATACGTGTCTGACTGAATAGCTACACATCAATGAGATTTATTTTATGAATATTTAGTATCTTGTATATTTTTTTAATTTGTTTTTAAAATAATACATAATTTCAAACAAACTCATTAAGCATTGTTAAGATATATTGCATTTTTATTAACCATTTGGAAAAATGGTTATTGTCCTCTGTCAGTGTAGGAAATCAAAAACATATCTGAGGCGTTTTATTGGTTGAATCCGCATTTTATTCGTTTTCTGATTGGTCTATACGGTAATCTGCATTTCTTTTTACTTTCAACAAAGATGGATACATCTATTGCCACTATGACAAAAAAGTAATAAAAACTACAAAAAAAAGTAATAACTCAGAAACAAATTGAGATACAGCTATCAAACAAATTGCATTTAAAAGTACATTTTTTTCTGTATACGACGGTGTAAAAAGTAATATTGTGGGATGTTTAGAAGTTTAAGAATGAAATTTCACTTAAAATTGGTCGTCAGATTTCTACGATGGAAAAACCTTTTCCCGAACAGCCAATGAGATGCTTGGATACTACGTAAGTTTTAGGTGGATAATACGTAAGTTTCAGGAAATCTGACGAGTCGTAGGCGATTCTTGTCGCTTGCAATTTTTACGTGTAATAACACTATTAATGTTTAATCCATGGCGTATATAATGTATGATCAACTCCGTGCGATTTTTTATGTCTTAAATTTTAGTCTTTGAAAAAATCATTTTCCAAATGGTCGTTGTAATTTGTTAAATTGCTTTTTTTTTTCTTTATTTTATTTTCCAGATAGGCAAATTCGGAGAAGAGTGTGCTTAATGAAATAAGAAGTTAGAAGTCCTTGTGATTCAAACAAACAAAAAAAAATTCACTTAAATTCCATTATTTACTGCCCAATAAATATTAATTCTTTAAAATAATCCCATTGTATGATGTAACTGATACCCTTTATGGAATTAACATACGGCTTATTATCCTCATTATAATATTTTAAAATGTTATTAAAAACTTTATTCTTTGAAAATAGAAGCAAATAAATAAAAATACATCCTGACCTCGTTATCCCGACACCCGGTTTTCACGTCACTCCGCTTATCATGTCAGTTTTTCAAAGTCCCGATTTTCTGTATATGATTTTAATGTAAATAAACTCCGGATTTTACGTCGGTGTATAATTTTCAACTCCGTATATCCCTACGGTTTAGGAAAACTGTCCATTTTTCATAATCCATCTTATAAGCACGGAAATGAAGCGGTAAGAAATGTCTTAGCCAAAGTTTTCACAAAAGTGTCTAAAATAACCATTGAGATAAATCAGAAATTTACTTCAATCCTTTATCTAAATAAATAAACCCAGACTCTATGAATGAGTTACGTAAGCTCCAGATAAGCGTATCAGTCTACCCGCGGTCTTCTTGTTCTGGTCAGGTGGCGCTTTCTATTGGTTACAAGGCATTTTTCATCCGGCTAAAACCGAAGCATTGCATTGCATTGCATTGAAACGATCAGAAATTATCTAACATCCATTTCTGAAACAACGAACATTGATTACAATTCATGGTATAATATTAAAAAAAGAATTGTAGGAATCATATAGCAAACATTAATTCATCAATATTTCATATAACAGTAAAAAAAACAAGTCGCCATAAATCTGATTTTTATTCTTTTAAATTTTGTTTTTGTGTTTATTTTGTTTAATAATAATGCTTTTTTGATTAAAACTGCAAGAACAGTTATGAATTTCAAATTGTCTTAAATTACTTAAAAGTACACCTTTTTATAAACATTTTTCTCCAGCTCCGGTTACCGCGACACCCCGCTTATGACGACACTTTGTACTGGTCTTTACAGTGTCGGGATAACGAGGTTTGACTGTAGTAATATAAAACAGTGGTATTAAAATGTTAAAATATAGTTTATGTAACAAAGATAAACTACAAATATTAATATAAGTAATGCAATTCGTAACACATCTTTTGAAGTAAGTACTTTAAATATCGATGCAGTTTTAATACTAATCACAATTTCTCTATTTTGTTGTTTTCTGAGATTTGAAAGCAGGTAACTATATTTATTTTTAGCGTGTTGCTAATGCTAACCAGTAATATTATTAGAATGTATAGTAGAAAAATATCTCCATGGTACAACGTGAGACTGACTTCATATTATAAGCACTTTAGAATAATTATAACTTAAATAGTAAAGAATGTGTTCCGATTCAACAATTTTAACTGTGTTTTCAAATAATGTATTATTTAACTGTGTTAATCACTTTAAGCATTTCATTGAACTTATCAAATAACGTTATTATATTTCAAATAATAAAAAACAATTACCTCATACAAGATAAAAGCCACACAATACCATACCAGTGGAAATTATCCAGCTACATTTGGTTAAAATTAACTTTGTAATATTCTCATTATAACAAGGAATTCCTATCTGAACAATAAATTCTTCATATTCGTAATTTCAGCAATACCAAAAACTATTTCTGTAATGTTTTGGGTTAACAAAATGGATATAAATATTTATTTTAAGTATATTTTTGAGCTAGTGTTGAAAATGTATCGCAGCTGGAATTTACTCGATTTTTATTTATATTTTTTGTAATTTTACAAATTTTCAAAACAACGTGATTGGTACGCGAAGTATGAAACAAACATTTTTATGCGTTTTTTATAATAAGATGTACCTGATTTTTTTTTTTTTCAAAGTTTATCAAATGAAATTTACAACAAAAGTCAGGCTCTTTCAAAGATCCACTCATGTTTCTCTATTCTCAAATGAAAACTGACCAATTTCTAACCATTGTTGATTTCAGATATTTTTGCCGGTTTGAGTTTCCGAAACTCTAGGAAAACATTATACAGTTACGCGATACGGAGTGTATTTGAAATTTCAAACCATTCATATTATAAAAATTATAAAATTTTGGGGTTATGCACATTATTGTACGCAAAGAAGGAATGTTCCCACGAAATACCTTCTGAAACCGTCACTCTTTTTCGCATATCCGTCATGTCATGTTTATACGTAAAAACTTAAATTTTAAACTGTTATTATTCGTATACTGAAACACAGATTAGCATTCTTCCTAAAACATTCTCTAAGTAAGTATCAATTTTAAGGCAGTGAGCGACAGTCGTAAGCGTTTCTTAAAATGACTAATAATGAGCTCGACGCAGCAGGATTCGCTTGGTAGCTTCAGAGCTCCGAGCCCCCCCTTCCCTCTTTTTGGTGTCTTTAATTTGTGCAATTTCCCTTTTAAATTTGTCCGCTTTCAATTATTTTTTCGACTTAGCTTTCGCTAGAAAGTCTTTCACTCGGGACGTGGCTGGGGACCTATGAACCTTGCTTCCGCGAAAGAGTCGGAATAAGTGGAAGAATAAAGGGCTGCGGACGGAAAGAGGCCACTCGCCGCGGCGGTTGGTTACAGTTTATCCATCACAGAATTTCTTATCCGCAACAGTCGCAAAAGTTTCCAAGTAATTTTCTATAGGATTAATATTCATTCGGGACCCGCAATATAAGTTTTTCGAATGCTATTCATTCTCAAGTAAAGAGTTTCACCCTCAACAAAGATGCTGAATTAACATCACTAACATCAACATTAAAATCAATGTTATTTTATTGCTTTTTCAAAAATAAAGTCCTCTAATTATTAAGATGCTACTTGGCGCAGAATGATATAAATTTAAAAGCAACGTTAACCCCTTGGGGACGAGCGACACGTATACGTGCCGGAAATAGGCTTAAGGATCCTCGTTTATTCTCACCAGTAAAATTTTACTGTAATATTTGCCTTATTTTATCCGAGCATTTTCCTGATTTGAATAGGCACAAACTTCTGTTTTTTAAAACCGGTAGCAAAGTAGTAAACATTTCGTTAAAGGCTCCCGTCGCGAAGGGGTTAAAAACGCCAGAATAAGCAAACTTTGACCCACCAAAAGAATAAGAATGATTCATGAATTTGATTAATTACTACCATTTTTTCACATTTTTGGTGGCATTACCCGTACTATCCTCCTATTTGATAATACCCACATTTTCCTGTTTCTCCATTGGTTAATGAACTTCTAAGTTATATCCGCTTCTCCTCTATATAAATGAGAGAATAATATAAATTTAAATGCAAAGTTAAAAACGCCAGAATAAGCAAACTTTGACCCACCAAAAATGTGAATAAGAATGATTCATTAATTTGATTAATTACTACCATTTTTTTTCACATTTTTGGTGGCATTACGTATACTATCCTCCTATTGGATGGTACCCGCATTTTCCTGTTTATCCATTGGTTAATGAACTTCTAAGTTATATCCGCTTCTCCTCTATATAAATGAGCAAGTTCTCTGGTATTCTTTGCACTGAGGACGGTACGCTAAAAGCTACCAAAACTGGTCTGCTCAATGTTTGCTTATTCTGGCGTTTTTAACGTTGCTTTTAAATTTATATATAAATTTCTCTACACAACTGAAATGGTTTCATTGAGATTCGAAAGCATCCTGAAAACGGATATTCCTATTTGAGAAAGCTGATTTTTATACTAGAAAAACGACTCGGAAACATTTTTGAAAATCAGTTTAGTCATCAAAATTAATTTTGTTTTTAGAAATGCTCCGTCAAATGTTGAAAATATATTGGTTTTTGAGGTATCTAAGTGCAGGGACGGTTTATCGGAATCTTCAGTCGTAACCAACATTTGTACATTTTTGTGCGTGGTTATACTATGTTTTCATTTATTAACAGCATTTTTCTTTTTTCTTATAACTACAAAGTTAAAAGTACGGTTACATACAATTCATATGCAGTTGTTAGTACCCACACTCGAATAATGAGCTTTCAAGTTGTAGAAATCATTTAGAATTGTTCGGTTAAAAAAGGAACTTAAAAAAAAAAAAAAAAAAAAAAAAAAAAAACCGAACGCTCTCGCATTCTCTTGATCTAAATTTTATTACACAATGGATCTAGATATTTGAATTTTTTTTTTGTTTTTACTTAAAATTTATACGATATTCTGGAAAATATTTCGGCTCTTTCCGATATATGTACGGTATCTTCAGACAAAAAGAAAGAACTATAAATATACTATTTTCTATCACTTGAAAGAAAATATTGAATTTCTAAATTTGAATTTTTAAAAATACAATATATTAAGAAGTTATATCTAAATATAAAGAAAAAATTTATCTAATATTGAAACTTAATTGAAATTTTAATTATACAATCTAAGTTACACATTTAATTATAGGCGTACAAAAAATAATTCAGACTTAATCGTATCCGAATTTACTGATAGAAGCCGAAAAAAACAATTAACCAAGTATAAACAATATAAACATTCTATGTTATATATTTAATAGCGAAATAACTTTTTATAATATTCACTTACATATTATTTTCATTCGTAGATAAATAAATAAAAGCCTAGAAATCTAAGCAGCTAAGGGCACTTAATTCTTAATAAAATATTATTTACTTCCGAATACTTTGGGTATTTGTACTTCAGGGAAAATATAAATGACTTTAATTTGGATTTCTCATCCGAAATTTAATAACAAAATTTGAAAGTTTATTCGAGAATTAATAAATGACTGTGCCTTCCAGATTGCTACTCGTGCGCTATTCAAATGGTCACGATAAAAGAAAGTGAACATAAAAAATAATTAAATATTTTATTACATAGTCATTCAGTAATAAGAAACAAATATTACAAGAAAGTTATTTAATATATTTGAAATTGTATTGATTTCGGGGTTTTCTGTCTAAAACAAACGTGAAAGAGATACTTAGCGTGTTATAAACGGCATCAAACAGTCATGGGTACAGTTTAAACAGCAAAATTGCATTCTTTAATTGCCTTCATCTCGTATCTGTTAGGTAGCTTTCATTACAAAAAGCTACCTATTGCAACCGTTCGGAGGATAGCAATTTCAAAATATTTTGGAATATCTTCATCGATCATGACCCTCAGACCCCGAAACCACCCTCCGTTAAAAAACTTGATATATATATATATCATCTTTGTCACACTGTAACTCTCGTCTTTATGAACCGATTTGCATGTAACTTCGTGTATACATAGTGTATACCAATGCCTCGACCGAGTTCGTTGGCCAGCTTCATCCGCCATCGTGTTTCAAAATGACGGCCATTTGAAATTTAAAAAAAAATTAAATTTGAAATGTGGTACCAAAGTTTTGAAAATTGAAAAAAATATTTTTCTTATGTGTTTGATCTTGATACACAGATTCCGGAGCTTTTTTTTTGTTTCGTCTATATCTTAAAAAATGGCTAAGTTTATACTTTGAATTTCTAGCTTGGCTGACATTTTGAAACGACCTGATTTTTTCACGTGATAACAGGCGTATTTATGAATCGATTTGGATGTACCTTGGTATATACATAATACGTACCAATGTCTCGACCAAGTTCGTTAGCAGCTTCAACCGTTATCTTGTTTCAAAATGGCGGCCATTTAAATAAAAAAAAAATAAATAAAATTTGAAATGTGGTACCAAAAAATTCAAAATTGAAAAATATTTTTTTCTTATGTGTTTGACCTTGATACAAACAGTCCGGAGCAGTTTTTGTTTCGTCTATATTTTTAAAAAGGGCTGAGTTATAGCTCTTTGAATTTCTAGCGAGGCTGACATTTTGAAACGACCTGATTTTTGTCACGCGATAACAGGCGTATTTATGAATCGACTTGGTGCATACATAATACGTACCAATGTCTCGACCGAGTTCGTTCGCCAGCTTCATCCGCCATTTTGTGTCAAAATGGCGGCCATTTAATTTTTTTAAATTTAAAATTTAAAATGAAGTACCAAGAAATTGGAAAAATAAAAAGATTTTTGTTGTATGCGTTTGACCTTAATACAAAGATTCCGGAAAAAAAATTTGTTTTGTCTATATTTAAAAAAATGGCTGAGTTATAGCATTTTGAATTTCTATTGAGGCTGACATTTTGAAACGACCTGATTTTGTCGCGCGATAACAGGCGTATTTATGAACCGATTTGGATGAAACTTGGTGTGTACATAGTACATACCATTGTCTCGACCAAGTTCGTTGGCCAGCTTCATTCGGCATCTTGTTACAAAAGGGCTGCCATTTAAAAAAATTAAATTTAAAATTTAAAATAAGTTATCAAAAAATTGAAAAATGAAATTTTTTTTTTATGTGTTTGACCTTGATATAAAGATTCCGGAGCAGTTTTTGTTTCGTATATAACTTAAAAAATGGTTGAATTTTAGTACTTTGAATTTCTAGCATGGCTGACATTTTGAAACGATCTGATATTTGTCACGTGATAACACGCGTATTTATTAACCTTTTTCGATGTAAGAAGGCATGTTGATAGTATATCGTAATGTCTCGACCAAGTTCGCTGGCCAGCTTCATTAGCCATCTTGTTCAAAATGGAGGCTATTAAATTAAATAAATAAATATATTTAAAGTGAGGTGCAAAAAAATTAGAAATTGAAACAGGTTTCTTTCTTAAGTATTTGACCATGATATAAGGATTCCGAAGCATTTTATGTTTTGTCTTTATCTTAAAAATTGGCTCAGATATAACAGTTTCAATTTCTAATGTGGGTGACATTTTCAAAAATCTGATTTTTTGCCTGCGACAGCACTTGTATATATCAACGGATTCCGATGTGAATGAGCATGTGCACAGGAATTACTAAGTTCTAGACCAAGCTCACTCGTTAGCCTCACCCACCATGTTGTCTTAAAATGGCAGGCACTTCAAGATATCGCCGAATTTGGCAACCTAATAAGTTAACACAATGGCAATACAATAAGTTACTTTAAATAAAAGCAGCTTGGATAAAGCTGGCTAATTTTTCGAAATTCTCATTCATAATGATTTAGATTTGATAAAAATTAGTATTGAATCTCCTATAAACGGTTTCCACTAAATTGAGCTTCGTATGTTTTAATAATATAAGCTTGCTTTTTAAAAATAAGGAACATGAAAGCTACCTCTTCTGCCCGGCACTGGGCGGAAGGACTTTTTTTCATTTGTTTTGTTTTGAAGACAGTTATAGGAGATGTATTATGCACGGCAAAGCGTTTTTTAATTCCTTATAACATATAATTTAGAGTCAGCAGTTAGAGATTTCTTGAAAATTAAAAGGCAACTATAAAATTATCTGGATGTATCTTACAACTTTTTTAGCTCACAGGTTATCAAAGCATGAGAGCTTATGTGCCCGCCGGTTCTGTATGTACGTACATAATGCGATAACTTTTGATAGAAATATCCGATTTGCTTCAATTTTTTTTCTAGGTTCATTTTGATATTGCGCTTCTCTGATTAGTTTTGACGGTTCATTGGTTAAGTATAAATGAGGGAAATGGGGGCTAGCACCCCCTTAATTTAGATAAATGGGTTTTTCATGCAGAATTATTCAATTTTATACAAATTTGGTATACCGGTTTATTATGTTAAGGAGTTTCCCTGATTAGACTTGGAAGTCCATTACTTAAATGTAAAGGGGTGAAAGGGGGGGTACCCCTTTAATTTAGATAAATGGGTTTTTTCCTGTACAATTGATCAATTTGCTCCAAATTTGGTATACCTGTTTATTATGTTAAGAAGCTGCCTAGATTTGATTTGAGGGTTCATTGTTTAAGGATAAAGGGGGAAAAGGGAGCTAGTCCCCCCTTAATTTAGATAAATGGATTTTTTATGCAGAAATATTCCATTTGCTCCATATTTGGTATACCGGTATATTATTTAAGGAGCTTACCAGATTAGATTTGGAAGTTCATTACTTAAGTATAAATTCTGAAAGGGGGCAACCCCCCCCCTTAATTTAGATAAATGGGTTGCTCATGTAGAATTTTTTATTTGCTCCAAATTTTGTATACCGGTTTATTATGTTAAGGAGCTGTCTTGATTAGATTTCGATATTCATTAGTTAAGTATAAAGGGAGGAAAAGGGGGCTACCCCCCTTAATTTAGATAAATGTGTTTTTCATGCAGAATTATTCGATGTGTTCCAAATTTGGTATATCGGTTCATTATGTTAAGGAGCTTGCCTGATTGAATTTGGAGGTTCATTAGTTAAGTATAAAGGGAGTTAAAGGGGTCCAGTCCCGCCTTAATTTAGATAAATGTGTTTTCATGCAGAGTTATTAGATTTGCTCCAAAATTTGTATACCGGTATATTATGTTAAGGATCTGCATTGATTAGATTTGGACGTTTATTGGTTAAGTATAAAATGGGGACGGGGGCTAGTCCCCCCTTAATTTTGGTAAATGGGTTTTTCATGCAGAATTATTCGATTTGCTTCAAATTTGATATACCAGTCTACTCCGATATGGCGCTTCCTTCATTTGATTTGGAGGTTCATTGGTTAAGTATAAAGGGGAGAAACGGGGGCTAATTCCCTTCAATTATGTTTTGAATGGCATTGTTCTTTGAAATAAGAGTATAATGTACAATTAGTGTGAATAGCCTGTGAGGTCAATGCCATCAGTTTAACTGGCTACTTTTCTTTTTGATTATATAGTACTATCTTTTGCTTACAAAAAACTGACTTTAAATGATTTTAAAGTATATAATTAAAATAACGAAGAAAAAATAAATAAATTCAAAATATTGTTAATTGCACATTTCGTGTGTAACAGAGAATACAGATTTTTTATTGATGATATTTTATATTTGACGTTTCGGATATTTTTGTTTATTAGATTCTTCAATGAAATATTAATAAAAAAAAGAAAATTTTTAAACTGAGTAAAAACATTTTTTAGAAGCAAATTTTAATGTCTGTAATATAATTTAAAAGCGTGCTCCTTTTTAACACTTTTCAACGTAGTGGAAACCCACAATTTATAAATTACATGCTAAATAAAATTTTTCAAAGTTTTTTTGAGGGGGAGAGAAAACTAGAGAATAAAATGTGTTTTTAACTTCAATCTGTTATTATATTTTTTTTCCTTGCAGGAAGATATTTTATTTTCGTTCTTTAAGCTAGATGTTTGTATTGAAAAGACTTTTAAAAACTGTAGTACATTAGTCGTCTTTATATCGTGCTTGTCGGGATTCAAGTCAGAAGTTATATATGCAAAAGCGCAAAATAATTGCGATAATTAAACAAGGAAGAAAAATATGGTTACCTACAAATACATACATACATATATATATATATATATATATATATATATATATATATAAACATTAAAAAAATTAAGTATTTAATAGAAACAAACTTTTATATTAATATAATTGTAACTTATTTGAAATTATTATTAATTTACATAATCTTAAATAAAATAATTAAAAATAAGTATAATCATTATATTAAAGATGCTAAATGATTATTATCGATGTTCTGTTGAGCTGTTTTAGAATGTTATTATGTGCTGTTTTAAAGTGAATTAATGAGATTCAAACATTTGCAATTTGCATTTTTTACAGTTATTTTTGGCAATATCTAATAGATGGCACCTCTACAATTTAATCTACTTTTTTCGCCGTGATGGTCAACACGTATTTTTACCATTTAATTTTTTTAATTTCAAGTTGATGGCAGTATTAAATAATCATTTATTCAGTTCTAAAATAATTTTGTTGCCATACCTTATTATATTATATCATATATTTTATTCATTACCTGATTATTATTTTCAACATCTTCCTTTTCTTGTACTTTTCACTAATAATTTATTCCAGAATCCTTAAAATAGCACATCATATTTTTTATTATATAGGCTATTCAAGTTATTTATAATCATTATATCTATAAGAATGATAATATTATCTACAAGCTATGATGATTTGAAATAGTAAGGAGTCGATTTTAACTGTACCTATTAATTAGGCGGGATTTTTGCTGTGCTAAAATTGGATACATGTTTGAGTTATAATATGGTCATAGCAATTCTCTTGCTGGGTATGTCTTGAATTTAAATGAGCATTGCCATCTTCGCCCGCACACACACATACAGCGTTGTAGGAAATGCCAGATTTTTAATCACAACGAGAATCGTTACCCCAACAGTGCCTTCTGTGAGACGTGTGGGGAAGAGCATCCCTCTAATGAATGCCAGAACGCACCCTGCTGCATTAACTGTAAACAATTTATCAGACGCCACCACACAAGGTTCAACATCAGACACAAGGCCTCTGAACCTGCCTGAGAACTTTAGACATGCCTATAGTATGGAGAGAGAAAGGTTGGACATCATATTCATGCCATCACGTAGAGAGCAACTACCGCTTTCGCAACAACCCTACCCTGCACATAACTATGATCAAACTCATCAATCAATGAATCATCTTAGAGGACCACCACCACATCCTCCGGGTGATTACCAACCTCAGTCTCAATGGCCCCAAGCCCCTCCTTGGAACCAAAGTCTTCCGACCGATCTCCGGGATCTATGCCCAGATGACAACACAGCAGGTTTTTTCATGGGACCACACCGTTCCTTCTTTCATGATAATGGCCCGCTCGCAGAACAGCCAGGTAGGCGCTTTTAATATTTTTTTATTTAATATCCTATCATTTAAATTTGCAAATGTCTCATTCTCCCTTAACGATCCCTAAAAAGGATCATCCCTTTTTCGGCCACATCAAAATTCTTCAAGTTAACTTAAACCATTCCAAAGCAGCAAATGTAACCCTGAGAGAGTCTTATCAGTGAAAACTTTGATATAGCTCTTTTGCAAGATGCTTACTGTAACAAAGAGGGCACACTCACGGATATACCTACATCCTGGGCAGTCTTCCCATCCACGTCTAAGAGTGCCCATCTCGTCATACAGAACACTAATCTTAATTATTCACATCTTTACACAGGCACACATTGCACCTTTGCCACAATTACTGCTAAGGAAGGAAAACTCATAATTGGCTCGACTTACGCAGCACCTAAGTCAGATTTCGAGGAAACCCTCGATGAGTGGCAACACCTCATTACACAGAGGGATTTCTTCATTTGTGGTGGTGATTTCAATGCTGCATCCCCACTTTGGGGCTATGATAACGAAAACGCCCTTGGAGAATGCCTCATTGAACATCTAGTCGCTCAAAAACTTGTCATTGCCAACATAGACAACACAATTCCTACTTTTCAGAAATTTAACAGCAAAGGAGAGAAACTAGCTGAGGGTTTCCCAGACCATACTCTGGTAAACCCCCCAACTCTTCAAACAATTTGGCAATGACAAGTTCTAGATGTTCACAATGACTCATACCATAATTACATAAGGTATTCTTTCGAAATAACACCACTTTACACATCACAAAGAAGGTTCAATACCACTAGAGGTAACCTTCGTAAATTCACACAAGTTATTAAAACACACAGACCACTCCTAACTCAACACCTAAAAGAAGTAACAAACACCACACAACTAAACGACTTTACCATAAAATTAATAGAAACAATAAAAACAGCAGTGAAAGCGTCTTTTAGACTAAAGAACACTCAGAGGCAGCAAACATTTTCGTTTTGGACCTCCGATCTTAAAATTAAACGTAATCACCTCACGGCACTGAGAAGAAAACTTAAAAAACTCAGGCAAACAGAAGACTTTAACACGGATTACTATCGCGACCTCAGTGCCAATTATCGACTTCTCTCCGCTAAATATAAGAGCAGTGTTCTGAATGCAAGAAACGCTGCGTGGCATAAGTTCAGCACAAATCAAACAGACCCTTTTGGAACAGCTCAATATTTTTACACGGGTAAGTTTTTCACTCCTGATGAAATCAAGCTCGAACTACCACCCAGTCGATCATCCAGACAGGAAAACATGGAGCACCTCACCAAATACCTTTTTGGACCCTCCGCATATCCATCAGGAGATAACACTGATATTACTTTTGATGCACCTCCCGACAAACACTTTTCAAAAGCTGAGGTAGCTACCGCGCTACGAACATTTAATGACAAGAAAGCCCTAGGTCCGGACAGTATAGACTTTAAAATTCTGAAATTAACTTTCCATGTAATTCCCAAAATTTTCACGCGTTGGGCTAATCTCTGTCACCCACCACTACTTCCCGCTCACTCTGAGACAAGGGGAAGTAGTATACTTCCTCAAGCAAGGGAAAGTCGCCTCTGAACCCTTGTCTTACCGCCCGATCTGCCTACTTCCATCCCTAGGTAAATTACTAGAAAAATTACTCGCATTTCGGCTTAACCACTTTCTTGAATCAAATAACTTACTTCATCACAGGCAATACGGCTTCAGAGAGGGCAGATCATGTGACAAGGCTTTGTTTGCAATTCTCACTTCCTGCACTCTTAGCATAGCTGAAGGAAATTACACAACTCTTGTCTCCTTAGATATTAAAGGTGCTTTCGACAATGTAGAGCGGCGAGCCATCTTGCTACAACTACGTGATATTGGCTGCCCGAGTAACATAGCTGGAACCATTGCAACATACCTAAAATTTCGCACCATCCTTATCAACTGAGGATCAGGCACATCAGTGCACCCATTAGAAAATGGTTGCCCTCAAGGTTCGGCACTCACAAACGCCTGGCACCTTAGGTACCCTAACCACCGCCCAGATACTTGGCTCAAAAACATCTTATCTCGCCCAAGACTACTCCGCCATTTGGCAGAAATATTTCCCTTCCTTATGGACCTGACCAATCTTACTTCCTAGCTGTTCTACATCTGCATTCCTGAGACTCGCCCTTTGTCGCGTTAGAGCCATTGTCGAGCTCTTGGCAGTCCTAGCGCCCCTTGTCGTGAAGGAGCAGGTCTCAGGTGCACATACCATCTGGACGATGTGGTCCGGAATCATGATACAATCCTCAAATTTTCTTTTTTGATTTATGGACTTTTATCTCCAGGATCAACCCACCGCTGCCTGTCGCGTAGGAGCTGAGCTTAGTGCTCCAGCGGCTAGTTTTTATGTATATCTATGTGTTAATGTAATTTTTTTCCCTCGTTGGCATGTGCCTTTTGTCCGAGGACTGGAACAATGTGTAGTGAATCCCCGCATGTCGGGGGACTTACCGGGTGGAGCAAATAAGGTCTACACCAGATCCTAGTGATCTGGTGATCTTGCTCCACTTAGGCATAAAATAAAATAAAATAAAATGTTACAATATTTTCATATTGTTCATTATTACAGATCTTGCATTGATTAATAATTTTATTAATTCAATTTATATAGCATGGTAAATTTATACTTTTTGTTGTATAGTCGATCGGGTACATAATGGAATTAAATTTTCTTTAGCTTATTGCTGCATTCTATTACAGAAATCGAACAAATGCTTTTTCTTATATTTGTATTCCATGTACCCTTGGAAATGTGAAATGCTATATAAGCTTCCGGCTACATCCATTCATTTGATCGATTATTTGTTTACTATATGTCTTCTAATGGTTCAACAATATTTCGCTGGATATTTATACCTTTTGTCTTTAATAGGTTATTTTATCAAAATTTGGTGGTTTTTCATATGTTTTATATGGCTTAATCGTATGCAATGCGCTAGTGAATTAGAAGTATTTTGCTTGATTTTGTATTACTAGTTAAAGGTTCCATCTTTATTTTGTATAATGTTAAAGTTCTGAATTGAAACAAAATTTATTAATTCATTAATTTAATTTTAGTAATTGGAAATAGATGATGATTTGTAACTATACAATGGTTATATATATGTGTGTATATATAATTCTGAAAAGCACTAATTCATTCCCATACTGAAAATTACCTTAATATTTTTAACACAATCAACATATTGGTAAAAACAAAATTACCGGGGTTCTTGAGCTATCTGGATGACATACCACCCAACACAATATTCGCTAGTTTGGTTTTAAGTATAGAATTTATGAAGATATCCTCGAGATTAACATTGGTATTAGTATGAACAGCTAATGATTCATAATATTATGGTATACAGTATCAAGTTTGATTGTTTTAATTTTATTATATTTAAAATCACTTAAAAGACATATATTCTACATTTGGTTTGTATACATGCAAATAGAGAAAAACAGATTTTGCGTATTTATATCGTTGAGCATTAGTTAATTTCTGATCATTATTTCAAGAGAGACTATTCGAACTGAAAAAAAAAACTCTTTTGAATGTGAATAAATCATTGAACATATCAGTAAGCCAAGTTCTTCTTTTTTTTCAAAAGAAAATAAAATTGTTTTTATTTGTTTCCAAATTTCTATTACTACATACAATGCAGTAATTTATTTTGTTTTGCATAAAGAAAATACCTGAGAAACTATTATAAAAATAAGAAACTTAGGCTTGAAGAATAAGCTTAGCCATATGAAAATTCCCTTTTGACAAAATAATTGTTTTTCGAAAGATGGCGAAATTAAATTTTTCATACAGTACCTAGGTGCAATAAATTATAGTAAAAATCTCTCTATATACTCTGAGAAACAAAATAGTGAAAAATATGTTTTCTGTAGGATCAAAACCTTCCAAATTATGATACTTTTAAACTTCTTTCGGCTCTAAAATTACGTTATTCCGTTTTTATCTAAAAAATTTAGAGGTTTTTAAAACTAAAATATAAACAAATGAGACTCGAGAGGAAAAATATAACTTTTCTAACTGTAATTCTATCGCAAATTGCAATAAAAATATTAATACGTCATAATTGCAATAATTCAAAAAATGTTGACTTTTATTCTCCAAGTAGAAAACATTTTACAAGACGCATTATTTATCTTTGTTTTAGACTACTAATTTTATTTTCAAAGTTTATCTTTAAACAGCTCAATTTCCGATGACTAGGGAGAGAAGGGTTGATGAACTCTTCAAAACATTCTGGTTCATTTGAAACTTCGTTTTATTTTTTTTATGATTTATTTCATTTTTTTTTATACTCCTGTTTTTATTTCCATATGAAAACAGCTTTCATCGTACGAAGAAATGTCTGAAAGAAAAATTATTTTGTTATAAATATTGAACAGAAATTATTCAAATGTTTGATGAGAGAACTGTTCATGTAATATATAGTTGAATATTAAAATAATATTAATTAAAAAATTAACAAATATATTTTTAAATTATCATAAAGGGTGAAAGCTAAGAAATTTAGAAAACTATGAAGAGTTCTTATAAATAACTTGTAGAATTACATTTGTAATTGTAGAATTACCGGCTTCGCCTGTGTTAAACATGGGGGGGGGGGCTTCCAGGTAAAATAAAGTAAAATGAAATAATATGGTAACCACAATAATGAAGCTTTGTGCTTCCTCTTCAATAAAAGTTAAAAAATATAATAAAAAAATATGACGTTACTATGTCACAACCATAGTACAATCCCTCAAATTTAAGCATCAGAATGCGCATTTACTTTGGCGCTTGCAATAGAATAATATATTACTTTAAAGGCAATACGAAAAAAGATAATTAACCAAATGGCGTAGCAGTTTTGGTTACAGTTTAGTGTTAACAGTTAAATTCTCGTTAGGATGCCATCTACCTAAATTTTAAAGCAAAAACATGTCAGTTAGTAATGCTGAAATCATACTGATGGTGACAACGGCCTAATCCATAAAGTGTGCTTTTAGTGGATTTTTTTCTTCATTTCTAAAAATTGTCGAATTTCATTTTTTACGTGGTCGAATAGAAAAAAGTACTCTCAAAAGAAATTTGTTTTAAATCGTATCTCAATTTTCTGATTTTTAATGGATTTTAAAGTATTTTTCAGACATGGATATTTAAAAATCTGTGTGCAACCAAATTACGATCGATGAACCCGTTTGCACTTAACACAGTATTATAAGGAAAAGACATGCCCATGTGTAACGCTGACATCATATTTATGGTGGCAATGACCTCACCAATAAATTTTGATTTTACTGCAACTTGTTTAACCTCTAAACATCGCACTTTATATTTTTCCAACGTCGAATGAATGAAAATATGGCGTTATTATGTCGCAACCATAGTACAATCCCTCAAATTTAAGCATCGGAATGCGCGTTTACTTTGGCGGTTGTAATAGAATAATATATTATTTTAAAGGCAAAACGAAAAAAGAAAATTAACCAAATGGCGTAGCAGTTTTTGGTTACAGTTTAGTGTTAACAGTTACATTCTCGTTAGGATGCCATCTATCTAAATTTTAAAGCAAAAACATGTCAGTTAGTAATGCTGAAATCATACTGACGGTGACAACGTCCTAATCCATAATTTGTGCTTTTAGTGGATTTTTTCTTTATTTCTAAAAATTGTCCAATTTTATTTTTTACGTTGTCGAATAGAAAAAAGTACTCCCAAAAGAAATTTTCTTTAAATAGTATCTCATGTTTCTGATTTTTAATGGATTTTAAAGTATTTTTCAGACATGGATATTTAAAAATTTGTGTGCAACCAAATTGCGATCGATGAAACCGATTGCACTTAACACAGTATTATAAGGAAAAGACATGTCCATGTGTAACGCTGGCATCATATTTATTGTGGCAATGACCTCACCAATAAATTTTGCTTTTACTGCAATTTGTTTAACCTCTAAACATCGCACTTTATATTTTTCCTACGTCGAATGAAAAACAAAAAGTAATTTCAATGATATTTGTTTGAAAAGTGTACTTCAGTATACTGATTTTATATGTATTTTAAAGTAATTTTTAAGCATGAATATTTTATAAAAATGCATGCGACTCAATTTCAAAAGATGATTCCGATTGCTCTTATAATGTAAATAATTCAGCATGTTTTTTTTTTTTTTTTTCGTGCAATATTCCATAACTAAATCGGCAAACGAAATTTAAAATGTACAATAAATACATAAATAAATAAAACAAACTAAATGGAATATTCAAAATTTCAGATTAATAAAGCTCGCTATAAACAGTAAAAAAATAAAATAAAATAAAATAAAAATGAAGATTAACAGCTTGTTAATACTAAAGTAGAAAAAAAAGTTATTTTTGGTTTACGTTTTGGGCATTCTAAAATTTAAAAAAAATCGTAAATGTAAAAAGCTTTTAGTGTTTTAAATTAAAAGCGATTTTTTTTCTGCGTTGTGAACGTGGAATATATGGCCATCTTTAACCCTGGATATTCCAGGGTGGATTACCTGATTATTTTTAACCGGAAACTTTCATTCATGAAAACTAAATCTACAGCGACTGGCCTGAAAATGACATCAAATTTCATAAGCTTTCAGTCCTGATGTCTAATTTGGAAGCTTTTTTTTTTTTAAGAGAAAGACCTAACTCTTAGAAACATTTGCTAAATTCCATTTTCTATTTAATATAAATCTTAGAAAAGTCGTATTTTATGTAATTGTAATAATATAAATCACATAATGCTCTCATTGCACCGACGGTATTGAAACAGTTAAATGAGGGCAATTAATGATATATCGAAGAAAATCCGTTGTCAATGATAACTTAAAAACATTTCCTTTTTAATAGTTTCTATTAAATTCTATTCTATAAATAAAATTGCATTTTACGCTTAATGAATTTATCCGTAAAGTTTTACACTTTATTTATAATTATACGAGAATTTAATTCTAAATAAATGTAGCTTTTTAATTTTTTTTTCATTTGGCTTTTGTAAACATCATTTAAAATACATATAGATATAAACATTACTATAAAAAATATAAAATAATTCATAAAAAGTAAATACTGCATGTATGAAAAATATCAGATGTAATTAAAATTTACTTTTAATCTTATTTACATTCTAATTGTGTTTCAGAACGTAATTTTTTATGTTTTTCAAAATCATCTGATGTCTATGTTTAAGAACAAAAGTGACTATATATGTATATATAAATGTGTATGTATTCGTGTAAAAACTTAAACTGCCCGATTTAGAGATTAACGGAATTCTCACATGCTCTGGATTGAAAAATTAAACTTATGTTTTTATCCGATATTCAGAACGAAATATTTTAAGAAAAACGAACACTACAGAATATTTAAATATCCAAAAATACGTTTTATGTAAATATAAACAAAGTAATATTTCTTGAAAATCCTTCTCTTTTTCCTTTAACACTTTTCATATTATTTATTAAGAAGAGCAATGTTAAAAATTTATATTTTAAAATTGATCTCATGGCAGATAGTTACTGAACGATCCACCTACACTATATTTATTAGGCGGAAAACGGTACAGAATTATGTTAGATACTCTAAATAAGAAACCTAACAGATAATTATATAGTTCCAATGAGATTATCAGTTATATAAAATATTACAATTTGAGAGTTTAAGAAAAATAGTTTTAGTTAAAATTTTGACAAAAAAAGTTATACAGTTGATGATAACATTGTTAAAGCCATTCGGTTTTTTTTTTTTTTTTTTAGACTCCTCCAAAATGTGTTAAAATGACATCACTATCTTCTTATACATTTTCTTTGATATATTAATGGTTTTACACTGAACCTATATAGTTGGTAAATCCGGTATTTTTTAATTCTATTAAGTGATTCTTGCTTGAAAGCCAGATTGCTTGTGTTTTTTGTTTTTGTTTTTAAGTTACAGGCAGCTTTGAAACTATTTCTTTTGGAAAGCTTTTGTGTTTTTCTAAGAGAATTTAGTTTTATTTTGTTTTATAAGGTTTAGTAATTTTAATTTATTAAATTAATCATTTTATTTATTTTATTTAAGAGACTGAATTTTTACCATGGGCAGGGTTAAGATCCACCTACAGGGAAACATTTGGAAGTAAAAACTTTCCTAATAAATTGTGAACACTCTCACTGAAAGGTAGCATACTTTGATAACATTTCACTAACATCAATAGAGCGGAATAAAAAGTTTTTCCGAAAGTTGTGAATAAATGTGGTCGAAAACGTTTACAATCCATGGGACGAAATGAAAATCCCATATATTTGCTTGAAAAAGAAGAAGGTTTTTCAAGAAATTCTAACATAAGCATTTTGTCTGTTCAAGGTATTACGATATCTCTATCGTAGCCCTCTATTCATGAAAACTTGGGTTTTATAAATAGCCGACATGGATAAATATACTTCTTATACCGACAATAATGATAAGACACGCAAACTGTAAATAACAACAATTTAAGCGTTATATTTTTTGCCTAACACGAATAAAATTAATCTGATGTTAAAACTTTGATAGTGTGATTTTATTTGCATCCAAAATTAACACATTTTTTTGTGTGGCTGTATCAATCTGCATAGTCACTGTAGGCCCATAAATGAAAAATAATTTTCAGAAATTGTATTAGTAATACTAAGTAGTAATATTTTATAAGAAATAATATTCAGTATATATAGATTTAAAAATAGATAAAGAAAGAATTATCTGTGTATTTCATTCTTAATACTTTGGATTAATGTCAGGTTGGAGCCATGTAGCGTTGTGATTTAACTTTTATAAATAGTTTCTTACTTCTTATCCTGTTGTAATCCAATAACAATATCGTTCGCCGGATGGCACTGGTTCTATATACTGTGTGGAATACAATTAAAACACGCCTACTCTGACATCTTATATATCAAACTACTCAGTATAAATTGCTCGAATTTCGTATATATATTTTCAAGAGAAGGAAAAACGGATTACACCAAAAGATTTAATTCGAGAAACAGCAACAGATGCAGCTATACAGGGATGGCAGGGATGACCGCCCCGGGAACCCAGCTTTCGCTTTAGAGTATAAGTGCAATCCCGGGGGGGGGGGAGACTCAAATCCACTGCATATGGTAAGATACATTGTTAATGTATCTTACCATATGCAGTGGATTTGAGTCTCCCCCCCCCCAGGATTGCACTTACACAACAGAAAATACAGAAAACATACCAAAATAATAACAGTAATCGAAACACGTGGATAATAAACTTTTTACCGTTTAAATTTCTATTGCCCTAATGAAAAAAATTAAATAATTTTAAATTGACATTGTAACTGCAATTTCACTTTGTAAGCATAAAACTTTCCATAAACCCAAGTTTGTACCCATGTTCTGGGAATAAAAGAGGATAAAAACGTGGAGAATGTTATTTCTTCTACAACTTTTCAAAAATGACAAAGCAACCAGTCATGCTTTTTTGACAACCTGGTCATTTTCTTCTTTTTCTTTCGAATCTTAATTCGTGTGAATTTTTGCTGTGTGGTCACCTAAATAATCTTGTTAAACGAGGACTTCTATTAATCTTGGCATATCCGAACGAAGGCATCGCTATACTTGCGAGAAGCATCTGAATCGATTAGTTAATCTGCACGTGAACAAGCTGTCCACATAGAATTATGAAAATTAAATGATGGGGAAACGAAAATGTTCTCATGAAGCGTAGATAGGTATTATGCAAAGACGCATAATGGAGAATAAGATGTATTTAACACAGTGTCTTGTAAAAATATCTCACCACTTCAACTATCCCTAATATAAAGAAGAATACTATCATGGATTTAAAAAAATGTATTAGAGATTTACGTGAAACATATGCTCAAATCAGCTCAGGAGATAACTTCTAAATGCGTTACAGAGATAAAAATTTGTAAATGAGCTACACAATTAGGCCGAATGATAAATGATCCAATCGTTATCCATTATATATATATATATATATATATATACACACTTCTAGGTTGTGTTTACGCCGGTCAATTATCAGCACGAGGGATATAGGCCCTAAGGGGGGGTGCCTCCGTGGGGGGTCTTTGTAAGGGAGCCTAACCCGTATTTTCACTTGGAAAACCAAGGTTCGAAGAAAACCACGAACGATTCGGCCGACGGGCGCGAATTGGGATAGAACTCAGCACTTCACGTCTACCAGCTTCGAGAGCAGAACTTCTCGGCCACTGGTGGGGCTCGCGGTTCAAACCTAACCATAAGCCAAAAGCGGGTTCCCAGGGTGGGTGCTTACTTACTTACTTACTTCTAGTAACGATATATTTTAATGCGTAATAATTAAAATGAATTGTAGTCCCCACTTTTCTAAATCACAGAAATATGACAAGGGTATTCATACGAAAATATTGGTATTAAAACGTCGCCGCTTTTCTGCATCCCGTTCAACAGTTGATTTACGAACCCTTCAGTTTGATGGGCTTCCAATATTATTTTGAAGGCATCCGAAATTATAGTATATTTTTACAGATATATGAAATTAAAGGTATTAAGGTACTTTCAAGGTATTAAAGTACTTATATATACCTAGCTATTTACCTAATGTCGTGCATCTATTTAAAATGAACGAAACGTATTATGAAAAACATGCATTTTAAGGTAGTCAAATTCTCTTAAATCTAGTGTTAAACAAATTATTGAATTCTTTCAAAAAACCTCAATAAGTGACATCGGAAATACGTCAAAAAACTAAATTTGAAGTAAATTATCCATTTGAAAAATTCTTAAGCATAAATATTTTTAGAAATAAAAAGAATGTTCGTGACACAGTTTAAAAAATATAAAAATTCATTTCAGTTATTAAATTTACAAATATTCTTTTTCAAGAATGCGTATTTAATAATGCATGGAATCGCTCTTTGAATTATTTAAAGCACTTAAATGCAAATGACAGAATAATTTTCAATAATCGATGCTGAAAAGCCGGATATAAGTGCAAGAAAATAAACTGTTTTTAAACATAACTAGTACATGTCATATGGTTGAATAACTTTACAGCTATGAGCAAGAGTTTTACTTTAATAATGATTAACAGTATAGAAAGTTTATTTTACAATACAGTTAAAAATTAAAACATATATCAGGAATATATTGAAAATAATTTTTTATATGAAAATATGTTAGCACTTCGAGATTTTTTCTTTAATTTTGAATTTTTTTAAAAAATACTCTTTCAATGAGACAAATTTCAATGGATTATATACAATAATTTTATTTTTAAGTAAATGAACTATTTCAGAAAATTATTATACATAAATACTTTCATGATAAATCGAAGTCGTTGATAGTTACAGATAAGAATCTTTGAAAATTTTCTCAGCTGTAAAAATTACACATTTTCATGATTAATAAAATGTACTTAATAATGCATGAAGTAGCTCTGTAAATTATTTATAGCATCCGAATATTAATAGGACTCTAATATCTTTTAAGCGTTTCTGGAGTATAGGTATGTAAAACATAACGCACATGTCACCTGCACACATCATGCGGTACATTAACTTTTAAGATTTTAGAAATCCTTTAGTCTTTTTTTTTAGTTATAAATGACGGACTGGGGTGTAAATCATATTAACCCACAATATTATTTTTTGTTTTTGATTTGCACGAACAATTTGGGGCTAAAAATGGAAAACGCTGAAAGTACCAAAAAAGTATCAGTTCTTTTTTATTTATTATTTTA
Organism: Maratus speciosus; assembly: GCA_963932465.1. Classification (NCBI taxonomy): domain Eukaryota; kingdom Metazoa; phylum Arthropoda; class Arachnida; order Araneae; family Salticidae; genus Maratus; species Maratus speciosus. The sequence continues at coordinate 289,321,055 of OZ010799.1, forward strand.
TTTTATTTATTTATTTATTTTTTACGAAAATATGTCTTAAAATAGAAGCTTAACAAACGGGAGAACCCTTAAAGTGCAAACCCTAGTAGCAATAGTTCAAAAAAAGAGTAGTTAAGTGTCACAGATTGAATGTGCCACACGAAGTGAAGTGGAAAACGCTGAATGTGCCACACAAATTGAAGTGGAGAACGCTGAATGTGCAACAGGAAGTGAAGTGGAGAATGCTGAATGGGCAACAGGAAGTGAAGTGAAGAACGCTGAAAGTGCCAATATAAGTGAAGTGGAGGACGCTGAAAGTGCCAGTCATAAGATGCGAGGCGACTGTTGGCCATTACACAAGTTGATCATTCTATTATTTTTTAAATCAATGGGATATTTTTAAGCAAGATGAAAAATAATTAATAAATAAATAAATAACAGAAATGTTTACAAATTATAATATTAAGTATTTAAACACTAAACGAAAGGAAACTAAGTACCTGCATTTTAAAGTGTTAAACTAAGGGCCCAAAAGCACTTAAATAATAAACTACTAGATAACAGAAAGTCTGCTGTTTCAGAAATTAGTCTCGTCCCCGATGAAAAAAAAAAATATATATATATATACAGGATCTATATATATATATATATATATATACAATCTAAAATCATGGGATAAACTTTGAGGGGTGGTAGAGCTCATTATGACAAACAATTATTGTGTAGGAATATATGATCGGAAGCTACGCGTTGAGGTACAAACACCAGGGGTGCAATATGGGGCTCTTTTTATTTCAAAATTTCTCTTTCATACCAGAAAATTCCTATACTTATCTTTATTTGAGACTGACATTTCATGATTACATACAGAAAATATTCTTCTTTGAAAATTTCCGATGTGAAATCGAAATTTTTGAATAAATAAAACACAAAACTGGCAAATCTGTCAAACACAGGAAATACAAGAAAAGAAATAGAAGTGAAGTTATTCCAAAATTTTGATTTTATACAGTAAATCTTCGAAAAAGGATTCTTTTCTTTGTGTAATCATGGAATGTCTGTCTTAAATGAAGAAAAGAATAGTATAGGAATTTTCTGGTATGAATGAGAAAAATCGACATAAAAAAGCGCCAAATCGCCCCTCCTGGATGTTTGTACGTCAACGCGTCACTTCCGGTCATATATTCCTGTACAATAATTATCTGTTATAGTGGGTTCTACTACCCATCAAACTTTGTCCCATGATTTTAGACTCTCCCTGTATATAAATACAGATAGTACAAAAAATATTTTAGTTTTAAGACTTAAAACACACGCTTTTATTTTATATAGAATGACGTCATCCGCATCCCCTAAAGATTTCATCATTTACGAACCTGTCTTAAACAACATCTATATCAATCTACGCATAGGACATCGCTATCGCTTGTACACACACACACACACACACACACACACACACAAAAAAAAAAAAAAAAAAAAAAAAAAGTTGTCGTTATTCAAGAAATTTGACAAAAAATCGGCTATCTAATGATTCATATGCCTTTATTTGTTTGTAATATTAATATAGATACTTGAAATTAAATGTAGTTTATAATAGCTCCATGTTTTATCAGAAATCATTCATTTATATTTTTTCAAAATAGCACGGACTTTATTTACATTTATTTTCGGTTGTTATGTGGAATAGCAACGAAAGTATATAATTACTATTTTTCAACTACATTCTTTTACTTTCTACAGAAATGGAGTACCTGCGTTGCCAAAACCAAACAAATGGCGCTAAATACTATGACATATATTTACGAATATGACAAAAATACATAATTTTTATTCAATATATGCCGTTGTAATAGATGATAATTAACTATGGCTATAGAAACATATTTATATCACATTAACTATATAGGCAGTTTACAGGAAAAACTTACGATTTTAATGTTTTGACTTTCAAAACCAAATTGGATACAAATTCGAAAAAGATAGCATATTCTGAAAAGGAAGGTCCAAATAATTTCATTGTGAAAAAGAATTTTTCCTAATATTAAAGATAACTTTATTCGGATATACATCTAAAAAACGGAATCTCTATATTACACCAGTTAATGTTCATATTAATTATCAAGTTAATCCTTAAAAAAGCCTTACTATATCGTTAATTTGCGATACAATTCTAATGACTACACATTAATAACATGTAACGCCCTTACAAAAATACTGCTTCGCATATTTAATTATAATGATAGATTGATCAGAAATTCAATCAATAAACATAAACAATTAAAATTCTGTAGTTAAAATGTTTAAAATAAAATTTTCATTTTACCGAAAAACCACGAAAAAAAATAATGGGTCAAATGAATTAAAAAATCGAGAAATTTGTAATCTAATTAAAAAGTAAACTGCATTTACTAGGGAGTTTATGCATTTAACGTAGTTTCATGTGAATGTTAGTGTATTAGTTTATAACAGATAACTCTTTAAGAAATTGAATATTAAATACGTGAACAATCACATTGCTAACAAGTCGTAAACCAACTTAGTGAAAAATGTCCAAGACGGGAATCGAACACGGACCCCTAGAATAGATCTCCAGTGCTCTACCACTAAACCACAAGGACGACGCTAAACTTGGCATCTCTCACTTATATAAGACGGTAAGTCTGCAACCGCAGCACTAGATGGAAAGGTCTTCATGAGCACACAATCTAGTGGCGAAACATGAGACGCAAATGAACCCAGCATCGGTGAATATACAATTTTTAATTAATTTTTCAACTACTATTCAGCAGAGAAATTACGCCTGAAATTATTGAATATTAAATACGTGAATAATCACATTGCTAACAAGTCGTAAACCAACTTAGTGAAAAAAGTTGGTATACGACTTGTTAGCAATGTAATTATTCACGTATTTAATATTCAATAATTTCAAGCGTAATTTCACTGCTGAAAAGTAGTTGAAAAATTAATTAAAAATTCTTTAAGAAATATAATGGTTTAAAAAATGCATTTGAAATATTTTGATATTTTTCAATAACCAAAAAATTAAGCACCTTCTCACATTACTCATACACATTAAAATGTTTTTGATAAAATGACTTTTTGAAATTTGATAATGTGTTTTTTAACTTTCGTATGTGCAATTTATTAGAAACTAGATTTTTTGTCTATATATTATTTAAATATGCTTGAAACATTAATGCGTGAAACATTATGTCATGTATTTATTTCGGGGTCTACTATAATTTTCTTAGAATAAGAATATACTATATGTATACTTTAGGTTCAAAAATAGGGATTTAAAAATCGTGTTTACTCTCCTATATAATAAATACTATTTGCAGCTTACGAAATAATTATTAAAAAAACAATGATAATATTAAATAAACAAACGTAAGTTGCCTCTTTTATATTACCTTACAGAAACAACAGCAATACTTTTTACCCGACTGAAAAGAAGGGTTATGTGTTTCACGCGTATCTGTGTATGTGGATTCTTTTTACCCTCGAAACATACCAACGGCTGGATGGATGTTAATGAATGATGTCTCTATCAATTCGTCTTAACGGCCCGATGATTATAGGCTTGGTTTTGTTCTTATAAATTCAAAATGAAGCCGTAAAATATAAAATGGCGGTAGAGACGAAAAAAATTACGCACCCTATTGAGTGGCATATCCTTGTATAGGTCTTTCAAAATGAAAACGATGTTTCCTTGACTATTTTACAGTTATAAACTTCGTTAAAATATTATACGACCTGGAAGTTGTATATATAGGATCTCTAGCTTTACTGCAACTCTAACCATCTTAGACATCTATAGACCTCATCAAAACAGTGTTTATAGATAGGAACTAACAATTAAACACAACTTAAAAGTCATCAATACAAGTAAATAAAAAAATAGGTAAGTAATATAAAAAAAAATATTTTAAGTCAATTCCTACTTAGGTCAATAAGAGAATTTTTTCCCTCTAATTCTTCTTTCCCCTGCCCCACCAGTGGCCGAGAGGTTCTGCTCTCGAAGCTGGTAGACGGGAGGTGCTGGGTTCGATCCCAATCGCGCCCGTCGGCCTAATCGTTCGGAGTTTTCGTGGTTTTTTCGAACCTTAGTTCTCCAAGCGTTAATATGGGTTAGGTTCCCTTAGAAAGACCTCCACGGAAGGAACCTCCCCCCTTAGGGCCCATATCCCACGTGCAGATAATTGGCCGACATAAATACAACCATCTTCTTTCCCCTTGAGTGGCGCTTAAAATTCCTTGATCAAGAAGAGGGCTCTCTTGATCTTAAAATACTTTGATTAAGAAGAGGGTTCTCTCGATTATTGAAAATTAATTACTTTAATTTAATTAATCAATTATTCCAAAGTGGGCGTTTTAAACAGAATTTTCCGAAGCGGGAGATCTGGGAATGAAAAAAAGGGTCCTACTGTGAAAATAATTGTTTAAAAATCAAATTCTAATGAATTGAGCGAAAAATGAAACCACACGGCCTCTTAAACATCTCTTCAAAAATCACCTGGGCAAGTTTCATGTTTTTACTGTTAAAAATGAGTCTGAAAATGTCTCAGAAAATTTCGAGCTGTTGAGAATGGAAAAATATTTTTTTCGAATACACCCTTAACACTTTCCAACAAAGTAGAAAATTGCTTATGACTTCGGTCTGTCTCTCCGTCTGCCCGTCTAGCCGTCTGTCCGCGCTCTAACTCTCGTAAATATACTGGGATTGCCCTGGAATTTTTGGATGTTATTGATGTTTACCATAGTACGGTCCCTACTTGTAAAGACGTTTGTAGCATGTTTAGTTCATGTACAGGGACAGCCAAAAGTATTCCGTTACATTAAGGCCTATAGGAAAAAATCATTTCAAATGATTTTTATTGATTTTACACGCTTTCAAAGAGAATAAAATTGATATGTATTTATGTACGCACTAAGATATGCATTTTGTTGACTGTGCGATGCAAAGAATAGTTATTGTTCATTTACAGGGATAAAAAGGAATTCCAATACATAATGATATAGGAATGGAGGGAATTGTTTGCGGCGTACTTTAGTTATGTTAATCTATTTCATATATAATGAAATTGATATGCGTCGCTAAGGTTTACATACTATAAATTATTCCATGCATCATACGAAGTGTATGTAGCATTTACAGGGACACACAAAATATTTCAGATACTATATTGTATCCGAAGAACTGTTCATTAGCGATGTTTGCTGGAAATGCATTTTTAATTATGATATGCGCTTTTATGTTTCACTATGTATTTGCATAGTATATGGTGTATATAAATGCTATAATTCCTATACACGGTAACACAAAAAAATTCGTAAAGTTTACTCGGTATTGGCGCAAATTGCTTAAAGGGGGTTTTTAAATAAGTTATGCATTTTTACGTTGAACACATTTAATTTACTTAGAAATGTTTGTAGAATATAGATAAAATGATACACAGTAGGGTGGAGTGAAAAAACGAATGTTGGAATTTAGATTTTTGATAGCAAGCAAAAGTTGCCTTTTAGTACTTTTAATATACTTGCAAAATTTCATGAATTTTGAAAAACTCCTTTAGGGCTGTACTAGGACCTTTATATTTTCATTGTTTCACACAATGGATAAATATTATCATATAAATTGTACATTTACAGGGTTTTTTTGGTAATCTCGTCTGACATTTTTATATTTAAAATGTTTAATGTAATTCCCTTTATGATTTTTAAACTTTAAATCTTTATTTTAAAATATTTGAAACGTTTTATTGAGATTTAAAAATTTTTCTTCTTATTATTTGAGTCATTTTTAAATGCGTGCGTGTGGAAGAAAATCGAAATTTCCCATTGCTAAAAGAGCAGTGGAATATCCCATATTTTGTACCCCTTCAAAACTAAATAAAGCTGTTTTTCCAACAATGGCAGATGTTATAAAATATTATTTTTATATAAGACAATAGTTAAATCCAAACAGGAATGGTAAAAATCCACCAAAGTCAGTGGTAATTAATATCCTAAGAGTAAAGATCGAAGAAATTTGGAAGAAAGTATTAATTATTGTAGTTTCCCAGAGGTGTATTGATCCAATGATAGACAACAATTTTTCTGAATACCATAAGTTTATTCGATTCTTTAAATCCAAAAGAAATGATGGAAAATTTGAAATGGCGACGAACTATAAGTGAAGAACACGTATCTCTGATTTAAGAGTCAAATTCACTGTATCTGTGACACATTACACAATCTTCTGGATCAGGAAAGAAGTTTGTAGAAAACCTTTCAAAATATTGCACTGAAAACAACTTAAACATTCATAAACTTATGGCTATAGGTTGTGGCGGACAACTGTAAATACTAGGAGAAAGAATGGTGCTATTAAATATTTTGAAGCAAAGATTAGTCGTCCCTTGCAGTGGATAATATGCCAGCTTCACGCAGACAGTTGTAGAATTAAAAAAATCTTCAGTACAGACCAAAATTATTTTTACGACATGTGTCAAATATTTTCATCTCGACAATGTTCCTGAAATCTGGTAAATCGCAATGCATTTAAAATGTGTCGCTCTAGATGGTAGACGACTGATAATTGGCTACTTGACTGTACGTTGGAAGTCAGATTCCTTCCCAAAATTTGAATATTAAGAATGAATTTGTAATGAAAGTATATTCACCTATGTCGTTTTAAATTAAGAAAGATTCTTCCTGCAAAAATTAAGCTCACTTTTTTTTTTTTTTATTTATTTTTTTTTTTTTTAACAATTTAAGTTGCCTTGTTATTACAGAGAAAATTTAAAGAAGATTGTCGATCCCGTTATATAACGAAACGCATATATCTGTCATTGAGAGAAAAAAAAATTAATAGGGATGATAAGTGATGAAAGAAAATCATGTTCGATAACTTCGATTCCAAAGAATATTGAAGGCAAGAGAAATGGAGTGTTCAACAATAAGACAGTTTCACTTTCCAACATTGAACTTCAGTACAATATTGGACTATATTATCATTATTAACTGGCAAGAATATCAAATCATATCACCCCTAAATGGTTAATAGAGTATCAACAGAGTATCTGAAAGTTCTCTTAAAATAATCGAAAGTCCCATCTTTTCAATTCCCCAAGTATTCATGTCATATTCAAGCAGTTGAAAGATGCGTGAAATTAGTTACAGAAGCATCATTTGCCACCTGTAGTATCAGAAGCAGGTGCCGGATATATGCGAGCAAAATCAAATCACGAAAGGTAATGCCTAGTTTTGATACCAAAGGCGAATATAGATTAGAATGAAATGATAGATCATTTTACAACACATCGTATATATCCTTTTTATTATATTACTATGTGTTCCAAAAAAAATGTCTTTCCTATATATTTAGAGAACTATATTTTATGTATATTCGAAAAATAAAAGTAAACTGTATGTCTAATTATTGTACTTTTTCTTTATCTTCTTTAAAACAATGCAGTTCATATTTTAAGGTTATCTCTACCATTTAAGGGTTGTGTTGGGTTGATTTTTGACGGCCAATTATCTACACGAGGGATATAGGCCCGGGGGGAGTGCCCTCCGTGGGGGTCTTTCTAAGGGAACCTAATCCGTATTAACGCATGGAAGATCCACGGCTCGAAGAAAACCACGAAAACTCCGAACGATTAGGCCGACGGGCGCGATTGAGATCGAACCCAGCACCTCCCGTCTACCAGCTTCGAGAGCAGAACCTCTCGGCCACTGGTGGGGCCCTACCATTTAAGGCGTTAAAATACGACGACACTTTGATTGTTCACATGTAATACTTTAATCAATCATTTTATATGGGTTATTTTACTAATATCAGAAATTTTGTAAAAAAATATTTTTTTTTTTAAATAATTTATACTACAATGTGAAATCTTGGTTTTTCCCATATAAAGAGCAAAATCTTTAAGAGCTGGTAGACCCCTCAAGATGAATTCCAAATGAAATGAAAATTTAACCTTATATTCAGTGTGCTAAAAGGCAACTTTTAAGACCTATCTGAAGAAAAATTAAAAAAAAAATTTTTTTTCGGTCTTTTTCACTCCACGTAAAGAATTTGATACATGGCCGTCTATAAATTATAATTTCTGGAAATGTGATTTAAGCAGTTTTAAGAGTGTCTTAGTTTGAATTAAATGTTAACTAAATAGTGGCGTGTAATAAAAGATCTAGGTAAACTACAGGGTTGTACAAAAGTATTCAAGTATGTTTCTATATATTAATATAAATTGCTGAAAGAGATTTTCAACATGTTAGGTGTTTTCTTGCTAAACTAAATTTTCCTATTATATAGTATATACATCAAAATACAAATCAAATACAGGGCTGTTCAAAGGAATTGGAAAACATATTTGGCTATGGGCGGTAACTGCTGACATCAGTTTCTTAAATGTTTTATGAGTTTTCTAAATTGTTTACTTAGTTATCTTATTTACGTTATTTCCCTAAATTACGATGTCTTGTTAAAGCATTCAGGACGTGTTGGAAAGTGTTTTATAGTCTATGCTTAATACATAATTTTTCTTACTTGTTTTTTCTATTTCCCAGATCAGTCTTTTCCTATAAAACATACCAAATCTATTTAGCTCATATTCACAAAATACAATGTACACGGGAATAAAAAATTTAAATAAATATGGCTTATCATGCTGTTCTATAAATTAGAATTGTATTAATATCCATTAGACTCCATGTTCGTATTTAATAAAGCAATGACAAATCATAACACATTAACAAACTTACACATTCTAAATATCAAGCTTGAACTCAAGATCAAGCTGGGAACTTAATAAAAAATATATATCAGTTGATAAGCATTGTTTTTTAAGTGGAAAAATTAAAAAAATTTTAGACGAATAGGACTCCAAAATAGCGATATTTTGCTATAAAGTACGGTAAAAATATAAGATTTTATATTTCAAACAAAAGTTTATTTTAAAATTCATCGCAGTATTAATACTTAAAAATTTTTCCAGCGAGAAACATTCGTCTTATATACAATATTTCAAATGAAAATCAAATTTCAAATTAATTGCTTAAAAGGCGCAAAGGCCAACACAGTGAAAAAGAGTCCATGCCGGGACTCGAACCCGGGCCATCAGTATAGCGCACTGACATTCTACCGACTAAACAACATGGAACGACACCCAGCCTGGAAAATTTCTCACTATTACATGTTGGCAAGGCTACAAACGCAGCACACGATGGAATTTTTATCGAGAGCCACTGACATGGGGTAAACACGAAACTTAATTAAATCCAGCATCGATTGAAACTATATTAATACTTGAAATTTTTTTCAGGGAGAAACATTCACATTGCATACAATATTTCATTTTAAAATTGCCTTTTAAGCAATTAATTTGAAATTTGATTTTCATTTGAAATATTGTATGCAAGGCGAATGGTTCTCTCTGGAAAACTCCCAAGTGTTAATATAGTTTCAATCGATGCTGGATTTAATTGAGTTTCGTGTTTGCCCCATGTCCGTGGTTCACGATAAATATTCCATCTTGTGCTACGTTTGTAACCTTTCCAACATTTAATAGTGAGAAATTTTCCAGGATGGGTATCGTTCCATGTGGTTTAGTCGGTAGAATGTCAGTGCGCTATACTGATGGCCCAGTCCCAGCATGGGATTTTTTTCACTATGTTCTCCTTGGCGCCTTTTAAGCAATTAATTTGAAATTTGATTTTTATTTGAAATCATCACAGTGTTTATGACAAGTTCGTCACAAATGACACATATTTCACAAATTAGTCACAGTGTGACTTCAAAGCATTGTCACTTTCGTCACAGGTTCGTCACAAAGTTAATCCCAAAATAGTCACAAATGGCACACTTTTCACAAATGTGTCGCACCGTGACTTCACAGAATGGTCACAATGTAACGGCACATACGACCTCTAAAACGGCCAAAACGACTTCGCATTCTAGTCACTATGGCGTCACATCGACGGTCACAAAATCACAGTGTGACTTCAAAACGACGTCGCCGTGACGTCATCATGCCTTACGGGTAGATACATTTTAAGTTTCCTATAGATTTCAGAAAACTTAAAAATAAAATGTTCTCTAATATTATCTATAGCCCTTTAATTTTATGAAACATTACATTGAATGTTTGTTTGATAAAAGCATTTAAATAGGAATTATGATAATACTACATAAACAATTTAATTGCGGTTGATTAAAAAAACATACTTTGTGTTTTTATACAAAAGGATTGCATAATTTTGTTCTGAGCATATCATATAACAAAAACGCCATTAAGCCATATTGAGAGAGATTAAAGTTTTCCAAATAAACCTATGATTTTCAACATATTTAAACAAACTTCGAACAAAACCCAATCAGAGAAGTAATTTAAATACACCTTGGATTATATTAAAATACTCTCAACTAGTTTAGAAGATAAAGTAAATTAGACCTCTTGGGGTCAAAAAACCCTTTTTATCAACTTATATATTTTGTAGTATTTTGATAGAATTAAAAGAGCATTATTACAAAAAGATGGCCTGGAAATAAATGCATAAATCCAAAAATCTGGATGCAGTTTTACCAGAACTCTAAACATAGGGCAAACGTATCTTATTTGAGAGCTGTGCTAAATTAATCAGATAAACAATAGATGAAACTAATTACAGAATGTGATTCCCTCAAAAACTCCTCAAATTGAGAATAATTTAATTAAACTCTTCAAATTGAGAATAATTTAATTTGCGTAAGACAGTTTTAATAAATATCTTGACGTTTTACACCGTTATGAAAGCGGCTAACTGAGATAACAAATTGTATTCTAGTTTTAAAACATAGCTCAAATTATCTTATAAATTTTTAAAATTAAATTGTTGAATGTATATTCTAAAGTGTATAAATCACAACTTCTTTACATTTTAAATTGATAAACTGTAAAAAAATAATAATAATAATAATTAATAAGAGCATTTCTAACAAAACTTGATGATATCTGGTACGAAATTAATTCTAATGTCAATTATCACAATTTATATTGCCGTCTTATCGTATTATTTAAATAAAAAAAGGTCAAAACTTTAAAATAAAGCAATTATGAGTTTTCTCTGTTCATAGATCGCCTAAACCCATGCATCAAATATTATATTTTGAAATATTTTTATTCTAATTTCCTTAAAGACACTCTTTCAATTTCTTAAAAATATAAAATTTTAATTTGTTATATTCAAATTAAAACAATTCTTGTACAGTAGTACCACGACTTACGCCCCCTCGACTTACCCCACTCCGCATTTACGTCCTCTGTCCTGGAAAAAAAAATCCTTAATTAATACTCACTTTAAATTTTTGGTTCTAAGGAGGGAAACTTTTCTGCCACAGTCAAGTGATAGTGACAAACAAATAAGTAAAGTCCCGAGAAAAAGCTTAAACTCACTCTACTGATACAAAGAGCTTCTAAAAGTAAAAAAGAAAAATTTGTCGCTTCAAGCTTATTGCAAGATAATTTTTGCATCCTCAAAGTCTCGAACGGGGCAGCTAGAAGAACAAAAAATTGTAAATTAACAAATTATTGATTTATTCCAAATTCTTGTATTACAAACGCATTTTTTTTTTGCTAATGTTAAATGCATGTAACTTAATTCCTAAATACATTAGAATATTTTCTTTAGATTTTGGAGATTTTTTATTACTTATCCTTTTTTGCTTATTTAATTGTATCACGACTTACGTCGCTTGTGTTGTAAAGAATTTCTGACGTAAATTGAGGTATTTTCTATGGATCTTATTTTTATTTTAAATTGTTTACTTTGAATTTGAAATATATTGTTAGCTTAAATGTTTGATTTATATTTTTTGCACTGTATTCATAAAATCTGAAGAAATTATCTTCTTCTTTTTAGTAATTTTACTTGAGATTACTAAAAAGATAACAAAACTTGATGATATCTGGTACGAAATTAATTCTACTCTTAAACTCACTCAACAACAAGCTCAAACAAGCTCAAACTTAAAGTTTGAGCTTGATAAGAGTCATCAAGTTCAAACATCGTAAAACCAAAAATTCTGTTTTTTCAAAAATCTGCAAACGATAAAAAAATGAAAACTATAATTCTGGAAAAAATACATACTAGACTCTATACCATTAACGTTCCATAAAATTATACATCATATTAAAATATTTAAATATTTTGAAAAAAAAATTGGTCCCTCAACGGGAATTTTGGCGTGTAATGGGTTCTAGATAAATGTGTTTAAATGAATTTCTATGGATCGGAACACGAGAAGGCAGGTATTAAGATAAAAAAATGGACATTGTCCCCGGTATTCCCGATTTAGCGTATTTTTAATTTACGGTGTCTAGCCCTATTTTCGGAAAGTAATCTTTGTTTTATTTAAGGAGTGAGCATATTAGAAAATAGTGGTAGAAAACACGTCGCGTAAAAATGGCCACAATGGTTGTCCCGGCGAAAATATTATATTTTGAACTTTTTTCAAAATCCTCCAATCCTTCTAAATTATCCTCAATACACAATACGTTGTAGAAACAACATAATATTGCATAAAAATTGTCAGAAATTCAATAAAACAAACCATTCAACAAACCAATAAGGAACAATAACATATAAACATAGATCGTGAAATATGTGGTTATATTATTTTTAACAATTTTCTGATTGATGAAGTCGAATATCTAGGTCATCATCAAAGCATCTACTGTATTTCGTTTACTATGTAAACGGAAAATTTTTTCAATGCGCTTATAAAGTTCATTTAAAGATACGAGATGGCTTCTGAAAGTTGAATATATTTAAAACGAAAATATTCTTGTGAAATAGGTTTTAAGGCTGAGATGAAATGTTCTCCGTTTACGTTCTGTATAGTGTAGTTTAATTACTTTTAAAATTATTTCAAAGTTAAATGAAAATTTTAAGACCGTATTCATATTTCTTTCATTTAAGATATATATTACTTAATATTTCACACAAAATATTCTCTTATATTTAATAGAACACTGATGTGCGAGCGAATGAATTTTATGATTGTGACTATTTATGTAAAATATAAATAATAATATTAAAGCTTGTTATCAGAAATTGATAATACTATTTTTCAATTCGTACTATTAGTTCACACTGTTCCTATATTTGTTTATTTATATATATATTTATATATATATTTATTTATTTATATATTTATCTTGTTCAAATTTTCAATCGTTAATAAAATACTCATTATTCATCCTATCAAGTTGAAATAATTTTTTTTGAACTTGTACTGGATGACAATTGATGTTAATACAGTTTTTTCAAATATTAATTCATTAATTAAATTTTAATTAATTAATTATAGTTTTGCATGGGAAACAAAATGGCGGCCATTGGTTGTCGAAGATCATTTAAAGTATTTTCAATAAGGGGTTACCATAGGGGGGACCCTGTTCTGTCGCTAAATACCGCCAAGTTTGTCGCCAACTTGGCGATATATCGCCCAATTTGGCGTCCAAAAAAGTCGCCAAAAGTGACGCCAACTTGGCGATATCTCTAATATTTCGCCAAATTCCCATAGAATTCCATTGTAAACTTACTTGCTTATAGAAAATCAACAAATTGAGATATTTTAATGCAACAAAAACTAATATTAGCTTAAGGGATTATATTAATTTTTTCTTTGGTGACCTAAGTAGGAATTGACTTACAAAAAAAAAATTATATTACTTGTTAAATTTAAGATACATTAAATCAATTTTGTGTCAAAACTGTTAGATTTTAGCAATGATGTTTTAATCAAGCTGTTGATTATAGCCAATTGTTCCATTTTTAAAAAAAATATATAAACAAAGAAAGATTCATAAAGCTCGCCTGACGTTCGAGAAAATACAGATTAGTTAAGGTGCATAATGCTAGCTTGCGGATTACCGTAAATATCGTGCTGAAAGCTTTATAATTAAATAAGACCCAAAGTATCACATCTTGTGAATTTTGAACGTAAAAGAATGGACCACACGAGAGACCATCCGAGTCACCTACACAAGAGAAAGGTCTGAAACTTAATTATAATTTTTCATTTAGCAAACGTCCTGACTTACTTAATCTTATTCCTCCAGTTGAAAGGTGTTTCAAATTTAGCAAACTATCTGGTTCTCAAAAGAATTCTATGAGAGTTCTTATTAAAAACACAGTTGATCACAATTCCACGAATTTCAAACCTAATATCACAAAGGATCAGGAGGAAGCTTTATGCTCTATAAAATCTAATGATGACATTGTTATCTCTAAAGTTGATAAGGGAGGTCAAATAGTGTTACAGAACAAATGAGTTTATTTAGATAATGTGTAGAATCTTTTAAAATCCGGTCCACATTTTAAATTAAATCTCGATCCTTCCGACAGTGATCTAATAAGTACTAGAAAACTTATAAAAACCTCTCCTTGTATTGATGACAATAATAAAATGTCATTAATTCCTTCTATTACCAACTGTAGTTGCTTTTACGCTGTTCCTAAAGTTCATAGAATTGGTGTTCCCCTCCGTTCTATCGTATCCAATATCGGTTCTGCCTCATACCCTCTTGCTAAATATTTAGTTAAACGCTTTTCATTTCTTTCAAGTTCCAATATTTACACTATTAAGAATTACAGTTCTTTTGTAAATCGTATTAAAAACTTCACCCCCTCCCCTTCTTTGCGCATGCTTTCGTTTGATTTTGCTTCTCTGTTCACCCATGTTCCAGTTCAAGGTTTAGTGCAAAGTCTCACTGTTAGATTAAAAGAGTTTCATTACACAGATTTCGAAATCAATCACATGATTGAGTTATTGAGTATTTGTTTAAAACAAAATTCATTTCGATTTTCAAATCAATTTTATTTTATGTCAGACGGTTTAGCAATGGGTAATCCCCTTAGTCCTTTCCTAACCGATTTATATATGCATTATTTTGAGGTTAAGTTGTTTAACCTTTTCATCTTTCTATTTATTGTAGATATGTAGATGATTCATTTGCGCTCTTAGAACTTTCTCTTTTTTTTTCTGTTGAAAATGTATTGACTATTTTGAACTCAATAGATTCAGTGATTCAATTCACTTATGAGATTGAAACTGATAATAAATTGTCATTTCTTGATGTCTTGGTCATTCATCAGCTTAACACATTTGACACTTGCGTTTGCCGTAAACCTTTTACTGTCACCCACCATTTCAACTAATGTCACCCCCCTTCCCAAAAAGTTTCGGCTTTTCTTTATTTGATTAATAGAGATCGCTTAATTTGTTCAGATAACAATTCACTTGTTACAGAATAAAATTGTATTAGATCTGTTGCTGTCGATCGTGGATTTAGCTTATCTTATATCAATAATTTAATTTCTCATAGTCTTAATACATGTGTCAATAATCCTGATTCTTCTGTTATATTACTGCGGTTTCTTTTTCTAATCTTATCATTTTACCATTCTATAATAATATTAGCTTTAAAATAAAAAAAATCTTAAGAAATTATGATTTTAATGTAGCTTTTAAGCCAGTTAATAAATTAACTTTTTCACAGCTTAAGGATCAAATTCCTCCTCAAAATTATAGGGGTGTTTACAATATTCAATACCAATGTGGTTTTCCCTGTATTGGACAAACTAAACGAAAACTCCATTACAGAGTCAAAGAACACATAAACTATGTAAAGAAAAAATAATTACAAAAATTCCCTGTTGCTTCTCATTTGCTGGGAGGAGGGACATAATTTCAATTTTGACTCAGCTACCATTATCAAGAAATGCATTACTCCTCTAGATTTAGACTTTTTTGAAGGTGTTCATATGCATAACCATAGATTTAAAAACTCCTTGGTTAAGGATTTGTCTAGTGTACCTTACATCTCAAATTTCTGGGTGGATTTGTTGGGTTATGACACTTCACTTCCGCTTTAATTTCGTTGGCTGTTGGAACTTGATGGTCTTTTGGTAATGTGTTTTCTGACATTAGGGTTTTCGCCGTACATGTAGCTGGGAATATATTGTTTTTATAGATTTTATGCACTGATACTGCAAGTCTTCTTATTCACGAAACGTATACGTTTGTTCAAGTTATGTTATGTATTTTATTGTGTGTTTAAACATTGTTTTTAGGTGATTTGTAAAAGAATGGAATTTGAACATTCGCACTTGTTGGAGAATGTTGAAAACCTGTCTAAATATATACTCGAAATGATCCAATTAAAACATAAATGTACATAGGGAATTTTCTGAAACCCTGCTTATAATCGGATTAAATGGATTTCAAGGAAATACAAGGTGTAAATGTGATTTATAATCATGAATAGATCAAGAAAGATAATATTTTAAAATATTAAAAAAATCGTACTTGTGCATGTTTTAGTGTATTAAAGTGGTACAATGCAAATACATTTTAAGAAATCATAAATACGATTTAAAGTAGCCGTAGTCATACCTGTGTCGGAATATGACTATCAACATGCTAATATGATAAGATAGATGAATTTTAATCTCTTTCCAATATATGCAGTTGAAATCGTTAATGACTTCGGTTTGCCTGTTTACCGTCTGTCTGTGTTCTACATCTTGTATGCATATTCGTAGTGTAATGTAATCTTTATGTTACGTTGTATAGCCTAAAAGAAGAATACAATTGGATAAGTGCGACAAGGAAATTGTTCCGCCCTTTGTAAGATAATAACGAAGTCCAAATAAAGGAGAATATGTATTGGGTTTTCACAAAAAATTTCTCTATAGTCTAATGGTTGCAGCATGTTTTGCCCGTATGTTGAAAAACATTCAAAGGTAATAAGGACAGAGGGCATTTTACTACAAGAAACTCAGATCAAATAAAAGAATCCTGACTTATCTGTAATTTTGCTTATATGTTTCTTTTTAATTCTTATATTATTTATTTATTTATTTATTTTGTAGAAAATACTCTTTAAAATAATTTTAGAAATTTAAGCGTACAAAGAGTGCATAATGAGTGTTCAACAAAAGAAATGAAAAAAAAATCCCTGACGGCCCGGCCTACAGGCAGAGGTAGATTTCGAAGTCAAATATACTAATTTCACAAACAAAAACTAAATCATGATTAGAGATAAATCCACTTTAACAGTTTTATCTGGCCGCTTTTGACGAGTTTTTATTTCATTTTTATATAATAGCTGGTTTTATCACAATCATGTTAGGGTGGTATTCAAAAAAATACTTTTCCATGCTGAACAACTCGAAATTTTCTGGCATAATTCCAGATTCATAATATATATATATATATATATATATATATAATATAACATAAGCAGTTTGGATTTGAATTCACCCTTGCTAAGATGACTTTATTCTTCAACCGCTATGTATTTTAATTTTTTTTTTCTGTAAGAATTGGTCCTATCCAAAACTTGTCTATGTAGATGTTGTAGACAATATTAAGAAGATATATGATAAATTCATGGGGATTTTATATCTTTTGAATTGACGGATTTATGGATTTTTTAATTCTTCAAACACCGTTTATTTTTTTTTATTTTTATTTTATTTTTATTTTTTTGGTACGAATTGGTCCTATCAAAAACTTGTGAATATAAAAGTTGTAGATAATATTAAGGATATTTATAATAAAATAAGTTGGATTTGATATCTTGAGAATTGACGAAGTAAGGAATTTTTTCTCCCAAAATCCCTATTTTTTGCGCCACTTGAGCCTATTTTTAATTTTACCAAAAATCTGTGATGCATGAATTTTTGGCGCTATTTTTAGAAGCAGTAAAAATTTTAAACTGTTTGATATTTACAAAAATTAAGAAGTTATGGGGATTTTTCAGTTTTCACAAAACCCCTCCCTATTTCCATCCGCTTTGTCCGCTTTTGCCCATTAACAAACTTGACCGAGATTTTATGTCCCTTGATTTTATGTATCAGTTTGGAAGAGATTTGTGCAGAAAGGCGGAAGTTATCGTGTCCAGAAGAAAGTGATACATATATTATACATATATATATGTATATATAAAGTTTTTTACTGTGGGTGGTTTTGGGTTCTAGGGGTCATGGTCGGTGTAGATCTGCAAAAATTTTTCAGAAATTCCAACACAGGAACGATCGCAATATGTAGTATTTCATACGAAATCTACCTAAAAAAAATGTGAAACTTGCTGACGTGATTTTTGAAGAGATTTATAAGCTACCTGTGTTTTTATTTTTCGTTCAATTTATTAAAACTTGATATATAAACAATTATTTTCTGAGAAGGACAATATTATTTGTTTCAATTGCTTCGGTAAATTCCGTCCAAAATGACCACTTTGACATCATTTTTTGAAATATATTCTGCCTCTATCAAAAACTCGATCATTGCGGTACATTATATAATTTCTGAATAAGCGAATCTATCAATTGGATGCGTTTGAGAGCAATAATGATTTTAAAAATTAGTTAGAAAATAAGCAGTTTGGATTTGAATACACCCTCACTAAGATGATTTTTTTCTTCAACCGCTATGTATTTTTAATTTGTTTTTGCTGTAAGAATTGGTTTTATCCAAAACGTGCCTATATAGATGTTGTAGACAATATTAAGAAGATATATGATAAATTCATGGGGATTTTATATCTTTTGAATTGACGGAGTTATTATTTTTTACTTCTTCAAACCTCCTTTTTGTTTTCGTTTTTAATTTTTTTTTTTTTTTTGAGGTACGAATTGGTTCTATCAGATATTTGTGAATATAAAAGTTGTAGATAATGTTAAGAAGATTTATAATAAAATTAATTGGATTTGATATCTTGAGAATTGACGAAGTTTTGATTTTTTTTCTCCCCAAACCCCTATTTTTTGTGCCCCTTGAGCCCACTTTTAACTTTATCAAAAATCTGTGATACATAAATTTTTAGCTTTATTTTTAGAAGTAATAAAAACTTTAAACTGATTTGATATGTACAAAAATTAAAAAGTTATGGGTTTTTTTCTGTTTTCACAAAACCCCTCCCTATTTCCATCCCCTTGGTCCGATTTTGCCCATTAACGAACTTGACGGAGATTTTATGCCCATTGATTTTATGTATCAGTTTGCAAGAGATTGGTGCAGAATGTCCGGACCAGGATTGTTCGCCCAGTTGGAAATTTACATCTAATATGATTTGTTTACCAATTAGAATAATTGTGTTAATATTAATCTAATGTAATTTCGTATCCAGCGATTTCTGGAGTTCCATTACCTGAGATTTATTCTGTTGAGCTGAACCAGGTTTCAGACCAGATGCTGCAATCTTCAAGGTTAGCTGGGTGAAAAAGTTCGACCAGAATCGTCCGGGACAGTTCAGATGGCAGAGCACTGGCGGCTTCAGCCAGGAGGTACCGCGTTCGAATCCTCGTCCGGACATTTTTCGCCCAGTTGGAAATTTACATCTAACATGATTTGTTTACCAATTAGAATAATTGTGTTAATATTAATCTAATGAAATTTCATGCCCTGATTATAATATACATTACATCAACACTTTCGAAATTGAGTTACTCTAAAATAATCTTTGAATAGTCACAGCCGAACCTGTGTGTGAATAAAGAAAATTATACATAAAGGCACTCTATATATAAAAGCACTTGTGTAAGCACGCAATTTTTTATACCCACACGCACATCGTTGAAATATATTTGACACTACTTTGTGAAAACATTAACTATAGTTATATAATTATAATATCAAATATTTAAACGACCTCAAAAAGATTAATTCGTGATTTACATATTTTTTATCATATCCAGATGTTGACAATAGTTATTTTGGTGATACTAGATATTTATAGTACAAAATCCTTTCAGCATATAATCTCGAATCTAGTAAGAAATTGAATATTTTCATGTAAACATAATCGTATTTTGAAATAATTTCATCTCACAAATTAAAGAAATATTAGAGTACATAAGTAACTCTTAAAAATTCTTTACTCGCGTTCGTTCATATTATAGATATTTATAATATCCCAATATTTTTCAAATTATATTAAAAATATGTATAATTTTTTACGGAGCTAATGTACTTGATTTTTGCTTTTAAAAAAATGGTTGGCAAAATTTATATTAGGTTACCGTGTATTCAAATACTTTAATTTTGTTTTTGTAAAAAAATAATCTGCATTTTGAACCAAAATTTTATAACTGATATAAATATTTCTCTATGTTGTATCATATTTACAAATTTCACTAGATAACAAAGCAAGACACAAAATAATTTAAATAATTTAGTGACTGTGGACAAAACATTGCTGAAATTGAGTTATAGTTTTCAGATAGTTTTATGCGTTTTGTAATCTGTTTAAGTAGACAATTTGTTTCGTCTGCAAAATGATAAATTTTCATTATATATATTTTCTTGATATGTTGGAAAGTGTTTCAAAATATAATATTAACACATGTTTTATCTTTATTACTTGAGATTTTGGAGTGAGAAAACTACAGTAACGCGTGTATACTATTCCTAATTATCAGACGTTACGCATACGAATATAGTACACGTCATTTCCGGATTGATTTGTCATCTATGTGAGTCAGAATCCAGGTATTCAATGTCCTGTCATCAACATGTTGGAATTATGTGCAGCCTTCTGCTCAAAGATCTAGAAACGACTATGCATATTCTAATGGACTATATTCCCTCTGTTCTATCAGTGTGTTTAAAGCAGTATATATCTCCCATTATGTTTAGAAATACATAATATATTTAGATAAGAAATTATTGGAAAGATTTCTGAAAAAACATTAAAAGAAGATTGAAATTAACTATGCCATTTTGTTTTCTTTTTCCTCTACTTGTTTTCAAATATTTTTTGGCCCTCCAAAGGACCGTGATATTTATACTTATAGAATTGGTCTTAAGAGATATATTTTAATTTAATGTTTGTGCTATCTGGTGTACTGTTATTCATATATTATGTCATTCTATGATATGTCTTTGATATATTCTTCTGTCACACATAAGCGATGCGATTGACACTTATTAGGTCATTTACTAGTAATTAAAAAACGGAATGACAATTGCGTGCATCATTCGTCATTTACTAGTAATTAAAAAACGGAATGTCAATTGCGTGCATCATTCATCATTCATCGTTCATCATTTATTTTTTATTTATATGAATATTAATACAGGTTATAATAAAGTCATCGGAGAATTAGGTAACAGCTCTTATACAGGTTTGCCAAGTACTCTAATTAGTAGATAAAAATGAATGTATATGTTGACTTAAGGATCTTTTTTCAGTAATAAAAATGTTTTTATTAAACTGTCTTGTATAAAACAGTTATACGAGAATAAGGTGCATTTAAATTAATAGTATCATTAATAGTACCTTCATCATTTATTTTTTCCCAGATACAGTCAAACTTGCTCTTTTGTTGTGGGCATATACGGCATAAGTAAAACGTACAGAAATTATTTCAGAGCTTCGCAAGAAATAACAGTCTATTAAAATATTTTGATGCTGTTAGGAACATGTCTCGCATAGAAAATATGCGAAATCCGCATGATGTATAAATTGCTTTTGAAAACACGATAAAAAAATAATATACACATGGGAGCATTTTTAAATATTATATTTGCTCAATTTAGACGTGAATAAACTTTCAACATGCACATATTAAAATCTTATTCTTCGTAGTCAAGAATGCACTTTTTTTTGTGATGAACATCTCTAAATTCGCTTAGTAATTTTTACGTGGCAGAATTCACTTTAATAATTCTATCTTTTAAAAATATGAACATTTGCTTCAACCACGTTATCCTCGTAACCCGGCATGCGTTATTTTACCATTGCACAGGAACACTCATATTATGTATTTTCACAGATATATATATATATATATATATATATATATATATATACAGGGTGATTCAGCTCGTCGGTGACAAACTTTAAGGATCGATAGAGCACACCTAGACGAACATTTTTGAATAGGGAATGTAGGGTCCTTGACGCGATGGTAAGGCGCTAGGCGCTTTCGAAAATTTGGGTGCCGAAATTCGAAACGTCATAAAAACTAGGGAAATGGTTAGATTTTCTTGCTTGTTGCGTCGAAATGATTCTGTTTGTTTAGACTTTCTTCAGTACCAATTTGATAAGCGTATCTCTTAAAACATGGATAGGGGGCGCTGCAGACTTTGGAGAGCTAGACAACAACTTTAAGCCCGTTATTTTGATAATTTAACACATGCTCGCCAAAGTTTATACTCTAACTTAAAGTTTGAACCCAAAAGTAGAGCCCTGCAAAAAGCGTAAGAGCCGGAATAAAATGTCAAAGTACAGGGTGGTCGAAACTCGAAGGCTTCTAAGAGATAAACAAACAGATTTCTTGACTTATGGCATGCATTTTCATGATTCTGTTTGCTGGGGCTCTCTGAAACTCAGTTGAACGGTACAAAAAGAAACATCGATAGGGGGCGCTTTGGGCAAAAAACATAATTCGTTGACATTTCGGACGCTAACTGGAAACGGGGCGCTACGATCAGTTAGTAATAATGAAAACACATTTTCTACCTCTGCTCAACACTTCTGAATAAATTTAGACCAAAAACATCAATGATACTGGAAATTTATTTACAAAAAATAACACTACAGAAGATGCTCGAAATTTCGACCTTGGGCCATGATGCAGGCTTCGCACCTCCGTCGCATTGAGGAGTGTGTGTTTCCAACAATGCCAGGAGTATCTCTGATCTGCCCTGCAGCTGCCACAATGCGCGCCACAAGTTCTTCAGCACTGCTGACAGGTGTATGGTATACCTCGGCCTTCAGGTAACCCCAAAGGAAGAAATCCAAGCAGGTGAGGTCTGGTGATCGGGCAGGCCAGTGAACTGGACCCCCACGCCCGATCCACCGCTGGCCATATCTTGCGTTTAGATGGAGACGCACGTCGTTCGTGTAATGGGCCGGAGCTCCATCGTGCTGGAACCACATCTGGCGACGCGAACCTTCGGGTACGTGCGCCTCATCCAGAAGCTGCGGCAGCACTTGATCCAGGAAAATCAGGTAATTTCCACCTGTCAGCCGTTCAGGTAACAAATAAGGGCCAATGAGGCAATCCCCCAGAATGCCGGCCCACACATTTACTGAGAAACGCTCCTGGGCTGCTCGGCTTCTGGTTTCATGTGGATTTTCATCACACCACACATGACTGTTGTGGGCGTTCCACATTCCCTCCCGGCTGAAGGTGGACTCGTCCGTAAACAAAATGCTGTTTACAAAACGGGGATCCCTGGATCTCATCGCCAAGTACCATCTTGAGAATTCCACTCGAGGGCCAAAATCCTGCTCTCTGAGCAACTGCACCCGCTGGATGTGGTAGGGGTGCAGATTCCGGGAACGTAAGATGCGCCACGCAGTTGCTTGCGAAATGCCAACATGTCTGGCGATATCTCTCGTGCTAAGACCTGGGTTGTCCTCAACCAGGTTAAGCACAGCCTCTTCGTTGTCGGGGGTGCTCACTGATCGCTCCCGTTCAGGCCTGCCTCCGTCGAAAGATCCCGTTGTGGACAACCTCTGGTGTACTCGAGCGAAGAAGGCATGGCAGGGGATTTGCCTGTTGGGGTAACGCTCGGCGTACAACCGCTGAGCGGCTCGTCCATTACAACCAGCAGCGCCATACGCCAAATGCATGTCAGCCAATTCAGAGTTTGTGTACCGTTCCATCCTACTACCGATCTGCAGACAAGTAACCCGAAGCTTAAGTAGGTACCGCACGTTCAAAAGACGTGTCTGCGCATACAACTACGTCATCTCGCGTTGTCGTCTACGCATTACGTATCTTTTGCATATCGATATGGTACGATATCTTTTGCATAAATCAGCAAAAAGCACCTTATGTAAATTTTATTGCGCGCATTGTGCATGATTGAAACCAGCTATGTTTGTTAAAAAAAACAAACAAACTGCAGTTTTAATAGCTTCTTATGATAAGTAAATTACTCTCTTGTTTTGTTTCTAACTGATCGTAGCGCCCCGTTTCCAGTTAGCGTCCGAAATGTCAACGAATTATGTTTTTTGCCCAAAGCGCCCCCTATCGATGTTTCTTTTTGTACCGTTCAACTGAGTTTCAGAGAGCCCCAGCAAACAGAATCATGAAAATGCATGCCATAAGTCAAGAAATCTGTTTGTTTATCTCTTAGGAGCCTTCGAGTTTCGACCACCCTGTACTTTGACATTTTATTCCGGCTCTTACGCTTTTTGCAGGGCTCTACTTTTGGGTTCAAACTTTAAGTTAGAGTATAAACTTTGGCGAGCATGTGTTAAATTATCAAAATAACGGGCTTAAAGTTGTTGTCTAGCTCTCCAAAGTCTGCAGCGCCCCCTATCCATGTTTTAAGAGATACGCTTATCAAATTGGTACTGAAGAAAGTCTAAACAAACAGAATCATTTCGACGCAACAAGCAAGAAAATCTAACCATTTCCCTAGTTTTTATGACGTTTCGAATTTCGGCACCCAAATTTTCGAAAGCGCCTAGCGCCTTACCATCGCGTCAGGGACCCTACATTCCCTATTCAAAAATGTTCGTCTAGGTGTGCTCTATCGATCCTTAAAGTTTGTCACCGACGAGCTGAATCACCCTGTATATATATACTTTTATTCTGCATTAAAAAGTCGCAAAAATGCTTTAGAGTACACTATATATTATGAATTCAAGAATCAATATTAGATGCATACATTTTGTAGAATAGGTTAAAAAAAGGGTACCTCTAAAAGGTAATAGACGAATGACGTCAAAGTCGATAATTTTAAAACTGAATGTTTAATATAGAATCAGGATCTAATTCTAAACAAAAATAAAAGGTTACACTTTAGTTTAAGCTCTTAAAGAGCGGTGCTATATTATTTATAACAATTATATTCAGTTTTCAGAAAAAAATTGGAATTAGATTTTACTTTTATAACTTTGATGAGAAACAGTGTTGTATTATTGGACTTTCTTATTTTGATATACAAATGAAATATTTCAAAATTCTACTCGGAATTTAAAATTATAGAAGGACATTTACTTGCCTCTGGAAGGACTAAAACACTTCTAGAAAAATCTCATCTCACATGTTAGTATCATTCAAATTTTATCACATTTATCACTTCGAACATTATGTAGCAGTGTTGTATAGGGAAGCCGTGCGTATCCTTAGGTGCTTGGCAGTCATGTGGACGTCTCTTGTTATTGTTTGAATCCAAATAAAAGATGATTTTATAAAGTAACCAATGCGAAATTTTCAGTTTAATAATTTTATGTTCTTAATGCATTATGCTGTGACGTGTTAACTTTATTTTTCTAACTTTGGGAAAATTTTAAAACGTATATTGTAACTTAAGGAGAGATAGATAAATTACATACTTCTCCTTGTTGATTTGATACAAGGTAATAAAATCTTGTGTTATGCGCATCTGTTCCCGATTGAAAAATTCATTTTGCTACGATTATTAATATGCAGACGATATCCGTTTAAAAATTGTGATTTTAATCGGAAAGATACGCAACTCTGCATCTAATGACACCTGTTTGTGATTTTATTGTTAACGATTTCCAAAAAAAGTAATTTGTTTCTTTTCTGAAAAGGACTTTTACTGATGCTCATTTCAGTACATATTTTTTTCTTTAGACAAGATGTCCAAAAAGATGACGTTTGTTTCATAGATTCCTTCCAGAACGCTAAAAATGCTGTTGAATTAGATTTTTAACAATTAATATAACATTCTATTTTATTTAATTTTGACATTAAAATATTCATACTCTTGTGTATATTGACCTCCGAAATGGTTTTATGTTATTTATATGTAGGATGTCTTGTATTAATTGAAGATTTCTAAAAACTTTTAACACTTATTTTAAAATTCTCTGCTACGCTTACAATAACTCTAAAGCAGCTTTTCCAAACATAGTTGTGCATCAGCTGTAACGTGTTTTGTTATTTAACTGAGATTTTGTTTTCCTAAGCAGAAATGAATTGACTACCTTATCTACGATATTAAATATTAGTTTTAACTAATTTGGGATAAAGTGTTTCAAAGTGTTTTATCTTATTTATATGCAGGATGTCTTGATTTTTAGGATATGTGAAGATTGCTAAAAACTTTTAACACGTATTTTAAAATTCTCTGCTACACTTAGAATAACTCTAAAGCAGCTTTTCCAAACATAGGTGTGCATTAACTGTAACGTGTTTTGTTATTTAACTGAGATTTTGTTTTCCTAAGCAGACATGAATTTACTACCTAATCTACGATATTAACTTTTAGCTTTAACTAATTTGGGATGAAGTGTTTCGAAACTTATGGTATAATTTGCATAATGCTTTATATGAAGTGAACTCAACACTATATGAAAAAACGTTTCATTTTATAACAAAGATTAAAATTATTTTTGTATACCTATGGAACGATAAGGAACCTCTGTTCCACAAATAGCATATCATTTCACATTTCCGGAAACCCTTAAGCACGCTAGCATGATAGAATTTACTTACCACACTTAATCGACCAGCCAGAATTCTATGATGTATTTTCTAATGTGTTTATCAAATCTGTCTGACATAGTTAACGTCTATAAGAGCACATCATGTCTTTGAAATCAAGCAATATCTGTAGAGTAACACCTGTATCTGTAAAGATTGGTTATTATACAAGGATATCGAATTCAATTAATATAAAAAGAATCTGATGTTTTAAGAGAAGAATGGAAAATATTTAAATGCAAATGTCTGGTTGTTATGACACCAAACATTCGGAACGTAAAATTATAAACTATAAGTGAATGTCTTTTACATCTAATTCGTTGATAATAAATGCAGTAATTGTTACAAATGTTTTGTACACAAAAAAATTTGAATTTACGAAACAAAAAAAAAATTAATTAGAGATGAAAAGGAAATAATTTTACAAAAGATATAAAACATAATTTTTTTTTTTAATTGAATGTATACACTGTTTTATTCTATTTTTATTTTTTATTTTTTAATTTCTTTACCTGATCTAAAACATTTTTGTAATTGGAACTATATGTCTATGACTAACGGTTTAAGAATTAGTCATTGGACACCGTTGAGACCGGACACACTGTATAAAACATTAAACATTTTTTAAACTTAATACATTTCTAATATGACGCAATATTCTAATTTTTTATTTATTTTTTTATTTTTCATGAATATTTACTCTGTTTTATTCTATTTTAAAGGAATGTCGGTGATTGTTCAGTGCCATTTCGGAAAAAAAATGATCGTAGCAAGCCATACAAGCATCATATCTGAAAGTATCAGACATTATTTCTAATAATTGGAAAAATATAATGCGTATTTTACCGTACTAAATTTCTATTAATCACAATATAAATGTCTTTGCTTATAACGTTATTGATATTTAACATGAAGTTACGTAAATTTTACCTGCCATTCAAAAATTAAATAACCATGTGTATATTTTAATGTAAAAGCCAGGTCAGTAATGTTTTAGGAAGAAATGTAACATTTTGGGATAAATACCTCATTGTATTGAAGAGAGAAATTTTATTACATAAAATAATATCAAGTGGTAATTTTCTTTTCCCTTCCTAATCTTCTAATATCAAAGGAAGTAATTGCTCTTGTTCCAAAGTTATCTACCGCAGACAAATTAAATAAACGCATTGGAAATAATTTTCTTAATTAAACAATTATTTAGAAAATGTAATTAGCAAGATAATTAGTTAAATGTAATTACTGAGATACTTTAAAAGGCGATCACAGTCAGTTTAGATGTCATGTCAATTATAAAAGGGAATAGCTAAACACTGCAAGTAGTCAATCTACAGAGCTAGCACCCGCTCATAAAATGTCAGACTTATTTTTCTAGAAATCCGAAAGAAATTTTACTAAAAGAATGATATTAAACTTCAGTTCAAAGATTATAAATTTGGGTTATATTCTTTATATGGACTTGAGCATAACGCAGACTTAAGAAAAACCGAGTTCATGCTAAATATACGTATATAGTTACAAAAGACCATTGACAATGACGATCATTGACAAAATGCCCAATCATGTACGCAGAGGGTGGTCACAAGAATTTATTTTTATATTCTGTTCGTACAATTATTTACAAGAAAAAAATCTTCAATGTATGTTTTTTCTGAAAATAGTAATAGAAATATAATTAAATAAATATATATATATATATATATATATATAAACTTTTCCGAATAGAATAAAAAATGCATGTGGCAACGTTGTGTTTGGCTTTCTTAATTAGCCATATATCATATGCATTGTATTATATTATTATGTGATTTAGTTACAGTATATTTCAGTGTATAAGCCAATCCATATATAAGCCGATTATACGACGTTTCAGTGAAAAATCAACCAAAATCGGAAACCCGTATATAAGCCGACATTTAAAAAAAAATCCCTGCCGGCTCGGGACTACAGGCGGAGGTAGATTTCGAAGTTAAGTACTAAATTCACCAACAAAACTTAAATCAAGATTTAAGATAAACCCAGTTCCTTCACTAAGAATGAGCTCTAGGGAGCTAAACATTTTGTGAAAATTTTAATATACACGAACACACACGCGCATGTATATGGAGTTTAAAAATGGCTAAAGCAAATTCGGAGAACTTCAAAGTGTTAAAATATGTTAATATTTCCATAGTCGGGTTTTTATCATGTTTTAATACGTTTCTTCAAACTCACATGACGTTACATATTCACCTGCTGGGGTTATCTACATTTCTAATATGACGCAATATTCTAATTTTTTATTTATTTTTTTATTTTTCATGAAACTATTTATTTCATTTTGAGTTTTCATGCGGAAATCTTGCTCTAGAAAACTTATGACGTAATATTCAAGTTGTTTTCAATTCGTCAAACTGTTTATTTAATTTAATTTCAAGTGAAAATCATGCAATATAAAAACAATTGTTGTGGTGAGAATTTTATTGCTTTTTTAATTGTTGGCAACTGCTATAACGAAAAATATTTATATTTTTTCATTGTTGTGAAATAGCTGGTTTTATCAGAATCATGTTAAGGCGGTATTCAAAATTTTGAATCCCCCCCCCCTTTCCATTCCCTTGGGACGATTTTGCCCATTTTCAATCCCCGCCGAGATATTAGCCATTTCAAAGTTGTTAGCGAGTTTGGAGACGATCCGTGCATAATTGCGACTTTTATCCTGCGGGCAAAATTTAGTACATATACATACACACACACATATATATATATATATATATAAACTTTTTAGGTGGGATTGGTTTTGGGTTCCTGGGGTCATATAATGAAAAGTTCTGAAGGAATTTTTCAAAAGTCGCACCATGGCAACGACTGCAATAGGTAGTATTTCTTACGAAATCTACCTAAAAAGCTATAAAAAAAATCGGTGAAAGAAAACTAAATAGAAAAAAATGTACTCTTCGAAATTATAGATCTCTCCTGTTTTTTAGCGCCTAGCCATATCTGCTTAGTTGGTTCCCGCTAGACGTTGTCTAAATAAACCGCTTAAAGAAAAGCTCCGCAAGAAATTAACTTAATGTGTGTTATGTGAGGATGCAGCTGTGACAAATTGTGGTAATTTGAAAAAAAAAAAATAAAATAAAAAAGTTGACATTCTCATTACCTCTGATTGGGTGAAAAATTCTTCGCTTGAATTACGAAAAGAAATGATCATCCGATCTTTCGAAAAATGTTGCATTAGTAATGAAATGGAAGGAACTGAAGATGATGCCATTTTTGAAGAAGATGGTGATGATAATGATTTAGACACTGCCATATTCATCACGTTGTACCAATGAAAGGAAGTGATCTTAAAGATTTGCTTGAAAATTCTGAGCATGGCTTATTTGTAGTGAATGATACTTGGTGATTTTTTTATTGTAAAAGAGAATATTTTTAGATATTTTTAGAGTATTTTTAGAAAATTGGCAGTATTTTTTTGTTTTTTATATTTAATATATTTTTATTTCAGACCATCAACTTTAGAAATTTTTTTAGACTCGTTTATAAGCCGACCCCTCCATTTTGGAGCCAAAAGAATACCCAAAAGTACTCTACTTATGCACGGAAATACACGTATGTATACATTTAATAAATTTCTTCACATTTATTGAAAGGAAGAAATATTAAATTACTTCTACTCTTAATATATTGATACTCAGACAGCAAAATATATCGAAATCAATTAGGCCGTTTATCCGAATTATCGGTAATCGCCCACTGACATTATTATGATGTCAATAGATCATACTCTGTTTAAGTAGTCCAATGCTGGTATCGGCACGAAATCGCATTTACTGATAGATTTGAAATGTTGATATTTAATCCAAAAATAACATCGACCGACATTCCTGTAGCGATTAATGTCCGACAATATGTGTCCCCTCATCAATAACCCCTGCAGTTCCAGTGTATTTCCGATTACATGACTGTCCACTCCCTTTAAAGATCTTTATCTCCCAACTTGCTTCCCCTCAAATTTCTTTCTTTTTATGTTGCAAACAAGGTCATTTTTAACCAGACGGAGAAGGGATATGGGAATGGAAAGAAGTTATGTAAAGTGTGAGAGTGAGTATGAACGTTTTAGAATTTTCTTTAAAAGTTAGTATTTTTTCACCCTTTAAAAATACACTATCGCTCGATATATATCGCAACCACATCTAGAAATTAGATGGAATTTGTAGGAATTTTCATGAAATTACAAATAGTTATTCATACTTAAAAAGTTAATTCAAAAACACAAATGAATGAATGATAAACTTGATGCAGAGACTGAATTGTTTTGGTCATTTCTATGAATAAATTAAAAATAAAGAATATTTGATAATAAAATTAAAACATTAAACAATTATTTGCTCTTTTTTCTTTTCATCACCACTTCTTTAAGTTAGAATTAAGAGAAGTATGAAAAACTGGAAATGTTGCGGTAAGAAATATCCCACTTGAATGAGATTTTATAATATAAATACTAATATCTTTTACCTTGAAAAGATTGTGATAAGGGGAGCGGGGGTAAGAAAAACCTAAAATGTGAGAACTTAGTTTGTTTGTTTGTTTCTTTTTTTTTGGGGGGGGGGATTTATTGAAAGTTATTATCAATAAATTTTTGCACGTTGCAAGAAGAAAAATAATACTTTCTTTTATAAATTAAATGCATTGCAGAAAACGTGAAATATTTTAGTTTATTAAAGTGTAGTTAATAATAGTATTATTAGCTAATTACTATTAATAGTTTATTATTAATAGATTATTAATAGTATTAGTAAATTATAGTATTACTCTGACTAAAGTTTTAATGTTCTAAATTATTTTAGTAATTAAAAAAATCTTTCGACTTGTTTTTTCAAAGCGTGGTGCTAAATTTATTATTCTAACTTATCATTTATCTAACTTTACTTAAAAAAAATTTGGTGCAAATAATTGTTTTAATATTCAAAATTTTAGATGTTATCTACATACTTATTTTTTAAATCTATTCATTTATTCATTTCAATTTATTCAATCGCCCACACTAACCTAGTTTTTATACTCAAGTATTTAAAGTAAGAGTACAACATGTGTATTTCATTTCGTTTTACGTATCAAAATATTTTTTTAAGTATGAATGATCATTCATAATTGATAAAAAAGAACACAAAAATCTTCTAATATTAAGGTTTATTTTGCAACATCAGTCGGGCTGTCATTTATTTTTTTTAGATGAGAGTTTATTAATTTATGTAGAAAATTTGCTAAGCAATTAATATTCACCAAAAATAACTTTTAACGTGTATTACGTAAAATTAATTTCAAAGTAATAGATTAATAATTCACATGAAAAGAAATTATGTATTTCTTTGTAAATTACTTTTAATACAAAGTGCACTTTTAAAGGGTACGGTATTTACTGCTAGTAAAAACAAGAGGGCAACAAACTTGGGAGGGAGGGGTCGAAAATAACAAGAAAACTGCCACCCAGTAATTAAAAAGAAGTCGGCAATATCTCCAAAACCTATGCACAATATATCAGGATCATACTGTCCTCAGACCGTTTGCCGAGTGGCCAAAAAGCCTTTACTACCGATCTCAGGAAATAAAGTCGACCGAGCGAAAAATAGTCAGATTAGGACATGCGGTGGAGGTTCGGTCAGGGATTATTTGCTGCTTGGATAATTATCTAGTAAAGCTGTTACAATGTGATGAAGCTTAAAAATGTAAATAAATGTTGCTAGAAATGGGGCTTTCAAAATGTCTGTTTTATTGTCATAATCGGTTTCCCTGATTTATATCTATTTTCCCAAGGCTAACATGAAGAATAGACGCAATATTTGTCATTGATTTATATCATCATGATGTGTACGATAATGATATAGAAACTTTCATCTTAAACTAAACTAAAAGAAAAAAAAATGGAAAAAAAAAAGCAATTTAACAAATTACAACGACCATTTGGAAAATGATTTTTTCAAAGACTAAAATTTAAGACTAAAAAATCGCACGGAGTTGATCCTACATTACGTATTACACGTAAAAATTGCAAGATTTCCTGAAACTTACGTATTATCCAAGCATTTCATTGGCTGTTCGGGAAAAGGCATTTCCATCGTCCAAGAAATCTGACGACCCATTTTAAATGAAATTTCATTCTTAAACTTCTAAACATCCCACAATATTACTTTTTACACCGTCGTATAGAGAAAAAAATGTACTTTTAAATGCAATTTATTTGAAAGCTGTATCTCAATCTGTTTCTGAGTTATTAAAATTTTTTATAGTTTTTTTTTTTACTTTTTTGTCATAGTGGCAACACTCTGTTGTCCATCTCTGTTGAAAGTAAAGGGAAATACAGATTACTGTATAGACCAATCAGAAAACGAAAAAAATGCGGATTCAACCAATAAAACTCTTCAGATATGATTTTGATTTCCTACCCTGACATAGAACAATAACCATTTTTCCAAATGGTTAAAAATACCGCTTATTCTCTAGTGAAATAACTAGCATTTAAAGTAAAGGATTGAAAAATAATATATATAGGTTAAAATACCCCGTTTTAACCCTTTATGTAATGAATAATGAATTCATGAAATTTTATATTCTAAAGAATTTTTCATGAATTGTTTAAACTACATTAG
Source organism: Maratus speciosus (assembly GCA_963932465.1). Lineage (NCBI taxonomy): Eukaryota > Metazoa > Arthropoda > Arachnida > Araneae > Salticidae > Maratus > Maratus speciosus. The sequence continues at coordinate 289,354,123 of OZ010799.1, forward strand.
AAGATTTATATAATTATTTAAAGACTTTTAGAAGGATTTTAGAAGGGTTAATTAAAATTGAACAGTTATACAACTACCTAAATAAAGAAATACCTACTAAAGTCAAAATACGTACTTAGGTATTTTATTTTAAATATTTTCGTAGTATTTTGTAGAATTTAGAAACTGTGCAAATATATTTTTTTTTTACAATAGAGATATAGAAATATTTTCGAATTGAACCCCCCCCCCCCGCCTCCCCTGCCCAACGCCAAGAAAGATTAAATGATGCAAAGGCAAAATAAATCGTCCTTTAAAAAATATTTTTGTTCGTGCAACCAATAATGCTTTTGGAATAAGATAAGTAATGTATCTATAACTCATTCTAAACTGTATAACAACTAATCGATGCATTAAATGAATTTTATAATCAGGCATTTTAATGGTACATATAAGTACCGTCAGTAGATAAAGGGTTAATGAAGCCAACTTCTACGCATTTTATCACCATTGATTTCTAATGGAAATCTTCGCCTTATTTAATAACAGATATCTGCGATTAAGCAACCAGAAGTTTTCATTTGAAAATTACAGCTGTAAAAAACTCATTGCAGTTTGTAGTTGCGTGAAACTCTAGGACTGATTACATAAAGCAGAAACAACAAGCATTTTTTTTTCTATAAATTCTTCTAACAAAGGAATTATACTTTAAAATATGTGTTTACCACATAAGACTACTCATTTAATGAAAACAATTATTTTCATTTAAACGTTAATTTAGCAAATGCGTTCAGCCTCAAAATTAATTAAAATGAAAAACTGAAATTTAAATAAATGTACGTCTATCACTGTAATTCTAAACTAAATAAAGAAATATCAAAGAAAAACATTTTTGCTACCATAAGGGTTTTCAGAAGCATTAATTAATTAAATTTTAAATCAGCGTAGGCGTTAATTAGATAAATGCGATATATTTGTTAATTACATAATTTTATACAGTTGAATTTCAGGATTCTGTCAACGAATAGAATAAAAGGATATTTTACCACTGAAAATGTTAATTTTTTGTTTACAGTTTAAGTAGCTGCAAGGTATAAAAAAGTTTTTTAAATCAAGAAAGGCAGTGTTATTTAACAGTTAGAAAGGAATTTGTTTAGAATCGTTAAGAACGTCTATCCATTGTTGCTATTGGTTGATATAAAAAACAAAATCCAAGAAACTGCTACAACTACTTCTTATTTCAACTATAATAATTATTGGCTCGCTCATTTTCAAAACAAAGTGACGTATTTGTATATAAAAACAACATTTAGTTATGAAAACATGTATAATAATCATTTGTAACAGATTAAATTAAATAATGCTATAAAAAGTGATAAAATATCTTTATTAAGATTGACGATCGTTTCGTCTCACAAACGGCGACATTTTCAAAATCATTTACAATAGAAAATATTTTCACATAATTTAAAAACAATAAACATATTAAACAATGTCACGAAACATGATGCATAATGAAAAACATTGCAAACATAAAATTAAATTAAAATAAAATTAGCTAGTTGCGAGCGTAGATTAATTTTCATGTAATTTAACAAAACACTACAATAATCAATGGTAAACAATGTCACGAGACAACACGCATAATGAAAAAATTTGTAAAACATAAAATAAAAATAAAATTATCTTGTCTATTTGCGAGCGTGGATTAATTTTTACTATTGTTACTAAAATTACATAGCATCTCTTTCCAAATTTTAGTTAAATCAAAGGACACTGAATCATTGCAAATATTCTTGTTGCGTAAAAATATCTCCATTGATTCTCGGATTATGGATGGTAAATAAAATCTTGATGTATAAATTAACTTGCTATTTTTAAAATAGATCTGTAAAGGTTCTTCGCTGCATAAACTGGCCAAAGCTGTGGCTTTTCTGTTGTATTTGATGTCTTTTATATGTTCTTCGATTCTAGTTTTAAGTTTTCTACTTGTCATACCTATTTAAAACTGCTTTGTTCCATTTTCTTTGGTGAAAGGTATTTCGTATACTCCTGATAACTAGTTTAACTCTATTGGATCCATTTTCTTACATATTACATTTTTTAATTTCATAGAAGGTTTTGCGACTAGGGAGATATTGAATTTATTGAGTTTATATTTCAAACGTTCGTATAAACCAGGAAAATATTGTAAGAGAACTTTAGATTTTCATTATGAATTTGCAGTCTCTAATCCAAAGTATATTTTTAATATTCTCATGCACAGCTGGGGAAAATATAGATATGGTGAAATCCGCTCGAAAGAAATGGTATCAAATTCCGGAGATAGAAAACCTTTGCAACGCACAAAAGTCCTATATTAACCGTATATGCCAACCAGTGGAATTTCTGAATTTATCTAGCAGACTATTAACGGAAGATGAAATAAATTTACTTGAGCGGGGGCCAAAATACATTTTCTCAACTAAGCATAATTTAAAATCTATCATTCCAGAACTTGAAAATATTGTACTGTCGAGTCATAACGATCATAAAGAAGAAATTCGCAATGTTACCATGAACTGAAGAAGTTAATTAAGCAACCCACAAGGATACTACAAGATGAATTAAAAATTTTGAAAAAGCTTAAACTTGATCCAGAAATAATTTTAATCCAAACGGATAAATCTAATAAATTAGCCATATTAAATGCAAATGACTATAAAAATAAAATGGTACAATGTATTAACAATATGGATTGTCAAGAAGTTAAGAAATACATGTTTTTTTAAATATAACTCTTAATTTCTTCATAATGATATTTCACATATGTTGTTTAATAGTTTTTCTTGTTTCGACTGTATTACATTATTTAAGTTAAAATATTCAAAAGTAATTAGCAAATGCCGTTAGTGTTGTTTTCCTGTTAAACATTAAAAAAGTCCTCGTTAACCGAAATTAAATTGCTATATAATTTAAACTAACGAAATCAGAATGTAAATTCCAAATTAAATGCTAAAAATCTGAACTTGTGTTAAACTTGCGTGAATGAATAAACGAGTAAAATAATGTATTTTGTTAAAATGTAATTATTATGTATCTAATGTTGATTTAAATCGACATTAGCCTCCATAGCCTAGCCATGTTTTTAGCCTTCGGTACGGTATGCTATTTCTTTCTCCCACCTTATTTTGTGTCCAAAAAATAACGTCCCCTTACCGAAGCTAACCGTAAAACAAAGCATTACAATTAAATACTCTTTAGCATTTTTTTAAATTTCTAAGCATCGCACATTTTCAACTTTTATACCGTCGTATTGGAAAAAAAAAAGTTCCTTTAAATGCATTTTGTTTGAAAACTGTATCTCCATTTATTTTTGAAATATTATTAGGTGCGTTCGTAATTATATAAATACGTAGCACCTATAGTCGTCGTTCAGTCCATCCGTCCGTCCGTCTGTCCGTCCGTCTGTCCGCATGTAACAGAGCAAAAACTACCCAACCGAATGGTCTGAAATTTCAAATATATGATTGTTGCAAAATTTTGTCGAGCCATTTCAAATTTTATGAAAATCGGATGTATAGTTTAATTACAGGGACAGTCAAAAGATTTTCTTTACATTACGGCCAATGGGAAAAATTATTGCAAGTGCATTTTAATGATATTAGAGCCTTCCGAATGATCTGAAATTTTAAAGATATAACTGTTGCAAAATTTTGTCGAGCCATTTCAAATTTTAGGAAAATCGGATGTATAGTTTAATTACAGGGACAGTCAAAAGTGTTCCGTTACATTACGGGGAATGGGAAAAAATTATTGGAAGTGCATTTTAATGATGTATCAGACTATGCGCTTTATGAAGTGCAAAAAAGTATACATTCAGTACAATATGGGGTGCAAAAAATAATTATAAAACTAGTTATAGTACGAACGCACCTCATTTGCCACGTTTGACGAGCAATTTCCAACTTGTTTTTTATTTAGTTTTTGGAGCAAGTTGCTTAATATTGGCAACGGAAGTACTCCATTTCTGCAGAAAGTAAAGGAAAAATAGTTTTAAATAGTAATTATAAATTTTTGTTGTCATTTTCTCGTAACAACCGATAGAAAATGTAATTAAAATACGTGCTATTTTGAAAAAAATATAAACGAATGATTTCTGTTAAAACAGTGTAGCTATTATGTACTATATTTAATTGTACGTATCTATGAATCATTAGATAGCCCTTTTTTTCGATTTTCTTGAATGACGGAATCTTTTTGCTGCATTTGTGCATTATTTCTCGATAGTGATGTGCTATGCATGCTTTTACTGTAGATGTTTAAGAGTAGATCGTAAATGTGGAATTGTTAAGCGGATGCGAATGACGTCATTTTACATAAAATAAAACGTGTGCTTTAAATCTTAAAATTGAAATATGTTTTGTAATACAGTAGAGTCCCGCTTAACCGAGTTATTTTCTTCTGATGAACTGGTGGCTTCTATTATAATGAAACAACCATTATAAATGAAGTGTTAGGTGAAGATGAAAGAGCAGCCGTAAAAAAATTAGGGCCATACCCCCACCCCCCATTCTGACCAGAAAATCAGAGTTCTAACTTTTTACGGCTGCTCTTTCATCTTCACCTAACACTTCATTTATAACGGCTGTTTCATAAGCCATCAGTCCATCAGAAGAAAATGAAGTAATGGAAATGCCGGGGGTGACGCTAAATTATGAAAAAGCAGAATTCCTGTTCTCTAGTTAATAGGTTTTCTTTGAAAAATGTGCGTGTACTTTGTTGTTTGACGTATGACACATTTATATTCATCCGTTAGATTGAAACAAATGATACTATGATAAAGATCCTGAATATTCGTTACAGCTTCCGTGTCGGATATTGAATATACATTTCACAGTCTAAAATACAATATCCGTTTTAACTCTTATCAGATATGCAATTGATGATTCCTAGGATTATTGTAAAATACCCCATCAAATATTTACACGCCATAAAGCACACGCATTATATTGCAGTTACTATTGTTTAATTTTTTATACACATTATGTATATAAACTGAAGTATGAAATATATGTTTGTAGATTTTATATATTACATAATGAAATTTGTTCTAGTGTTCATTCCGCAATGCGTTATTACTAATATTGCTGAAATAATTTTAAAAACAGGTAGTTACATACACGTTGCATGTTAATAAATGTATCTACATGTTTGATAAGTGTTTCAATATTCAGTTTTTTTTTATCCTGACTGAATTTTAAACAATAACTGGATAAGTTAAAAATTAAAATATGTTTTTGTTTTTGCATTTAGCGTTTTTTTTCCAAAAACATCTGTTTTAAATGAACTTTAATATTATTTTTTGTATAGTTTTAGTTATAGTTGTTCCAGAATAAATAAGTGTTCTCCAGAGTTTCTAACTATAGATCCCATTTTCATATAAATTATTTCTGAAAAGACAATATAATGCGTTCACTAGATTAATATGAATAAATAAATATATAAACGTGGTTAAGTATATTTGCATCTTTTAAAGAATCTTTCGCTGAATTTGATCCTATAAAAGTAAGGAGAACGCGCATGCCACAACTCAATGAGAAACAATAAATTGTCTTTCTATCTAAAATTGTTCTAATAATCGACGTATATGTAAACGTATTTAATAAATAACTAAAAATAAGGTTTCCTATACTTTTATACCTGTATTTAAAATTCCTACGCTAACAGTTGTTCTAATGCATCGATCATAAACGTGAAAGGTTGTGGAAGATTGTATATTTTAATCCTTTATATTATTTTAATTGTGTTTCACGCTTCAATTCTGTTCCAATTTTTCACTTGATGTCAAAATTGTTAAACTGAATTATTTTACACCGGTGTCCAAAAATTAACTTCATAATCAAGAGGAGAATTATGTTAGAAACACGCTTTTAGTAAAAACTTGCTAATGGTAACAATCTATGAATATTATGATAGGGGAGGTTTCAAAGAAATTTGGAACTAACCAAAGTATGTGCATAACATGTTTAAAAAATACTAAGACAAGTAGATCACTTAATGCTCAGTACGAAGTACCTGACATAGTAGAAGAGGAATAACTACTGGTAAAAATGAAAAGCAATTTCACCATAAAAACACAGAAGTTGCAGCGATAGGGAAAAATTTATTTCATTTCACCAGTACTCCGGAAAAAAAAATTTCACTCTAGATTTCTATTTTACTTTTTAAAGGAATTTACAACAAAATTTCTCTCTTTTAAATAATGCTGGTATGAAATAAAATCTTTCCTATCGCTGCGACATATGACAACACTTCGGTTGTCCAAATACACAAGTATTTTAGTATTATTGCAAAACGTTTTCAGAATTTGAAATCTGATATAAAAATATTCCCCAAAAGTAATTTATATAATCGTATTGCACACAGCAGCTTGTAGTAAATAGTGTTTGAATCTCTAAAATTCAATGAAATTTATTCTCCGGAATTTTTTAAAAAATTAACTAGATTTCAGTTGAATAAAATATAAACTTGGCATGAACTACTATGTCACTTATGCCTGTCTAAAAATGGAATTACTTTTCAGAAGGAAGTATTGGAAAATCACTTACCCAGACTATTCGCAGAAAAAAAGAAAATAAAGAAGAAAAAATGAATTGTTGGAATAAAAATGAACAGGTGATACATAAAAGAAATAACTTTAAATTAAATTTAAAAAATCAAAAAACCCGACTGCGTAAAAAGCGAAGTAATTAATTATTTCTTATCAATGTTAAACTATTTTTTATATTACTTAGTTATTTTTATTTTTATTTAGTTGTATTCATGACTTTTAAGTAGTGTTTAATTGTTAGTTCCTATCTATAAACACTGTTTTGATGAGGCTTATAGATGTCTATGATGGTTAGAGTTTCAGTAAAGCTAGAGATCCTATCTACGCAAATTCCAGGTTGTATAATATTTAAACGGAGCTTCTGACTGTAAAATAGTCAATGAAACATCGTCTTCATTTTCAAAGACCTATCCAATGATATGCCACTCAATAAGGTGCGTAAAAATTTTTTTTTTTCGTCTCTCCCGCCATTTTGAATTTATAAAAACAAAACCCATCCTATAACCATCGGACGGTTAAGACAAATCAATAACAATCTCATTCATTAAAATCCATCCAGGCGTTGGGATATTTCGAGGGTATAAAGAAATCTACATACCCAGACACCCGTGAAACACATAACCCTTCTTGGCGGTCAGGTAAAAATAGCTATGCTTCCCTTTAATATGGGGCAACATGAAAAAAAACCCACATTACTTAAAGTCATTTGTTTTCTCACTTCATAATCATAATTTATGAGGGTAAAATGTATTAATGGATAATAAAGTTAGTGTACACTACTTAAGACGACAGGAAAATTCTTGAAGGTGTCCAGAAAGTGAGGTTTTTGACTAATGGTGCAAAGTGTAACAGAATTCACCGAATGTACTGAAAATGCAGTTTTAAAAGATGAAAAAGTATGTAAGATTCCGGATACTGACAAGGTCACCAGGCCCACTTTAAAAATCACCAAAGACTCTTTTCAAACAACTTTATATTTGCTGATTTCAATTCAAGTAACTAACATTGCGATTCTTTGAGATAAGATATACACCGGGCTAAGAAAACGCATTGCTGGATGTAATGTGACGAGGAAAAATAAACAGTGTTTCATTAATACTTTCAAGACCTACGCATACATTTATAACACTAAATTTTAATTCCAAATAAGGATTTTTTATATATTTCATTTCATTTATAATGTACCTAAAATTCATTTATTTTCATTTTAATTTGTTTTTGTATTCTTGTGGCAATAAATAGTATCGACATCGACATTTTACAAACAGAAATATTTTGCCAATGAAAATTCTTATAAAAGAATGGTTATACGTTGCGCACGAATTTTAAAGAATTTAGTTCGAAATTTGCGCAGACTGTGTGTTAGTTACATGGCCAGGAGGAGTATTAAATTTAAGGGGGTCAGGGACACAAAAATCTTCAAATTTTTCAAAAACATTTTATTTCATTAAAAATTTCTTTCTTTTTTTCATGTTAAAATTACATTTAAGTCATGTTTTTATTTGAATTAGAACAAAAAATATTAATTTTATCGTTTTGGTTTGTTTTTAGAATCTAGCTTTCAAGCAATGGCTGTGATGGAAACGACTTCTTGTAAAAATGCATTTTTCTTTATCATAGGTTTTTTCACCATTTCTCGTATTTAAATTCTTATAACTTGAGAAATGTGAAAGCTAAAGGGTTCAAACTTGGATCATATCTTTTTCAAATGTTTTACTTTAATTTTGATTCAGCATATTTGAAAAAAATATATATTTCTTTTGAAAATGTGATTTTTTTAATAAAAAATTGCACCACTTTTTTTTTTAAATTTTTCGTTAAATATTTTTATTTATTTTTTATAAATTAATATTTTTAAAAATACCGAATCAAAATTAAAACTTATTTCTCTTTATTTAAATGAAAATAAAAATTGAAATCCTATAAATAATATTTCGAGTTATAAGGATTTTAATTAACCCAACCTTTTTAATAAATTTTAAATTAAAAAAAAAATATATATATGAGAAGTTTTATCACGAGATTTCGTTTACAAATTATATGGTTAACCATCACAAAAAAATTCAGAATTTTAACTCAATAAATAAAAAATATTTTAAAATGTGTCCCGGACCCCCTTAAAATGTGTATGTAATAATTTTCAATACAGATAAATACTGATGCATGCATGTATAAAATATTATAGAAATAAAGTGTAGATGTGTGAAATTATAATTACTGAAAATGTATTGTGACTAATGTAACCTAATTGATGGACATCGTTTTAAAACACCGGTGTTTGGATGCTATTAAACAAATTTAAGGTGCACGCGAAGGAAATACGCCAAACTACACAATGTGTCATTTAGCAAATATAAATAAAAACGGCACGTGAATCATTCGTAGAAAAGAATTATCTGTGCCACTGGCATTACATTGCAATTACTGTTGTATCGGAACGGTATGCTATTTTTTTATCCCAGCTTATTTTGTCTCCAAAAAATAACGTTACCTTACAGACGCTAGCAATAAACGAAGCAGATGTACAATTAAATGCTCTATAGCAATTTTTTCAATTTCTAAGCATCCCACATTTTCAATGTTTTTACCGTCGTATTGGGAAAAAAAAGTACTTCTAAATGCAATTTGTTTGAAAACTGTATCTCCATTTATTTTTAAAACATTAATTTTTTTGTAGTTTTTAGCAGCATTTGTTTAATTTTGGCAACTCAAGTACTCCATTTATATAGAAAGTTAAGGGAAAATAGTTGAAAAATAGCAATTATATATTTTTGTTGCCATTTTCTCATAACAACCGAAAGAAAATGTAATTAAACTACGTGCTATTTTGAAAAAAAAATATATAAACGAAAAAATTCTACGTATAATAAAAAATGGAGCTATTATAAACTATATTTAATTTTAAGTATCTCTAGACCCTTTCAGTGTGACGTCAGTCATGACGTTTTGGTTGGTAACTGACTCCAAACAAACGGTTGCTATGCGTCATTTCTTTTTAAATATAAATAGTCGAAAATGTTACCAGTACATATCAAGTATTAAAACACTTAGTTGTGAGATATTGATGTAAGATATAGCTGCAACACACAAACAAAATAGAAAATACAACATAGCAATCGTTTGTTTGGAGTCAGTTTCCAACGAAAACGTCTTGACTGACGACACGACTGAAATCGTCTATATTAATGATACAAACAAATGAATGCCTACAAATCATTAGATAGCCGTTTTTTTTGTCCAGTTCCTTTAATGATGGCATATTTTTGCTGCATTTGTGTATTATTTTGAGATAGTGATATCCTATGCATGCTTTACTGTGGATGTTTAAAGCGTTCGCAATTTCTGCGGGTTAAAGAGTTCGCAAGATATAGATATTTCTGTGTATAGCGGTATATAGAGATTTGTTGTCGAAAAAGACATTATTCTGGTCTATAACAACGACACTTTCTAAATTTTATAGCAATTCGACCTATTTTACAAACTGAATAGGTAACATTTTACGTGACTGTGTAGTTTATACAGTAAATTATAAATATATAATCAATATTTTTGTAATGAAAAATAGTATTTTATACTTTAAAAGCACATATCCTTTTTCGTGTTTGAATTTAACCCATATATTTCAAGCAAAGCGCATGGATGGACAGAAATGCAAAAGAAAATACGTTTATTGAAGTAAATAATAAAATCGGGAATTATTATATTTTCTTTCCTAAAGCAATTCGGTTGCTCTGATGTTTGAAGACTTGATCTTGGAATTAATTGACAGAAATAAAAACGAAGTTTCAACGTCACATTTTAGAATAGGAATAATCGCGTTACTTAACCGTACAAATTCTGCAATTAAATAAAACAAAGCTTAGTGTTAAAAATAGGTGCAAGATTTATCAATTATTTAACTACTTAATCAATATGTTGACTTGAGTGATATGTTTTTCATTCGCACGTGGCTAATGCTCAATCACATTTTTCTACATCAGTAAAATTTCTTTTCAATTTTAACCGCCTTTAAAAGAGATAATTGGTACGTTTTAGGTTTGTATTCTTTTTTGGAGGTTATAAAAAGAAATTAAATAAAAGTAATATATTTTTAAAATATATGGATTGAAGGGTTTATTATAACCACTTAAAATTATGGTATTTTGTTATTAAAAATGTATCTAAAGAAAATATCAGTGCTACATTGTTTAATAACTGTCATTTGCTAATTTGATTGTGGTTACATAAATTTAAAATCCATCCTCTTTGGGACAGATACTTTATTTAACAAATCATTTCCAAACGAAAATTAAAACATATGTTAAACGAATTTTCCTTAACCTACGTCTTTCTGTAAGTGTATAAAAAAATTCATGCTAAAATTCCTTACATTTTATTTACTTACGTGATGGTACACATCGAAATTCAACAAAAGGAAATAGAAAAGCAATTATTACATTGAGTTTATAAAAAACCTACAAAATTATTACAATAAAAAGTAATCAATGTTACATGGGGCAGTCAAATTGTTAAAATAAATATTATTTTTAATCTAAAGTTATCAAAATACTATATCCATTAACTTCGACTGTTCATATTATTGGAAAAGTAAACTGTATTTGTATATGTAATCAAGGTACGTAATTATAAGAAGTAAATATGTTATCAATTCAGAGCATTATGCTCAGTATTACGGAATGAAAAATAAATAAAAATGTTTTCGCAATCAAACAATCAAGGAATTTTTTCAGAGTGAAATCTTATTCTAATGTTATTTTCACCGTCTTACAATTTACATACACGTCTCTTATATCCATATTCACCATTAAAATGTATTAAACGCGCAACATATTATTAACCCTCTCATTGCGCAATCCGAGATATACTGGGGCATGCATTTTTCCGTCTAATTAATACTATTTGGTTATTCCAACCAGTTATTTTTTAGCGAAAACTTTGTCTGTTTTTATCAGGACATTTTCTCCGATTACGATAATCAAAAATTTCTGCTTTAAACAACCGGTGATAAAATATTAAACATTCTGTAAAAGACATTCATCGCGAAGCAGCGAGAGGGTTAATATATAAATTTCAAAATTTGAGATCACGTTTGTTATCCACAACTTTGCTTGCAGTCATTCCAACTCTTAACTTTAATTTCACTGGCTGCGAGAATATGAGTACATTTCTGAAATTTGTGTCTTTTAAACGCATTTGTAATGAAATATTTCGTTATACATATACATTGCTGGCCATTAAAATTGCAACACCATGAAAGATTGAAAATACAAAAAAGATATTTATTGTACGTAAACAGTATGGCATGAAAACAAAATTATTAAATTTATAAATATTTTGGGGGTTTACAAGGGTGCGAAATTGGTAGAAACAGCTGCTCTCCCTGGCAGCTAAAACGGCCCTTATCCAGTTAGGCATGGAGTCGAACTGGGTTTGGAGGACAGAAACGGGCTACTCATTCCATGCTGCTTCAAGTCTATGCCACACTTCATCAACCGTATTAGCTGGAGAAGGGTAACGGGCTAGTCTCTAAGCAATCCATGACCAGATGTTTGCAATGGGTGACAGATCTGGACACCGCCAGGGCAGCAATCAAATATCCTGTGTATGGGGAAAGGTCAGAACATGACGTGCAACATGTAGTCTTGCGTTATCTTGCTGGAAGATGGCGTTTGACAGGGCTCGAAGACAGGGCACGACCACTGGACGTATGATGTCAAAAATGTACCAATCTGCGTTCAAATTACCGTCGATCCGAACTAGAGATGTGTATGTCGTGTACTCAATGGCTGGCCAAACCATCACACCAGGTTCAAGGCCCCTGTGACAATATCGAATGCAAACAGGCAACAGGCGTTTTCCTCGGAGCCTCCAGACAAGTATACGGCCATCAGAATTCAGCACGTACAATCGACACTCGTCTAAAAAGACGACATTGTGCGAGTCATGCATCTAGCTTTGTCGTTCGACGCACCAGAGTCGAAGACTCTCTCTACGCTGAATTGTCAAGGGAAGCCGCAGCACTGGTCGACGTTCTGACAGTCCACACTGCTGCAAAAGTCGTCGAACCGTACGAGCAGTTACTGGGAGCGTTTCAAACATGCCCATTTCCTGACTAATGGTTCGTGATGTGGTTGTACGATTTTTCAGGGCCGACCAAACAATATGTCTGTCCTCTCCGGCGTTAGTCATGGGAGGGCATCGTATGACCATAGGCCGTTCAGTATGACCCTTAGCAATCCATTGATTCCATATTTGCATGACAGTGGTTGGATTTCGACGAATGCAACGGACAATATCACGGAAAGATAATCCACACTCTCGATAGGCAACGATCCTGCTTCTATCGAATACCGAAACTTGGGGGTAAGCATTTCGTCTTATTATTCGAGGCATAACACGATATTCTGAGAAAAGACCGACCTTACAAAGCGCGTTCCGAATGAGAAGTCCACTACGAAACTTTTCCTTTAAGCAGTGCTTCAGATGTCGTTTCTCCCGCCTGCCTCGTCTAAATGCGCTGAAATACTAGTCATTTGCATATTCCAACCTCTTCTTCCTTTCATGTGATTTTGACGTTCGTCAGATCATTCCTTCTTGGTGTTGCAATTTTAATGGCCAGCAGTGTACATATTAAATATGACGTCCTTTTACTAACGAGAGAATTTCGTCTAGCGTCTCAAACTCAGTGTCAGCGAGATGAAAAATAATGTGTAACACATTTATTATTGTGTAACATATTATTAACACTTTATTGTGTAACACATAAATAAGTGTAACACATTTATGATAAAAAAATGCCTTTTGTTAAAGTGTGACGTCATTTACTGGTTCACTGTTTTTAAATATTATTTTGAATTTTAATGAAACAATTTACACCAATAACGATATAACAAATAATGATAAATAAACCCCATCATTTTTCTTTTCTATGCAACAATAGAAGAAATCCGATTAGCACCATTAACAAAAAAAAGTCCATTCAGAAAGTCTGACTAAAATGGAAATATAAAACTGATAATAACACAGGCCCGCGATGAAAAAAATACAAGAGTATTGATGGCTGAACTTTATCTACTGTTTGGTGCTAATTGAAAAACAAATAATGAAAAAATTCTACCACGTCGCATTTTCTTAAAAAATAGTGGGTCGATTGGAAAGTTTGTCGTATTGGAAAAATCAATTCGTACCGGTAAATTCTGCCAGGTAATTATAAGACATTAGATATCGGAATCAATGTCTAATAATTAAATGATAGAATTTTCCGATACGAATTGATTTTCCCAACATGACACAACATTCCGATAGACCCAGTTGTTTTAAACCGTTTAAACATATAGCAAAATAATCGATTCCTGAAAAATCAATTTGCCTCACAGAGAATCGATTTTTTTTTTACATAGATTTACATGGATAAAATCACTGTTGCCAGATAGCACATGCAAAATTGTCCAAAATTGTCCTTTTCATTTTAGCAAAAATATCGATATCGATGTTACAAAAAATTCTGATATGATGGGGGAAAATGGAGGTCATTTTCGAAATCAACCCAGTAAAAAACATAAAAATCAGCGAAAACTTCTCTCGTATTTTTCAAAAACTTCAATTTCGCCGGCCTGTGTAATTTAAAAAATTGCTCATGCAAACCTCATCTTGAACTGTGTAGCTTTCATTTAAAATGTAATTTTTGAAATTTGATCTTTAGAAATCTCAGTACAGAAAACTAAAATTATATTTCTCTTTTTCAAACATATAGAATATAAGAAAACTGGCAAATTTGAACGAGCAGTATCTTTATCGCAAGGATGCAATCTTTGCACCACAAATAGCTGATTTTCACCACTGAATTTTAATAGTATTCTTCGCCTTATTAAATCTTAGAAATTCTGTTATTAAAAAAGTTGAGGAATACTATAAAAATATAGTGGTAAGAAACAGAGATTTGTGGAACAGCGCTTGTTCTAAGTGACAATTTGTTATCGTTATGCGCATTCTGTTTATTCCATATTTTTCTCAGTTTCGCCCATGTTTCACACTCCGTATACGATAATAAATGAAAATACTTTACTGTCTCTGCAAAAAAACAAAAATTATACGCAATGCTGCAAAATAAAGTCGTGTCGCATACAATAATCATGCTAAAAAGCGGGTACATATTCCATTCGTATGAAATATAGATCATAGGAAAAATAATAATAAAAGAATCAGCATTCAGGCGTGTTCGTTCGGGTCCGAAATTAATTTATGTGAGACGAATACTTTACATGATACGACAGCTATTTTTGAAATGTAAAGTAGTATTGTGTGCTATAAAGTATTCCGTGGTGTTAGTCCATTTTGTACGAATCTTTAGAGAGTTGAAAGTAAAAAAACAAAGGTACAAAACAGTCAGACAGAAAATTTTGGATGTCCACGATGCGATTATAGATGTTCACCGAAAGATTTTGGATATTGAAAAGCAATTAAATATCTAGATATTTACAATTTTAATTCAATTTAAAATGCAAAAATTATATCCAATAAATATTTGATTTATTTCTAATATTTCTTAAATGTTAATTGCCGAAACGTCAGTGAAGGCATACTGTGGAGACGCGAAATGTTTTGGTTTCCGTTAGTCTGTCTGTTAGTCAGTCTGTTAGTCTGTCTGTTAGTCTGTCTGTTAGTCTGTCTGTCTGTTCCGCGATAACTGCCGCAAAAAGCATCCGATTAACTTGAAATTCACTGGGCATGTTGATGAGGTACCCGGACTTAGCTGTATAATTTTTGGTTAAATTTGGTTCATTCGTTCGGAAAATATAGGATATTTTATTTTTCACATTAATGCTTTTTTATGGCAATTCAGACGATTTTTCCATTTTTATTTGTTGAAAGGAAATTACCCATATTATTGAAGGATTTAAATGGTAAATTATGGATGATGAAATTTCCTAATTGGAATCACACAATGTTCATATTAGTTTGAAATTTTTTCTATGCATTTGTCAGAGTTTTTAAATTCGGTGTATAACTTATGAAGGGATTATATATACGCGTTCCAATAACATAAAATATTTTCTTTTATAAATTATCTTCTTTAGAATGTACACATTTCATTGTTTTAATTTTTTTAAACTGTTGCCTAGCAACGCAACTACGCCTAAAAATATCGCAGATGTGAAAGTATGTGCAATTGTTTGAAGTCAAATAAACGACAAAAAGAAATAATTTTTTTTTTTTTTTTTTTTTTACAAACAAACCTTTTTGTCTTTGCAAAATATTGATGGATTTTACGCCAGAAAAAAAGGCAGACTATGTTCTATTTATTTTGTTCAAATACATTTCTTTTAAATTAAAAAGTTCATTATTTTCATAAAGAATAAATTGACATTTTTCTATAAAATTTAACACTCTTTTTACCGTTGCCAAGAACATCAAATCCCGCAATAATAATTTACCCTAAACAGTTAACTTTGATTTGAAAGATTTTCATGTACAAGAGGAAAATGAAATAAACAATAGACATGAATATACGTCTTCATATTGGAAATAAAACGAAAATACGAAAATAAGGTGATTTTTACCTCATATATCAAAAACAAGGCGAATATGCTTTGAGGTTGAAACAAAAGGGCCTTGTGTTATGATATTAATTCTTAATATTAAAAAAAAAAATTACCAATATCTCACGGTTTATCGTCTGCACACGGCTAACAGAAATGTTTAATTTTTAATTGAAAATTTCAATAAGAAAAAACTTTTGAAAAGCGAATAGATAGTAAATGTCAAAATTATGAACCGAAAAATTATCTCTGTTGAAAATGACGTCATTGTATCGGGAAATAAATATTTTCATTCTTAAAAGCCAAACATTAACTAGATTGCCGTAAAAAATATTTTTTGACGAGTGTTACTTCCTAATGCATCCTCATCTCAGAAAATATGAATTAAAATTATTTTATTTTTAAAAGGAAATTACTTTTTCGTTCATAAAGCCTAAACTTTTAATATAATTGCGTCAATGTAAATTTTCTTCTGTTCACCGGTATTAAAAAATAAGGCTAAAAATCAATCTAAGATTTACGATAACCGCTAGCACAATGAATAAACTGTCACATATGTAAATTTAATGAAATCACGGGGGATTCAGGGGGACTCCGCCCCCCTGAAGAAATCTACTTTATTATCTAAAAAAAAATAACAGAATTAGCAGCTCATGAAAATTTCAGAATATCCTTACATAACGTTTTTAAATTAACGCTTATAATGTCTGAAAACTTCGCATTTGTTATTCTTATAAATAATTACGTAATTTGAAAACTTTAAATTGCGATTTGTAGGGAGTTGAATGTTACCCAAAAGTGTGTTTAAAAAAAATGACTTGCAGTGCTGACGTTGAGGCTCCTGATCTGCAGATTTACTAGTTATAAATAAACTTTTCCTTTGCATACACGTGTCTGCTGGCAGTGGTATATGGGGGCTAGTAAAATTTTCATTGTTACTGTTCCTAATAATTAACTAAGAACATTAGAGACTAATAAGTTAAAGGTTGGTACCTAGCTCAGTCTTCTGGCTGGTTCATAACAGGAGTAAACAAGTTGGAAATTGCTCGTCAAACGTGGCAAATGAGGTGCGTTCGTACTATAACTAGTTTTATAATTATTTTTTGCACCCCATATTGTACTGAATGTATACTTTTTTGCACTTCATAAAGCGCATAGTCTGATACATCATTAAAATGCACTTCCAATAATTTTTTCCCATTCCCCGTAATGTAACGGAACACTTTTGACTGTCCCTGTAATTAAACTATACATCCGATTTTCCTAAAATTTGAAATAGCTCAACAAAACTTTGCAACAATTATATCTTTAAAATTTCAGACCATTCGGAAGGCTGTAATATCATTAAAATGCACTTGCAATAATTTTTCCCATTCCCCGTAATGTAACGGAACACTTTCGACTGTCCCTGTAATTAAACTATACATCCGATTTTCCTAAAATTTGAAATAGCTCAACAAAACTTTGCAACAATTATATCTTTAAAATTTCAGACCATTCGGAAGGCTGTAATATCATTAAAATGCACTTGCAATAATTTTTCCCATTGGCCGTAATGTGAAGAAAAACTTTTGACTGTCCCTGTAATTAAACTATGCATCCGATTTTCCTAAAATTTGAAATGGCTCGACAAAATTTTGCAACAGTTATATCTTTAAAATTTCAGATCATTCGGAAGGCTGTAATATCATTAAAATGCACTTGCAATAATTTTTCCCATTGGCCGTAATGTAAAGAAAAACTTTTGACTGTCCCTGTAATTAAACTATGCATCCGATTTTCCTAAAATTTGAAATGGCTCGACAAAATTTTGCAACAGTTATATCTTTAAAATTTCAGATCATTCGGAAGGCTGTAATATCATTAAAATGCACTTGCAATAATTTTTCCCATTGGCCGTAATGTAAAGAAAAATTTTGACTGTCCCCGTAATTAAACTATACATCCGATTTTCCTAAAATTTGAAATGGCTCGACAAAATTTTGCAACAGTTATATCTTTAAAATTTCAGATCATTCGGAAGGCTCTAATATCATTAAAATGCACTTGCAATAATTTTTCCCATTGGCCGTAATGTAAAGAAAATCTTTTGACTGTCCCTGTAATTAAACTATACATCCGATTTTCATAAAATTTGAAATGGCTCGACAAAATTTTGCAACAATCATATATTTGAAATTTCAGACCATTCGGTTGGGTAGTTTTTGCTCTGTTACATGCGGACAGACGGACGGACAGACGGACGGACGGACTGAACGACGACTATAGGTGCTACGTATTTATATAATTACGAACGCACCTAAAAATGCATTAAACATGATCCTATAAAATAAACTAATGGCATATGAGATAATTAGATTCACTAAGAAAGTAATATTTATAAATATGATTAACTCTTATTATAAGTCTGAAAATGAAGAAATGATTGTAATTATTTATGTGTGCCTCGCCGCATAAAACAGGTTTATCTAGATAAAAGAATTGCTTTGGAGAAAATAATCAACCCAACCTGTTTAAATAAACATTAAAAAAGCTGTCTATTCGATGCATGAATTTAAATTTATTAAAACAGTAAAAATAAAACAAAGATTAGAATTAACATTTAAAAAATATTTAAACTTATAGTACTTCTTAGTTATCCCGTCGACAAAATTACTGTCGCCAAATTGTAAGATTAAATGCCAATAATGGTTGCCATTAATTAATTAATTGTAAGATTAAATGACAATAATGAGCAATAAAACCATTAATTCGACGTTTTATTTGTATTTTTATTAATTTTTTACTAATTTATTTGTTCTTTCGTTATTTAAAATAAAAATTATATCAATGCATATAATTTGGCGAGTAGTTTGGCGATTTATATAATTTGGCGAAATTGGTTGACGGGATAACTAAGAAGTACCAAACTTATAAATATGTACGGATGTAGAAAAATGAAACTAAAGACAAATTAAAACATTCTAAATTTTTCATATATCATCATTCGTATTTAAAATTTATCATTGATTTTTGAAAAGCCATACAACTTAGCTGTATACTCTTCAGCAAAATTGTAAAACTGGCATCTCGTGAGGACCATTTCTCTGTATATCAATTATTTAGAAAGTTCTTACAGCTATAAAACCCTTTTCGTCACGTAAGAATGTAAACAGATTTCTATAAAACAACATTCAGGCTACTGGAAACTAGGAAATCTTTATAAGAAAATAATTATAATTAATTAAAATCATTTTAAAAACATATTTAATAAATGTAACAATGGATTTTGTAGAATCTAGAACGGGGTGTGTAAACTACCAGCAATGTCATTTCTCATCCTTCAACAAAGGTTAATTTTAAAGGTAAAGGCGCTAAAATTTTTCGGACTACCGGAAACTTTCAATCAAGTAAAACGTATGCAGAGTAGGTAGCGTATAAAGTTTTTGTGTCGTATTTTTTCAAAAAGTGAACTACAATTATTAAATTCATTTTTATATACTGAATAACAGTAATTGAAATATATATTTTTTTTAATTAGGGCAACTCTAGGATAGATGGCCATAGTTTTTTAAGATTGAAATAAAAATTCTTAGAATGCAAATACAAGAAATATTGATGCATATTTAAAATTCTGATACATATACTCATAATGTTTTATGAAAAAAATAATTAACTATTGAAAACAAAAAGGGTTAAACAAAATGGAAATTGAAATGGCAGATGGCCATTTTTCCTTAAAGCCGAGGAGAGATGCTCATCCAATACAAGAAAGAAAAAAGGTAATTTAGATAGCAAAAAAATAACACATTTCATATAGTTAATCATGAAAAACATATAGCTATTTGAAATGAACAGATATATGATGGAAAATGAGTGAAAAAAACTCAGATAAACAAAATTTGAAGTATAATTTCAGCACTTCACTTTTCGTAAAATCTTACCACATGCTTGGCAAAGGTCTTTATAATTTTTACACGTTTCATGGAACCACCTCAGGTACCTTATGCATTGTACCCATACATTCTTTTTGGATGTGATATTATATTGTTTTGCACAACCAACACAGTGATCCTAATCCAATTCCATTTACTGGGAATCCGTAGAATCTGATAATTTATTTGTGTTTCGTTTTCTTGGCTACTTTAATTGTCGTGTTTGTTTTTTTTTTCTCGCGTTAATTGTAGGTTTATTACGTTAATTTAGTTTATTTATTAACTTTATCTGTGTTCCGACGTTTTTCAGTATTTTATGAAACAAATAAATCGTTAGGTCTTATTATATTATTATTATTATTATTATTAAAATATTTATATTAGTTAAAATTTAAATAATTATATCAATTAATATATTTATAAAAGTAAACGTTATGTATTTATTTTAAATTTAATTGTATTTAGTTAAAATCATCACTAAGTATAATTTAGAAATATTGATTAAAGGTGGCTGTAAGGCTCGCATTAAACTTTAATATTTGCGAAGTACGGTTATTGGCGGTCGCCAAACAGTGAACTCTCGCCAAGGCAGAACTATTCGAACTGGAACAGGCAGCAGTCGCGGCGGAGATCGTGTAGTGAGAAGATGGCGAGAAAATCAGTGGTGTGTCGCCCTGATTGTTCTTTGATAACATCGGCATCTTACGCGTCTCTTCCGATCAAACGCCCGCAAAGTTGTGAAAGCTATTCCGCAAAAGGGAGGGTTTACGAGAGAAGGGAGAAAAGAACTGAAAGTCGCTATTCCAAACAAACATCTTTCACCTTCCGCAACTGCTGATGTCACGTACGATTTAAGAATAAGAGAATCGATTTTTAATCGAATATTAGCATGTATTAACCAATGAGAGTGCATCAACAACTTTTAAAGGGACAGAATATAATGTTTTGAATAATAGCTGACCAGTTGAAGAATATTTCTTTTAAATGTTAAATTTAAAAATACTTAATATCAGAGTATTATTTTAATAACAAGCTCATATTACGTATTAATATTTTTATTGCTCTAGCTTATTCCCATGAATGTATCATTTATTTTCCTATCAAATTAAAATTTATTAATTTAAAATTACGGACTATGTTAACCTTTTACTTTAGCTTTAAAGCCTCAGCTTTTCTATGATGGTATTTTTTCTCACAATTAAATACATTTAAGAAAAATAAAGAACAGATTGATACATTTCAGTAAGAATAGATTTATAGATTGGAACTTCCAAAAAAGCAATCAGGAGCAGGGCTGTAAAATGACTTAAATTGGTTCTGGATGCAGGATGCATGAATGTCATTCACGCTAGATAAGCATATACTTTGCTAAATAAAATATTTAAAAAATATTATACGAATTAAAAATCGAGGTACCACATATAGGCGCCATAATAGCTGCAGTTTTAAAGTAAATGTTGGTGTATATATATATATATATATACTATATTATAGCCAGTTTTATATATATTTGCATTTACAAGTTCCTATGATTAACTTTTGTATTATTTTTTCCCTTTGATTTTTAGACATTCGATTTCATTTTAAGTATATATATATGTATACTGGCTAACTGATGGAGGCGGGAAGGGGGCATTAAGAGTTTAAAAACCAGAGAGAGCACTTAAAAACTGATGACATACATATGAAATTTTTTTTGTTACGATAAATACGTGATATTTAAAAATCAACGCAAAGAAAAGCTGAAATATTTCGAGAAATTTTTTCTTGCATTTATTTTAAAGCTTCCTTCTTTAGTGCCAAAAGAATGATACAGAAAATGGGAAATAATAGTAGCAGAGTGTGTTATTGTTATTCCTGTTTTCTCTCTTTTTTTATTTTAATTTTATCACTATAGAAGGGCCGGGCTCCTTTTGCAAAGTTTTGAAGCAGCTCAATGTTAAATTTATTTTGGTTGCTTGTTCTTTTTCATTCAGCTTATTTATACTAGAC
Organism: Maratus speciosus; assembly: GCA_963932465.1. Taxonomy (NCBI): domain Eukaryota; kingdom Metazoa; phylum Arthropoda; class Arachnida; order Araneae; family Salticidae; genus Maratus; species Maratus speciosus. The sequence continues at coordinate 289,376,139 of OZ010799.1, forward strand.
TCTATTTTTACAATTAGCTGTATCACAAAAGTTCTTTTATACTAATTAATTATTATTATTAATTTATACTTCTTAAATTGAATTTTATAACAAGAATAATGTATATAGGCTCAAACCGAAACAACATCTACTTCTATGCAATTGTATTCTTTCACAAGCGCCCCCCCCCCCCCCAATTTAAATCAATTTAACATTTTTGTCACTTTTAAAAATCACTTATTATTTGGGCTAACTGTACATATATTTTTATATAACTGAAAATTAAAATACAAAATATTATTGAAATTGTTATTTTTATTTATGTTACACAATTTCATTTCATATTATTTATAATGATTAAATACAAACGAATGGGGGAAAAATGTACGTTTATGCTACGTGTAGAGTTTTTAAACATCAAATTTCATGATAACATGTTTATCAATGTCTCTTAATTAGTGTCTTTTCCAATATATTTAACAATCTTGAAAAGCTCAGAGCTTTAAACAAACTGTTTAGACACTGTTTAGAGTGAAAAAGTTAGAAAACTCTTAAAAGCATTATACCCATATTTAATATAGCAAGCTTTTGCTATAGACCTATCAATACTTCATTTGCACTGACGAAATTTATACTAAATTAAAAGTTGATAATTTATTGTGTAAATTAATATAGGGTAGATGTGCTAGTAATAGACACCCTTCAATGTTTTGGTTTATAAAAAAGAAAAATAACCAATAAAAATTTAGCTTTTATTATTTGTTTCATAACTTCCTCTTGCATATTTTATAATCTTGCATTATTATTAGTCATTTTCCAGTAATGGACACCCCGTGTAGACATTGCTAAAAATGCAATTTCAGTAATGTTTATATTACATAAAATATTGACTTAACTGAAGACCTAAATAATAAATTTAATTTTTAATTTACACTTACCAAAATGTAATAACACCAAAACTTTTATAAATAGATGCTTTTAAGTTATTTTATATGGTTAATAAAATTTCAATAATTTATTCTTTTTTTTTTTTTTTTTTTTTAATGTATATAATAACTCTGACTTGCACTTTTTATAATATGGCAATCAAACCAGTCAAGAAGCAAAAAATATAATTTAAGGGCATAGTAAAACAGGGACTCATAGAGCTTAACCCTCCCCATTTAAATAAAAGCAATTAAGTTACAGAAATTGTTAAAAATCTGTCTTAAATATTCCCTTATTCATCTCTGAAAAAAAATATATATATTACTGTAATGTTAATTAAAGTTATAGTAATCATGAAACTAGTAAATCTGCAGATCAGTGGCCTCAAACATCAATTCTACAGTTTTATTTTGAGAATTATTTTATTTAGTGTTTAAAATATCCAACTCACAGTATCATTTTTTTCATATTTGTAATATTAATTATTACAAGTAATATATCAAGTAGTCTCTGGAAGTTGTTAAAAATAGTGAGACAAAGCTATTGCTATACACTAATACTCAAAACTTTTTTTTAAAAACTATTATTAACTTTTAAATCTCCCACTGTCTCAATAATCTGACAGCTGTAATTGCTTGATATTTAGTATTTTAAACTATCCATCTGAAATAATTAAAATATCTATCTTCTGATAATTACAATAATTGATGCAAACAGTGAATGATTATCACAAATATTTTATTAAAATTATTTATTATTTATTTATCCTAATTGTTAAATTTATTTCAAAATCAGTGTTTTGTTTCATTAGTATGCTTTCATTAAATTCTGGTTCTAAATAGTCATAAAAAAATTTATATATCTGTTACTTTTTGTGGGATGTCTATTACTGAAACAGAGAGTGTCCATTACTGGACTTTTGGGGTGTTTTGATATATTTCTGTTATTTAAAATTGAGTTTTTATTCATATTCGGAAATGAAACTATCAGAATGGTTAAATATTGTTGATAGATTAATATAATATTGAAAAAACTGGAATATAATGATTATAATTTATTAATAAAAAATAATTTTAAAAGAAATTTCTTAAGGGTGTCTATTACTGGCACATCTACCCTATTTGATAAATGTACTATACAGCAGGATTTTCTTTTATTTTTTTTTTTAAGCCAACAAGTACTAGAGAAATAAATACCAATTAAGATGTTATCCAAAATGTTGAAGTCATTTAACTTAAAAACTTAAATTTGTTAATAAACATCATTAAATTATAACTTTCAGCTAATTAGATTTTTTCAGTTTGAAAATAATACAGACATTTGTTATCTGCAAACTGACTAGTATTTATTATCATCTTTACTATTAATATTATTTTGTCTTAGATGTAATGCAGATAGAGTAGTTTATCCCCCCTCCCTTAAACTGAATAAGTAATAATATTTGATCTCTGTGAATTAAATACTTTCACATAATAAATACTCAATCATACATCCTTACATACTCTCAACCAGTCACAATGTGAAATGTTTTCAGTGTTTTATTATTATTAACATGTTGTATTATACTGAAGAGTAAAAACAATTTTCAAGATAAGACATATTTATAAATGTCACAATATAGTTTCAAGAATTATGATTTAATCATTTTATAATAATTCATACTATGTAATCATAATATATTTTTACTTCTTCATTGCACGATTACAGATAAGCTTTAAAAATGAAAATCTGGATGATAAACAGTATTTAATTAATAAAAGTATCTTTACAAATTTATATTTTATCAATTTTATTTCTTACGTGTGCATTTAAAATTTATTTCAAATTAACATAAAATGCTGAACAAATTAATAAGTTACAGTTATCGAAAATAACTTATCCACAAGTCATGGAAATTGTTGCTTACTGCAGAAAAATAAGAAATTAAACTTATTGTTTAAATACAGCAGTTCATGTGTCAGCTTTATTATTATTATTATTATAATTATAAATCATCAAATCTAATTTTTAGGGATTAGTAACAAAAAGATATAAAAACTTCATTACTAAATTATTAGAAACTAAATAAATATCATAATTTTACAAAAAGTAAACAAATATTCTTTTAATGGATGCGATAGTATTTCGCTTTCACGAGATAAAAGTCAAAACTGTCAATACCAAGATTTTAATGATATATGACTTATCTTGGTAATAACTAAGAAAAAAAGTAAAGGTTTTATAGTAGTAAAAAAAAAAAAAAAAAAAAAAAAAAGAAAGAAAAGAAAAGCTATCTTTCACGATAATACAACATATCAAAAGGTACCGTAACACTGAAAAAAACATTTCACATACCTGTATTTTAAATGAGTATTCCCCTTATGTTTTGTTTTGATGTTAGCTCCTATCTATAACAAGTGATTTTTAAAATCTGTGTTATTTATTTGCAGCACAAAATTTACTATAACAGCATTTTGCAAGCGTCACATGGTTCTTTGCACGCTATGCTACCAAAAGTCCGCCATATTTTTTTACTACTTACGAGTCTTTTGTACCTCCCGCAAATAGTTATCACGTGACAACCGCAGTTGCGATTGCTCTGCGAGAGTGAAACCGTCCACACGTTTGATCTGTTTCGTGATTTTAGACGCGCCTCGCAAATCCACGAGGAAAGGGGAGTTACGGGAGAAAAGCGTTTGATCGGAATAGGCGCGTTAATGTCTTTGTGAAATAGTTAAAATATCCAAAAGTTAATATTATAATATTCGTTGTGTGTGTGTTGTTTGTCCTGTTAATAAACAAGTTTTCGTCAAGCCAGTGTGTTTTAAGAGTGTGTCTTAGCAGTGTTTTAGCATCTCAAGATTTCTTTCATTAAATAAATAAGTAACCTTTTTCTAAGGTTAAGAAGATATCGACGAGAAAACTTTTAGTTAAAGAAAGGTCATAAAGAAAATAGAGAAGGAAAAGTTGTATTGGCGCAGCACGGCATGATTGTTCTTACGGGGTTTGGTAATATCAAAGAGGTAAGAGTCTTGTTCGTTTTTTATGCTAGCCCAAAAATAAAATTATATTATTCTGTTATGCTGTAAAATAATTAAAAATATTATTGTCTAGATTCATGAAGAACAGAATGAGTAATTAAATGAAGGTTATTAACACTACTTATCATTAGATTGATTATTTCTTTGAATGTAAAATTTGAAACGAAAGTATTGTTTGTTGCATCTGAAATTTCATTAAATAAATAAGGTGTATATTGCATTATATTTTAAATATGCAGTAATGTTAAAAATAAGATAAATATAGTGTAAAATAAAGGGAATATTTCACTGATTTGGGATTAAAGTTCAATAGTGGTTGCGTAAATTATTATGGGATTATTTTTCCCTTTCTTTTTAAATGTTTTCGAAAGACTAAACAGGTGTGAATATTTTGTTTTTTCTGCTATTTCATAAGAGCAAAATAAATAAGTGAGATTAATATTATAATTTGAAAGTGCTTTGGAAATACTTACATTACTTAATGTTGACGTAATAGAATTATGGAATATGTTTTGTTTTTTAATTGGTTATTTATTACCTTCGCAATTTGAAAATGCAGGAAGATAATTAAAGTTGTGTTTATTTATGATTTCCTCATTCTACAAAAAGAAAGAAAAAATAAATAAAAGGTTGTTTATTTCATATTTTATTAGAGGTGAAATTGATATTTTTATTATGTGATTGTGCAACCAAGTTTCGTAGGTTGAAAATAGTGATTACATTTTTTTTTTGTTTGTTTGTTTAAGAAAGTTCTTTCATAGATCGGAATTAGTATTTTTTTTTCTTTATGCTTTATTTAAGTATCCTGAGTTTCGTAAATCGAAACTAGTGTTATGAAGGCATTCTTTTAAGAGTGTTATTATTTTTTTTTAATCAAAACTAACATTATGATTTAAATTGTATTTATGCGTACAGAGTGTTGAATCGAAACAAATATTATGAGTGCATTTGTTATTTATAGACATTGAATGTACATCCTAATTTATAATTCTTTGGTGTTCTACTATTTTAGGGTTAACCCTCCGTCTACCAGACGGGTCCATTGGACCCGACAGGTACATACAAAATATTCATTCAAACCAGAGATTTCTTTAAAATAAACTAAGTATATAAACCAGACAAAAATAAGGTAAATAAATAAGTTAAATAGTTTTAAATAAAAATTCTGGTGTAGAACGTTTTATTAAAACTTGAATAAAATTCCCGGTAGATCTAGGGTTAATGTTATTGAAAGCAATTTGGTGAAAGGACATATTAGTACATTTAATTATTGCTGAATGTGTTTTTTTTTTAACTCATTCAAAAAATTCGTAAATAATTGATTTAATTATGTGTTCATATATGATTTTTTCTTTTCGTAATAATTGGGAAAGTTCATTTTGACTAGATATAAAATACCGTTGATAGAATTATTTAATTAAATGATTGAAATAAGCATTTAAATTCCAAATGGTTCTATTGAAAAGTTATTTGAATGATTGGTTATAGTTACATTTTTTTGTGGAAATTAATAAGTCTTGAGGTTTATTACGCTGTCCTTAATTGATTACTAGCATTTTGAATTCGTTAGAATAATTTTTTTTTTACCATGGCATTCCTGGGTAGGGGCAGGAAGGAAGATCTAATCGAGCTAGCAACAGACCTGGGTATAGAAGCTAGCATGGATAGTAAGAGGGCAGATATTAGGAAATTAATATCTGAAAATGAAAATTTCGTCGAAGATGAGGCCAAAGTACCTCTGAGTAGAATCATAGAAGAACGAATTCGGCGTGAGACAAAAGAGGAAGAAGAACGAATTCGGCGTGAGACAAAAGAGGAAGAAGAACAAATTCGGAAAGAAGAAAGAGAGGATCGAATCCGGAAAGAAGAAAGAGATCACGATGTAGAAATGAAACTGTTGGAATTAAGAAGAAATAACGTAGATTTGGGTGATGGAGTTGAAAATTCAAACGAAACAAGATCTAGAGTACAACTGATGCAGATAACTCCTAAATACGACGAAAAAGTAGACGAAATGCAACTGTATTTAGAAAACTTTGAGCGTCGGGCGGCAATGACGCGTGTACATAAATCGGAATGGGTAGCATATTTGTTGGGACTGTTACCAACAGATATGGCTAATAATATAGCTCGAGAGCCTCCTGAGAGAGCTAATGACTATAATTTCGTAAATGATATGTTATTAAAGCGGTACAAGCTAAATCCCGAAAAGTTAAGGCAATTATTTTTCCGGCATCAAAAGGACCAGAAGAGTCTTGGAGAAGCTACAGTCATGCGTTGAACAATTATTTCAACGAATGGATAAATGAGTTAAAGGTTGAGAATTTCGACCAATTAAAGAAATTATTGGTAGCGGATCAACTCAAACGCAGAGTACTAAACGAAGTGAAAGAACACTTCTTGCATCAATGGAATAAATTGATCGACCCTCTAGAAGTTGCAGAAAAAGTTGATGAATACGAAAGTTTGAGAGACGGGTTCAAGAAAAGCTCAGTCCATACTAAGCCAAATGATATTCCTCGATGGCAACTAGAAGAGAAAAATAAGTACAAATCTAAGGAAAGGTTCGAAAATAACAAAAAACGATCATTTTGCGGGAACGGCTAAAAATGGAAGAAATGACAAACAATTTGACAAAACAAAATATCAAGGGACTTGCCAGAAGTATAGGGATTCCAGGGTGTTTAAACCTACATGTTTTGGATGCGGAGATTCAACTCATTTTTCACGGGCTTGTCCTGAAAAGAATATCCAGAGAACGCGAAGCAGAATTGAAAGTGCTAATAGTAATTTGGTTACTACAGAAGGAACTATAGAAAATAAAGAGGTGTTGTCAGCTCGAATGACAGGGCCGTTATTGTCACCGATTAAAATAAATTCGGTAAAGTGTGATGAACTGGAAAGACTAGAAAAAAGGAATACCAACATTTTACTTAAAACGAATTCAGAAGTTTATGAAAATACTAGATTTGCTTCTCAACAAACTGAATCTGAAGAAAAGATTGAAATTGAGAATCTGAAAACAGTTCACCGAAAAGAAATAAATAAATTAAGTGATTCTCTTGAAAAGTATAAATCTGATGCTAATGAGGCTAAAGAAACATTAAAATATGCTAATGAGGTCCTTGAAAATTCGAAAGAAGTTATTGTAAAACAGAAGAAAGAAATCAATTCAATAGATTAAGAATGTATGTTTCTGAAAGAAGAATTATCAAAAGTGCAGTCCGAAAAGAAAGACTTACAAACAAAACTGCAATTTTTAACAGAAACCCTTGAATTTCAGAAACAGAAAGGATCCGAATTTGCTAATGAACTAAACAAAGTCAAAGAACAAGCTGAAAAGTTTGATTTATTACAAGCAGATTATTTAGCCTACAAGAATGAAGTGGTTATGTTGGAAAAGACTAACCGTGATTTAGAAGAAAAACTTTGGCGTGCTTATAAAAAGTCTGAAGGTGAGATGCATTTTAAGGAACAATTCGAGAGCCGAAAGTTAGAAGAAGTTCTTAGGACTATAAATTCACAAAAAGATGAATTGGAAAAACTGAGATGTGAGAAAGGGAAATATTATTATGAATTAAATGATTTTAAAAATGTGAAGAAAAAATTTAAGAACGAGTTTGACAAAATTGCTTTTGAAATTGAACCTGAAATGAAGTTTGAAGAACGATTAGAATGTGAGTGCAAAAGATTAGAAGAAGATGTTAATACCATCATTTTTCAAAAGAATGAAACAGGGAAATATAGATCCAAGAACAGAAAGTGTAATGATGAATTAGTCAAGTTTAAAAAAATTAACAATGATCTTCAAAACAAGCTGAATGTTACCATTTCTCAAAATGAGGATGTCGATGAGTTTGTGCAAGTACTTGAAAAATGTGAGGTTAAAGAGACTTATAAAATTGAAGAAATGCAGTCTAATTTGAAACAGTTGAAGGAGAACTTTACAGTTAATCCTGTTAATCATGTAAAAGAAAACACAGTCTTGCAGCAGTTGATTGCTATCTTAGAAAAATATGAAGCGATGTCTAGAATCAAATTAAAACAATTTCATACGACCAACTGTAAGTGTAGTGAGCAGATTATGGATTTAGAAAGTAAGCTCAGAGCAAAGGAAAAAATTATTCGTGTCCTGAATAATGATATTAATGGTCTACATAAAGCATACAAGTACTTAAAAACATTTTCAAAGCAGCAACAAGCAGGAATACAGAAATTTATGAGAGCAAGTGACAAAATGAAAATACGACTGGCAAAGTCTAAAAATTTAAATAATTCATTAAAGTATGATCTCATTCAGATTGAAGCGGAAAAGAACAAACTTGAAAATGAGTATAAAAATTTGAAAGTTAAGGAAGAAGCATCTAAAAGTGTTGATGATGAAGAACATCACCTGAAAAACGAAACGCTTGAAAGAATTTCGAGAAAAAGAAAAGAAGAGACTGTTTCAGACGAAAAGTCACCAGATTTCACAGTGCTGAAAGAAGTTAAAAATCTAGAAGATAGAGGAAGAATTAGAATAGATGCTGAGCAGTCAGAAAAAAATACCAAAAATTAGCCAAAAATTAGAAGAAAACAACAGAAATAGTTGAAATTCAGGATGATACAACAAGAAACAGAAAAACTTCTGAGCAGTCAAAAGCTAGTATAGAAAATAGGAAACAAAAAGCAAAAATATTTGACACTCGTAAAGACAAAAGAAGAAATAGAAAGGCAATTGAGAAAAAAGAAATTGCTACTGACAGCAAGAAATATATAGATGAAGTTTTACAGGCCTTTCGTGAAATAGGTCTTACAGTAATTCTGGAAAAGTATGATTTCGGAAAAAGGGAAGTAAAAATTTTAGGGCATATAGTTGGATCAGGAAGACATGCCCCAGACCCAGAGAAGGTGGAAGCTATGAAGAAACTAGCGGCGCCTACCAACAAAAAAGAATTGAGAACAGTTCTGGGGATAGCAAGTTATTATAGAGACTAAATCCCGAAATTTGCAAACATCGTACTACCTTTAACCAACTTGACAAAACAAAGAGTTCCAAAGGAGATCCCATGGGGAAAGTTAGAAGAAGAAGCCTTTCAAAGCTTGAAGGAACACTTAGTCAAAATGCCATCTTTATATACCCCACAATTTGACAAATCTTTTCAACTTTATACTGATGCTTCTGCTGCTGCAGTCGGAGCGTGTTTATCCCAGCTCGATGAAATTGGAAAAGAGCATCCCATAGCTTTCTACAGTAAAAAGCTTACTCCATGCCAGACCAGATGGTCCACTATAGAAAGAGAGGCTTACAGTGTCTTAGCTGCACTTCAGAAGTTCAACACCTGGATTTTCGGATCTCAAATAGAAGTGATTTCGGATCACAATCCTCTTGATTACCTTACCCAGGGATTGCCCCACGGGGCCAAGCTAGCTCGCTGGGCATTAGCCCTTCAAAGATATAATCTAAAAATTACCTATAGGAAAGGAAGTAGGCATGGTAATGCTGATGCCCTTTCTAGATTCCCTTAGGGAAAGATATGAACTTGTCGTATAATGATTGTATTATTATATATTATGATATTTTATGCTATGTTTAATTAAGACTGTTGCTTACATTATTATTATTATTATATATATATATATATATATACATATTTTTTTTATTTATATGCTTAAAAAGTTTGGGCTAGCGAACAGGCTCTTTCCTTTAACATTGTGTTTGTGAAACTAACTGTACTTTTCTTAGCAGCATAGTCTCTAAGGAGAACTTTGTGCTCCTTAAGGAGGTACGTGTAAGGCTCGCATTAAACTTTGATAATTGCGAAGCACGGTTATTGGCGGTCGCCAAACTGTGAACTCTCGCCAAGGCAGAACTATTCGAACTGGAACAGGCAGCAGTCGCGGCGGAGATCGTGTAGTGAGAAGATGGCGTGAAAATCAGTGGTGTGTCGCCCTGATTGTTCTTTGATAACATCGGCATCTTAATGTCTTTGTGAAATAGTTAAAATATCCAAAATTTAATGTTATAATATTTGCTGTGTGTGTGTTGTTTGTCCTGTTAATAAACAAGTTTTCGTCAAGCCAGTGTGTTTTAAGAGTGTGTCGTAGCAGTGTTTTAGCATCTCAAGATTTATTTCATTAAATAAATAAGTAACCTTTTTCTAAGGTTAAGGAGATATCGACAAGAAATCTTTTAGTTAAAGAAAGGTCATAAAGAAAATAGAGAAGGAAAAGTTGTATTGTGGCCATCTCTCCTGAAACGGAAGGATTGATGGTCGCTCAAATTAAAGCATTAATAGCCATTGTGCGTCTTTCTTTTAGTCTTAGAAGTAAAGATTAGATTATATACGTGCCTTAAAAGCCCTCATACTAAAAATTTACTTAACTTACATACTGCAAAACATTCAGATACCTAAGTCAACAAAACTGTTCAACCAAAAAAAATATTTATTCCATTTAATTTACATTAAAATTACACTTACATTTTATAATCGGAAAACACAACTGCAAGTCGCAATAAATAAACTCGTTGAACTATTTCATACGAACAATGTTTATATTGTAATCTATGATCAAGTTTTGGAGATATTTAGACTGGTCATCCTTCTTCTATGGCCATCTATCCTAGAGTTATGTACCACTAAAATTAACAGTTTAGGAATTTGTATCTGTGCAACATTAAGAATGGACACTATGTGTTATCAGGGTTGCACCGCTTCTGGGAATTTCCCAACCAGGAAATTCTTCGGCACCAGTACTTTCTTACAGAGAATCTCTATTTAATTAAGGCGAAATTTCGTGCATTTAATCTAGATGTAATATTCTATAAATATATATATATATATATATATATATATATATATATTTTGACTGGAGAATTCCGTGAAGCTTGGCAACCCTGATTATAGAAAAGTTGACTCTCATTACATCATTTCCGGAAATTAAAATTATACGGATTTATTACACATATAATAAAACAAATTACTTCATTCTTAAAGCATTTTTAAACCCTTCTGACGACTTTCCTAATCACAGATGATGAAATTACTTTCGGTCTAATGTCACGAGAAATCCATTATATTAATCAAAGAACCATAAAATGAAATGAAATTAACTGTGTACATCAAATCCTTGTAGGATAGAGAATGTCATGTTTGACATAAATTTGCTGAAACCTTTATTAACTTATAATGAAATTTCATTTATTCTACGAAGTTTGAAATACAGTATTAAAAATAAAATCTTATTTTGGGATTTTAAATAATAGCCAGTCATTGATTGTAGAGAGCTCTGTAGTTATATTAATTTTAATTTCTCTAAACACATTTCAAAATAAATTTTTATAAGATATTTATTATTTTAAGAATAATCATAGGACGTAAACATTAAATTTTTATTTGTTATATGATTGTAAATTAAAAAGACTTATTAAAACGTATGTATATTTTGCTTGTAAGCTATATTTCTAATACATGAAAAATTACATAATTTCTTAAGAAATTTTCAAACTTCTTTGGATGCATTAAAAAATTTCGTGAAATATAGATGTTTACTATTTTTAACATTTTAGAATTAAGAAAAATATCCAAAAATAATAATTAAATATCCAGAGATAATTCTGGTGTTATAAAATTTACAGAATTATTGGTAAGGGAGAGACGTTCTTTATTAAATAAATTATTTTATCATATTTAATTGAAATAAAAGATTTAAAATAAACGTATACAAAGGTTTTCCTTATTTGCAATTGTCAATGAACGTATGTTTCTCATCGTGTTTTTACATATTATCACATTGTAACGAAACTGTTAATTGAAATATACACGACTTTCATATACTGAAATTCATATAGATTAGCGAAAAAATATTCCATGTCTTAGGCAGGTTGTACGCATTTCGAGAATGTTTCACGAAGATGGAAGTACTTAACTCAATTATTTTAATCAATGAAGCACGAAATTAAATCAAACTAACTGCGAACACCAATTGTTAGAATAGGAAGAAATTTAATTTTTGATACAAATCCGCAATTAAAAATTACGTGAAAATGCTCACTGATGCAAATTCTGTCCAATATTGAAAGATAACGAAAAATGTCAAAAGATAAATGAAACTATTGATTTCTTTTTAATTACTTCCAGCAATTCAGAGAAAATCTCGAATTTAACCGCTGTAGAGTCATTGTAAAAGAGATTTAGATGTAATATTGTGGGAGCAACACTTATGTTCTTTTCCGATAGTTTTTACAAATACATTTCGATTACATCAGTATTTTAACTTTTATATTTATCGCAGTACTTAATTATTTTAATATTTTAGATTCTAAAATATTAAAATTTAGAACATATCTATAATTATATAAGCAAAGATATTACGTCTGAATTCCATCATTAAAATATTTACATTAAAATCACAGACAATACATTAAACAATTAAAATTATTACATATAAACACTAAAAACATATTAAAATTGGGACGTTTCGGATCATCACGATCCCTCCTCAGCCAATTATAAACGTGAAGTCAATACTATCAACAGTTACAAGAAACACACAACAGAAAGTCATCAATTTCAGGCTGAAATTTATGAGTCATACTGAAATTGATGACTTTCTGTTGTGTTTTGCTTGTAACTGTTGATAGTATTGACTTAACGTTTATAATTGGCTGAGGAGGGATCGTGATGATCCGAAACGTCCCAATTTTAATATGTTTTTAGTGTTTTTATGTAATAATTTTAATTGTTTAATGTATTGTCTGTGATTTTAATGTAAATATTTTAAACATATCTATAGTTATAAAATATAAGACTTGTAAAATATATGGAAATGATAAGTAATCATTAATTTTTTAAAAGTTATATTATTTTTGAACAGATGAACAGACGAACAGAAGATTTATTTGATAGGATACTCAGTAGCACTGCTACTCCATTCCTTGTAGATGGGTTATTTTTATTCAAATCATAGCGGGTACATGACAATAAAGTGTATCCCATAGCACTATAGTTGTGCTATAATAAAATCAAGATAGGATCAAGATAAAGTTGGAAAGTTGCGTTTTCAGAGTTAAAGAAGTGATAAGAGATATATGAAAGGCTAAAAGTTCTGATTGGTTAATTCGAGAGAGGAAGCGGATCTACTTGAAAAATCTAAGAGATATGGATATTAGAACAGATTGATTTAATTTTAAATCAAGATTGATTTTTATTAACTGACTTTCAGAAAAAAAGTTGAAATTTAATGAATATCAATGAGTAGACTTGGAACAAAGGATTCGATTTTGATACTTCTTTTTATCATGGAATAGGCTTGTTCTGGTGATTTTCCAAGAAATCTAAACCATCAATAAAAAAAATTTAAAAAAAAACGAAAAAATTAAAATTAACGTTGACAATTTCTGGAAAATCCCTTATCATTCAGCTGCTTTTAGAAAGCAATTAAACATCAGCTCACAGTATCGTCGATATCTTTCTGAATTTTCACGATATTTGACAGGAATTTTTTATAAGTTGCTCCATAGTGTTGACTATAAAATTATGTAAAAAATTCTATGTTATCGTTCTCATATGCTCAGATAAAAATTATTTTATACAACTGCTCATATTTCATAAAATATTTAATAAATTTATATTCCAATTGCACTATATGACTTCAACTACACTTTGCGAATTTTTCTGAAACTTGCGTGAAATTTGATTGAATATCCTGCCTGATACCTGGTGATTGAAAAACCTGCATGCTAAAATTTTGCAAGAATTTTTCAAACGTAAAATAAATCTCTATATCTCCTTGAATATTCGTGCTATTCTTACACAAATCAGTAAACATGTTGTATCGACAAATTTGTATTCTGCAGCGAAAGATCATTTCGGGCATTTTAGGATGGTTTTTTTAGGTTCGGGCTTACAGGATGATCCCACATATTATTATTTTATTTTATTTTATGTTGACCCTCTAATTGTTCTTCTTATCAAATCGACGTTGATAAATACGAGGTCAAAACTATTCTTTATAATCCTGAAGTTCCAGAAGAATAATAACAAAATATCCTATAATGTTATACTATTTTATGAATATTTACATTGTGAGTACACTATGACGCAAAAGTTTAGACAATGAAGAAATTCTTACATAATTTGAAAAATATTTATTCAATTTTCAAATCACTGCTTGAAATTAATGTGCTGTACATATAAACAATATTTATAACAAAGAAAAGTGGAATTGTGCATATTGCAATAAATTAAATGGTAACAAAAATAAACTGCTGTCTCAAAAGTTTAGACACAAATTAAATAAAATCGAAATAAACAATTTTTAAAACCTGGTTGCGCATCCATGCTTATGTATTACGTCATATACACGAGATTGCATGGAAGAAACTAAATCTTGCATAGTTTGTGGATCGATATCGTACCATGCATTCTCAATAGATGTCTTAAGTTCCTTTTCAGAAGAGTATTGTCTAGCGTTGCTATAAACTTTGCGACACATGATGCTCCAAAGGTTTTCTATAGGGTTAAGATCTGGGCTACATGCTGGCTAGTCGAGAACTCTTATATTATGGGAATTAAACCAAGATTTTGAATGTTTTGCAGTGTGAATTGAAGCATTGTCTTGCTGAAATTCCCACTAAGGACCCCCTAGAAGCTCAGCAAATGGCAGTAGGTTTTCTTCTAATGTCTGTGTATAATGCTGTGAAGTTTGACGACCACTGGTGAAGGTCAGAGATACTTGTCCATTATAGCAAAAGGCTGCCCAAACCATCACCGAGCCCCCTCCTTGTCTGCGACTAAAAAACGTCGGGGTTCCTTCCGCAAGTCATGCCAATTCGATAAACAACCATCTGGACCATCCAGATTCCACTTTTTTTCATCGCTAAATATGACTGACTGCCATTTCTCTCCATATGACATATGCTTTCGAGCCCAGATAAGTCTTTGTAACTTATGATGTGGTTTCAGAGCTGGTTTCTTCTGCATTTTGCTATAAACGATTGTTCTTTTTTCCAAAATTCGTCTACGAATCGTATCCTTTGATACAGAGAGTCCCGATGAGCTTTGAACTCCACGTACGCTCATTTGTTGAGTACTCGCTAGTCTTTGTATCAGGCGATCCTCTCGTACATTTGTCACACGTGGCCTCCCAGACCGACATTTTGCTTTATATTCGGAACCACTCGATAAAACTCGATAAATAGATTTTTTTGACCTATTAATAATAGCAGAAATTTCAGAAACGCTCTTCCCTTCACCTTTCAACTGCCAAATCCTTGAAACCTCATTCACTTGAATTTCTTTAGATCTCAGGATGTCGACTATGAAGCGCAATCGTTTGCAGAACTTAAGTACTCCAAATTTGTGACATCATCGATTCTAAATTTGCATATGCCAGCGAATATTCAAAGAAATTTAGAATAGTGTCTAAACTTTTGCGACAAGCACATTTGAATTTTTATGAAAAAAAATTAGTATTATAGCAAATAAAACGACTGTCTTTTGTACATAGCATTTTAAATCAGTTTTTGAATATATTTACAGGTTTTTGTAATTCTGACGCCATAATTCTACATTTTAAAGCTGAATGACGTCATTGTCTAAACTTTTGCGTCATAGTGTACTTTGTTTATTTTATTTACTTAGAATTTTATATTTTCTAAGAAAATATTTAAACGCTGTGGGCATTTTTTTAACATAAATCATAAAAATTGTTTATGAGTAACGTTAAGAGAAATACATTGTTTTGATGGACAAAGTGGTATCTATAGACTGCGTAAAATTGTTCAATATAGGCGAATGTTTCTGAATTTTGAAGATAATAAAAAAAAAGATAAATTAATATTTTTACTTTTATTATTATTATTTTATTTCTGCAATTTAGGATAAAATCAACAGGTTAATTTAAAGTTATATACAGTAGAGTGTGTTCATGCGCATCTTTGTCGAAAAAACTTTTAGATAATTATTTGTAGAGAATGTTTATTTATATTTGCAAAATATAGTAGTTTTAATTTTATCGCACATTTTGCTTCTTCGCCTGGCATGTATATTTCCATGAAAAAAGATACCATACTGCAATGAAACGGGCATCATATCCATTTCAATAGCCTTAACATAAGCCTTTTAACTATAACAAAAGTAATTTTAGAGATTAAACAGTAACAATGGAACAATGGAACAATAAAGCAGGTGTATGGATTCCCTAGTTGCTTGGCAACTTTACATCCAGGCTAAGAGTAAATCATGTTACAATGCAATGGGAGCCTTAGAAAAAAGAGCGTTTAAACGCGACTAGTAGCCACGAAAAATAGAGAGTAAAAACTAAAAAGATAGACAATTTTTAATAGAAAAAATTGTTAGTATAACTATTAGGGGAAAAAAAATGTTCCATATGATCCACAAATATGTCCAGGACAGGCGAAAAAGCTACCAAAGGAAGCCCCGTAAAAAAAAGACTCAATTCAGAGACCATACATTAGTTTAACACAATTATAACAAAGTAAGATACGAAAGTTTATAAAAAATGAAATATTTACATATTTACAGAAAAAAAGAGAGATTAAAGTTTATAAGAAAATGCACAAAAGATAGGAAAATACAATAATAAAAAAACAACATTGAGGAGAGTTCAGACTAACAGGACTGAAAAAAGCACAAAATGTATAGGGGAACAAAGGGGAAAAAAGGACGGCGCTCGCCCAGTCTGGTAACTCGATGAGAAAAGGTTATTTAATGAGACCATGATAGTGAAATTAAAGCACAAAAAGGTAAGACTTATAAAGAATTTGAAAAGCATAAGAAAAGCAGCTTAAAAGATTTTTTTTTTTTTTAAAGCACTCAAAAGACAGAAAGACAGGGAAAAAGGAAATAGTTTAGCAGGGAATGAAGTTATTCTAAAGTTTGTTCTTGACTGAGCAGAAAACATAAGAATACTGGTTTTGAAATAAATTAACATAACTTACTGACAATAAATCGATTTGAAGTGAATGACACCAAGAACTGGCGTTTGTGAACTCTAGAGGTTGCAGTGGTTTCATAGAAAGGCAGATTGAATATTTGACATATCGCAGCTTTGTAATATAATAAATCGTCTGGTTCATACTACATCCCTTAATCATTTTCCCACTTTTTCCATGTATATGGATTTAAAAAGCCTATTTTACATGACTCTTATTATCTTTCTAATGTTTAGATTTACAATTTTCGACTATTTAACCGATTAAATTTCGATTATTTTTCGGTTTCGAAAATTTACAATTTTCGAATTAAATTTACAATTTTCGTAAAAATGCTGTAAAGTTTGCAGATGTATCTTAACTGCAAAGAATCTGTATTTCTGTGTCTTTTTTATGATCTTTCAGAAAAGATTTGAAAAAAAGAAATCAGTAGATTCAAAATATTTTGCAAGAAAAAATAGTTGCTTTTTTCTTAAATTCTAGTAAAATTAAAAATATATATGAAAATTAAAACATTCTAAAGAATTAGAATTAAATCAAATAAAGTCTATGTGAGCTACAGTTTAACCCCTTGAGGGACGGTGGGATATCACGTAATTTTAATCTAGATTCACACCAGAAGTGTTTAACTAAATTTTACTTTTATAAAGTTTACTTTTATAACTTTTATAAAACTGCTTTTCTTTATTTTGAAAGAAATTTTGTTTTGAAAATTTCGGTGTCAGTTCAACATTACACAGACACAATTACTTGTCCCTGAAAGGGTTAAGACATTTTAAATTCCGATTTTCTTATTTTCTATAATATTCTATATCTTTAGTAATGTAAATAAATCAAAAAAAAAAGGAAAAAAGGAACAGATTTTATTCCTTAAATTAATGTATAAGAAAAAAAAATATAACCTTAATATTTTAAACTAATAAAGGGATTTTTATGCCTTTACATGTTACTTTTTGAAGGGTAAAATGTTAATTTCCGATACAACAGGTGCTGGTTATATTTATTGCGTCATTTTTACACACTGACTACCAAATTATAAAATAAAAATCTTGGAATCTTTCACACATGCGCAGTTAAAAATTATTTCATACAACATGCCCATATATCATCCAATATTCAATATATTAATATTTTAATTGCAGTATACTGCTTCAACTGTTCTTTTTCAAGTTTTCGGAAAGTAGTGTTAAATTTGGTTGAAAATACTGTATTCTATACGCAAAATACATTTGAATTTTTCACAGAAACGTTAATAGTTTTTCGAATATGCATGCTTTGCTTACACAAATACACATGACCGTTAATCAGGACCCCCATAACCATTTGCTACAGTGACAGACGTTTTTCAGCATTTTCTGTTACATGGGTGATCGCAAACTTTCTTTTATTTTTTAAATTTATGGATCCCCCACCCCTAATTGTCCCCACAACTAAATCTTCATTGAAAAATATGAAGTCAAACATGTTCTTTACATCCACAAAGTCCAAGAACAATGTCGAGAATTTCTGTAGATATTCGACAAACCGTGTACAATCGAAAGCATCCGGTCATTGTTCCCTAATTTTGGAGGCCATTGTATATTGAATCAACTTTGTTATACGGCGGAATAATCTGTTACATGAGATGCTTGATAGTTAGGTAATTTAACAGAACAGGAAATTTAATATTATAATTTTTAAAGTTACTACTATTATTTTTTAAATGTTTTTAAAGAGCTCTCAGGAATTGTTTCAATCTAATTAACTTTCCAACAAATTACGAATATAGAATGAATTATATTTCTTATAAAGTTACCTAAATAAAATGCATGTAATGTGTAAATGTATCATACGTGGGATGTATTTACATGCTCTAATTATGCTTTGTGTTTATGACTATAATATTAAATTACGCAGAGAATGGGAGGTAGATGTGTGGTTGAATAGAGTTTATGAAATATATCTTTCTTTTTACTCAATATATTGTTTTTTATTTTTATACAGTCGGCTTTTTTACAGCATTTACATTTCATAGGGACGCAATTTTCACAGCCATCCACATATTTTCTTAATCCGTTCACATTCCAAAAGTTCTTTGAGGTTGTTGGAATGAATATAATTGAATGAGGTTTCAACAACTATAGTCTAACAAATGGGGATTTTATTGATGCTTAATTATTTAATTGGAATCTTTGTAATAAGAGGGCTCTTCTCAGTTTCAAATCGGAATACTCTGTTTTAAATAACATTACACTCTAATCAAACTTATTAATATTTTACAACAGCAAGTGCCGAATAACAGCAAGCCTATCATTTAAAGAAATTAATTTTATTGTTTTAAAATTCTGCAGAATCGATCTTTATTTAGAAATAGAAATAGTTAAATGGAAGTTCATTAAATAGAGACATGACTGTATTAAGGCCTAATAATGGAAAATTATGTCTGGAAATTTGAAAAAGAGTGTAGAAAAGAAAATCTTGAACTTAAAATGATAAAAGAAAGTAAAATACTGTAAAACATCTGTAATGGACATTTTCTACGGGAGAACACTTACAGTTAATGAATATTTTGAAAATATCAACAGCCATAAACTGTATGCATTTTCATCTTAGTAGTGAAAAATTCTGTAGTCCAGAGTAGTCCGCTATTTACGCATTTAATTGTATTATTAATGAAGGTCATTATTTAGTCTATTTAAATTAATCGATTCTGTTATTAATAATTAAAAAACTCAGCAGTGGGTGTCCAGCTATCATTAAAAAATTAATTAATTTAATTAAAATATTAATTTAAAGTATCTGAAGCATTTAATTATTTTTTTAAATGCTAAAAATTAATAAGATAATTAGAGATAATTGAAAGTTTATAGCATTTTTTCATGTACTAAAAAATAAAATAAATCTAATAACTAATAATATAAAATTAACGAGTTAAAAATGTAACTTGATCATATCAAACTCACCGTCTTTGACACTCTCCTCCCAACCTCAGAAATAAAAGAAGGGAAAAGAATGAAAAAAAAAAAAAAAGAAAAAGAAAAGAAAAAAGAAAACTAAGCATTACTCTAGAGAATTACTAACGTAATGGCGCCAAAAATGTGACGTCTAAGGTATTTCCCAAGAATGTCATTCTTGAAGGTCTCTCATTAGGACGTTACTGAGAGCTAACACCCGAGGGAATTACTAACGGTCTCTTCCTCAGGAGGCGCTTCATTTTATTACAAGAAAGAATTTGGAAAGACTATGAGTTCTTCAGAAGCTTTTCTGTATATACAAAAAAATAACTGTTTCTAACGTAAATTCTCTGCAAACAATAGTAATTATTAATGTATATGCATTATTTTTATAATATTATCATGTTTTATATTTATTATTTATGCTTAATATTATATGTATTAGGTGTAAAACACGACATCTAATAGAAAGCATGTTTGAGATAATGAAGTTGCCTAAAGAATCTACAAATAAAATTTTTGTGAATACATAATGTAAACCGGCTAATTCGTTAAATATTGACCTTCCTTAACTTATGTGCAACAAGTTTTGTGTGACAGACTTTATTTCATTGCGCTTATGTGTTAAGAACCTTCGTTATTAAAAATCATAATGATTTATCTATTTTTATTATAATGGCTTAAGTTGAATAAAAATGTTAAATGGGTGTCAGGATACAGCTAACTCATTTTACACGAAAAAATAGGTATTGTAAATTACTGTGAAAAACGTGGCAACATAAAATTAAGCATTTATTAGAAATAATAACCTGGCTTATAGTGTTATAAAAAATGAATTTGATTTATTTTGTCTTTTGTAATATACTCTTTGTTTGAAACATTATCTTTTGCTATATGCAGTATCATAAGTTAAGCTATTAAAACAAATAATTTGAGACAGTTATGTACTTCGTTGAACTTTCAGAAAAACATAGAGTTTATAAACATTTAAAGAACGATATGTTTAGGCATTTGTCGATATCTAGAAGCAAAGCATACCTTTATCTCATTTTATAAATATTCTTAGTTATGGACTGTTGTTTTAATTATCCTAATGACTGAAGCTATAATCCTGCTGTGCTGTTCGGGTCTATTTGACCCAAAAATATTTTTATTCGTACATAAAAAAAAAATATATATATATAGCACCAAGATATTTTGATGAAATTTCACGACTTTGTTGGTAAAAAGTATAAATGTGTACTCCTAGAAGGGTTTACGTTTATTTGCATTTCCAAGGAATATTTCTTAATTTAGTCCTAATGTATTCGGATCATTATGACCCAATTAAAAAAAAAATATTTACTTTTAGCTATATACATACATATTTGTTTGGAATAATTCAAGGGAAAAGAATAACAATAATTTCTCTAACTTATCCCTTTTTGAAACTTGTTTAAAATTTGTTGACATGTGTGTGTGTGTGATCACGTGACAGTAGAGCACGTACAAGGTCTGGTTGATATAGTTGTCATGGGCCACAAGTACTAGCGCCAGTTGTAACGCTATGTTTCAGCTTCTAATATTCTGCAAAGCCGTTGCCCTTGTGAGTGTACAGCAACAAAATATTAATTACAAAAAATGGCGAAGCACAGATTGAGTGAAGTTGATATAGCTACGCTAATAGAAGTCTCAGACAGCAAATAGGAAAATCTATCTCAATATGAAAATCATTCAAGTGTTGGAACTTAAAATGGAAGTTCTGACAACGATTTTGAATTTGATATTCAACCATGTCATCATACGCAGAGTATTCAGTTCAAGAACCGAAAATGAAATGGAAATATGACCCTCTTCAACATCTCTTAGATTAACGTCTGTTTATATTATAAAAACTACTCCATGTGTCACAAAATATGAAACGGCAAGAATAGCAGACGTAAAAAAGTGCATTTGAGACAGTATTCAATTCCACAATTGAAAAAGAAATCATAAAAATGACAAATACTGAAGGGGAAAAGTTCATCGAAAAGAATGTAAAAGCGTCGAAAGAGAAACTTTTGAAGCATATATTGGATTATTATTATTATGTGTTGCTTACAAATCAAATGGAGAATAAACAAAAATTGTTCCTGAAAATGTTCCTGGATATGAACAGCTAGCTGGGTTTCGCGGGCACTGTTTTTTCAAACAGTATATGCTAAGTAAAATATCTAAATATGAGATACAAATATAGACTTTATGTGACAGTAAAATGTTCTATGCACTGAAAAACAGATTTAGACTGGAAAAGAACGAGAATGAATACCAGGGGAAAATCATGCTACGCGAGTAGTGAGTGATCTTACTTATGAGTATTCGGGCAACAACGTTACAGGTGACAATGTTTTCCCCATCCTTCAGCATATGACAAATTTTTCCAAAACGGAAAATGTCTGTGCTTGGCACCACCAGAAAAAATAAACCAGAACTTTCTGAAGAAATGCTGACATCATCAGAATTATAGTTTTAATTTACTGAGGACACAACTGTTATAAACTACATCCCCCAAAAGAACAAGAATATAAGAAACTTTGGACTATTACACCATAGGTTATTCAAATATAAATAAGTGAAATGTAAATAAACTACAAATCAATTGCTAAAATGGCGTATACACATTTAATATATATTAAAACACTAAAATCACAAAAATAACTATTCTGCGGTTTCAGCGCACCTCCGTGGCCTTCTTCAGGAATCTAAATGAACCAAGATGTCAGCTATGTCAAAACTCCGCTCGACAGAAAATCGTACACATGGGGGGAATCAAGCAATGAACGGGAAATACAATCTTACTGGCGTTATCTGTTGAGATAATATAAATGCTCTGTCGCCATCTGTTGAGATATGATGATAATATAAATATTCTGTCGCCATCTGTTGAGATATGATGGTAATATAAATACTCTATCGCTATGAATATGTGAAAAACGTTGTTAAACTGCACAACACAAAATCAGACGTTTCTAAGAATATGTAACCAAAGTTTTGGAATATTATATGATATATTGTCATTACAGTTATTACTTCGTTAAGAAAAGATGATGTGATGTAATGACAATATATCATATAATATTCCTAAACTTTGGTTACATATTCTTAGAAACGTCTGATTTTGTGTTGTGCAGTTTAACAACATTTTTCACACATTGATAGCGACAGAGTATTTATATTACCATCATATTTCAACAGATGGTGACAGAATATTTATATTATCATCATATCTCAACAGATGGCTACAGAGCCTTTATATTATCTCAACAGATGGCGCCAGTAAATTTGTATTTCACGTTCATTGGTTCATACCCCCCATGTGTACGATTTTCTGTCGAGCGGAGTTTTGACATAGCTGACATCTTGGTTCATTTAGATTCCTGAAGAAGGCCACGGAGGTGCGCTGAAACCGTAGAATAGTTATTTGAGTGATTTTAATGTTTTAATATATATTAAATGTGTATACGCCATTTTAGCAATTGATTTGTAGTTTGTTTACATTTCACTTATTTATATTAGAACAAGAATATTATTCTGTTTGAACTTTACATCATGACAAAGACGCAGCAACAGACCTGACAAAAACAACAAATTATATATTATAATGCATCTAAAGGGGCTATGGATACATTTGATCAACTTTTCAACACATGTACTTGTAATAGAAACTCAAATCCTTGGCCCATTATATTATTCAACAACATGATTGATACTTCTGCTTATAATGCATTTATGCTATGGACTTCAATTCACAGCAAATGAAACGAGAACAAACTAATAAAAAAAAAGCTATTTTTTAGAGGAATTGTGGAAAACACGCATTTTTCTGGACATTGAAGCAAGACATCACCTACCAAAAAGTGAGCACTCAATAAAAGAATTCAGAGTAAAATTCAAAGCCTATAGTCGTGGTAAAAAAAAAAAGAATAAATAAATAAATAAATAAATAATAAAAATAAAAATAAACACCTCTTCTAACTCTGCAACAAATTACCGGGTTACATGTACCAAACAATTGGAAATAAAGTCTACTTTTGAATGATATATATAAAATGTGCTTATGGGGCCATCTACATATCCAAACGAACCCAAACTTTGCTTTTTTTAATAGCAATACCAAAGTTTGACACCATAAATAAATTCTAATTCCTTCAATTAGCCAAAATCCAAATTTTCATGAAATCCGTACGATTAATTTCCGAGAAATTAATTATTTTAAAATAAGCCTATTTTAAGGGCTGTATCCAAATTGAAGTTCGATACTCAATTATTGAAATACTACAGAAGGACTATGTCGCTTCCATTAATGTATTATTCAAGCAAAAATAAGCCTTTCACTCGCTTAATATATTTCGACTATTGCCAGCCCAAATATTTCAATAAAATGAGTAAAATGTATTTTTTCAAATTATGCTTTTATGCACATGGTAGGTTAAACTATCCTTTTGACATTTTTTAGTCATAATTCGAAAACTACTTGAAAGAAAATTTAAAATTGAGAATTATCATTAAACAGGACATAATAAATATAAATATATCAAAAAAAAAATAAAAGTTGCTATTCATATTTTTTTCTAATATTAATTTCGTATTTCATAATTCATATTATAATTCTTTTTTAATTACAAATTCAATGTATTCATGTTTGCTTTTTTAGCATTATAACCACACACAAAATTATCACATTAGGACTATGATTTCAGGAGATATTATAATCTAACATTAGAAGTTCTAAATTTTGAATGTTTGTAATTCACAACTTATCGTTCAAATGTCTAGAAATTTCTGTTTTAGGCGTTGTTTGATTTAAAATATATTGTCAAAATTTAGTGTTGCCATTGAAAAAAACAGTTCTGTCCGGTTTTGATTTGTAGATGACACCCTAAGCAAATTTCATATACATCATTTTAAAGTCGATTTTATTCCCAATCGATTGTAATACCAACTTTCTTCTGCAATAATTAGTTGCAGAGTTAGTAAAGTTGTTTTCTTTTTTTCCACAACTGTAGCTTCGGATACTGCTGTGAATACTTCATTGTGTATCAAACCTGCAATGTGCAAGTTCTGTCCATCTAGCAATATCAACAATAGTAATATATTGTATACAATTGAAGAGCTGAGTGGAAGAACATGTTATGCTACATTTTCTTAAAAATTATTTTATCTTATGGACGAAGGTGTTACAGGTATTCTGTTATATGGTAAAGCTAAAATACCAAAGTTCTATTTAGCCTTGAAGATTTTAGACATTATGCATTAATATTTAATAATTTAATATTTAATAATGCAAATAATATTAAAAATTTTTAATATTTAAAAATTAAATATGAATAAGTTTTTTTTATATAATTTAGTACCACATAGCTAATATTTTAAACGCATGGTATCAAACAGAATGTAAATCATTAAAATTGACAAGAAAAACTTTCACATCAAATTTCTTCAAATGTATTTTTTGTTACTTAACATGTTCTTCCACTTAGCTCTTCAATTGTGAGAAAGACAGTTGCAAATCGCATGTAAAATATTACTGTCCAAAATCCCAATAAAAGTAAATTTCATTTTTTTTACTTGATTTATATTATTTCATCTGTATTTAAAGTAATTTTTTTCTTTTAAATACATTTATTTAACCATTTTGTACTTGTTGTTTTTTGTTTCTTGTAATACAGCAATATATTCTTTTGCTTTTTGTTTGTTTGTTTGTTTGTTTGTTGTTTTTTTTTTGTTTTGTTTTGTTTTGTGAAATAACAGAAACTGATCTGTAATTTTAAAATGCAAAGTGCGCAACAGAGCTTCACTTGAATCTTTAATGTTAGTTTTACTAAACTCTTTGTTTTGTTACATTTTACATTAATTTACATTAATTTTACTACAATACGATTATTTCTTTGATTTCTGACTTACGCTTTGTTTCATAAATTTCCTAAATAAATTGCAATTTAATAATATACATTGCTAATCCTCAGTAATACCCTTCGTTATTTATGGACATATATGGCTCTAGTGTTTTCACCTTTGACATAACTCTAATATTTTTCACTATAAGAGAAGGTTTGTTATTTTATGTCTCGCATAATACTTAGGGTATGAAATATATTTTCGCTCCATCCTCACTGTAACAAATATTCCAGTAAAATAGAGCAGTTAAGTAACTTTTCTGTAAAAGCCTTTTTAAAGTATGATGTTTTATTATTGCCATTCTCAACAAAGGTCACCTTGAGAGATGAAAAATGTGACAGGAAAAATGAAAGCATTTTCAAAATGGCAACATCGTGTATAGTGTAATAAAAAGAATATGAGCAGTTTTAGACTTTTAGAATATAATTTTAGCCTTAGGGAAAAACAAATTCATTTTTCTGAAATTTAAAACTCAGAGAATTTTTGAAGGAAAGAAAAATATATTTTATCTCTAAAGTTTTTTTTTTATTTTTAAAGAAATACAAAGACGAATTTTAGTGCTGTGATATAATATATACATGAAAGGATAAAAATAAATAAATAAAATGAAATCCCTTTTTAAAAGATAAACCCTTTTTAAAATTCAAAATTGAAATTAATTTTTTAAATCAGGGAACCAAACTTATTTTCCATACATTCTTAAAGCAAATAATTAAAAAGATTTTAGCCATCATAAAAATCTTTGACGCTAATTGATATTTATGAAACAGATTTCGAAAATAAATTGCCATTTGATGACATAAGACAGTCATAATAAAACATGTTAAATTATCTTGTAAGCATCATCATAATTTATAGCATAAACAGACTGATTGTTTCATGATCCGTTGAATCACAAAGTTTAATCAAATTTCTCCAGTATGAAAGTTTCGGAGCAATAAATCATAAATAACATTTGTCTGATTTGACAGTTCATACTACGATTACCTCATAAATAATATTTGACATTTAAATTATAATTAGCTCTTGGTTGTGCAATCATAAGTTCGGGCACTTGTCTCCACATGAAAAGCAGTTATAAAAAGATAATGCACCAATCATGAAAGAATAAACCTACCATGTTGATACTTCTGACCTCTGCTGGAAAAAGTAAAAAATAGCTGATGAAAATCAGAGTGCAGGGGGAAAGCGAAGTCAGATTATGATGGGATCCTCTCTTAAATAACACGCAGAAATTCGAGAGATGTGGTTCCTAATGTATCCCAAGTCACTGGACCTGGCTTCAGATGATATCATGTATTATTGCAGAAAATAAAGTCAGGTTCAGGACAAAACGTCCTCATCTTCTTGTGAGACCATGACTACACTCACCTAACCTGAAGTAAAATGGATTCGTTTCATACATTATGCTGAATGTATTTACATATTTTTTAAGACATAGTGACAATTGGATATTTTCTAGTTTATGACGTTAATTTTACCGCGTTCAAAACAGATTATGCAATTTAGTGTAAAATAAAAATTAGTGTACTATATATAATTTACATTTAAATTGTCTTGAGACGTTGAAAAAGGCACTCACTAATGGGTTAAAGGAAAAATCATTGTGCATAATATTAATCACCTTTGAGTGGCTTACTTATATCAAAATAGGTTGCTGCATTGTGAACTTTGGCCGTTCTTCTCCTCTGTAATGATTGCAGTGACGTCGAATGTGTACATTGTTATGAAGTATAGAAATAGTGCGTTAAATTGTTTAAATTTACACAAGCGTCAGAGTGCCCACAATGAGCTGCACACGATCACAAAATGATCGAAGTTGACTGATTGTTTTGTGTATCAAAGCAGTAGATTTTGAAATGTGCTTATAAGAATGTTCTACAACTTGTGGTCATGAAGTAAAGGCGTCAGAATTGCGGTCGTTATGAAGATTTTAATCCAAAATGGACTTCAGTTAAGTCTTATGCCATGTCATTTAAAATCGGTCTTAACCCCCGACATTATTGGATGCACTAAATCTATTGAGGTTCATTACAAAACATTTTCAAAAGAGCATTTAAAGGCACCTGCACACAATGAATATTTATATTGCATTGATCTCATTGCACACAAGTCAGATTTATACGTCTGAAATGGGCCTAAAAATACAGTATGTGAACGTACAACTGTAGTTGGCAGGAGATATGTAATGTGTCATTCATTTTTTTTTCGAAAACGCAAGACATTTTATGCGGCGACGGACAAAAATAAAACATCGGACCAGCGGTGTGCGAATGGTGTAAGTGTCACCAGAAATGGCTCGGTAATGGTTTGAAGATTTCTATGCATACTATGATTTTCACGTGGAAATTGTGCTGATCATAAGCATGAAAAACGCTGTTTATTTGAACATTATCGGTTATCATCAAATCTCAATAATGCAAGATGACAACATCCATGTTCAAAGGGTTAAAAGACTACGTGACTACTAGATAAACGTTTCTGGACTATAGGGGAGACTAGGGCGGGTTGACTCACTTTTTACAAAATGATCTTTAATTTATTTAAATATTGAACGTAGAATAAAGTTTTATATATCATTTTATTCGTTATACAATCAATTATCAAAATAAAATTGCTACATAAGTGTAATATATAAGAAATTTTAAAAATGATCGATTATAACCACGAGAAAATAATGGGCCAAGGCTCCCCACATATGGGAGGGTTGACCCACTTTGTTTAATATTGAAATACTTGTGAAAAGATATAAAATCTGCTTAAAAAAGGCAATATAACTTTATGCTACGCGCTTTAATTATTATAAAAAACATTTTTTTAAATATGACGGTGAAACAAACCTGTTTAGACGCAATCACAAGTCAGATGAGAATAATTTTGTTTTAAACAGAATTTCGTCTGGGCAGGTATAATTATACAGCCGGGATGAAATTTTAACATTTAAGACAGTATTCCGTTAGAGACAGGTTCCTTTTTCATAAGGTATTATTATGCCCGGAATTTATAGCCACTATCCCGCTTTATTTTTTTTTTGTCGCTTTTTCCTACTTTTTGTGACACTCGACTTGACAACTCTAATTGTTACATGGTTTGGCTTCATCTCACTGTATTCATGCTGGTGAAATTTGTCTACATACCTTCCAAAAGTTTTTCGATCAGTGCGATGTTCTTTTGCAGTGGCATGTACATTTAACTGATCATTATCTTCTTTATCTCTTTCAGTGGCAAAGTACCTTCAGTAATAACATGTTGACGTAAATTACTGGCACCGTAATATACGAACATTTTTATTTCGAAACAAGAAAAATGGTATATTTCACATACATATTAAATGGAAATTATTGCTATTAAAATAGAGGTATTTTCTCTTTTTTGCTGATAAATTTTTATGTTGTGGAAATAATGCAATAAACACATACAAATCTCTATAGTCTTTGTTTTATTGCCATTAAAATTATGTAGTTTTCTTCAAGATATTAGCAAAATTCTGGTGTCATTGTGGTGTTTCGGAATTAAATTTAAGTGCTTTCATAAGCATACCGCTGCCCCTGAAAGTGTTAAGACTACTACTTTCACACTGTTTAGTCCTTTCTTCCCTTTTACACTGTTTCTGTTTACTTATTGTAGTAATATTTAAATGGAAAAAGTTCTTATCAACTTGCCCATTTATATTTCATTAAGTTTTTTCTTGTTATATACTATAGCAATTTTCACATCTTTCTTTAATCTAAACATTTTTTCCATCACCCTATTTTACCGTGTCTTTACAGAATAAACTTACATTCTTTTTTATATATAACCATTATACTTCCATTATGCATAGTGTATAATAAAAAGATTTCATCAGGTCAACCCTCTTCACATTGACTGGGTCAAGCCTCCTTACATAGCCCTTTTCTAAAGAATAGCATATTGTTACGTTAAGCCTGAATTACTATACAATCTTTATGCCTGGAATGAAAGCTCGATATTTCTGCATTACTTAAAACCTATTTACTTAAATTTCTATGATATATTTTATCTGAAAAAAGCTTACAAAATATTTCTAAAAAACACAACTTTTAAGTTGAAAAATTTTCACAATTGATTTTTTCCATACCCATTTCGATTATCTGTATGAAACAAAGACTGTTGTTTGAGCATTCCGGTAGCTTTGGTTGACACTGAAATTCTTTTAAATATAAAAACTGATGGTTGGGTCAAGCCTCCCTATGGTCAACCTTCCCTAGTGTCCCCTATATCACACCGAATCTCCCCCTAAAACAACTTGAAAATCTGGAGATTATCTGAAACTGGGAAAGAAAATCAAACAACTATATACCCATATTTTATTGGTCTTACATGACATGCTTAAAGCATTCTGCCTGAAAAAAAAAAAAAAACAAAAAAAAAACGCTGAACTATCTTAAATATAACTCTTTAAACTCTTGAGATGTTTTCTGAATGTCATGTTAATACACCCCATACTTATGACAACGTTAAAAGACAAATTGTTGTTAGCAAGTTTTTCTACAGCCGTAATGTGCTGCAGGAGGCTTTGATTAGAGTATTTAAATAACAAAAAAAACCTTGACGTAACACATTTTGGTGATACTTTAAAGGACTCTGGAACACATTTTCTGTAGTGTATGTTTTCCATTATTAATATTATCGCAAAATAGTTGAGGAACGATGGATGTACCTATCATCGCAGAAATATAAAAGAGTTATTGATATTGATTTTCGGAAATCATTTTCGGTAATTAGACGAGATATTTATCCTTAAAGGCAAGGACGGTTTAAACATAAATAAAAACACGGTGGTTACTCTATGCGGATTTTAAATCCTAGATAACAACTGTTAAAGATATATTTGTGTAATGCAATACTCAGTAATAATATAAAATCAGTAAACGTCAAACTGTTAAAATCAGACTCGTTTTATTAGAATTAACCATATAATTACTATAGGGTTGGCGACTAAACTGCATTAAGTGGCTATCTCAATACACCGCCCCTGTCTTCAACCCCTTCACGATCGCTTAATATTTGGAAAAACCATCAAAAATGTACCTATTTATTTTATCACAGAAATTGAATAATTATAAGGTTTCTAAATAAAATATGCAATTAGTTTTTTTTTTTTTAATTCGAAAAACAAAAGATGTTATAGAACAAATTCATATTTGTAGAAAAGCCATCATGCGATAATTCTGTGTCTTAATGTTTGTTTTACACCGTAGAAATTAATGCGAACAAAACCTTTATTTTTCACATCTTAGATCTTTATTTATCATCATCACACACATTTTTACAAATAATATTTGAAATAATACATATACATTAAATTTTGATTGTTAATAACTTTTTGAGTGTAACATATTTCGAAACATGCAATACAAAACCCAGCATTACTGTCATATCACTGCAAAAGCCAAACGCAAACGGCACTATTCAAAGACTTCACATTGAAATGCCAGTTAAATTTTTCTGGTTTCAGAAGTTTTTTCCAGCAATAAATCTCCAGCCCGGAAATATGATGAGAGCGAGAAATAACGAGCGACATCTCAGCCCGTGATATTGACGGGAGCGAGAATTAAGGGGTTAAAAGTTTAAAAAATATATGTCAAGAAACGCGCCATGGATCAAAGCGCAGTTACAAATTTGTGACCTCCTTTCACAATGCCAAGTTTAAACATTGAAGAAATTTCTTCTTTTTGGTACACTGTAAAAGAAAAGGTTATTACTACTCAAATTTGGGTTTATGAAATGCCAAACTAAGTTTAAATATGCAATACTTTTTTTGTAAGCACCGAATTAAGTTAATCATAAACAGATTAGGATATGATTAAAAGTACAGTTATACAGAATAGAAATTTTTGATTCTATTTAGGCTTCATTTCATACTATATACATTTACACTTTTCTAGTTTATTCAGCTATACCCAACCCTACGTTGTACAGTTTTTACAAAGTTTTATTATTCTTTCAGCAACGATTTTTTTTGTAATAATACAGTTACTAATTTATATATTTATTGTACGATACCCTCTGTGCAGGAGTAATACTCTAACTTGACAGTTTATTTTTTTTTTCAAAACTATCTGAACACACTTTTATAAATAAAAAAATAACATGCTTAATTTTCTGCAATAATTTCCTCATACATCGAAATAATAGCGCTTTATTTCTGTTCCGTTTGCGTTTGAAAGTTTCCAATAATTTACTGTTTAATGGTATAATTTAGAAGCTGACATTATCAAGTTTCAAATGGGTGGGGAGGATAATTCACATCGAAATAATATAGATAGATTTAACGAGATTTTTAGTTAAATAGTAAACTAAAAATAAATTGAAAAACAGCCATACACATTTTTCACTTGCTATAAAGGATTATGAAAGTTAGAGTTATCCAATATTCCAATCTACATTAGGTTAATTTTAAAAAATCGGGAGAAAATTAAAGAGCAAACATGTCCAACAAATATAGAATAAACATATAGGATAAAAATATAGAATAAAAATACTATAAAATATACAATCGCAATTCCAGTGCTTCAGAACACAATCGATCCTGCACATTTGCTCATGTTTTTGTCTCTTGTGAGTCTTAAAAGAGTTATTTAGTCTTTATGTTTCACCGTGCACATGACATAGCAGATAGCTGCGTGTGTGAAGGACTAGATTGTATGAATTAAGTTTGTATTTTGAAATTCATCGAGGCAAGCCTACTTTCTCTCGTTTTTGTATACTTGACGTTTATTTTCTTCTGGAAATAGTATTAATGTTAGTATTTTAAAATGCCACACACGTTTGTGACTGCTCAAGAAGAAGTGAAATTTTTTGCGAAATTTAGATGATAATGATGATAGTGATTAGTCGACATAGACAATGAGTCCTCCAGATCCCGATGTCCTGAGCGGAGGTTGGTGATTTTATCAACAAGAAAGATGTGTGATATTCGTCCAAAAGACGTTGGGAGGATAACTGAAAATCAGAATGAAGAATATGATGTAAATGCCGCGTGGGAATAAACAATTAAATTTAAAAAATCAAAAAACCCAACTGCGTAAAAAGCGAACTAATTATTTCTCATCAATGTAAACTTTTTTTTTCAATTTTTACTATTAGCTCACACTTTCGCTATATCTTGTTCAAATTTTCAATCGTTAATAAAATAATTGTTATTCATCCAATCACGCTCAAATATTTTTTTTAACTTCTAGTGGATGACACTTGATGTTAATCCAATTTTTTTCAAATATTAATTAATTAATTAAATTAAATTAATTTATTTTCAATAATCGATAGATCACTCTTTTTGATCAAGGTATTTTAAGTGCCACTCAAGGGGAAAGAGGTATGGGAGAAAAAAAATTCTCTTATTGGCCTAAGTAGGAATTGACTTAAAATATTTTTTTTATATTACTTGTTTATATTACTTACTTATCTTTTTATTTACTTGTATTGATGACTTTTAAGTTGTGTTTAATTGTTAGTTTCTATCTATAAACACTGTTTGGATGAGGTCTATGGATGTCTATGATGGTTAGGGTTTCAGTAAAACTAGAGATCCTACATACACAATTTCCGGGTTGTATATTATTTTAACGGAGCTTCTGACTGTAAAATAGTCAATGAAACATCGTCTCCATTTTGAAAGACCTATCCAATGATATGCAACTTAATAGGGTGCGTAATTTTTTGTTTCGTAGCTACCGCCATCTTGTGTTTTACGGCCTCCTTTTTCAATTTATAAAAACAAAACCCTAGCCTATAATCACCGGACTGTTAAAAAAAATTAATAGAGACCTCATTCATTAAAATCCATCCAGCCGTTGAGATGTTTCGAGGGTATAAAGAAATCCACATACACAGATACGCGTGAAACACATAACCCTTCTTTTCAGTCGGGTAAAAATGAAAATCAAGAGCAACATATTTTAGTTGAATTATAGAAAAATTATTACAGGTCTTTATTTGTTTCTGTGTTTGAAACATTATTTATTGCTTCATGGAAGTTCTATCAGCTCGTTAGTGATGGTATTTTATTACTGCATTATTTTCGAAGAGATAAAACTGCTGCCTATTTTGGACTTTCAATTACAAGCAAACCATCTTGCAGAAATTGGTGTGCTCAAATGGTTATTGAAGATTTTCTAAAGCTTAAAAATAAACATGTTATTGCAAAAAACCTAGAAAACTGACAAAAAAGATGCCACACTGTAAAAAAAATCTGTAAAGTTACTAAAGTTTTTCTAGGAAACAGAGATTCCTAGACCTTTTTATGTAACGGCAACAACAAAAATTCCAATAACAGCGTCTGTTACAGGAAGTTTTCTTGTTGCCGTTACATAAAAAGTTCTAGGAATCCCAGTTTCCTAGAAAAACTTAGGAATTTTTCTTGCTGCCGTTACATAAAAAGATCAAGGAATCCCAGTTTGCTAGAAAACTTTACTAACTTCACAGATTTTTTTTTTTTTTTTTTTTTTTTTTTTTTTTTAAGAGTGGAGCTAAAAAATTTATCACCAAAACCAACAAGTATCTGTAAAGCAATAATTATTTTTAGCTAAAAAATATTATGTTTTTTGAGAAGCAACAAGTAATATAAAAATTTTGTTTTTAAAGTCAATTCCTACTTAGGCCATCAAAGAAAAATTTAATATAATCCCTTAAGCTAATATTAGTTTTTGTTGCATTAAAATATCTCAATTTGTTGATTTTCTATAAGCAAGTAGGTTTACAATAAAACTCTATGGGAATTTGGCGTAATATTAGAGATATCGCCATGTTGGCGTCACTTTTGGCGACTCATTTGGGCCACCAAATTTGGCGATATATCGCCAAGTTAGCGACAAACTTGGCGGCATTTTGCGACAGAACAGGGTCCCTCCTATGGTAACCCCTTAATGAAAATACTTTCATTGACCTTCAATAACCAATGACCGCCAATTTGTTTCCCATGCAAAATTAAAATTAATTAATTAAAAATTAATTAATTAATTAATATTTGAAAAAACTGTATTAACATCAATTGTCATCCAGTACAAGTTAAAAAAATTTATTTCAACTTGATAGAATGAATAATGAGTATTTTATTAACGATTGAAAATTTGAACAAGATAAATATTTAAATATATAAATATAGGGAGAGTGTGAGCTAATAGTAGGAATTGAAAAAAAAAATGTAACATTGGACTATGGCTAAGATGTTTTTTTCCCACTGCATCTAAGTAACAACTAATAGCAGCTGATTGTAACATTGTCCTATTTTTAGAACACGCTGTACCGATCAAATTAATAGAAATTTCGTAAGATTTTCATTTTATGTGTATACATAAGCTTAGAGGAACACATATTTAAGAATTTAGAAAAAAAAATTATTTTTTTCAATGCTTGTTAAGATATGGTTATATCTAATCATGAAATCAGTTCGAAGTACTTAATATGACAAACGATATATCTGCAATAAAAAAGCCCCACCACTGTCTGAGAGGTTCTGCTCTCGAAGCAGGTAGACGGGAAGTGCTGGGTTCGATCGCAATTGCGCCCTTCGGCCTAATCGTTCGGAGTTTTCGTGTTTTTCTTCGAGAAATGGATTTCCATGCGTATATACGGGTTAGGTTCCCTTAGAAAGACCCCCAACGAAGAGCACTTCCCCCTTGGGCCTATATCCCTAGTGAAGATAATCGGCCGTCAAAATCAACCAGCCAACCAACCTGCAATAAAAAAGGCAGTCATGCTTTCATTTAAAATTTCTTACAAGTGTTTATTTTTTTTTTACTTTATGGAAAGTAATGGTTTATTTAAAATTCAATTTTAGTCAAAGATGAATGCTCTATGATGCACATTTGTTTAAAAATTTTCAAACAATTAAACTTGTTTATAAATAGTAAGATTATAAATGCTTGTATCACATGTTTTACAAAAACGAATTTTCTAAGAGTATTTTTTGAAACTTTTTTTTTTGTTTAAGATAGTTGTAATACATGATGCTCTAATGTATTCTTTTCCGTTTTTATAATCCTTTACAATATAAAAACAAAATTAAGAGCAATTCAAAACGCTAATATGTCAGAAAAGTATTATAAAAACACTGATAAAAATTGTTTAATGTGTGTAACGAAACCTCATAAACGAAACCTCAAATTTTCAGAGTGTTTTCTTTTCTTTCTGTAATTATATCATTAGATATTCAAAATAATTATGCGCACGAAAATGAAAGAGCAACAATTGTGCGTGCTACTTCATGTTAAAACAAATATAACATGAAATTACATTTGGTTAATGAACCGCCGATCGATTCAGTTTCATACAGTGGGCCGAAAATATGTTGCTATTAGCGGAAAAAAAAGGGATCGGCTAAAAAATATTAATAACCTAACTTTTAAGAACAAATAGTTAGTTCCGATGATACATACAAAATTGTTTTAGAAAGTCGCTTGGTATTAATTTTATTATCAAAGAAATTTACTCTTTTAGGTGGAAACGGCATTTTATCTAAGCCACACACATAAAATATATTTTAACATTTTTTATGGAAATGGGTAATGTTATAAAATATATATATCACATTTTAGTATTCAAGTTAATCTGTAAATTTTGTTGTTTTGAATTATTAGAGTTTTACATGAAAATATTTTAACGAGTATTTTTATAAATAGTAACTGTACATAAAATCACAGCAACAAAAATGGCGTATGTGGTTACACATTTTTAAAAACACTAAAATAATTATTTTTTTGATGCGTTACAATAAATTTCAATACTATAAAATATCTAAGGATGTTATTTTCAGGTAGATTTGTTAAATTTTCATTTATATTGACTTTCCAGTAGGTAATTTAATAGACAACTCTTCATGAATTTTGTGCGAATTTTCAAAATTAGTGACTTTAAAAGCCCGAATCGTGCACTCGCGTGTATCCCTTATATGTCTATAATTGCAAAATCAGACCGTTTCGTATGGTGGTTTTATTCATTTTCCGTTTTTTTCAAATGTATAAAATTGGCAGTATCACATAAAATGATTTTGAGTTTTGTGAATGTAGAAAAATACAGAATTTAATTATGTGTTTGTGCATTGTGTTCACTGAGATATTGCTTTGGTAAGTTGTAATTTTAACTAGAAAAAATGTAGTTCTATATTTAAAGTTTATGACTGTAATAAACTAAATATAAAATTTGACATAGATCTTAGATAACGGAGTTTAAAAAAAAAAAAAATGTTTCCTATCATGCCAATAACATCAGCTGCATTGTTGGACTAAATACAAAGTCGTACATTTTTCAAATATTTGAATTACGATCAACTTTTCACGATCTAAGTAAGCTGGTTTCTATGGTTATTAATGTAGCTATACCATCTCAAAAACTGAGTAATTTAGTCGATCCACTGAAATTTAATATATATATTTATTTTTAACTCAGGAATCCTAGAAAATATTTAGATTTATGCAGAACAAAAACTCTATAGCTAAAATATTATTTACCAGAATTAAACACAGCATGTTTATATAATGTTTATTTGCATATTTCATTTTTAACATGTATGTTTATATCTTAAAGAGTGTATAATTGAAGAGCTCTAGAATAAAAACAATGTAAAATATGTAATGTGAACTTAAAAAAGTTCACTGTTTTACTTGAAAGACGTCTAAAGTATTGAAAAAGATGTTACAAGTTTAAAATATATATATATATATATTTACTTTTCTTATTTATATTTTTTAATTTTGGATAATTTAAGGTTGAGGAACACAGTTACTAATGTTATTTCTTAATCGTGTTTTCATTACTTTTTTTTTCCTAATAAGTATATTTTAAACTTGTAACATCTTTTTCATTACTTTAGTCGCCTTTTAAGTAAAACTCTGGACTTTTTAACGTTCACATTATATATTTTATGCTGCATCAAGGTGAAAGATTGCGTTTCGCCTCATGATTTTATTTAAAAACAAAGTAAATATCAAAATGCAAATTTCAAGATATTCAAGACTGAAGATTTCTAATTTAATCTGCATACAAAACTATTGTGGTTGTATTATACAAAACAGTTTATTTCCTAAGAATGAACCTCCATTTAACTTATGTGTGCAGCATGTTTTTTGTCATGGATTTTATTTTTTGCACTTGTGTGCAAAGATTTTTTGTTATACAAAATCATATTTAAAATTTAACTTTGTTTATCCTGGCTTACATTGTGTAAAAAATAAATCAAAAAGTTTTAAAAAGTTTTCAGGATGTAAATAAAGAATTTTAGAAAGAAAAAAAAAGAAAATTAGGATATGTGAGTTACCATATTTTGCACCCAAGTTCTTGAATTATGAATTTTTTGCACTCGATAAATATTAGCTAAGAAACATAATATACCTTAGAGTATTGTTTAGAAAACATTTAATAATAACAAAGGAACAGCTACAAAAATGTAGATTATGTTAATTGTATTAAGATAAGCCGAACAAAAGGCAATACTTTGGCAGGTTGTCCACCTTATCACATAGCATAATGGTTGTTACCTTCGATACGAAGAAATATGCATATCGAATAAATGTATCGCATGTGAAAGGTGAGACATGTCTTTGAGAAAACACTTGGCAGATTGTGAAAAAATGTAATAAATTGGGAGAGTAAAAGCATGACACTGTGCATGTAAAGCTGTAAAGCTTGCATTTCGCTCACGGTTGTCGAGAATATGCAATGTGTCCCTGAACTGCATGTACAAACTTGAAGGGGTAGTAGAAAACATCGATAGGAGCCATAATTACAGCGTGTTCCAAAAATGATAAAAAGGGACATTCCAATCTAAAATGCCTTTCTTTTATTTTCAGAAGTGATTGAGATACATGTTTTAATTGATTCATTAGCATTTATTTTAAAAAGAATTAGAGAATACGTAAAAACTATGAAAAAATATAAAAAAACGTAATTTCGCCTGTCCCGTAAATATAGATACCGTTTGACTTTACTTCGAAACATTATTAGTAAAATATTCTTTTCAGCTGACGATTATTTATTCACATTTCTTCAATCTATTTATCGTCTGTTGTTCTGACTTTCTTTAAAAAGTTTTACAGTGTATGTTTTAAACATTTTGCATACTGGCGACAAGTAGTGTCTTAAGAAAATTACTGGTCGATAAAGAATTACATCAATGCCCGTTGACAGAATCATTCTAAGCATGGCGTCTAGAAAAATATTTTATAGCGAAAATTTGCATCCAAATTTGGTGTGTCTAAAAATACCATTCACAGAAGAATACTGGAATCTTAACGAATAACTTTCAAGAAAATGTTGAAGAAACCATGCTTAAGAAAACACCACAAAAATGTACGTTTTAACTGGGCTAAGAAATTATGTCTTGAGGTGATAAATGGCTGTCAACAATATTTAGTGCGAAGAAATGATGGAACTTTGGTGGACCAGATGCATATAAATTGTACTGGTACGATTTAAGAAACAAACCAAGAAGTTTTTCCTCAGGCAGCAAACTCGAGTATCAGTAATGTCGGGATGGTTTTGGATTTAATGGACAAATATTTTTGGCATTTTGTAGCAAAAAGTGATTTTCCTGAACTATCAGCAAATCTTAGAAGACCATTTCATTCTACTGCAAACTTTATTGGGAGGACCAAGTTGTGCATTTCAACAAGACAAGGCACATATTTACGTGTTTAACTCGATAATGATGTGGTTTAATATGAGCAGTATCAATGTCATGGACTGAACATCGCTTAGTCCGGACGTAAATCCCACTGAGAGCGTGTGGGAACGTGTGTCTAGCACAAAAAGGATATGAAAATGGACGCCAGTATTCTTCGACCAAGGACCTCAGACCTGGGACAGAGCAAGCATGGTATCATCTGTCCCCAGAGGTAATGACATGCTGGGTACTTTCGATAGAATGTGTATCTGATGTGATTAAAGGTAATGTATACACGATTAAATACTAACATTAGTAACTGTGTTCCTCAACATTAAATAATCCATAGAACAAAAATATTGTCTATATTTATGTTACACCTCTTTTTTCTGTTTTTCTAAAACAAATTCATCATTTGTTGTTGTTTTCTAATACAAATTAACCCTAATTTTTGTTTCCTGAAGTGTTTGTAAGACGCATATATAAAAAAATTTCATCCCATTCTTATTTTTACTGTGAATTGTATTTTATGCTTTTGTCTATTTTACAAGAATCTAGCATTGTATTCCTATAAAATTTCTATATTTTGTATTTCTATATTTTGTCTATAATACAACACTCTAGCATTGTATTTTATGCTAGAGTGTGTTCCAACTCCTACATAGAGTTGGGACACACTCTATATAGGAAAGCATGGTCGGAAATCAATAGATTGTGCTGTACGTGAACTCTCAAAGTCGGCACGTGTGGCTTCCTCATTGTATATGGCGACTGCGTGCAATCAAACTGAATTGTTTCACAAAAGCCGAGTTGACGGAATACACTTCGTCTATGTACTAGCCAACAGAACTGGATGCGTTGATATTCGGTTGTATCAGGAAAGATACAAATAAAGACACCAACCAAATATCAAATGTTCACTTCGGTATATCAAAACAATGCGGAGCGTGATCCTTCGCAGCAACGAAACAGAGTATTAGGCGGCCGCAGAACAGCATGAACACCCATATTCGAAGAGGCCAATTTC
Source organism: Maratus speciosus (assembly GCA_963932465.1). Classification (NCBI taxonomy): domain Eukaryota; kingdom Metazoa; phylum Arthropoda; class Arachnida; order Araneae; family Salticidae; genus Maratus; species Maratus speciosus. The sequence goes on from OZ010799.1 coordinate 289,416,499, forward strand.
GAAAACCTGCTGTGATGTTTGTAAGTCATAAATTGTACTCTTTTTTGTGCTGTAAAGCGTTTTACCCTGCTTTGTGTATTGTGGCCTACCTTTGTCTTTTTACAACTTTATCACGCATGGGTGACATTTCGCCTATGTAATTATGATTCCTGACGATGTGCTCTACCTCCTCTCCAAGTATTTACACGAAATTCTGGGACACCCTGTATAAGTTTTCAACGGATGTGTACAAACATGTTAAATGTAATAGAAATTTTTCTTGCCTCACTTACACATCATTTTTTCTTTTTCATTTTTTGCAGAAAAGAGATTTTAGGCATTTTGAAGATATGTCATGCATAAGAAAAAAGATTTTGCGCGAATTACATGTTTTTAAATGTAAAATTACATATGTTGTCTTTTTCTTTTCCCCAGCAGTGTATTTCTCTTTGATAAAATATTAGTATTAGTGCAAGTAGCAGACGATTTAGCCGATGTATATTTGTTGTAAATCACAATATCAATAAATTGTGAATGTACCAAACTATAACCAAATAAGGATTTTTTAACTAAATTTAGTATGAGTTTATACTAAATATTCAAACCAATAATTTATCTTTTTTATCTTAAAGCTTTTTCGCACATTATCTCTGATATTTTACTTTTTCTTCTTAATATTAACGAGGGTTTAAAGTTACTCAATCAGTAATATCAGCAGACATTCTGGTTGTTTTGCTTTAAAAATATGTTTGTTGTTTTTAGGCGAGCGATCACAGGTTTATCTGAATTTAAAAGATAAAAAGTAATTGATTTTTTTCCTTATTATGTAATTTAGAATCAGGAAAGTACTAATATTTACAAAAATGTTTGTGCCCGTCTAACTCATTGATACAAGTCCTGACAGAAAAGATTCTAGTCTTTTAACTCTAGTGGTTTAACAGTCAAATTATTTTGTTTTTAAACTACAGTTTCTTAGATGTAAAATTTAGAGCAATACATCATGTGTAAACGGAACACGTCTATAATGAAACGGACACAATTCATGCATATGGATACCTGCTAAGACGGCAACCTGTCAAAAATCGGAATTTACTTTTACTCTTTAAACGATTGCTCTATTACAGGTGTTACTGTGCTAGTTATTAAACTGGATTCACTGTAAAAAGTTTAAGAATGCAAAAAGTAATTCAAATTTACAACTTAAAAAAATAATAATTTTCCAATGAAAAAAATCAGTCCAAAGTGATTTTGGGAAAAATGTCAGACATTCTCAAATATAGATAAAAGTATATGTGTTGTACTAGCAGGGATGATCGAGGTATGCTCGGTCAAAATTAACCCTGTGTTCAATTCGATATTTTATTCTCACTGTATCATTCTTGCTGTTTAGATACAATTGGCTTGATCCTGAGACATTGTGACGCAAAGGGACCCACTAACCGATTTTTTTTTTTAACATACGACCTAACCAATGCTCTTCTCGAACCCGAAAACGGTAGAATATAAACTTTAGTAAAAATCCTTAAACTCATTTTATAGATAAAATTAGCTTGACTCACGGTCACCCAAAAGGGACCCACTACTCTTAATTCATCGAATATATGACCTATCCCAATGACCTTCTCATGCCCAGTAACTATATAACATAAATTTTGTCAAAATCGTTTGAGATCTTTTTTAGATACAATTATCGTGACCCACAGTGACCCAAAAATGACCCACTAATCGAATTTTATCGAACATGCGAATTAGCCCAATGGTCTTCTCATGCCCGGAAACGGTATAATACAAAATTTTGTCAAAATCGTTTGTGCCGTTTTTTAGATACAATTATCGTAACCCATAGTGACCCAAAAATTGCCCACTAAACGAATTTTTTTATAATAAATGTCCAAATACAAAAATGTGTGATCAAAGTGTGACATGAAGTGTAACTGCGAATGAAATATTTAAAACTGTCAAAGAATGTTAATCAAAACTATCAAAGAATATGAATCTTGTAACATAACTACCAAAAATTTATTGCCCACAATATGAATTAATCTAAAGTAAACAAAACTATGTATAAACAATATGACATCATGTGTACAATTTAAAAGAAAACAAAGAAAAAAAATGCCAGTAGTATAAATTGTAAATGAAAAAACTCAACAGTGTGCGTGTAAACAAAAACCTCTGGCTACAAGAGTCAGAATTACCATGAAATAAGTGTGAAAGTGAAAACAAAATCCTCTGACTACAAGAAAATCAGAATTACCATGAACTATATGTGAAAGTGTAAACAAAATCCTCTGACCAGAAGAAAGTCAGAATTACCATGAATTATATGTGAAAGTGTAAACAAAAAAATACTGTTGAATCTTTCATTAAGAAATGCCAAACACGATATAGAGTCCAAACTAAATTAATAACAGTTAAATAAAATTTGAAATTACCATTTAATAAAAAGAATGCTGCATATCTAAATGAACAATCCAACACGCAGTACTTATGAATAACCATTGTAAATAACCTTTGTAAGAATTAACTTTGTAAGAAATAACCTTTGTAAGAAGTAACTGCCTGCTAAAATGCTCAAACAGACAGGATCTCACGAACATTCACCAATGCTCAAATAAAACATTAAAAGTTTATCACCATTGTGATTTAAGCAACAGCAAAATAATCAACAGACGCAACAAATCATAAATGGACCAAAATAAAAGTTACGTTAATTTTTAGGACAAAAGAATATTAAATGACAAGAAAAGGAAAAAAAATAAATTGTAAAATTTCAAAATGATAGAATAACCCTTTCCTTTAAAAAGTAAAAAGTGAACTTTAAATTTAAATTGAAATGTTTTTATAATTGTAACAAACAACCAAATGTTGCAAAAACTGTACCGAGGACCAATAACTAAACAATTGCACATGTAATGTATATATGTATGTGTAAAGCATCATCTGAATAGCATGCAGCAAAATTATACCTTTGTAACAACCGTTGTAGCTGCTGCATGTAATCGAAGTTGTCGTGAGGGAGCGTTCTTTGCAAACATGCATAAGTACTCCAAAAGAAAAAAAAAACTTTGTATAAATAACCTTTGTATGACTGAAGCACCCATGAACATTAGCATACACACTGCGTGTACAACGAAAGTGCAATTGATAATCATATAGACCTACAAAATACAGAACAGGTACGCCAATTTATGAACCAAGAAACTGATGCACTAAAAAAATTTCTATCTACTAATGTAAACACATTATTATATTTAAAATTTAAATATTGTATGAAAAAAACCACAAACTGAGGAAAATGTCACCTTTGCTGGGCAACATATAACAATGATATGTTCCCGCACCATTTTGGTTAAATCAAAGTAAAATTGCGTAATTTGTTATTTCTGCTTGTATAAATTTTTTTTATAAAATATAATTATGAGTGTAAAATTATAATGTTTATATATTTAAGTAAAATAGGAGTGTAAGTTCATACAAAAATTATTAAGTTGATTTTAAATATTAAATATATATTTTTAAAAAATTGTTGTATTGTAAAATGAATGTACAATGTTGAATAGAGTTCGGATCTCAGATAACAACAATAGCCAGACGCCATGGTGTCGTTTTATGACAAGCCAGTGGAAAGTGGTGTATAATTAGAAATCGTAAAATAATAAAAATGTTGGAATAAATTTATGGCCTTAATAAAAGTTTTGGGATAAATTTATGGCTTTTCAGACCACCCAAACTTTAAGGCATATAATAATATTAAAGTATATGTAGGGGGGCATTTGCAGACTGTTAGCTAATAGGCCTATCGAAGGATAATGCAAAATCTTCTCACATCCAATAAGGGTGGACTAGACAAATAGTTCCACCCACTGCAAGAGTTGGTGTGCCAGAAGAAAAAGGTTTAAAAAAGAGAGTCTGAAAAAAGATGTCGAGGACGCAGGAGCTCTCCTGAAAGCCCGTGCAATGAATCCTGAAAGCCCGTGCAATGAATCCAGAAAGCCCTAGTAATGCCCAGGCGAGATGGACATATCGAAGTGAGCCTAAGCAAGCCTAATTGAGGATGTCTTCCTGATGTTAAAATAACGTGGATTGTTCTACTGAGGTCCGTAGCTATGCATCCTGCCATCCCGATATCGCCGCTCTGATAATAAGCGGATTCCTGATGACATATGGATATGATCCTTAGCAACGCGACAACTCTGAATTTGATGAATAAAGGCCATCATCTCGTATATGAAATAAGGTAGTACCTTAAACTTTTCCTTTTACCACTTGAAATCATATGAGAAATTATAAATATCCTTTTCTGATATTTTATGGTAGAGAGCAATCTGAGATCCAACAAAACCAATAATTAAATATAATTAAGGTAATTTAAAAATGAAAGAGAATTATTCTTTTAGCAAAAAGAAAAATATATAATAATAAGAGTAAATGAAAATATTGTATTTTTTTTTAAAGATTAAATATACATAAAATAATGAGAAGCAAACAAAAGTGTTGCTTTCTTTTTTTTTTTTTTTTTGAATTAATATTATATATTTCTGTATATAGTTGTGTTCAATGTAAATAAAATATTTAATCAAGTTTTTAAAAGTTTCTGTAATTATTTAATTGATAATGTTTAAGGTGTGTCAATTTATTTTTACAGCTTAAATTTTAGTTTAATTCATAAGTGGAAGAGTTCGTCTAAATAATTCACAACGCAAACTCTTAATTTTATTCGTAATTAATTAAATTTAATAATTACATTTTGACGCGGATTATAATTTAATTCTATTAATGCTTCGCGTTGCTCTTCTACTAGAATTATGTAATTACGATCACTTATGTTATTTGAATTTGTCTAAGGTATATAAAATTATATACCAATTTACTATGAGGTTGCTTGGATGATTTGGACTAATTAACAATTTTGGATGTAAATTAAATAGAAAATAAACAGGTGTAATTATCTGTCCAGCATCCCCCCTCATTCAAAGTAAAATGGTGCTATGACTCAGGAACGTTCATCTGAGGTCATTAGAAATAATAATAATAATAATAATAATAATAAAGGAAAATAAATTTAAGTATTATTTTAATGTCACAATTTTAAAGATATTGTAGGTATGTAAGTTTAATTGATTAAAATTTTATTAAAATTAATTTTATTATTGTAACAATAATGACACACATATAATAATTTAAATAAATAAAATGAATAATATATGTTAGCAATAAAAAAAAAAAAGGAAATGAAAAAAAAAATAATTCTGGGATTTATAATAGGTAAATTTAGGAATTACAAATTTTTTTTTTCTCTCTTTTCTCTTTTGGTTGGATCTCAGTTACCATTGAGAAATAATGGCATTCACATCACGGATGACACATTTGTAAAAATAATTTTTTTTTTCATATACTGTATAAATAATAATAATAAGAATAATGAGTAAAATTTTATAATATGACTGGTATAAAAATGATTGAAATGTCAATAGATCGTGATTTTTGAAATTGTATCAAGGTAATACAAAAGAAAATTTATGAGTCGTACTACGAAGTAGTAGTACAATATTTACATATAAAAAAATAAAATAAGATTGTTGTTTCTGTAGAAAAAGACAGATATTTTTCTGTTAAATGAAATTATGTTGTTTTTTATAGATACGTGTATTATAAACATTTTAGGGGTATTTATGTGTGTAAAAGAATAATCTACAAAACAACTTCATCTCCTAAGAAATTTTTTTTTAATTTTAGTGCTGTTGTTTTTATGTATTTATGCAATCTAGAATATTTTCATCCATATGTTGCAATATAGAGAAAAAAGTATGATAAACAGAAATATTCTGTTAAAAGGTTATGCCCAACAATAAGCGAAAATTTAAAAGGAGAAGTGTAGATTTAAATACCTCTGGAGTTAAAACAAGAGGACAGAAAAATAAAATTATTTCTCTAAATTATTCGCTACAAAAAACTAAAAAGAATACAATGACTCAACCTAGTGTTGATACGCTGTTGAATTGTATACCCGTCTTTGATGGAAAGAAAGAGTCTAATATTAAATTTTTTGTGAACGAATTCGATAATCTAATTAAACAAACGGAATTAGAGAATGTTTCGAAACTTGCGCTCTTGAAAACAAAATTAGTCGGTAGTGCTAGAGATAAATTAGCTAACGAAGAAAATCTTAATACAGAAAAAGACTATGGTAAATTTAAAGAAAAATTAATCGATACTTTTTCTACTAAAACAAGTTTTTCTGCGCCTCAAAGCAATTTTTTTTCTCTTAGGCAAAAACCTGCGCAGGCTATCGCTGATTTTATCAGTGAATTCAATGCGGCTGCAAAACTTTACCTAGATAAAAGTGGCCAAAATATTGACAACGGTAATGGTAGTTTATTTGAAATGATAAAATTCACAAGATTTTTAGAATCAGTTAGGGCAGATTTAAGTTTGGACATTCGAAGAATGGCGCCGAAAAATTTCAACGACTTATGTAAATTTGCGAAACAAATGGAAGATGCATACAATCAAGTTGCATCAAAGGAAATTAATTCGATTACAAAAACCTCCACTGAGGAAAATTTGGACAAATTGTTAAAATTAAATATGGAAAGCGCGGAGCAAATTAAAATTTTGACTTCCGAAATAAACAATCTGAAAGTTAAAACAAAAGATACTGCATCAAGCAGATGGTGCGAATTATGTAAAAAAAAATCGCATACTTTAGAAACGTGCTGGTACAAAAATGATAATAAAAATACATATAAGGGTAGCAGAGATTTCGCAGGTCGGCATTTTAATAAAAGGTACTCTTATAATGGACAGTATCAACCGAGAGCGAATTTTAATCCTAGATTTGTTAACCCAAACCAGCAATTGCATTTTCAATCTTATGCACCCACAGGTGGTTACTATGGATATTCTCCATATCCCCCACCCCCACCAAATTACTTCCCTCAGCATGTGCCATATAGGAATACTCAACCTCAGAGTCATGCCAGTTATTATCCAAATGAGGATAAAAATGAGAATTTAAAAGAGAATGCTCAAAAGTATAAAAAAAAGTATAAAAAAAAGAGTAAAACTGATGATAAAAGGGACAAGTAAGGGGTGGGGATAGACAGGTCATACAGAGGCGGAAATTACGAATTTACAGGGGTGTCAGAAAAAAATTAAGGGTGATAAAAATTACAAAAATAAATGTGGTATTTGTCAGAGAAAATCGCACTCAACTGAAAATTGTTGGTTTGAATTAAACAAATACGAGTCAAAAGGGTGACAAAGTTACTAAAAAGTATTATAAAAAAAATAATAATTATTCTGAGAATGTAGACCCATATTTAAAGTATCAAAAAGACCACCATAATAAAAATATGTCGTTATATGGTTATACACCATATACAAACTTATATGGGGATGTTATACAAGATCATTACCTTTTCCCCCCTCCCCAGTATTATCCATGGGATATGAATTGGTATTAAAAATAAAACAAAATACATAATTAATCGAATTTACAAATTTAAAAATTTTCAAAATTTAAAAATAAATTTTTCTTTTTTAGGTAAAAAAATTGAAACAAAATTAATAACTTGCCTTTTTAAAATTCAAAATAATAATAAGAAAGGATAGGAACATGGGAACGCCAATTTGTCTCAGGGTTACAATATTGAGCAAATGTGCAGGGCGCACCCAAAAACATACTTATAAAATTATGAAATGTGCTTCACAAAACTTCACTGGAGCAGTGAAATATTTCTCTCCAGGCAAAAGTTATATATTTTTTTTGTCGAATATGAATTAGAAAATATAAAATCTTAACAAAGCCAAATAACATTAAAACTTAATTAATTTAATAGTAAATAATGTTGGAGTAATTTTCAAAAAAAAAAAAGAGAGAATTTTTTTTTGTTTTCTATAACGGTAGCCTTTGCTAATAGCCTTACAATTTAGATGACAGAATTTCAGAATTACTCTTTAAAATGAGTAGGTGTAAGCTATTAAGTTCAGGGTAGTTAGAACAGCTTTATAGCATACTCATATATATATATATATTTTCTTATATAAATATATGGTTGACAAGGAATAAATTATTAGTGCACTCCATATTAGAATAGCGGTCAGCTATAAGCCTAAATATAATAAAATATACAAAAAGTGCTAAGATTTATTCCGGTAGTTCAATTACAACTTATATGATAAAGTCTAGAATTTAGACAGCAGGGATAAGTTTTATGAACAAAAGTGTTATATATATTTAAAAAAAAAAAAAAAAAAAAAAAAAAAAAAAAAAAAAAAAAAGGATTTTGGTGTAGCACATTGGTTTAAAAAAAAAAACATATATATATATGACAATGGACAAGGCAAGTTATTTCAATATGATTGCACACAAAATTATAGTAAACAAATACACAAATAATTAATTGAAGTAAAAATTAAAATTTTCTTACCAAAGGCTTTCTGTATCGGGTGCAATTTTGGCCTACGGCTGGGTATGCACCAACACCAACAAAATATTTGTAGTAAACTTATTCAAAGGTAAATCAGGGTGTTGGTCATCACTTGGTCATTCACTTCAGGATTCTTGACTGAAAAAGGAATCGAAGAAAAAATTAAATATGGTATAATTACTAGATGTTATGCTCAGAAACAATAAAATTAGTAATATTATATTGTAAAAAGCAGCATTTTGAGTTTTATTTAGTAAAACTTTCGATTTTTAGGTTTTACACATTTATGGAGTGTCTAGCTCAGTGTATAGTTCCTAAATTTAATAAAAAAAATAATAAATAAAAATATAAGTTCGTGTTGTTTTCAAAATAAATAACAAAAGGCATTTAACAATAGGCAATTTAACAATTAGGCAATAACAATTAGCATTTACAGTTAAAATTTATGGAATTTTCAGCAAAAATTAACATTAGACAAACATAGTTTATATTATATTTAACTTGATAAGCTAATTTACTTTTATTACCGGTATTCAATTAGAATTAAAGTAGGCTTAAATCCAAGTTAAATTAATTAATAACATTGTTATAGTGTAAAATTTTATGTAAGACTATTATATTTTTATTGTATATATAAAATTATGCGAATTTAATAATTAATAAAATGTATTCGCAAAATTTTTTGATATAAATATTAAATGACATCTTGCTGAAATCAGCTAGAAATTAGTTTTTATTTTTTAAATAAAATATTTTATAAATTTATGTTATGTTAGAATTTAAGCATTTTTTTTTCTCTTTACTTTCCCTTAGAATTAAATGCAATTCTAAATTTAACACATATAAATATACATAGGATTGATAAATTTGAGTCTGTGAGTTCATAATTTTTTTTTTTAATATAATTTGGCCAATTTAACATAAGGAAACAAAATAAATAAATAAATATATTTATATATATTGGCCTTATTTTTATTAAAATATGTAGTATGGCTTAATAAATTAATTAATTTAATTTTTTTTTCTAGTACATACAGTAATTATTTAAAAAACTTAATCTGTAACAATTGGGTGTAGATATTTATGAGTATACAAAGATTCTTTTCTGCTGGCAGAAATTCTTTGGTTCGGCCGAGTACTCATGGGTTACTACATACGATTTTACGTAGTAATTATCATTTGCTTTTGTATTTTTAAAATTATACAAGTGTATTAATTACATTTTTTTATAATTAAATAATAATTATTAATGTTTGATTAATAATAATAATTTATTATCTTTTATTTTTAAACATATCATAAAAGTTTAGACAGTAGAATTCACATACGGAATGTTAATGATAAATAAAATTTTGAATAAATAAATTTTTATTTCATTCAGTAAAAAAATAAATAAATAAATAAATATGAAAATTTAACAATCTTTTAAGATAGAATTGTTGGCTAAATAAATAATAATTAAAGACAAAAAATTGTTCTCTTCTTCGTCAATGGCATTTTCTGACAACACTATTTAATAGTATTAAATGAAAGTGCATTTTTAAGGTCAACGTAATGCAAATCTTGCATTTTGAGAGGCTGTAGAAGTCATATTTCCGTGTTGTTTACATTTTAATAGTAAACAATATCATGAATCAAAATTTGTGTTTGTTAGAAAGGTCTAAAAATATACAATGTAATCAGTTAAAGAAAATTATATGCATTTTTTCTTAAATCCTGAAAGGCAATTTTGTTTAGATTTGAACCTGACAGCATAAAAGGCACGCTCGCTTCAGTTGCAGTACGAGGCAGGAAAATTCAAATGCTAGAATCGCCATTTTCAACCTGCAAAATAATAAAAAAAGCAGAAGGTTTACATTAGATATGATACAAATACATACACTGTTTATGCATAGATTATGTTAAAAATTACATACAGGCATGCACAGTTAGTTAAGAAGAAAGTATATCAAGAAATTATACTAATTAATAAGGTAATTACAAGCATGAAATGATTTTAAATACATACTTTTGGAAGTCGTAAAATTTTGTCACAGCCCAATTCACCTCAGCAGAAAGTGATTAGTAGCTTGACCAACCCCTCGTTTCGGGAGGATGGGGGACGGTCAAAAACTGGTTTTCTTCTCTTTTCCTTCTTTTTTTTCTACCCTGTTTTGATTCTCGTATCGGGTAAAGAGGGAGAGCATTACGTAATGATATATTAAAGGAGATGAAATAGCTTGTATATGCTGACGTATCATACATGTTAGAAGTAACAAATAAATAAATAAAATAAGGTAACCAGTTTGTATACAATATTTTTCTGATTATAATTTGAATACATCAGATTAATTATGTGAAAAATAACATGTCATACGACAAGCATTGTATTTACTTTTATTCAGTATAAAATGTGTTTTAAATGAAACACTGTGTCATAAGGTTATATGTGATGAAATAATATGTCAAATGTGTATTCCATTATTTTTCCTGTATTTAGGTTTATTTCGGCATATTAGTTTCATACAAAATTATAGCTTTGAATGTATTTTGGGCACTTAAACTGTAAAGTTACAAAATTACTAAACATGTGTGTGGTAAAGAAAAAAAGGCTTCGGGAAAGATGTCAGATTTTCAGTACAGATGTCTTCTATAAATGTGAATGTCAACAGACAACTATGCTATCATGTGTTGAACTTTCTGTTATGAAAAATAGAAGAACTTCTTATAAAATATACCAGAACCATTGATAATTGAACTTTACAGACTTAGCTCAAAAACTGTGTAGATACACAGTCATATGGACACGTACATTCTTTTATGTTTTACAAAAAAAAAAAAAAAAAAAAAAAACAGCAATCAGTTTTTATTATTTTTTTTCTGACCACCGGGAGAGATGCTGGGCAACATATAACAATGATATGTTCCCGCACCATGTTGGTTAAATCAAAGTAAAATTGCGTAATTTGTTATTTCTGTTTGTATAATTTTTTTTTTATAAAATATAATTATAAGTGTAAAATTATAATGTTTATATATTTAAGTAAAATAGGAGTGTAAGTTCATACAAAAATTATTAAGTTGATTTTAAATATTAAATATATATTTTTAAAAAATTGTTGTATTGTAAAATGAATGTATAATGTTGAATAGAGTTCGGATCTCAGATAACAACAATAGCCAGACGCCATGGTGTCGTTTTATGACAAGCCAGTGGAAAGTGGTGTATAATTAGAAATCGTAAAATAATAAAAATGTTGGAATAAATTTATGGCCTTAATAAAAGTGTTGGGATAAATTTATGGCTTTTCAGACCACCCAAACTTTAAGGCATATAATAATATTAAAGTATATGTAAGAGGCCATTTGCAGACTGTTAGCCAATAGGCCTATCGAAGGATAATGCAAAATCTTCTCACATCCAATAAGGGTGGACTAGACAAATAGTTCCACCCACTGCAAGAGTTGGTGTGCCAGAAGAAAAAGGTTTGAAAAAGAGAGTCTGAAAAAAGATGTCGAGGACGCAGGAGCTCTCCTGAAAGCCCGTGCAATGAATCCTGAAAGCCCGTGCAATGAATCCAGAAAGCCCTAGTAATGCCCAGGCGAGATGGACATATCGGAGTGAGCCTAAGCAAGCCTAATTGAGGATGTCTTCCTGATGTTAAAATAAAGTGGATTGTTCTACTGAGGTCCGTAGCTATGCATCCTGCCATCCCGATATCGCCGCTCTGATAATAAGCGGATTCCTGATGACATATGGATATGATCCTTAGCAACGCGACAACTCTGAATTTGATCAATAAAGGCCATCATCCCGTATATGAAATAAGGTACTACCTTAAACTTTTCCTTTTACCACTTGAAATCATATGAGAAATTATAAATATCCTTTTCTGATATTTTATGGTAGAGAGCAATCTGAGATCCAACAAAACCAATAATTAAATATAATTAAGGTAATTTAAAAATGAAAGAGAATTATTCTTTTAGCAAAAAGAAAAATATATAATAATAAGAGTAAATGAAAATATTGTCTTTTTTTAAAGATTAAATATACATAAAATAATGAGAAGCAAACAAAAGTGTTGCTTTCTTTTTTTTGAATTAATATTATGTATTTCTGTATATAGTTGTGTTCAATGTAAATAAAATATTTAATCAAGTTTTTAAAAGTTTCTGTAATTATTTAATTGATAATGTTTAAGGTGTGTCAATTTATTTTTACAGCTTAAATTTTAGTTTAATTCATAAGTGGAAGAGTTCGTCTAAATAATTCACATCGTAAACTCTGAATTCTATTCGTAATTAATTAAATTTAATAATTACATTTTGACGCGGATTATAATTTAATTTTATTAATGCTTCCCGTTGCTCTTCTACTAGAATTATGTAATTACGATCACTTATGTTATTTGAATTTGTCTAAGGTATATAAAATTATATACCAATTTACTATGAGGTTGCTTGAATGATTTGGACCAATTAACAATTTTGGATGTAAATTAAATAGAAAATAAACAGGTGTAATTATCTGTCCAGCAACCTTTGAAAAGCAAAACAAAACATTAACATTTATTTATTTATTTTTTATTTTTTTTTTAATATAACTGTTTAAAATTATACAATCTGAAATGAATTAAAATGAATAGTCTAAAATTAAAATGAACTTTTACATATCTATCAAAATTTATATTATGAGTTGATTAGATTAGCATTGAGTCAACCAGTGTATAACCACAAATCCATGTAAATATAAAAAAAAAAATGCATACCAAAATTACCACATTAAAAATAACTGTACCTGACATTACTCTAACATAAAAAGCATAAAAACTCTCTCAACTGTATTATTTTACCATCTAAAAGTCAAAAAGTAATATGAAACTACAATTTATATTGCACATGAGAGGTTTTCTTTCCTCAAATAATATTATGTGGGAGTTGTAAACATTAAACTACAATCAACTGTGCCTAATAGAATATCCAATAAAAATTTTTACAATGATAATGTAACAAATAAAAAAAAATTAACTTTGACTGATAAACTTACTGGTACGTGTATTTAGTGTATGGATGAGATTTCAATAAAAATTCAAAACCATTGAGATCTGAATGAAGTCGGGGAAACAAAGAAAAAAAAATTAATATTAAAATGTTACAAACTTAACTCGTCTAAAAATGTATGTGCAGGGTAAAACTTCTATAGCAAATGAAGAAATTGGCCAGTTTTCTTCGCTCACCATAAAATATATCTTCAACCAGCTAACCACCCGCGGTAATAGTCAACTGGAAGAAGTTTCCTGCACAACGTGTGAAATTAAATTAAAACTGATACGTTAATCATGAAGATTTAATACTAAAATATACATATTAAATATAAATGCTCTAATAAATTTAAAAAGAACATAAAGTGTGTGTAAAAATGTAAAACGTTACGTCAAATTGAGTAACATCACGTTCAAAAAGTGGTTGACTCCAGCTATGCAGATGAATATACATATAACAGTGTAATATAAGTTAAAATTTTTAAAACGTCCCTGCAATAATACCTTGAAAAGTATTAAATAAGACACAAATGTCACACGGCAGTACACACAAAAATCTTACATGATATTTTAAAACCTGCCTGCACTATGAAATTTTTGTATCTGGGACTTGTCCCAGGAAGCCTGTCTCCCTTATATATGCACTGTGTTTTATTATTATTATTACTACAATTAGTTTTAAAACTGCATAAAAATATCAGAATATTTTCTTTATTCTAAACTTTAGTACCTTCATCAAGAAAAATTTTACCTTTATTCTTTATGTTATATAGTTTTATCTGCAGTGCAATGCAAAAATTTATCTCTGTGTTAAAGTGAAGGAACATAAAATTCTAATCCATTATATCTATTATTTAATTATAACTTTAAAAAAATGAATGTGGAAATGCATGCCTAACAATATCTTCTTTTTTATACATTCGGGAAAGTATTATACTTAAGATTTTAACACCCATTAATAAAATTTTAAAAGATTACATTTAAATCATTGAAATTTCAAAGAAATCCAAATGAAATCTAACATTGGATTGCAAAATTAAAAATAAAATATCTTACATTTACAAACCATGAAGATAGAAATAAAGACGAAAGAAAAGCAAGGTACTTATTATTAGTAGTAGTAGTATTAACTAAAAAAAATACAGTATGATTGAGATTTAAAATTGCAATACAGTGTACAAAAAATATATGCCTAGATCATATTCTTTACTTTATTTAATGCTGAACAAAAACCAATAAAATAATAATAAGCTGTTTGCACTCATTAATGAAAAACAGACAACTAATATCATCGACTTAAAGTTCCATATATTACGTCTCTGGTGATTTAGTAATCAACAAAAAAATACACTTATCAACTGTAAATAGATAAAGGAACTTTAAAATATCTCTTTAGCATTAAAAAATGATAACATAATTTTCCTCAATATAGCCGAAAAATTTCCTACTGTAATGACGACATCTTTTCTATAATCTACTTCTATTAAAGATAAAAGAAAAACAAGAGACTGCATTAAATGATTGCGAGTGATTTGAAAATTGTTTATGTATTAGCTGTTAACACGATGTCAGCATTGAATAAACCGTAAACAACTTTCACTCGTTTATCCAATTATAATTGTAATGTTAAAAAAAAAGAATTAGATTCATATATTATAAAATATAATATAGATAATAATTTAGATATCAAACCGCCTTATCTACATAAATATAAGCATGATCATGAATTTTATAGCTTTATATTGGAACAGAAATTATTTAAATTTAAAATCCAAGAAAAATATAAAATGTTAAAAGAAATAAATTTTTTCGTCATGCTCATAAAAGTACAAAAAAAATGTTACCAATTTCTGAGACACTGTGTGTCAGTTAAGTCCTATATTGATGAGTGAGCCATCGATAGGGTCCAACTAGATTCGCAGTCTACTACACTAAGAAATTTGATCTTCATATCTTTAGATGGCACCGAACTTATATTCCAGGAGCGACATTTTTCTTTCGTGCCGATCTAATAGCCGCAAACAGCAGGCAAAAATAGAACACTATTTCCCGGTCAAGCACTCAGGGAAGGCAAAACAGATGATGAAATGCAGGTTAACTATAACATCCTATATCAACGAAGGGTCCAGGCCGCAACATGCAGTAGACAGCAATTTCATTAAATTTAAAAGATAGGGCGCGAGGAGGAGAACAACCATGGGGACACGGTGATGTTAACGGAAGAAACACGACATGTTTTGTAACAATAGCGTACTGGTATCACAAGAGCCGGATTCGTAAATTTCAACTTTGACGTGTCATAAAGATACTTGCGAAAAATAGTACTACTAGGCATGGAAATTCCAATGGCACAGACAACTGCAGTGAGAGAAATGGGCTCCAAGAAGCATTTAGACCAGCTTTTGTAAATATGTTTCAGAATCACGTAGAGCAGACTGAAGAGCATGTAGTCCTGAAGAAATTCTTGGCAGTTCTTTGAATCCAGTTGTTCTATATATATTTTTTAAATTTTCGGACACCTCCCTGCATTCATTTTTTTTTAAAACTGAGCTATTATCCATAAAATGAGGCACCATTATGTGGTATAGGGAAGAATCCCCATACCTACAATTTTTGGAGAAAGCCGCGAAAGCATCAGGTAGATACATTGCTC
The DNA here is from genome assembly GCA_963932465.1 of Maratus speciosus. Lineage (NCBI taxonomy): Eukaryota > Metazoa > Arthropoda > Arachnida > Araneae > Salticidae > Maratus > Maratus speciosus. Next base: position 289,432,590 of record OZ010799.1, read on the forward strand.
CCGCAAGGACCCAATCCATGAGCTCGGTCTAGCATGAACAACTTTCGTTTATTTGACGATTCTTTAGAAATTCCCAGCCGTAAGGCCAGATAAAATTAAAGGAATGGAGGTGTCACTGTTACATTATACAAATTTCGTAGAATCTTCTGCCTCGAAAGCCGTGTATTACAGATTTTGTTCATTTGGCATAACATCAGCTAAAACACGCCAAATTTTCACTAAAACATAAAAACAAGACACAATTTGGGGAAAAGGAAAAATCCCAGTGAAATAAATCTCATGACTGATAATTTATTACCTCATCAAATAATCTTACAAACCATTCAATAAATCATTAAATGATTTATATCAAGAGTAATAAAAACAGATTCTGTAACAAAATGATGAATTAAATTATATCTTTTGATTTATATAATAATCTATCACCGAGAAATTAAAGGCTTCTATTTACCAATTATATAACGGTTTGCTAAATAATTTACAATCATTTCTCTGCCTTCTCTAAAGAATTAAAAATAAACTACAAAAAGAAAGAATGTTTAATGTTAGAGAATGGATTCATTTTCAGAAGAAAATGAGTGACTGATAAAAAGCTATGAAGTTTAATAATTAATGCTTCGTACGGAATTTAAGACATAAATATGTGATCGGCATCCCATATATCTCCGCCACAACAGGATTTTGAAAAAAAAATTGAAATATAGGTGTGGAAAAGCCAAAATTGTGTCTCCTTTTTATTTACAGAGCATAAATCACTACTGCCATAACATTAAAATTAACTATTTTAGGAATTTTAAACAATTAGCAAAACACATAATAAATGTTATCTGTATTTGTATTTCAAAGGAATACCGTATATCTGTTACTAAATTTTTATATTTGTATATCGTATTACTTTTGACAAATGGCAGATCTTGAATGGAGTCATGTCTCAATAAACGTATGCATAATTCCAGCATGACAAATTGACAATGGGTACCACTTACATGCCTTAACACTAGAACGCCCGCTACCATTTTCCCCCTAGAACGCCCGCGGGAGTCGCTTCGACTCCTGTTTGTTTCAAAAGAGAAAAAATAAACGAAACGCATAGAAATGAATAGAAGACTGTGAATATAATATTTATATTTGAATTTAAGATTCATATATATATTTTACAATTGAAAGAACAATATTTATATACGCAGTTTTAAGAAATTGGAAAAATATTTTCAAAGGAAATACTCACAGAATCGTTTCGAATTTTCAATCTGAAATACAGTTTTTGCAAGTATAGTCAGTTTTGGCCAAGCATTTTCCTCAAACCATTTTCTTGCATGTTATGCAATCATTGAAAGTCATGTTGCCTTTACATAATTTTACTTCGCATTTTCTTCTCTTTAGAGATTTTGTTTCAGATGATGTATCAGCGAGTCTTTTTCTTGTTGGTTTATTTTTAGCAGATGTTTAATTTTAACGCAATTCATCTGCTAATAACTGAATAAATGCTTGTCTGCTTATTTTTGTTTCTCCGGTAACTTCTTTATAAATGATCCAGGCATTTATTGCTGCTAAATCTAAGAGATTGTAAAAAGTATGCACAGGCCATCTTCTGGAGGGCGCCTTCACTGAATATTTCCTAGCCATTTGGTCAATAACGTCAACACCACACTTAGTTTCATTATAAAATCTAACAGTTTCTGGGGTTTTCTTTTCGTTGTTTTCAATATCAATGAATAGGTGGAGAGTGCTAAGAATAATAGCATTTTTCTTTCTCTTTCCTTGATACACGGTTAGAGTAGTACCGGTTTCTTCGTGTTTTAGAAATTTTGTTTCGTATAATTTATCTTTCGAATCTTTGAAAGTTTTTGGAATTTCTCTCCTAGTTTTTCTCATAGTGCCTAATAAACTAGTACCTTCCTTTTTCAGTTGTTCAGCCAAACGCAGTGACGTGAAATAATTATCAACTGTGACGTTAATGCCTTTGTTTAGAAATGGCTGCATCAATCACATAACTACATATTCTGATAAAGTTTGATCTGAAGGCCGTTCTTCACATTTGCCTAAATAAGGGAACGCATTCAGTAAGTACTTTGTTCGAAGGTCTACTGCAAGCCAAAACTTTTGTCCGTATTTATCCGGTTTTGAAGGTATGAATTGCGTGAAACGACAACGCGTTTTGCTTGGAAATAACTGTTCATCTATTGTTATATTTTCACCAGGCTTGAAACAGACAATACAGTTTTCAGTGAATCTATTCCATATATCAGATATCATTCCAAATTTATCTGTTTTTAAGCGTATAGATCTGGTAGATTTCAAATCGAATCTCAAAAAGCGTAAAATTTCATAAAACCTATTTCTTCCCATAGTTTCAGTGCAAAAATTCAAACCCCATGAGTTTGACCACAAAGAATGAATATCAATTCCATTTGCACCACATGCACCTCGGGCATACAAAATTCCAATAAAGGCATACAGCTCGTCTAACGTAACTGTCCAGTTATCGGTTTCAAGAACACGTCTTGCCTCTGTTTCTGTGCATCTTTGTATTTGTTGAAGCATTTTTTTATCTACAAATAACAGCCATGCACTCAAAACGCTTTCAGATTTCACGAATTTCATAGCATAAATAGTTGGTCCAGTAGTCTGACACATGATATTTTGCTTCGGATATCTTCCAGAAATTTTCTTATTTGCACAAATTTTCCATTGTGTGCCATCTGGAGCGACATGAATTCCATCTCTTTCAGATGCAATAATTAGCGCATCTTCATTTGTATCGGAATCTGATGAAGAATTATTTCCAATACTAATTTCTTGAATTTCGTTTTCATTATCTGATAACTCACCACCTTCAGATTCATTATCTGAAAGCTCTTGTAATAGAGCAGTTATTTCGTCCGGTGTTAGAAATTTTTTCCGTGACATTATGTTTTATTTCTAATAAAAAGGAAAAACGGAGTTGCTTAGCTATGATGAAACACAAGACTGATAAAAATTGAAACAAAAATTCAATTCGAATGATACAAATAATTTCGCAAGCAGTACGCAATCATTTCAGCAGGTGCATGGAACTAACCATTTTTCTCAACAAAAGGGGTGTAGAGAAAAGAAGAGCAAAAACATTTACTTTCCTGATAACATATAAAAATATTATGAATCCCAAGGTCATGTTACGCAAAAATAATGAAAGCATTTTACAAATCTTACTTTGGAGTCGATTCGACTCCTTTGAGCGTTCTAGGGGTAATGCCTCATTATCAATTTATTAAATGTGCAAATAATTTATAAATTTCAGAATAAATAGAGATTATAAAAATAATAAAAGTCAAGGAAGCGGGAAAAAAATCAAAATTTCTCAGAGATATGGGTGTTTTAGGAGCATTTGGAGTCGAAACGACTCCATCGGGCGTTCTAGTGTTAAATAAAAAAAAAATGAGCTCAAAAATACAAAATTGGAATAAAAAATATTTTTTCTTTTCATATATATATCTAAACGATGAGTGTGCACAAAAGATTCCATAAACATTTTAGCTTGCAACATTTGCAAGAATAAGGGCAATACATATGATTGCATAACGGTGGATTTTACCAACCGAAACTAGAGACATGATGTAAACATGATCGCCTTACAAAAAAAATAACAATTTGCGTTGTGCTGTACTGCCCATGTGACATGTAATACAAAAATACACTAGTTATAGACCAAAAAGCAAAATGAACTTCATACAATTAAACTTGCCTGTAAAATAACTGTCTGATGTGTATATCATGCAATTATCAACAATGTACAAATATCCTACCAAGATGACTAAATAAAAAAATGACTGGTGTGTATAAGCTACAGTGGACGAAAAAAAAAACTAATATACAAAATCACTTTTTTTTTTAATACCAAATTGTAAACAAATGTGGCAATAATAAAGTGAAATTTTATGAACATGACAAATGTAAAATTTAGAAGGTATGTGAACCTAGTTGCAAATATAATATTAAAATAAATACTTTTAAACGAAGAAGTAAGTACATCAGACACTATGGCAGTACAGAAAGCACGTGTGTAAAAAAAATCGTTGACCGTAGAAAATTCTCTCTTGTAATTGTGTAAAAAAAAAATGGAGTGCCTCTGTACACCATAAATTACCCAAAGACATTACCTAAGTGCAAAAAATTTTAAGTTCTTTAAAAATGTAAAAATATATGGTAATATGTAAAGACTTGTAATGTTTTCTTGTACATATCCCTACCACTAGTGAAAAATTACGTTTGTGTGCAAAAAAAAGTTTCTTACAAAGGTTCGTACCTGCCTGCTAAACTGCTCAAAAAGACAGGATCTGACGAATATTCATCAATGCTCAAATAAAACATTAAAAGTTTATCACCATTGTGATTTAAGCAACAGCAAAATAACCAACAGACGCAACAAATCATAAATGGACCAAAATAAAAGTTACGTTAATTTTTAGGACAAAAGAATATTAAATGACAAGAAAAGGAAAAAAATAAATTGTAAAATTTCTACATGATAGAATAACCCTTTTCTTTAAAAAATAAAAAGTGAACTTTAAATTTAAATTGAAATGTTTTTATAATTGTAACAAACAACCAAATGTTGCAAAAACTGTACCGAGGACCAATAACTAAACAATTGCACATGTAATGTATATATGTATGTGTAAAGCATCATCTGAATAGCATGCAGCAAAATTATACCTTTATAACAACCGTTGTAGCTGCTGCATGTAATCGAAGTTGTCGTGAGGGAGCGTTATTTCCAAACATCCATAAGTACTCCAAAAGAAAAAAAAACCTTGTATAAATAACCTTTGTATGACTGAAGCACCCATGAACATTAGCATACACACTGCGTGTACAACGAAAGTGCAATTGATAATCATATAGACCTACAAAATACAGAAAAGGTACACCAATTTATGAACCAAGAAACTGATGCACTAAAAAAATTTCTATCTACTAATGTAATCACATTATTAAATTTAAAATTTAAGTATTGTATGAAAAATTCCACAAACTGAGGAAAATGTCACCTTTGAAAAGCAAAACAAAACATTAACTTTTTTTTTTTTTTTTTTTTTTTTTTTTTAAATATAACAGTTTAAAATTATACAATCTGAAATGAATTAAAATGAATAGTCTAAAATTAAAATGAACTGTTACATATCTATCAAAATTTATATTATGAGTTTATTAGATTAGCATTGGGTCAACCATAATACAACGTGTGTATAACCACAAATCCATGTAAATATAAAAAAAAATGCATACCAAAATTACCAAATTAAAAATAACTGTACCTGACATTACTCTAACATAAAAAGCATAAAAACTCTCTCAACTGTATTATTTTACCATCTAAAAGTCAAAAAGTAATATGAAAGTACAATTTATATTGCACATGAGAGATTTTCTTTCCTCAAATAATTTTATGTGAGAGTTGTAAACATTAAACTACAATCAACTGTGCCTAATAGAATATCCCAAAAAAATTTTACAATGATAATGTAACAAATGAAAAAAAAAATTACCCTTGACTGGTAAACAGACTGGTACGTGTGTTTAGTGTATGGATGAGATTTCAATAAAAATTCAAAACCATTAAGATCTGAATGAAGTCTGGGAAACCAAGAAAAAAAAATTAATATTAAAATGTTACAAACTTAACTCGTCTAAAAATGTATGTGCAGGGTAAAATTTCTATAGCAAATGAAGAAAGTGGCCAGTTTTCTTCGCTCACCATAAAATATATCTTCAACCAGCTAACCACCCGCGGTAATAGTCAACTGGAAGAAGTTTCCTGCACAACGCGTAAAATTAAATTAAATCTGATACGTTAATCATGAAGATTTAATACTAAAATATACGTATTAAATATAAATGCTTTAATAAATTTAAAAAGAACATAAAGTGTGTGTAAAAATGTAAAACATTACGTCAAATTGAGAAACATCACGTTCAAAAAGTGGTTGACTCCAGCTATGCAGATGAATATACATATAACAGTGTAATATAAGTTAAAAATTTTAAAACGTCCTTGCAATAATACCTTGAAAAGTATTAAATAAGACACAAATGTCACACGGCAGTACACACAAAAATCTTACCTGATATTTTAAAACCTCCCTGCACTGTGCAATTTTTGTATCTGGGACTTGTCCAGAAAGTCTGTCTCCATCATATATGCACTGTGTTTTATTATTATTATTACTGCAATTAGTTTTAAAACTGCATAAAAATATCAGAATATTTTCTTTATTCTAAACTTTAGTACCTTCATCAAGAAAAATTTTACCTTTATTCTTTATGTTATATTTTTTTATCTGCTGTGCAATGCAAAAATTTATCTCTATGTTAAAGTGAAGGAACATAAAATTCTAATCCATTATATCAATTATTTAATTATAACTTTTAAAAAATGCCTGTGGGAATGCATGCCTAACAATATCTTCTTTTTTATACATTTAGGAAAGTATTATACTTAAGATTTTAACATCCATTAAAAAAATTTTAAAAGATTACATTTAAATCATTGAAATTTCAAAGAAATCCAGATGAAATCTAACATTGGATTGCAAAATTAAAAATAAAATATCTTACTTTTACAAACCATGAAGATATAAATGAAGACGAAAGAAAAGCAAGGTACTTATTATTAGTAGTAGTATTATTAACTAAAAAAAATACCGTATGATTGAGATTTAAAATTGCAATGCAGTCTACAAAAAATATATGCCTAGATCATATTCTTTACTTTATTTAATGCTGAACAAAAACCAATAAAATAATAATAAACTGTTTGCACTCATTCCTGAAAAACAGACAACTAATATCATCGACATAAAGTTCCATATATTACGTCTCTGGTGATTTAGTAATCAACTAAAAAAATACACTTATCAACTGTAAATAGATAAAGGAACTTTAAAATATCTCTTTAGCATTAAAAAATGAGAACATAATTTTCCTCAATATAGCCGAAAAATTTCCTACTGTAATGAAGACATCTTTTCTATAATCTACTTTTTTTAATATAAAAGAATAACAAGAGACTGCATTAAATGATTGCGAGTGATTTGAAAATTGTTTATGTATCAGCTGTTATTATGATGTCAACATTGAATAAACCGTAAACAACTTCCACTCGGTTATCCAATTATAATTGTAATGTTAAAAAAAAGAATTAGATTCATATATTATAAAATATAATATAGATAATAATTTAGATATCAAACCGCCTTATCTACATAAATATAAGCATGACCATGAATTTTATAGCTTTATATTGGAACAGAAATTATTTAAATTTAAAATCCAAGAAAAATATAAAATGTTAAAAGAAATAAATTTTTTCGTCATGCTCATAAAAATATAAAAAAAAAATGTTACCAATTTCTGAGACACTGTGTGCCAGTTAAGTCCTATATTGATGAGTGAGCCACCGATAGGGTCCAACTAGATTCGCAGTCTACTACACTAAAAATTTTGAACTTCATATTTTTAGATGGCACTGAACTTATATTCCAGGAGCGACATTTTTCTTTTGAGTCGATCTAATAGCCGCAAACAGCAGACAAAAATAGAACAGTATTTCCCGGTCAAGCACTCAGGGAAGGCAAAACAGATGATGAAATGCAGGTTAACTATAACATCCTATATCAACGAAGGGTCCAGGCCGCAACATGCAGTAGACAGCAATTTCATTAAATTTAAAAGATAGGGCGCGAGGAGGAGAACAACCATGGGGACACGGTGATGTTAACTGAAGAAACACGACATATGTTGTAACAATAGCGTGCTGGTATCACAAGAGCCGGATTCGTAAATTTCAACTTTGACGTGTCATAAAGATACTTGCGAAAAATAGTTATACTAGGCATGCGAATTCCAATGGCACAGACAACTGCAGTGACAGAATGGGCTCCAAGAAGCATTTAGACCAGCTTTTGTAAATATGTTTCAGCATCACGTAGAGCAGGCTGAAGAGCATGTAGTCCTGAAGAAATTCTTGGCAGTTCTTTGAGTCCAGTTGTGCTATATATATTTTTTAAATTTTCGGACACTTCCCTGCATTCATTTTTTTAAACTTAGCTATTATCCATAAAATGAGGCACCATTATGTGGTATAGTGAAGAATCCCCATACCTACAATTTTTGGAGAAAGCCGCGAAAGCATCAGGTAGATACATTGCGCCCGCAAGGACCCAGTCCATGAGCTCGGATCCCGTGGCGAATCAAAGCTGAAAACATTTTGGTTTGCTAGATGTAGGATAATTCAACTTAATTAGTAACACACAGTCCATCTAGCACGAAAAACTTTCGTTTATTTGACGATTCTTTACAAATTCCCAGTCGTAAGGCCAGGTAAAATTAAAGGCAGGGAGGTGTCACTGTCAAATTTTACAAAATTTGTAGAATCTTCTGCCTCGAAAGCCGTGTATTACAGTTTTTGTTCATTTGGCATAACATCAGCTAAAACACGCCAAATTTTCACTAAAACATAAAAACAAGACACAATTTGGCGAAAATGAAAAATCCCAGTGAAATAAATCTGATGACTTATAATTTATTACCTCATCAAATAGTCTTACAAACCATTCAATAAATCATTAAATGATTTAGATCAAGAGTAATAAAAACAGATTCTGTAACCAAATGATGAATTAAATTATATCTTTTGATTTATGCATTGGTTTTCATAAAATGAAATTACAAGTTATCCTATGATTAATGCAAACGTAAGTTTGAATTGCACAAAGAAATGATACCAGTTGATTTATCCGGCGTGAGATTAATATAAACAGATTACTTGAAATGCCTCACATCTGGAGCTACTAAATTATTATTATAGCTTTAAGTAAACCAAATAATAATCTATCACCGGGAAATTAAATGCTTCTATTTACCAATTATATAACGGTTTGCTAAATAATTTACAATCATTTCTCTGCCTTCTCTAAAGAATTAAAAGTAAACTACAAAAAGAAACAATGTTTAATGTTAGAAAATGGATTCATTTTCAGAAGAAAATGAGTCACTGATAAAAAGCTATGAAGTTCAATAATTAATGCTTCGTACGGAATTTAAGACAGAAATATGTGATCGACATCAAAGTAATTATTCTAATATTTTGAATATGATCTGTATTTACTTGTATTGATGACTTTTAAGTTGTGTTTAATTGTTAATTCCTATCTATAAACATTGTTTTGATGATGTCTATAGAAGTCTATGATGATTAGAGTTGCAGTAAAGCTAGAGATTCTACATACACAACTTCCAGGTTGTATAATATTTTAACAGAGCTTCTGACTGTAAAATAGTCAAAGAAACATCGTCTACATTTTGAAAGACCTATCCAATGATATGCCACTCAATACGGTGCGTAATTTTTTTTTATCTCTACCGCTATTTTGTATTTTACGGCCGCCATTTTGAATTTATAAAAACAAAATCTAGCCTATAACCATCAGGCCGTTAAGACGAATTGATAGAGGCCTCATAATCCACCCAGCCGTTGGGATGTGTCGAAAGTATAAAGAAAGCCACATACACAGATACGCGTGAAACACACAACCCTTCTTTTCAGTCGGGTAAAAAGGCACACGTGAACTATTTTTATTAATTTTCTGCTTGGTGTGGAAATTACACCAGCGGACGTTCTAGGTAAATTTAGCTATAACTTTAAAAAAAAAAAAATAAAATAAAAAAAATAAAAAAAAAAAATAAAATAAAAACCTAATCACACAATAAAAATTTCGGCAGTCAGTTTCTCAACAAAAATTGATTAAAAGTAACTGAATTTGAAGAATATTGGTGAAAAAAATGTGATAGAGGGATAACGCTAAATTCGGTTTGGTGTCGAAATGACACGAATGGACATTCTAGTGTGAGGTAATGTGATATTATTTTATAATAAAATATTCTTTTAAGAAATTAGCTTTTCACATAAAAATACAATTAATTACTTAAAAAGTTATAATCTTTATTATTCACAGTTAAAGAACTTAACTGATTATTTAGAATACTTCTTAATAAAATATTTTTATTGTTATTTTATGATAATACCTAAAATCCAATAGATTTTTAAGTGTTTTTTTTTTTTTAAACATTTTACTTTATGAAGCTATTTAAAATTAGATTATAACAAAAGAGCCAAACTACAATTAATGAATTTTTTTCCTGTTTCGCAATAGAGATATCCTTAAAAACATTCTTATAATGGCCTACAACTAAATCGAATAACTAAATCAGGCTTGAGAAACTATTTCTTTTGAAATTTAGAAGCTTCAACCTTCAAATGTCAAAAACAAAATATATTTTTGGATTTTTTTCTATTCAGAACATAAAAAAATAAAAATGATAATAAAATATATTTTTCACGTTTTACAGATTGTTTGCTTATGTTATTTCAGTATAATTAAAAATGCACATATTAATTTTTATTTTTAATAATACATCATTTTTAACAATATAAATTAAAAAACAAATAAAAATTCCTGCGTACCTCATAGATTATAAAATACTATTGAAAGATTCAAAAATATTGTAATGCATCTTTTATTACGGTGAAAGAATACATATAAATAAAGAATTCAAGAAAGTGTAATACATTATAAAATCTAATATCAGCAATTCCCAAGGTTTCTAGTTCGACATTACATTAATACTTTCTCAAATTTGAGAACTTTTTATAGTATTATTGATAAAAACTAGCCGCCCTTGGCGACCAGTTTGGTCTCCTTTTAATCTATGCTAAGCATTGTATCATGTTACTTTTATTCATAATTTAATTTACTTGCTCAATCCTTCGCCAAATCGGAAGATCTGATACAGAAATCATGAACTCGGTATTTTTATATTAGTCGAGTGCAGGTGATATATTGCCAAACATTGTACCCGTCGTACTTTTCTTATTTCATTAATTTCATTACTTTCACTCATTTTATTTAAAATACATAACTTTAATATAAAACTGAAAGGATTAAAATTTATGACTCTCAATTTTCACTTATTTCTTAAAAAAAAAAAAAAAAAAAAAGAAAAGAAAAAAAAAAGAAAAAGAAAAAAAAAAGAAAAGTAATAAATAATACTGTAAGCTATGACATTTAATTTCAAAATCAAAGCTTTGTTTTAATTTGCCTCGCAAAAAATTGTTTATGACAGTCGCATGCGATTGACTATTATAATACTGATGATATGATGGCGGTGGAACAATATTTGGCGATTTATCACCTGTGCCTGGCTAACATTAAATTACCAAATTGGCTGTTTGGCATATAAAAAGTGAAGCAGTTATCCCGGAATTATTGATGACAGTCACATGACTTAGGCTATTATTATAGAGATGAGGATAGATCGAATTTGCTTTAAAATATTTGCAATTTTAGGAAAAAAATATATTTCTTATATTGTTGTTATTTTTAGCCTTATAATGCAAATTACAAAACAGAAAAGAAATAAAGCAATCTGTGAAATGGTACAATTTCTACTTTTCTCAGGCAACCGGTAAAATGAAAAACAGTAATTTGCATTGTGAAAAAGAACGATAATTGTCAAAGCAATGCTATAATAAAAAGTTTTCTCACTAACAGTTATATGAAACTTTCGTAAACAAATGAAATAAGCTGTATTTTTATGTTATATATAATTTGGTACCATTTCAAATAATAAATCATTTCGTCCTTTTGTGAAAAAACTGTGAATTTCTTCTGAAATAATAATAAAATTTTCCCGCAAGCATCGTGAAAAGGAAAAGTAATATGTCTCGCATTCTACAATTCTGAAGTTATGGGACTTTCCCAAATTTCTCTTAATAAAGCTATTATTATTTCATGATTTACATCCCATTATGAAATTGAGAGGTAATGTGTCTCCATATAGCTTCTGAATTGGTATAGTATTATATAACTGAAGCAAAATAAATTTTCTTCTAAAAGTAGTTTTTGAAATATTTTCGTCGTACTGGTTGTCTGAAAGAAAGAAATTGACAGAATATATCTGTCACATAAGTCGACGTCAAACATTTTTATCGTGACAGGAGAGTTGAAGACTCTTTGAAAACTATCATAATGCTTCAGGTCATTAAGTTCCGAATGTTGAAGGCTCTTTTCAGTTTAAACGTAATTTCAAAGAGTGATTTGTCAAAATGTGTGGTTTTGATGGGTCAACTGAGAATGCATGTGTTATTGTATAGCGGGTGTTCCAAAAATGACGGATTAATTTTAAAATTCCACAACTTGCAAACGGTGAGAGACATTTAAAAAATTCTTGCAGAATTGTTATGTAAGATGTCAGGAGTTTTTTTTTTTTTTTTTTTTTCTGCGATTCTCAGTTTTAGTTACAAATTTCATCGATATATGGCGCTGCAAGCAATAACCGCTAAATCCAGGATCGATTTTTCGGCCTCTCTCTTCTTCCATACGAAAAATGAGATTAAAATGTATTGAATGGGTCCCGAAATACCAAAAATCGGGTCTCGACTGAGCGCCTATTCCTCTCAACGCCATCTATTGTTTGAAATTCGGACTAAAATCAAGAACCACAGTACAAAATCTCCTGATATCATACATAACCCTTCTGCAAGAGTTTTTTAAATATCTGTCACCATTTGGAAGTTACTGAATTTTTAAATCTATCAGTCATTTTTGGGACACAATTTCAGACACTTAGATGTCTGAATTTCAGACATTTTAATTTAAGTGTGCACTGATTCATCCGAACGACAAAATATATAAACAATAAAAACTCAGAAGAAACTTTGGGAGAATTCACTATTCATTGGGAGGCCACCATAACACTTACCCATCAATTTGCAATAAAATTAGGGTTGGCATTTTGTACGTTTTTCCTGTAAGTTTTACCTTTTTGAGCATTTTTTAGACCTATCGTATGGTGTACTTTTTAAATTGTCCCGTACGATGATTTCTTCCTTTTTTTACCACATTTTTGTTTTGATAGTTTCAAGAGTTTTTTTCTCAGTTTGCTTCAAAGTTTCATCTTTTGCCGAAAAAAGTTATACACATGAAAATCAAATGCAAAAACAGCTAATTTTCGATCAGGATGAGGAAAGTCTTGGGAAGGCTGTGTGATATTAACTGTTCATTGGCGAACTCTTGGGTAGCATTTGATGATCTGAACTTGACATTATTATATAAGTATATACATTATATATTTTTTAATTTTATATATGTGTATTTTAAATTTTAATATATGTATATTTTTTTTTCATTTAGGAGTAAATATACCCTTTATTTCTGGGGGTGTACATTTCAAAAATTCTCATCATCATCCTGATTTATAGTGTGTTCTCTTTTAGTTCTGCTCTTATATTCAATTAATTTTTCATTCATAATGGAAAATATGGCAGCAAAATTAGTTAAATATTGTTAATAGCATAATGTAATACAAATATAGCTGAAAAATAATGATTAATTCGATTAATTAATAACCACTTTTAAAGCGAATTTGTTTCCAAAAACATTACTAGCACATTTTACATATGGTATAAAAATGACGATACTGGGATAAGATCAAAATTACAGGTGTCAATCAAAATCTTTCGTTTTTTTCTAAGTTTCCTGGCAACCTTAAATAAAAGTGAATTTTTTTTGGTCAGGTGTTGCCACCGTCAATCTGACGTCAGCGTTATCACGGAAAATGCTTCTGCATTATAATATATATATATAAGACCATATTAAATTTCTATGTTCATTAATTTGCGCAGTTAATGAATGGAGAGAATATATATAAATTGACATTATCAACATTTAATACCAACGTAAGAAGATATATCATCTTCAGAGATTTATTTGAAATAATCGACATTGAATAGAATTCTTTATAGTATTACAGCATCGCTGAAATCGCGTTTTTTTTGTTTTTTTGTTTTTTTTTCGTTTTCTTTTTGTGGTTTTGCAATGAAATTTTATTTTTATCGATAAGGAAAAATAAATTGACTGTTGTATGATTTATATTTCTTGTCATTCAGAAAGCTTCAAATACCCTTTATATAAATAAACGGTCTTTCCATTTCGATTATTAGTTATGAATTTTTCATACAAAAATCTAAGAATCAAGAAAACAAACATACATGCATACTGTACGTTATTAAAGTAGTGGTTATCAACCCTTACAATTTATTTTACTTGATGTTAGATATACTGCATTATTTTTTATGTGAAGTTTATTATATGATTATAAATAGGATAGGAAAAAGGAATACATTTTATATTTTTCGTAATACTATTTGAAGATTCACGCAGGTTGTCGAAATATCATTCTATACATTTATATGAAATTATTTTCATATCATACGTACTTGAAAATAATATACACTTTATAGTCCAGGCAATAGAGACCGTATAGTGGCTCTACCTAGCAAAATTCATGGTAGTTCTGGAAAAAGTCTTTCTATATGTTTTTGGGGTCGCTGAATCCGAATTTTTAACTTCCCACCAAAATTTCCCCCGGCAACCTCCCCAAATTTTGGTAAAATGCCCCACAAAAAAGGTTTTTATTAAAAAAATATTTTTTTTTATTGTTTTAAGGAAAAAGTATCTAGAAGTTCAGAAAGTAGACAAAATTTGTAACAAATTAGATATATGACATTTTGACTTAGGATGAAGGGGAAGGGGGTATCTGCCCCGGAACATGCGCGCGGTGCTGCGTGAACTAAATTGCGCAATTCCACTTAACAACTCACACGTTTAGATTTGCCCTCCCATATCCCCTCCGAACTTTCTCTATAAGGTTTACTTTAAGTTTTTTGGGCCGCTGAATCCGAATTTTTAACTTCCGCCCAAAATTTCCCCCCCCCCGAACCCCCCCGCCCCCCAAATAGTCGTTTTTAACTTAAATTTCTTATTGTTTTAGGGGAAAAGCATTACGAAATTCAGAAACTAGACAAAATTTGCAACAAATAGGATATATGACATTATGACGTTGGATGAACGGGGAGGGGGAGGGCTGCCTCTGAACATGCACTGCGGCGCTACGTGCACTAAGTTATGAAGTCCAGGCAATAGGGGATTTTACCTGGAAAAATTAATACTAGTTCTGTATTTTGACTTACTTTATATTTTTTGGGTTGCTGAATCCAAATTTTTAACTTCCCACCAAAATTTCACCCGGCAACCCCCCAAAAAATTGATTTTTTGAAAAAAAAAATGGTTTTTGAGAAAAGCGCACGGGGAATGTTCCGAGGCAGCCCCCTCTCCCCCATTTATCCTACGTCATTATGTCATATATCCTATTTGTTGCAAATTTTGTCTAGTTTCTGAATTTCGTAATGCTTTTCCCCTAAAACAATAAGAAATCTAAGTTAATAACAACTATTTTGCGGTGTTTTCGGGGGGTGGGATTTTGGGGGGTAAGTTAAAAATTTGGATTCAGCGACCCAAAAAACTTAAAGCAAACCTTATAATGAAAGTTCGGAGGGGAGATGGGAGGGCAAATGTAAACGTGTGAGGGGTTAAGTGGAATTGTGCAACTTAGTCCACGCAGCACCGCGCGCATGTTCCGAGGCAGATCCCCCTTCCACTTCATCCTAAGTCATAATGTCATATATCTAATTTGTTGCAAATTTTGTCCACTTTCTGAATTTCTAGATACTTTTTCCTTAAAACAATAAAAAAATTTCATTTTTTTTAATAAAAACCTTTTTTTTTTGGGGGGGGGGGGATTTTTACCAAAATATGGAGGGATTGCCGGGGGAAATTGTGGTGGGAAGTTACAAATTTGGATTCAGCGACCCAAAAAACATAAAGTAAGCCGATTTCTAGAACTACCATTAATTTTGCTAGGTAAAATTCCTTATTGCCTGGACTATTAGCTTATATTTTAAAGCAGTTTTTCGTTAAAACAATAATATTCTACTAGGGGCTCTGCCGATGCAAGCTACGCTCGCCAACCCCCGTTCAGGCACCGCAGAATCTAGAAACACGCTATTATGATGGGTTTTAAAAATATTAGAGAAGATTGAATTATACTGAAAAAAGCTGTGCAGATCTCCCTGTAAACGGGTTTCCATTCAATTCCCTTTGATTGCAAAAATTTAAGGCCGAATCAGTTGCTGTTAAGACATCCAATGGTTGTTTTCGTTTTTGAGTAAAGAGGATCAGTTAAACATTTGAAAAAAAGCTAAAATAAAATAAATGAAGAGTCTTTGTCTCCCGGTATGGGACTGTAAGTTTTCCATTTTGATTAAAAAATCAAATTTCTTTTTCGAATAAAACTACATAAAATTTCTATGGTTGCAAACAATTCTTGGTACTGTTACGCTAGCGGCATGCAAATCTCGCCAATAGCTTTTTTCAACTCGCCAGTTAGCATTTTTATTTTCGAGTGGTAATATTTGGCCAGATGTCATATACGCACAGCAGGTTTGGCGTGATTTTTTTTTTTTTTTTTTTTTTTTTTTTTACGAAAATTTGGCGAAAACCTCATTTTCAAATACCAGTTACCTATGCATTTTTGGTATTACTTAGTTATCCCGTCGACCTAAAATCTATCGCCAAACTATAAGATTAAATGCTAAAAATGGTTGATCGTAAATGTCACATTAACTTGACTTTAAGCAAGTTACAAGTGTTTACGTCATCAAGTGATTTTTTATTTCGACTTTTTATTTGTATATTTATTAATGTTATACTAATTTATTTGTTCTTTCGTTATTTAAAATAAAAATTATGTCAATTTGTATAATTTGGCGCGTGTTTTGGCGATTTATATAATTTGGCGAAATGGTGGACGGAATAACTAAGTAGTACCGTATTTTTAATTAGTTTCTAGAATTTTCTAAAGGCAATATATAAAAAAATAATTAATAATTATAGAACAAAGTAATTTATATAATTTATAAAAAGAGATAAAAGTAAATAATCATTTATTATCAAATAAACAGCAATAGCCGGGTTACCATGTAAACCTTTTCTGAAATATGAAAAAAAAAATATATGTTTGATTAAAATTTCAGTTGCCATCATTAGAAAAAATGTATATAAAATCAGAAAAAAATTAATATTTCGAAAACTAATTCGAATTTAAAAATTCTAATACCAGTTTTGAGATCTGCAGATGAATGCTGATTTTTGGTGTTAATTTCATCGCAAAGTATTCAATATTTTAGGAGAAATCGCTTAAAACATGATCAGTTGTATTCATATTCAGGGCTGGATAAGCACAGTGGAAATTTATTCCTCAGAGGCAAATTGAGAGGGAGCGAAAAATGCCCAGACCGCTGCAGTTCGCAGCCATGTTCAACAAATAAGAGTGAATTATGGAATAAATTTCAACTGTGCTACTGCAGTCCTGAACATGATTTAATCGAGTTGGAAACAATACTCTTTCTCTTCATTATGTCATAATAAGTTGTTTAATCAGTCGATTCATATATCCGTTTCATAAATTCGTTTCATTAGGATTTTATATATATAGGGTAGATATATGTCATTGTAAGGAAAACATACATACAATATTAAGTTACATGCCACGTGCATTTGAAAAAAAAAAAAAGACAAAATATACTTTTTTTACATTAATAATTATCCTATAAAGTTTTTGAAGTATTATTTAAAGATAACTTTAAAAAGTGAGTGGCAATATTGAGGATTGGCGGCGTGAGCAACTTATGGCAGCATCCTTCCAGAACATTCCATATGAAACGTGAATTCTAAAGTCTTGTTTAAAGAACGGGTTATTGAATCAATGGAAGTATGCAGATATGGATTTCCAGATTTTGACAATGGACTCGGAGAGGAAATTAATAGTTTGTTATTGACAGGTGAAGAACATTATACAGGTACTGTTTTCATGATTTTGAAATTTTTTCTTACAGGTTTGGGAGGGTGCACGTTCTTCTGCATTCATACATGTTAGGTTAATTTCATTTGTTTAAATTGCAATTTTTATAGTAATTTTCTAAAAGACCATTTTATTAAAGAATTTTGTTTTTGTATTTTAAATTATGCATTGTTTACATCATTTTTTTTTTGTTTAAATTTGGTTTATTTTAGCCTTTTTGAATTTAGTTTCTAAAATAACAATAGTTTTTTCTGTATTGAATGCAGGATGGACGTGTGTTCAGAAACCTGCAAGCTTTTAACAGTGGGAGTGGAGTTAGGTCTGTCTGTCCTCCCACTGATGAAGAACAGACTGTTTTTGTTTTTTACTCGTATTTTTGAAAGTTTTTGAGTTTTTTATAGTTAAATATTGTAGATATACAACTTCTTATCAGAGTTATGGTGTTTTTGCATTTTAAAGTAGTGAAGAAGTATATTTTGTTGCATTTGACATGAGCTGCTATTAGCGCCAATTGTGCAATAATTGTTTCATTAATTGTATAATATATATATATATATATATATGCATAATGGTTTGAGATAGAACAGAGTTTTTTTTTCATTTTATTTCCTCCAAATAGTATATGAAGATGTATACAGAATAATTTTAAAAGAACATGAAAATATTAAAATGCGCATCAAGTGTAAAAATATATCGAAAAATCACAAATTATTATTTTTTTAAATGCAGCTCACCTTATTTAAATAAAAATTCCACATGTTCAAACAGAAACTCAATAATACTAATGACACTAAACGACATTTTTAACAGATTTCATTTCAATATGTAAACTTCAATGCCATCAAGGAGAAGTGGTGTCCACACACAGATAAAATGAAAAGCTAATAAGTTTTCATGCAACACAGTGAAGTCAAACATGGACACACACAGGATACAATTCACTTATTGAGAAAATAGTTCAACATTTCTTATTTAAAATCAGTCATTTCGCGCATTAAAAATCTGTTACATTAAAATGTTTTCAGCGGGTAGCTTCTTCGGCGTTTTTAAAACTGCATAATGAGCGTAAAGCTAAGGAAGCTAAAGACGTATATATATATATATATATGTAATAATAAAAATTTTCGCCTCTTTTTCCTAGTAAAACTATTTCAAATTCTTAATATTTTTCCTTTTTTACCTATCTTTAATAATATCTTAATATCTTTTGTCTTTTATTTCATGCATTTAAAGTTGCGTATTCTTTTATTATTCTAAAAAAACCTTAATCCATTCGCCTAATCTTATAAAACCCATTAAATTACTTTTTCATTTTATTCTAAAACTAAATTTTGTTTCTTTCGAATGTTTTAATGTCATATTATTTTGTGTTCTATACCCACAATTCCATTCGTCCGCCAGCGCTATTTGCGATTTTATTCTGTCGCCGTGTAAAGAGTTCTTTATCGACGTCATCCTTTCCCATTCAATCGTAATCTGTTTTATGTCCCATCCTCCCCCACCTCTCTTCTAGCATTGGTCTGTTACCTTTCTGTAACTGTCCGCGCGCTGTTGTTCGGAGTACAAATATCGTTACATCGGCGATGGAGAGAAGATTTTACGTTTTTCTGGTTGTGTAATTAAGCTGCGTCGCTTAGAGTGAACGTTCTAATGTATAGATCCTATTCTTATAACATCTAACGTTTTTTGAAGCGATGATCGATTTTTGAGAGTAGATGGAATAACTACTGGAAGTGTTTGACTATGTTTTTTGTCAATAAAACCAGTTTAAAGAGTAACGATGACTCTCTATATTCATTACGCAAGGGAAATTATCTCAATCTGTTGCGAACCTGTCTGTTATTGCCACCCTGACTGCAATCCGTTATTTTCAATATAACGGATGGATGGTTTTGATTGCTCTGCTACAATTTATGTCGAGGTGTACTGGTGTCGCCTAAATATCTGAAAGTCGGTAGCAAAAAGCTACATATATATATATATAATTGTTGTTCTATCTCTAATATTAATTATCACTAAGTCCGTAAATGTTGACAGAACAAATAGTTTATTAAACGAAAAACACTGCACAAACACATAACATTTAATTTAAAGATAAATTTCTCACACAGATTACTTTTTCATAACAACTTCACACAGAATAATTTTTACGTTTACACTCTTCTATCGTTCGCACGCAGACTGAGTGTGGCGGGAGAAAAGACTGGCAGTGCGCAGGTATAATGCGCATAAAAAATGTTCGCTCGCCTTTAAACCCAACACACCCCTCCTGCGAGAGATACATTTTTTTTTTCCTCTTCAAACGATTCCAAAAAACACATATACATATACATACAAAAATTACACACAAATTACATACAATAATTACACATATCATAATAGTGAAATACTTTTCATAGAATATAACAACTTATCTTCATTTACACCTTTAGTAAGGAAATCAGAAATAATATGTTCACTTTGAACATATTCCAATGAAATAATAACTTCTGACAATAAATCCCTGACAAAATGAAATCTTAAGTTCATGTGCCTAGATTTATTTGAGGATTTTGTACATTTAATCCACTGTATTGCTGCTTGACTATCAGTGCTTAAAATTATGGCATCTTTTATAAATTGGTTACAATTTAACTCAGACAATAAGTTTACAGTCCATATTATATCCTTACACATTTCTGAAATAGAAAATAATTCTGCTTCACATGTAGAAAGACTAACACTTTTTTGTTTACGACATTTCCAAGATACTAATGACTTTCCTAACAATACAACTCCTCCTGAAAAAGACCTTCCATTTTCTCCATTTCCCCAACTAGCATCTGAACTACTATTTAAATACCCAAATTCGTTGCTGTAAAATATTTTTTTGTCTTTTGTACATTTTAAATACCTTGATACTCTTTTAGCCAAAATGTAATGCCTTTTCTCTGGTTTGTGATTAAATTGAGACAAATAAGTTGTGACAAATGATATATCAGGACGTGTTTGTTCTATTGGCTAAATATAAAAGTTCATCAATAATTTCCTGATACATAGTTATGTCAAACAATTCATTTGTTGGAGGAAAACTTTTATCTTACCTTTAACAATAGGTGTTTTCACAGATTTACAATTTTCTAAATTATGTTTTACCAACAATGATTCAATATATTCAACTTGTGACAAACTTATACCTTTTTCATGTTTTTCAATTTCTATACCTAAAAATATAGAATTCTTATTTTCGTACAATTCAAATACATTTTTAATTTTAGAAACAATATTTTCATACATTATTTGGTTATTACAAAATATAGCTAAATCGTCCACATATATACATAATATAAAAATGTTATCATTTTCAACTTTAATGAATACACAGTTATCAGAAGCTAATTGATTTAATCCAATATTACCGAGTTCTTCTTTTATTTTTAAATACCATTTTCTACCCGATTGGGGTAATCCATAAATACTCTTTTTCAGTTTACAAACTTTATTAACCCCTATCAGTTTTTCATTTCCAGGTGGTGGTGACATATATAAAATTTCTTCCAAATCACTGTATAAATATGCTGTTTTTACATCAAAAAACTTAACAATCAAATTTAATTTAGCTGCAAGTGCAATTAGTAATCTAAATGACTCAATATTTACAACAGGTGAATACGATTCAGTATAATCTTTGTTTTTAATTTGATTAAATACAGCTGCCACTAATCTGGCTTTATATTTTATTTCCTTACTGTCGCCCTCTTTTAAAGCATAGACCCATTTACTTTTAATCAATTTTGTTTTTTCCGGCATATCAACGATTTCCCAAACATTATGCTTAATTAACCCATTGAGCGTTTCACTAGATTATAAAAATGTACCTTAAAAAGGCCTTGAATAGGAAAAAAAACTTGTTCGAAAAGGTAGAAGGGGTTATGTGATTTTGTAGTTGAAAAGTGCTAAGGGATTTAGTTCTTTCCCCTTCTTTCTGACACTGAATGATTGAAACGTCTGTCCACTGTCTTTTATGAGGCGTGAATGGGCGTTTAAAACTAGTTGACTAATAGCTTTCGAAAACGATTGTCTAGTTAATCCCAGACAACATCTGAAAGTATGTAACGAAATAGCAGTTTTCAGGAATACAGGTGTGTGTTCCGTGTTGCTTAGAATAATGTTTGCAAACTGTTAATGTAGTATAATTTGCTTTATATGCTATTAAATTTTATCTAAATTTGAAAAGAATTTATATCTTCGTAATAACAAGCATGTTTCATTTCCTCTAAATGCATTCTTTTTTTCTAAACAGTTTCTGTTACATAAACTTGTAAATTTTATTAATTTGTAATGATTTAATTACAAAATTAAACTGGAAGTAATCGATTTTTTAAATAAATTTACATTTTATAAAACGCACGCATAGCGATAGATCTCACTATACAACGAATCTCAATTAAACGTTTAGTACACTTTAGTTACACTTTTAGATAGGGTTATTCATCGTATCTCAATTTCAATTAATGCTAATATTATTTTTTTTCTTTTATAAATAATAATAATAATAATAATTTCTCATTATGCAAATTAGTGTAACATCTGCTTTCTTTGATTTTCTCTGATATAAATCTGAGATAGCTGATATATTGTACATTATCCTGATGAATATACCAGTTGAAAATACATTAAAATATTCTAACACCCCCCCCCCCACCAAAAAAAAAAGTGATTTATTATAAAGTATTTCAAATGCGCATTCAAAATAAATGGAAAAAACTTCTTCTAAATGATAATTCTTCTAACTTATTTTTTTTTTTTTTTTGTGAGCAATAAAAGAATTAAAACAAATTTTAATAAGATTTTCAAAATGTGCAAATTCCTGTTTAAAAAAAGAAGAAAAAAATACAAACTGACAACCTTTTTTCCAGCCATACATATAAAAAAAAAAAAAAAAAAAAAAAAAAAAAAAAAAAAAAACAGGCGGATTTTTGGATCTTATAATTTAGCTTCCAGATAACAAATTTGAATTTTTATTAATTCCTATTATTTTACTGATAAATGTAGAACATTAAAAGAAAAACATTTATTGATGTAATCAAAGTGGCAGTAATTATTTCAACCTTTCCTTTCGTCTCGGCAGGCAATTGTTTTAGTACAGTAAAACCAAACATGTTAAGGCGTTTCTTTTTTATAAAGTACACTATTTCTTATACTTAAATCATGTTTAGAGATAGTAAAGATATATTATTTAAGTTTTACAGAATTAATTAATCAGTAACACTGCACAGTACCACTGTATATTACAATAAAACCGGTTAATACGAGATCACTAGGTACGAAAACAAATTCTGTTTTAGACAGGTTTTACTAGGTGTAATTGTGTAATATTTTGTATTTGGGAATATAAAATTCTCCGTTTAAGGCAGGATTATGTTATACATGGATTTCATTTTTACAGGTTTTACTGTAATTAATTAGTGATCATAGTATTGCATCATTAACGAATTATAGGTGTAATACTTGTGCATATGTATAATAGTCCTCCCCACTTAATCGGGTCACGGATAATCGAATACCCCGCTTATTCGAATAGAATTCTCCGGAACCGAATTTATCCCTATTGGTTCTATGTTATTTTCCCCCGCTTAAACCAAATAACTTTTACGAACCTCCCCGCTTAATCGAATAAGAACTGTGTGACCGATGTTTGAAAATAGGCGCAGAAAGCCCGTTTCAGCTAGAATTTCCTTCCACCTTTTGTCATTTCCGGTTCCTTTACGCTGAAAACAAATTTTCAGTTCTTCCTGCAATGATTTTGGTCGGCAGGTATATAATGGACAGGTCAAATGATTTCCCCACCTTGATCTTACCACCATCGCTTCTTGCTGTTAATCAGGCTTTAATGGCAATGCGTCGTCACTTCGAGACTCGAGATGGTCGTTGTGATATATTGCACTCATTCGAAAAATAACTCTATATTTACTCCTTTAAAATTTCACTTAAACAAACAACTTTAAACGATTTTTTAAAGGCAGTATAAGTAACATAAATTAGAAGTAGCAAAGTTTTGACCAAACTCAAACGAGCTGCATTAAGTGTGATGTAAACCATATAAATGAATATACTGACGTTAAATTAATAAGTATTTACTTTATATTAGCATTCGTATTTATTTTAGTTTATGTTATTCTATTAACGATATATTATTTTGTTAATTAAACATACCGTAGATGGGTATTTTCCCTTTTTATTACGCATATTACAGTTATGATTCCCCGTTTAATCAAAAACCCCGCTTAATCGAATATTATTTCTGGAACCAAAAATAATCGTTTAAACGGGAACGACTGTATTACTGATTAAATGCAAGTTTTAATTTTAACAATGAAACCCTTTAAAACGAAATGATAAGGGGCAATATAATAATTTTGAATTAGAAATTTTCCAAAGAACTTTGGATTTTTTTAAGGCAAGATTCCGCTTAGTACAGGTATTACTATGTATAAATAGGTCAATGGAGAGTCTGCATAGTAATATACAAAATAAATGTGCTTTTTGTAAGTTCCATTGTAATAAAATTGCCCTTTTTTTTCGGGTGTCATTTTTCTCCTTCTCACCACCTAGGAAAAATAATTGCATTTAAAATTTTCCAATAACAGGAATTATTTTAGGTACCTAATATATTCTCCTATTGAAAATGAGAAAAATACAATCCATTTCAAATATCTGTGAAGAGTAATACCTCCCTCCCCCCCCCCCTCACTTTATCTCCCATAAAACTTCCAGCGTCCATCGGCCATAAAGAGATAAAAAGGATTTAAACTTTACAACAATAAGTTCGCAACTCCGCGGGACACAAGTTGAACATTCTTAGACCAGATGGAAACTAAGCACTATTTTTAATAATTTCGAAATGCATTCATGTATTTTTTCTTATATTTAGTACAGTAAGACTCCGTATTTTTTCAAAAATTCTTTGGAGAAATTGAAAAAGAATATTTGTAAAAAGAAACATGAGCTAAAAATCATGTGCCTAGCATAAATTATGAAACACTTTCCAATACATTCAGAATATTGAAACAAAACTTTACAGCTTATTACGGAGAAAGGTGGTGTCTAAATAAATAAATTAGAAAACACATAACGCATTTGAAAACCCAATTTCTGCAATTGCTGTCAGTTAGTTGGAAAAATATCTATTTTTTGTGCAGCCCTGTATATGCTCTATAACTTTGTATGTATGTATGCAAAAATTTAGTTCCGCAGGAAAATTCCCATTCAGCAATTTCTGTCAATAAACGGAATTGTACTTGCGATAGTGATTCCCAGTATATGACCTATTGAATTTATAAACACCACATAATATAAAAAAAAATAATAATAACAACAGTCAAATTTAAAAACGTATACCGCAACTGATAACGAACTTATAGCAATTATTGGTCATAGGCCAAATTTTTTTGTGTGTCCCTGAAAATGAAATATAAATTCTATGCACATCATATTCTACAGTAATCGCCTTGTAGTGTACAACTCCTTAGTGAAATATAAAAATTCCAATATGTTTAAAATAGTGTAATATCATTAAACTACACCATACACGATTTTTCTAATTCACCGTAATGTGACGGCATTCTTTTGCGTGTCCCTGTAAACGAATCTTACATGCTACACATTTCATTTTCAATAATGAACATGCCAAATTAAACAAAAATAACATATATCAATTTTATGGCAATTGGACTAAATTTATGTGAATTAGAGCACGGACAGAAGGAAAGACAGACAAACCGAATTTATAAACGCTTTTCAACTATACTGGAAAGAGTTAAAAAAAATCAAATGACACTTTTTATCACTTTTTAAGATTTATCCTTTTTTTAAGTTTTAGGATTTGGATGAAACCAGTTTTAATTTTCCTTCTCAAGATATTTTTATTTTTTTCATTTAATTTTTAAACAAATAATATTAATAAACAAATAGTAGTAATTATTATCTCTGCGTATTTGTATGTATGGAAACTTTGAAAACTTTCTCCAGCATAAAAAATAAAAGCTCATAAAAATAAGAACGAAGAATAGATTGTGAGAATAGATTTCAAGAATAGATTGTGAAATACTTTCCAACACATTTATCTATCTATAAAACTGTACTGAAATTTTACCGGTAAATAAGGCGCAAGATATGTGGCAGGAAGATATGTGAGTAAACAGTATGGTAAACATATAACACATTTAGAAATCCAGTTTTATCAATTACCTTCTATAATAATTTTAAAAAAAATAATCAATTACGCACCCAAACGGCCATGTATCTTGTTGGTTTGCGTATCCCTGTATAAATTTTTTTATGTTCCACAAACTTCTATTGGCATACAAATATAGTTCAGCGAGAAAATGCATCACACAATTAAAACTATTCTCTAAGCAACTTCCAAAGTCAGTAATACTTATATATTTTTTTTTCTGCGTTTCAAGTAAAGCAGGTGTATCTGTTCTTTCAACGCGCTACTTTGATAGCTTATGTATAAGAACAGCGAGTTTTATATATTTATGGAATCTTTGACCAAGGATAGTCTTTGGGGTGAGAAGGAAGAGAGTGGGGGAACATAAAAAAACTTTACATACATATATTTTAAAGGGGTTGAAATAAACATGTTGACTAACAAACGGAAATTTTATCATCTTGATCTTTACAATGTAGGAGAGGGCAGAGTTAAAGGGGTCGGGGGGTAACAAAGTATGAGTAAAAAATTCAGTATTTAGCGCAAGGAAACACAATTTAGGCAATACATTGCATAAATAAAAATGTTTTACAAAGATCTTTGAAAATAAAGTTTAATATATAAAATTATTGGTTATGGTGGTCCATTAAATACATATATATAAATATATGTATATTACACATATATTGTCAGGGCCCGACTTATGTAGGTGCATGCGGGGAAGCTTCCCCGGGTCCCCCTTTTTAGGGGACTCCCATGAGAGTAGTCAGGATTTTTATTTAAATGGTGTCAAATGTTTAAAATTAAATAAAAGTGACCAAAATTCATACATTTTCGAACTTTTAAGAAGGAAGTGCGGTCCCCTTCCCCCCTCCGCTTTCAGTAACCTCTCCACCTACGCAAATATCATTAGAAAACTAATGATTAATATTTTATTATGACAATTTAGTATTCTATAGTTTTCAAAAGCAATTCTTTATTAACGTTTTTCTCTTAACGTGGCAAGTTAAAACCAATACTTATAACCAATTTGGGACGTTTTCTTTTAGACATCTTATAACGTACGTAGATAAGCAAAGTAAATGTTTGCAAAGAAATACTCGTATCAAACAATCTATCATTTTTTTTTCTACTATTTTCCTACAAGTATTTTTTTCTTAAAGTTTTGATTATCTTTTTGTGACACTCTGTATACAGATGTAAGCAGTACCGGATATAAAACTTATGCATATAATACAATAGTATGAAGTTTATTACTAGCTACTTCCACATTATTCACAAAAAAATCTATAGATAGATAGATAGTGGGGGGGGGGGCAGAATGATTCTTACCTTTCCCCCCATAGCCTAAGTCGGACCCTGCCCTGTATATGGTGGTTAATTAATGCTCTTCCGCCTGCCCTACCGCTAACTTTTGTAAATATTATTTAGATGAAAAAAAATTGCTCGTTTAACAATAAAAACTTTGACACATTAACGAATTAATATATAAGAGTAAAAGCTTGACAAATGCAGGTATGACTATGTAAATGATTTGAGAGCAAATGTTTTTTTTTTTTCTTTCACTTTTTCTTTTTTTCACTTTTCGACAAATAAATTACATGAGAAATACAAGCGTTTTCCCATTGTAACCTTTATCGGGCTTCCGTGTGCAGAATTTTTTTTTCAAAACGCCAACTTTAACAGCATTTTCTAAAAGACTTCCTTCCTATATTTATCGAAAATTGAAAAAAATTGTTCGACTTTATAGTTTCTGAATAAGAGTACCTGCCAATTCCATGTGTTTATGAACAAAACTGAATTCAGGAATGTGTCACAAAAAAAAAAATCAATTTGGAAGATTATGCAGTTTTTGTACGGGGCATTCGCCCAGAGCACCCCAAATTTAGTGTCATAGACCTTGAAGCAATTGCAATAAGTTGGATTTATATGATGTAACAATTATCAGTCAGCATGAGCAGGAAAGAAATCAACATTAATTGTAAAATATATTTGTGATCTCTAAGTAATCTATAATTAAAAATGGATATTTAAATACGTTAAAATAAATGTGCATTATACAGTATTAGTGTAGTTTAATGCATTAAAATAAATGTTTTCTTAGTTTAATTCTCATGGTAACGAAATGAAAAGTTCAATCATCAAAATCTAGTTTAACTTCTTTTTTTTTTCCAGTTTAAATACATTCATTTTATTATGATTGTTTTAATCATACTTATCATATAGTATTAGCATTAATTCTGATCATATAGTATTAGTCTATATGAGATATATTTATAAAAAAATAGATTGCCATGATTTAATTTGTCATTTAACAAACATGATTGTACAAAGTAAAGTAATAATAATAATAATAACAATAAATTTAAAAAGATAATGCTTTCATTTGCATTATTGTAAGAATCTTTTAGATAATGATTCTTCCCTGTTTTTAAAGACATATACTTACACTTAATCATATCTACTGCTTTAATTGCATCCATTCTATTGATATTTTTGAATAATTCTATACTTGTACTGTTCATTGGTATCTTTTTAAACAATATATAGTTACACTTGAATATTTTAGGCTAATTGTGAGCTTGGTGTGCCATCGCGGAAAAAGTCTAGTACTACTTTTCCATCTGACCTTTGTAAATATTACTTGCATTGCCATGAAATCGATATATGATATGGAGGCCTGTTCACTATTGGAAATAGTGAGTGTGGCCTTTATTGTTGGTTTACATGGATGTATAAAATAATTCGAATAAACTCGAATTACGGTCTAGATCGATATCTGCTTGTAGTACTTTTTTTTATAGTAGTATATTATTCCAACCGCAATAATTGATACACATTGCTAATGTGCACTGCAGTCTGTTTCCCATAAAAATTAATAGTAATAATAATGCGCGTAGTGTTTACTGATCATTAACAGAGGAATTCCAAGACAACCGAAGAACAGTGCACTAAAAAAGGACGGTTGAAAAAGGGCACTTTTGTGAATATTTAAAATATTTTTTAGTAAAGGGTGGATTGCTGAAATTAAAATAATTTTAATATCTATAAAGAAAACTGTCTTATTTTGAAATTTGGTTTTCACACTCGAGTTCAAAATTTAATAAAACATTACTTTCATTATATCTTTCTTAATTTTTCAAATGGTGAAGAAAAAAAAAGTTTTTACTTTCCAGTTCTTTTTTTTTTTTGTTTTTTTTTGTTTTTTTTTTTGTTTTTTTTTTTTTTGCGTGCGCGTAAAAAATTAGAGGAAAATCAAATGATTAAGAGGAAGAACGATAATAGTCCAATTGTAGGAAATTTTGTATGACAGTTTTATTTAATGGCTTGAACGACGTAATATCGTTTGCTTATCTTAGATAGAGGAATAAGATGAAATAGTCCTTTGACAATGTAGTTAAAGATAGGTCGATACACAGCTGAAGATCGTATATTCACAAATGTAAATTGAAATATAGCTCTGAATAAACGGTCTATGACTATCATAAATTTTCCCTTCGACCTACAGATCCCATTTTTGTAATATGTCTGTTAAATTGTATTAAGACAAGCTTAATAAAACTAGTTTCTAAATTATTTAGATTTTACAATTTTCCTTGTGTATTCAATTTTTCCATTTCTTTAAAAACTGTTATTGTATGCAGATTTTTCAACAGAAAAAATATTTTAGAAATTCTTTGAAAAATCGGGTCAAGCCGAACCGGACCCGCAAGAGACAAAACCTAACCCGAAACAATGGATATCAACCCGATTTGCAGCAAAATTGTAGAAGTTAATCCAACCCCCGACAAAAAAAGAAAGGTTTCCCGACCCGATGCAGGACTCTACGCCATACTCAATAAATTTAGATCCTAAGTATTATTTAAATTATTTTCGAGAAAATATTTTCATTTCTGCTGTGCATTCCTTAAATTTTGTTTTCTTTGTTGAAACTTCAAAATTTTGACTCCCATTTATTGTTACCCCCCTCCATACACACACACACACACACACACACACACACACACGTGCACCCCGCTCTTAACTCTGCTCCCCTCTTACATTATAAAAATCAAGATAATGAAAAACCTTCACTTTTGAAAAAAGTACTTTTGTTTATGTTTTGACCCCTTTAAATGTATGTAAAAATTTGTTTCTTTTAATTCCATGTCCTCCCCCTTTCTCTTCACCAAAAGGCTGTCTTTGGTCAAAGTTCCCATAAATATATAAAAGTTAATAGCCTTATACATAAACTATCCATGTACTAAATTGAGAGAATCTATAGATTGTATTTTCTGTTTACCACCCCGCCCTTTCTAGGGGCTTACTAATGAACAGCCGGCGTCTCCAGCAGAATATATTTTTTCAATACACAGCACCTATTTGTTAGTGTCCTTTAAGTGTAACGATATGTATAATATACTTTTTTGATATCAATAATAGATATGCGGACTTAGCACGGGCTTTAGTTGAAGCTTAGAATTAGTTTTCTATAACTGAAAATATATGTAACTTTAATAACTAATAGATCTGAATTTTAGGTTCATCTAAGTATATATAATAATTATTATTTTTACCACTGATTTTTTTTTGCTAAGACCTTTTCACCGTTGACCTTTTTACCTAAATTCATTTGAAATAGAGTATCTACATTAAAATATACTGCAAACGATTTTCCCGCGTAGATCATTATGTAACGGAATTCTTTTGTGCGACTCTGGAAATGAATAATAAATTCTTTGCATTTCATATTCTACAGAAAGCATGTTTTAGTGCTGCACTTGAAACGATTTTTCCCATTTGTCGTAATTTAACGGCAAACTTTTGAATGCCCCTGTAAGGGAACTGTACATGCTACATATTTCATTTTCAATGGTGATCGTGCGATAGTAAATGTCAATAACACACAAAATTTCAGGGAAATCGAATTATATTTGCGCAAGATAGAGCACTGACAGACAAACTGAAGTCATAAACCCTTTTCAACTATGTTGGAAAATGTAAAATAAATAAATTCCTCATAATTTAGAATTAAAAATTGTCATTAGTGTGTGACTTAATCGGAGAAAAATTTTCTTGATTTTACGATATCGGAGGTAACATGCGCATATCAAATATCACGAATTTGATTTTTTTTAAAGTAGATCATTGAAAGTGATTATTTAAAAGTATTTAGGTAGAATAACTAAATTACTAAATTCTTCTATAAACACGCTTGCGGAATGGGGCAGAATTTGATAACATACAGAAAATGTGCAACAAAATTTTTATTATTAAAAATAACCATAAGTTTAATAATAATTCTTAGGCTACAATAAAGATAACTCTTCGGCTATCAGTTTTTATTTTCCGTTGGGGAGGGGGGGGGGGGGGAGTTATTCTAAGATTTCTGCTGTGATGTCAGAAAAGATTTTTTTTTTAATGATGCCCTACTTTATTTTTATATCAACAATCTTTTATGTTACATTGTGCAATATTCATGATTTAATAATTATTGATTAATACTAATTTTAAAAGAACTAGTTTAAAACATAAACATTTCATAATCCTTTTATTAAATAAGCGACAATGAAAAAAATATGTAGCAAGCTACCACTATTTGGAATTTTACTGTTCCTGTGAACTGTTTTCTTTAGAAATCATCTTTACAAGGGAAGGGGTGGGGCTGTCAATCATAGTTTTCTCAAAGCTCAAAGCGTCACTTACAGGTAGTATTTCGATGTCATTCATGGGTTGCAAGAGTTTGGATTAGATAACAATGGGAGATATTTACTCTCTTTCAAACCTTACTTCAAAGAAAACTCATAGAAACTTTTAAAGTATCATTGAAATTAATTACACTGGAATATTTGGTCAACTCTGTTGTATTTAGTAGAATGATTAGGTAAAAAATAATGATACTTGTAGATATCGTTCAGGGAAGTGTAGTCTCATAAGCATTTTTCTGGCTACACCTCTGGTTCTTTTCTGTGAAACACAACTGTGAGAATAAATAAGATTTAGGGCTTTTTAATATGGCAGTTTTAATGTAAGAGTCGCTATATTGGGACTCGTTATATAAAGAAAGCACAAATAATACACAATGTTTTTAATTTTCCAAGCGGACACAGCCAGTGATATAAACATAAGAACGGTTGTTGGATTCTCCCCCCCCCCCTCAACTTTCAAAAGAAATCAAGTATCCAGTTATTCAAAAATATAAGTAGGTCGAATATAATGAAAACCACACATATAAATATGTGTAAAAATACACCTTTATTTATTTTTTAATGCAAGTAAAAACAAGGAAGAGTAACTTTTGTTAAGATTATCTGTCTTTAATGCATATGAATGCATTACCTATCTTAAAATGATTATTATTGTTTACTTTGCTTAATCATATTGGTGAGATGATAGGTTATATCTCCCAACCTGAGAAGTACTGTGTAAACATCATTTTATTGATTGAAATAATTCTTTCATGGCAAATCTCTTTGTATGTAAACTGCCATATAAACAAAAGGAAAATCGAGATAAGAACAGGAAAAAAAAAATATGATACGTTTGTAGAGATTTTGAAATACAGCCTTCACGGTAGAATTATCATTAACTTTGTCTCATATGATAAAGGAAAAGTTTCAAATTGAAAAATAAAATTACTTTACTTTTGCTCTAAAATATTAAAAAAGCATTGCAGATTACTGCGAGCAATTGGACTTAATAAAGCCGTCTATGATGTTTAATTGCGTGGAGTTTTTGATCTACTTCCAACAATTAATAGGCTACTTCACTCACGCGAAAGCACCCGCTCGCTAATGTTTATTTGGTGGAAGAATTTTTTTAAGATACCTCGTTTTTATTTCCATTTTTTTAAACGAATCTTTTGCATTGGCTACCTAAGATCGATCTATAGAAAGACCGTTTTTTTCTTTTTCGATTTTGTTTAAAGTTTTTTTTTTTAAATTTATTTAGGATACATTTACTTTCGGAACCGGTTTCGAAAGTAAAAGTATCCCCATTAAAAAACCTTGCAAATAAAATAGAAGGAGTAAAAAAGTCCTTTGTACAGATCGACCTCAGCTACTCAAATCAAAGAAAATCGTTTAAAAATACTGAAATGCAAGCACGCTATCTTTAAAAAATTCTTCCTTAGGAATAATATTGAATCTAGGAAAAAAGGTGACCGGAAAAAACGTGACAGAAAAAACAAGAGCGGAAGAAACAGGATAAGGAAAAAACGAGACCGGAAAAAACGTGACAAGGAAAAAAAAGGTGACTGGAAAAAACGTGACAAGGAAGTGTTAAATATTGAACTTGTCGATAAATAAATGCTAAAAACTAAAGTAAAGTTTTTCCACTGTCAGTTTCTTACAGCGTAGGGGGGGGGGCGGGGGGGCAGAGTTAATGGGTGAGTTTGACAACTCTAAGATTTGGTCCAAGAAAATACAATTTTAACATTTCATTAAGAGAAGTTTATTATGACTTCTACAAAAGACAAGTTAGTGCTATCCACGGAGGGGGGGGGGGGGTATTAAGGAAATACAATTTATTGATTCTTTCAATTCGCTATTGATAGTTTATATATGAGTAAAGATGTTTTATAAGGCGGAGGGGGAGGGAAAAAATTGCATACACAGCCTGTAAAGGGAACAAAATAAAGACGAAGAGAGGAGGCATTTTCTTTAGAGGAATCTTTTCATTATCCTGCTTTTTGCTCGCAGGCTATCAAAGCCCAAGGATTAATGTGCACGCAGGTTCTGTATGTATGTATGTATGCACTTACGTCTGTATGTACGTAACGCGATAACTCTTGACAGAAACATCCGATTTGCTTTAATTTTTTTTCCAGGTTCATTGTTTCCAAATTCAATATTTAACACTTCCTTGTCACGTTTTTTCCGGTCACCTTTTTTCCTTGTCACGTTTTTTCCGGTCACCTTTTTTCCGTTTACCAATCTACCTATAATGAAATTTAAAACCTATCTACATCGATGCTTTTTCTGGCCAATTCAGCGTCATTATAGACAGGTTTCACGGTGCTAGTTTTAAATTATGCTAGAATTTGAATAAAATTTGCGCAACAATAATAAATAAAAATATTATTTTTGAAGTGTAATGTTAAATTGGATATTTGAGATTTTTATTATTATTACACAACAAAAGTGCTGTAAGTAAAGAAAAAAAAACAGTTTAGTTATTTAGTATTATAGTTAAATGAAAAAAATGACATACATTTGGAAGTAAAAAGGAAAGAAAAGAACGTGTATATTCATTAAAAGAGCAAAATAAATAAATATTTCATAATAAATAATGAACATGCAAAATAAATAAATATTATATGGCAAATGATATAAAATAATAATTATTATAGTAATGAATTAGAATCTTATGGACAGAAATAATAAAGTAAAATAAGTAAACGATGATATTCTATAAACTTGCCTAGTATATGGTTCGAAATACAATGCCATTCTTAAGCATTAACAGAAAACGAAATCCCCTAAGGCATTCGACTTAAAATACGGTAATCCAGTTGACAAATAGTCTGCCTAACGCCTATTGTGTGCTTGGAAAGAGGGGGTGATTGATAAACGCCTTCTTTAACTCCCAGTCTCGAGAAGTGGGGGGAAGCATAAACGCGCAAACGCGTTCATAACCATCTAGAAGTAGAATATTTTGACCGCCTATACGCGCTTGTGACCATCTACAAGTACAAAAGTCTGACCGCCTATATGCGTTCACGACCACTTACAAGTACCAAAGTGCGACCGCGGATACGCGTGCGTGACCACGAAAGGGTTAAAGAATCCAATTCATTCTTCATAGCTATTTCCCAATCATGTGAACTCACGCTATTTATTGCCTCTAAATAATAACTAGGGACATCATCAGTTAAATTAGCTGACGAATATTTACTTTTCAATCTTTCTGACCTTCGAACTTCAGTCATATTTTCACTTCGGTCTTTTATTTTGTTGTTTTGATTCCTTTTCTCCGCGCCTTCATGTCTAGCTGGAGACAAATTAAGTTCTGTTAATGGGGTTGCGCAACCGTTTTTTATTTCGCTTGTGTCAGAAATTTCTAAATTGAGAGATTTATTCTTTTGATTTTCATGAATTTCATTCTCTCCCGGAAAATTTTTATTTATTAGCGGTTCAATATCCCAACACTCTGAACATTTACTTAATCCAAAATATCTACTTCCCTTTATAGTTTCATTGAACTTAACAGAACGTTCCTCAATCACTTTCTTATTTTTTACATCATAAATACGATATCACCTCCTATCTCTAGCATATCCTAACATAATTCAACTTCTTCCTGGTACATCGAATTTATTTCTCATTGTTTTAGGAATATGAAAATAAGCTAAACAACCAAATTTTCTTACATAATTCAAATTGGTCTTTTTACCTGTCCAAATTTCTAAGGGGAGTTTTTCTTTTCCTTTACGGGGTGTTATATTAGATACCTGTGTACTGCAATTGATAGCTTCTGCCCAGAATTTGGTGGGAAGTTCGCTTTCATATAATAAAGACCTAGCCCTTTCTAATAGAACTCTATTCGCTCTTTCAGCCTTTTCATTGCTTTCGCTGTTATATGGGGCAGTTTTTTCGTGAAAAATATCTGCATTAGCAAGATAATTGTCAAATTCCGTATTTACGAATTCGAGCCCATTGTCACTTCTCACTTTTTTAATTCTTTTACCCATAAGATTTTCATATTTAGCTTTAAATTTATAAAATACATCAAATGCTTCATTTTTACTTTTGAGGAAATAAGTAAAATACATTCCAGAAAAATCATCCACTAGTACCATAAAATATTTTGCCCCACCAAGTGATTCAGGTTGTATCGGTCCACATAAATCCAAATGAAACAACTGCATACTATCAGAACTTTCATCAATATCAATATTCGGATGACTTTTCCTGGTTATTTTACTTATGTCACATGTATCACACTTAAAATCAGACACATTTACATCTTTAAGATCTATATACTCTTTCATTTTTAACATATATTTTGAATTTAAATGACACAATCTGTTATGCCACAGTTCATAATTACTAGCACTCTTATCAGTAAAATTACACTCAGAATTATAGGCAGGTTGAAGTTTAATCTCTAATCGATTATCATTTTTAAATGCTTTAGTTAGAAATTTATTATATTTCTCAAAATTTAGCACACAGTTATTTTCAGAAATAATTCTACAACCCTTATCCATTAAAGCAGTAACAGATAATAAATTATATCTCAAATCTGGTACAAAACTAACATTGTTTATTGTCAAATGTATAGAATCATTTTTACTTACCGTATTACATGATACCGTACCTGTACCCTTCGACATTATTTTGGAATTTTTACCTGCTTCATAGATATCCTTTTCTTCAGGAATTAGATTCCTGAACCATATTTTATCTTTACACATATGCGAGCTTGCCCCGCTGTCTAATAACCATATATTATCACATAGTTCACATTGTTCCGATGACATAGTAAGTACCGAATTGTTTCTGTCCTTAACTGGATAATTTACATCGTGGTGCGTTTTTCTTCTTTGTCGATTTCCATTGGGTTGGGTTGGGTTGATTTTTGACGGCCAATTATCTACACGAGGGATATAGGCCCGGGGGGAGTGCCCTCCGTGGGGGTCTTTCTAAGGGAACCTAATCCGTATTAACGCATGGAAGATCCACGGCTCGAAGAAAACCACGAAAACTCCGAACGATTAGGCCGACGGGCGCGATTGGGATCGAACCCAGCACTTCCCGTCTACCAGCTTCGAGAGCAGAACCTCTCGGCCACTGCGATTTCCATTGGACCTGTCATTTCTTGAAATATTATTCCTGTAAAAACAATCCTTGGCTATGTGATTTGGACGTCTGCAAATGTAACAAAGTCTCAAACTTTTGTTTTTCCTGGAGTAGAATACTTCAGCGGTGGTCCCTTCAGAACGAGCGGTATTCGTCAGTTCTTCTTCCCGTAGAATTTCCAGTACTTCATCCATACTTTTCTCACGTTGAGTTTTTAATATATCTCTTACTTTCGAGAACTTTCCTTTCAGCCCTCGTACCGTGTAGAATACAAGTTCTCTATCTGTTATAGCCAATCCAAGTGTTTGACATTTTGTTGAGATGCCTCGAGTTCTGGCTATATAGTCATTTGCAGATTCATTTGACTTTATTTCTAAATTCTTTAACTGGTTGCCGGCATCTATTCTTTTATCTTCTGCTTGACCGGTAAAAGTCGATCTTATTTTTTCCCATAACAATTTTGCATTTTCTTCAGCTGCGAACTGTAGTGCCTGTTCATCAGATAATGATAGCTTTATATATGCGACGGCATCGCTATTTTTTTGGTCCCATTCGGCAGAATCCTTCTCACTCAGCCCTTCTGCTTTTACTTCGGATATGACACTATCCAACCTTTTAAGACTTAAAGCAGCTTTTATTTTTAGACTCCATATAAAATAATTAGTTCCGTTTAATTCGGGGACGTTTAACTTGTCCATGGTTTCTTTTAACAAAACTAATTTCGATTTAGAATATCAACCGCGAACTGCTACCATTTTGTTGTTCTATCTCTAATATTAATTATCACTAAGTCCGTAAATGTTGACAGAACAAATAGTTTATTAAACGAAAAACACTGCACAAACACATAACAATTAATTTAAAGATAAATTTCTCACACAGATTACTTTTTCATAACAACTTCACACAGAATAATTTTTACGTCTACACTCTTATATCGTTCGCACGCAGACTGAGTGTGGCGGGAGAAAAGACAGGCAGTGCGCAGGTATAATGCGCATAAAAAATGTTCGCTCGCCTTTAAACCCAACAATAATGATGAACAAAAAGGGGAACAAAGAAAGAATCTCATTACCATTAGGGTTTCCAGAATGAGCTTCTTTTCTTTTTTCCCTTTATTTTGATATTTTTATGTCGATGCTTTTTCTTTTTCTTTTTTTTTTTTTTTTTACGAAATAGTTAACAACCTTCTAACGAATTTAAAATTTTTGTCGTTATATTTTTACCTTTTTTTTTTAAATCGCAATTTATTATTTTCTTGCTTCTTGGTTGTGAAAAGCATCGCGCATGATTTAATTTTAAAATAATGTTTAAAAGATTTAAAATTTAAAACACAATAATTTATTCTGGGTGCTATAAATATTTTTACTCAAAACGATGGTTCAGACCGGTTTTAAATTAAGGAAATAAAACTATAGGGACGATAATACAAGGCATGAAAAATTATTTTCCTATACAGAACCAGGGTCGCAACCTGCTTTAACAGTTAAGGATACTGTGACGTTAATTTTACAATAATGTATTTTACTCTTTAAAATAGCGCTTTTTGATATCTGCTTCTTAATTTTAACGCATCTATTTACATTTAGAAAAAATGGAATACATTTATTTACAGAATTGACAACTGAATATTTTGCAATATATTTTTAATACACCCTTTTACAAAGTGAATTACTGAAAACAAAATTGTTGACTAAATCATATGTAATATTTTTCAAAAAATAAAGGACACTTTAACTGATGTTTTTTTTTTAAGTATAATGTATATTATTGCATTTTCATTAAGAATTTTCCTGCACATATTGTTAAGTCAACATATCTTTTTATCTTTATTAAAATTACTAATACTTATACAATGAACTGAAAAAAAAAACGAATCTCTAATAAAATATTTGTTCGTTTAAATTAAAGACTTATATTAAACACAAAAGAAACAAGAAATTGAAATTGAAAAGAAAGTCACTCTAGTATGAAATGGACATAAAAAATTATAAAACAGAGACAAATTTATAATTGAAATGTGTATCAATGTATATGTCTATTTATAGGTGTCACATGTATTTTTAGGTAGCTTTCTTTACAAAAAAGCTACCTATTGCAGCCGTTCGGAGGAAAGCGATTTCAAAAAATTTTGGTATATTTTCATCGATCATGACCCCCAGACCCCGAAACCACCCTCCGTTCAAAATTGATATATATATATATATATATATATATATATATATATATATATATATCTATATATATATATATATATATATCTGACCTATGTCACACTGTAACTCCCGTAATTATGAACCGATTTCGATGTAATTCGGTGTGTACATAGTACATACCAATGTCTCGACCGAGTTCGTTGGCCAGCTTCATCCGCCGTTTTGTTTCAAAATGGTGGCCATTTAAAATTTTTTAAAAATTTTAAAACTTGAAATGTGGTACCAAAAAATTAAAAATGGAAAAATATTTTTTTCTTATGTATTTGACCTTTATACAAAGATTCCGGAGCAGTTTTTGTTTTGTCTATATCTTAGAAAATGACTGAGTTATAGCATTTTGAATTTCTAGCGTGGCTGACATTTTGAAACGTCCTGAATTTTGTCACGCGATAAAAGGCGTATTTATGAACCGATTTGGATGTAATTCAGTGTGTACATAGTGCATACCAATCTCTCGACCGAGTTCGTTGGCCAGCTTCATCCGCCATTTTGTTTCAAAATGGCGGCCATTTAAAATTTTTTTAAAAATTTAAAATTTGAAATGTGGTACCAAAAAATTGAAAATGGAAAAATATTTTTTCTTATGTATTTGACCTTTATACAAAGATTTCGGAGCAGTTTTTGTTTCGTCTATATCTTAAAAAATGGCTGAGTTATAGCATTTTGAATTTCTAGCGTGGCTGACATTTTGAAACGTCCTGAATTTTGTCACGCGATAAAAGGCGTATTTATGAACCGATTTGGATGTAACATCGTTTATACATAGTACATACCAATGTCTCGACCGGGTTCGTTGGTCAGCTTCATCCGCCATCTTGTTTAAAAATGGTGGCCATTTAAATTTTTAAGAAAAATTTAAATTTGAAATGTGGTACCAAAAAATTAAAAATTGAAAAAAATATTTTCTTCTTATGTGTTTGACCTTGATAAAAAGATTCGGGAGCAGTTTTTGTTTCGTCTATATCTTAAGAAATGGCTGAGTTATAGCATTTTGAATTTCTAGCGTGGCTGACATTTTGAAACGTCCTGATTTTTCTCACGTAATAACAGACGTATTTATGAACCGACTTGGATGTACCTTGGTGTGTACATAGTACATACAAATATCTCGACCGAGTTCGTTGGCCGGCTTCATTCGCCATCTTGTTTCAAAATGGCGGCCATTTAAAAAAATAAAAAAATAAAAAAATTTAAATGAGATACCAAAAAATTGGAAAGTGAAAAAGATTTTTTTTGTATGTGTTTGACCTTAATACAAAGATTCCGGAACAGTTTTTCTTTCGTCTATATCTAAAAAAATGGCTGAGTAATAGCATTTTGAATTTCTTTTGTGGCTGACATTTTAAAACGACCTGATTTTTGTCACGCGATAACAGGCGTAATTATGAACCTATTTGGATGTAACTTGGTCTGTACATAGTACATACCAATGTCTCGACCGAGTTCGTTGGCCAGCTTCATTTGCCATCTTGTTTCAAAAGGGTTGCCATTTAAAAAAATTAAATTTTAAATTCAAAATGAGGTATTAAACAATTGGAAAATGAAAAAGATTTTTTTATGTGTTTGGCCTTGATACAAAGATTCCGGAGCAGTTTTTGTTTCTGAAAATTTGTTCTTTTGTTTATATCTTAAAAAATGGTTGATTTATATCACTTTGAATTTCTAGCATGGCTAACATTTTGAAACGATCTTGTATTTGTCACGCGATAACACACGTATTCGCCTATTTCGATGTAAGAAGGCATGTGGATAGTATACATCAACACCTCAACGAAGTTCGCTGGCCAGATTCATCAGCCATCTTGTTTCAAAATGGCGACCATTAAATTAAAAAATATATATATATTTAATGTGAGGTGCAAAAAAATTAGAAATTGAAAAAGGTTTCTTTCTTAAGCATTTGACCTTGATATAAGGATTCAGGAGCATTTTTTGTTTGTCTTTACCTTATAAAATGACTCAGATATAGCAGTTTCAATTTCTATTGTGGGTGACATTTTGAAAAATCTGATTTTTTGCATGCGACAGCACTCCTATATATTAACCGTTTCCGATGTGAGTGAGCATGTGCACAGCAATTACTAAGGTCTCGACCAAGTTCACTGCTCAGCCTCATCCACCATGTTGTCTTAAAATGACAGGCACTTTAAGAAATTGCCCAATTTGGCAGCCAAATATATGTTACTTTAAAGAAAAGCAGCTTGGATAAAGCTGACTAATTTCGCGAAATTCTCATTCATTATATTTATAAAAATTAGTATTGAATCTCCTATATTCGGTTTCCACTAAATTGAGCTTCGTGTGTTTGAATGATATAATTTGGCCTTTTTTTAAATAAGGATTATGAAAGCTACCTCTTCCTCCCGGCACTGGCCGGAAGGACTTTTTATTCTCTGAAGCGACAACCACGCTTTTATTTCTATTGCAAAAGACTAAAATAAATAAATAAATAAATTGAAAAGGCGTCATTCGATTTATCATTATTTCTGCTTTTGAAACAAAATAAATAGAATTCTCTTTGTTCCGAAATTTATTTACGTATATTACTGTTAGTTCTAGTGTTAAAATAATTTCATTTGATAACATGTATTCATGTTCATTACTTATTCAGCATTCTTAAGCTATTTGTTTACAAACATAAAATATAAAAGGCTGTTCGAAATTTTTTTAACAACAAACATTTTTATGTAATGTAATTTATTTAACGAAACTATTTGTTTGCTTATTTATTACAGATACGATGCACTTTAGTTTTCCGTAAACAAATCATTTTTAAATAATATTATTTAAAACTTAAATAACAGGAATGAATAAGGATTAAATAAGAGGAATGGAAAA
Source organism: Maratus speciosus (assembly GCA_963932465.1). Classification (NCBI taxonomy): domain Eukaryota; kingdom Metazoa; phylum Arthropoda; class Arachnida; order Araneae; family Salticidae; genus Maratus; species Maratus speciosus. The sequence goes on from OZ010799.1 coordinate 289,474,418, forward strand.
AAATCCATATGTCATAACAAATTTATATATTGTAAAGTAGTTTGTTCATTTAATTATATTTTCTTTAAAATTTCTTAGAATCTAAAAATATGTTTCAACCGAAATTAACAAACTTTACTTAAACTATTTTTATTTAATTAGCTACATGTTTACTATTAAACTATGAGATAACTTTCTCTTTTCTTAGTTTCACAGAACTATATTATACAGCGTGCGCGACTTTAATAGACAATAATTTTACAGTTCGGTATTTTTAACTATTTGGAAAAATGGTTATTGTCCTCTGTCAGGGTAGGAAATGAAAAACATATCTGAAGCGTTTTATTGGTTGAATCCGCATTTTAATCGTCTTCTGATTGGTCTATACCGTAATCTGTATTTTCCCTTTACTTTCAACAGTGATGGATACTTCTGTTGCCACTATGACAAAAAGTAATAAAAACTACAAAATAAAAATTAATAACTCAGAAGCAAATTGAGATATAGCTTTCGAACAAATTGCATTTAAAAGTACATTTTTTTCTCTATACGACGGTGTAAAAAGTAATATTGTGGGGGTGTTTAGAAGTTTAGGAATGAAATTTCATTTAAAATGGGTCCAGGAATATTAATGTTTCATCCATGGCGTACGTAATGAATGATCAGCTCCATATAAGTTTAAAAATTTACAGTACCGAAAAATGTAATCCATGGCGTATGTAATGTATGATCAACCTCGTGCGATTTTTTATGTCTTAAATTTTAGTCTTTGAAAAAATCATTTTCCAAATAGTCGCTGTAATTTGTTAAATTGCATTTTTTATGTAATTTCTTTAATTTTAAAAACTATTTCTACACTGTATAGAATTTGCAGTCAGTGAACTGATTGTTTAACCAGTCATTCAAATGTTTGTGTAGAAAAAGGATACATAATCGTACTTTTAATTTGACCAATGAGAACACTTCATAATAATGTATCAAATTATGTATAAAAACTGTTGAATGACTGAACATTTTTCTGCAATGTTTTTCTGTGCAAGGTTATGATTTAAGATTACCGAAATTAACAAACTTTACTTAAAATATTTTTATTTAATTAGTTACATGTTTACTATTAAATTACGAGATAACTTTCTCTTTTATTAGTTTCACAGAACTATATTATACAGTGTGCACGACTTTAATAGACAACAATTTTACAGTTCCGTATTTTATGCAATTTCTTTAATTTTAAAAACTATTTCTACACTGTATAGAATTTGCAGTCAGTGAACTGATTGTTTAACCAGTCATTCAAATGTTTTTTGTAGAAAACGGATACATAATCATACCTCTCATTTGACCAATGAGAACACCTCATAATAACGTATCAAATTATGTATAAAAACTGTTGAAAGAACTGAACATTTTGCTGCAATGTTTTTCTGTACAAGGTTATGATTTAAGATTAGTTTTCATTTTTTTTAGATGCACTGTAAAAAAAAAAAAAAAAAAAAAAAAAAAAAAAAAACACTGTAGATTTGCCAGAACAAACTCGATCACAGTGAATGTGCTGTATCTTTCTTTAGTTTCCTAACTATATAAACATGGAAAATACAGTTATTGCGTAAAATTAACAGCCCAATGTGCTGGCAATTTGGACGCATTTTTTTACAGCACAAACTGCTGGCGAGATGAACAGTACTTTGTACTATAAAAATGTCGTTTTTTTTTTTTTTTTTTTTTTTTTTTTTTTTTTTTTTTTTTTTTTTTACAGTGTGCAAGAGGTAAACAACTTGGTGAACAAATATGAACTGGTATCAATCATTATGTGAAAGGATTACGAAGTTAGCACAACCGAAATTTCTGTAATCTAAAACTGCTTAGGAAATAGCAGACGAAAAACATCCATTTACGTCGCGGGTATAAAGTGTTTCTGTTTCAAAACGCCCTCTTTGACAATATTTGCTGAAAGATCTTTTGTCTTTACCAAAAAATATTAAACGCCATTCAATTACATAGTTTCTGAATAATGAAATTCACAATTTTATCAGTTTTTAGACGAAGGCGAATTCAGAAAGTGTCAAAAAGTGGCCTCTTTGGATTTTAAACAGTCTTAAGCACGGATCCTATCTCTACGTCGTAGCAAGGAATATGTATAACTTGAGCTGGAACAGTACAAGAACAAATATCGCGCATTGCTTGTGCATACTTCTCTTAATTTATACTTCTTCCTTGCTGGAGTGTCAAGCATGTATTCATGTCTTAAATTAAACATAGTTTTTTTTTCTTAAGGGGTTGGTGGACATTGTTATTTTCTTTTTAATTTTCATCATTCAGATATGAAATTTTATGGAAATATACATTTCCACATAAGTATATAGACAAACTTAAAAGAAATTTCCAGTCTTATTACAATTTTAAGATTGTTTTAAATTAAAATTTTAAAACGAAATTTTCAATTGCTCCACATGTCTTAATTATCTGAGTATCAAATTTTTAATCCACTGAATAGTTAATTTTTTAGACATTATTTTAAGAATTCCATATTAAAATTCATAAACATTTTGCCTTTCAATAACACTGTAAAAAACAAAAAAACACTGTAAATTTGCCAGAACAAACGAGATCCCAGTGGATGTGCTGTATATTTCTTTGGTTTCCTGACTATATTAATATGGAAAATACAGTAGTTGCGTAAAATTAACAGCACAGTGTGCTGGCAATTTGGACGCATTTTTTTACAGCACAAACTTCTGACGTCCAAATTTCCAGCATATTGTACATAGTCTTAATTTTGAAAGACATATCCAATGATATCCCATTCTATAGGGTGCGTACATTTTTTTTCGTGTCTACCGCCATTTTGTATTTTAAGGCTGCCATTTTGAATTTATAAAACAAAACCTAGCCTATAACCATCGGACTGTTAAGACAAATCGATAGCGACCTCATTCATTAAAATCCATCCAGGCGTTGGGGTGTTTTGAAGGTATAAAGAAATCCACATACCCAGATACGCGTGAAACACATAACCCTTCTTGGCAATCAGGTAAAATAAATATTGCTAACTGCTAAACCTAGGAATACAGAATTTTCAAATTAACGGCAAACGCCAGAAATGAGAATATATAAAGCTATTGCGGGTTTACCATGCGCACCTTGTATTGTTTTCAAACATTTTATAGATTAATACACAGGAAGCTTCCATACTTTAAGGAACATTATTAACGAAATATTCAGATTTAAAAAAAAAAATTCGGTTTAAAACAAACATTGAAAAATGATATTGTTACAAATTTTATAGGCAATAATGCAAGGAGTGCGCGTGTTAATTTCAAATAAACTAAGATACATGTTTAATTCAAAAGAAAGTTTTTATATAACGACGTCTTTTAGCATAAAATGAAAATGAATATCAAAGAAGCTTTATTTTAATTTAACAGTGATGCAAATTTTTACACACAATTATTTAGTTTCGTTTCTACTTTGTCGGTGTATCTGGGATACACCTTGTAATGGGTTATTGCCGCACTTTCCTCGCACGTAAAATGTCCATCCTCAACTTTCCTCAAATGCCACATGCATGTTCTTTGTCGATCAGAATACAATATTTGTGTAGTTTCTGACCCGTACGTCCTCACGTCCGGGGGGGCAGTGGCAAATTATTATTTTACATTTCTGATTGAAATGACATTTTAATGAACCGAATTTACCGAAATTTTGCGAATTAATTGCCATTCACTTTGTAATAGACAGGGAGCTGCTGCATCAAGTTGGAGGCTGAAATTCCGGAAATAGCTAAAACTCGATTCACATATTAGAACGCAATCGGTCTACGAAGTCATATCTTAGTGGAAAACACCTAAAAATTGACCTAAAAGCCTAAAAAATACCTAAAAAACACCTAAATTTCAGTCGACTCGTAGGTTTACCATTTCTTTTACCTGAACCCAAGGTATGGAAATATGGCGGACTGGGAACAAGAAAACACAATGGTAAACCTACGAGTCAACTTCTAAAATCGGTTTTTTAGGTGTTTTCCACCAAGATATCACTTGACAAACTGATTGCGTTTTAATATGGGAATCGAGTTTTAGCTAATTCTGGAATTCCAGCCTCCAACTCGATGAGGTGGATGTCTCATGGCTCCTTCGCTTCCTTGAATTTTCTAGACCAGAAAATTTTTTGGCACCAGTATTATCATTTAGAAAATCTCTTCATAAGAAGGAGAAATTTTGCAGTTTTGACCTGGATTTTTTTTTTCTATAAAAAAATACTGGTAGTTTTCCTGGGGAAATAACGGTACACGTACGAACCATGTGTCTGTGCTGCTGACACCCAGTCTATAACACATTAACACTAGAACGTCCGGAAAATTTACCCAACCTTAATAAAAACATTTCAACACCAGAATTTTTATTTAAAACAATTTCACTTATTCATTTAACCGAGTTTTCTTAAGTTACAATTTAACTAATTTTACGAAACAAATTCTGGTTCAAATCGACATTTTGCCATTTGATTGGTTTTGAATTGATACCAGATGGGCGTTTTAGGTGTTAAAACAAATCATGCGTATCATACTTTGAATTGCCATGATGATTCTAAGGGAAATACAGCTTTTTCCAACTAAACAGTTAAATTCTTTAAGTTGCATTTTTCACGGCCAAAAACAGTTTTTCTATCAGAAAAACCTGTTTATTGATGAACAAAGTCTGTTATGCTGGAATTTTGCATAGAATCTCTGCTGCAGTAACTTTACTGCGGCATTTTTTATGAGTAATATTCATGTATTTCAAGACCATATTTCACCAGCCACTGCTCAAATACGAAATTGATTTTTGTATGAAATAATATTAGTTTTGCATTAAAACCGTGTTATCTAGAACTTTAATATTATATTTTCTGCATTTTCTTATTTCTGTTTTCTATGTTTTTTTTTTTTTTTTTTTTTTTTTGAACACATGCTTTTTCTTTACTTAAAGAATTATAATAAGGAATGTAATTGACATATAAATACAATGAACCAACTTTAAAGGAATCTGTAATGAAATATTTGTATTAATCAAACTGAAATCTTTCATAATAAAAATCAAGAAATTTGAATTATAATGAAAATCATTCATGCACGTAATAGATACAAAGCATATCAAAGCAATGGTAGATTTTAAATTGAAATGTCTGTCAATATTTGATTTACTCAAATTTATATTTTAATATTGTCTTAATCGGAAACAATATTTGAACTGCAAAAGAAATTGATAAATTAAATGACAAAAAGCTATTAATATTTAGTATTTCCTCAAATTACTACACTTCAAACAACAACGAAAGAAAAACCCTCGTAATTCCCTATTTAAAAATATGTTATTAGAATTTCCGATTGAATGTTATTATAAAAAAAAAGATTAAATAAATTGAATAATAATAATAATAATAATAAAAACATAATGGTAATTCACATGAAAAGATATTAAAAATTTATACCAAAGATGAAACGAATTTATAATCGAAATAGAAAAATTTAATAAATAAGAAATATTCTATAATTCCCTTTTTAAAATAAAAACTACGTTTGTCAGTCTTTCATAAATGATCATATTAATTTTCATTAAACTTATTTTTCAGTATCAAGTTTAATGTAACTTTGATTTTGCATTAAATCACTAGAAACATAAAAGAAAAAAAAATAGAATTAGAAAACCTTGTAGATGATTCACATCAAAAATATATTTAACTACTCGGATGTGTCAATCCAAAAACCTTCTTCTATCTCATACATGTTAATACTCTATCGTGGTATCTAATTCTCTATCATGGTACAAAAATTAAATGGCAATCTATGCTCATTTTGAGGATTCTAAAGATATAAAATTCCGCGCATTAGTGTTTGGGATATGACTATCGTTAAAATTGAGAAAATCCTGCAAAATGCAGCATGGCAGCGTCAGGTGTTAGAAGATTGACATCAAAACCTAATCAGCGACAATATATGTCAACTTCTAACTGAATCTGAAGTTTGATGAATATCCAGGCATTAGTTATTGAGATAGAGCTATTGCGAAACTCGTGAAAAGTCCGGCATTGCAGCGCCACCTATTGGGTGATTAACACTAAAACCTAATCAGCAACAAATTGTGTGAATGTCTAACTCATTTTGAAGTTAGGTGAAAATTCGTGCATTAGTTCTTGTGATAGAGCTATACCGGAAATCGTCAAAAAAGCCGCATAGCAGTGCCACCTGTTGGAAGATTTACACCAAAACGTAATGAGCATGAATTCATATCAAGGACTAACTGAATCTAAAGTTTGTTGAAAATCCGGGCTTTAGTTCTTGATATAGAGCTATTGCCGTATTCGTGAAAAAGGTAGCACAGCAGCACGACCTATTGGGAGATTTACACCAAAATCTAATAATCTTTAATTTATCATTATAATCAAAATCAATATATTATATATCATATATTATGTATCGATATATTGTATATCAATTTATTATATTAATCACTAATGAAATATAAACTAAACTAAACCTGTAGCTGTAAGATACATGAAGGATCAGGGCCTATAATGCCCAACTCTGTTTACTTGACCCGGGGCCCCGAGGTGCTATGCAGCATGTGCCTCGGCCAGGCGGTAAACCTAACGCGAGACCCTCGGTATTTAGTTCCCAAGCAAGCTTGGTACTCATTTTATCGACTTCGAAGGGATGAAAGATTGAGTAAACCTTGTCCAGTCGGGAGCAGAACTCGAGAACTATAGCGTGACAGACAGGCGTGCTGACCACTACGCTACTTGGCTTTAATGGAATATACATTTTTATTAAATTCCGTGGATACGTTCTTGAGATAGAACGCCCATAAAATCTGTGTTACATACAGACACACACAAACTCACAGACAGCATTTTGTAAAAACATGTTTTTCGGGATCTCAGAAACATGAAACGTGTAAATACGTCGAAAACTGGAAGTCGAAAAATTTTCGCGAATCCTTTACTTTCTTCTTGTAAAGATAGAAGAATGTAAAAATGACACAAAAGAGAAAACGAACTTTTAATGAAAATAATGTATATAATAAATAAGAATTATTCTATAACTCCATTTTTGAAACGAAAACTAGATTTATCCGTTTTCTCATAAATGATCATATTAAGTTTCATTAAACTTCTTTTCCGTTAGTTAAAATATTTCAGTATCAAGCAATGTATCTTTGATTTTGTCTCATATAAACTATAATCTTTAATTAAAAAAAAAAAAACTATTAAAAAAAAAGAATAAAAAAACCTCACAATATTTTTGAAGGCGACGCACACGAAAATATATTTAAAAATGGACTTAATCGAAATATCGATAATAATATGTATGTCTGCAGGGTTCTTGCTGTCGCTCGCCATTGCGCCAAATTGCGACAAAATGCTTCATTTGGGGAGTAAACGATCAATCAGATTCGCCAAATTGCGAGTACTCAATTCCTGCTCTTTTTAAGCGTATTCCAGTACATTCTAAGTATCGTCTGCTGCATATTCCTTGGTTTCGTGTACTCCGAATCCATGTAAGTTTCTTGTTCTTTTTTCCGCATGTGGCAACATTCTGTGTTTTTTCTGTTTTGATTCTTGTTGTTGTGGAATGTAAAAAAATGATAGAATGTAGTAAGCCGTCTGTTGGCTCGCATATATTTAGTGTTAAAATAAATTCGTGTTTACAGTCAGCTTTGGCGTTGAACTGTGAACGAACCAGTTATGTAAGTGATTAGTAAAAGACGCAAAAACATTTGTTGGTACAAGTCTAGCCGGAGCACTAGTGAAAAATAAAAGAGTACAATAGAACATTTTATGAACTGCCGAGTAATATCGTCTGTGACGACAAATTACCTCAGGTTGTGAGGTAAGTTAATTTTGAACATTCTATTTCATGTCTATAAACAGTTTGTGTTTAAAAGTGTAGAATTATTTTGAAAATATACAGTTTAGATATTTTAGAACTAGTTTTGGGCTTGATTTAAGCAAAAATGAGCGAACTGGTATCTTTAAAAACAAAAAGAACTACTCTACGGAGAAGTGTAACAAATTACATTACGAAAGTCGAAAGTATAATCGCAAGTGATGACATTAATGTAATTGAATTAGAAGAAAATATTGAATTGTTAAAACAGAAAGAAACGGATCTTAAAAAACTTGGTAGGGAAATTGAAGTTTTAATTACAGAACCTAAACAATTAGAAAGTGAGATAGCGCACAGGAAATCTCAGATAAAATTGATTTGTGGAAATTTAAAGGTTAAAAAATGTTGAAAATACAAAATGCTGAGTTAAATAAGAGTGAAATTAAATTTGATAGTGTAATTTCAGAAAACGTGTTTGAGAATATTAAATTACCTAGGTTATCATTACCTACTTTTGGAGGTAATATAACAGAATGGATAGCGTTTAAGGATCTTTTTAATGCATACGTAAACAGCAATACAAGTTTATCTAATGCTAAAAAATTACAGTATTTGAAGGCTTCGTTGACAGGTGAAGCGTATCGCGTCATTCAGTCTATTCAAATTTCGAATTCTAATTTTGAGATTGTGTGGAATCTATTAGACGGAAGATATTCAAATAAGCGAGAACAAATATTTGCATATATTAAACGATTTTTAAATTTACCAACTATTCAAACAGAATCAGCCATTGCTATTTTAAATCTAGTTGACAACATTAATGAAATCATTTGCTCATTAGAAGTATTGAACCAAACCATTGACAAATTTAGTGCTACATTAATGATTTATTTAATTTTGCAAAAATTTTGCCTTCTACAAAATTGTGGTTAGAACGTAAGCTTAAAAGCAGGGAAATTCCGAAACTTAAAAACGTAATCGAATTTCTTAAGAATTACGCAAGAACTCTTCAAAATAGCAAGCTATTGGTAAATAAGGTACCTAAATCTCTAGTTCCGAATAAGAGTAATGCTTTTGTAGCTACGTTAGGTTGTGGTTATTGTAAGGAAGACCATAGTTTAGCTAAGTGCTCGAAGTTTCTTAATTTATCTGTTCAACAACGAATAGATTTCGTAAAACTTAATCATTATTGTTTTAATTACTTATCTAATGTGCATTTCCTCAAATGTAAGAGACTACATACGTGCCACCATTGCTTTAAGAAACATCATAGTATTTTTCACATGGTAAATTATTCAAGCAATAAGAATCAGTCAAATTGTATATCTCCACACGCACAAGAATTTATCCCTAAAAAAGTTGATTCAGCAAGTGAAAATGTTTCGTCTAGAGTCTGTGCCTCTCATTATGAGTCAAACGAAAATTGTAATCAAAAGAGCCATATTTTATTGTGTACCGCATTAGTAAAAGTTCAAAATTCTAAACAACAGTTTGTAAAATGCAGATGTTTATGTGATACTGGCACTCAAAGGTCATTTATTTCTCAAGAATGTGTGAATAAATTAGGATTAAAGGTCAAAGATAGTTCTATCTCTGTGTCATGTTTGGGAACATTTAATACTGTGAGTAATGGGGAAGTTGATTTATTATTCACTTCGCACTTCAAAAGTGATCTTTGAGTGTCAACATCGGCATTCGTGATGGATAAGCTGAAAGATAATATTCCCTATGTGTCTTTGTCTTCAATCATTTGAAATAATTTCAATGATTTAATGATAGCTGATCCATTATTTTTCAAATCACAAAAAATTGACATTCTATTTGGTGTAAATGTATTTATGCATTTAATGGCTGGAGAAATTGTCAAACGTGAACCTGACCTTCCATTTGCATTAAATTCGAGACTTGGGGGGATACTTTCGGGTACTAAAAATTTTGAAACGCTGGCAACTGATCCAGTATGTGTAAATCATTTAAACACAAAAACTGACGAGTTAGTAAATTCATTCTGGGAATTAGAAAAAATTCCAAATGTGCAACCTTTAACAGTTGAAGATAAACTTTGTGAAAGGCATTTTGAGAGTTCTCATTTCAGAGAAAAAACCAGCCGCTACTCAATCGCATTACCGTTTAAACAGGATCGAGATAAATTAGGTGATTCTCGCCAAATGGCACACAGAAGATTTCTTTACCTAGAGAAAAGATTAATATCCATGCAAGAAATGTACAACCAATATCTTCAATTTATGAAAGAATATTTATCCCTGGGCCACATGGACCTTGTTTCAAATACAGATCGTGAATTAGCGAATAAAGATTATTACATCCCACATCACTTCGTCTTGAATAGTTCTAGTTTAACCACCAAATTAAGAGTTGTTTTTGATGGGAGTGCTAAAACAACAACAGGTGTATCTTTAAACGACACTCTAATGGTAGGTCCCAAAACAGATGATGATTTAATTTGCATTATATTAAGGTTTAGATTTCATAATATTGCAATCAATGCTGATAAAGCAATGATGTTTAGGCAGGTAAAAATTCATGACAAAGAGAGTCAGAGAATATTATTGAGAGATATTCAAGATAAACAAATACAAGTTTTTCGCTTAAACACTGTCACGTATGGAACTGCTGCTGCTCCATATCTTGCAACTAAAGGTTTGAGTCAGTTAGCAATTGATGAGGGTCTTAATTTCCCAAAAGCAAAGTCTATAGTTTTAAGAGATTTTTATGTTGATGATGTTTTAACTGGTGTTGAGAATATTCAGAAAGGTATAGAATTGATATATGAATTGCAGAAAATGCTAAAAAAGGTGGGTTTGAGTTACATAAATGGTCCACAAATGAACCATCACTATTGAAAAATGCTGGGTTAGCAAACACAGTTAATGATAATATACATAGTGTAGTGGGCAATAAAGCCACAAAAGTTCTAGGAGTGGAATGGCATCCTGATAATGATATTTTCAAATATAATTTCAGTGATATGGATTATGAAAGTGTCCCTACTAAAAGAATTATTCTGTCATTTGTATCAACGCTTTTTGATCCATTGGGATGGATTGCACCTTTTGTAATTCTAACTAAAATGATCCTTCAAGAACTGTGGAAATTACAATTATCATGGGATGACCCGATACCTGAAATATTGATCAAAAGTGGAAAATTTTGTGCAAAGAAGTCAAACTCTTAAATTCCATATATATATATACCTAGAAAAGTCATCTTGCCCAATTATTCTCGATGTGAACTTCACGGATTTTGTGATGCTTCAGAAAAGGGTTATTCAGCAGTAATTTACGTTAAAACTTGTGATAACTCTAACACTGATGTGAAACTTTTAACAGATAAAACTCGCGTAACACCACTAAAACCTGTCACGATTCCAAGACTGGAATTATGTGATGCAGTATAGCTGGCACACTTAATACAGGCGGTTAGAGATGCATTACATATCTGATTCTGTGCACGCATGAAGTGATTCAAAAATTGTATTGTCATGGCTAAGATCAAATCCTGAAAGGTGGCAAGTCTTTGTAGCCAACAAAGTATCTGAAATCCAATCCATTTTACTAGCTGAGAGTTGGAACGATGTGAACGGAAAAGAAAATCCTGCTGATTGTGCATCACGTGGGTTACTTCCTGCAGAACTAATGTCCCATGACTTGTGGTGGAACGGCCCACTGTGGTTAAGAAGCAATGAGGTTCTCGGGCTTGAACCTATTACCATAAATGAAGAAGAATTACCAGAAGCACGTAAAACATTATCATTTCTAGTTTCTGAAAATGTAAAAGAACTTGATATTATATCAAAAATATCTTCGTTTTCCAAGTTGCAACGCATATTTGCTTGGCTATTGAGATTCATCTCCAATTCAAAGGTAACACCTGTAGAAAGAAATACATCCTTTTTATCAAGCAATGAAATTCAAGCCACAACACGCTGCATTATTCGAATAGTTCAACAAGTGAACTTCAATAAAGAAATTCAGTGTTTAGAAGCTGAAAAAGAGCCACCTACAAATAGCAGTCTTGTTTGTTTGTGTCCAATTTTAGATGATAACAAAATATTAAGAATAGGAGGAAGATTGAAAAACGCACAACTGTTAGAGAATGAAAAACACCCAATCTTATTACCATCAAAGCACCATGTGACTAAGATCATAATTGAACATTTTCATGAAAAATATATCCATGCAGCTCCAGAGCTTCTTCTTTATTTAATTAGACAGAAATTTTGGATCATTACTGCTAGGTCTGTTATTCGGAAAATAGTAAGAACTTGTGTTACATGTTTCAGATATAGAGCTCAAACTGCAAAACAAATAATGGCTAATCTTCCAGCATCTAGAGTAACACAATCACGACCATTTCATCGAGTTGGAACAGATTTTTCAGGACCATTCATGAATAAATATTCTGCAGGACGCGGACTAAAATCATTTAAATCATATGTGTGTGTATTTGCCTGCTTCGTCATCAAAGCAGTCCATCTTGAAGTTGTAGAAGATATTTCAACAAAGGCATTCTCAAGTTCATTAAAATGATTTATCGCAAGAGGGAAACCTTTTGAGATTTTTAGTGATTGTGGAACCAACTTCAAAGGGGCAGAAAAGGAAATCAACAATTATCTTTTGCAATGCAAGCAGAATGAAAAAATAAACAATTTTTTGTCGTCAGAGGAAATACGCTGGACTTTTAATCCGCCTTCTGCTCCACACTTTGGTGGACTTTGGGAATCTGCAGTAAAAACAATGAAATCGCATCCGAAGAAAACCGTTGGTGACACTGAATTAATCTATCCTGAGTTCCAAACCTTGATTACGCAAGTTGAAGCTTGTATCAACTCTAAGCCACTGTATCCCATATCATCTGACACAACAGACTTAACTGCTCTAACGCCAGGTCACTTCCTAGTTGGAACTTCTCTAACTGCCATACATGAACAAGATCTAAGTCACAGACCTTTGAGTCATCTTGGCATGTGAGACAGTTTATTCTTCAGCAATTTTGGAAAAAATGGAGCCGGAAATACCTGTCAAAACTACAGCAGAGACCTAAATTGCAAAAAAAGTCAACGAGATTTAGAAGTCAATGACTTAGTCCTCATCAAAGATGACAACCTTCCACCACTGAAAGAGAAATTACGACGAATAATAACTGTTCATCCAGGTTCATACAATAAGGTCAGAGTTGATGCGATCAAGACTAGTAGTTCTGTCATCGATCGTCAATAGTGAAACTGTGTCCTCTTTCTATAGAAACTAAAAACTGTGAACTCAGAACTGTCTAATATTTTTCTATTTCTTGTATTAATTTGTTTGTGTTATTAATTGTTCTTTCATTATAGTTATAAATTGTAAGCAGCTAACTACTTGTTGAAATCCCAGGGGATTTCAACGGGGGCCAGAATGTTTATGTAAGTATCGTCAGCTGCATATTCCTTGGTTTCGTGTGCTCCGAATCCACGTAAGTTTCTTGTTCTTTTTTTCGCATGTGGCAACACTCTGTGTCTTTTCGGTTTTGATTCTTGTTGTTGTGGAATGTAAAAAATGATAGAATGTAGTAAACCGCCTGTTGGCTCGCGTATATTTAGTGTTAAAATAAATTCGTGTTTACAGTCCGCTTTGGTGTTTATGTGAACGAACCAGTTGTGTAAGTGATTAGTAAAAGACGCAAAACCAATTGATGTCGCTTTTCCTGTTCAATCGCACCGTGCCATTTATATTACTATATTTATAGAGATACTGAGCCAAAACCAATTCAGCCTATCAGCAGCCAAAAATACAGGAAGGATTGTGCTATATGTATTTCCCATATTTTCAGTTTATCACTATCTATGCACCGACATCGCGCTAGTAAAAACACAAACAAAATTACTTGCATCAAGCGCCAAATAGGGAAAAGTTTTGCTGGAATGCGGCTTTAAAATTAGCCCTTTACTGTACTATTTATTAGATGTATGCAAAGTGTCAGTGGTAGGTCGATCTTTTCTATCTGTTAGTCAAAATCTCATGGCAATTTTTAGCGTATATTTTCATAACGGTAAATCAAAGATCGTCGCTGGTTTGAATTTTTATTTAAACTGCTAAAAGAACATTTACAAATTGTGGAGACATTCAGAATGTATTTATTTTTAATACTTTTTGTAGCAGATAGTCGAATTTCTATTTTATAAGCAATTACAAAGAATTAGGTTGCTTTAGAACATATTGAAAAATATAGATAAAACAAGAGGTTAAACATTGATTTTTCAGTGTTTGAAGCCGAATCATTTTTGCTAACGTTTCTTTTCATTTGACTACTGTTTTTTATTTCTTATTCTCGAAATCGCGAATGTTGGTCAAAAGCTAGCTAGAACATTGTATATCTAATAAATAAGAATCATCCCGTAATATCTTTTTTAATATCTACGTTGTATCAAATATCTAAGTTTGTCATTTTCTTTTTATTAAATGGACATATAAAATTTCATTAAACTTGTTTTATGTTAGTATAAAAAATTCAGCATCAATCATAATGTGACTTTGATTTTGAATCGAATAAACTAGAAGCTTTCATTAAAAATTATTAATAAAATAATAAAGGCATGAAAAGAAATATCTATGAAGATAATTGAAACAAAAATATGATTAAAAATGAACTTATAATTGAAATATCTATGATAATAAGGATATCTAATATTTAAAAAAAAAATCATCTTGTAATTTTATATTTTAATCAAATATCTGTGTTTGTCTTTTTTTTTTTTTTTTTCATAAATGATAATATTAGAACAACATGTATAATAATCACTTATAAGGTTAAATAATGCTATAAAAAGTGATAAAATATATTTATTAAGATTGACGATCGTTTCATCGCACAAACGGCGATATTTTCAAAAATGTCCAAATAGCCAAATTATTATTATTATTATTTTATGTTTTGCAATGTTTTCATTATGCTGATGTCTCGTGACATTGTTTACCATGCTATTGTTTATTTAAATATGTGAAAATTAATCCACGCTCGCAAATAGCTAATTTAATTTTAATTTTATTTTATGTTTGCAATGTTTTTGCATTATCTATCATGTCTCGTAATTGTTTATAAATTATGTGAAAATATTTTCTATCGTGAATGATTTTGAAAATGTCGCCGTTTGTGCGATGAAACAATCGCCAATCTTAATAAAGATATTTTATCACTTTTTATAGCATTATTTAACTTAATCTGATCATATTATGTTAAATTAAATGTCTTATATCTTAATTCAAAAATTTCTATATCAACATTAGTGCAACTTTGATTTTCCCTTAAATAATGTAGGGTCAGGTGGGGTATTTATAACCAGGAGGTAATTATGACAGTCGTCATATTGGAGAAAACAATATATAGTAAAATTTTGTTTCAAGCTAAGATATTAACCTCATAATGTATATTTCATGTTAGATATTCTGTATTACTAGTCTGAAACCTTTTTGAGATCCGAATAGCAATTTGAAACTAAGTCTATAAAATTTTTGATAAACGGATTTGTCACTTTGGAGTTTAACGTGGTCACAATTACCACAATCAAATGTGTATTGACAAGTATAAAGAGAAGATATAGTGGTCATAATTTCCCCACTAATGTTTCTAATTACCTCAAACTTATGTGATTGTGAGTTTTCGTGTGGTAATTATAACCATCCTTTTGACTTAAAAAAAAAAAAAAAAAAAAAAAAAAAAAGCTATGAGAATTAAAACTTTTAAAAGGTATTCTTTAAGGATCAAAGTTACTTCCTCTGTACTAAAAACAAAATAGAAATAAGCAAAAAAATAAATTAACATTGGTCATAATTACCCCTCCTGACTATACATTTTTTATTATATAACATACAGAAATTTTTTTATTAAAAATATCCATGTAAATAACTGATATGAAAAAAATTAAAAAAACAACTTCAAACCAAAACATGTCTAACAAATAGGAATCATCATGCAATGTACTCAATTAAAAAATATATATCACATTTAATAGAACTTTGAAATTGTTTTGAATATAACCTTTATCATAAAAAGTTAAAATATTTTACTTCAAAAGAAGTACGTTCGTGCATAAAATCGACATTTATACATATAAGAGGGAAAAGTAATTTTAAATACAAGGTTTTGTAATAAATGATAATTTTCACGCAAGTATATTTTAAAATTAAAACCTCTGTGTATAATTTTTTTCATAAGTGATTATATAAATATTTAAAGAAATTCTTTTTACCTTAATTTAAAACTTTCAATATATCTAGCGATCTAGTAAAATTAC
The DNA here is from genome assembly GCA_963932465.1 of Maratus speciosus. Classification (NCBI taxonomy): domain Eukaryota; kingdom Metazoa; phylum Arthropoda; class Arachnida; order Araneae; family Salticidae; genus Maratus; species Maratus speciosus. Next base: position 289,490,551 of record OZ010799.1, read on the forward strand.
AAATGTCATACCTAATCAAACTTTAATTTTACCTTAAACATAAAGAAATCTTTCAGATAAAGATTTAAAAATTGGAATTCAAATCATAGCCATTCATGCAAGTAATTGACATGAAAAGATATAAAAGTAAAAAACGAACTTTAAATCTAAATATACGTAATATATAATAATTTTCCAGCAAATATCTTTTTTAATTTAATACACGTACTTGTGAATATTATTACTTAAATGAATAATGCAAATTTTTATTGAAGCTGTTCATGCCTTGATTTAAACAATTCTACAAACTTAACGATGTACTAAAAATTAAAAAAAAAGTATATTAAATATCAATATTTCTTCGATGTTTCTAAAAATCGATAAACATATTATATTAATGTAAAAGAATGAAAAAAAAATATTATTGAAATATTTAATATGAAAACATGTCATATTATCTCGAAATTAAAATAAAGATAAGCAAAAATAATGTGGCCATCTATAACAATGCATTTCGACATGAAATTGCTTCTTAGCATTTTTCAACATAGATGAAATGTCTTTATGAATTCTGTTTGCCTGTCTGTCTGGCTGGCTGGCCATCTCTCCGTCTTGCATCTCTCGTTAATACACTCCGATTACCAGGAATTAATATGTATTATAAAAGGTTATAATAGGAATTTCAGTATTGAATCCGAATTGCGTGGTATTTACAGTTCATTTACAAGAATGCACAAAAGAAATCCGTCACATTATAGTGTATAGGAAAAAAGTAATTTCCGGTTCCTTATAACCCATGAAGGCCCAATTTGCATTTTTTAAAAATAATATTTGGTATACCGTTGTCAAATTTCATAAGATCAACTAGGAAAATAGTAAAAATAATCTGTTTGAAAATTTTATGTTTCATTTGAAAAATTTAAAACGACCCTAAAAAGGGACGCTAGGGATCAGAGGGTACATTGATTTTTCGGAATTTTTTTTTTCCAAAGTAAGTTTGAATACATTTATAATAGAAACATGTTAAATATTAAGCTAAAGAAAAAAACCTGAAATTAAAGTAATATTTTACTTTTTATTGTAAAATATGAAATGCCATATAACATTTGTCATGTAAACCTACCATACACTTGCTGCATTTACAGTACATTTTTATATTTTTTTTTTCGTCACATTGAGCTCATTGAGCGCATTGAACCTGAGTTACATGTATCATAACGTAATGTTTATTTCCCTCATATCTCATAGAATCAGGAACTCTTGATTTTAATGTCTTTGGTCCGCTTAAAGGAATCCCTGACTGCAGTTTTTTATTACCAGTATTCTTTTGAAAATACGCCAGAGTGATCTGTCTGCGGAACGGAAGAAATTCAAAGGGTTTGCATTTGATGATAGGCAAAGACGATGTAACATATTTAGCATAGCAACTTCCAACCCAAAATAAACAATGTCCATCACCACTTTTTTCTGCGAATAGAACAACAATAATTGGCAATATTCTGTTCCATCCTATTAGTACCTCGCATGCACTGATTATACCCCTGAACCAGTTTCAGTTGGTCAATTTCAATTGTTCTTTTATCAATGCTTGACCAGCTTTTTACTTTCATTAAAGGATTAACACCGTCTAAATTTGAGGTTACTGCCTCTACGTTGTTGTCATTCCATCTAACTAAAATTACATTGTTCTCCTTCTAATCAAATTTGTATTCAAAAGTTCCATCTTTTACGTTTCTTGAATGATATTAGATGTAAATTTCCAACTGGGCGAAAACATGTCCGGACCAGGATTCGAACCAGGGATCACCTAGCTGAAGTCCCCAGTGCTCTACCATCTGAGCTGTCCCGAACGAATCTGGTGGAACCTTTTGACCCAGCTAACCTTTCCAGGATTCGAACTAGGGATCCTGGTCCGGACATTTTTTTCGCCCAGTTTGAAATTTACATCTAATATGATTTATTTTACCAATTAGAATAATTGTGTTAAAATTAATCTAGTGTTTCTTGAATGATTTAATATCTGATAATGGGCATACATCAGTACGGTTAGAACGAACCGTACTAGTGATAATAAATCCTTTATTTGACAAATACTCAATTAGTGTGGGTTGGGTTGGGTTAATTTTTGAAGGTCGATTAACTACTCTAGGCATATAGTCTCGATGGCGGAGTGCCCTCCGTGATGGTCTTTCTAAGGGAACCTAACCCATATTTTCGCATCGATTAGTGTGGGAGAAATGGATAAAAGTATTGAATTATGCAATCTCATAAAAAATATTTTCTTTTATAATCTAAATTTAACTAACCTAAACTGTACCGTATTCACATTTTTCAATATTTTTTTATTAAAATATAAATATTTATTATGATTTTTATATTGAATGCAATAAAATAGATAATCTGTACAATTTGTTAGAAATATTGTGGCTGTATATAAACAAACAAAACCACCCACAATAATTCGAATTTAGAAATAAAGTTGATTAGAAAGTATATATTTTCATAATATTTTAACTACAATATTAATGTTTAAAATTAATCAATAAATTTATATCAATATTATTAACAAAAATACAATGTTATTAATATTTTTAATTTTTAATACATCAACGTTACGTTTCGGGGAAATTTTAATTTAGGACAAAAATTTATTCTATCTGTACCAAATGGTAAAACAACGTGTCCTCCTGTGCCTACCATCCCTTTTTAGGGGCGTAATTAAAATGGCAATACAGCTAACATTTTTTTTTAATTTTTGTGAAATTCCAAAAATACACATTCTGTTTTCAGTATTTACTGATATATCAATGAATAGCAAATCATTTAATATATAAATAATTAAACATACTTATCCTTTTATTCTTGATATTCCAAAAACACTCTTTTCTGCTCCATTAGACCAATGTCAGACGGGCGTCTTTTTTGCTGCTTTTTAGGTGCGTTCGTAATTACATAAATACGTAGCACCTATAGTCGTCGTTCAGTCCGTCTGTCCGTCTGTCCGTCCGTCCGCATATAACAGAGCCAAAACTACCCAACCGAATGGTCTGAAATTTTAAATATATGATTGTTGCAAAATTTTGTCGAGCTATTTCAAATTTTATGAAAATCGGATGTATAGTTTAATTACAGGGACAGTCAAAAGTTTTTCTTTACATTACGGCCAATGGGAAAAATTATTGCAAGTGCATTTTAATGATGTTAAAGCCTTCCGAATGGTCTGAAATTTTAAATATATCATTGTTGCAAAATTTTGTCCCAGCCATTTCAAATTTTATGAAAATCGGATGTGTAGTTTAATTACAGGGACAATCAAAAGTTATTTCTTTACGGCCAATGGAAAAAATTATTGCAAGTGCATTATAGTGATGTTACAGCCTTCCGAAAGGTCTGAAATTTTAAATTTATAATTGTTGCAAAATTTTGTCGAGTCATTTCAAATTTTATGAAAATCGGATGTATAGTTTAATTACAGGGACAGTCAAAATTTTTCCGTTTCATTACGGGGAATGGGAAAAAAATTATTACAAGTACATTTTAATGATGTTACAGACTATGCACTTATGAAGTGCAAAAAAATATACATTCAGTACAATATGGGGTGCAAAAAATAATTATAAAATTAGCTATAATAAGAACGCACCTCATTTGCCACGTTTGACGAGCAATTTCCAACTTGTTTGCTTAAGTATTATCCATTTACAATGCTTGTGAATGGATAATACTTAAGCAAAAAAGACGCCCATCTGACATTGGTCTTAGAAGCAAAAACGACTATATTATAAACTAAATATCTATTTAGTGCTGCCATCTGCTGAATATAAAAGAAGTGAACACTTAAAAATGCTTTAAAAAAAATACATGCTAAAAAATTAAATTATGTGAGATTGCGATGCATTTTTATAACCGTTCATAATAAGGGACGCTTGGCACTAATGGATTAATGATAAGAAATTCCATCAAATATTATGGAATTGATATGCATAGCCGAGGTATACTAAAGCATTCTCAGAAGTATAGAGGTAGACTAAAGCTTTCTCAGTAGTATAGAATAAGAACGATGGGTTTTCGAAAAGTGCAGACACAATGTCGCATACTCATTCAAAGAACATTTAATTGATAAATTGCCCATTAAAAATTACTTACTGTTATATGCCTTATTTTTCGACATAGTTGCCATCCATCTCCAAGCATTTATTAAGTCTGGCTACAAGGTTTCGTATCTCTCAGTCACACAAATATATCGCCTGTTGTCAAAACCACATTTAAATTCGATTTTGATCTGATCATCGTCATGGAAGTTGTGACCTGCAAGATGATTCTTGCGGTAAAGGAATATGTGGTAGTCGCAGTGTGCATGTTCAACAAAGAACAACAAAGAACATCAACAAAGAACAAAGATGGACTATCTGTTCTGGGTTCATCATGAATACTATTCATACCTCCTGAGAAAGTACGGCAATATTAAGCTTCATATAAAAGCATGAAAACATTCAAAAATGCTTCATCAAAACACATCACGGTCTGATAAAATGTATACAAATGTTTACCAAAATTAAAAAAAAAACCTACTGGATGTTCAAATGATAAAAGAAAGCTACTCTAAGTGCTTTCGGCTAAACATAAGCCTTTATAAAGGAGAAGAAAATTGACGGAGAAACATTAGACACTCCACGTTCACTGATACATATTGACTGGAAAACACTTTTCAGGATTCCCGCAAGTGGTCTCAACCATGAAGTATTGAAGGAGGTTGAAGGTAAAGGAAGCGCAATCCTCTGCGAGACCAAACTCCCCTGTAATATGAAGCAAATTAAAACAGATACGTGGAAATTGGTATGATAATACGTTATTACAACGATTTCCTGCTTGCGTTAAAATTTCCAAAGATTTTAATAATGCACAACTATTAAAATCGTGAGCCTGGTTAATGACTCTCGCTCTATTGAAAAGGATGTCAATATCTTTAGTTTGAAACCGTCTTGAGAGGGCGATAACAGATCCATTTTTATTAATATCCTGTAACACTTGTTCGAAATTTTCTTGTGGTCATACCAATGTGAGTTAATATTTTATTTGTTTCTTTACTTCTTTATGGTATGATATAAACTCCTGACTTATTGTCCATACTAATAAGATCAACTCTTTTTTGCACTAGATTAATTAGTTTGGTGTTATCTCTAGCTATTAACCCGAGAGTAGTCGCGACATTTTTTAGAACGTTAGTAGACGCATTCGGTCCATTTGCCGCCGTTACCAGGAGGCCGAAAACGAAAGGGAAACTTGCCGGTGTTATCAGATGATCGAAAACGGATAACGTAGGATGAAAATATTGACTGAACTTTAAGAGATTACAGCAATTATTCCTTTTACAACCTTTTACAGCAAATTATTTATTTCGCTTAAGTATATATTCAGTTGGCATTTGATAAATGTTTTTAATAACTCTTTCTTCGTTTTGCATAAATACTTAAAAGTAAATAGTAAATGATTTGATTGAATTTCTTATGTTACTATGAATCAATAATTAGTAGGAAAACATTTACGAATATGAATCTAAATTCGTGATAGGGGTATTTTTATTTTTTTTGGAAGGACAGAATCAGAGTCAGGTAGATTTTTATGATACTCCGGCAATCTATATCCATTTAATAAAATAAAATAAATAAATTTAGCATCAAGATATTACACTGACATTAAATTGAACAATTAAACTGAAAATAAAAATGGAACCTATGACATGCAACAGCAAATCAAATACAATACCACTAATTTACCAGCATATTATATATATATATATATATATATATATATATATATATATATATATATATATATATATAATAAAGACAATGGTAAAAAATACTTAATTTAGAAATTATAAATGTAAATGTTGTAACTACGTTTTATTTATTTATTTTGTTGGGTGTCTATGTGTGTATGAGGAGGGAGAGGAGGGGGGGGGGCTCTCAAGATTTTATGATTAAATCCATTTTTCAAATGAAAATGCACGATTTGTAGTTTTTCTACTTATTTCAGGGTGGGAGCAGCGCCCCTGAATAAAACTCTGGATACGAACTTCGCTTATATAAAGTAAATAATAAGTTATTGAAATTATATATTTAATTTAAATACATTTGCAATTGTAGATTTAAATCCTAAGATGGATAAATTATTTTAATTAATAGAATCACTGACAGGTTCATCTTAATAGGAATGTATTTTACAGCAACTATTTAATTAAAATAAATATTCAATTGTACATTTCATAATAAGGTATTATTGTTATAATTTAGTGTTTTATAATATCATTCATTAAAATAATAAAAACAATAAGAAATTTTTCTCCGAAATTATAAATATGCAGCAATAATTTTATTTAAATGAATTTTCTCTCGTATTCTGAAAAATAGTTTGAACAATTGATGAAGGACAACAAATTTAAATTTGATAGATTTAAATTAAGTCCCCAAAACCTCTATTGGATTTCAATAATAATAAAAAAAAACCATTTTCTGCGGCATTGCTAAAAAAAAAAATGTGTTTTTACTTACAGTATGAAAATTTAAAAATAGATAAATTTTAGAAAAATACTTAAAATATTTTTTAAAATCATAGTATAAATATCCCCTGAATTATCCAAAAGAGATTTTTATTTGCGTAATTTCTAACCTACATTATAAAATTCTCATTATTGTTCAAATAAATTATATGTATGTTCTTCGCAGATATACATACTACATTTCTGAGAAAACTGTTTTATCTTTCGAGTTTGTTTTATTGTACAAAAACGATACTTTTCAGATTTTGGAGATAAGGCAATTTTTTTACTGATTCCCACAAAATTCTCTTCTATTTTTTTTTTATGGTTTGGCTGTGTTAGTGTCTTTTTTTTTTTCATTTATATGTTCTGGTAATAAATGGAAAGCAACTTCTTTCAAATAATGATGATGAATTTCCCTTTTTTTCCATATTTAAACGATTATTAATTTGAGAATTTATTCCCGCAATGTTTGACAATGAAAAAAAAAGTGTAAGTGACCATCAATCATTTTTTTGTGCGAACTGACTTCACAACTAATATAATAAAAAAATTTTAAGTAACATTCTAAAAGTAAAAAAAGTACTCTATGAACGGGTAAAATAGCAGAAAGAAGAAAGGCGAAATAACAACAGACAGAGAGTCCGTACTTCGAAGAAACTTTCCCCCGCAGATTTCGCGGAAATGGGAAAGAATGAACACGAGGGGGAAAATTTCAACTAACGCAAGTGGTCGCAACGCGGTCATTTAGACCGATTGAAACTTAAGAATGCCATAAAATGCTAAGAAATAGCAGGAATGACTTGGAATTTTACTACACAAGAGTGTGAACACTCAAGGTCAGCTACACGGAATTTGGCTATCGTAACTTTAACAAGAAATGAGTTACAGAAAGATAACGAATTTCGGGCGGGGAAAAGACCAACGCGCGACTATTAACGGGTTAATATTATGCAATATTTCGTTATATATTTTAATGTTTCATATAAACGAGGAATGTAATCAACTGCGATAAATGTAATATATTTTTTGCTAATACACTTTATTTTAGTTGGTTCAGTGTGATTAAACTTTTAAATCAATTTTGCAATAAAGTTAGTAGTAAAGTAATTAATATTAGCAATTAACTCAATTTTATCTAGTTCCTCGTGTAGGTGGGCATCAGAGCAAACTTAAAAAAAAAAAAAAAAAAAAAAAAAAAAAACGTTTAATATAAAAATGCTAAGCTGCAGCTTTATAATGAAATGGAGATTGACTGTTATAAGTAATTGTATTGTTTGAACGATAGAATTTTCCGTCGTATCAATGTAACGAGTTAGTTCATTCCTGGTCAGTCAAACATCCAAAAATGGTAAATATTTATTTTTTTCTAATTCCAAAGTGAATTTTATCTCTTTGTCAACTTCCACTTTTAAACCAAGTTTACAGGTCGACGATATCTTAATTATATGGGATCATGACATTCCAGCGCTTATGAATTTTCTTGAACATGCCAACAACAATGACAATCGAGCAATGTGAATTAAAAACTTAAACGAATATATAAGTAATTCATATGGAAATACCGGATGATTCAAAAGCCGCAAAAAGAAATTGAAATTCAATAATTCGAAATGTATTTTGGAATATTATGAAATTAGGATGGCAGTATTCCGAAAACATTGTATATTTGCAAGCACAAAACTGAGAATATTCACACAACATGGAACAAATAAAAATGAAAGAACTTTAAGGATTTTGGAGTAGAATCAATGATCATTTGATATAATCTCTATTATAAATTTAACAACACTCTTGACTGGCACTTCTGGGCAAGAGGGATAATTCTGTTTCTTTTTTTAATGACCCACTCTGCCCTTAATGATTAAGAACGTAGGTGTTTTGCTGAATTATTGACAGTAGGATAAAGCAGGTTTCACTGAAATATATAGGAATACATTGGATTTTTTACTAACGGGGAATTTTTGTACAAAATATTTATAGCTACAGTAAACAGTCACGATTCAGTCGTTAAAGTTGTCCGTGCAATGATGAAGTACAGGTCACAATACAGTGATAATTAGAAATGTTGAATTTTAGGAATATCATTTGCGGGAATCATTGTCGGTTTAGACAACATACCCGGCAGATCATTGAAAATGACTACTGCTTTATTCCATGTTACATGCTGACTTAAACAGTGATAAGAAGAAACACTGGAACGGCTGGTTATTTATTCTTTTCAGTGACGAATGCAGATATTCAGGTGCTTTTCCCGATAAAAAAATTTCTCCTTTTTTATTTATTTATGTGAAACCCATATCCTTTTGTTGTCTGTAATTTTTATTGCTAAATTTTTATTTCTTGTATGACATTTAGATTAAAATGTATGTATAAACATTAACGATTTAACAAAATAATCAACATTTTTTAGATCTAAATACTGATATTTTTAATCAGTAATCATAAACATGCCTTATCTATTAACATACCTTCCTTTTTACACAATGAACAGAGATTCTACTGTAGAGCGTTTCCAATTTTAAAAGAACGTACTATTTTTTTTATTATTATTCTTTTATAATTGTCTATTTATTTTTTAATTCAATAATTATATATATATATTTGAAATAAATTTCATATAAGAATCTATACAGAAAACTACTTGAAATATGTTCCTAATAAGTTTGTTACTAATAACCTATTAGTTTCCATAAAACAAAGGAAAATATTTCATATAATGATTTCAAATTATTAGAACACAAACCAAAATCATTAATATCGGAGAATATATTACAAACATCGAATTTAAATGCTAAATATATTTCAATAAAAAATCTCATAACTAAATAACGATTTTTTTAAAATTAATTAATTCTCGATCAAGCGGCGTTTTCAATTTAAGCCTAATGTATTTATCCCTGTTTTTTTTAATAATATTCTTATCTTTATTTTTAAATTGGTATTTTTTATATGTTTTAAAAAGTTATCATTCGTGTACTTAATCTATAATCTATTCCAAAATAGAACTTTTATTTCCAATAAAATATCTGTTTGCCTAACATAAACAAAAAGTTTCATATAGTAGCGATTCAAATGAAAATCATTCACGTACGTAATTGATATCGTCTTTCAATGTTTGTCAATTCCCCAAAGTTTATATACCGGGTGTCCCAAAAAGGACTGACTGATTTTAAAATTCAATAACTTCCAAACGGTGACAGATATTTAAAAAATTCTTGCAGGAGGGTTATGCATAAAGTCAAAAGTTTTATTACAGTGATTTTCGATTTTAGTTCGAATTACAAACAATAGATGGCGCTGCGATCAATAGAGGCTCAATTCAGGCTCGATTTTTGGTATTTCGTGGCCCGGATAATACATTTCCATCTCCTTTTTCTGAATGGAACAAGAGAAAGGACCAAAAATCGAGCCTGTATTTAGCGACTATTGCTTACAGCGCCATCTATTGTTTGTAATTCGAACTAAAATCGAAAATCACTGTAATAAAACTTTTGACTTTATGCATAACCCTCCTGCAAGAATTTTTTTAATATCTGTCACCGTTTGAAAGTTATTGAATTTTAAAATCAGTCAGTCCTTTTTGGGACACCCGGTATATATATATATATATATATATGTCACATTTTAACGAAACGATAGTATTCAGTGAAATTAACTTTATTAAGTTTTATTTAAATAATCAAAAAGGTGGCAATCAATTTCCATAGCTGCTTACAGTTTAGACTTCAGATACCAAGTGGCGTAGAGGTATATCTCTGAAATTGCTCATCTCCTAGGGTTACCAGTTAAAAAGGGCCATGTGTTTCTATTAATTTAACGATAAAATGGATTAGTTGGCTACCCCGCCAAACCCGTGATTATTAGTCATTGGGCCCGTATCCAAATTGAGGGACGATTCATTACAAAAACTAATCAATAGGTCCAATCTTTATAATTTTCTTACATATATATTTATATATATTGCTATATGTGACTCGGATAAGCTGCATTATTGCGCTTCTGGCATATATATTTATTCAATTTCATTACGGCTTTGAAGGTTGGTGTATATCTTTGTTTATTTTTGTTGTTTGTTGTTTATTGGCATATTAAGCCTAAGTGCTTACAAAAAAATTTTTTGAACAAATATGTTGCGATGTATATCTAGATAAAAATATGAGATATTATAAATGAAAAGATAAGAGATGTAAAACTTGTATAGTTGGTCATGCTGACAGTCCACCTCAAGTAAATGATTATATTCCTTTTTGTAAATATAATAATGTAATTTATAAAATTGATTGTTTAACCTGACAGCAGGGTTATGTAGGGCAGACGGAAGGTGAATTACATGTTAGAATTAATCAGCATAGATCGGATGTATATGATGATAATAAGAAATGCCCCACGTTTGAGATTTTGCATTTTAAAATTCACAGTTTTAATAATATTAATATTCAAATTTTGGATCATGTTGAAGCTAAAAATAATAGATTGGATAAAGAAAATGATTTCATGTTGCAGTTTAAAACTATATATCCATTTGGACTAAATACATTGGTTAATAAACTTAATTTATTGAAGGTTAAAAATGTATATGATTTATTTTATAATTTTAATGATAAAGTTGATATAAAAAGAGGAAAGAGGGGGGTCTCGTAAATATAATAAAGTTACTAATCATATAATTCCTAATATATGGATTAAGGATTTGGAATTTGTTTTTATAAAAATTATAGTGTTAAAAATGTTAAAATGGAGGTTTTTAAACTAAAGATTAATGTGCTTAAGAAAATTAAAAAATGTTTGGATGTTTTCAAATTTAAAAATATACAGTTTAAAGATTTATTATATGATTTAATTAATTTTAAGTTAATGAATAGAGATGAAGTAAATATAGAAGTTATTTATTTTAATATAAAATTTCAACAAAAATCTTTTGATAATTTGAATTTGAATGCAATATGCAAACATATTTACGACCTTTTTCCTCTTAAAGAATGTATTATTTCAGTTGCATATAATTATCATAAACCATTAAGTAATAAGACTTTTAATTACTGACAAATAGCTTTTTCAAATGTTAATACAGTTTTAACTTGTTGTTGTAATAATATGGAATTTAAAGATTTTATAGATAATTATCATGGACATATAATTACAGGTAATCCTGATATAACCAAGAATAAAAATGTAAAATATCTAATGAATTTTGGTACAAAATTTAGAATTAATAGTAAAATTAGCAGCAATAAGGTACTAAAGATTTTTAAGGATAATTTCAATAATTTTATAAAGAAATATAGTTATAAATTTAGTATGCCTTTGGAGGCATTTTTTGAATGGAGGTCTCAAATTTTGAGGCATTTCAATAATTTTTTAAAAGATTATTTAAATTCTAATGAGTATGAATATCAAAGTTTTAAAGATGAAGATGTAAAATTTATTGAAAGTTTACAGAATAATTTTGTTATAGTCCCTGTGGACAAAGCAGCTAATAAGTATGCAATAATATGAAAGAAGTTTTATATTGATAAAATAGAGAGTGAATTAGGTAATGAAAATTTTTATTCAAAAGTTAATATTGACAGAAATACTGTTGTTAAATTTTTTTTTGCATATAAAAAGAAAGTTAAAAGTATGTTTTCTTATAATTTTGATGTTTCTAATCATCACTGTTTGCCATTTATTTTCTTAACGCCTAAATTTCATAAAGATCCGATTAAATTTAGATTTATTTGTAGTACTTCTAAAAGCATTAATAAAAATTTTAATATTGGTTTACAGAATTTTATAAAAAAGATATATGATTTTTTAAAGTATAAATTTAAGAAGTATAGTTATTTCTGGTCAATTTATAATAGTGTTGAAATTCTGGACAATTTGCCTTTGACTCCTCTGAAAATGCAGGTATTCGATTTTGAAAATCTGTTCACCAATATACCTATTGATTCACTTTATGATGTTTTAATGAGTATTTCTGATGTTTTTAGTATAAATGATGAATTAAATATAAATAGAGATTTATTTTCAAGCTTATGTCATTTCTGTTTTTATAATAATTATGTAACTTTTAACAATAATACCTTTAATCAGATATGTGGTATAGGGATGGGAACAAACTATTCTAGTACAGCAGCAATTTTTTTTTTTTTATGAATTTAAGTATACTATGAAATATAATAGGTCTTTAAAGGTCTTTAGGTATATTGATGATATTTTAATTTTTAATTTTGATTTTTCTAATGAATATGATATTATATATCCAAATTGTTTAAAATTGAATAGAGCAAACCGTGATGATTATAATGCAGAATTTTTGGATATTTTATTAAAAATTATTAACAATAAATTGATTTTGGATTTGTACGATAAGAGAAATAGTTTTCAATTTTTTACTAGAAGCATGCCACATTGGTTTTCAAATTTGCATAAAAAAAATTTACATAAATATAATCATTAATCAATTAATACGTTTCAATAAAATTTGTGGCAGAGACAATAATTTTTATAAACAGATCTTTAAGTTATTGGCTAATTTATATTACAATAATAATTACTTTATTAAGTTTTTGAAATATTATTTAAAGACAGTTCTAAAAAGTGAATGGCAACGATGTGGACTTGCGGCATGAACATGTGATGGCAGCCTTCTGGAACTTTCTGTATGAAATAGGCATCCTAAAGTCTTGTTAAAAGAACGGGTGTGTATTGATGAATTGAAACGAAAGAAAGTTGCAGACCTGGAATTCTGGTTATTGACAATGGCTTTGGAAGAAAAATTTATTTGTTTATTGTTGACGGGTGAGAAACATTATACAGGTATTCATGTTTTGAGAATTTTTATTTTGCGGGTTTGGGGGGGGGGGGGGGCGCATGTTTATTCTGCATTCATGCTTGTTTTGTTAATTTTCTTTTGTTTTTATTTTAATGGTAATTTAAGTATTCCTCTAAAAGACCTTTTATTAAAGCTTTTTTGTTTTTGTATGATAATTTTTGTATGGTTAACATTATGTTTGTTAGTTTTAATTTGAGTTATTTTCGTTTTTTATGGAATTTGATTAATAAAATGACAATAGTTAATAAAATGACAATAGTTTTTCAGTATTGAATGCGGGGTGAGCATGTGTTCAGAAACCTGCAAATTTTAAAATTGGGGGTGGAGTTAGTTTTCTGTCTGTCCTCCCACTGATGAAGAACAGACTGTTTTTGTTTTTTACCTGTCTTTCTTGTTCTTTTAAATATTTTATAGTTAAAAAATTTCTGCAGATATACACCTTCCTTTTGGAGTTATGGTGTTTTGGCATTTCGAAATGATGTAATATATATATATATATATATATATATATATATATATATATATCAACTATACCTTCACTCCTTTTAGCAAATAAGTAAATAAAAGCTAAGGGGTGATTTGATTTGTGATTAAAAAAAAAAAAAACATATATATATATATTTTAATTTTAATGCATTCTCTAAATTTATTTAAAAGATGTTTAATAAGTAGATTTTCTTGTATACAGCGTATTTATTAGACATTTTTGTATTTATTATATGTATGAGGATGATACTAGTTCGTTATTAGATACATATTTTAAAGTAATTTCGATCGAATAAAATCAATGCTAAATATTTTACATAATACATGTTTTCATACGTATTATATTTTCTTATATTTACATATAGCAGATTGTCAGGGAAAACTATTCCTTTTGTACAAATCTGTAGCCGTAAAATTTCATAAAATATTATAGATGCATTTTTTAATTACTTCATTAAGTATATATGAGGCATAAAAAGCAGGTAAGACAACATCATCAAATTTCTAACATGCTTTAAAAAAAAAAAAAAAAAAAAAAAAAAAAAAAAAAATTCTACAACAAACATTTTGCAGCAATAAATAATAACTTATTCACATAAATCGTTATCTATTAATACATAAAATACATTTGAATATTATTAAAATTAAATTGTTATTTATTAGTTCTTGTTAAACTTACAGGATAACTACTATTTAAAAGATAAATACTAACTTTATAAGAAACTAGCAAACACCGCGGCTTTGCTCGCGTAATATTTGAAATATGCCAAGTGATATTTATATGTCTAATTTTTATTAAAAGGTACTAACTAAATTTTTATTTTATTAAAAGGTAATATCTTATTTTATTAAAAGGTACTTATTACTTTTAGGAATAATTAAAAAAAAATTACTATTTAAAACGCAGTTTGATTAAATATCATTGTTACACTGCATAAGGCAGAAATGAGACTTAAATTAATAAAACGAAATAAATAATAATTTAGAAAATATTTTGAAACTTTTATGCTCAATTAATACGCTCATTTCAGTATTCATTTGAAGTTTTGAATTACTTAGAAACCATCTTCTTACATCTTAAAATTAACCATCATGTCAAATTCCAAGTCCTACCACCTCTCTCAACATAAAGGGCTATGTTGAAATAGGAACTGTCACCATTAATTTGCCAACATTAATTTTGAAATTGGTTTGTTACTTCCTAATATTCCACAGAAACGTAATTTAGAAAGCTTTTAAAGGCCTTTTTTAGAGCGTTTGTTGTTCCTGTGAATCCCAGGTGGTAGAATCATTGGCATAAAATATAGCCTGTGTAGGATCAGAGACTGTTACCATTGATTCGCAACTATTACTTTTATATTTGGTTTATATTTCCTGAAACAGCATAGAAATCGTAATTTAGGACTTTTTTAGAATGCTTTTCGCACATCCACTTCACTTCACTCCTTTTTAATTCGAATTTATTTTCGACAGTCCTTCGAGGGCATTTATATTTTATAAGTAACTATCATGCCATATTTAAAGTTTCTAGCCTTTTCAGTATCACAGGAATCGCAATTTAGAAAGTTTTTAGCTACTGCAACCCTCTGGTGGTAGTGGCACAGACATAAAATATAGCTTATGTTTGAGCAGGTTCTATCACCAATCGGTTTGGTATTTGAAAATATTACATAAAAATTGTAATTTATAACGCTTTTTGCTCACTTCATCTTTTTAAATTTGAAATTTTCTTTCAAAAGTTCATAGAAAGCAGTTGCATCTTGTAAGTAAATAACATGCCATACTTCAAAGTGTTAGACCCTTCAGTTATGCAAAAAACGCAAATTAGAACATGTTTTGCTTTTTCAAAGCTCAGATGGTAGTGACAGCAACATAAAATATAACCTATGTTATAGCAGGGAGTGTCACCATTGATTTGCAACCATTAATTTTGAAATAGCTTTGGAATTTCCTGAGATTGAGTAGAAATCGCAATTTAGAACTTTTTTAGAACGCTTTTCGCGCATTTTCACCCCTTTTTAAATTTCCAATTTTTTCGAAACTGTTCTTAAGGATCATTTATATGTAATACATATGTACCTTGCCTATTTTTAAGTTGCTAGCCCTACCGATCACAAAAATCTAAATTTGGAACGCTTTTTTGCTCCTGCAACGTCTAGGTGATAGTGATACCGACTTAAAATAGCGTCTATGTTAGAGCAGAGGCTGTCAGCATCAATTTCTTAACATTACTTTTGAAATCAGTTTGATTCTTCCTGAGATATTGGTGACAAATCGGCATTTAGAACGTTTTTAGAACGCTTTTCGCTCATTTTGCTCCTGCATCTCCTCTGGGTTAGTGGAAACATATATAAAATACAGCCTATCTTGGAGCAAGATCTGCCACCATCATTTTAACACCATTATATTTGAAATCGGTTCAGTATTTCCTGAGATTGCATAGAAATTGCAATTTAGAACGTTTTTTACAACGCTTTTTGCGCATTTTGACCCCCCTTTTTTATTTCGATTTTTTTTAGGAAATATCCCTATAGATCATTGATATCTTATAACTAACTACCATTCTAAATTTCACAATTCAAGGCCCTTCCGTCACGCAAAAACCGCAATTTAGAACGTTTTCTCATGCAGCCTCTTTGGGGTAATGGCACCGACATAAAACATAGCCTATGTTGGAGCAATGATTTTCATCATCATTTTGACGCCATTATTTTTTAAATCGGTTTGGTATTTTCCGAAAATTATGTAGAAACTACCATTTAGAATGTTTTTTAGAACGCTTTTTGTGCATTTTCACCCCTTTTAAATTTTGAATTGTTTAAGAACTGTTCTTAGACACCATTTATATCTTATAAGTAACTAATATTCCAAATTTCATATTTCTAGGTCCTTCAGTAACGCATTAATCGCATTTTTAGAACGTTTTTTGCTCCTGCACCCCCCTTTGGGGCAGTGGCACCGACATAAAATATAGCTTATGTTCTAAGTTGGACTAACACCATCATTTTGATACCATTACTTTTGAAATCGGTTTGTTATTTCCTGAGATTATGTAGAAACTACCATTTAGAACGTTTTTTAGAACGCTTTTTGTACATTTTCACCCCTTTTAAATTTCGAATTGTTTAAGAACTGTTCTTAGACACCATTTATAACTTATAAGTAACTAATATTCGAAATTTTATATTTCTAAGCCCTTCAGTAACGCAAAAATCGCATTTTTAGAACGTTTTTTGCTCCTGCACCCCCTTTGGGGTAGTGGCACCGACATAAGATATAGCCTATGTTCTAAGTTAGGCGAACACCATCATTTTGATACCATTACTTTTGGAATCGTTTCGGTAGTTCCTGAGCTTATCTCCGACAAATAAACAATTTTTTCCTCTTTATAATTTGGAGTATAGATTAATTCACATGTTGGCTGAATACTAGAACAAGCTAGACAGTGAGATGCCATTTAGCGAGGTTATAAACTGTTTGTTCCGGTAATCACACTTTTTTTCGTATTTTTGGCAACGCTTACGTCAAAATATAGTTTTATTGATGTCACTGATGATAAAATCTGAAAATTGAGGTTGGCAGTAAGAAACTAAGTTTCAACTGTTCAGGAATAATTTGAAAAGTTTAGAAGATGTGGGAAATATTTTTTTCCAGTTTTAAGTGATATAAAGTATGGTGCATTGGATTTAATTATAAAATTTGAAAATTAAAGAGCCGGTGAGATGAAATTTTAAATTGTAAGTATTTGTTTGGATTGTTTTGCTGTTTTTAGTAATAAAATTGAAAATTAAAGTGAGAGCAATACAAAGTTTGAAATTGTTGGTATTTTTCCGATTTTTTTTTTTTTTTTTTTTTTTTTTTTTTTTTTTTTTTTTTTTTTTTTTTTACTACAAAGGTAAATTATAGTGTACTGACTATTAGAAAAATACAAAATTACGGCGATTGAACATTTATTGATGTTGGGTTTTTCATGAAAGGGTATGTCTGTTAAGATATGTTAAAAATTGTATGCATATTTTTTTTTTTTTTGTTGTTGTTGCAATATTTGATGTTTTTTATTAGCCTTTTATTCTATGTCTATCATAAATGCTTTAGTGACCGCTATGTGAATGAAGTACGTGCATTTTTCAGTTTACTGCACAACTAGGTTGTTGTATCCAATGTTTTGCTTTTTAGTTTTCATGACCGTTAACCGTTCATACATAATTAGTGTCGCAACTTTAGGGAATGTCGTGCATTTTTGAGGTTGCTGCAAAACGCGGGCCAAGCCATTATGTAAACGTTGTTGACAAACTATAATCTGAATTGTTCAATACTTACTCTGATGTAGTTCGGCACCTTAAGAGAATGAAAAGACGTCATGATATTTTTGGAAAGTTCATAAGAAATCAGAATTTTAATAATTAAATTATTATTTTGATTTAGTAGATCGTTTAAAATATTTGATAGTTTTCAATAATTCATGTTGAAAAAAATTGTTCTCTTCTTTATTTTGATTGTCGCATAAAAACGAGCTTTACTGAGTTTTCTAATGCAAAGTTATTTATAAATATTTTTTTCCTATGATTACAATGTGATGACGTGTTAGAAAACAGCAGTCTGGAGGCAGTCAAGAGAGTGCATAATAGGAGTTTCGTATTAATATGCATCAAATGTATTTCATATATATCTAGAATTAACGAGTCATAAGTACGTTTAAAAAATCCAAAAAGGTTTTTTGAACTGATTTTCATGCGAGTTGAATTTTTCCAAATGAACAATAAAATGGATATTAAACTAATAAAGTAATAAGAATATGCATTACTTCTTTATATATATATAAGAACGGAATTTTTTACTAAAAGAATTCCCTGGTGCTCTGATCAATGCAAATATAAGAAAAACATATGTATGAATAACTTCGGAACACCTATATAAACTTCAAGAAAAATGTTAATAAACTAAATTGCGGCTATTAGTTAAGAGAAAAAAATTAACAGATATTGAAAAGATAAAAATTTTCTACCTTTCTTTTAAATATTTTTAAAAACATTTATGCATTTCTATTTTCGATATATCATATTTTTTAATTCAAATTATCAAAAAATAGAATTCTCACTGAAGCTGTTTTCCATGATATCAAAATTTTCATTTTCAAATTTTCAGTGCTCACACTGTAAAAGAAAAACCTGTCAAATTGACAGGAAAAAAGCTGTTAATTTTGGCGTCAGTGAAAAACCGTTTAATTTAGAGAAAAAAGCTGTATTTTTTCATTAAAACAGTTTTTTCTGTAAAAAATACAGATTTGTTCTCAAAAATTACAAAATTCAGTTTCTTTTACAGAAAAAACTGTTTTTCTTCAAAATAGTTTTTTTCTGTAAAAAATGCTATTATTTTCTGTGAAAATTACAGATTTTTTTTTTTACAGTGCATAAAATTAAAAATTAAAACAAAGTATTTTTTTTGTCCTTCAGACGGAGTATTCCTGAGGTTTGATATTGAAAGTAGAGTTTGACAGAAAATTAGGTTTCGTTTTTGTTTTCCGCCGAAAATTCGTTTTCAGGAAAAATTCGGCTGGACGGAAAATATCTGTATTCTAAATATTTTTTTATTCTTTCTCCAGAAATTTTCAACATAAATCAATGATTTGAGATGCATCAAGTAAAATGAAACACTCTTTATTTATTGTCACTTCCTTCAAAATTTATAATTATCAGTCATGATTGACTAGAGACGTGAGTGCAAATTATAAAGCAAGTAATGCATATAGCATTTTATTTTGAAAACTCTTTTCACGTGCTTAATAAAAGCTACAGATTTAACGGTAATATTTGTTTTTTAGTTTGAAACTGCTGAAATGATCTTAATTTTCTTTGAAAATTTTCAAGTATAGCAGATGATAATTTACAAAAACCAATATAAAAGATAAATCGAGGTATTCGTATCTAAAACACTTAATTAGATGAAATTCGTATACAATAGATTCAAAATACCGTATTAAAAGTAGTGCCGTGAAGGAATTTTTACCTTGTTATTAATATAAACTTTAAAACATACATATAATTTCTTAACTGTGTTAGAAACATATAAAGATATTCGTTAATACAACCCTGAGATCTTTTGAACGCACACGCGTTCATTTTCAGAGGGGAAAGAGGACTTACTGGAAACAGAAAACATACCACATGTATAACATATGTTTGTTTCCTATTTCCAGTTAGTCATATTTTCCCTTTGAAAATGAACTCGTGTGCGTTCGAAAAATACCGTCGAACTAAATCCTTTATATCTTTTTAACACCTTAAGAAATTATACGTATTATTGAACGAAATTCATATTAGAAAATCATTCTGTGTCGTTGATGAATTAAATACATTTTATTTTATCGGAAAATAAAAAGTTTTCGTGCGAGGCACAGAGAGACATATTGGGCTACACATGTAATTACTAATTATGTTTTTTAATAATCACGTATAATTAATTAGTAATTATGTACATTTATGTATGTATTAATTACTTTTTAAATGTTTTGGATATTTTCGTTTTCGGCAAAAAAATAGGAAAATTACCAAAATTTGGTTAATGTTTCTGTTTCGGTCTTAAAAACCTCTTTCAGTCGATTCTTAAATGAAAACATTTATCATCTAATTTTTTTTTTAATTTCTATACGAGTTTTATTTTTAAACTTTGAGCAATATCTTTTAAAAATTTAATTTATGTATGTATTAATTACTTTAAAAATGTTTTGGACATTTTCGTTTTCGACAAAAAAAAAAAGGAAAATTACCGAAATTTGGTTTATGTTTCTATTTCGGTGTTAAAAACCTCTTTCAGTCTATCCTTAAATAAAAACATTTATCATCTAATTTTTTTTTTCTTTACGAATCTTTTTTTTTTTTTTTTTTTTTTTTTTAACTTTGATAATATCTTTTTAAAATTTATTTTGAGTTTTCAACTCAAGTTTTCTAAAAACTATGAGTAAAATATTTTTCAAATTAATTTCAGAAGATCATTACATAATAACCAGACACAACTAATCCTGTCTAACAGCATATCCTATCGATGCAACGTCCTTATATTATCAGAAATCGTCACACTCAGAATTGTAATCAAAATATTACTTGTTTATTTCATCACATCTTACTGTCAGGCAATAGTCATTAGGTGCCTGCACTGCACATAGTTAAAAATTTGAATCAAACTGCCCAGAAAAAAAGGAAAATTACCGAAATTTGGTTTATGTTTCTATTTCGGTCTTAAAAAACTCTTTCAGTCTATCCTTAAATGAAAACATTTATCATCTAATTTTTTTTTCTTTACGAGTTTTTTTTTTATTATTATTTTTTTTTTTTTTTATTTATTTTGATAATATTTTTTTTTAATTTATTTTGAGTTTTCAACTCAAGTTTTCTAAAAACTATGAGTAAAATATTTTTCAAATTAATTTCAGAAGATCATTACATAATAACCAGACACAACTGATCCTGTCTAACAGCATATCCTATCGATGCCACGTCCTTATATTATCAGAAATCGTCACACTCAGAATTGTAATCAAAATATTACTTGTTTATTTCATCACATCTTACTGTCAGGCAATAGTCATTAGGTGCCTGCACTGCACATAGTTAAAAATTTGAATCAAACTGCCCAGTCATTTGACCGTTTTCATAGAAAACGTATTTTGTAAACGTTTAGAACGTTTAGAAACGCAAATATGTTTATTTCGGGAAACTAAAATCAAAGATTTATATATTTTGCTTCAGATAACAGTGTAGTGGTAAAAGCGATCTTTTATTATTTAATAGTCAATAACCATTATATTTTTCTTACAATAAACCTTACAATGTGAAAGAGAAAAAAAATTAATAAATATTCTATATAACCGAAATCTGAATTGAACCATCACCAAATATTTGGTGTTCGTGTATTTTAATACGTTATGTTTTTAAAGTATGACAGTATACTGACACGCTTTACTGCAATAAAAAAACAGAGAATGTCTGCATTTGTAGTTAATAATAGAACAGAATATATGAGTATTATGTGTCTGAAAGCATTTCGATCTCCTAATGCGTAAATAAGAATTGATTGTTTTCTTTTATCTTTCGTTTTTAAAGTTCAGTAGAACCTCGATAATCCGAAGTAATTGGGACCGACCCTCTTTCGGAGATTCGAAATTTTCGGATAATCGAGAATGCTTCCATTTTGAGATTAAGGACAAATATAAGCGCTGTTTCTTATTATGGTAGCAAGTGCTTAATAAAAATAAAGCAATATCAAAATAGAAACAAGGATAAATTACCTAAATTTTAATTTTGAAATTAAATACCTTTTGTATGTATCACAAGAGTTTGAAAAAATGTTTTGTTTGTCGCAGTTTCAAGTGCCTTTGCTTTGAATCTCTAATCACGGAGTTTTTTAATATTATTAATTCAACAGTATCAAAAACTTTCTGCTAATCCAGCCATGCCAAACCTTTTGCCAAACATTCAAAAGCTTCAGAATTGCTAATTTTTTCTTCGTTCCGCTCCACAGATTACGGGAGCTCATGTTAAATTCAAAGGAACTCTAAGAAAGGGGATCGAAAATATTTGTATGCTCTCGTAGTTTGTAAAGAACCGCTTGTACACAAGTAATATGGGAGTTAAAGAAAAAAAATACTCCCAAAATGGATTTGCACACAAGGAATGTGATAGCAGAAAAAAAGCTTTCAAAATGGATTTGCACACATGGAATGTGGTAGCAGAAAAAAAAGCTTTCAAAATGGATTTGCACACAAGGAATGTGATAGCAGAAAAAAGCTTTCGAAATGGATTTGCACACAAGGAATGTGGTAGCAGAAAAAAAAGCTTTCAAAATGGATTTGCACACAAGGAATGTGATAGAAAAAAACCCCTTAAAAATGGATTTCGGTTAACCGAGAGTTGCGGTTAAAATAGTTTCGGATAAAAGAGGTTATACTGTATTATGTTTTACTATATTTTCCTTTTTCAGTTCAATTACATATCATAAACTGTACCATGTAGAGGTGAAAATAAAATAAATAAATGTTACATACACATATATTTTATTTGGATTATCGGATCATAGTGCCTTTAATTTGGGGATGTACATATCGTTTGGTTATAGAGTATGACTTTATATTGTCATGTTTTATGGCAAATATAAATGAGAGATTGTTTGCATTTGTTAATGGCCAATAAGAAAAGAGGTTAAAGTAGTGGTTATTATTTTATTAGTTTATAATTCACTGATTGATAAAACAATATCGAAAAAAACAAACAAAAATAATGTTGAGATTTGTTTTACTACACATATACGAAATTACACTGTCAAAAAAAAATAAAGAACACGTATAAAACCTCAAGAAACTCTAATGTTTTTTCAGCTAAAATCGGTAATTGGCAGAAGATATTTATTTTGTTGTATCTCACAATTCTTCAAAATACAGACTATCATATTCCTGTAAAAAAAAAAAAAAAAAAAAAAAAAAAGAAAAAAAAAAATTAGAATTGGATTCAACTGAGAAGTTCATTAACCAATGGAGAAACAGGAAAATTGCGGGTACCAGCCAATAGGAGTATAGTATAGGTAATGCCACCAAAGATGTGAAAAAAATAGTAATTAAGCAAAAGAGGATTATAATAAATATTTCCAGCAATCTGATACAAGGGGAATAGCGAATTCACTATTACCAATATTGTTATAGTTTTTGTAGATATGAAATGCTTCAAGAAAGTTAAGTTGTTGTATCTCACAATTCTTCAAAATACAGACTATCATATTTCTGTAAAGAAAAAAAAAAGAATTGGATTCAACTGAGAAGTTCATTAACCAATGGGGACACAGGAAAATTGCGGGTACCAGCCAATGGGAGTACAGTATATGTAATGCCACCAAAAAGGTGAAAAAAAATAGTAATTAAGCTAAAGAGGATTTTATGAAGTATTTCCAGCAGTCTGATACAGGGGGAATAGCGAATTCACTACTACCAATATTGTTATAATTTTTGTAGATATGAAATGCTTCAAGAAAGTTAAGTTCATGTATAGAAGTGGTTTAGAGATGAGTTTGGCTGAATTAACCATTAACAGGAAACGTACCGTCTGTGAGATGGTTGCGTATACGTATCTACCCTTTACACAAAAATGAAGGCGTCCCCAATCTAATCACACAATTTAATCCTAATGCTATTGGCCCTCTGTTTCCCTACCCATTTGAAACACCTGTGCATTTTTAGTTATTGAAAGAAAAAATATTTTATTTTCAACGCAGTCTGTCAAACGGTGTGTTTCCGTTTACGCAATTTTTTGCTCTGGGATATTGAAATGGAGGGGCCGTTAAAGCGGGTACAATATGGTGATAAAGACTTGAGGAAACTGTTTTGTGATGATTTTATGTAGTAGGAAGTGACATAAGCTATGTTGAAATTATTTCAGATGATGAATATATAAATTCTGAACACGAAAGGGACTCAACATTGTCAGAAAATGCATAAAAAATGTAGATATTTTGAACATGTTGCAATATTTACTATTAAATGTTTTGTTAATTTTACTGCTTACTATTTTTTTTCTAATTCATATTGTACCGAAATATATAAAAATATTAGCATTTAGTTAATTATTATGTCGAAAATGTAATATTTTTAAAAATAATGTGTAATTTAAAAAACTTTTCTGCCTTCGACATTCAAAATTTATTTTTATGCTGTTATATTTAATAATTGGCTCTGTTAATGCATTACTATTAAAGACTAAGTGTTTAAGTTCACTATTTGATAAATTATTAAAAGTTATTTCTTTTTAAATTTTATAGCAATTTTTAAAATTTCGCAGTCGTACAGACTGCGTTCCGTTTGTACACGTGATTTTTACATTTCCGGTTAAGAGTTAAAATCAAAAGAGTGGTGCATCTCCCAGCAATGTTTAGCAACTGAAGATTTATTGGTTTCCTGTTTTTCAATATATTTTTGGTGTTCTTTAATACGAAATTTTAAATCCCGTTTAGTTTGTCCAATATAAGAAAGACCGCACTGGCAATTAATACTATAGATACCGAAAGAGTTGTATAACTCAATATGATCTTTGAGTTTGGAGAGGGTAAGTTTATTCGTTGGGTTAAAAATTATTCTGAAGTCATGCTGTCTAAGAATTTTGGCAATAAGAAAGCTGGATTTCGGAAAAGAAAGGTAACACACTGATAATTCTGGAAAGAGAAGAGGACTGATTTGAGTTAGAGGGACGAGGTTGCTGTAGTTTACGTAAAGCAGTATCGATAATAGATGGGCTCTAACATCTGTCAATCGCAATGGCTCTAAGATATTTACTTTCACAATTAAGTGAGTGAGAATCAGAACAAAGATGTATGGCACGATTTATGAAAGTAAAAAAGACCGCCATTTTCTGGATGGGAGGGTGACAAGAGCGAACATGGGGATGTAGACAAACTCAAAAATTTGCGATAAACCGATGTAGAGAAACCGTCTACAGTACGTGTGATAAGGGTTTCCAGAAACGGGAGAGAACCATTATTTTCAGTTTCATAAGTATATTGCTATCGATTGAGTTCAAAATGTTAACGATGTTATCAGTATTTTGAAGAGAGATGTCAATTAAGGTACAAGTATCATTAACATAGCGAGTTCAGAACGGGAAAGAAAATTTATTAAAAAGTGAGCATTCAAAATAATCCATATAGATGTCTGCGAGAGTAGGTGATAAGGGGAAACACATAGCTAGCCCGTCAGATTGTTTGTAGTAATTGACTTGAAATGAAAAATTTGTTTGTGAGACACAAGTTTGAGTAAGAGATAATAGCTCACGAATTTCGAAAAACGAATATGTAATTCACGAAGTTTCATTTCAAGACACGAGAGGGAGCCACATGTCGGAACACAAATGTTTTGTTCAACAAATGTTTGTTTGTTAAAATTTCGTATTAAAGAACACCAACAATATATTCAAAAGCAGGAAACCAATAAATCTTTAATTGCTAAACATTGCTGGGAGATGAACCACTCTTTTGATTTTATTTCAGCCAAAATCATCCCTAAACCCACTTCTATACATGAACTTAACTTTTTTGAAGCATTTCATATCTACAAAAATTATGACACTATTGTTAATAGTGAATTCGCTATTCCCACTTTATCAGTTTGCGGGAAATATTTCATAAAATCCTCTTTTGCTTAATTACTAATTTACTTTCGCATTTTTGGTGGCATTACCTATACTATCTTCATATTGGCTGATACCCGCATTTTCCTGCTTCCTCATTGGTTAATGAACTTCTCAGTTGAATCCACTTCTCCTGTATATAAATGAGCAAGTTTTCGTTATTCTTTGCACTGAGGACGGTGCTCTAAACGCTACCGAAACTAGTCTGCTGAAAGATTGCTTATTCTGGCGTTTTTAACATTGCTTTTGAATTTATAAAGAATAAATGTATCAAGTGTATTCGAAAATGAATATGTTTAAATGTTTTAAAAAAAGGTTTAATCCTCCGAGCGTCTTCCAAAAGCTTCGTGAGCTATTATCTCTTACTCAAACTTGTCTCTCACAAACAAATTTTTCCTTTCAAGCCAATTACTACAAACAATCTGACGGGCTAGGTATGTGTTTCCCCTTATCACCTACACTCGCAGACATCTATATGGATTATTTTGAATGCTCACTTTTTAATAAATTTTCTTTCCCGTTTTGAACTCGCTATGTTGATGATACTTGTACCTTAATTGACACCTCTCATCAAAATACTGATAAAATCGTTAACATATTGAACTCAATCGATAGCAATACACTTATGAAACTGAAAATAATAGTTCTCTCCCGTTTCTGGAAACCCTTGTCACGCGTACTGTAGACGGTTTCTCTACATCGGTTTATCGCAAATTTTTGAGTTTATCTACATCCCCATGTTCGCTCTTGTCACCCTCCCATCCAGAAAATGGCGGTTTTTTTTTTTACTTTCATAAATCGTGCCACACATCTTTGTTCTGATTCTTACTCACTTAATTGTGAAAGTGAATATCTTAGAGCCATTGCGATTGACAGATGTTAGAGCCCTTCTATTATCGATTCTGCTTTACGTAAACTACAGCAACCTCGTCCCTCTAACTCAAATCAGTCCTCTTCTCTTTCCAGAATTAGCAGTGTGTTACCTTTCTTTTTCCGAAATCCAGCTTTCTTATTGCCAAAATTCTTAGACAGCATGACAAAAGGGTAAAATTGTAATGTTGTTTTCTTTGCATTTTGTTTTAAATGTTAAGAAAATATGATTCTTTCAACATTATAAAAAAACTCAATTACAAATATGAATGTAATCTTTCAGAAAATTAATCATTTTTCAATGTATTTAAAATTTATTAAATCTATAGAAATATATTACCTTAAATATTGCTTGTATTGCTGTGAAACCTGGAGCTTAGTGAACGGAATATTACGCCCAAACACTTAGATGGTTAAAAATTTTTTATAAATGTATAAAAGAAATTATTTACCAGCTTGTAAAATAATGTTTCCACGATTTTTATTTTGTGGAGTATTATTTCCGTGTAATAATCATCGCTTTTGTTTAATGAACTAAAAATTTTTAACCTGTGTCTATACGATCCATGAAGTACCCGAGACTACAGTGTCCACTCCTGTTTACTTGACCCTGGGCACCGAGGTGCTATACGGCATATACCCCTGTCAGATGATCAGCCAAACACGATACTCTCCGTGATTAGTTTCCAAGCAAGCTTGGTACTCATTTTATAGAGTCCGACGGGATGAAAGGTTGGGTGAATGTTGCCCAATAGACAGTCGCACTTGTGGCAAAGTGGGGTGCTACCATTACGCTTATAAGCTTCGCTTTATTTAATGACAGAATATTATTTCTAAACCTCCCATTAAATCAGGAAATTGTCACTATTCAGAAAAATTTCATTGAAATAGAAGTTATGTTCAGATACATTAAAAAATATGTTTACTTAAAAGGTAGTTAAAAAACAGAAATACTGAAATTTTTGATTCATCACAAACATATTTCAAAATAATTGAAGATGCCTATTTTGTTGAAATGATTATATAGCCAAGTATATTAAAGCACCTTTTTCTTGTTCTAAATGTGTTATTATCCCGCCATAAAATTTTTTCGGTCTTTCTAAAACTGTTTCAAATAATGAAACAATTAAGAAAATATTTTATTTACATTTTAAATTATATTATTTTGCTTTTTTTTAAATATACACAATATGTACCAATGTAATTTTTTTATACTTTATTGACTGAAAAAAAAATTATTCTAATTTTTTTAAGTGTGTATCCTTGTCTATATCAAAGTTCCTTTGCACAGTTATTACAATTCTCATCGTCGGGTTTAGCACCATAATTGATAAACCGAAAGGTATTCTGATACACATGTAAAAATGTTCGATGATTGCTGAACACTGCGTAAAACTTGTGTTGAAATCTCAAATAAGAGAAATAGAAAATCAGAATCAGAGGCAGTTGTGAACTAAAATCATGTCGATATGTATCCAGAAGATTTACACTAATCAAAAGCGGATTGCGCATTTCACCGCTTGTGCCAAATGAGGAATATTCAGACTTCTGGGCACTTATATTTAGGATGACTTTATCATACCAATATTTGAAGTATGATAATGACAAGCACCATATTACTGGCAAATTCAGCTTTATCCAAAATCTTTTAGATCAACAAACTTTATTCAAAAGTTTTTGTTGCAAAAACTGATATCTAAGCCTAGGTTTACGGAATCTAAATTAATCCAGAAATTGCAATTAGTTTGTATCAGTATAGCAACTGCTGGATTGTGTCCTCCATAGTTATGAGAGCTGATTTCATAACGTTATTGACAATTTCCCCGAGGATAACGAAAACGATGAATGGCTGCACTATGTTGCACTTTTGTCTCCATTCGGACCACTAGGGTCACATGATGTTATTTTCGTGATCCTGCATTCGTGCTTTTCTTATACCTGCGTTACAAAATAATTATCATATGTCTCAAGCGATCCAATAAGAGAAGAACGTATAACGCCTTTCTTTTTCGTTGGCCATGAAATTTCAGTTTTAATTGAAAAAATTGAATGTGGTCTATATTTTTTTGAGAACAATCGTACCTGGATGTTTAAAAGATATTAAAAATTAAATTACGGAAATCTGTAGTCCGTACAAAAAATTCTCCGGAATACCAACTTGTTAAATAGGGATAAGGTAATCTGCAATTGCTTAAACATTGATTTTAAAACTTTTACATGTGTAAAATACTTTTATTTTGAAAACCTAATAAAATGAGGATGTCATGTCATGCCTTGTGAACATTAGAAAAGTTCTAAATATACGTATATTTTCACAAAAGCCCTTCTATTTTTATTGTAAATAGCTGGTAAATCGTCCGAGAAATTCCCTGAAATTACCATGCATATATGTGATATATTAAAGTCAGAAAAAGTGTTAAGCAGGTTCTTTCACTTCCTTAGACAATTTTCAATTTCTCTAAACTTGTGTATTAAACTATGTAAATGTGCAGCAAATATATGCATTAAACAACGTGATAAACTGTAAAGGAATCATTTGATTGGCTTTTCTTTTTATATGTTTAATTCGCTAAATTTTCCGCAAGCGAGAACAGCATCATTTTTTAGCGTAAAATAAAAGTAATTTTTAAAATGAATAGTTTTCTCCTTTATGAAATTTGAAATTAGTAAAATCACAGCTAGAAAAACTATTTTCTATAATTTTAACTTTTTTTTTTTTGTTGTTTTTTTTTGTGACTGTGAGGTTGCTAAAAAGAAAAAAATATATCTGCATAAAATTATATTCCTTAAAGCGTATGAAAACATCCATTTTTATGAAGGCTTGGATTTACAAGTTATAGCATCAAGTTTCTTTAATGCAACAAAGGAATTCGAAAGCGTTTTATGTCGGAATCCTAATTATGCAAACAAAAAGTCGAGAGGAAAAGTTTGTAATTGCGAAAGTTTTAAACTTTGAAATAAAATGCAACGGTTCTGGAGAACAAAAAATGATTTCAATTATTTAGAAGAAAATATAGCTTGAAATCCTGAAAAAAATTATTTTCGGTCCATTAAATTTTAGATTTTTTATGATATGATTTTTACTTTTTAAGTAGTCTTTTAACTTAGTCTTCTTTTGAAAACTAGCTAATTTACAGAACGCCACATATGCTTTAGTACAGACGTTTACAGATTGCAAATTCATTTTTAATGTAAACATTCTTCAGTAAAAAAGATTTTGTTAATTTAAAGTTACTACATAATCTCCAGATAAGATATGAAATAATGCATCAGTTAAAGTTTTTTTTTTTTTAATTTTAGGTGTGAATGACTCTGTAATGAAATGCTCCTCAATAAGGTCCTCTTTGTTTTATATACAGGGTGCAAAGAAAAGTCTCTTTAACCTGAACAAGTAAACTTGCGAACGGAGATAGCTACAGCTATTCAAGTGAGGTAACGGTATTGTAAAGCGACTACTCCCGACCTAATGCAAACAACAGCAGCGCTCCCTAGTGGCGAAATTTGGAAGATAGCCATTGCAAATCGAAGAAGAACACAGATGGAACAAAATTTCTTATTAGAAAGTTTTAGAGCACCAATTAACTAGAACGATTCATACGAATACGATAAATAGTCGCTTGTACACCCAAAAATGCCCGAAATCCATGAGCGACGATTCTACTTTGTATATTCAAATTCCGCAAATGTAGCAGTGCGCAATTGCAGATTGTTACGTTGTACTGTGCTGTAATGTCAGTAAAAATTTAATTTTTAATGCATTTAAAATTTTAGATTAACCCTTTCAGAGGCAGCAGAATTCTGTTCGTAAACTGATAAAATAATTGACTGACTCCAGAATAATCAAATGAATTTCTTAAAAAATAAAAACGCGCTAATTTGCACTTTCAATACAAAAGCAAAATATTATTAAAATATTCTTGGTGCCATTTGTCAGTTTTGGAATTAAAATTAGGCGGCTAGACCATCTAGCCACCGCCTTTGAAAGCGTTAAATCTATGTCGTTGTATTGAAGAGGCTTGCAATAGACGTTCCATGCTGAGAAATGTGCATGCAGAATTACTCTCACGCATCGTGAGCAATGGCGAACTTTTCG
Organism: Maratus speciosus; assembly: GCA_963932465.1. Classification (NCBI taxonomy): domain Eukaryota; kingdom Metazoa; phylum Arthropoda; class Arachnida; order Araneae; family Salticidae; genus Maratus; species Maratus speciosus. The sequence goes on from OZ010799.1 coordinate 289,521,501, forward strand.
AACATACTGAATATTAACTTTTTATCACTGTGAGACAGTTTGACTTTTTTTGTGAGGTATTATCAAAATGTATTGAGATAAATACGTATTTATGCAATAAATTGTGTGTATTTCTTCATACACCAGGTCATTCCATTCAAATGTTTACACAAAATGAGGGGCATCGATTTCGGACATTTTTGGGTATACAGGCGAAGATTTATCTTATCTATGTAAACCAAATGTCGTTTCGTACTAATTAATTGTTCTTCTAAAACTTTCTAACTGCAAATTTTGCTCTATCTCTTTTCGTTTTCGATTTGCAATGGCTATCTTACAAATTTCGCCACTAGGGGCGCTGCTGACTTTTAAATTAAATCGAGAATAGTCGCTTTACTATAACGTTACCTCACTTGAATAGCTGTAGCTCTCTCCGTTCACAAGTATTTTCAGGTTAAAGGGACATTCCTTTGCATCCTGTATATACACAGTGTGTACGTAAAGTCATGGTGCGCTTTTGACCGGTCACATGAAATCAACGAAACAAGATGGAAATGTGAAACCTTCACCAAATAAAAGAAAAATTTCTCCACGTTCAATACCTGTTCTCTGCTGTTCGATGTGGCCTCCATTTTTTGCCCTACACACAAACGATATTCAAGTTCTTCCCATACACAGATAAGGACGTTTAGTGTAACAGAGTGAATACGTTCTGTGATTCTTTGTTTAAAATGGAGGCCACATCGAACTGCATATGAACAGGTATTGAACGTGAAGAATTTTTTCTTCTATTTGGTGAAGGTTTCACATTTCCATCTTGTTTCGTTGATTTCCTGTGACCGATCAAAAGAGCACCATGACTTTACGGACATGTGTATAGATACCAATTTTTTATGTTAACTCTTAAATGTCTAATTTTTCAAAAATAACTGTAGTAATGTTTTTCGGCTATCATTTTTTAAATAAATCATTTGAAAAATACTTTTAAAAAATCATATTTTGTTTTAAGTATGGTTTACGGTTAAAAAACAGTATGTTACTAATCGGCAGTACTGGTCTTTAATTGAAAAAATAATTTCCCTTGATAAAATTCTATAACATTAAACACACAAAAATTTTAGGAACTATAATAAGAAATAAATTTTACTTGCTCACAGCAGAACAAAATAGGGTATTTCGCAAGCTTCCAAACAAAACAAAAAGAACAAGTATCAAAAATTGAAAAAATAAATCTATCTTTATTCTTAAATAGCACAAGAGTTGCAATCTACATGTTGAAAATCGATTAAATAATATTTTAAGAATATATTTTATTGACAACATTAGGCATTATAGCTTTAATATTATTCGAAAAGTATTTTTGAGCCTAAATAGGGTATGCTGCCGAAAAGCAACACCCGGCATTTAAGGGCTAAGAAATGTGCTGTATTTCGTGACTATGTATTAGAGAGTTACCAATGCCGATTATTATTTTATTACTTCGTCTACCAATATTTCAGAACAATAATCTTCGTGGTAGATTCCTACTAATTTCCAATGTAAATTTGTTTTGCTTAGAAAATATTTATAGAATAAATAATAAACAAATACTTACAATTGGGAGCGTTTGTAGTATGACGTATATAATGTAAAAAGTTTTTACGGAATGGAACCATGGAACAATGTAAGGCTTGTTAATGTATTTCCTAATTTCGGAGCAATTTCACATCCAAGAGACATGTAAGCGATTTGCACAGACACTAGGTATCCAAAGAAATTTAACTGTAGTTAAAAAACTACATATAATGAAAGAAAGAAATTAAAAATCAAGTAAAATAAAAAAAATAACTATTTAAGAAAAATTAATATTAAAAAAAAGAAGACTATTAAAGTTAAAAATCCTTAAATGAATATCCCATGATTTCCTAAGCAAGGAGAAAAAGCTATCGAGATTAAATGCAATTATTCCGAAAAAGAAACAACTCTTTTCAGTGATCATACAGTAAATTTGAAATTATGAAGGTACAAAAGTAACAATTTAATTTTATTTTTTCTATTTTTTTTTTTTAGATTTTTTTTTTTTTTTTTTTTTTTTTTTTTTTTTTTTTTTTAAGAAATACAAGTCAAAAGGATAAGAAGAATGGAAAAGGAAAAAAACAAATCGTGTTTTTTTCTTCAACCAGCACAGCAAATCTAGGGCGTTTTCTATGGGCGGTGTCGGACACTTCATAGCCAAGTAATGGAGGATATTCCAAATCTTGGTTCGAGGCTAAAAAAAAAAGTCACGTGCTGCCCGTAATTTACCTAAGGAACTTCTAACTGATAAGAAGGGAGGATACTTTTGCTTTGCCTCATGAACTGTTTCATTGGCTAGCGGGAATTTTTATTCAACGTCTACGGAGAACTGTTTTTAACAAGTACTACCCTTCTTTACGCTAGAAATTTTTACCTTGATCACGTGATCATAACATAGATGGAATATCCTCCATTCCGCAATGATTTCAATTGGAAATATTTTTGATACTGTTATAAAAATTTTTTGTTAGTTGATGCATTGTAATCTTAATCGATATGGTGCAAAGATGTTTGCATTTGGTGGTATTTCTGAGGTATCTATTGCCAGTACGAATGATTCTAAGTTGTCTATTATGAGATCTATATAACCCGTTCAGTTTAACTTTACTGGCAAAACCCCAAATTGGACACGTATAAGAGAGAACTAGGGAAAGGAAAAACATATTTATCCTGTTTCATTTTCCTTCATATGAAAATATTTTATGATTGTCAAACATGCTTTACAATAAGCCAGTTAGATCGTGTAAATCTTTGGAAGACATATTTAACACAGTTTAAAAAAGGTGGTTATTTTTACAGATTATATTTCGATTTATCATGTTTTATTAGTGTTAAAATTCTTCTTTACATGTACTATATATTTTCTTCTAGGACACGGTTTCCAAAAACTAATACTTGTAACCCTTTGTAATAGGATAAGAGATCTTAAGGGGTAAGCGATGATTCTGTGTTAACAACTAATATGCGACATGCTGCAGCTATATAGGTAAGGTTTTTCATCCCATTCACTGTGCAAAATATAACAAAATACTAAAGATAGCTTATGATAGAAATCTCAGAATATTAACATCGAAATTTAAGTTAAATATTCAAGCTTATAAAAACATGTATAATAATAACTTATAAGCAGATTAAGTTGAATAATGCTATAAGTAGTGATAAAATATCTTTATTAAGATTGACGATTGTTTCATCGCACAAACGGCAACATTTTCAAAATGATTCACGATAGAAAATATTTTCACATCATTCACGATAGAAAATATTTTCCCATTTGCATTTTTTTTAAAACTGGCTTCCGCAAAAGAGTTTGAATAAGAGTATAATGAAGGGCTGCGGACGGAAAGAGGCCGTTCGCCACGGCCGTTTTTGATTCACATTCATTTATTCACATTTGAAAACATTTTCACATTCACATGTGAAAATATTTTCTATCGTGAATGATTTTGAAAATGTCGCCGTCTGTGCGACGAAACGATCATCAATCTTAATAGAGATATTTTATCACTTTTTATAGCATTATTTAACTTAATATATTCGAGCGTAGTGAAATGCAACTGTCAGATTACCAAACTTGCTACATATAAATCTACAATAAATGTAAATAAAAGCACATTTACTTATAAACATCTGCTAGTATTTTTGCTTCTATTTTGCAATCATGACTCTCACAAGTTAAAAAAAGTAAAGCGGCGGAAGTAGGGCAGGAGGATAAAAGACTTCAAGGGGTAAAAGTTTGGTCTAGATTTATAACATATTTTATAATTGTTGCAGTATATATGTCATAGGCTAATTGCGAAATCCGGATCTTTGCAAAGAGCCTAGGCTGTGTGCGAAGAGGACGGCTAATTGGAGAATCTTCGTCCTTTTCTCAATCGGACTGATATTTTTCAGGCTTATTGCAAAGAGCCTAAGCAACTATAGTCTAATTGGAAAATTGTTCATTTGATTCTCAATCAGCCTGATATTTGTCAGGCTTATTGCAAATAGCCTGTGGAAAGTTAGGCTAATTAGAAATTATCCATTTATTTCTCGATCAACTTGATTTTTTTTCATGTCATTGCAATGCGGATATGTAACTTTTTATTAATTATAAAATGACCCAAAATGAACACCGATGACCACATATTCGTATTTGTACAAGCAGCCTAGTTTCTTCCAGATTTATTCCAATAATTCCAAGTAGCGAATTTTTATTACTTTAGTATAAAAAAATCGGAAGGGGGATTTTAAAATGATTATAATAATTTTTAAGGAAACTGTCACTGACAGATTTCATTAACGCGCCTGAGTGTCTAAGATTAGTGAATACCGTAAGTTCCAGGGTATAAGCCGCGGTTCAAATAACTTTGTTTCCTACCTGAAATTTTATTTAATAAAATGTAACTTATTTCTTATTGGTACTTATTTGACGTTATTTATTAAATAAACTTTCTTATTCAGAACAAATTTATTTTATCAGCAGCTTATACGCAAGTAATTAAGGTACTTCATTGTTATTTTAAGTATACAGCATTTTTCTTACATGTTTTATAATAATCTTTATTAAGCAACTTGTTTTCTATGCGTACTGCTGAGAAAATATCAAAATATGTTTCATCTGCCGATTTTAACGATGAAAAAATTTCTTATATGTGTTTTATAATTATTTTCATCGAGCAGTCTATATTCTCTATGTAAAGCTAGGAAAACAATAAAAATCCGCCTCATCCGCAAATTTTATCACTACAGAAATTTTCTCATATACTTTTTACAATGATTATCAATAGCAACTGATTTTTCCTACGTAATATAGAGGAAAAAATAAAAGATCTGCTGATTTGTAGATTTCATCGATTCAATAGTTTTTCTTATTTAAGTTTTATATTTATTTTCATTCAGCAACCAATGTTCTCTACGTATTGCCGAGAAAACATTAAACATCAGTCTCATCTGCAGATTTCATTATTGGCAGAAATTACTTTTTATAATTATTTTCATTCACAACCAATATTCTCTGCGTAATCCTGAAAAGAACCCTTAAAAATCTGTCTTATCTGCAGATTTTATAAATAAAAAAAATTTCTTATATAGATTTTGTAATTATTTTCATTCACGAACCGGTCTTCTCTGTATCGCTAGAAAAATATCGAAGTCAACCTCATCCTTTGATGTATTTTTGAAGTATTATTATTATTATTGTTTCTTTTTTTTGGGGGGGGGGGGGAATTAATGATCAGTTTCATGGGTAGATATTATTGAATACCACTCGACTTAATGTCATGTGTTAATAAGAAAATTTTCTTATACATTTTTATAAGCATTTTAAGTTTCTCCTCCTATTTTTTATATCAAATATATGCTTAAACATTTACTACCTCGGACACATTGGCATAAACTTTGAAGAATCTAGGCTATTTGACGAACGCGCGGTCATCGGTGGTCATTTTGACATTTTCTAATAAGCCTCAAACTGCATATGCTTACAGTACTGAGTCTGAAAAAACATCAAGCTCTTTAAGGAATTAAATGGATAATTTCAATTACGCTAATTCTTGACAGGCTCTTTTCAATAAGCCTTAAAAATATCAGGCTGATTTAGAAAAGTAAGATGGTTCTCCAGTTAGCCGGGTTCTTTGCAAAGAGCCGGATTTTGCATTTAGCGTACGATATATGCATCATATTAGTAGATCATTTTATGTTGTATGTTATTGCAACCATGAATAAATTGTAAACGCCGTCTTATATCTGATGTTAAGATAAACAATATAGTGCTCACTTTTAACCGATTTAAAGTCTGGATTCTCGCCAATGGATATCTATATATTTTTCAATTTCTTCTCTAAATTTTAGTCTTGATACATTCTAAGGTAATTGTTAAGTTTTTATGTTTTACATTTGTCTGTTTGTTCTTGAATGCGAAACGTAACTGAAATCAAATATCTCAGCAGGTATAGAAATTAATACATTTTGTCAAAGTACAGCACAGTATGTTATCTGATATATATATATATATATATATAGTCTTTGCAAATTTTGCAGTTCTCTGCCAGATGTAAGAAAAATATAATATATTAATTGTATTCGATTCTGTATACTGCAGTACTGATCTTTTAAATGCATTTCAAGAACGTATTCCATGGACATTAATCTTGAATACAACAAAGAAAATAATTTGTGCCGTAACAATACCGTAAAATACTACCTTAAAATTTTTATGAATACCATTCATTCGCTTATCTGCCTAAATATCGATTTAATCGTAATAGGATCATGGTGAAAGTCTTCAAACATTTTTTGTATAATTTACTTTCAGAAAAGGTAATGATATTTAACAGTGAAAAATTATTAATACATATGCTATTTGTATTACTAAATATGCAATGTAACTAAAGTTACAAAGATTTGAATAATTTTGTTTAAACCTGTAAATAAACCTTCTTTTTAGAAACTGAGTTTCTAAGGAATTAACCAATTTTTGCAAATATCGATGTAACTAATATTTAAGGCTTATAATTGAGGCTTCGGAAACTTTTAAATTATGATTATTGGACCAGCAGTGATTAGCCTTCTGCTAGCGTTCCGCTATTGCTAATCACTGCTGGTCCAACAATCATAATTTTAAATATTCCGAAACCTCAATAATACAGAAATGCTCAACAATTTACGATCTTTACTTTTGGGAAGCCTACCACATATGGAAAAATTCAAACAGCTTAGTAAACGAATTGTCAAGCACGCACAATTTTTCAAAGTTATGGTTTAATTTTCTTTAATTCTTCCTCTTCCCTCCCCCTCTTTTTTTTCTCCGCTTTGTTTGAACTCTCCCGGAGCATCTGGGCGGTTTTTGATTGGTCTCCCTGTGTGCGCGTGAGTCAGACTTCCTGGCTGTTTGTAAACAGTGATTTTCATTTCGCTGTTGACGTTCGGGATGTGAGGTGCGCCTCTCTGGCTCTGTCTCCCCACTCTTTTGTTCCAGAGATTGTTTTACTTTTATCTTTAATTTATAAGCACTGATAATGAGGCCTTAGAGGCTTCGAAATATATGCTTTTTAAAATTACTTACATTTGTGTTTTGTAAACGTTGTTTCCCTCTCTTTTTAATATATTGACACAAAGTACAATCCTCTCCCCCTTTTACGTATTTAAGTACTGTCTTTTTCGTAAAAAGTAATAACTATTTCTTAAAAAAAATTAAACTTTTAAATTTATACTCACACAATAAACGTAAATTCTAAAAGTAGCTTTTTCTTTATTTTAGTCTACTTAGAAGAAATTGTAGAGTACTACTATGTATTAACACAATTCATTCGTTATAAAAGAAAAGGAATATCACGTTTTCATCAAAATTACATACATGTTTATTTATAATGTTTGAATTATTTCTAACATTCCAATTAAAGATTAATTTCGAAATAATGTTATGGGGATACGGTAAACTCTTTTTGATAGCATGAATGAGTGAAAGTAATAACAGCATTACTTTCTAAAAATAACTTTCATTTTCGACTAAGTTATTTTAACAAAACTTGCTGGTTCCTTTCGTAAAATGAACGTGATCAATCATTTGCTATTATAAATACCCCAAGTCTTTACTTTTACAAAAAGATTTACTTGAAATAACGAGTATTACCAGTATTTTTAGAAGCAGTGAAAAAGGATTCATTGATTTGTTTGAAAATATGTCGATTTACAACAGCTTAATTCAGAAATTTACGTAATAAGTTCAGAAGCATTTTTATACTTGGATAAAATGATCACTAAATATATTTAAAAAATATTTTTTTTTGTATATCTATGTTACTTTACGTATAGATGATAATGTACTAATTTTCAATATAATTATTATATCATGGTAATTTTATTGTAATACTATATGGAATCGATATCTATCAATAATTAATTGATAATCGATTGTTAAACTTAATAATGTAATTAAATAATTTAACAATTTAATCAATAAATCACTATCGATAATTAATTATCGTTATATAATATAGATAATATATTTATTATCAATATTATTATTATATATTTGCAATATATAATATACTTATTATAAATATTATTATTGTATAATTATTATGCATATCGATATTACTATACTTATACTTATTCTTATACTATAACTACAAACTGCAAAATAAAAGTGTTTTCTTCAAAACTTCCTTCAGAAACCACTTATTAAACTAATAAGAGCATTTTAAAGCTTTAATTAAGCGTTATTATAAAAGTTTGAAAATTAAGGGTGATAAGTGAAGAGAACTTTGATTAAAAGTTTTGGTTGCGTAAATTGTTTAAGATTCTTCTAATTAAATTTTTTTAGGTGATTTGATAGACATTACTTTGAAGTGATATTTGATGTTTTAGTGATTTAGTTGTCATAAGTGCATTTTGTATAAATAAAATGGTATCATTTCATAGAAATAAATATCTAGATAGCGTGACCCCTCCAGTAGTTGATCAAATTTTTGAAATATTGTGCCATTTCAGGCGGAAATGAGTTCTACATGTGGCACTATACTGAATATTTTTGTTTGAATGTTGGAGCACCTTTTGTCACATTGTTGCCAGCTGCCTGCAGTAAGAGCCATTTTATGATTCTTTTTTATTAGAAAATGCAAAAATCTAATTTTTGATTTGTTGGAGAGAATTACTATGAGTTAAAATAATGCACATACATCTTGCTTATTTCAAATAATAGTTTTATATGAATTATTGTTAATCACGGGTTAAGCATGAAATTTTAAAGATTACTTTTTCAATTTTCGACCGATTTCTTCGATGGATAAAATACTGGGAAAACGGCAATTAAAGAAACTATTTAATAATTTTGTTGCTATTTAATTTCAGCAGATTTCCTTTTTGCCCCTAATAGGACATTCATTAAGGGTTATAGCAATCATGCTATTTTACTTCTAAAACTTAAAAGGAAGGTGATGTAATAAAAACCACGTAGCACCGACCTTATATGATCAACTAATGGCTGGCTCACCCCATATTGAGAAATGACTTCAAATGTTGTTGAGTATATACTATTTAAATTTAAAAGTGATTTAAAAAAGTAAAAAATATATATATACATTAGATACCAGTTTTTTAATTTTATCGCGCAAAAAAATATTGAAAAATGGAACCTTCTCCATTATGACAGCATTAATATTATGCAACGGGGATTGTAATATTAAATGCTGCACAATGTTGAAAAAAATGGTATTTTTAAATTTACAGGTCCGTATATTTTAACATATTATTTCAGTTTTAGAAATTTTCATAAACGATTATAATTATTACAAATAATGCACTTGTTATTTATTAAATAAGAAACAATAAAAATATTTTCTTAACTGAAGCAATGGGTCACTCAAATAGGCAATAACCTTGCATATTTTAACAAGAAATATGTTTTTACATAAATTTTTAATATGCTACATTAAATTATCAATATATTCTGTTATTGTCAACAACATACCATGTTATTAAAAAAATTTTCATACAATGCAAGCTCTGAAACAAAGCAATAGTTTATATTTGTGAGATATTTTGCCAAATGTACTGCACTGTAAGTTTGAAAATACGATTTCGCGATTACAAAAATTTGTTGTAAATGAGTAAGGACAAACATTTATCAGATGGCATATAATAGAGTAAAAATTGCAAACTTGTTTGAGTGAGACGGTGTTAATTTCCAGGAAATGTTTTTACTAAATCCTTCCTTTTTAGAAATAACAAACGTATCATTTGAAATACCTGCAGATACTATTCCATCTCAATCTGAGCAATGGGGCGTAGTCCAGATCTCTTCGATGTCCTTAAACTATTTTATGATAACGATTTCCTTTATAGTTAAAATAATTTAAAAATATCTAAAAAGTTAAATGCATTTAAAATTTTAATAGTGCAAACAGTTGAAAGATGTTTAGAAAATACATTTAACTTTCCTTATAATAAAAGTAGTATTTTGAAATTTTCCTTTGATGTACTTTAGACTTTTTGCTCTACACTAAAAAAATGAATAAATTTTTTCGTCAAATTCCGAATCTTTTGAATGACTGACTCTTTTAAATAATTTTTTTCACGATTTTTTAAACCAGATTCAAAATGCAACACCGTCTGACTCAAATACTCTCAACTCGGAACTCATTTAAATAAAACCGTCTATTCAAAAGCAACAGTATTTCATTTGCATAAGATGATTAGTAGGCCATCAGTTACTGGTTTATATTAATGTTCTATACAACAAGAGAATGGCACCAAATGTAGCATGAACTATAAATATTAACCAAGAATTTATTTTTATAGATTTTTTTGTGCTTAATTAAGATACGCTATTGATTTTTATGTTACTATATAATATTATGTTACTATATATATATTTTTATATATACACAAAAAATATATATCCTTTATTTAAAAACATCAATAGTAGAGAGCAAAAAACGGGAAATCCCAGTGGACCTGAAGAAATTTATCCGCTTCTCACCCATCAGATGCCGTGAAAAAATTCCATGTCGTAATGGATTTTTTTTTCGTCTTTTTAGTGACATTTTGCTCATTATTTTAGGGATTTCTTCGTTTTCTTTTCTTTGTATTGTTTATGGTCTTCTTCTTTTTTTTTTCCCTTTTTTTTTTTTTTTTTTTTTTTTTTTTTTTTGTATTTTTGTATTTTTTAAAGTTGGTTCAATGTTTATCAATTATATAGCAAAATTTTAATGAACTACATAGGGTTCTGAACGGTGAGTTACTTGTGACATATACCTTTACCAGAACATTTATAAAAATTACATCTCCTGACCGAAAGTAAAACTTGAATAACAATTTGAAAATTATCTATAAAATTCCCGCCCTACGCAGATTTCTTAAAGCCATATATAATCATGGCTTTGAAAATTTCTGACGAAATATGTTTTAACAAAAATGGAAATCACTTTAACAACAAAGCTCATTTTCTTATCTGCTGACGTCGAATGACGTATTATGGTTCCTTGATATAAATAACGAATTCTTAAATTCATTTTTAAGCACATATATATCGGTTCAATTAGGTTTGTAGCGCCTTTTGGCAAACCCGAATCTTCATTTTCCTAACTATATTTTTAACTGCGCTTTCAAATGCAAAAGCAACTTTGTCTATGCCATAAATACAGTAGGAGCAGACACTTTGCGATAACACCTGGCACAAGTGCATTTTTTATCCGTAAATAAATTATTACTTTTGGTGATTTTCTGAGTTTCTCCAGATAGAGTAAAACATTGGGCTGGGCACATATTTTTATGCATATTGATCAATTTATTTATTATTTTACTCCAATTGTTGTCACTTTCTTGAAGAATTTTCATAACATTTCCAACAGTTCAACACGATGAATTAATAACACGTAGCGCGGAATAAGAGTGCTTTATAGCATTCACAGTTTACAGAATTTCACATTTTACTTCAATGGTTTTAATGACTTATTTGTCGTTGATCTTTTGATAATAAAGTTTACACAGATGAATTATTGTTTAACATATCTTCTGCTAATCATTGTTATAGGAGATCAGTAATGTAAAATTCCTCTAAACGCTTTCACTGAATTATAATTTGATTATTGACATACGTTATTGTAGTTCTAGACAAAATAAGTTTGTCATGTTGTTTATATACATTGTCGTTGGAAAAAAAAAATTACACTTCAACTCACAAGCTCTGTCCATTGCCAAATTGTGCAAGTGCCAATCAAGTAAAACTTTACTAAGTTAATGTTTCTCTATTAACCTTTTCATCACATACTTTCAACTTCTCATTATTTTGATATTTCGTGCCATTTTTTTTCAGTAGGATAGCCTGGGGTAATTTTCAGACAAAAACAAAAGTTTTGCGATTACTCAGGAATCAATGACTATTTTAGGTAGCTTTCATTACAAAAAGCTACCTATTGCAGCCGTTCGGAGGAAAGCGATTTCAAAAAATTTTGGTATATTTTCATCGATCATGACCCCCAGACCCCGAAACCACCCTCCGTTCAAAACTGACACATATATGTATATATATATATATATATATATATATCTGACCTATGTCACACTGTAACTCCCGTATTTATGAACTGATTTGGATGTAATTCGGTGTGTACATAGTACATACCAATGTCTCGACTGAGTCCGTTGGCCAGCTTCATCCGCCATTTTCTTTCAAAGTGGCGGTCATTTAATTAAAAAAAAAATGAAATGTGGTACCAAAAAATTGAAAATGGAAAAAGATTTTTTCTTATGTATTTGACCTTTATACAAAGATTCCGGAGCAGGTTTTGTTTTGTCTATATCATAAAAAATGTCTGAGTTATAGATATTTGAATTTCTAGCGTGGCTGACAATTTGAAACGTCCTGAATTTTGTCACGCGATAAAAGGCGTATTTATGAACCGATCTGGATGTAACTTCGTTTATACATAGTACATACCAATGTCTCGATCGAGTTCGTTGGCCAGCTTCATCCGCCATCTTGTTTAAAAATGGCGGTCATTTAAATTTTTCAGAAAATTTGAAATTTGAAATGTGGTACCAAAAAATTGGAAATTGAAAAAATATTTTTTTCTTATGTGTTTGACCTTGATAAAAAGATTCGGGAGCAGGTTTTGTTTTGTCTATATCATAAAAAATGGCTGAGTTATCGCATTTTGAATTTCTAGCGTGGCTGACATTTTGTAACGTCCTGAATTTTGTCACGTGATAACGGGCGTATTTATGAACCAATTTGAATGTACCTTGGTGTGTACATAGTATATACAAATATCTCGACCGAGTTCATTGTCCAGCTTCATCCGCCATCTTGATCCAAAATGGCGGCCATTTAAAAAATTTAAAAAAAAAATTAAAATTTAAAATGAGATACCAAAAAATTGGAAAATGAAAAAGATTTTTTTGTATGTATTTGACCTTAACACAAAGATTCCGGAACAGTTTTTGTTTCGTCTATATCTAAAAAAATGGCTGAGTTATAGCATTTTGAATTTCTATTGTGGCTGTTCATTTTAAAACGACCTGATTTTTGTCACGCGATAACAGGCATATTTATGAACCGATTTGGATGTAATTTGGTCTGTACATAGTACATACCAATGTCTCAACCGAGTTCGTTGGCCAGCTTCATTCGCCATCTTGTTTCAAAAGGGTTGCCATTAAAAAAAAGTTAAAATTTAAAATGAGGTATTAAAAAATTTGAAAATGAAAAAGATTTTTTTTTATGTGTTTGGCCTTGATACAAAGATTCCGGAGCAGTTTTTGTTTCTGAAAATTTGTTCTTTTGTTTATATCTTAAAAAATGGTTGAATTATAGCACTTTGAATTTCTAGCATGGCTAACATTTTGAAACGATCTTGTATTTGCCACGCGATAACACACATATTCGCCTATTTCGATGTAAGAAGGCATGTGAATAGTATACATCAACATCTCGACCAAGTTCGCTGGCCAGCTTCATCAGCCATCTTGTTTCAAAATGGCAGAAATTAAATTAAAATAAATTATATTTAAAGTGACGTGCAAAAAAATTAGAAATTGAAAAAGGTTTCTTTCTTAAGTATTTGACCTTGATATAAGGATGCAGGAGCATTTTTTGTTTGTCTTTATCTTAAAAACTGACTCAGATATAGCAATTTCAATATATAATGTGGGTGACATTTTGAAAAATCTGATTTTTGCCTGCGACAACACTCGTATATGTCAATCGATTCCGATGTGAGTGACCATCTACTGTGAGTGCACAGCAATTACTAAGGTCTCGACCAAGTTCACTGGTTAGCCTCATCCATCATGTTGTCTTAAAATGGCAGGCACTTTAAGAAATCGCCGAATTTGGCAGCCAAATAAAAGTTACTTTAAATAAAAGCAGCTTGGATAAAGCTGACTAATTTCGCGAAATTCTCATTCATAATGATTTAGTATTGATAAGAATTAGTATTGAATCTCCTATATTCGGTTTCCACTAAATTGAGCTTCGTGTGTTTGAATAATATAAGTTGGCTTTTTTTTAAATGACGAATATGAAATCTACCTCTTCCTCCCGGCACTGGCCGGAAGGTCTTTTTTTAAAATTTTTCTTGGTTAAATCGTCACATGCCTGGTGATAATTTTGAAGCATTTTGAGATAATTAACATTAATAATAGAAAATAAAATTAATAAAATAGTAAAATTATCCCGTGATTTGGGGTAATTTCCTGACACCTAAGGGGTAATGTCCTGGCAGCTATTTGTGGATCTATTTAAGGGTCAGATTTGAACACCAACTACGGTAGTTAAGAGACACCATTGTAAAATGTTATGACACAAAATGGGGTATTTATTAGACCATTCCGAATGCAGAAAAAAAGCATGAAAACGCAAATGTAATTGCATACCTGAAATCCATTTATATTTTCGCGAATAAAAATAGGTTATGGTACTTTTTCGCACATAGCTACTGTAGCTTAGACCGGAGTGAAAAACAAAAAGTTTTGCAAATCGAATCGTAATAGTGCGGAAAAGTTGCTACTCGTCAATACAAGCACAGTGAAAAAAAATTTTTGAAATCGAAGAATATCTTCCGTTCGCGCATCGCGTTCAAAGTTTTCGAATTTGAACAAAAATTGTACAAATATACGAAAAATCGTAAAAAGGTGTAAACTTTTTTCGATCAAACACATTTTTTGTACCTACCATGACCTTGAGATGTAGAATGGAGAAAAAAATACCACACACTCCTCCTTTATCCCCTTCTAACCCCCCTCAAGGGGGTGAAAATGGCCAATTTTCGTGGAAAATACCGAAATTACAGGAGATGTAAATATTGACGAATCGACCTGATTTTTTTTTACATAAGGCAACCTTGAGGCTAAAAATCGAAAACAATTCCCTCCCCCCCCCCCTCGACAGGTCCTCTGTCCGCTTTGAACCCTGTCGAGGGGGCGACTTTTTGCGGCAAACATTATGTTTTGGTTTGTTTGCCGCCCGGTCACTCGGCCTCTCCATCTCGTCAGCCACTTTCTTCTTCGGTGCACTGTAATGCTCGCTGCGCGTGCATACCGCTGGAATTCCGAGAAACGGAGTGGGGGAGGAGCTAGCACAGTGCCCGTACCTGGTAACGATTGCTGCGCGTCACTCAGTTTTGCCTCAGCGTCGCTGCGTGTTTCTGCTTGTCTGGCTTGTAAAATAATATATCTCGCCTATAAAAGAAGCGCTGCTCTTGCTGAAAACTTTTCTTATCGGCTTCGTTTAGAATCCCGTAGCTTGAATTGGATAACGGTTTCATCGATCAAAATTTAGCTTCTTTTATCATCATTATGGCGCTCACTCGAAGCGTTCATACTCGCTGCCCATTTTTTGGTGCACCAAAACCACTGCCATCGGCAATTCTTCCCACCAATGCTGACGTTGTCAAATGTTGGCATGGAGTGCAATACGCCATGTTATTGCAGTCTGGTGACTTTAAACCTGGAAGGAAGTTGAGCTTTTTAGAAGTGGCAAACACTGTAGCTCAACAGATTGAGTCACTGTATTTGAAGGCTTCGATTCCTACAGTTTATCACACAAGAGTCGTTCAAAAGATGAAACAACTACACGATCGCTATTATTCTCTTCATAAATCATATCCAAGAGACAAAGACACGGCTGGGAAACAGAATAAGTACAATTATTTCATCCATCAGTCGTATAACACATTATTTGACATATAAGATGCAAATGCGAAATGACACTAGAATGCACTTGAGGGAAAAACTTTGACAAGTGTATTTGTCCTAATCCTATAGCTGTCAGCTGCGATTGTCCTAAGGACAGGAAAATACCTACCTTGGAACTGATGTTTCTTTACGCACAAAGACACCTTAGATCAGGTAAAATAGGACCGACGGTGCATAAAAAGGAAACACAAAATCTTACATCATGGTTGCAAAGAAAGGCTCGTCATCTTGATGTCCTTAGCACACAAATGCAAAGCTTGCCTGGTTGCAGCATTGATCCTGAAAGAGAGGAGACAAATGTTAATGCCAATGAGGATCAGGATGATTTAGATTTTCAGCGCACACGATCTTTGTCTGCTCTGTCAAGGAGCCCAGACTCTTCATAAATACGCATGTCGCTTCCAGCTACTGCTTTGACAAGTAATCGCTTTGGTCTGTCAGGCAGAACAACAGCTGCCATTACCTCTAGCGTGCTAAAAGACGTAGGTCTTATTACTGATAGTAATACATCACTGATCGTTGATAGAAGCAAAATTAGACGATAAAAAGAAAAGTGCAGGGCAATTCTTACCAATTCAAACATAGATTACCTGTCCCCCTCTATTGGTAAACATTTCTTGAGCTGACATTGCAGACTTGATTTCCAAGGGGGAAAAGCCAACTCTTCCTTTGAATCTGGCAGACATACCATGTCATACGCAAGCCGTAGAGTGCAGTGTTAAGCTGGTAACACAGGCCTCCTCAAAAGTGTCTGGGCATGAGCGACGTGATGGTTTTTATAAGAGCCACCCTCGCTTCTCGTGTTATCATGACAAAATTTGACACTAAATCAGAATTCGCAGTACCTGAATCTGCATCTGCATAATTCTCCACGCCCACATTTTGGCTGGTTGGTTGAGTAGGGTGTGGGTGGGACTCGCAGTGCAGCCACCTTCCCGTGGTGAGTCCTGAGTCATCCTTGGAAGGACGGGCCAAGAGCTGCACAATTTTGATCTCTCGAGGGGGGAGGGGGATTGTTTCCTACTTTTAGCCTCAAGGTTGCCTTATGAAAAAAAAATGAGACCGATTCGTCAATATTTACATCTCCTGTAATTTCGGTATTTTCCACGAAAATTGGCCATTTTCACTCCCTTGAGGGGGTTTGAAAGGGATAAAGGAGGAGTGTGTGGTATTTTTCCTCCATTCTACATCTCAAGGTCATGGTATGTACAAAGAAATGTGTTCAATCGGAAAAAGTTTACACCTTTTTACGATTTTTCGTATATTTGTACAATTTTTGTTCAAATTCGAAAACTTTGAACGCGATGCGCGAACGGAAGATATTCTTCGATTTCAAATTTTTTTTTTTCACTGTGCTTGTATTGATGAGTAGCAACTTTTCCGCACTATTACGATTCCATTTGCAAAACTTTTTGTTTTTCACTCCGGTCTACTGTAGCTGTATCTGTTTTATATAAATTTATGTAAATCAGTGAAGAATTTCAGATTTTTTAAACAGTTCTGATGGTTGAATAAAAATCAACATTAAATAAGAACATAAAACCGACACAAATTTCATTAAATAATAATAATAATTATAAATAAATATAAATAAATAAATAAATAAATATTTTAGTAGCATAACCTGCTTTTTTCACACTACATTAAACCTTTCACACAGCACTAATTTCGACAGGCCTAACAATTTTAGTTTTCTTTGACAATAAAGATATTACTGTAAAATTTGTTAACATTATTTTAGAATTCCTACACATCTTTGACATAGTTTTAACATGGAAAGTATCAACAGGCTTTGACTTAACATTTCGAAAAAAAAAAAAAAAAAAAAAAAAAGGGGGGGGGGGGGGTACTTGGCAGCAATTTCAACTTGATATTTTTTTTGGCCACCAATATCGATAATCCTCAAGCCAGTTTAAAAATTTCATTTGAATTTTCAACAGATTTTTCTTATAGTCATTTTTGTGGAACAACTTTTGTACCTGTCCCTTGTAGAATGTTTCGTAAGGCATATACAGCATATATTATATATTTTATTATGAAAGGGTATATCTCACTATCTTCATAAATCTCTATCTTCCATCGTAAATGCCCCAGTTTAGCTTAAATTCCACCAAATATTTTCATTTTAACTTACAGATGGCCTTTTGAAGTTATATTTCAATATACAACCCATCTTAAATCAATCTCAAACAATTAATTTACCCTATAGAATCAATCAAAACGTATTTTGTAATACATATTAGTATCTGGAAATTACCCCGAAAGCTGTCTGATAATAAGATACTTACTAATTCCCCCGGTGTTTCTTAAAAGCTAACTTTTCTAAAACTCAATTTTTTCCCAGATTGACATCTAAATAACGTTGTTTCCAAAATTGATAACATACCCTAGTATCCAAAAGCGAAGTAGCATTTGTGCTTGAGTTGCCATACCCGATAAATTGAAATTTGAAATCAGTGAAGGAATAAGTTAATAGCAGTATTTTTTATAGCAATTAGGAAACCAATTTTCTACAAGATGGAGTGAGCTGCTAATTACAAAAAAATACTAATTGGAATAGAAAAATAGTTCATTTAACTAAAATGAAATCTGTTTTGGCCAGATTCCGATTAGTCAGTGAGTATTATTCATGTCTTTTAATCACCCCGCATTCCTCTGTCTGAAAATCACCCCAGACAATCCTATATCAATAGAGCTTAGAATCAATTTTTAAATCAAACTTGTACTTTTCACTGCACATTTTCCCAAAGGTTAACTCATTTTTCATTGTTCTGAACACGTTTCCTAACTTTTGAAATCTTTTCCTTTTCGACTGGATCCTGGTCGTGTTTTATTTTATCACGTGTGTTCTTTTTGTTTACAGCAAGAATCTAAATTGTCCCATTGTCAATTCCAAGTAATGTTGATAAAATAAACCATTATTTTGTTTTTTAACAACCATTGTCTCCAATGTTATTTTTTCTTCGGTAGTTTCAATTTCTATATAATACCTTTCAAATCTACACAAAAGATTTTAATCAAATATCATTTACCTGAAAATAACAGGACGCGATATCCATTTTACTAGCGTGCACCCATAGCGAGGTCACCGGTATAGAGTGGGACTCACCATCATGTACTTGTTTGATCCTGAAAGTAACACATTTTTGAATAGGAGAACAGCTGTCTTGACACCATGGCAGTTAGAGAGAGATAAGGATATACACTACCTAGTTTTCATTGGAAGTTCCCACTCTCAAATTAAATATGCAAAAAAAAAAAAAAAAGGACAAAAGAACAAGTGATTTTTACCCATTTGGAAAAAGGGTTATTGTCCTCGGTCAGGGTAGGAAATCAAAAGCATATCTAAAGCGTTTTATTAGTTGAATCCCGCATTTTATTCGTTTTCTGATTGGTCTATACAGTAATCTGTATTTCTCCTTTACTTTCAACAGAGATGGATACTTCTGTTGCCACTATGACCAAAAAGTAATAAAAACTAAAAAAATATATTAGTAACTCAGAAACAAATTGAGATACAGCTTTCAAACAAATTGCATTTAAAAATACATTTTTTTTTCTTTATACGACAGTGTAAAAAGTAATATTGTGGGATGTTTAAGAGTTTAAAAATGAAATTTCATTTAAACTTGGTCCAGGAATATTCATGTTTAATCCATGGCGGACGTGATGTATGACTTGCCCCGTAGAAGTTTAAAATTTACAGTACCGAAAATTGTAAAACTGAAATTTCTTTTAAAATTTGTTCATGAAGGGTCCAGGAATGTCCATGGCGTAGGTAATGTATGATCAACTCCGTGCGATTTTTTATGTCTCAAATTTTAGTCTTTGAAAAAAATCATTTTCAAAATGGTCGTTGTAATTTGTTAAATTGCTTTTTTTTATCATTTTTTTTATCCTGTTCGGAGTATATTTTGAAATTAAAGCATCTTGTTTTGGATGTAGAAAAACTTTCCAATGCCGTGCCTTCCCGTTTGCTTTCTTCCTTTTTCTTTTGTACAACGGGATAAATATTTTTCCGAGAATAACTCAAAACGGGTGACATGATTACAAAATAAATAACATATTTCAATTCAGCACCTCAAAATCTATAGGCAAAGTATCGGTTGATTTAGAGACTTCTAGTTTCCTTTTAAAATTGAGTTTTTTTTGGACGAGTTTTAGGCGAATGAATTAGTTATTTTTTCAGTCAACGGAAAAACGTCATACTGTTTAACATAAAATCATATCGATCATCAGAAGAAGCATTCGTGGTGCTGCTGGTCAGGACTGTCGGTTTTTAATTTTTTTTTTCTTTAATGAAATTTATGTTAGCATTTAAAAGATTTTTTACAGTTTGCTCTCTGATCCTTATTTTTAGACGAAAGTCCAAATATCGTGGGTATTGTAATTCGAAAAATAAATTTAAAAAACTCATTGTAAAACAGGAAAGAAAATACAGAAAACAAGATAGGCAAATTTACAAGTCCAACAGTGATTTTTATTTTTCAATTGCTAGTAAAGAACTGTAATGCTTTTTCTATAATTGTCTAAATATTTCAATTTACAATATGACTATAACTAATAACTTTGTCTTTAATTACAGCTATTCACTCATTATCTATATAGTGTTAATAATTTCCTTAGTTAAAGATATTAAATATATTTCAAGGGATTTTTAGAAGAAACTCAAATTACTTTCATTGTTGCGATTAGCATACCTATACGGCCTTACTCCACCGGTGAAGTAAGACCTGATGACGTGACAGTTTCTAAAAAAAATAATTTATTACCAAAAATGTGATAATCAATCATTAAATTATAATGATATTTCTGTGCAGTTACAAATGCAGAGTGTTACCCGCAGTACCATGAAATTTTCGTGTAACTTCTGGTTTCAAGAAGCAAATAAAAATACGGTTTTCGACTTTATCCGAATTTCTCCTATTTAGTCTCATTTACAATTTTATTTTAATTTTTCACCATTATTAAAATACATCTAACATAAAAGTTTATAAACTGATTTATAGAGACACGAACAAGTACAAGTACACTCCAAGCACGGTCACAAGGTTTTTCCTTATAAACAGATTTATAGAGATAATATTATGTACAGGTACACCGCTTTATATACTTATTTATTTACTAAATGCTTATTTATTTGCTACACTTATTAAAGTTTCGCTTTATAAAGTTATTTAGAAAGAAATGGGCTCTGGTTTATAACACACAATACATAAGTCTCAAGGTGCAATATATAAGATACAGTTATATCCGAAACATGGCCCAAATGAGTAGCCTCATGAAGGTATTGTTACAGCGGTTGGCTAGCAATCCTCTAACCAGAAACAATGAAAATATCTTATATACTTCATAATACATTGTAAATAATTTTTCTATGACAAATCTATAACTTGCAGTTCTGAGGTTATATTATATATGTTATATTACAATTTTATTCAGATTTAATTTAATTTTTTGAATACTTTATTACAAATGTGTTCTATGTACAAATGTTACAAATATCCTTTTTTAGCTATGTTGAAATATAAGTTATATTATACTATATCTAAAAATAGTATACATAAAGAAATAGTTCAGATTTACAAAATTTAATTTTTTTAATACTTTATTACAAATGTACAAATGTACAAATGTACAAAGGTTACAAATATGCTTTTTTAGCTATGTTGAAATATATTTAAAATACATATTTAACAAATGTTGCTTAGTATCCGTATGAATATTAACTGCATTATCTGACATTTTTGCAAAAAAGAAAATTCAATCATATAAAAAATAATAAAATTTTTAAAAGGAAATTAACTTACACTATTGCACATTTTTTTTTTGTCAAGAAGGTAAAATAACTCCACTTACCTAAAAGAGCAAGAAATGGACGTAACTTATATTACAATAAAGTTAAATTTCATATAAGTTATATTATACTATATCTAAAAATAATATACACATATAAATAGTTCTGATTTACAAAATTTTTTGAATACTTTATTACAAATGTGTTCTAGTTATGCAGCTTTTTGGGGGTTCCTTTTTAAAATTGACCTTATTTTGCATCTTTCTATGAAGTATAGTTTTTTCACAATTTATGATAATATGTGTTATATTGAAGCATTAGGACTGCAATGCGTGTTAAAAGTAATAAAGGAAAATACATCCGATAAAATTGTTTCATTTGAAAGTTTATAGATAGTTATATATATATATATATAGTTATATTATATAGAAAGTTTATAGATTTTATAGATAGTTATATATATATATATATAGTTATATTATATAGAAAGTTTATAGATATATGTTTATATAAGGCATTAAATTAGAGGCAAATTTATATATTTTTCTTACTTAAATGAATTAAAATAATTCTGCTTTTTTAGTTTTCTCTTATTCTGCATTTTTCTCGATGCAACATTCAGTTGCAATATGTAATCAAAATAACATTCTAATGATGTCATGTCTTTTTCAGCTCTTTCATGTCTTAGATAAGTGTTACTGTAGTTACCTGAATAAAAGATATTGATGAAAAGAAAAGTGCCCAGATAAACTGATGGCATTGAGCTCACAGGCTATTCACACTAATTGTATATTATACTCTTATTTCAAAGAATAATGCCCCTTGAAAAATAAATTAAGGGGGAGGATTAGCCCCCCCCCCTCGTTTCATCTCTCTATACTTAACCAATGAGCATCCAAATGAAATCAGGGAAGCGCTTTATCAGAAAAAACCGGTATACCAAGTTTAAAGCAAATCAGATAGAAAAACACATTTATGTAATTTAAAGAGGTTTTAGCGCCGCGTTCTTCCCTTTATACTCAAAGAATGAACCTTCAAATCTAATCAGGAAGCGCTTTATCAGAATTAACTGGTATACCAAATTTGAAGAAAATCTGTTAATTCTCCATGAAAAACCCATTTGTCTAAGTTAAGGGGAAATTAGCCACCCGTTCCCTGCCCACTTTATACTTAACCAGTGGACCCCTAGAAATAATCAGGAAAGCGCCTTATCATAATGAACCTAAAAAAAAAATGAAGCAAATCGGATATTTCTATCATGAGTTATCGCGTTACATACATACGTACATACACACCTACCTACATACATACATATAGAACCGGCGGGCACATTAGCTCTCAGGCTTTGATAGCCTGTGATCTAAAAATTACTTCAAAGCTTTTCGCTGCTAAAGTATAGGTTAATGGTCTAGCTATTTTTAGAATTAATAAAACTAATATTAATAAATTTAAAATTTATTTAAAATAGATTTTTTATTTTATTTATACGGTTTCGGAAAAGGCAGAAAGAATACTTATTTACCGAGCTTAATAAAAAAAAATATTAATAACTTGCAATAACTATACTCACAATATCAACTTAGGATTGCATACCAATTATGTAGCACATATATATTTAGGCAAATTTAAGCTGATTGTGAGAAAATTGTATTTGTTTTTAAATAGCAGAAAATACGATGAAAATATCATGATAGAAGTGCATCATTAACTAATTTGTTTCAAATTAAATAATTTATCAAGTATAAATAAAACTGTAGAACTTTAAATCGATTTAATTTTTTAAACATTTATCTTAGTTAAAGCATTTCAGTATGTTGTGTGATTGGATAAATGGTTTCTCTCACAACATCTTTTACATTCCATGATAAAATGATTTTTTTTAATTAAAAAAAGTCACAATATTATTTTATCGGTAAAAACGAAATTCTATAACAAAATGTACTACATAAAAAGTATTTCCAATAGGAAGATTTTAACATCATTTCTGAATAGTTTGCTATTATCATAGGCATTCAGGGATAGAGAACGCTCCGACCCAAATGGTTGATTTTCAGCGCTAAATTTTAATAGTATTCTTTGATTCATTAAATCTAAGAAATTCTGTCATTAAATAATGCGATCATAGCATTCATCACAAATGTATAGAATAAAATTTTATATCAGCACAAAATAGGAAATATTCATATGATATGTTAAACAAATTGTATCATATAACTGTAAACACTAGATAATTCTTATTTGTGAGATGTAAGAACAAATGGGCTTGTTTTGTTTTTTGAGTTCGCGTATATTAAGCTTATCTGTATCACAACGTTTAAAGACTATAAGCTATACCATGTAAAAGTAAAAATAAATTCAATAAATGCTGTTTGTAACCGACATATTATCTGGATAAGATCCAAATGCCTACTTTGATGTGTTTCACTGTAAATGAGAAATAGGAAATGTTCGTTTTTCCTGGCAAATGACGAAATAAAAGATGTAAATATTATTCTGCTGAAAGTAGTATTTAATATTTCAGTTTGAGTTCACTAGCTGATAAAAAACATTACCAATTGAGAAAAAAAATACGCTGGTGGAAATTGATTAATGAAAACACGGTTTTTTAACTAATACTTCTATAATATTCATTAAAAATGAATGAAATTTTGTAGTATATACATAGTATGTATAACAAATGAGTTACAAAAATAAAATTCATACAAAATATTAAACATAAACAAAAAGACAAAATTAGATTTTCGTAATATGCAAACATGGAAATTCATTTATGAAATACACTGGTGTGCAAAAATTAAGGAAAAGTCACAAAATGCTAATTTTCAAATACGCGAACACTCAAAAGGAAATAATATAATTCCAGTAATTACTATCTCTACAACACAGCTAGTCAATATAACATCTCCATCATGTCACACATGGTCACAAGTGTCACAGTCACTACGGTGAAGCAAAAAATCAGAAATTCCATACATCTCATTATGAGTCTCAAATGATCACTATATGTGACTCCAGTGAGACGTCACTGTGACTGCTGCTTTGTGACGAGCCATGATGTGACTTTACAATGTAGTTACATTGTGACTCCCATGTGACTGTCATTTGTAGACTCAATTTCAAACACATCGTGAACGCTGCATTGTGATAAGTTACCAAATAATGTCACATTAAAGTCACATGATGACTTTCAGGTGACAGAGAGACTACTGTGAAGTCACCATTGTGCTCTTTTGGGAAAAGACTCCATGTGACTATAATATGATATTTGGTGACTTATCATAATGCAACGTTCATGATGACTATGAAATTGAGTCTAAAAATGATAGTCACATCAGAGTCATAATTTAACTACATTGTAAAGTCACCTGATGACTCGTCACAAAGCAGCAGTCACATTGACTTCTCAGTGGAGTCACATATCGTGATCATTTGAGACTCATAATGAGATGTATGGAATTTCCTATTTTTTTGCTTCACCGTAGTGACTGTGACACTTGTGACCATGTGTGACATGAATGAGATTTTATATGGACTAGATGTGTTGTAGAGATAGTAATTACTAGAATTATATTATTTCCTTTTGAGTGTTCGCGTATTTGAAAATTAGCAATTTGTGACTTTTCCTTAATTTTGATAACCAATGTATTACATTTCATTGGCTATTCCGAAATAATGTGATAAAAATTTACATTAAACAAGGTAACGTGACATGCACGATAGACGTAAAAAACGTTATATATTGTAAGTAATACGTTTCAGTCATGCTTTTCACGATGAATAAACGAAAGATGTTGTCTGAGGAAAAAGAGCTAAAATTGATGCATATCTAGAATGCGGAAAGTCTGTTTCGGAAATTAGTAAATTATTTAAAAGATCAGTTGGTGTAATAGATAACTATAGAAAAGATCCAGAAAATTATGACAAAAATATTAACGAAATTTTGTAATCCACTTTTAAGTAAGTGAGAGAAAGGGGATTCTTGAACTTGCATCCTGTTACAAAAAAAAAAAAAAAACGGCATTTTATTAATCTAAAACTTTCTCACCTGAGTCGTGAATTCTACGCTTTTATTATGGCTGATCTCGCTTAAGGTGTATTTACTTTGAAGAATATGAACACTGTTGGACAGAAAAAAAAATATTTAATGAACGAAAACTAACACTAAAACTGGTACATAAACTACTTTTGAACATCTTCAGTTTTAAACTTCGTACATCTCGTCAGAAAATTAATGGAACAACTAATAACATAAAAATTAAATCATAAACAAAAATGGGTCATTTTAGTTCACACAGCTTGCGTTTTTACTTCGCACCAAGGAGTTTGGATTTTGAGTCGGAAATTACAACACATCCAAAGCTGGATACCGTTCAAAACGGATTAGTTCAAATCTATACATTCCTGTTACTTCTAGAAGAGTTAGGCAAATTTTATATTGTTCACGGAGCTTGAGATGGTCGAAAATGAAGTCTGGTACAAAGTTACTACTGCCTCACGAGCAGATGCGTTTGCAGTATTGCGAGAATTACATGGCAATGGGTGACAATTGAAAGAAAGTCATTTTCTCCGACGGAAAAAGATTTAATTTGGATGTTTCGGATGGTTTGAAGTATTATTGGGGAAATCACCGAAAAGAACCAAAAATCTACGTTTAGCAGAAATTTTGGTTGCGGAAGTTTAATGATTTGGGCAGCGATCGCTTATGATTGCAAAAGTGAAACTGTATTTTTAAACGGTCACCAGAATTCTTTTGATTAGAGTTGGGTATTAGGAAGTTCACGTCTTCCATTTGAATGGAAATATTATGGTTTAGATTACACCTTCATGCAAGACAATGCAAGTATTCACAATCCAAATACAATGAAACATTGGTTTGATGAACAGAATATCGTTCTTTCAGATTATCCACCTATTAGTCCTGATCTAGAATCGATCCCCATCGAAAACGTTTGGGGATGGCCTGTACGAATGGTTTATGCAAATGGGATGCAGTACAAATCACTTGTAGAGTTAAAAGCTTCAATCTGTCAAAACTGAAATTAATTGATCAGAAATACATTCAAAATCTTGTTTTATCAATGCCATCTAGAACAAAAGAAATTCTGATAAATGAAGATGGCTTTACTAACTATTTATGCAATTAAATGTGATATTTCATGAATAAATTTCCATGTTTTTATGTTACTAAAATACATTTTTTGACCTTATGTTTCAGTTTATTAATATGTATGAAATTGTATTTTACTAAATTATTTGTTGTATACCTAGCATGTATTGTATAGTGTATGAAATTTCATTAATTTTTAATTAATATTATAGACATTTTTGTTCAAAAACCATGTTTTCATAAATCAATTTCCACAAGTATATAACTTGTATTGTATATCCGTAATACATGCAGAATATACGTTTTTTACAGAAGAAATATTTAACATTTACTCTCTATCTATGTTTATTTCTAGTTTGTTAATACTCTAAAGGCTAATTAGGACATGCTAATCATTCGGACATAAATCATCGAAAAATATTCCGTATGATGAAAAAGTCATCATGAAGGTAATGTTTATGCAATGTAAGGAAAAAGAAACGCTTTTGACTCTAAGAAAATATAATATAACCACGAACGAAATTATAATTTATCATTTTCGTTGTTATCTTTAGATTCTCACTATTCCAGAAAATGCTTATTTATCTTTAGAAATGTAACCGATAAAAAACACTTAAAAAACATTTAAGAAGAATAATTAGTTTTTGCTGCTCATAATTTTAGGAAACGTTTACGAATAGCTTTTACAGTGCATTAATCAGTTTCCTTATTCTGGAATATCGATTTTCGCATGCTGTCAACTCTCAAGTAAGCATTCTAAGTTGAAGAACTTAATAATGATACTTCTACACAAAACGAACTTTCATTTTTCAATGTCTTATTGTGAAAATGATTTGTAAATTATGTCACAATATCAACGTCATAAATTATAACTGTTTTAAATATATCGATTATGTCAAAAAAATATTTGGCATCACTGTAAAATTTCACTTCAACATGCTGCAGACAAACGATGAAATATAATTTTAAAACCAGTTGAATTATTTTTGGTCAGGTCGTTTCCACCGTTGTTATGACATTAGCTCAAGGAAAATGTTACTTCTATATCATATAGATTTATTAAAAAAAATGACAATTATGCCTATCATTTGAAAATATATCTTAAGTGTAAAATATTTCGAAAAAGTTAATATTTATTTCAGATAAATTAGAAGCATTCTTTCCGCAACGCTGAACATATGTATATTTAAATCTGCTGAAACTTTCTTGCTTAAAATCATCTTAAAAGTTATAAAAAGTCAGTAAATTCTGATACAATTTTCGAACCAGCTGTATTAGAAAGTAGATTTTTTTTTTTCATTCGACGCTACGGTGCAAAAATGGATATTATTCAATGTAAAAAAAAAAAGAAAAGAACAGTAAGACATTTTTGAGCCAGGTCGCTTTCACCGTTGTTAAGACATCAGCATTACTCAAGGAAAATGTTACTTCTATATAATATAGATTTATAGAAAATTAAGGACGATTGTACCTTTCATTTGAAAATGTATCTTAAGACTAAAATATTTAAAAACGTTAATTTTTATTTGAGATAAACAAATTAGAAGCTATCATTCCGCAATACTGAAATTAAAATTAGTAAACAGAATTTTTTTAGAAAGTTAGTCATATGCGGTGTTGGCATTTCTTTCTCTTCCCCCTTTAGTGGCGTGAACTGTATAAAATATTTACCAATTGCATATGCTTACGAACTTCATTCTTTGATAATTTTCCTTTAAAAAAATAAAACAAATGATCAAAACTATTTCAGTATTTTTAGTAGAAATGTTACTAAAGTATTTAATTCAGTGTGATTAAAAAATATTAAATTTTGAGATTTGTGGAAGAAAGAGGAAAACAACTTCGATTGAAAGGAGAAATTATAGGAAACAATATGAATCTCAACTCACTATATTCTTCAGACAGTGGATACATTTTTAATTTCTTAAGAAGATTATGTGGTTTTGAGATCGAAAAAAAATCAAATTACTTTGGAAGGTATTTTCAGTTGAAACATAGCTTAAAAGATACATTTAGTCCGATTAACACATTGGGGACGAGTGACCGGTATAGGTGCCTCATAAGATGCTCGGAATCCTTGACTATTCTCACAAGTAAATTTTTTTTGTAAATTTTGCCTTATTTAATCCGAGCATTTTTCCGATTCAATGAGGCAAAAATTTCTGTTTTGAAAAAAATGAGATTTATAATATTATAAATTATGTAAAAAACGCTCGTCCCGAAGGGGTTAAAAATAAGAATAAATTTCCAGTATTACGGAAAAAGGGGAAGACTATTTTCGTACAAAAGGGAGATTTTTTGGAAATATTTCGATTTTTACTCATTAACTACTATATTTATCCAAAAGAGCGCCAATTTTTTTCCCTACCTTCAGCATAAACTTCTGGGAAATTTGTGAAAGTTTCGTTGTTATACGCAAATTAACAACAAAAGCATTAAGGACTATTCTTCAAAGTAGAGCCCACGACTTTTTGCCATCGTTCAGCCAGATTCCGGATTTGCTGGAAGTACCATGGCGGCCCCTTGGAATCGAAAAAATCTTGACATGATTCTCCAACGTCATTAAAGGATTCCAATCTACGTCCTTTGAAAAAGTGTTTGAATTGATCGAATGAGGCCATTATCGGATGGAGCTACGTCTGGACTGTATGCCCGGTGTGGAGGAATTTCGACACCCTCAAACTGTGCAAACTCGTCGACGGCTTTCTGAATCGTTAAACGTTTTCTCCAATAATGCCGGATTAACACATGCAAATCATACTGTTCAATGTTTATTACCATTTTGGAGCCGAAATTCCTGAATTCCTATAGATATACCACTAAAACTTCTATATACGATACAAATTCTGGTAACTATTAGATTAAAAATTTCCCAGAACTTTTTGCTCAACCTAATAATATATTGCAGTTTTGAGCGATATCTACCCTATATATATATATAATCCTAATGAAACGCATTTTATGAAACGGAAGTATTCAACGGAAGTATGAAACGCAAGTATGAATTGACTGATTAAACAACTGATTATATTTCACGGCGATTTCTTCTAAAATATGGTTAACTTTGCGATGAAATTAACACCAAAAATCAATATTGATCCGCAGATTTCAAAACTGATATTAGAATTTTTAAATTCGAATTAGTTTTCGAAATATTATTTTTTTTTCTAATTTTTTATACATTTTTCTAATGATGGCAACTCAAATTATAATCATAACTGATATTTCTTTTCGTATTTCAGAAAGGGTTATTTTTTTTTTTATTTTTTTTTTTTAATTATCCTTTTATGTACTACAAAGCTTTCATTTCAAACTGAAAAATTTAAAACCAATGGCTTTAACTTCTTTCTTTTTTTTAAACGAAACGAAAAGAAGAATATGTCATATACGCACCGGGTTACCTAAATAGCGCCAAAGGGCGTTGTTTTGCCTGACATGGTAACCCGGCTACTGTTGCTTATTTATTTACCTTTATTTTGTTTTTATTTAAAACAAAAAAAGTTATAAATTGCTTTGTTCTATAGTTATTAATTAATTATTTTTATTTATTATTAGTTCATTTAAAAAACAATAGAAAATAATTTAAAAATACATATACATATGTAACTGGTATTCGAAAACGAGGTTTTCGCCAAATTGTCGTAAAAAAATACCACCCCAAACCCGATTAAATATTGCAAGAAATCCTGACATTTAATTTCAAATTCAAAGCAATGTTTTAAATGTACTCTTAGTTATCCAGTCGACCAATTTCGCCAAATTATATAAATTGCCAAAGCGCTCTTCAAATTATACAAATTGACGTAATTTTTATTTTAAATTACAAAAGAACAAATAAAGGCACAGATGTCATATACGCCCCATATTGGGGCGGTTTTTTCTGACGCCAATGTAGTATACGCAAAGGTACTTAAGCCTTAACCAGAATCGTGGGTCAATTTTGACCGGACAACGACAAAAAAAACCGTTTAATTTCGAAACGCGCGCATCAACGCTTAAAGAACTAAAAAAAAAAAAAAATGTATAATTTCAAGATAAATATGAATAAAAGTTGATTTGTATAGTACATGAAACTTTTTTCAATGCGCTTATAACCCATGTAAGTGGTAATTTCATATATATTAGAAAATAACTTGGATTTTAATTAAAGGGTCCTTTTGGACATAAGATTCCACTAATGTGGAACAATTTAGCGATTCCGGTTAAAGGTTAACTGACGCCAAAGTATAGTTATTTTGCTTGATATGGTAATCCGGATGTTGTTGTTTATGGTGGTGATGTTTTCGCTAAAATGGCGTCGGAAAAAACCGCGCCAATATGAGGAGTATATGACATCTGTGCCGAAATAAATTAGTATAGCATTGGGCACAGATGTCATATACGCCCCATATTGGCGCGATTTTTTTTCTGACGCCAATGTCATATATGCAACGGGTACTTACCTGGCGCCAAAGTGTCGTTATTTTGCTTGATATGGTAACCCGGACGTTGTTGTTTATGCTGTTGATGTTTTCGCCAAATTGCCGTCGGAAAAAAGTCGCGCCAATATGGGGCGTATATGACATCTGTGCCTAGCATTGATAAAAATAAAAATAAAACGTCGAAATAAAAATCCCTTGGTGGCGTAAACACGTGTAACTTCCTTACAGTCAAATGAATGTGACATTTACGATCAACCATTATCGGCATTTAATCTTATATTCTGGCGATAGATTTTTGGTCGATGGGATAACCAAGTAGTACCGTTTTAATTTGCCACTCGAAAAATAAACAAATGCTAACTGGCGAGTTAAAAAAAGTTATTGGCGAGATTTTCATCCGTCTAACATAAAAGTATCAAGAATTCTTTGTGATCATGGCATCTTTTATGTAGTTTTATTTGAAAAATTAACTTTGATTCTTTAATCAAAATGGAAACCTTTCTTAGGAAAAGCGAAGTGTTGTAATTGTTTATGGCAGTTACATGACTTGGACTATTGTAATATAAGTGAAATCATGGCGATAGAATAATATTTGGCGACTTATCGCCTGTGTCTGGCTAACATTAAAGTACCAAAACGACTGCCTGGAATATAAAAAGCGAAGGAATCCGCCCAGAATTGTTGATAATAGTCACATGACTTAGGATATTAGTATAGAGATTTTTTACAATTCTAAAAACAGCGCAAAGAATAATATTTCCTATCGATTAAAAATTTATTTACACGTGACTATTAAAAACAGAAAAAAACCCTTTAAAATTACTATTAAATGAGTACGTGTTACAAGCAGGAAAATATTGAAAATTGTATTTACACGTGAATATTAAAAGAGAAAGGAAACTTTAAAATAATAAATACATTAATATGCGTTTAACTCTTTCAGGGGCAAGGTACTTCTATTCGTAAAATGTTGAAATCAGTAAATGGCACCAGAATTTACAAACAAATTTCGAAATACGAAAATGCTTTTGTTCACTTAATAATAAAAGGAAAATTTTTATTCCAATATTCTGGTGCATTTAAGAATTAAAATTAAGTGATCCAAAAATGAACTACTGCCCTTGAAGGGGTTAAAGCGGTAAATTGTAGTAATTGTAGTAAATTGTATTATGTTAATCGTTTTATAACGCTGTTAAAATACCCGGAGGCAAAGACTCTGTTTACTTAATTCATTTTATTTTAGCTTCCTTTCAAATGTTTAACTGGTCTTCTTTAATCAAACACGAAAACAACCGTTGTATGTCATAATAGCAAATGATTCGGCCTTAAATTTTTGCAATCAAAGGGAATTGAATGGAAACCCGTTTACAGGGTTGGTTGGTTGTATTTATGTCGGCCAATTATCAGCACGTGGGATATAGGCCCTAAAGGGGGGAAGTGCCTTCCGTGGAGGTCTTTCGAAGGGATCCTAACCCGTATTAACGCTTGGAGAACCAAGGTTCGAAGAAAACCACGAAAACTCCGAACGATTAGGCCGACGGGCGCGATTGGGATCGAACCCAGCACCTCCCGTGTTTCAGCTTCGAGAGCACAACCTCTCGGCCACTGGTGGGGCCGTTTACAGGGAGATCGCTATAGGTTTTTTCAATTATAATTCAATCTTCTCTAATCTTTTTAAAACCGATCAAATTAGCACGCTTTTAGATTCTGCGGTGTCTGAATGGGGGTTGGCGAGCGTAGCTTGCAGGGGGCAGAGCCCCCTAGTATGTATATATATTAATTTCTTTTAATTGAGAAAGATAAATTTATTAGCGTTTAAGGGCGTGCTATCTGACATTGTATTTTTTTTTTTAATTCCTTTTCTCTCTGTTCTTCTTTTATTCAGTTATAATAATAATTCACTTTTAAAACCTTTAATCTTTTCAATTATTAGCACTTTTCAACATAGTCTAAAAGTGTATGCGAATTCGGATTGATGTCTGTCTGTCTGTCGTCTGTCCGTGCTCTAAGTTACGTAAATATAGTCAGATTACCATGAAGTGCTGTGGTGTATCATGGCATGTCCTTTATACAAAATAAAGGGCGTAGAATTTACGGTTTATATACAGGGATATTTAAAAGTATCATGTTATATTACGCTGTATGTGGAAAAATCGTTTGGGATGTATTTGAATCATATTACACCATTTTAAATATAGTGGAATTTATTTTTATCATGAGATTCACTACAAGTATCTTACTGAAGAATCGGGCGTTCATATAGTTTACCGTTCATTTACAGGGACTCACATAAGTTATTTGTTACAGTGCTGCTTACGAAGAATAATTGTTGCAGTGCGTTTTTTAGCTATGGTCTCATTTTAAAGTTTAAGCATTTTTCTCGTATTAGTTGATGAGTATAAATGCTGTAGATCCTTATACAGAGTTATATAAAATGTATCAAGTTCATTTCCGTTTGTTGACAGAAATTG
Source organism: Maratus speciosus (assembly GCA_963932465.1). NCBI lineage: Eukaryota > Metazoa > Arthropoda > Arachnida > Araneae > Salticidae > Maratus > Maratus speciosus. The sequence goes on from OZ010799.1 coordinate 289,555,008, forward strand.
TTAAGTGTGAATTTTCAGCAGTGTTATACATTTGATGAAAATAACTTTTAGCATACAATGTAGTTAAAATACAAATATATAAATCATATGCAGAGCTAAAAGAAAAATTTGGATTTTTTTTTTCCGACTGTTATTGGTAATTGCAGAAACTGATCATTCAAATGCTTTATGAGTTTTCTAACTTGTTTCTTTTTTTAGACATCATCGTTCACCTTAATAAACTGTTATGTTTGTATACAATATCCTTAATGCGTTGGAGATGTTTTCATAATCTAAGCTGGACGTATGATATTTTGTTTTTTTCTCAACTAACGAATTGTCGAGATTTTACATGGAATAGTCTGTGTAGATAATTTCTGTACCATATGATAGAATGATTGAGATTTCGAATATTTTCAAGAGTTTTCTGTATGAAATAGTTTATAATAAACTTTGCATAATAACGCTCTGTTATGAATAGCTTTTGAAGATAACGAGTTAAATTAAATTTGTTTACAAAAATATAATATACATATTTTATTAGTATATATTTTTGAACTCTTTTTATTTAAATATGCAAAACCATTTTAATGAATCTATAAATAACTTCAAAACCGAAGCATCAAATATTTCTACTACTTTCTTTCTTAAATAATTTCAAAATAAATACGAAAAATGCGATTTTTTTATAAATCTATTATTAGCATCTACATATTTCTGAAATATATTTCGAAAAATTATTAACATATTAGTAAAAATGTTATTAAAACTTCATGAATTAGTGATAAATGTTTATTAGAAGTGTGACAAAAACAGGAATGTGACAAAAGGTAATGTGACAAAAGGTAATGTGACAAAAGGCAAAAGTGACAGGTTTTAAGTGTGACAAAAACAGGAAATGATACAATCATTTGAAAATTAGTGAATAATTAGTTTCAGAAAATGTAAAATATTCATTAATTTTAATTACTAATTTACCATATAAATACGCTTTAGTTAGCCGGTAATACCTTTGTACCAAATCAAAATTCGAAAGTATTATATATCAGCTTTTACGATACATGTTTTTATTACACTTAAAAATTTCGTTCATTTTCTGTAAAACATTCGAAACATTTTTCAAGTAATTAGGGTAGACCGGGCACATTTACGCGGATTTTTTTTTCAATGAATTTTCTTATTTTTATGTTTCAACTTAGGAAATTTTAGACATTGTGGTTTTATAAAGCAGTTAATAAAGTCGCAATTTGTGTATTCAGTTGTTGCCCTATTTGCGTTTTTAACCGTACTTTTTTTTTTTTTCGTCCAAGTCCTTTACGCATCAAGAGGGGCACGTTTACACATATTATAAGTGATACCAAGGAGTAAGTGAAATAACTATTTAATCAAATTGAAATGTTTTATTTATAACTTAAAACACTGTTAAAAAATAAAGAGAATGAATTAAAGAACATTTTATAGGCTAAACTGAAAACATAGGGCTTATTGCTAATTAAAAACAGAAACTATGTAGCCATCTTCATCATCACTGTTAGAGTTTTTATAAACAAAAAATAAAGTATTTCCTTTTGCACACTTGTCATGGGACCACATTTTGCATCTAAGACATTGAATCCAGTCTTGACCTTTTTTGGATTGGATGTATGATTTCAAACAATAAATACATACACAATTTTCATCTTCGTCATCAGATACATTCCCTATTTTCTTTATTCTAGAGTGTACAAACTTTTTCCCGTTTGCAGTTTTTTGGTTTTATACTTCTTCCAATTGCTGTCTTTTTGTTCTACTTCAATAGAAACTAGTAAAATTTTACGTAATTTCTTCTTTTTGAACGTGCATAAAGGTGCCCCGATGTCAATGCATAAACGTGCCCCGCCGCCCTGTTTGTATTCATTTTTAACGTGCAACGAAAATTAATAACTTTTCTGTTCATACAAATACAGTTCTTAAAAAAATTCTGCTAATGTCCATATATTTGTTTATCCTTAACTAAGTATTATTAGTTCACAATAACTTTCAATAAGTTCAACACAAAATTTACTCACCTTGACTGAAAACAGATTATTCTTTCCTCATGCAAGACCGAATATTGACTGACGCTCAGAAACATGTGAAAATATCCACTAGGGAGCAGCATCAATCTGTCATCACTGATGGCGAGCCAATTATAACTCGTTTCGGTAAAAGTTCACTGCGTAAACGTACCCCATGCGTAAACGTGCCCCGGTCTACCCTACTGAGCTTTGAATATTTTTATCTGATTCTTCAATAATCATTTTCCTTTAAAATTCTAAAGTGGGATTAAAAATTATGTTAAATTTGTTTAAAAATATGTTATCTGAAATTTATCATATTTATTAAAAACAAAAGTAGGATACATTTATTTCAAAACTAATTTACCGAGGATTAAAAATAAGGCTGTCCTATAGTTACATAAATAAAGGAAAGCATTAATACATTATAAGAGATTAAAATATTTCTTGCAAACAAGAGAAAAATACATAATTGAGCTAATTTAAATGTTTAAAATTTTGAATCAGTTCGCAAAAATTTCTTTCGTATATCGCAACACAAACTTTGGTAATTGAAGATTGTATTTATATATATATATATATTTATCTATTTGAAAATATCAAAATAAAAGTTTTTATTTATTTTATGTATTCTGAAATTAAACTAATAAAACTTTCCCTGTGGATTACTAAATAATTCTAAACACAAAGCAATGAACGTTACAGAAGATTTTCATCTCATTAGATTTTTAAACGAAATACAAATGTAAAATTAAAATTTTCCCTATTGAATTCACTTTAAAAATGCTCTACATGTATTATATTTAAAGCTATATTTAAAAATAATACTTACTGAAATTTATTTCTAAAAAATAATAATAATAAAAGATTCATAAAATATCCGTGACCTAATAACTACAAGACTTTAAATATAATAAACAAATTCAATGTGACATATTTAGATATTCGATGAAAATTTATTAATTTCGAATTTTTAAAAAATAAAAATTGCTATTAATTTTTATGACAAAAGAAGCAGCTTTTAAACGTATAATACCATATTTAAATATCGCAAAAAAATTGATGTAGATGATTTAGAAATTCTAGCAGCAGCGTTTCGAATAATTGTTTTAATTTCTTTTTCCGAAATTATGCAAAGGAATAAAAATACAAAATTGTTTAAAAAAATATATTTGTAATAACATTTAAATGTACTAGTAATTACTGAAAATCATTTGAAAAAAAACGGGGAAAAAATCATTAAAGGCTTATAAAATAAACCCTAATATAAAAAATTCTTAATAGAAATGTTGAAAATAAGAAGAAAATTCGTAATTATAAATTTAATTAATATTCATGCGGTGCAAATAAAAAATATTAGAAATACTCTGAATGTAACTAAAAGATTTACATATATATATATATATATATATATATATATATATGTGTGTGTGTGTGCATATTTTACTATTTCTCAGTACTATTTTTTTTTTTATAAAATGTAAAAAATAAATATAACAAAAATATAATAATTAAAAACAATTTAACTACATTATTAAAAAAAAATAATCAACCAAATCTATATGTTTAAAACGCTAAGTGTTTTCTTTAGACAGTCCGTGAGAAAAAACTACTGCATCAAATTACATTATTCTTTTTTTAAATGAAAGATATGTGGCCACAGATTTCTTACCGTACATTCGTTTGCTCAAAAATTATATTAATTAGCCGTAATTTTCAATTAAAATTTGACTTGTGCGCATGCGTAGTACATAAGTACAAGTCTGTTCCTTGGAGGGGCGCGCTGCGTTGATGCGAGGTAATGAATCTTCAGTGTTGCCAGATTGGGGATTTTGTCCCCATTTTGGGGGATTTTGAACTTCCAGGGGATTTTTGGGGGGACAAGAAGTTCGCAGGGAAACGTTTGGGGACTATCAACGTTTTTGGAGAAAAATTTGGGGAATTTTTTTTAACTGTTTCACGTAAAGTTTACTTTTAATCATCTGACAACACAGAATTTGTCTTGAACTCAATTTTAATTTCGAAAACGAAAATAAAAACAGAAATCGGAGATATCAATCATTATTCTAGTGGTTATGCTCATCCTTTACAACATTACAGTTTATACGTATCACAGGGGCATCATGACCTGTCTTGGACTATTCCCACCTGAATATCCAGATCACTTAAGTGTGGTAGATTTTCCCTATAATCGCGGACAAACACATATAAACATTTCTTTTATTATTATAGACTTATGCAACATAAATAAAATCAATTTTATAACTTCTGTTTAGTTTAAGACTAGTTAATTTGTGCTTCATGGAATGACAATGGAGTTTTTTGCAAGATATACCTATGAAATTGCCTACTCCAATTACATTACTACGTTTATAACTGAAAATTGTTCAATGAATGCAGCAAACTCGAAAACTCTGCGGTCTTAAATCGTATAAACTTTCACATTACTAAATATTCAGGACTTATCCGAAATGTTCTTTTGCTGTGTTTTTTAAAGATTTAATTAAAGATGTGGAAAGCAGCTATTTTCTTTTATTATTCGTGAAAGCACATTGATTGATACAACGATGATGCTTTGCATTACGATTAGGTATTTCAGTAGGGATGACAAAAAAATGAAAAACAAGTTAAGATAGAAGCAGTTGATGGCGACACATCTCAGACTCATTCAAATCTCAACTAGTACGGGTGCTACGGTTGAGTAAACTGCAAATCGTGATAAGAATATAACGATCGGTGAGTATCTACTTTACACTAATACAATGTATTTCAGAAGGGGAGGCATCGCGTAAAATTGTGGGAATTCAAGATGGCGGCTGTTATTCAAAATGACATCATTTTCTGATTTTTCTTACTTTCCATCATATAAATATGTGTTTCAAGTCGATTTTGATGTTTTTAACGTCAAAAATTTCATTTTTAATACTTTCAGCCATAGTTGAATAAGTTTATGAATTCAGTTTGTCTATTTGGTTGTCTGTCTGTCTGCTTGACTTTCCATGCTTTAACTCGCTTAAATATCGCTACTCGCTTAAATTCAGTCGGATTGTCATGTAATTTATATATATTATTGTAGTTTACAATAACATGTTCCGAATAAAATTGAAGTGTATAGGTTTTATAGTCCGTTTACAGGGCCCTCAAAAGAATTCCATTACGTTATTGTCTATTAATCCGTGTGCTGCGGTCGAGAAAACTGCAAATCGTGAGAAGAATATACCGATTGGTGAGTATCTGCTTTATACAGATACAATCCATATGAGGGGAGAGGCATCACGTAAAGTAGTAGGAATTCAAGATAGCGGCTGTTATTCAAAATGGCGTCATTTTCTCAATTTTCTTACTATCTATCATATAAATGTGTGTTTCAGTTCGATTTCAATGCTTTTAACGTCAAAATTTTCGATTTTAATACATTCCGCTTTAGTTTAATGAGTTTATGAATTCAGTTTGTCTGTTTATTTGTCTGTCTGTCTGCTTGCCATTCCATGCTCTAGCTCGCTTAAACATCGCTACTCGCTTAAATGCACTCAAATTGCCATGTAATTTATATATGTTACTGAAGCTTACGATAAAATGTTCCGAATAAAAATCCAATATATAGGCTTTATAGTCCGTTTACAGCGCCCTCAAAAGAATTCCATTATGTTATTGTCTATGGGAGAAATCGTTTGCAATGTGTTTTAATCATGTTATACTCTCTGAAACACATTCAAATTAGCACACATCCGTGGGGTGCACTACGCGATACTTACAATAGAATACGGTGTGCATAGTATATATCTTTTATTTACAGTGACACACCAAAAAATGAATACGTGCGTTTGTAACTCGTGTATAAATTCTATAAAGATCATCAGTTAAATCAACTATTATTAGTGGAGCTGCTAGGTATGAAAAAACTGCATTTTGTGATAAAGATATCCCAAATGATCAGTATCTACTTCATATTAATACGATGCACATAAGAAGTTGACGCATCTTGAAAATTCATAGGAATTCAAGATGGCAGCTATTATTCAAAATTGTTTGCATTTTTATTCCTATACATCATGTAAATTTGCCTATAATGTTAATTTCGATATTTTAAACTGCAAAAATTCCCTTTTTAACATCAGAAATATGCTTAAAATGAAAATAGGACAAATATTAAAGTGTTTTTGTATTAGGAAAATGAAAGGAATCTACTTATAATAAAATCTGAGTGAAGGAGACCGTCGGAACGATGCCGGTGCGAACCACACTGGTCTGCGAATCGACCGTAGCTAAACGCCATGTTAGACTTAATGAAAAACGTATCCTAGCATATGACGGCTAAATGATAATTTTTCCTATTTGAAATCATGTCTGTTCAGCATATTTTCACATAAAACATGTGTATCATATCCATTTATAATCTATTAAGTTCTAAATTAAAATTAAGTATTATAAACATAGAAATCAGATCTAAACAGACGTTAATGTTGCCATTCAGATTCAAATTCCAGCAAATCTACAAACCAATGAATGACTCTTTGAACAAACACTTCATTAAAAAAAAAAAAAAAAAAAAAAAAAAAAAAAAAGGTTAAAGCAATTTATATATATATTATTGTAGTTTACAATAACATGTTCCGAATAAAAATGAAGTGTATAGGTTTTATAGTCCGTTTACAGGGCCCTCAAAAGAATTCCATTACGTTATTGTCTATTAATCCGTGTGCTGCGGTCGAGAAAACTGCAAATCGTGAGAAGAATATACCGATTGGTGAGTATCTGCTTTATACTGATACAATCCATATGAGGGGAGAGGCATCACGTAAAGTAGTAGGAATTCAAGATAGCGGCTGTTATTCAAAATGACGTCATTTTCTCAATTTTCTTACTATCTATCATATAAATGTGTGTTTCAGTTCGATTTCAATGCTTTTAACGTCAAAATTTTCGATTTTAATACTTTCCGCTTTAGTTTAATGAGTTTATGAATTCAGTTTGTCTGTTTATTTGTCTGTCTGTCTGCTTGCCATTCCATGCTCTAGCTCGCTTAAACATCGCTACTCGCTTAAATGCACTCAAATTGCCATGTAATTTATATATGTTACTGAAGCTTACGATAAAATGTTCCGAATAAAAATCCAATATATAGGCTTTATAGTCCGTTTACAGCGCCCTCAAAAGAATTCCATTATGTTATTGTCTATGGGAGAAATCGTTTGCAATGTGTTTTAATCATGTTATACTCTCTGAAACACATTCAAATTAGCACACATCCGTGGGGTGCACTACGCGATACTTACAATAGAATACGGTGTGCATAGTATATATCTTTTATTTACAGTGACACACCAAAAAATGAATACGTGCGTTTGTAACTCGTGTATAAATTCTATAAAGATCAATTCTATAAAGATCATCAGTTAAATCAACTATTATTAGTGGAGCTGCTAGGTATGAAAAAACTGCATTTTGTGATAAAGATATCCCAAATGATCAGTATCTACTTCATATTAATACGATGCACATAAGAAGTTGACGCATCTTGAAAATTCACAGGAATTCAAGATGGCAGCTATTATTCAAAAATGTTTGCATTTTTATTCCTATACATCATGTAAAATTGCCTATAATGTTAATTTCGATATTTTAAATTGCAAAAATTCCCTTTTTAACATCAGAAATATGCTTAAAATGAAAATAGGACAAATATTAAAGTGTTTTTGTATTAGGAAAATGAAAGGAATCTACTTATAATAAAATCTGAGTGAAGGAGACCGTCGGAACGATGCCGGTGCGAACCACACTGGTCTGCGAATCGACCGTAGCTAAACGCCATGTTAGACTTAATGAAAAACGTATCCTAGCATATGACGGCTAAATGATAATTTTTCCTATTTGAAATCATGTCTGTTCAGCATATTTTCACATAAAACATGTGTATCATATCCATTTATAATCTATTAAGTTCTAAATTAAAATTAAGTATTATAAACATAGAAATCAGATCTAAACAGACGTTACTGTTGCCATTCAGATTCAAATTCCAGCAAATCTACAAACCAATGAATGACTCTTTGAACAAACACTTAAACTGAATTAAAAATAACGGATAACTATCCCCATCTGGTGAATAAAAGATATAACATTCACTCTAAGGTCCGTAAAAGGTCCGTTCAAGCACATTGCATGTATTTTTAATTTATTCAGAATGATTAATATTTTTCACAATTTGCTATATCCTGTGACATTTGTTTTCTGTCTTATATGACAAGGTAAAAATTTTCCGAATTTAAATATCTAAAACTTTCAAATGCATTAAATTACTGAATTATGAATTCAGGAAATTTCATCTTCTAAAGCATTTTTCGTGAATTTTTGAAACAAAATTAGAAGATTTGCATAATCATTTAATAAATTTTAGAAGGATTGAAGGATTTAGAAGGATTCATTAAATTTGAATTTATAGGGATTTTGTGTAATATTTATGACCCCACTCAAATCTTTTACTTTAAATATTTTTCTTAGTATTTTGTAGGAATTAGGAAATCTACAAATATAATGTTCTTACAATAAAAATATAGAAATATTTCTGAATTGAAAAATTCCTCCCCCACCCCTTCAACGCCAAGAAAGCTGAAAATATGCAAAGGCCAAAGAAATCATCCTTTAAAAAATATTTTTGTTTTGTGTAACCCATAATGCTTTTGGAACATCATAAAGTAATGCATCTATAACTCATTCTAAATTGTATTACTACTAATCGATGTATTAAATAAATTTTATAACAAGTTATTTTAATGGTACTTATAAGTACCGTCAGTAGATAAAGGGTTAAAGGGACAATTTTTTCTGTACCGAAGGCTGCGAGCACCGTCTCTGTAGGCCGTGTTAATTCCCAATAAATTAGGAGCTTACGTTTCTTGCTAATTCTTTTGCTGTCAACTTTCTGTTGTAATCGTCCTTTTTTTTACAATGCATTTCATCAGATTTGAAGACATTGCAAATAAAATTAATATTTCTTATCGGTACAACATATTTTAATTATCTTGCTGATAAAATTATAAATTTTAACATAGTTTGTAGCGAAAAAAAAAAACAAACCCGCTGAACAACAAATTTTTAATGTAGAGAGAACCTAAACAAGCATTTTCGTCATAAAATGCGAGCTGGAAATGGCGTGTTTAAGCGCTGGTGACTAAATTGTAGTTTACATAATTTCTTTGTTCTAATCATAAAAAATCAAAGGTTAATACTTTTTGATTAACAAAATGCATGAGGTATCTTTTTTTTTTCTTTTTAAGCCAGAAAAATATTTTTTTAACCATTGTTTTGAATATTTATCATTTACTTTCCGTCATTTTTCGTCATAGAATGTGTAGCTGGAAATGGCGCGTTTAAGCGCTGGTGACTAAATTGTAGTATACATAATTTCTTTGCTATAATCATAAAAAATAAAAGGATCATATTTTTTGATTAACAAAATGCATGAGGCATCTTTTTTTTCAAGTCAGAAAAATATTTTTTTAACTATTGTTTTGAAGATTTATCATTCACTTTCCGTCATATTTGACGGGGATTATATACTAGTAAATAAATTTTAAAAAATGCATTTTTATTAATACTTTAATTATACAAGATATTAATAATATTGCATGTTACATTTAAAGTTAGAGAATATAAAAACTTCACTTTGTATCGTTATATTTGTCTCATTCGTTTTTGAAGTTGCACAATAATGTGCAAGAAAGTCTAATCTTTCTACAGCCACACTTATTTTTACAGATTTGGCACATACATGTTACATCAAACACACTTTTATACGATGAATAGTATGAAAATTACAAGAATTCCAGAAAATAACGCCATTTTGAAAAACAGCCGCAATCTTGAATTCCTACGACTTGACGCGATCCCTCCCCCTCTTATATTGATTCTATTAATATAAAGCAGATACTCACCAATCAGTATATTCTCACGATTTGCAGGTTACTCAACCGTAGAATCCGCACTAATAGACAATAACGTAATGGGAAACTTTTGAGGGTCCTGTAAACGGACTATAAATGCTTTACACTTCAATTTTTATTCAGAACATGTTATTGTAAACTTCAATAACATATATAAACTACATGACAATCTGAGTGAATTTAAGCGAGTTAGAGCATGGAATAGTAAGCAGGCAGACAGACTAATAAACAGACAAACTGAATTCATAAACTCGTTCAACTATGGCGGAAAGTATTAAAAACGAAATTTTTGACGTTAAAAATAACAAAATCGATCATTTATATGATGGATAGTAAGAAAATTCAGAAAATGACGCCATTTTGAATAACAGACACCATCATGAATTCTTACGACTTTACGTGATGGCTCCCCCTCTCACATGGATTTTATTAATATAAAGTAGATACTCACCAATCGGTATATTCTTCTCACGATTTGCAGTTTTCTCAAACGTAGCACCCGGATTTATAGACAATAACGTAATGGAATTCTTTTGAGGTCCCTGTAAACGGACTATAAAACCTATACACTTCATTTCTGTTTTCTGATCATGTTATTGTAAACTTCAATAACATATATAAATTACATGACAATTCGAGTAAATTTATGCGAGTGTCGTTATTTAATCGAATTAGAGCATGGAATGGCATAATGGCAGAGAGACAAACGAACAGACAAACTGAATTCATAAACTCATTCAACTATAACGGAAAATATTTAAAGCGAAATTTTTGACGTTAAAAACGAAATTTTTGACGTTTTTATGATGGATACTAAGAAAAATAAAAAAAATGACGCCATTTTGAATAACAGCCGCCATCTTGAATTCCCACGACTTTATGCGGTGCCTCCCCCTCTGAAATGCATTGTATTAATATAGAGTAGATACTGACCAATCGGTATATTCTTATCACTATTTGCAGTTTTCACCTTATTTTGGTAGTGTAGCACTCGGAGTAAACTAATTAGAGAGGGTTTAAACTTTCAAAAAGTGTTTGGTAACATCATTAGATGTATCTAACGTAATGGTAGTCCAGCATCATCGAATGGCAGCCATTTATGGGGTCAGATAGCCTTTGAACCAATAAAGTACATGGAAAAGTGACCTCTGTAAGAATTGCAGTCATTCTTTAACTAATTAACTTTTATTGAAGACACATGTTTGGAACGATTTATTTTATCATTCAAAGTTGTTAGAAAATGTATACACATATATAGTTTTTTTTATTTATTTTTAAAGATAATACAATTTTTACGAAAGAATTATTCTTGCATGCATTGCGCGCATGATTTTTCCCATTTCAATTTCTGAAACAAGCCAAGATTTTTTTTTTATGAGTACAGATATAAAGTGTTTTCAAAATGACCTACAATGAAAAAAATAAAACTTGTAGATCTCGAGAAAATAAAAATTACAGTAATTCGAAATATCGAGATTTTTTTTATACAAAAGTAGCCGTGAATTCTAAACTTCTTACTTGGGAAACATAATAATAGGTCATTTTGTGCTTCTGTACGTTTAATACATCCACCAAAAACTTCGTGAAATTCTAGGCAACCGTTTTTCAGAAATCGTGCGCGCAATGATCAAAATCGCTGTCTTGAGAAAATTAGCTTCAAAGATTGAAAAACCCGTTGATCATATTGCAAAAGCTCAAAGCGTTTTATACATAACTTCTCTTCTAATAAGAATTTTTGTATGGGGTTTGATTTTAAATGTTCCCAAAGAATCATATTTAATTATAAGCTATTAAAAAAATCGATTTTTGGATGCTTCAAAGATTACCTGACCCCTTAAAAGACACGTGTAAACGAACTTCGTTTAGTTGCGAATATTCTTTCAAATTTCTGCCGAGTTTAAATGTTTATTTTTCTGTAAATGTAGAATTTTTTCAAAAAAGTGCTTGATTTGAGGGGGGGAGGGGGGGTGAGTTTAAATTAGTTAAATATTTTTATAGTGCAAAATTGAAAATTGAAAATTTTCTTTTTTGAGTAGAAATTTCATTGTGGACTTTTCCGAAAAAAAAAAAAAAAAAAAAAAAAAAAAACAAAAAAAAAAAAACACTGATTTGGGAAAATTTTCAGAAATTTTGGGGAAATTGACTTTCAACTATCTGGCAACACTGTAAATCTTACTAATCGCGACTCATACATATTGCGTGCAGCTACATGCGGATACTGTAACAAATAAACAATATTATGCTTTGATAAAACAAGGTATTTATTTTATTTATTTATTGTAATTTCTACCAGTTTCAGTTACGATCACTCATTATTTTCATTTAGACAGCGAATACTAGCATTATTTAGCAATTCTGTTTGTCATTTAGGCTTAAATTTTTCCGTTTATGACTACGTACTCGGGCAATACTGAATATTTTTAAAAAATTACTTTCTTTTGCTTTAAGTATCATTATATAAAAAAAAAATAGTAAATTTATAGAAAACACATGAAAAAGTGTAAATTAATGTATAATAAATAGAATGGTATAAATAGTATAGAATTTGAAATAATAAACAGACAGAATAACACTATTAGTCTATTTATTATATACTACCTTATATCATAAATTTTCTTAGATAGCATCTTTGTTAAAAAAAAAAAAAAAAAAAAAAAAAAAAAAAAAAAAGACTGAAATGTTTAGAGACATTTACAATTTAATGCTTAGTTTAAATTGAGTTTATTGTATAATATTTATTTACTTTCAACATGTATTTGTTTTTATTATTTTAAATGTTTCATTTGGTGACAGATAATGGTGTTGGTACAACTGAAAAGAATGCTAAAATTAATTTCAGGTGTGGCGTGTTTTCTGTATAAGGTGTTCATTTCGACTCGGAAAAGTTGATTTTTAAATATATTATTTAACTTTTTACAATAACTACATTTTTATGTTTTTATAAATTTAAATTTTTTAGGTTAGTTGTACTTTTTATCAATCATTCTATTTCTCGCAACATTTCGAAAGTCATGGATAGCTTATAATATTTAAAATTTTTTAATTATGGTATTAGTCATATTAGAGTCAATTTATGTCAAAAATTGACCCACAAAAGTTTTTTAAAGCAATGCGCATTATTTATTAAATCTCTATAACTGAAAATATATTAGCTAAAACCTAACGCCAAACGAATTTACGGTACCATAGAGGCATTGCAGTACTTTTCTGTTTTACCGACACCATTTTTGCCAAACGTAACACTAATAGTTTGCATCAAATGAAACATTTGAAAGAAAAAAAATTATGTTGTTGCGAAAGTGAGCATTTGAAAATTCTAGGTTTTTGCAAACTCATTTATTATAACAATATAGAAATGAATTTAAAATAAAATGAATATATAAATATTATACAATAAAATAAAACTCAATTTAACAGCATGAGCGAAATTTTAAATGTCTCTAAACATTGCAGTAAACATTTCAATATTTTTAAAATAAAGATGCCGCATCGTCACATAAACTTCATGAGATAGGGTGGTCAATATATATATATATATATATATATACATATAATGATGCTTTAACCAAAAAGAAAGTAAAGTTTTAGAATTATTTGATATTGACCGAGTATATTGTAAATATGTGGTCGAATACTGAGTACTCTGTACACTGTAATTCATATTCACAAAAAGTAAATTAACTTTAATTCATAAAAAGTATTAAAAAAAGATAAAATCATCGTAAGGTAGCTATTATAAAAATTCAAAAGAACTATTTAAATAACGAAATTTAAGTTTTTTTTTCAAATGGAAAAAAAACCCTTTTGTGAAAAAAAAATCAAAACATTAGAGTACTGTATGTGTGTGTGTGTGTGTGTGGGGGGGGGTATTACTGCACTTTTCTGTTAAACAAACCTCACGGTCAAAAAGCTTATTTTTTTGCGGTTTTGTGCAGTTTTTTTCTGTGAAAAGAAAAATTTTAGAGCTACTAGGTTCAACTCTAACTCTTATTACTAATTTTACACAGAAATGCAGAATGTCGGATCCGGCGATCTACAATCCGGGGAAATTTTGCGGTAAAATATACAATTAACTTCGATTTTAACAATGACTTACATAATTCCCTGAAACGGAAAACTTTTCAATGTAAATAGAAAGATCCGTATGGTGACCTTCACAATATCGATCTCAGAATAATATGTACCGTATATACTTGCTCATAATTTGAGAAATTTTGGAGAAAAAAAAATCTATACCTACAGTAATACAGAATTTATGTAAGCCTATAACCTATCGTAAAATTTTGGAAAACTTTTCATATAGATTGGCGCAAATGTTGGGAGTATAAACATTTCCCCTGCTTACACAGTGCTGTGGTAAGTTACTCACAAAAGTTGAGTTTCGTACTTTAGCAACAATTTCAGAGATACTCTACATCACATCAATTAAGTAAAATTCATATTGTCCACCAATAATTAAAAAAATAAAAACAATGGCAAGTCATTTTCAAATATTTTTACAGTTATTAGGATTTAATAAATCATAGAAATTATTTTAAAGCACTTTCACATATAATTTAAAAATAGAAAGATGGAAAACAAAGTACAATTAATAATAAAAAGAAATTGAATTAATAAAAATAGCGGAATGTTAAGAAAAAGTACAATATTTAAAAAACGAAATTTCAACTTTTCCATTCCAAGTTTAAATAAACAACCTCAGTGGAACACCCTTCACCCACTGAAAAAAAAAAAAAAAAAAAAAAAAAAATTGGATTTTTATCACTATGTTGCGCAGAAGGGAATTACTTTTAGTTTTAAGAAATTTTAAAACAGTTGTATCAAACATACTACAACAAAAATTAAAGTTTAGGAAGATTTTAAATGTAAAGATAAAGTTTACTGTAATTTAAATTTAGCACCAATTTTTAAACCCTGAATCTAGAAGACCTGTCATAATCATTACTGGTAAGCTTAAAATATATCAAATTAATTAACCCTTTCTGGGGTGAGTAATTTATTTGTCTGTTAAATTCACCAGAATTTTTCAGACTTTTTTTTTAATTAGGAAAATGACAATTTGCACCCTTTTTTTTTTTTTTTTTTTTTTAATGAAAGTTATATAAATAGAATTTTATTCAAAAATTCTGATATGAATCTCCATTAAAATTAAGCAGGATAAAATATATCATACTGCCTTCCAAGGGGTTAAGCAGTAGATGTGTACCAAGTAGTATTTTAGCAATGTACCGAGTAATTGTGCGTAAAAAAGAATCGCTGATTCACATATGAAGACAGATTAGAATAACACAGCTCTATGACTGTGTGCTTATACACACATATAAACTTGAATCTTGAGTCATATTTTTAAATAATAATCACAAGTCAATAATTGTTAACTTCAGTTTGAAAATTATTTTGTCATCTTTTGCAGACCATTTTTTGTAAATTCAAAGATTTAGTAACGTTATTTAAAAATTATAGGAAAAAGAAAAGAATTTAGTCAAAAAAGTACAGATAACCAATATGTAGTTTAAGCTGATTTTTTTAATCATTATTCTCATTCTAATGCAGGGTTGCAGAAAAGCCGGCTAAAATTTAAAAAAGCTACTCCGGTGGCTTTTATCGGTTTTAACCGGCTTTTGTTTTGCCAAAATTGGCCTTTTTTTTGGCTTTTATACAATGAAGCATTGTACTTATAAACTACACATTTTAAAGTGTTTTTATTTAGCTTTAATAAGTTTAATTAGTTTAATAAGGTTTAATTAGTTATAATTGGTTTACTAATTAACCCAATGTCTCAATAATGAAGACATTAACACTGGAGTTTTGCTAGTGATTTGTAGTCAGAACTGCAAATTTTAAAATCGCCATACCAACTGCTTTATCTGGTTTACACTGACCTTTAATCCCCACCCCATTTTTTTTTTTTATTTTTACAGCTTTATAAAATTAAAGAACAGTGTTTACTTAGTTACATGTTTTATTACTTAATTAATTTTAAGAGCTATTAATGTACAAGTCTGAATTTAGTGCTAGTAAACATTTAAAATTATATATAGTCATAACATAAAAACATCATTTCTCACTATGAAAACATTATGAATAGCATATACATGAATATTCTCAGCAACAAGCTTTTCGAAATTTTATTTTTTTCTTGTTTAAATGCTCTATTTTTTATACACATGTAACAAACCCTCCTCAAATATTATATCATTTCCAATTTCTCTTCTAAATACAACTTAACTCTCCATATGGACATATAACAACGTTTCCATTTTGATGTGCTACATTTTATCATTGTTTAATTAAATATAATCTTTAAAATGTGTACACTATTAAACATTTTGCAGCATTCTGGCAGGTCATTCGATCGTTTTTTGAAAAAACGGTTTCATAACCATAATTTAACTATATTCTGACCATAAAATGGCCAATAATATGGTCAGAATAGTGATAAAATTACGGTTGTGTAACCGTTTTCGGAAAAAAAAATGGTCAAATGACCTGCCAGAATGCTGCAAATTTTTAACAGTGTAGTATATGTGAGCTATGTATTATAGAATTTCGAAACACCAGTTTGGAGTCTAATTTATATTATTTTCAATATTTATATATTTTTTTCAGACATAATGCCTTCACATTTGCCTTCTAGCAGTTATAAAGACCTATTTATTAAAAAAAATTAATAGAAATTTATAATTTTCTTAGTAGAAATTATTTATAAGTGTATTTTAAATTAATTGATCCAACTTTAAAATGAATTAGCTGTAAACCAACTTTTAAAAATAAAAACCGGCTTTTTTTAAGTGGTTAAAACAAAACAAACAAACAACAAGAAAAAAAAACCGGCCGGCTTTTTTGGCCTGGCTAAAATTTCCTCATTTTGTTACATGTAAATACAGCATACAAAGCATTGCTTGAAGCGAAGGCTTTTTTTTTTTTTTTTTTTTTTTTTTTTTTTTTTTTTTTTTTTTTTAGGCAAGCCAAATTTACAATAATAAAAGTAATGCCCTATATCCTAAAAAAAGAGAACGATTGATGTTTGTACACCTTAATTTGAAAAGTACCAAATTTATTTATATAAAATATAAAAAATTGTATTTATTGTATTTTTTATTTCTACACTTTTTTTAACCCAAAATCGTAATTTTTATTTATATTGATATAAAACTAAATTAATTTTAATTAATGTTGTCAGTAGGCCAATTTTGCTGTCCACAGCGCACGGTGGTGTCACTTTTAAAATAACTTATACACCCAGCGGCCCTTTTCAAATATTTTGCATAATCAGGGCCCTTTACTCTCCTTTTTGAGGCACCCTTTCAAGTTTCAATCTGTCATACAAAAAATTTGAAGAAAAGGGGAAAGGTGCGGAACAAAAGAAGAAAAGGGGGGGGGCGGAGTGACGGAAATTTTTGCCTATCAATAGCCAAAAATAACCCTTCTAAATTCATTAGTCAGTCATGAAGAAAAAATCTCAAAATTCGCCTGTCGGCTGCGTAAAAAAAGAAAAAAAAATTGTGGCATTCATCAATCGCTGAAGAAAAAAAATCCGATTTTCGCTAATTAAGGAGAAAAATCGTAAAATTTGTCGATCGGTAGAAAAAAAATATCACAAAATGTACCGTTAAATAATTTATGCACCCAGCGGCCCTTTTTAAATATTTTACATAGTCAGGGGATCTTACTGCCCTTTTTGACGCACCCTTTCATGTTTCAATCGGTCATGCATAAAAAAAAAAAAAAAAAAAAAAAAAAAAAAAAATTAGAAATTAGTTTCTGGAAAAAGCTGTGAAAACCATCTATCGATCACATGTAAATCCTGCGAATTTTGCCAATAATTATGTTATGGGGAAAATCCATAAATCGACAAATTGTTCACTGGAAAATTTTCTGAAATTAATCAATACATTTTGGAAAAATCACAAAATTTGACAATGAGTCGCAGGAAAACAAATCCCGAAAAAAACCTGGAAGTTTTTGCCTATCAATAGCAAAGGAAAAAAAATGGAAATTCGCCAGTTGGTTGCGAAAAAAAATCTCAAAATTTGCATGTCAATTGTGAAAAAAAATAAGTGGCATTTATCGATCATTGAAGATAAAAATCTGCGATTTTTGCCAATTAAGGAGAAAAATTGTAAAATTCGCTGAGATCGGTAGAAGAAAAAATATGACAAAATGTACCATTCGGTCATAAAAAAAAAAAAAAAAAAAAAAAAAAAAAATTGGTTTTTACCAATTAAAGAAAACAAAGTAGTAAAATTAACTGATTTGTAGAAAGAAAATATTACAAAATTCTACAATTGGATACAGGGAAAAAAATCCCAAAATGCGTCGATCAGCTGTGGGAAAAGATCGTGAAATTTGTTGAGTGCTAGCAGGAAAATGTTGCAGCATTTGTCAATTCGTTATGGGAAGATATAGCAAAATGCATCCATCGGTCACTTATAATAGAATATTGTAAACAAGCCATTTCAAAATATGTTTTTTGAATAAGCTGCAACAGTGTCCGTTTTGAGAAAGACTTTAAAAAAAATAAATGCCCTTTTAAAAAGTTCCCACCCAATGGCCCCTCTTTTTCTAGAGTCCGTTCATACTGTTATATTACATGGTTTTTTTTTTTTCATATTTTGTTGGTATATTTTTATGTACTTAGTGTGAATAACTTAACAGATTGGTTATGAGTATCTTTGTCTTTTAAAAAATTAAATTCTTTCAACTACTCGGCAAAATTTTCCTGAATACTGATGAGTAGTGTTGAATCAAAGGGGGGTGGAGAAGCCCCCCGACCCCTGTGAAAATATGAGGTATTGTGTTTTCAATGGTGAAAAATGCAACCCCCCCCCCCTCCCTGCAGCCAGAAAATTCCCTTCAGAGAAAAGTGTCTGAATTCAATACTGCAAAGAAGTACACGGCAGCGGCAGATTGGCCGAGTATTCGATACAGCTGTATTAAGCAATGGAATAAGTAATGCTATACACAAATGTGCAAGGAATGATTCTCTGTACCTGAATAACCTTAGGACTACATAAATAAATGTAATGAACAAAATAATGAGTGGTCAAAATGAATACCTCTAAAAATTGCAATAAATAAATTAAACAAATATCTTTTTTTTTTTTTTTTTTTTTTTTTTTCAAAGCAGCCACCACAATATACTTTATGCCATACAGAATCCTTAGAGCGCTTTTCAATTAACCAACACAATGTGAATAAGTTGTACATGATTGTTATTATATGACATTGTTTTTATGCAAAATGTACTTATATACGCTAGAACAAAATTAACATAAAAATTGATAGGTAGACAAGCAAGTAGTACATATGAATGCATTCTGCATGTACTAGTGTCTGATAGCGGCAAGTTTGTACGATATATCAGTGTTGTGTCAGTTAATGGAAATGTGCTATTAAGGAAGTACAATAGATATACAGCAGACAAACTGCCTTCATGAAATATATAATATATATGTAGAACATTTATTATCACATAACATAAACTAACCAACAGGATGCTGAAAAGTCACACACTATTGTTGTTATCTGACTTTTGTGCATACAAACTGCGTTCATAATACACTATGTTCCTTTACACCTATCATATAGATAAGGATTTTGGCAAGCAGAAAAAATCAAGTTTTTATGTTCCTATTTAAAGTAACTCTTATTTATTTGAATTATTTTTAAAGATTTATTCTATAAAATTTTCTAACATTTTAAAGCGGCCATGAACTTTTTTTTATGTGGTACCGTCAAGTTTTGATGGGTTCCATCTAGTTTATTTATTTTTTTTTTAAATCATTGAACGTTTTCGAAATATTTTTGCCAATAATTTATTACAAGTAAATGTAGTGGCCTAAATTTGGATATGGTTTCTGATTAACTCCATTTAAATTTCCTGCAATGGCTACAAGATATACATAAAAGTCTTAAATTGACATCTGCATACTGTCAGCGTCAGAAGTTGTATAGTTGGGGCACAAGAAATGATTCAGTAAATTCACTATTTTGCTTACGGAGAAAAAAACGGTTAATATAAATATATACATATATCTCTAGAACCGATAAAGAAAAAAAATAAAACAGGCGTCCCATTATTGTAAACCGACTATGCGCTATCATATCATAGTGGGTGCAGCGTTCTCAGTGGCTACACATTCAAGTTTTCGACGTTTTCGAAAAATATGGAAAAAAAGGCATAGTCATTTCAATTTAGAAAATGCAGAACAGTTACGTTTTGTATGAAATGACTTCTTATTTGTAAAAATAACTTTATTAAAAGCTTTGAAATTTTCATTTTTCTATAAGTAATTAATAATCCCACTACACTGTGAAGAAAAAAAAAAAATCTGTAAAGTTACTAAAGTTTTTCTAGGAAACTGGGATTCCTACATCTTTTTATGTAACGGCAACAACAAAAATTTCTGTAACAGCGTCTGTTACAGGAATTTTTCTTGTTGCCGTTACATAAAAAGTTCTTGAAATCCCAGTTTAATAGAAAAACTTTCGTAACTTTACAGATTTTCTTTTACAGTGTAATAATATTATTTTGAACGTTATTTCGTTAGAACGTTATGGCGATCTCTCCGAGTTTTTGAGATTGGATCGATAGGGGCGCTTCATTCACTCTAAGAGGATAAAGTATAGTCATATCTGTATTATAAAGGACAAACATATCTGTGCGTACCGCATACGTCATTTTGCGAATGGTAACACTTCGAAATTTGAAATGGAATTTTTGTTTTGCAATTTTCTCTACTGCAAATTTTTAAACTTCTAAAGATCGCACTATTTAAATTTTTACACCATCGTATAAGGAAAAAAATGCTCTTTTAAATGCAATTTGTTTGAAAGCTGTATCTCAATTTATTTTTAAGATATTATTTTTTTTTTGTAGTTTTTAATACCATTTTTCTTATAGTGGCAACACAAGTACCCCATTTCTATAGAAAGTCATAGAAAGTAAACGGAAAATAGTCGAAAATAGGAGATACTGTATCTTTTTGTTTCCATTTTCTCATAAACCTGAAAAAAAAGTTGAAATTAAAATATGGGCTACGTCAAGAATATTGTCTCTTATTCCGTGATAATGACGTCAAATGCATACTTTTCTATAGACGAAGTTTAAGACTGGATTGTAAAAGTGGATTGCTTTAGCGGATGCAAATGACGTCATTTTCACAGCCCAGCTGCTTTGAAATTTTTCACATGTGAAAATGCTTCACTTTTAAAAATAATGTTATCGAAATCACAGACTGATAAAACGCAATGTTTTACAAAAATTTAGAGTGCCTTTATAAAAGAGAGGTGGCATGCAAATAATAGCGATTTATATTACAGAAATTGATGATTCTCACCTGGATGGATTTGCTTCGCCAAGTTAGACAAGAAAACAATTCTTGGTTTAAAATAATATCATGTTTTTGACGTTTCTGTCCAAAATTCTCTCGAATGATAAAATTTTAAAGCTATTCTTTAGGACATTCTACTATAATTTTATCAAAATAACGTAATTTACTTAATTTAATTTTTCCCAATTTTATATAATCTATATGTATAAAACACAAATGTGTTTTATAGTCATCTGCCCTGATCTTTCTGAAGAACCAATTTTAATAATATATTTTTTAAACTGAAAGCTCTTCATTTGTACATGTAATCTCAATATCTGTTTTTTTTTTTTTTTTTTTTTTTTAAATATCCCCACTTTTATATTTTGATTTTAAAAGCATTTTATGAATTTTTTTTCACAATGGTGAAAATTAGATAGCTTTCAGTATTACAGATAAGAGAGATATAATGAGGTGTTTTTATCTTTATTCATGCTATTTTCTGATAAAAATTCAAAATTGTTGTATAGGGTTTAGTGTCGCAAAATCCCATTAGGAGCAGAATATTATATTAGGGGCATAATAACGGAAAATAACATACTGCTTTTGAAAACACGCATTTTTCCTCATAAAGGGTCTAGCCGGATAAGCATACCAAAATGGCCCCCATGGCCGATGTTTGTAATAACATGTGTGGTAATAAGGTTCATCATTAGAATGAAACATAGAGTGTTTTTATCTCGTGACCTTCAATTGTCCTTGAGCTAATCGGCGAAGTATGCGCCGACGTTACTATTTTTCAAATACGTTTTTCTCAAAAAGTACAAAAGTTAAAAATATAAAACCAATGCCATTTATTGAAGAATATATTATTTCATATTATGTATTTTTTTTCACATTTTTACACAAATTTTAACATAGAAAAATAAACAAAAATGTTTAAAAAAATAATTATTAATGTTGTAATTTTATATTTATACCAAACAAAAAATTACAGAATAATGTTCAAAGTATGTACTTTTAAGAAATAAAAATCGTTAAAACAGAAGATGCGCTTTTTGAGTTATAACAAAAATAATGCTAGCAACTTGCTAAAATATTTGTAACTTTCCCTGTTTGTATTTGCAGAAATACGCTGCTATCAATGCATTGGTCGATTCGTGAAATTTCCTCTCGAGAAGAGCCAAAATAAGAGAATGTTTCCATACATACAACTTCCCCATAGGTTTTTTTCGTTTTTCTACATATTCTGTTATTTTGGCGTTGTGCTCTTCCTTCACGCGCAATAATATCAAGAGCTGACAAAAAAATTGGTAAGATTGGCCTACCATGATTTTCACATAGCAGAACGCTGTCGAGCTGTACAGTGTACATACTAGGCATGAGATTTCCGCGTTTTTGCACACCGGTATATTCTTAGAGAAAATGGTGTTCTGTTAAATCGCAAGAGTGTTCCAATTAAATGAAATATCATTTTCTCTAACAAAATACTGGTGTGCAAAAACGCGGAAATCTCATCCCTGACATACATAACGTATCACTTTAGGGGAGAATGTGTGCGCGGGGGGCTGGCACTTGACATCGAAAGATACCTGTAGGAGGAGGGGGCTGTCATTTGATATCGTTATCATTTTTAATAAAACCAAAATTTACTTTTTTGGTATCTTTTTCTTTACATCTATTATCTTAATTTTTTAAGTCTGTTTTCTTCATTTTATGAAAATGCAAAGCTATTATTAAAACCATTGAATGATTATAAAACATTTTATTCCAAAATAATAGAATAACCCAACGTTCACCATTAATATTCTCCTGCCATATGCGTATATAATTCCTTGTCAGAGAAACCAGATTCGAAATGATACTTGTTATTTTTGCTAGTAAAAGATTAGGAAGAATGTTGTGCAGTTTTGTTTACAAGTTCTGTTTAGCCCCGTGCAAAAGCGAAGTGCAAGAAGACAATATTATTGTTCAATGCATTATGTAACAAATAGCTATTATTAAAAACTTTTAAATAATAAGTATTTCTTTAAAACGTTATTTGATATAAAGTTATCTCTTATAAAACAGTGATATTTTATGAATTTCTTCTCTTCATTTAAATCAGTAAAATATTCGAATAAAAAATGTACAACCATATCTGTATATCATTGCAAACGTATAAAAAGAAAAAAAAAAGGAAAAATTGTAAAAATAAATATTTTTTAGACACTGATAACAGTATTATTAGGGGGAGGGGGATTCGAGGAATGATAATGTATGATATCGGAAGGTAGGGAGAGGGTCCGAAATTGCCAAAAATTTGATAATCTTATATATTTACAGCACCTATTCAGCTTCAGCTGCACAATCAACTTGATATTATTACGCGAGAAGGATTCACAATATGCCAAAATAACAAAATGTTTGCAAACACTAAACAAACCTAAAGGGAAATGGTATGTATGGAAACTTTCTCTTATTTTGGGGCACTGACGCATACTGCCAGCGTGGAAATGTCATTTCTGCAAATGCAAAGAGGGAAAGTTACGAATATTTTAGCAAGTGGCTAGCATTATTTTTTTTTATTACTCAAAAAGCGCATCTTCGAATTTAACGAAATTTTTTTTCGTAAAATTACACACTTTGAGCATTGTTCTGTAATTTTTTGGTTGGTGTAAATATAAAATTACTACATTAATAATTATTTTGAAATATTTCTGTTTATTTTTTTATGTTAAAAATTGTGTAAAAATCTGAAAAAAATATATAATGCGAACTAATATAGTCTTCAAAATTTGGCGTTGGTTTCATTATTGTAACTATTGTACTTTTTAAGAAAAATGTATTTGAAAAATAGTAGCGCCGGCGCATACTTCCCCGATTATCTCAAGGACAGTTTAAGGTCAAGGGCTAAAAACAATCTTTATTGTATTCTCATGGTGAGCCTTATTACCACACATGTTATTTCAAACATCGGCAATGGGAGCCATTTCGCTATGCTTATCCGGCTAGACCCTTTTCTATATTGTTTTTCCTTCTGCATGTGTACTGATACTAAGTTTCAGACACTATGCGAAATGCCTATTTAAGTGAAAATGAAGTCATATTTAAAAGAAAACGATCATTTTCTTGGATAAAACTAAACATTTTAACACAAATGCGTCTAAAAAACATAAATTACGGAAATCTTTACTCTTCGGAATTGAGATTATAATATGAAGTACAGAGTGCGTCTGTTCACATAAAAGATGTTGCTGGCAATCGTGACTTCAAGTTTTGAGTTAAAATTATTTTTAAATGATCAAACAAAAAAATGATGAATATGGATATGAGAGTGCGTATGCAAATTCTGAGAAGGCGAAAATTGCTGTTTTTTATTCCGGAATACCAAGCGTAAGAGCCCCAATTGATAACCACATCCTAATAACTGATCTTTATTATATTTTACTGATTAAGAATCTATATTATAAAGAACAAACGTATCTGTGCGTAACGCTGACGTAATTTTGCAAATGGCAAAAATTCGCGATCAAATTTCGGTCTTGAAATTTTCGCTATTGCAATTTTTTAATCTTCTGACCATCGTACATTTTCAGTTTTCGTCGCATAGGAAAAAAAAAATATTTTCAAATGCAATTTATTTAAAAACTCTATCTTAATTGACAGATGTATTATACGAGGGTCACTCTGAAATTTTTGAGATACAACTAGGTTTTTAAAGTTATACTTACAAAATTTTAGGTGTGTTCAAAATAGTCTCCTCCAGCATCAATGCACTTTTGTGGACGAATTTTTCACAGATTAAATGCCTCAAGCCATTCATTTCTTGAAATAGATGAAAAAATGCATTTATAGCCACATGAATCTCTTCTTCTGAATGAAAACAACGTCCACGTAAGTTACTTTTTAGATTAAAGATTAACTAAAAGTCACACATAGCAGGATCAGGTGAATACGGCGGATGTTATATCACTTTAATTAGTTTTTGTTTAAGAAACTCAACTGTTAATCCGGCTGTACGTGAAGATGCATTGTCATGGTAAAGCATTAGTCCCCTAACATTCACTTCTTGCAGAATTTCTGCAAGACATTTAGTGGTATACCAGTTTGCTGTTACTGTCTTCTGTCCTTACAACTTGATGGCTTTGACCAATCCCGTACTTCTGAAGAAAACGGCATACATCACTTTTTTCAGTGCGCGTTGTCTTTTCACCATTGTCGGCGTGGGATCATCTTCAAAGACCCATACTTTGCTTTCTTAACGTATTGGAACGTCAAAAAAAAAAAACGGTATGTGCGTTTCATCACTCGTTACAATTTTAGAAATGATGCGGTGGCCACCATCATTTAGCAATTTAAGAGTTTCTTTACTGATTCTTACACGCTCCTCTTTTTGGTGCTCAGTTAGAATATGGGGCACCCAACGGCAAACTACTTTTTTCAGATGCAATTCTTCATGAATAATTTTGTGTATGGCTGCGGATCCAATGTTAAGTTCCTTCTGTATCATTTGATAGGTATAGCGATTATCATACATTAAAATTTTTCGTATGGCAGACACATTATCCGGGATTACTGCCGACGGCGCCTTCCTGTGTGTTCTTCATCTTGAAGAAAATTGCGACATCTCGTTAATCCTTTAAACCAGAGTTCCTTAAACTTTGGAATCTCGCGGACCCCCTTTGATAGGATATGCATTTCGAGGACCCCCAGCAATTTTTTTCTTAATGTAAGATAAAAGAAAAATAACAATTTAATTGTTATTTAAATAAAAACTTGTTTGGAAAACTAAATCACTTAAAAACAAACATTTGAGCACATTCTATGTGCAAATCAAGCACTTTGAAAATGAACACGTTTCGTGAGTACTGGGACTCGCACCATCAGTGTATAAAATAAAGTAATTATTTCCCCAAACACATGAAATTGAATGCCCCAAATGTCAGTAAACGATTAACCGAAAGACCACCCTGTTCCAGCAACCAATGAGATGAAAGCGGGAGTAACATACAAATCAACCCAGAAACGTGAGATGTAAGGTACACTGAAAAATCGTTGAGTTTCTATATTTATGAACAGGAACAGCTTCAAAAAATCTAAATCTCAAAGGTCTTTCCTGATCCGAATCAAAGTGGAAATGCCTTCATCCCCCAACGAAGAGAAACAACACATGATTTTTGTAATTATTTTTGCTTAACATAGTTTATGTGTTCATAAATTCAGTAACGGAGTTGTCGTTTAGTTCGTCCAATAGAGGGTAAACCAGACTGACTGGCATTATATATTGTAAATACCCCAAAAGTCTTGAGGAGGAATTTTATCAATCTTATAAAATTCCTTCCCCAGCATTGAAATTTCTCCTTCGAAAGATTTAGATTTAGGTGTTTATTAATACTCTTATGATTAGAATTCTAGTCCTGCATTTATCCACCACTACAGCTACAGAAATTCATGCCGAAGAAAAATATCTGAATTCAGCACTGAGCTTGAGGAAACCCGTCTGTAAGCTCGCGGACCCGCATGGGTCCGCGGACCACGGTTTAAGAAACGCTGCTTTAAACCATCTGAATACAGTAGCACGAGCTGGAGATTCATCACCAAATGCTAATTTCAACCGTTGAACGCATTCTTCTTGATTTAATCCTGCTTTAAAATCGTAGAAAATCATAGCGCGAAAATGTTCTTTCTCTTCTGTTTGAAATTTATTCTACGCTAAACAAGTTGAAGTAAGTCAATAAAAAATCGTCTGCTGTGTTAAAATACTTTGTATTTTAAAATTAAACCGTTATTTTTATTTTCTAAATTCTCGTCTACGCGTATCTCAATAATTTCAGAGTAACCCTCGTATTTTCTAAAATAATTTTTAATCATGATTTTTTTTTAAAGTTTATCTTATCACGTGCCGGTTTCAATACATAATAATAATAAACATTTTGCACATAAAGCAACAAAAAATTTCAGCATTTGTTTCTGACTATTTTTGCATAACGAAATTAATACTTCCTTTATAAACAAATAAAAGGATAATATTTAAAAAACCACCATGTAACATATTTGTGAATAACAAATTAGCGAAATTAATACTTCTTTTATAAACAAATAAAAGAATAACATTGAAAAAACACAAATTTAACAAATTTGTAATCGTATAATTTAAATTTTTAGATCACTAAATAGAATTTTTTTTTTTCAAATGGAATTTGTTAGCAAAGTTCATCTCAGTTTACTGATTGTCCATGGTTTGAAAAACAATTTTAAAGCATGAAATATTTTTTAATTTATCTATATCGCGCAGAGCTCGATTAAGAAAATTTAATCCGTTTGCCCTTAAAACAAAATAAAGAGTTCATCCTTTTCTTACGGATAATATCCATTAAAAAATAACTTCCCAATGAATAAATAAAATAATATAAATAAAACACAAATTTAACAGACATGTATAAG
The DNA here is from genome assembly GCA_963932465.1 of Maratus speciosus. Lineage (NCBI taxonomy): Eukaryota > Metazoa > Arthropoda > Arachnida > Araneae > Salticidae > Maratus > Maratus speciosus. Next base: position 289,582,707 of record OZ010799.1, read on the forward strand.
CTCTGAAATTATCAGAATATAAAGGATGCCATAAGTAGCAAAATCTTGGTCAAATAATTCTTAGCATGCGGCTAATAAGAAAATATCGCTTTTGATAAATTTCAAAAAATTATTTGATTTTATAATTCCTATTTTCAATATGAAAAATGCTTTTTTAATGTAAGTGGTCTATCTAAAAAAATTATTGCATATAAAAAAAATATTATTTTCCAATTTTTTTAAAATGTTTTCAGCTATATTTTTAAATCCGGGAAGCCCAGGGACGATCCCCTAGTTATTATAAATACGCTGTTCTACATTGCTAGCTTTATTTGGTCAGGAGCTATTTCAGTGTACTTTTGTTTTGTATCCGGCTATAGTTAGAAATATTAGTAGTCCAGTCAAATTAGGTTAAAAAAGGGCTTAAAGTGGAAAATTCTATTGTAATTGTTTTTAGTGTCTTACTTTATGTTTTAGGGGGTGCGGAACACGAATTTGAAGTTGTCCAACAAAATTTCTCTCGGCAAATACGAAAAATCATGAAAAAAATCACAAAAAAATCGCAGATTTTTCGAGTTTTTTGCTTATAACTTGCAAAGTAAACATTTTACGCAAAAGGTGACCCTATATTAAAATACAGACGAGACAATTACCTAGAATTCATGTTCTTATCATTTTTATTGTACGACACATGGCTTCCGTAGAGGCATTGAAAAATCGGCGAAAACCAGTAATTTTGGAAAATCGTAAAACAGCTATTCCCACCCTTTCCGTTCATAACACTAAAAGTAAGCATTTCACATTAAACATTTGCTGACGTACTCACTTATTATTAGGTTATATATTATTATGATGTAGGTATACTGTGTGACCTCGAAAATTCGGCATTCAGAGGTCCGGCATCTTAAAAAATCCCCCCCCCCCTTTTTTCACTTCCAACTTACGGGAAGAGCAAAAATAGCAATTATTTTTAAAAATGATGTAACCTGTTTAAAAACCGAATTAAAGACGATGCATTAGCGGACCGCGAGATCGCTTACGCTGTGCTAAATAGAATCCTCGATAACACTGGTAGCAGTTCAGAGGAACGAGGACGAGGACCTAGCAGAAGATAAGTTCTCACCGAAAAATGCATAAATTTGACCGGAAAATTAACGTCATCTTCAAAGAAACAAGATTGTATTTCCGAAATCGATATTCATCATTTGTATAAAATCCAAGAAAGAAGATAGTTACTTGACACTGATGCTTGAGAAATTACATGAGAAGAAATGACTGCACTACTTATCAGATATTTTTTTCTTTTAACATATAAAATATCAACTAAAGTAAGTTTTTTAAACATTCAATTTTCTCTTTTTCTCACGTCAGTATCATTTGGGTATGTATTAAATTATGAATATATGTCACTATTAAGAAAATCATAAGTACTTCTGATATTTTTTTCCAAAATCTGTAATCTTCAAAAATTAATTACAAATTTGCAGTAGCTGACATTCACACAAAACAGGCACGAGAAGATGCGGATACACTTATTGTCACCACAGTAAGAGACCTTGCACAACAACAACAACATAACTCAGTAGTTATTGTGGGTGCAGACGTCGATTTTTCAGTTATCATGATTTGTCGCTGTAGGGGTGTACATTCAAATGTATACTTTCTAAAGCTAGGCAAAGGGACAGTTTCACCACTCATTTTCTCTTCTGACTGCAAACTTGATCAATCGATTGCTAACAACATATTATTTTTGCATGCTATGGGGGGCTGTGATACTACTTCAGCCTTGTTCGAAGTAGGAAGGATGAGGTTTCTTCGGACTCTCAAGAAAAACTTTGCATTAACTAATACCATTGAGGTTTTTAAAGACCCTATGGCAAATGTTGATGCAATTACTAATATTGGCAATATTTTTTTGGTCTCATTGTATAAATTTGCTGACAAGGAAGCCACGTCATTAAACAAATTGAGGTATTTATGTTATCTTAGGTCTGCATACAAGACATCGATCCATTTAGCGTCCTTATTTCCTACTGAATATGCAGCTCAGCAACATTCCTTTAGGGTATATTTTCAAGTTCAACAATGGCTTGGGAATGAAAAAGATCCTGAACAATGGGGTTGGAAGAAAATGAAAGATGGTATGGAGCCAGTAACCACGCTACTGCCACCAGCACCTCAAGCCGTTTTGAAACTTATTTCTTGCAAATGCAAGAAGACCTGCCAGAAAAACTCAGGATGCAAAAAAGCAGGCCTCAAGTGCTCCAATATGTGTGTAAACTGCGAAAGCAGTAGCAATATCATGCCTCTTACTGAAATAGAGGAAGCCGAGGATGATTCAGAATTCCCTGAAGTACTTGAAGGTAAATATGTATAAAAAATTCCATTTCACATTTACTTTTTCACTAACTTTTTTTATTTTTGTGATCAAATTATTTATCTTAATACAGTTGTATAACTACACAATTTTCAAACAATTAGAAATAAAGCATAAATTATTTTTTAAACGATAGTTCGTAAAATAATAGGCTAATATGTTTTCTAAATTGAGGTCCAAAAGTAACCTATTCATGACTTGAGTTGTAAAAGAGGGGTAACAAAAGAAAGATGTAAAAATCATGTTATGATAAAATGTTGCATGAATCATTACTTAATTAATTACAATTAGTTCCACAGTTTTTAAAAATACTACGTGCCCAGAGCTGCTCAGAAGCCAAAGCTTCGACCCTTGGGTGTTTGCAGCCTTCGCCTACGGCTGGGCTAGCAATCTTCTCCCTCGGGACGAAAACGGCTCTTTGGCGCCCAGGTGCTTAAATAAATATTATATTTATTTTTTTTTAGGTGTAGAAGAATTGGAAGGCATGCCTGCAATCATGCAACCTTTGGCCAAGAGGGATCGGTTTGACTAATGAGTGTCATTTCAAGGTATAATCATTTAATAATAAGTGTTATATATAAAAAAAATTATTTACCTATTTTATTATACTGTATAACATTAAACACTAACCGATCATTAATCACTTTTTATCTTTTTGTTGTACCTATAAAACCTAACGTTTACGTTTCACATATCTGTACAGACGTCTAATGATGCATTTTGTATGTTTACAATAAAGAGGCAGCTGAATACATCGTGCATTCGTCATTGTTTTTCTCATAACTATTCGAGGTAAAAAAAAATTACTTTCGCATACATTTTAGAGAATTGTATCAATTTCGGAAATACAGTCTTGTTTCTTTGAAGATGACGTTAATTTTCCGGTCAAATGTATGCATTTTTTTGGCGAGAGCTCATCTTCTGCCAGGTCCTTACCTCGTTCCTCTGAGCTGCTACCAGTGTTTTCGAGGGCTCTATTTGGCACAGCGTCAGCGATTTCGCTGTCAGCTAATACATTGTTTTTTTTTTTATCTCGGATTTTAATTCGAAAATATTTCTTTTTACTTTTGCCGTAAGTTGGAAGTGAAAATAAGGGAGGGGGAACATGACTTTGATGCCGCATTTTTTAAGTTGCCGGACCTCTGAATGCCTGATTTTCGAGGTCACATTGTATACCTACATCATAAAAATATATAACCTAATAATAAGTGAGTACGTTTGCAATGTTTACAGTGAAATGCTTACTTTTAGTGTTATGAACGGAAAGGGTAAGAATATCTGTTTTGCGATTTTCCAAAATTACTGGTTTTCGTGTTTTTTTCAACGCCTCTACGAAAGCCGTATATCGAACAAAAAAAGTTAACAACATGAATTGTAGGTAATTTTCTCGTCTGTATTTTAGTATGTGGTCACCTTTAGCGTAAAAAGCTTACTTTGCAAGTTATAAGCCAAAAACAAAAAAAATCTGCGATTTTTGGTGATTTTTTCACGATTTTTCATATTTGCCGAGAGAAATTTTGTTGGACAACTTCATATTCGTATTCAGCACCCCCGAAAACATAAGGTAAGATACTAAAAACAATTACACCAGAATTTTCCACTTCAAACTCTAATTTGACCGGGCTATAGTTAATTACGTATTTTGAACCTTGCTTTTTTTACACAAATGCCAAGAAGCGTAAAAACGCGTATTACTTTCACGCGTATCTGGGTACGTGGATTTCTTTATACCCTCAAAACATCCCAACGGCTAGATGGATTTTAATGAATAGGTCTCTATCAATTCGTCTTAGTCGTTCGATGGTTATAGGCTAGTTTTTGTTTTATAAATTCAAAATGGTGTTCGTAGAATATAAAATGGCTGTAGAGACGAAAGACAATTTACCCGCCCTATTGAGTGGCATATCATTGGATAGGTCTTTCAAAATGAAGACGATGTTTCATTGACTATTTTACAGTCAGAAGCTCCGTTTAAATATTACACAACATGGAAGTTGTGTAGGTAGGATCTCTAGCTTAACTGCAACTCTAATCTTCATAGGCATCTATAGGCCTCATCAAAACAGTGTTTATAGGTAGGAACGAACAATTAAACACAATTTAAAAGTCATCAATACAAGTAAATAAAAATATAGGTAAGTATTATAAACCAGTGGGGTGATAATAGGCATCAAGAAGATGAACAATTAACACTAGATAGCAGGAGTTCTACTTTTTCAGAATTTAGTGTCACCACCGACACTTCCATTACTTCATTTTCTTCTGATGGACTGGTGGTTCCTATTATCATGAAACAGCCATTATAAATGATGCGTTAGGTGAAGATGAAAGTGCAGTCGGAAAAAGTTAGAACTCTGATTTTCTGGTCAGAATAAAAAAAATGGCCATATATATATATATATATATATATATATATATATATACATATATATATAAACCTTTGGCGACACAGAACCAAAAAAAAAATATATATATATATTTTTTTTCACTGAAGATATCCTCTTTACATTGATATTAACGGTAATATAATCAAAAGTGTCCCATTTGAAATATAGGGCTCTGAAAAATAAATTTTTGAGGAAATTTCACATAAGAATAAATTAATAAATATTTAAATGGGTGGGAAACTATTTTAGCATCTCTACGTCATGTTCATGGGTATTTGACTGGCAAAATGACTAAAGCATTTACCTTCTGTATTTAAGGGAGTCATATCGAACCCAGCCTCTTCCAGTGCCGAAATATGCTCTTTTGAAATATTAACAAATATACATGCCAAGATGGATCATAGATGGCACCATCAAAATGAAATATATTTTTATTTTCAATTTGTACTGGTGTCGGGCCAAAGAACGTAGAGTAAAAGAATGGTAGGTTTTGGAAACCTTACTAACCGAAACTGTGCAAACTGTTCTGCTGGGAAACACACTCAAGGGCGAGATCCAGTCATAGGCATTCTTCATTGCATCTGCCAATTCGCAAAATTTAATTGTAGTAAACCTAAGATAAATTCAAGGAATTCGCGAGAATTCAAGGCGACGTTTCTTTGACAGTTCGACTTGTGACTTAGCGATTGTGACAGACTTTTTAATATAATTTGTTTATGTTCTGTTGTTATGATATATTTTCCTTATTGCAAGTAGATAGCCGATAAATACCCATAATGGAAAAATCTTCAGTGATAGAGGACTCTTTAAAATAATAAATATTACGTATCGAAAGTTCCAGTTTCACCTCAAATCTAACATAACAACTAACAGATTCATCTAACTGCATCTAACGTATTGTATAGTCTTTGACCTGCCTCCCACTAAAGGGGTTTCTACCTCGAAAAGAAACAACCTCCACGAAAAATGGGGGGAGCGCTCTACTTTCATTGATTCAAAGTTTCATCATGACTTCATTCAAAGTTCTGATTCTTCGTTTTTACAAGACTAATGTTACGCATGTAGTAAATAGTGAGAGAGACGTAAGGCGTATGCCTGAAGCTGTATATAACAAAAAAAAAATCGTAACCATTTTTCTTTTTTTTCTTCATGTTCAAGTTGAGTGGATCAAATTACTTAACACGTTAAGCGCCACGTCGGTCACCGGTGGCTGACACAGAACTTTCCGCTTAGAACACGTTATTCACCGATGACTGATGGTCTAAAATATTATATAAAACTGAATATATATATACATGGTGCAATATGTTATCTATCGCCGACCTTTAATTTCTCAACCGTTGGTCGTAGACGTATTTTTCCAATTACAAAAACGTTTCAAATGAGGTAAATATTCATGTTGTAGCATTATTTAAAGTCAAAAATCAATTTGATAAAAATTACGAAAACTAACTTTTTATATGGTCCCCCAATCCCTATAGTTATATTTAGTAAAAGTTTACACATATCATAACATATATTACACAAAAAGTTTAAGATCTGTACTACCAAAATTGACCCAATTATTAAATTTCAAATTTTGAGATTTTTGCACATGATTTTGCCTTTCATTGAGGGATCAGTTAAAAGGTGAATTAAAGTAATTCGAGATCAAAATCAGGGGGCAATGTCCTTTTTACGGCGAAACCAAATTTAGCCAATATCGTCGGTACTTTTGAATGTTGTTCGACCCATAAAAGTTAGCTCAGATTTTTAGATGAAATAACACTATTTTGTGATTCCCCGAATTGGTGATAACGGCTAAAAATGGTTTCGCCGTAAAAAGGAGATTGCACCCTGATTTTGACCTCGAATTACTTTAATTCAACTTTTAACTGATCCCTTAATGAAAGACAAAATCATGTGCAAAAATCTCAAACTTTGAAATTTAATAACTGGATCAATTTTTGTAGTACAGATGTCAAACTTTTTTTGTTATATCTGTTAAGATATGAGTAAAGTTTTACTAAATATAACTATAGGGACTGGGGGACCGTATAAGAAGTTAGTTTTCGTAATTTTTATAAAATTGATTTTTTACTTTAAATAGTGTCACAACATGAATATTTACTTCATTTGAAACGTTTTTGTAATTGGAACTATATGTCTACGACCAACGGTTGAGAAATTAAAGGTTGGCGATAGATAACATATTGCACCTTGTATATGGTTTTAAATAATTACTGAAAAATTATTTAAAATTTCTTTTATTTATTACAGGATTATACTTCCTTAAAAAATATTTAAAACCTTATAAATTTTTCAGTTTGTCACCGTGGCACTCAATGTGTTAAGAATGATGAATTAATTTCATCGATTTTTACAAATAGTGTAACTACCTAAATTTATTTATTTTTCGCGTGTAACTATTGTAAGTTTTTCTGAGGCACTCATCGATTATAAATAATCAAGTGTATTTGTACAATTTTAACACATATGTTAAACAGCTTTTCTGATAAATTTACGGAAGAAATAGATATAAATGCTAACATCTAAATATTCTAAAGATCTGATAAACAATTACAAATATATAACTAAAAATATGAGATATTTCTTATCTCTGAGGGGTAAGAATAAATGGTCGCGTTTTATCTTTTAATATCGAAAGTATTAAGCATTACTATTTCCCAGCATCAGTAGAATTACAGACCTCATGTGAATGTGGAAATAATATGAGTAAATGGTGCATGTAATCTGCGTTTCATCTGAATCAGGATACAATGTCCGTAGTTAATAGTAGTTACTTTGTATAACTGTTGATGCATTTTATGGTAAATCAAGTGAAGCTGAGTTGGTTGCCAAATAACAGAATATAGAATATCGGATGTAAATATTATGTTTCCAGATTATTTTAATCCATGTTAGTTGATTGATAAAAGCATATTAAAAACAGAAAACTTCAAATAATTTTTGTTCATACATATATACTATTGTTAAAAATAAATTAACAGACATCAATTATAATTTCTAAAGATATATAATGTTTTCAATTTCTACACTAAAAAATCTTCAAAGATAAGATTTTTTTTCTCAAAATATACATTATTTGAAATTAATATCCGAAATTAATATAAATTGTAACTTATAAATTACGTAATAGAAAATTTTAGAAGTTTGAAAATCTGAAATTGGAATTCATTCAAAAAAACTGTTTTTTAGTTATGCTCCAAAAACATGAAAAACTTAAATATGATATAAAAAATAGTTTATCCTGATAGAACAGCTAACATTTGTTACAATTTCAATACGGAGACAACCCCTCTGCTTTTTTAATTAACAGAGAAAATGCACAGTTCTCTTACGAATGAATAATATTTTTTTAAATATTATTTGCGTTATTTTATCATTAAAAAGCATTTCGGTTGTTCTTTGTGTGTGTGTGGGGAAGGGGGGTTGTAGGGCGGGATTGAATGCATTTATCTCAAAACCCAAGTTCATATAAAATGAAAAAAATAAGACTATTTCATTTTTTATTTTACCATGACTACATTTATTGTTATTGATTCTATTTACAAAGATGTCAAACGTAACGCACATAATACATAGAACGATAGATGTATTAAGATGTACATGTAGCTTTGAGTTATAAAAATCGTAGTCAATTCGCCTTTTTTAGGGTTAAATTGATGCTCAATACATAAAGTTTATTAAGAATAAAGCTTTTTTTTAAAAATCGGATACATTAACATAATCGACTTTTCTTTATCGATGTAAGTACCAAAAATTTTTAGTACGCAATTACTATAGACGTTAGTGAGATACACATACTATAGAGGGTGCAATACGTTATTTATCGCCGAGCTTTAATTTCTCAATCGTTGGTCGTAGACATATAGTTCCAATTACAGAAACTTTTCAAATGAGGTAAATATTCATGATGTGGCATTATTTAAAGTCAAAAATCAATTTTATAAAAATTACGAAATCTAACTTTTCATACGATCCCCCAGTCCCTATAGTTATATTTAGTAAAAGTTTACACATGTCATAACAGATATAACACAAAAATTTTGACATTTGTGCTACAAAAATTGACACAGTTATTAAATTTCAAAGTTTGAGATTTTCGCACATAATTTTGTCTTTCATTGAGGGGTCAGTTAAAAGACGAATTAAAGTAATTCGAGATCAAAATAGGGGTGCTATGTCCTTTTTATGGCGAAATCCCCTTTAGCCGGTATCGTCAAATCGGGTTATTACAAAAGAGGGTTATTTCATCTAAAAATTTGAGCTGACTTTTAGGGATCGTATACAAAGCGAAGAATGAAATATTGAAATTAAACAGAAAAATAAATATCAATTTATTATAATATCAGAAAACGGTCTACTATAAAAAAAATGGATACATAAAAAGCCGGAATCTACTAGAGATACTGCTCAAGGTGTTCTCTATTGGTGGCAATGCACAATGAAGTGCGTGACAGTACTGAGTCCTGGACACGTTGGACTACAGCATAGCAGGTGTGCAAACTGTGCGACAATCAAGGATAATATGCTGCTTCAGATAAGCCAGAAAAGTGGTTTCAATCACACAGACTTATGCCTTGATGCAATCCCAGAAGTAGAAGTCCATGTGGTTGGTTGGTTGTATTTATGTCGGCCAATTATCAGCACGTGGGATATAGGCCCTAAGGGGGGGGGTGCCTTCCGTGGAGGTCTTTCTAAGGGAACCTAAAGCGTATTAACGCTTGGAGAACCAAGGTTCGAAGAAAACCAGGAAAACTCCGAACGATTAGGCCGACGGGCGCGATTGGGATCGAACCCAGCACCTCCCGTCTACCAGCTTCGAGAGCAGAACCTCTCGGCCACTGGTGGGGCACAGAAGTCCATGTGAGTCAAGTCCGGTGAACGCAGTGACCATTCTACCGGACCAAAATATCCAAGAATCTGTTTACCGAATTCGCTGGCCAGATACGCCCGGACGTTTGATGTTTTATGCAGAGAGGGCCCCATCATGTTGAAACCACACACCCAGTATGTATGACGGGGAGGCAGCTCTCCATACCAGTCACGTACCGTGTTTTGTAGGAGATGTGGGTAACTATCACCCGTTCAGGTCCCATCGTAGAAGATAGGTCCAACAATCTGGGTTCTCCATATACCGCACCACACGTGTCGTACTGTCAGAGCGATGTGGAGGTTTCCAGGTATGATCATCCTTGATTGTCGCACAGTTTGCACACCTGCTATGCTCTAACGTGTCCAGGACTCAGTACTGTCACGCATTCAATTGTGCATTGCCACCAATGGAGAACAGTTTGAGCAGTAGCTCTACTAAATTCCGGCGTTTGATGCATTAATTTTTTTTATAGTAGGCCGTTTTCTGATATTATAATAAATTGATATTTATTTTTTTCTTTTTAATTTCAATATTTCATTCTTCGCTTTGTATACGACGCCTAAAAGTCAGGTCAAATTTTTAGATGAAATAAAATGAATAGAAAATGAATTTAGATGAATGAAACCCTCTTTGGTGATACCCCGATTTGGCGATACCTGCTAAAAATGGTTTTGCCGTAAAAAGGACATAGCACCCTGATTTTGATCCCGAATTACTTTAATTCATCTTTTAACTGATCCCTGAATGAAAGACAAAATCGTGTGCAAAAATCTCAAACTTTGAAATTTAATAACTGTGCCAATTTTTGTAGTACGGATGTCAAACTTTTTGTATTATATCTGTTATGATATGTGTAAACTTTTACTAAATATAACTATAGGGACTGGGGGACCGTATAAAAAGTTAGATTTTTTAGTTTTTATAAAATTGATTTTTTACTTTAAATAATGCCGCAGCGTGAATATTTACCTCATTTGAAACGTTTTTGTAATTGGAACTATATGGCTGCGACCAAGGGTTGAGAAATTAAAGGTCGGCGATAGATAACGTATTGCACCCTGTAGAATCACAGAGTACATAATTGTAATGAAATCCGCGTATGAGATACAGTTGTATTGGATACTTCGTCTCTGTTACCTTTATGGAAGAAAAATATATACGAATGCAAAACAGGGAAATTTTTATAAGACCAAATATACATTATACAACTATCAAGCAGGACGGTCGTTCTGCCAAGCCAAGCTGAAAAAAAAATGCTATCCTCGCCAAACAAACAAACGCCATGAATAAAACGCAAGACACCGTAACTGCTTATTATACTGAAGACAGCTTCTCCATGTTAAATCGACCAAACATGCCAGCGTAAAATTTCCCATATCAAAAGAACCAATCATCGCAGAAAAATAAAACCAAAACCAGCCGGACCTAATGGAAAAGATCTTCAATTTGAGACCAAATGCATCATCTTAAATTAATTATAAACAGAGATATAGATTTTTTAAAATAACGTCGAGATACTGAAAATTACAATTTTTTTTTCTTCGTCACACCTTATGCTTCAATTGAGGTAGAAACTTAAATAATGGACATAAAAAAGTAAGGATTGCATTTTTGGACAGATATTTACTCAATCTACGTGCTTTTATAAGATTCAGCTTTAAAAACACAAATTTTCTATTCTTAATTAGCGAAAAACTGTTAACTAATTCTAAAGTTTATAAATTATGCCAAACAGGGATAAACCCGACAAACCATCTTAGAAGTCTTATACTATTCTTTTATATTATCCTTTTGCATTGATTTCATCGAAGAAAACAATGGCTGAGATCCAGATAGATTTTTCGCTGTTAGCGAAATGAGTTTGAACAATTAGAAGCCAGAATGTTTGAGAATTTTTGCTGTTTCTGTATCCCGGCCTATGTCATAAAAGTTTTGAGTCATTTTCTGAGTGCCATGGTTGAAGTGCAATGTTTACAGAAATCTAGGCTGGGATCCAGATAGATTTTTCGCTGTTAGCGAAACGAGATTCACCAATCAATAGCCTGCATTGCTGCAAACAGCGAAAAGTTCGCAAAAGTGCAAGCTTCTGATTGATGAATCTCGTTTCGCTAACAGCGAAAAATCTATCTAGATTGCGGACAATTATGTTGAACACAATGTTGCATTTCCACATCCAGGAAGAGTATTGATGTCATAACAACAGTGCATATTCGAAACTATTTAAGGCATTGATTCTGAACTCCCTTGCTATACATTTCAATATTAAAGAAGTTGTTGTTTCAATAGTTTTAGTACTTTTCTCTATTGCTCAATCTAAAACACAAATATCGAAATTTAACCAACAGCCATCAGAAACTATAGCGCCTAGAATATATTGTGTTGAAATCGGCTAACCCTGTAATACTTAAAAAAGTGCTAAAATATTGTATCCCTTAAATGTGCAATGATACTGCTGCAATATGCAGATCGCAGCGACATCTGCAGAATATTTTCCGCAACTGCAAGAAATTGCTAGTCTATACAATGTAATAATAGTAATACGAAAATCCCGCAGATGTCGCTGCGATCGACACCTGAAATTTTAGCAGTATCGTCGCACATTTAAGGTATACAAATTTTTAGAACTGTTTGGATAGCATATTTCCACACTAGGTGTTCTAGGCGCTGTATCAGAAACAACACCATAACAGAGAGCCTTTATGCATAAGAGTGGTGATATATGCACAGGAGGCATGCTCATTTCAAGTTTTTGTCGAAAATACGGCAATCCGCTTTCTTGAATAGATGATATTCAATCTAAGTTATGATCACATGGTCAAGGCAAGAACGTCTAGCTTAAAGAAGGGAAGGCTCCGTCTACGTAATTTAAATCCCCGCTAGCCAATGAAACATTTCATGGGAGAAAGCAGTAGTACACTGTTAAAAATATCGTGAAAAATTACCTCTGTTTTTAAAGGCTATCTGTATTATGAACAATGAGAACGCTTCATAGGCGTTTATATAGCGTTCTCATTGGTCAGAAAATAGAGAACCTTTAAGAACAGAGGTAATTTTTCACGATATTTTTAACAGTGTAGTTTCCTGATTCCCTTCTTATCAGTTAGAAATTCTTTTGGTAAATTACCGGTACCACGTGACTTTTTCAGCCTCGAACCCATATTTGGAATATCCTCCATTGGAAGATACGCGCATGGACGATCTCTATTAGACTAGGGAAATAATTCAACATGCATTAGCCTGACGATAATGGCATGCTCACAAAGAACTTTAACGATTTGTTTTATCACTTTTACCAATAAACATTTATTGGCCGTATGTCGCTACTTCGTTACAGAGACACACTTCTTCCTAATGGAGGATATTTCATCTATGTTTTGATCACGTGGTCAAGGTAAAAACTTCTAGCTTAAAGAAGGGAAGGCTCCGTAGACGTGTAATATAAATCCCCGCTAGGCAATGAAACTGTTCATGTGGCAAAGCTGTAGTATCTCCGCTTCTTATCAGTTAGAAGTTCCTTGGGTAAATTACCGGTATCACGTGACTTTTTTCAGCCTCGAAACCAGATTTGGAATATCCTCCATTAGATCCCGGCCTTAATGTATCAAAATACGGAGTTTGCTTTCTGTACTATTCCTGAGCTCAGTTATAGCGGCTAGAAATATAGGCCGGGATCCAGGTACATTTTTGCAAACAGTGAAAAGTTAGCAAAAATTCTGGCTTCTGATTGGTCAATCTCGTTACGATAACAGAGAAAAATCTACCTAGATCACGGTCATAGTGTGGAAACAGGCTATTCCAGTAATTCTTTAAAAAGTGCTAAAAATTGAATCCCATAAATATTGAAAAATACTGATTGACAAATGTCGATAGGAGCAACATTTTCTAGATCTTCTCTGAGCGAAACGTTTTCCTTTGAAATAGTTACGTTGGAATTATCATATGTCGCTGTAATCGACATTCGTCGTTCAGCCTCGTTCAGCCTCGTTCAACATTTATGGGATACAATTTTTAGCACCTTTTTAATAAGCCGTTTTTTAAACTATATCTTCTAGAAACTATAGCTCCGTTATAGCGTCTAGATTATATGTTGTAGAAATCGACTATCCCAGCAATACTTAAAAAAGCGCGGAAGTATTGAATCCCTTAAATGTACAACGATGTCGAATTCCAAACAGTCATTTCCATCGACATCTGCAGGATATTTTTTAAAGAAGAAAGAGACATGTGTAATGCACCGCTACAGCGTCTAGAATACATAATGTGGAAATTTTCTATCCAAGAACCGCTAAGAAGTGTAACCCTTAAATGTGCACTGACGCTGAAATCCAGGGAGATGATCGCAGCGACATCTGCGATATATTTTCAAATTTCAAAGTAAACATGGTATTATTACAGCGGGTTTGACGCCAAGCACTCAGGTCTGATGTATGTTAATAAAACGTAAAAAAAAAAAAAAAAAAAATGTTACAGCGTCTAGACCAAATTGTCTTCGAGTTTTGGGAAATATCCTGCAGATATCGCTGTGATCGACTGATTGGATTTCCACACTATATATTCTAGACGCTGTAGCACCGCCGTAGCCTATCTTTTTCGTTTACCTCGAAGTAGATATAGATGACGTCATTTGAAGCTGTTCCTAAAGTGTGGCCAGCTCATCACGTCACACGGAGTTGATTATCTGTACGCGCCAATGGACACAAAAAAAATTGGCGCACCGCTTTGTACTAATTAATCATCGTGTAAAAATGATCCAACTTCGTGTGACTTTTAAACGTCATGAACTGGCCTATTATGTCATTGGTCACGCTAACACATTCCCCTTGCGTCCGCCATATATAGCGGCATCTTGCACTGGAGACTGCTAAATGGGCTGCTATCGGTCAAAATCAAGAGAGAAAAGGGCAGAAGGGGGGGGGGGAAGAACTCGTTTTTTTTTTTATGCAGTTTTTCACACGGGAAGATTGACATGTCTGCTCCTCTCCTTTCATATCTTCATAATGGTGAAATAAATCAACGCCCCCTAGATATTTGAGAATGTCTTGACACGCGTCACGAAAACATCACACAAAGCAGGCAAAGCAAAGGAACAACATCATTCATTGGCTCGTGGATATGAACGAGCCAATGAATGATTTTTCTTCTTTGTTTTGCCTGCTTTGTGTGATATTTTCCTGACGCGTGTCAAGGCTTTCTCGAATAATTAAAGGGCGTTGAATAGGCCGGGATCAAGATAGATTTTACGCTATTAGCGAGATGAGATTGATCAATCAGAAGCCTGCATTTTTGAAAACTTTTTTATGTTTGCAGTAAACACCGAAAAGCCTGCCAGGATGGAGGCTACTGATTGGTCAATCTAATTTTACTAAGAGAGAAAAATTTATCTGGATCCCGGACATTAACGTTGAGACGATTTTGAATAAAATCAAATCAGAAAGCAAATGTTTTTTTAACTTTTCTAGTTAGTTTAATCGAAATCTTCCACGTCTACTACTGAAAACTGAGTTACTGTACTTTGGACAAAAAGTTGAATATGAGTACACGACTTGTGCATATGTCATCACTCTTACATATAAATGTACTCTGTTATGAGCATAATGGAGGATATTCCAAATATGGGTTCGAGGCTGAAAAAAGTCACGTAATACCGGTAATTTACCCAAGGAACTTCTAACTGATAAGAAGGGAAGATGCTACTGCTTTGCCTGATGAATTGTTTCATTGGCCAGCGGTGATTTACATTACACATCTATGGAACCTTCCCTTCTTTACGCTAGACTTTTTTACCTTGATCACGTGATCAAAACGCAGATGGAATATCCTCCATTATAAGTGCAGCTGGTTAAATTTGAGTATCTGGGTATTAGAGAAAGCAATGAAGGCTGTTCCATCTCCGTTTTGATCACGTGGTCAAGGTAAAAACTTCTAGCGTAAAGAAGGGAAGGCTCCGTAGACGTGTAATGTGAATCCCCGCTAGCCAATGAAACAGTTCATGAGGCAAAGCAGTAGTATCTTCCCTTCTTATCAGTTAGAAGTTCCTTGGGTAAATTACCGGTATCACGTGACTTTTTTCAGCCTCGAACCCATATTTGGAATATCCTCCATTGTGGCCCACCGTGGCTGAGTGGATAAGACACCACGCCGCTAATCGCTTGAGAGCGTAGGTGGGGCCGGTTCAAATCCCGCCGTGATCCCCACGTGATCTGATATATATGTGCTCAATAAAACAAACAAACAAGCAATAGTGAAAGAAACAGTTGCCATGGAAACAACGACTTCTTTAATTCGTTTAGAAAATGAATGAATATTTGTAAGTGACTTAAGTTTAAAATGTAGGCAAATGCTCTGAAAATATCAATGGCTCCCATCTAGTATTTTACAAAAGTAATTTAATATATTCACATGATGTATAAGTTGATGCAACTCTTAGCTAATGAAAATTCTGCAACAAGATTTATGTAGGTAGATCTTTTCAATGATTAATTCAGAATTCTAAGAACAAAACAAAGTTCTTAAGCGCTCTTCCTCCCCCCTCCCTCCCCCCTCAAAAAAGAAATACGATAGAAAGATATAAGTATTTGGATAACTTCAGTATTTCTGTGATCTTTTGTCAGAGATAAGAAAAGGTGTCTGGGTATTAAAAAAAAACATAAAACAAATTTGACGAACGATAAGACTATAGATTTCAGACAATTTTTAACTGGAAAAAAATTAATTCTAATGTTTATGCGGCTTTAATAATAGACTATTAAAGATAATCAATTTAAGGGAATTTTTATACGAAATTATATTCTCACATTTATGCAAATAGGTATGGATAAACAGACTTGAGTAAAATTACATATTTATTCTTTTTTCTCTATAACACGATCTAAATAAAGATGTACAGTTTTTATCCTTAAATTTTTAGATTTTTTTTTTATCAAAAATGTTTCCTCATCATGTCTAGAATTGCTAGATTTACTTCTTTAGACAGATCTTCGATTCTTTAGATGCCTGCGGGGCGTCATTCTCGGATTATCCGTAGGTATTTGTAAAGGTAAATTTATTTTGCGAAACCGTCAGCAAAAAAGAGTTAGAACAAACAATTAACTGACAGACTAACTGTAAATATATATTTTATTTTTAATCTATTTGATTTTTACTAAATTTTCATCCTTCATAGAAAATTTTAAGGAGATATATCTTGAGAAAGACTGATACTTTGAAAGAAGAAATTGACTTTCCTTACTTTTAAATTATTAATTACTCTAACAAATGAATGGTAGGTAAACAAAATGTATACTATTGTGTTTGTTCCCTGCCTATACAAGGACTAATTTTAGCGAGTAGAATTATTTCAATTATATATAATCTGTTTAAAAAAAAAGGACTGATATCTACTAAAAAAAACAACTTTTCAAAAGTAAAGAAAAAGCCAAGCAAAAAAAAAAAGAAAAGAAAAAAGGGGAAAGTTGTGGCTAAAAAATAGTGTGATATCAAATTTCCAAGCTTATATTATGGTACTTATTTAACATTTTTTATTAAAAATTTACCATACGTAAGTCGAGTACCTAAGTATGCGTTGATAGAAAGCTTTTTCTCCTTTAGTAAATACATCATAACGTGTTTCTGAAAATTAATTTTTTTTAAATTATGCATGATGGGCTTGGCGGCCATCTTTCCATATTTTACACAAATTTCTAAGCAGACAAGCTAGTAATATGTTTGCATTATTAAGAATTTTGAACTTCTAGTTTTGGCTACAGACAGATAAATTAGGATTGTCTTTTATTTTGAAAAAAAAAAAAAACGAAATTGATTTTTACTGCTTTAACTAATTAATTAACCCCCTCCGAAAAAAAAGAATAATAAGATGAAACCTGAAGTTACTTCAACTTTATTTTAAGACACAAATTTCTAGGCACTCATTTCCATAAATTAAAAGCATAAAATGTTTGCTTTAGCAACAATTTCGAATTTCCGATCTTAACAATGTACTTGTGTGCTTAGAAATTTGTGTAAAATATGGAAAGATGGCCGCCAAGCCCATCATGCATAATTTAAAAAAAATTAATTTTCAGAAACACGTTATGATGTATTTAGTAAAGGAGAAAAGGCTTTCTATCAACGCATACTTAGGTACTCGACTTACGTATGGTAAATTTTTAATAAAAAATGTTAAATAAGTACCATAATATAAGCTTGGAAATTTGATATCACACTATTTTTTAGCAACAACTTTCCCCTTTTTTCTTTTCTTTTTTTTTTTTTTTTGCTTGGCTTTTTCTTTACTTTTGAAAAGTTGTTTTTTTAGTAGATAAATATATAACTTAAAATATGATACATTTCTTATCTCCCAGATAAATGAGTAAGTGCTCATGTTTTATTTTTCATCTTCTAAAGTATTAAGCCCAATTGTTTTTTGGTATCAGTAGAATTAAAGACCATAAAATGTTTCATGTAAAAGTAGAAATAATATAAATAAATGATGCATGTAACCCATATTTCATTTGGATCAGATCCAAACGTCTGTAGTTAGTAGCTACTTTGAAAAACCTTTGATGCGTTTTACGGTAAATGTAAAGCAGAAAATATTTGAGTTTGTTGCCAAATAACTGGATGTCGGATATAAATATTATGTTGTCAGATGTGATGTTTTTCATTTTAAACAAATTTTAGTGATTGGTAAAACATTGAAACAATATAAAACAAGGAAACATTTATGAGATCATACATACAACTAGAAATATATAACTAAACATATGACACATTTCTTTATCTCTCAGATATAAGAATAAGGGTCATGTTTTATTTTTTAATTTCTAAACTATTAAGCCTAATTATTTCCCGGTATCAGTAGAATTACAGACCATGAAATGTGCCATATAAATGTGGAAATAATATAAATAAATGATGCAGGTAACCGATATTTCATCTGGATCAGGTCCAGACGTCTGTAGTTAATAGCTACTTTGAATAACATTTAATGTGTTATATGGTAAACGAAAGGCAGAAAATACCTGAGTTTGTTGCCAAATAACTGTATGTTGGATGCTGCCAGATGTAATGTTTGCCATTTTAAACAAATTTCGGGGATTGTTTAAACAATGATAATAAAAATAAAAAAAAGGAAGCTTTTATAAGATCATATATACAACTAGAAATATATAACTAAAAATATGATACATTTATTATCTCTCAGATATAAGAATGAGTGGTCATGTTTTATTTTGTAACGTCTAAAGCATTAAGACTAATTATTTTCTGGTATCAGTAGAATTGCAGACCAAAAATGTACCATATAAAAGTAGAAATAATATAAATAAATAATGCATGTAACCGATATTTCATCTGAATCAGATCCAAACGTCTGAATTTAGAGGCTACTTTGAATAGCTTTTGATGTGTTTTACGAGAAATGTAAAGCAGAAAATATCTGAGTTTGTTGCCAAATAACTGAATGTCGGACATAAATATTATGTTGTCAGATGTAATGTTTACCATTTTGAACAAATTTCGGTGATTAGTAAAACAATAGTAAAAATATAAGGCTGTAATAATTTTAGTTCTTAAATATCTACTATTGGAAAAAATAAGTCAACATTCCTTAATCAGAATCTCTTAAGGTAAATATTATTTCTATTATATAGTATATAGTATATTTAATTTCTACACAAATATATCTGTAATATAAAGCAAAAACATGTCGTGAGTAACGCTACACTGTCACCGTCGAATAAGGAAAATAAACTGCCAAGTGCGAGCATTACTCGCGCACAGAGGGTTCCGTAAATAAATATATGAATTTGTAATTGTATTATAAAAAACTAACAAAAACGTTGCTAAAAGAATACTAAGACTTTGTAAAAAACTATACAACGTAGGGTTGGGTATAACTGTATATATTAGAAAATTGTAAATGGGTATACCATGAAAGTTCAAAGAAATATGGAACCTAAATGATATCAAATATAGCTATTCGTATAACCATTTTATTAATATTATACTAATCTGTTTATGATGAACTTAATTCGGTACCGACAATAAAAGCAGTGCATACTTAAACTTCATTTGGCATTTCATGAAACTAAATTCAGCATAGTAATAACCTTTATTTCTACAGTGTATCTAAAACAAAACCTTTGTTCAACGTTTAAATTTGGCATTGTGCTAAGCGCGCTTCGAATTGAGGTCTCAAAGTTGCAATGCAGCCTTGGTCAGTGCCGCGTTTTTCCAGATAGGTGTTTAATTAACTTTTAAAGTCACTCGAGGCGTATTGAGAGATACAATCAATGCAAACTATCACGAATCTCACAGTATTTATGCGATTCATTCTAATTAAATCTTTCGAGGGCGATGCCCTTAAAAATCAGACACCTAATTTTAATTCTAAAACAGACAAACGGCACCAAGTATATTTAATTAAAATTTTTCTTTTATCATGTACGTGAAAATAAGCAAGTTCGCATTTTCTAATAAATTCGTTCATAAATTCTTATTTCATAAGTTTATAGAATAATTGGTCGCAGGACTCTTAAAGCTTCAAAATTTAAGAAATTTTAATTTTTTTTAGATGTTAAACTCCTATTTTTTCTGAATATTTTGATATAATTGTTTCCTTGAAATTCCCATTAGAACAGAAGCTTTTAGAATTATACCGCTCAATAGCTGAAGCGGCGTTTCCGAAACTTTAAAGTCATTATTTTCCAAATGGCGTTTTTTGGGCATAACGCGCAAGATACCTCAAAAACTTCGGAATATTTTTTCATGAAATTTTCAAAACGTATATTTTATGTTAGTCTGTATAAACTGAACCTAAAATTTCCTTTTTATTGTTCAAAAAAATATTTTTTTAGGTGATTTTACTGTTCAAATTTTCAAAATTTTCTATTAGCTAAATGCAAAATTGCATTAAAAATTAAAAAATACTTTAAATACAAATTTATTTAAGTTCGGGGAAATTATTACAATCTGAAGTATAAGTAAGCACCAAAATTTTCATTCTAGTTGCAATATTTATTTTGTAATCCTGCGCGTAATCTGTTACGCCAATTTTTTGTTCGACAAATGTCTAACAGTTTCGAACCCCCTACAAATACTAATTCTGTCACTTGCAATTTTTAAAATACATGAAACGAAAGAACATGCTTATATCTTTCATCCCAATTAAAATTGTGTTTTAAAATCATAGACATTTTAAGACATTAAATGTTGAAAATGGTCTTTTTTTTTCATTTTTTCCACTTTTTTCAGTCCCGAGACCCCTTAAATTAGAATGTTTTTAACAATTTGACGTTTATTGCTTTTATACTGTTACTGGACAATACATTACACATATATATCATTAAAAGTTGTTAACTAGGCATAGAGTACGCCGCCCTGTCTTTGTGTATGTCCAAACTGACCGTACCTTTAAGGGTTAATATCTCGGCTAATTACCGATGATTTTTTTCGAAAATCATTGTCAACAATGCTTTTATTCTTCTGCAACGATAGGTATATTCAGTGATGCTCAACAATTTTTCTGAATGCCCGTAAATCGAAATTTGTGTATAACAGAAAAATGCTAATTACTCAAAAACTATGTGACCTAGGGTAATCGCTATAATTTTCCGGCAAGTTTTACATTAACGTCTACTACCTCTAATTTTTTCATAATTTTACTTTCAGTAGATTCGGAATTAGATGAAGGGGGGGGGGGTACATATTTTTGCGCTACATTTTCATCAATATCTTTAAAAATATAATATCTAAATTTAAAAGGAATGTATTTTTGAGTACAGCGTAACAAAAGCTTTCACAGGATACCCCACATGATATACAAAGAAAAGACTTTTTTTTTCAAGTAGCATAATTATTCCCTCTACTTTTTTTACTAAATATATTTATGAATGTTCATTAATCTGAAAATATGTGGGTCAATGGTCTTTATTACTTCCCCGAATTTGAACTTTCCACGTTCCGTAGTTTACGAGTAAAATGGCTGTGACAGACAGACAGACGGACAGACACAGGAGTGATCTTATAATGGTTCCGTTTTTACTTTTTAAGTACGGAACCCTAAAAATGAACTTACAAATGCAATTTGTATTTGCAAGCATGGATGTTTTACAAATCTATATCTATTGCGTGCAGATCGATTATGGAAGTGTAAGAAGGCTGCATATAAACAAGTTAAATTAGTTCGGATTTTATTTTCGATTTAATATTACATAATTTCCTAATCATATGAAGAAATAAACTATGAATCATGAAACATGCCTGAATAAAATTAAAATATAGGAAAGCCAACATGTAGTCTAGTCCGGAAAACACTCGCAATTTATAGGACATTTCTAAGGAATAAT
Source organism: Maratus speciosus (assembly GCA_963932465.1). Classification (NCBI taxonomy): domain Eukaryota; kingdom Metazoa; phylum Arthropoda; class Arachnida; order Araneae; family Salticidae; genus Maratus; species Maratus speciosus. Next base: position 289,604,655 of record OZ010799.1, read on the forward strand.
TGCATCAGATTGATTCTAAGAGTAATAATGATAATAATGACCAGATCTAACAAAGACATTTTAATAAATAAAAATTGAGAAAAAAAAACTAATATTCAAACTTTGTCAGTTTATACTAAAATGTTCTTGTATACATCAATAGATTTACATTATGCTATTCGATTTTAAGAAGCGTAAATAACTATTTTAAAAATAGTAACACTTAATAAACAAATAGGGTTTCAGAAAATACATCCTGGGCTGATAATTTAAATACATTCACTTTGTGCTAAATCTTTTTTGGTCATCTCAAAGACATCCATGGATGATTTCATTTTCTAAATTTATAAACACTTTTTCTGAAAGAAAATCTCAATTCTTTGAAAATCTGAAAATTTACCAAATTATAATACAGAACTCATAAATATATATGTGCAACATTGGATAGATATACTATTTTGTATAAAATAAATATGAATATGATGGTAAACTAAAATTAACATTAAAAATATTCCAATTAAAAGCTGTTTCATCAGAGATAATTTTATTGGTTTAGGTTTAAAAATTTGAAAATTATATATAAGCAAACATGAATACTCTCTTCCAAGGATGATAATTTTAGATAATAGGATGGTGTTGGAAGTGATTTTTTTTTAATTTTCAAAATGAAGTAGAGATTTTAAAATTTGGTGAATTATGTACTCTTCGACATTTTAATCATAAAGACTCATATTTTTTTATGACTCATATATTTTATTTTCAAAGACATTTTAATCATAAATCAGAAATAATATTAATTTTATTTGCGTAAAACTATTGAATAAGTATAATGTCTTTACTCTTACAATTAATGTGCATAAGTAAAGTATTGTTGTTAATCCAAAGTTATTAAATTATTTTCCCCTATTAAAAATCGTCATCATCATTGCTATCTATAGATAGTTAAACATCTTATACTATACCAAAAAAATAATGAAAAAAAAGTTATAGAAAATATAATATGATTCACAATTTTAAATACAGTTTCTCCATCTTAAATCTTTTTTTTTTCAAATATAGAGAGGCATTTATCTATAATTTATTTTTCTAAAGTCAGAAATATTTCTTTACAAATAAAAATTTTATCTCTCCGAATATCTGGAAAATTTAAACTTTATTCCAGGTATATAATTAATGCAGGTGCAACATTTTCCAAAATATAATTATTTCAAAAATAGAAGAAAAATATTAATTGAAGATTCTTTTAAATATTAAGTCTAGCATAAGAACATTTCCTTCAATATCTGGAATTCCCATCAAAGTTATTTCTGTTTCAGGTTAAAAGAATAAAAAATTAAACGCCTTCTTTTTCCATTTATACGATGTTTATTAAAATGATATAAAATTGATTATCATTTTTGGAAGTGGAGAATATTCATAATGAACAAGTCTTTAAAAATTAAAGAATGCTGTCTTAAAGTTATTCTTCATCTTTTTTTTCTTTTTTTGTATAGTATTTTCTATAGTAGTAAAAACAATCTTTTGGCATATGTATAAATAATTCCAAAATTTAAAACTTTCTTTCTATGTATTGTTTATACAATTCATTAAAAATTCGTGGCATTCTGGTTTCTGTTTATTAAAAAGAATATCGCTGTCAAATGTAATTAATTTTAAAAACTGAATTTAGTTTAAGAATAAACAAAATAATAATTTTATTTTATTGTTGTTAACAGTTATTGTTATATCGTTCCTCAAACCTGTTAACTAATTATAAGAAAAAATAATAATTGCCCCAAAGCTATCAGAAAAGTAAGATTTTTTTTTTTGTTTGTTTAACATTAACATAAAAATCTGAACATCAAACGAAAATTTACTTAAACTAAAATATACGATTTAAATATGCAGTATTGACATTTTAGGCCAATCGTCAAATGCCAATAATAAATAATAATAAAATCAAGCATTAAAGTTACGTTCAGATTCTATTAAATATATATATACTTAATAGTAAAGATTAAGTCCATTCTTACAATATTAAAACACCTTTCCATATTACAAAGGCATTTATCGATCTCCTCATTTTCGAAAGCGATAAATATTCCATTCTAACGAAAATGAAATCTGTTTGAATATCAGGGAAATATATTCGTAGGGATTTAAGAATAGTAAATCATAAATGCATTTAGGAAAATCGGCAAGGGGTTTCTTCTTTGTAGATAATTTACTTATGTTAATTTAAGGTCTTCCTAAATTTGCGAATTTAGCCTAATCATATTCCATTCAAAAAATTAAATGTTCGAAATCAATTTTACTGCTTTATGTATATAGTTTGGATGAAATATTAATATGCCTTTTTTTACACTTTTTCAAACTATTTGAGAGAAATTATCAATATGTTACCTACTTTCTATTATCCTCAAAAGAAAGCAAATATTTTGAAAATAAAATTTTAAATATTAAAACGCCTTTCTATTAGCCTTTTTAGAAATTGATTGTTCGTTTTTCGAAATCAAGGACAATTCTCTTCAAGCGAAAATACAGCAATTTTGAGTATCTGCATATTTTGCCTTTCATGCTAAGCAAGCAATGCAAATGCAAACGGTTAGTCTTTAAAAAATTAAAAAGTACTACTTTTTACTAGCTATTTTATGACTAAACTGACTGGATAAAATCTAAATATTTTTTAATTTTCGTTTATAAAATTTCATCCTATTAGCCTTTTTGAGATTGGTTGTTCGTTTTTTAAAATTAAAAGTAGTTTTCTTCAAGCGAAAAACCAATATCTGTGAGAACCTGCATATATAGCCTATTATGCTAGGCAAACAATGCAAGTGCAAATGGTTAAGTCTTAAAAAAATTAAAACAGTGCTAATTTTTACTAGATATTTTATTACAAGAGTGACTAAGTAATAACTACATATCTTTTAATTTTTAAATTTTGGTTAATAAAATCCTATTCGATAAAAGAACTATTTCTTCGTAGTTCAATTTACTAATTTAGCTTTTCATCCGAAAGAAAATAATAAATTGTCTCTGTAATCTTTATCTTAAAACCCGCTATTTTAAGTAAATTATTAAAATCATATCAATTCAGTTTTTATAATTGCTACATAAGGAGTGAAACGAACATGTCGATACTGTGTCCAGGCTTGGAATTGAAACGGGCATCGGCATTTCGCGCCAACGCTTTACTGCCAAGCTAATCGGACGATATCTAAGCTGACATTCCTCACTCTTATAAGTTGGCAATGCTGCACCTGCAGCGCAAGAAAGAATATCTCATGCAGGAAAGAGATAGATGAAGATGCAATATGCCGTAAAACGGTTTGTAATATGATGCACGTTATCGACCAAATTTAAGTGCTCTTATTCGGCCCAAACAAAACAAGCCGTGGAACAAGGACCAAATAGTTTGATTCTCCGTGCATTTTTTTTCTCTAAATGAAAATGATCTCCTTATATTTAAGCATTCGAAAATAGCATTTCATTGTTTATAAATTAAAATCTGTATTACCAGAAGTTGTCTTCTTTTTTTTGCGAAAGCATTAAATTGTGTTTGGGCGAGCGTAGCGGATTTTAAGGTTACATTTTTGGCGTCACTTCCAGTCACCATACCTCATCTCTATTCTTTCTCTTTACTCTATGTAATATCGCTATGAACCACAATCACTGTTGCCAGCATGAGACACAAAATGCCGTTTATTCCAGTATTGATTGATAGAGAGAGAGAAACACTGTAGAAATGGCATAGGTCTTTAAAAATACTGAACTGACCTTGTAACGGCTGAAGTTTTGCTAGATAAAGCATGAAATCAACAAAGTGAAAACTATCCATGGCCTGATTCAAAGGCGGGACATAGGGACATTGGCATGGTAGTCAATTGGCTCAGATAAAACTGAATCGAATCTAGGCCTAGACACATTTTCACTCTGTTGGTTTCATATGCAGCAAAAATTCAGCAATTATAAATTCAATTAGTAATTTGAAAGACGCATGCAATTTCTGCAAATCATACCAAATGGCTTTCTTTCTATTTTCCGTTGAGTACGGGCTTCCGCAGAAAATAAAAACATTAAATTTAAAATTTTCCATTAAATAGTGAGACGTATATACTACTTATTTTATTTACGAATGGTCTCTTTAAATGTCCAAAACAATACTCAGAGTATTTTTTATCGTTATTATTAACATTATATCAAAGTTTTTGCTATTTTTGTATACGAATTGTCTTTTAAATGAAGCAAAGACTTTAAATACTGTAAAGTGTCATATTCTACAAATTATATTAATCAGTACGAATCATACCCATTTGGTTTACAAAATAAATAAATAAATTAAAAAACTCATTCTACACTATATGGCCAAAGGTGACCGGTCACTTGCGATTTTAGACGTTTTCTTAAATATCTAGAAAAATATATGAGGAATTATCTTGAAACTCCAGGTGTGTAAACAGAATAGTACAGGTCATATATTTCCGTGAAGATTTTTTTCCCGAAACCTCCTACGGGACTGTCAACAATTGAAAAAAAAAACGAATATATTTTGGATAACCCTGTACAAAGTAACGTAGCAAAAGCGTTCAATACAGTAGATTATGATTAAGTGCCTTATTGCAATAAACTGTGTTGATTATTTATGAGAATATCATGTATATTCTTAAAGATATTAAAGTTTTTACAAAAAGAGTCCCAAAGTTTGCCAAGTTTTTTGCTTATAATTTCTGAGTTCTTAATATAAAAAAAGTTATTTTAAGAAAATATGACAAACAACACTGTACAAAATATTCTGTAATTAAAATTAAAAATAATAAAAATTGGATGAAAAATGAGCAGGTTTACTAAAAAATGTTTTACTGCGCATCGCGAATGCAATCAAAATATAATGTGCATAATGTATGTCGGGTCAGGAAACGGGTATGTGTCACTGACCGATGGATGTGATGCGTTAGAAGTCATATAAACAGCTCACGCCTAACGACAAGATGATTCTGCAGTTAATGGAGCAAACTCATCAAAAAATATATCACAAGTGAAATCATTATATCAGCACTTTCATAATGTCACATGACTAGCCACGTTGCACGATTCCCTTGTTAGAAAGTGGCTTCGTCAGCAGATTTCCTGTTAAATACTGCCCAAAATCCTTTGTGGGCACAGACGCCTGTTTTTTGCTTATGCATACGGTCGTGCGTTTGGCCGACCGCGTCTGTAATCTCATCAACCAACTTGTATATACTCTGTAAATACTATATAATATTAAAAAAGAACTGTTGAATCACTGGAGAGGTTTGTCACTATTTATCACACACAATGAATTCAAGCTGTACACTGCTTGCTCTCTTCTTCGAACACTTTAAAAAAACACTGGTACACGGTAACATCTTTAAATTTTTGAAAAACAACGGATATGAAAACGAGAGAAAAATTGTCCATACCAGCCTGTATATACTATGTAAATACTTTATTCTATTAAACAAGTTTACTTAAGTACGTGTACTAGCTCCTTGACATTGGGGCTCAGCCTACTGAACGTCTAGACACCCCTAGATGGATAAAGCCCAGCCGACTTAATGCCTAAGCCCTGCCCGATGATTGCTGCCCTGCCCGATGCAAGCCCGGTTGTTCCTCTAGTTCCAGCGGTGATACTCCTGCCCCTAGCTGATGATAGTGGCCCTGACGATGCAAGCCCGGTTCCACATGCCGAATTCTCCGGTTCCGGATGCCGAATTCTCCGGTTCCAGATGCTTAATTTCCCGGTTCCCGATGCTGAATTCCCCGGTCCTCGCCTAACAGCCCCGACTGACGATTGCCTGAACTTCCAGCCTTCAGCCCGGATAATGTCGCCCTACGCCCGATGACCACAGCTCCGGTACACAGCCCGCAACGATGTGTCCTGCTTCAAAGATCCTGCCTCCAAGATCTTGCAGACGCCCTCAGCGCCCGCCTCAGACAGCCGCCGGACTTGATTACGCTCGGTAGAAATTATTTCGCTCCATCTTAAGAAGAACCAAACGGACATTCTCTTTTTCTCTTCGCCAAAGACGCAAGGATTCAGAAACGATGAAAATAATTTGACCTACTTACCGCAGGAAGATTGAAGAAGAAAGAGAGAACGAAAAAGAAGGAATACTTATCTCTCCGAATTTTGGTACGAGGTGCGATATTTGTTTTCTTCGATACGAGGTTACAAGTTCTACTGTAAGCGGGTGAGTGATAATTGCATTTTACGCATTTCTTTATTTTTCTTGTTTAAAAATGATCTTGGCATATATAAATCCTATTAAGATTGCTTTGAAATCTTCTAGAGCAGACAAGATAAAGCTATTACATTTATTAATTTTTAATGAAGACAAAGGTAGGGAAAAACCGAAAAAATGTAAGAGCTTTTGCGGGTTTTCCGTTTCAAATCGATGATGCAGATTTTGCTGAAAAATTAACCAAAACAATAGCAGATTTCTCGCAAATAGATTTAATTAGTATCGCGAATCTGCTGCATATTGACATACATGGCACAGAACAAGACATCGCACGTAGAAATTTAGTGGCACTCACAGATCTAGAAGCCTTTAGCACTACTTTTCCAGCACTCACGGATTCGGAAATCAAATCAGAACCCAATGGTAAGACAAAGGATGCTATGCATCACGCGCCAGCTATTGTGGTAGGAAATACTAGTAGTAGTATGCCCCTTACTGATAGCAATAATATATCTTATACACCCCAAGCAACCCCGGCTTCCCCTAAACAATCTATTTCATTTACGGACATTGAGAATTTAATTCCCCCTTTCGCGGGTCAAACACAGAAAATATCCTTAATTGGTTTACACGTTTTGAAAATTTAGCACAGTCGTTCGCCCTGTCGGAAATTCAGAAATTTATCTTTGTTGAACGAGCTTTGAAAGATTTAGCACTTTTATTTGTGCAGAGTGAGTCGTACATTACCTCGTACGATAAGCTTAAAAAAGCATTAATTGCAGAATTTTCATGTTACTCAACGCCCGCCCATATCCATAAATTACTATCATTTCGTACGCGTAATCACAGAGAAAATTCAATACAATATTTTTTGCACATGCGAGAGATTGCGACTAACGGCAATATTGACGACAACTCCCTAATGCATTATGTGATACAGGGAATAGATGACACACCCCAAAATAAAGCCATATTGTTCGGATGTACTGATTTAGCGCAATTTAAGGAAAAACTTTTGATATACGATGAAATTTGCCAATCCAGCCGCGAGTCACGCTCCCGTACTCAGAATTTTACAGCCAGTACACCACGCACACCGCCGTTCAGACCCCAAAACAAAATTAACTGTCATAATTGCGGAGCTAACCACCTAGCCATGAATTGTCCCAATAAAAATAAAGGTCCTAAGTGCTTTAAATGTAATTTGTTCGGACACGCAAGTCATAATTGCGGAGAGCGCACCACAGAACGCAAGACGTCCACTCAAGGCTCACCTCCTCTCAAAATTCACACAGTTGAGTGCGGTCAACCACACAAAAATATGAAAAAAATTGTGAAAATCGCAGACATTGCGGTAGAGAGCCTTTTTGATACCGGTAGTGAGATCTCAGCAATGAGACATGATTTTTACCGACTAATTGGTTACCACCCCCCCCCCATAAGCGAAGACAGTACACATGTAGAAGGTTTTGGAAAATCTAGTATAAAACCACTAGGATCTTATCAAACGGATATACACATAGATAACACCCCATTTTTGACCAAAATCTACGTTATGGATTCATCCCATATGTCAATTCCCGTCATTATTGGTAGAGATATCCTGGCACAAGGTACCTTAATCTGTAATGAACACGGAATTTCCCTGGAGAAAATTCCACAAGCAACCATAAATTACATATACAACACACAAACAAAAGCCACAAACAAAATCCCTCAAAGACGCACACCATTAATTTAATGTTAACCAAAAAGAATAATATGAATTCCCCTAAGCATAACGAAACACTTCCCGTAGTCACTAAATCCTTGGCCGAAAACGAATCTAAGTTACAAAATCCCCCCCCCCCCTCTCGAAATCTGCTTAAATTAAGAAACTGATGTTTCGTTATCAGAGGTTTCTGCCGGAATGCTCGAAAAAATGAAAAGATTCGAATTAAAATATCCCCCCTTACATGACACTTTCCCTGCAGGAGTGAAAAGAAATACCCCCAATAGTACAACATTTTTCTCTGAATGTGTCAGACCTATAACAGTACTAGCCATAATTTTTATCTGTATATTGACGCACACTCTCGTACGCATATTTCAAGCACAAGATGAACCCCATCGACTGACTGACCTACTTCTACAGCTTACCATAGTCGCAATATTTCTTGTCCTCTATATGATAATGCCTGCTTTTAAGCGACCACACATGGCCAGCGTCAAGAAAAAGAAAAAAGACGTAGACAGAAAATTTATATCTGTAAACAAGATTTTGAATCATAAGAAGATGTGTATAGTGATGGATTTATAACCCTCTCAGATATGAACAGTAAACTACTTTAGAAACATTATACAAGCAATAACTTTCAAGGACATAACACTTTAAAATACTTGAACTAATTTAGTAGCAGTAAATCAATTCATAATCATCTTAGATATCATTAACTGATTTCAAAACAGGAAGCAATTCAAGAATACAAACATTTGAACACATAAATAAATACATTAAGTAATAATAAACCATTCTACAATAAACAAACTTTCCGATTATTGCTAAATCATCCTACTTAAGATAAACAATGATATTAATATGTGAAATATGTTCGCGAAATTTGTTTTAATATCAACCCACGAATGCTGCAGCTGTCTGACGTCATCAAAAGAACTCTGACTCAAAAAAAAAACTCTTTTTATTATTAAGTTAGTTGCCCAATTTATCTCAACAGAGAGAGATGTAATATTTAATTTGTTGCCGCAAAAGGCAGCTGTATGTAACGCATTAATTTAAAATGTAAAGTCAAAATTTTAATATAACTCTCTATAACGAAAGTGATCAAGTCTCAAGTGTGGATTAAATATAAATAATATAATACATTTAACCAACACCCTTTGTTTCAACACTTTAGCTTCGTAATAAATGGATTACCCACCGGAGTTAAAAATGTGCACCAAGCCGAAAAATGAGGAATATTGCTGCTGAAGAAAGATAAAGGTAAGCAATTACCTATATTATTATATTAATTGTGTTTTAATGGCCAGAATGACATATATTTATCTAAGTACTAGTGCGCGTAACCTGCTGTGCAGAGTAGAGGTGGCTTTTTGCCAACAATTTGATTATGAGACCGAAAAGGTCTGTATTTAGTAGGTAAATAATATGTGAAAAAGAAAAAAAAACTACTGGCCATACATGTGTGCACATTAAAAAGAAATTGAAAATTATTGAAAATATAGTTATTTGATGATGAAATAAATATTGTGCATTTTTTTATTGATATATATGAAATTTTAAAGAATTGAAGAAAATTAAATATATAAGAAGTTTTATATAGAATAAAATTAAAACAGCAATTCCTCACATAATTCCTCACATAAGTAAAACTTATATAACTAGAGAAATGGCTGCATCACGCGAGATACAGTTGGTAGAAAAATCAAATGCGAGTAACTACAACAATTAGAAATTCAAAACTGAAATGTTACTGATTAGAGAAGACTTGTTTAACGTAATTAGCGAAGATAGGCCCACGCCAATCACGACCGATTGGGAGAAAAAGGACAAGAAAGCCAGAGCGATAATAAATCTATCAATTGAAGACTCACAAATCGTCCATGTAAAAGGGCTTAACACAGCCAAAGACACATGGAACGCACTTAAAACGATACACGAACGGGCGAACCTCTCTAATAAATTATTTTTGTTAAGAAAGCTTTATGGAACCAAGCTGCAAGAAAACGGAAACTTAATCAAACATATAACATACATTCTAGAACTAAAAGACAAACTCTCAGCGATCGGGGAAACAATTAGCGACTCCCATCTTTCAGATTTATTGCTGTGTTCGCTACCCCCTAGTTATAACACTTTGATCACTGCACTTGAATCACGAAATGAAGACGAGCTTACACCACAATCTATTAGAAGTAAATTAACAGATGAGTACAATAGAAGGGTCGAAAACACAGACCAGGGTGAACATTCAACAAAAGCGTTTAAAACGCAGAAAAGATTTCCTAATGATAACTTTAAAAAAGATAAACAGTGCACATATTGCAAATTAAGATATCACACGTACAGAGAATGTTGGCATTTGAAAAATCGAAACAATCACCCAAATACACAAAAACAACAACAAACATACAAAAACAAACATTACTCATCATCGTTGTGCTATCAACAATCTGATAACCAGATAGGAAACACTAACCGCGAATCAGTAGAAAAGAGAAATTATAGAACGGAAACAAAACCAGATCAAGGCAGCGACGCAGCCTTTCTAATAGACAAAGCAGGAAAACAAACCTGGATTATTGATTCTGGTTCATCTTCACATATCCTAAACAAGAAAGATGACTTTACTAAATTAAACGACACCGAAAAAACAACGGTCATAATTGCCAACGGAAAAACTCTAAACTCGCTAGGTACAGGAGAAACTACATTCACGACGAAAACATCCGATGGAGGTATAAATAAAATTATGTTGAAAGAAGTGTTGTATGTACCGGAGTTAGAATCTAATTTAATTTCAGTAAGTAAAGCGACAAAGAATGGGTATAAATTATTTTTTTGATAAAGATCGATGCACGCTGTCCCGAAATGGGAAAATCAACTTGGAGGCAAAAATGAAAAATAACCTATACGAAGTTGAATTATTAGAAAATGCTGATAGGAATATAGTAAATATGACACATGAATGCAAAAGTAAAGACTGCCTGGAACTTTGGCACAAACGCCTAAGGCATAGAAATTACAATTCCATAAAGGAAATGGTTAAAGGTGATTTAGCCTATGGCATAAAATAAAATAATTGCAATCATGGAACAACATGCGAAACATGCATACAAACAAAAACAAGCGATGCTCCCTATCCCAAAACAGTGTATAGAAATAAAACAGGTAGAGTACTCGATCTAGTGCACACGGACGTATGCACAGCGATAGGAACCCCCACAATAGGCGGTAAAACAATGTTTGTAACTTTCATTGACGACTACTCTCGATTTACTGTAATATACTTATTAAAACATAAAGATGAAGTACAGGATAAACTAATCGACTATATAGCTATGGTTCGAAACCAGTTCGGGATATATCCGAAAGCAATAAGATCGGATAACGGGGGAGAGTACATAAATAGTGAGATAGAGGATTACCTAAGAAAAAGGGGTATTAAACATCAATTAACCGTGCCGTATTGCCCGAGCCAAAATGGCATTGCGGAGAGAAAAAATAGGTCGCTATTAGACATGACTAGAAGCCTACTCAGAGAAGCAGATCTGCCACAAAGATTTTGAGGAGAAGCAATTAACACCGCGAATCATTTACAGAATCGCTTACCAACAAGATCGACAAATAAAACCCCATTTGAGCTATGGTTTAATCGCAAACTGAATTTACACTATTTGCGAACATTCGGGTGTAAAGCTTACGTATACGTGAATAAACAACATCGAGGAAAATTGCACGACAGGGCTCAGGAAGGGATTTTTGTAGGATACGATAACAACTCAAAAGGATATCGCGTATACACTAAAGAAAATAAAATTGTAATTGGCAGAACAGTGAAATTCATAGAAAATAGCAAAATTAACCTAAAAGAAAATAAAGAGACAGAAAACTCATATGACGACAAACATTACATTGAAACAGAGATAAACAACACAACTGAAGAACCAACCACGTCCAAACAACCAACCAATGAACCAAGAAGATCTGAAAGATCGAACAGAAGGGTACCACCAGACAGATATGCCTGTTATGTAAAAAATGATGATATGACAGAACCCACTAGTTGGAAGGAAATATTGGAAATAAATAATCCCAAAGAAAAGGAAAATTGGCTTAAAGCCACACAAGCGGAAATCAATTCGCTGAGACACCACAACACATGGGAATTAGTGGATCTTCCACCTAACAAAAAGGTTATAGGTCGCAAATGGATATTCAAAAAGAAATTAGACAGTTACGGAAACAATCAAAAGTACAAAGCACGTTTAGTAGCCAAAGGGTTTAGCCAAAAATATGGGGAAAACTATGACGAGACTTTTGCCCCAGTAGTGTCACAAACAACTGTGAGAACATTTTTGACAGTAACCGCACATAAGCAGTTGAACGTGCGACACGTAGATATCGACACAGCCTTTCTCTACGGTGAGTTAGAAGACGAAATTTATATGAAACAACCGGAGGGATACATTGAAAAAACTCAGAAAACAAAGTGTGTAAATTAAAAAAATCGATCTACGGACTAAAACAGGCAGCCAGAACTTGGAATAAAAAAATCGCACAATCTTTAAAAAATTTAAACTTTCAACAAAGCACCGTGGACTCATGTCTATATACACGAAAAGAAAACAAAACTTCAACTTACGTAATAGTGTATGTTGACGACATTTTGATAGGCGGTGAAAACGAAACGATTGAAGACATAATAAAATCTTTAAAGGAAGAATTTGCATTGAAGGACCTTGGGGAAGTAGCTCACTATTTAGGCATGGAAATAAAGAAATCGGAAAACGGGTATAAACTGAATCAAAGACTGAAAATAGAAGAACTTGCAAGAAAATTTAATTTAGAAAACGCAAAACCTGTAAGCACTCCTATGGATGCCGGTTTTCACAAATTAGAAGACGAAGAAAATTTATTACCCAACAATACGAAATTCAGACAAGCGATAGGATCGTTGGTATATATAGGAACCACTACGCGTCCAGACATATCAGCCGCTGTTAACATACTCAGCAGAAGATGTGAAAATCCGCGCCTAAAAGACTGGAACGGTGTGAAACGCATAATAAGTTACCTGAACACTACAAAATCGTTAAACCTCACCTTAAACATAAGTCACAATCCACAACGCATCGGTTTTTCTGACTCCGACTGGGCGGGGGACACACGAACCAGAAAATCAACTACTGGAAACCTATTCATGTTGGGAAACAGTCCCATTCAATGGTACACGAAAAGGCAAAATTGCATTGCCTATTCATCGGCAGAAGCTGAATTTGTAGCTGCAGCTAGTGCAGGACAGGAAATTGCCTGGCTGAGGAAATTATTAGCAGAACTGGACTTGAAACAAAATTTACCAGTAATACTGTATGAAGACAATCAGAGCGTCATCAAGATTGTGGAGAACGAAAAATTTTCAAAACGCACAAAACACATTGATGTGCGTTATCACGCAATAAAAGAGATGAAAGAAGATGGAATACTGGATCTTCGTTACTGCCCAACACAAGACATGACAGCAGACGCGCTGACCAAACCACTGGCCAAGCCTCAATTCCTGAAACATCGTGAATCCATGCAACTATTACCGGATGCATCTGAGATGGTTAAGGAAAGGCGATGGATTTATAACCCTCTCAGATATGAACAGTAAACTACTTTAGAAACATTATACAAGCAATAACTTTCAAGGACATAACACTTTAAAATACTTGAACTAATTTAGTAGCAGTAAATCAATTCATAATCATCTTAGATATCATTAACTGATTTCAAAACAGGAAGCAATTCAAGAATACTAACATTTGAACACATAAATAAATACATTAAGTAATAATAAATCATTCTACAATAAACAAACTTTCCGATTATTGCTAAATCATCCTACTCAAGATAAACAATGATATTAATATGTGAAATATGTTCGTGAAATTTGTTTTAATATCAACCCACGAATGCTGCAGCTGTCTGACGTCATCAAAAGAACTCTGACTCAAAAAGAAAACTCTTTTTATTATTAAGTTAGTTGCCCAATTTATCTCAACAGAGAGAGATGTAATATTTAATTTGTTGCCGCAAAAGGCAGCTGTATGTAACGCATTAATTTAAAATGTAAAGTCAAAATTTTAATATAACTCTCTATAACGAAAGTGATCAAGTCTCAAGTGTGGATTAAATATAAATAATATAATACATTTAACCAACACCCTTTGTTTCAACACTTTAGCTTCGTAATAAATGGATTACCCACCGGAGTTAAAAATGTGCACCAAGCCGAAAAATGAGGAATATTGCTGCTGAAGAAAGATAAAGGTAAGCAATTACCTATATTATTATATTAATTGTGTTTTAATGGCCAGAATGACATCTATTTATCTAAGTACTAGTGCGCGTAACCTGCTGTGCAGAGTAGAGGTGGCTTTTTGCCAACATATAGCCCAAATGGACAATTTTTCTCTCGTTTTCATATCCGTTGTTTTTCAAAAATTTAAAGATGTTACCGTGTACCAGTGTTTTTTTAAAGTGTTCGAAGAAGAGAGCAAGCAGTGTACAGCTTGAATTCATTGTGTGTGATAAATAGTGACAAACCTCTCCAGTGATTCAACAGTTCTTTTTTAATATTATATAGTATTTACAGAGTATATACAAGTTGGTTGATGAGATTACAGACGCGGTCGGCCAACCGCATGACCGTATGCATGAGCAAAAAACAGGCGTCTGTGCACACAAAGGATTTTGGGCAGTATTTAACAGGAAATATCTGCTGACCAAGCCACTTTCAAACAAGGGAATCGTGCAACGTGGCTAGTCATGCGACGTTATGAAAGTGCTGATATAATGATTTCACTTGTGATATAACTTTTGCTGAGCTTGCTCCATTAACTGCAGAATCAGGTTATCATTGCTTGTCGTTAGGCGTGAGTTGTTTATATGACTTCTAACGCATCACATCCATCGGTCAGTGACACATACCGTTTCCTGACCCGACATGTATTAGCTAAGTGTATAAGAGCAAATTTTGTGAAAGTCTCAAAAACATAGCTTGAAAATTCTGAAAATTATCGTTGATAGAATAAGCTCAAAATCCGTTGTTCCCAAAATGAAGCAAAAAGATGAGGGATAGTATCCATATATGCATTAAATAGAGCCAATATAGCATACACAATATTACACGTACATCATTGTTGTAATCTACAACAATGCTTTTTGATGGAAATAGTGGTGGAAATAATCTATAATAATAAAGAAAGAAGTTTGTGTTTGAGTGAGTCGACGGTGTTCTGAAGAGACCGCTGCACGTAGAGCTACAAAATTTGGGGAAAAAGTACGTCTATATATGAAGTTTTGCACCTCGAAGCCCGATTTTCGATTTTTTGATTAGATTTTTTGTGCGATTTTGTATGCGATTTTTTTTATCTTTTTTTAAATTTCGAGGCGATTTTTCCACATTAGTAAAAAAGAATACGGTTTCTTTCTATTAACCGAATATAGTAAATTTTGTTCTCTTTTCAAAAAAGCTTGTTCTGAATTCGTATAGCGATTTTTGAATTTTTAGCGAATATTTTATGCGATTATAGAACAGCATTTAATGCGCGTCCATACTCATAAGGACGGTTACCGTAGGGGGGGACAAAGTTCTGTCGCCAAATACCGTCAAGTTTATCGCCAATTTGGCGATATATCGCCAAATTTGGCGACCAGAATTAGTCACCAAAAGTGACGCCAAATTGGCGATATCTCTAATATTTTGCCAAATTCCCATAGACTTCCATTGTAAACCATAAGGGATTACTTGCTTACAGAAAAATCAACAAATTGAGATATTTTAATGCAACAAAAACTAATATTAACTTAAGGGATTATATTAATTATATTTAAGGGAATCCACGTAAATTAAATTATGAATAAAAGTAACATGATACAATGTTTAGCATGCTTTCCCAAACATAAATTTTAAGAGAACCCTCAGGTCAAATGAATTAGATTTGAGACTTTTATCCAATTTAGTAAATTTTAACTTTCGTGATTTTTAATTCAATTTTTACGATTCTTCGCGATCTGCTGCAATTTTTTGACATTCCATTTTTGACCAATAATGCTAAAGTAATTTCTGCCCTTATTTCAATAAAGTTTATTCGGATTTCGTATAGCATTTTTCGAATTTTTCGGGAATTTTGTGTGTGACTTTTAGTGTATTTTTACGATTTTGTACCATTTTTCCACATTAGTGAAAGGAATCAACTTTCAATCATCGAACACAATATATAATTTTTTTTTCTTAATTTTCGAAATTTGTGCAGCGATTTAAAACTTTTTCACGATATCTTATTGTGATTTTCAGAGCTTTTTGCGCAATTCGTGTGGTTTTTTGACGTACCCGGGCAACGCCGGGCAAGTTAGCTGGTCTATAATAATGAGGAAAGAAGTTTGTGTGTGAGTGTGTAACGGTGTGTGACGGTGTTCAGAAGAGACCGCTGCTCGTAGAGCTACAAAATTTCGGAAAAAAGGTACGTCTATATATGAAGTTTTACACCTCAAAGCCCGATTTTCGATTTTTTAATTAGATTTTTTAAATTTAATTTTTTATGCAATTTTTAGCGCTTTTTTAAGTTTCGAGGCGATTTTTCTACATTAGTGAAAAGAATACGGTTTCTTTCTTTTAACCCAGTATAATAAATTTTGTTCTTTTTTCAAAAAAGTTTATTCGGAATTCGTACAGCAATTTCTGAATTTTTAGCGCATTTTTTATGCGATTACTGAACAGCAGTTAATGCGTCTTCATACCTAGAAGGGGTGTTACAGTATGGGGGACACAGTTCTGTAGCCAAATACCGCCAAGTTTGTCGCCAACTTGTCGATATCTCTAATATTTCAC
Source organism: Maratus speciosus (assembly GCA_963932465.1). Taxonomy (NCBI): domain Eukaryota; kingdom Metazoa; phylum Arthropoda; class Arachnida; order Araneae; family Salticidae; genus Maratus; species Maratus speciosus. Next base: position 289,621,411 of record OZ010799.1, read on the forward strand.
CAATTCCCATAGACTTCCATTGCAAACCAATAGTGATTACTTGCTTACAGAAAATCAACGAATTGAGATATTTTAATGCAACAAAAACTAATATTAACTTAAGGGGTTATATTAATTATATTTAAAGGAATCCAGGTAAATTAAATCTTCTATAATAATAAGGAAAGAAGTTTGTGTGTGAGTGAGTGTCTCGACGGTATTCTGAAAGGACCGCTGCACGTAGGGCTACACAATTTGGAGAAAAGGTACGTCTACATGTGAAGTTTTGCACATAGAAGCCCGATAGTCGATTTTTTTTATTAGATTTTTTTAATTTAATTTTTTATGCGATTTTTAACGCTTTTTTTTTAAGTTTTGAGACAATTTTTCGATATTAGGGAAAATAATACGGTTTCTTTCTTTTAACCCAATATAGTAAATTTTGTTCTATTTTCAAAAAAAGTTTATTCAGATTTCGTACAGCGATTTTTGAATTTTTAGCAAATTTTTTATGCAATTACTGAACAGCAGTTAATGCATCTTCATACCTATACGGGGTGTTACCGTAGGGGGACACATTTCTGTTGCCAAATACCGCCAAGTTTGTCGCCAACTTGGCGATATATCGCCAAATTTCGTGACCAAAATCAGCCACCAAAAGTGACGCCAACTTGGCAATATCTCTAATATTTCTCCAAATTCCCGTAGACTTGCGTAGTAAACCAATAGTGATTACTTGCTAACAGAAAATGAACAAATTGAGATATTTTATTGCAATAAAAAATAATATTAACTTAATTGGTTATATTAATTATATTTAAGGGAATGCAAGTAAATTAAATTATGAATAAAAGTAACAAGATACAATGCTTACACGATGCTTACATGATACAATGCATACAATACACATCCCGCAGGTCAAAGGAATTAGATTTCAAACTTTTATCCAATTACAGTAAATTTTGACTTTCGTTATTTTTTAACTTTTTGTGATTTTTATTTCGATTTCAACGTTTCTTCGCAAAATGAAGCAATTTTTTGGCATTCCATTTTTCAACTATAATGCTAATGTAATTTTTGCCCTTATTTCAATAAAGTTTATTCGGATTTCGTAAAGAAATTTTCGAAATTTTCGGGAATTTTGTATGTGCTTTTTAGTGTATTTTAGCGATTTCCTACCATTTTTCCACATTAATGAAGAGAATCAACTTTCAATCTTCGAACACAATGTATAATATCTTTTCTCTTTTCGAAATTTGTGCAGCAATTTAAAATTTTTTCGCGATATCTTATTGTGATTTTCAGAGCTTTTTCGCAATTCGAGTTGTTTTTTGACGTACCCGAGCAACGCCGGGCAAGTTAGCTAGTAATAAATATATAACCGCCTGTGACAAAGATGCAAACGATAAAATAAGTATTTTTATAAACTATCTTTTTTCATGGAATAATAATAATTATATTCAATCCTAGACAAGATAAGACTTTTTTCGTGAATAAAAATTTATTGAAAGAAAAACTAGCATTTGCATTTGACATTTTATAGAAAACATTGATTGAATGCTTCATAATTTAAATTTTATTCAGGTTATTCGTTTTCAGAAAGTGCTATCAAAAATTTCTTAAATAGTAATATTACAGAAAATAAATCCTTTAAAATCTCTTTATGCTAAATCTGCCATCACAAAGACATTGATAGAAGGCTTTGTTTTTTAAATTTCTTAGCATTTATTTTCAAAAGAAAATTTCATCTCTGTGAACATCTTCAAATTTAACATTTTTTAATGGACAAGACATAAGTTATGTATATATTCATTCGGATAGAGTTACTCTTTTCTAGAAAATGAGTATTAATATGAAGTTTTTGAAATATTAAAATTATGACTTATAATACTAATTTTTTTTATTTTCGTCGGAGATCATTTTTCTGAATTAGGTCTATACAGTTGAAGCGAACAAATGTCCTTTTTTAAAATGATAATTTCTATTTGAGAATGTGTTGGAAGTGATTTTTGAAATCTTCAAAATGAAGCAGAGATTTCACTGTTTGAAGAAGGCTTAGTTCTTCAATAAATTAGTCATAAGACTGTAAATAATATTCATGAAATAAACAATTAAATTTAAAAAATGAAAAAAACCCGACTGCGAAAAAAGCGAACTAATTAATTATTTCTCATGAATGTGAAACTTTTTTTTTCAATTCTTACTATTAGCTCAACTCTCGCTATATATATATCTTGTTAAAATTTTCAATCGATAATAAAATACTTATTATTCATCCAATCAAGATCAATTTTTTTAAAACTTGTAGTGGATGACACTTGATGTTAATCCAATTTTTTCTCAAATATTAATTCATTAATTAAATTAAATTAATTAATTTTCAATAATCGAGATAGCCCTCTTCTTGATCAAGGCATTTTAAGCGCCACTCAAGAGGAAGAAGAATGGGAGAAAAAAAATTATCTTATTGACCTAAGTAGGAATTGACCTAAAACATCTTTTTTTATATTACTTGTGTATATTAATTACCTTTTTTTTTATTTATTTTTTTTTTACTTGTATTGATGGCTTTTAAGTTGTGTTTAATTATTAGTTCCTATCTATAAACACTGTTTTGATGAGGTCTATAGATGTCTATAATGGTTAGAGTTGCAGTAAAGCTAGAGATCCTACAATTCCTGTTTGTACAATATTTTAACGGAGCTTCTGGCTAAAAATAATCACTAAGAAATAATCAATAAGACTAAAATAAGCAATGAAACATCGTCTTCATTTTGAAAGACCTATCCAATGATATGCCACTCAATAAGGTGAGTAATTTTGTTTTCGTCTCTATCGCCATTTTGTATTTTACGGCTGCCATTTTGAATTTATAAAAACAAAACCTAGCCTATAACCATTGAGCCGTTAAGAAGAATTGATAGAAACCCCATTCATTAAAATCCATCCAGCCGTTGGGATGTTTCGAGGGTATAAAGAAATATACATACCCAGATACGCGTGAAACACATAACCCTTCTTTTCAGTCGGGTAATTAGCGTGAAAACTATTTTTAAAAATAATTCCAGGGCTATAAGTTTTAAAACCGTCACTTTGTGTTAATTTCGTTTGTTTCATCACAAAGGCATTTCTGATTTTTTTTTATTTTCTAAAATTAGAAGCACTCTTTCTGAAAGAAAATCTGAAAATGTACCGCTTTATTATAGAGAAGACATAAATGAATGGACGCAGCTTTGGATAGAGATACTGTTTTTGTGGAAAATAAGTGTTATTATGAACTTATTTAATAAAATTTAAATTATCATTAAATATATACAATTAAAAACTGTTTCGTCTCAAGATAATTTTATTGGTTTAGGTTTAAAAGTTTGAAGAATATATTCAATCGAAAAATTACTCTCAATTAAGGATGATAATTTTAGATTTAAGCAAAGTGTTGGAAATTATTTCTTAAATATTCAAAATTAAGCAGAAATTTTTGTATTTGAAGAATTTATCCTGAAACATTTTAATCATAAAGACCGTAAATATTATTCATCGATTTAGCGTGTAAGCTATTAAAAATTTAAATTGATATTATATTTGGTATTGTGCATTCTTATATATAGGGGAGGGTATTACACAGTGAGACGAAAATTATTATTACTTAACAAATGGCGACGATTTTTATTCTTTTGAATTTTTTCCCCTACATCTTTAAGGTACACAAATTCGCTACACATTAATGTATAAATGGTTTTAAAAAAGTTATTTATAAAAGCACAGGAGCAGCATAACGGAGTACCGAAAATTGTCTCACTGTGTACCACAAGCAGTACACAGTAAGACAATGTATATATTTTCATAAATCATACATTTTTACACTCTATCAATAATTTTCTGCAGTTTATGATATCTAATTAATATTTCTAGATTTTCAAAATATTAAAAATATGAGCCTCGGGTGGACAATGGCAGACCTTGGGCTACCTTCATGCAAATTTTCAGCCTCTTACGTTTAGTAAATTTCCCTTGCCACCGAACGCCCACACACACAGAGCGAAAGAGAGAGAGAAAGAAAAACCTTCTTTTATTAACAAATAACTTTTTTAACATCAGAACCACATAGTAGGTACACAATAAGACAGGTCTCACTGAGTACCACAACTGTGCGTCTCACTGTGTATTTTCGTTACGTTGTAACAAAATGGATGCGACATCTGTTACATCAATTTCATCGCTTTAAAAAGTTTATGTAGTTTTGCCGAAATAGTCTATTATTAGATATAGCTAGGTTCGATTAAGTATATATATGTCATGTTGAAGGAAATAAACAATAAATTAGGCTTTTATGTAACTTTAACCACTGTAAAATAAGGAATTGTTTATTATTTAGTCGGACGAGTAACTGAAGTGCCGAAACTACATCCACATGTTGCATAAGATGAGGTCGTTATGTGTGTGTGCCAGCTTGAAGAAAAAGTTACAACTATATGTCAAAATGGTCGCTGTCTCACTCTGTACCATGTCTCACTGTGTACTCCCCTACGCTATATATATATATTTTTATATTTAAAAAAAAGGTATTAGAAAATCCACCGCAAAATGCACACTTGAATAACGTTTCGCTATCTTAAATCTTTTTTTATTATTATTTTAGACAAGAGTTATCGATCATTTCATTTTTTAAAGTTAATAGTTTTTAATTTCAAAAGAAAATCTCATTTCTCTGAACAACTATAAAATTTAACTCTTTATTCTACACAACTTATTTTAGATGTGCAATTCTTTAAATTTATAATTACTTTCAAGAAAATCAAATATTAATTATTTAAAAGTTTTTTAAAACGGTAAAATACTGCTTAAAAACATTCTTTTAAAAACTGGATTTTCTATCGGAGATATGTCTGCTTAGGGATAATGAAATAAAATAAAATGCACTATTTTTTTCTATTTTAAATTGAGTACTAAGCAAAAATCAAAGTGCTTGATGTTTTTGTATTCGGAGTATTTTGAATAGGAACCATATACATTAAAAGTTGAAAAGAATTATCTTAAAGTTATTCTTCAAAATATCTTAATGATTATAAAAAATAATCTTTTCGTTTGTAAATAAACATTTGTAACATTCAAAAAATTCGTTATATATTTTACTACGATGTTCGTTTTACTGCTTTCAGTGCATATTGACAACTTTAAACGCTTTCTTGAAAATTCTTAGATATTAATGTTTCCGTTTGTTAAAAAATATATATTATATGGAAAAATAATTTTTCTGTTTTAAGGTTAAATTTAATTTAGATATAAACAAAAGTATTATTTTATTTTATTCATGTCAATAATACATTTCAACAAATATTAAATATTAATTCCTTAATTTTAACTATCCTAAAGTAGTGAGGATAATAAGTTTTACTCTTTTTGTATTGACATAAATATCCGAATTTCAAATATAAATTTATTAAATACCAAAATATTAAATTCAAGTATCTGCTAATAAACGTTTTATTCCAAATGTAAAACGAAAGGTTTAATATAAATTTTTATGTTTAAAACTAAGCGTAAAATTTGAAGCTCAAATTCAAAAAAATAGATTGTTAATAAGAAATATTTATGTATTAAAAATCTTTTGAACTTCAAAAAGGCATTTACCGATCAATTTACTATAGTAAACTATTAATATTTATTTTTTAAAAAATCACATCTATTTGAACATCAGGAAAATACACGTTTATGCATGAGTCATAAATGCATGTATAAAATTCAGAAAGTGCAGAAAATTCAACTAATATTAATGTAAAACCGCTTGAAAAGTTGCAGATTAGGTTAATAATGTATCATTCAAAAGTTGGAAATTTCTTTTTGCTGTGTTACGTGTGCATTTAGGATAAAAATTAAAATGAATTTCTATTAAACTTTTTTTTGATTCTTTTTTTCGAAATTTACAAAGATGTTTTCTATATTTTAAAACTGGAAAATAAAGAAAATACAAGAAAGTGTATTTCTAAAGTTGTTGTTCAATAATTCGTGGGAATTTTAATAATATTTAATTTAGCGAGCCTTCTTAAAATGTACTGATGATTTTTAAAATTTAATAACAAATAAATGATAACAGCTATATAAGTTATTCTTCTAGGAGAGTAATGTTTAAAATTGTTAATTTCTAAAAATGTTTCCTTGTTTTAGTTCCAAAATTCGCTGATAGATGGCTCTGTACCGTCTCAAAGTGCAATAATTTTTTTCAAAATGACATCTAAATTTCAAAAGATATAAACTACCTTTTGATGATTTAAGAGTTTATTTTGAATAAAATTTGATTTGTATTCTTCAAAAATCTAGACTTCAAATTGTTTTTCGCCTTTAAAACATTCTTTTTCATTATCAATATCGCTATATTTTTAAGTATTTTATAATATATGTAAGCAAATTTTTCAATAAAAGCAATGCATAATAAATCATGAAACGCACTTTTAAAAACAATTTCCTATATTAAATCTCTTTTATTTTAGACAGACATTTATCGATTTTATAGAAGCATTACTTTCTAAAGAAAGTCTCAATTCTCTGAACATCTGAAAAATTTAATGCTTAGTCTAGAGAAATCATGAATGTTCCAAAGCATATTTCTTTTATAGAAAATCAAAGAGTATTAAATTAAGACTCTTTGAAATGTTAAAATATCGCTTAAGGACGTTCTTTTCAAGTTTGGATTTTCCCCCGAAGTTATTTTTGCTTCGCGTTATAAGAAGATAATTAAAACGCGTTTTTCTTCTTTTTTCATATGATTATTAAAATTATATCAAAGTAAATATGATAATAAGACGAAGCGCAATATTTTACCTTGATTCAAACATAAAATATATAATAGGAAATTTACAAATTTCATGTTATGTATTTTATGGTATCAAAGTGTTTACAATTTTAGGAAATATATTCAAAACGGTCCACAGACTTCGTGATTTGAAGTGTGTTGTCTTAAAGTTATTCTTCAAAACCTTTTAAAGATTATAAAAAAATATTATTTTGGATTATAAATAAGCAATTGTAATATTTAAAAATTTCTACTTATTTATACCATTTTTACTTATACCATTTTTGTTTTTAATACATGGACCAGTTTTGTATTTCTTAAAAATATATATATCATTTTAAAGGCTCGTTGCTTTTTATAAGCTAAATTCCATTTTAAAATGTATAAAGTAATAATTTTAATTTATTTATGTCAACATTACTTTTCAAAATATACTAAATATTAATACCGTTATTTTTCAAGTATATTAAAGTAGTCAGAAAGAAAATTTGAATTTTTAAATTTAACATAAACATTTGAAATTTAATTTGAAATTTATTTAGTATTAATATGTGTGTACCATTTCATACCAAATGTTTAATATAAAATTTTAAGTTGAAATCTAAACATTAAATTTAAAGTTCAAATTCAAGAGAAAATATCACTAATGGGAAAGTGCACCTCAAAATTTTCTAGATTAACGCTCCTTTGAACATCATTTGAAAAAGGCATTTGTCGATCACCTCAGTTTCTAAAATTAGAAGTAATTCCATTCAGTGGAAAATCACATCTATTGAATATCTGGAGAATTTAAAGATGTATGCAAGATAAATCATAAATGCATCGCAAAATTTAGAAAGTTACTTCTTTATAGCTAATAAAATGAGAAGCAATATAAGATCTTTTAAAACGTTAAAATTGTTCCATTCAAAAACTGCAAATATCTTCGTAGTTGATTTTAGTGCGTCATGTGTATAGTTTGGTAAAAATATTAAAACTATACTGACCGCAAACTGTTTTGCGAAATCTGCAGCTATTTTTTTCAGAAATTTTGATTTGACTCCAGAAAATTTTTAATATTTATTTCTTTTTATTTTATTCCCGAAATGATTCGATGCACGTCGCTTCCTCATTAGCTGACGAAGGTAGCCGTCAAATCCTTGTCGTTTTCTTTTTAAAATTCGTTATTTTTAGCTGCTAACTTCTATTTTATTAACTTTTACGACTCCTATCTTTATCTTCTTGATTTAACTAATTTATATAAAAAAATGTATGGCTCTGGGACCTTTTTTCCTCTTTCCCCATGATCCCTGGCTACTTCTACCATCCCAATGCTCCAGAATTCGTAAGGATTTCATTACTGTTTAATCATCGAAGCAATCTGTCATTCCACCTTTCAGAATCCGATTGAGATAAACAGAAGACGACTTCTGTAGGGACTCAATAATATCTGCATTGGTGTATTGGCGTATAATATCCAGAAATAGCTATTGAAGCATTTTAAGTGAATTTAGAATTGCTTTACAATAGTTTTATAAATGACGGAAAAAAAACGCGACCCTATAGATTTAAAGTACGTTTAATTAACCCTTTTTGAAATGGGTACCAAGAAACTGTGGAGATATCGTTGGTACCATGTCAAACTATCCAATATGAAAACAGTGGGCTATTTTTTTAATTCAGATTTCATGATAAGCACCACTTTTCTGAAATGGCAAAACTTAAAACTACTCTTGTTTAAGCCTTAATTAATATGTCATTAAATAAGGCTAAAAGCATATTGTTTTTTCCCCAACCACGATTTGCCATCTAAACTGTATCTCGTAATCTGATTGGTCAGAGCCTTCGGAATGAATTTGGAGTTTCTTGGTGGATATTGCGTTTGGCGAAAAACACTTCTTTGTTTTTATTTTCTGTTTCTTGTAGTGTAAGAATTTTTTTGTTCACAAAATTTTTTACTTAATGGTTTATTCATTATGCCATACGGAATTAACGAAAAAACGGCTCTTTTCCAGGCCAATTTCTGAAAATAACCTCTCCGAAGGAATCTTGGTAAATTAAGCTTATCTTTTAAGATTGAAACAATACGGCTGTTCGCAAATACCTTTCTGAATTCATTTTTGTTCGGAAACACATGAAATTGACAGTTGTTCTTATTAGGAAGCTATGTAATCGAATGGTGTTTTAAATTTTTTGGCAAAAGCAGAAGATCGTTTAGAAAATATTGTCAAAATTCGAGCTTTGAACCGAATTTTTGGACGCGACAGCATGGGTAAGGAGAGAAACCTGTCGTTACGGGACAGCAAAAAATGACATTTAAAAAAGGCTAAGTAAATCCTAATTAGTGCATGTTAAATTATTTAATGTTACATTAAATTACTCTAAAATAATTTATATGTTGACACTGCAGAAGTATAATTTATTCATTGATATTATATATACGTTATTTATTTTTGGATGTTACAGAAATAGAATTTTATATTTATAAATCTATAAAAACATAATATGATAAAACTGATTTAATTTGTAAAAGTTGATTTATGAGTGAAGTCCCAAGCTTGTTTTAATATTTTATAGATCTTTATTCTCAATATAAACATATCAATGTCGAAATGGTATCTTCATTCGATCTGATATAAACAAACAGAAAAAAATTAAAATTAAATAACGAAGCTTATCCATGAAACAATCTCTTTAACAATCGCAATTATCGTAAATATTATATAATATTAAATATAATATAATATTAAATATAATATAATATAAAATTTAAAAATTATAGTAAAAACAACAATAGGTCAAGTGCGAGTTTTTCCCGCATAGAAGAGATTCCGTACTACAAAATACAAATTTGTACAAAGTTTAAACATAGCATTGTACCAAGCGCGCTTCGAAAGCAGGACGCAAACTTGCAATGCCGCCTTGGTCCGTGGCGCTGTATTCTATATAGGTTTCCAATTAATATCATAGCAAACTATTGGCAATTCTTTTTGAAAATCATTATCAGGAAAATTGGATGAAGCCTCGAATAATATCTTCACACAATATGCAGTTTTTTTCTTCTAACAAGTAACTTAATTAGTCCTCCTAATTTTTTCCGAAGAATACATGTGAATAGGGAATAATTTGTAAATATGCGAGTTAATAGCCTTTATAACTCTGAAAATTTCAAACGTTCCACATTCAGTAGTTTTCGAGAACAATGGCTGTGACAGACGAACAGCCGACACACAAGTGATCTTATAATGGTTCCGTTTTTACTTTTTAAGTAAACAACTTCAAAAACTTTCAATATAATCTTTGAAAATGACCATTTTTATATTAGTGAATTTTATTTCGTTATTTCAGATTGATTGGAGCTGTTAATTTTTTTTCTTTTTTTTTTTTCTTGTTTATTCTAACTACATTGAGAGTAGTAATTTAAGTTCGGTAAAGAAAGTTATTTTTAGTATATTGTAATGCAAGCATTTCCAGTCATTTCCGCATACTTTTCAAAGTTGAAATAGATTCTGATGACACTAAATGAAGGAATAAAAACTCTCCATTAAAGTAATTTAAGTATTCAACAAATATTACAGCTTTAGACAATAATATAACTGAATCTTCAACTTTTTTCAGGAAAAAAAAAGGGTAGGTGTTTTTAGAGATGCCCTTTTATAAATGGGTAAATACTGTGTCATATTTGAACAACATATTCAAATTTTGTAAAGATTGGGTTACTCTTCTATAAATACTATCATATAGGCAAAAAAAAAATAAATACAAATAATTTCTTATTCTCCTTCCTCAAAAGAAAATAAAAAGACGTTTGAGGATCATTTTCAAAAAGTAGCATATTAGTTTCCTTAACATATTCAGAATAGGCATTCAAATGTTGTGTCTAAAGATATGTGCATTACAAAAAAAGAAAAAAAAATTATGACCCACTACTTACAAAGTTATTGCTACAAACGTTGTTGTGTGCAAAGGGGGGGAGGGATTAGAAATATTTTTTACGGAAATTTCTAGGGGGGATTTAGATGCTTGATTAATATTTCAACAAATATTGAACGAAAAATTAAATAAAAATGTTTCAGAATTTTAAATTATATATGCTGAGAAATGGGCAGGAGAAATTAAAATTCCAAGTGAAATTTAGACGACGTATTGTTTATTTATTAATTCAGCAAAATAACAAACAGAGCAGGGTTTTTTTTTAAGTTTTAAAAATTTTGCATATCACAGATTTCCACTTTTTCTTAAGATTTCTCTAAATTTACCGCCCACTAAAATTTCTACTTTCACAAAATCACGTAACGTTTAAAATCTATACGTGTTTCTTTTTTAAATGATCTCTCCTATTTGTTATTTTATAGTATTTTATTACATCTGCTACGATTTCCTAACTCCTGACAATTTTATTTCCTTCTCTCCAAACACATAATCATTATAGCTTACAGAGTTACACAATTATAAGAATTATCAATTTTAAAATCATTAAAAAAGGGACTAAAGTAATTATCTTTTATATTATTAATTTGTTTGAATAATTACAAACTGAATAAAATTTTAATTAAATAAAATCATAAATTAATCAAAAAATTAAAATTTAAAAAATATTGCAAAATTAAAAAAAAATGTATTACATTTAAAAACTAACAAATTTATTAAAATTATTTGGAATATTTTCTTCCTTATCTTTGTAATGAAATCGCTAATTTGCAGTTACAGTAAATAATATTATCATGCAAATTTCCTTTTCTCTAAAACTTTTCCTTCGGCCTCTATTCTCGTTAACATATAATGTGTTAAATTATATATACATATTAAATATTTTCTTCTATTTCTTCTTTTATAGTAATAATAATTAAACAATCGACATACCCTCCCACATAAAAAGTAACAGAAGGCTGTCGAAACGCAGATGACCCCGCCCCTCGGCCTTTCTCATTAAATTAATGTAAATTGTGTTATTTCTGTAAAAATCACTTTTGTCATCGACCCCCCCCCCCCCAAAAGAAAAAAAAAAAAAAAACGGAAATAAAACAGAAGTCTATCTAAATATAAAAGGTTCTTCCCATCTAGCCCATCCTAATTCTGTACTTTCATGGTTTTCGCCAAGAACATTTTCGGCGAAGAAAAGTCAGAAAATTCTGACCAATCAGATTACGAGATGGTAAATCGTGGTTGGGAAGAAAAAATATGCGGTTAAATAAAGCGAATTTTACTATTTCAAAAAAGTCGTGTCAATCAAGAAATTTGAATTAAAAAAAATAGCCCACTGTTTTTAATCGACTGAAAAGAAGGGTTGTGTGTTTCAGTCGTATCTGGGTATGTGGATTTCTTTATACCCTCGAAACATCCCAACAGTTTTTTTCGAATGGGATTTTACTAAATGAGGTCTCTATCCATTCTTCTTAACCGTCCGATGGTTATAGGCTAGCTTTTGTTTTTATCTATTCAAAATGGCAGACGTAAAATAGAAAATGGTGGTAGAGACGAAAAAAAATTTCTCACCCTATTGAGTGGTGACCCCATTGGATAAGTCTTTTAAAATAAAGACGATGTTTCATTGACTATTTTACAGTTCTAAGCTCCATTTAAGTATTACACGATTTGGAAGTTGTGTAGGCAGGATCTCTAGATTTACTGTAACTCTAACCTTCATAGACATCTATATATGCCTCATCAAAACAGAGTTTGTAGATAGGAACTATCAATTAAATACAACTTAAAAGTCATCAATACAAGTAAATAAAAAAGTAGGTTTTTAATATAAAAATAGTTTCACATTGATGAGAAATAATTAATTCGCCTTTTACGCAGCCGGGTATTTGATTTTTTTAATTTATCACATTGGATAGTTTGACATGGTACCGACGATATTTTTTCCATTTCATTACCTTCAAAATAAAACAAATATTTTAAAAATATAAGAAAGCTGTATTTCTAAAGTTGCTATTCAATATTTCATAAAAATAATTAACAATATTCATTTTACAAATTGTTGTTAAATGTACTGTCAATTAAAAAAAATCCGATTACAATTAAATGGTTATAGCTATTGAATCCGTTTATAAAGAAGTTTATTTAAAGGAAATGCTCGTCTAAAAAAATTATATTCTTAAAGGTAAGAATAGATAGTTTACATTAAATTTACGATATTAAGTTAATTTTAGCATTGCGAAAATTATAGCAGCTAATAGAAGAAATTCATTTAACCTTGTGTTTTTGAGATTTCATTATATTCACTGGTGTTGCTAATAACCAGTTTGTACAAGAACATTTAAAATTATCTTTTTTCTTGTATTAATATAGTTTATATGTTTCTTCGCGTACTTGTGAATAGGTACTTTTTTTGACTTGGTGGAAGTAAAGTGATTTTATGACCCCGTTTAGATTATTATTCGAAAATTTTTGTTGCAACGCTTATTGCTGTAGTCGAGTTTTCATTTTCTCTCATCAGTCTCCTGTAGGAATCGGCTTTATTTTTGCTCGACACATTCCATCCGTTTTTTATATTCTTATTCTTATTCTTTTTTTTTTTCATTATTTAATTTATGTTTTTACTTTTTTCTATCTTAACAAGAAGAAAGTATTGGATTCGTGAAAATTTTCGACTTTCGGTTTTCGACGGATTTACACGTTTTAGGGGGTCAGAGATTCCGAAAAACATGTCTTTACAAAATGTCTGTCTGCGAGTCTGTGCATCTGTGAGTCTGTCTGTCTGTCTGTATGTGACACAAATTTTGTGAACGCTCTATCTCAAGAACTAATGCACGGAATTTAATAAAAATGTATATTCAGTTAGTCCCTGATATATAATGGTGCTGATTAGTTTTTGGTGTAAATCGCTCAACAGGTGGCCCTGCTATGCAGCCTTTTTCACGATTTCAGCAATAGCTCAATCTCCAGAACTAATGCACGGATATTCATCAAACTTCAGATTCAGTTAGTCCTTGACATGAATTGAACTTTTGTATATTTTGGTGTAAATCGTTCAACAGGTGGCGCTGCTATACCGCATTTTTTACGATTTCCTCAGTAGCTCTATCTCGACAACTAATGCTTGGATTTTCATCAAACGTCAGATTCAAGTACACTTTGATATGAGTTAGTGCTGTTTGTGTTTTGGTGCAAATCGCTCAACAGGTGGTGCTACTATGCAGCATTTTTCAGAATTTTCACCATAGCTCTATCTCAATAACTAAAGCACGAATTTTCATCAAACTTCAGATTCAGGTATACCTTGACATGAATTAACGTTTTATAGATTTTGGTGTAAATCGCTGAACAGGCGGCGCTGCTATGCTGCAGTTTTTGCAATTTCCTCAATAGCTCTATCTCAAGAACTAATGCTTGGATTTTCAACAAACTTTAGATTCAGGTAGGACCTTGATATGAATTAGTGCTGTTTCTGTTTGGGTGCAAATTGCTCAACAGGTGGCGCTGCTATGCAGCATTTTTCAGAATTTCCACCATAGCTCTATCTCAATAACGAATCCACGAATTTTCATCAAACTTCAGATTCAGGTATACCTTGATATCAATTAGTGTTATTTATGTTTTGGTGTAAATCGTTCAACAGGTGGCGCTGCTATGCTACATTTTTCCATATTTTCGCTATAGTTCTATCTCTAGAACTAATGCACGAATTTTCATCAAACTTCAAATTCAGATATAATTTGATATTAATTGATGCTAAATTGATGTAATTTTTTGTACTATTTAAATGATTTAACTAATGTGATTTATATAGAAAAAAGTTTTGTGATGGTCACAACATACTAGTTTCTCATTAGTTAATTATTTATTTATTATTAATTATTTTATTCTCATTATTTATTTTATTTTATTTTTATTATCATTGTTTATTTTATTTATTTTATTCTCATCATTTATTTTATTTATTTTATTCTCATCATTTGTTTCATCTAATAATGGGTCGGGTGGCCCTGGCTTATTTTTTCTCAATATATTTGAACGGGGACTGAACACGGCAAGACCAGACGGTTTCCTAATCACAAATAAGACAGAGTGATTCTAAATTGTGGACAACATTTCCAAAGACTTTATCTCATTAAACCATATATTGCATGAAAATGATAATGGATATTTTTGAAAGAGGCTGGCTTAATATTTAAAATAATACAGTTAAATTTCTGTTAAAACTCTCATACTGCACAACAGCTTCATTGTGAGCAAGATGCCTAGACGAATCCTAATATTGAAGTAATGACATTGAAGATTTATTGAAGTAATTGTAATCGTGAACTTCCATGTGATATTTGTTCAACGTACACGATGATATTTCCTACAAATGTAAAATATTCCAAAAAGATTGACATTGTGTTAAAGATACTTACAGGGTAGTTTTTGTTTTAAAGTTATTGTAAACACTTTATACAATTGATCAATTGCCGGATAAATTTACTAATCTAGTTTGGTTGTTTCCTCTAGACTGGGTATGGCGCAGCAAGGGTGAGGGTTTAGAGGCACCGGATACAACTTTTTTCTCTAAGAGTTTTCTTCGCTTCATTTAATCTAAAAAATTTTGAAATTAAATTATACGAGTTTTACTATAACAAAATAGTGGTATTTTGAGCTTCAAA
Organism: Maratus speciosus; assembly: GCA_963932465.1. Lineage (NCBI taxonomy): Eukaryota > Metazoa > Arthropoda > Arachnida > Araneae > Salticidae > Maratus > Maratus speciosus. Next base: position 289,636,750 of record OZ010799.1, read on the forward strand.
ACCCCCACCTTCTCTGCACCGTTGCACACTGGATATCTGTTTGTTACCATATTACTCATATTTTTGAGATACAAGTTTTTATACTTTCTTAGACGAATACATTGGAATGAATAAGAAAAATATTCAATTACTTTTTCTCAAAACAGAATAAAACATAAATAAAGCACAAGCTTTCAAATCATCCCAATACAATATGTGCAAACGAATATTTTATATATAAACTTTTCGTTCGAAACCATGTAACTTATTTCATATTGATATGTGCATTAGAATTTTTCTCGTGCAGTATTTAATCTTGCAGAAATATTTATAATCCCATAAATATGTGAAAAATATTGATATTACATTCATTAATAACTATTTTTAAATCCTACTAGTATTTATTAAGTTAAGTATTGGTTGATATAACAATACAAATATTTAATATGAAAAGTGTATGATACATCTAAAATATTGCGTTATGTAGGATTAATATTTTGTATAAAATAACAACTGCTTAATTTCCTCTTCCAGCTAGAAGAGCATTATAAACATCATAAGAATACTTTCTTAATAAAGAAATCGCATTAGCAGAAGGGAAACACGCTGGGGAATGATTTCCATTCTAATGTTTTATTATAAACCTCCAAACTATTTAAAAATGGAAAGATAAATAAATTTCAAACAAAGAAGTAAATTTCATAATTGCATTATGAAATCTACTATTAAGAAATTTACTACTAAATTACTACAAAAATCTCTTTTGTATTTAAGAGATATTTAATCTTAACTGTTAATAACTGAGCATTTATATTTTATTTTATGTAAAATTCTTGTTACAATATGAATAAAAGAACAAAAAATAGTTTAAATTTAACTTTAATATGTTATATAGTCAGAGAAATGTAAAAATACTAATGTTGATAAATTTCAATACTCTCTGTCTAAGAAAATTTAAATATTTTATTTGCAGTATTTTACACAAAAGTTGATGTATCTCTTTATTTTTATTCAAATTTATCATAAGCGTGAAAATGAAAATTCTTCCTATTATTGAAAACTTCTTTCTATTTTCTTAAATATCGTTCACTGTAAATTCTTATTAACTGAATCTTTCATTGCGAAAAAGGTATTTGTGATTTGAATTAGAAGCAAAATCTTTGCAAATTAAAATGCATATTCAGAACGTGGAAAGAAAGCATGATAATACTTTCCACTACTGCAAAAATAATTTTCTATTCTTTCAAATTTTCTTTGTGACGAAAACAGATGTAGATTTTGGATTAAAAGACTTTTTTTTATATTAAGTTTTGTATTTTATTTAATTTTTTTTCTATATAAAAAGACATAGTAGCTACAAGTGAAGAAGACGCTTCATCATTTACATCAAATAAACTTCATTTATAACTAAAAAGTTCAAAATTGTCAAATATAATATGGACATTATAAAATATATATTTAGCCAATAATTCCAAGTCAAAAACATTTGCGCCTAAATGCATATAATTTCATAAAAACACACATTCAACAAATACCTTCGACAAGTATTTATTTATTTATTTTTGGCGAAAAAATGTTAAAATTTCAAAATAGATAGAGATCATTTAAAAATAAAACATGCTGTAACATACATCTAACATAAACTTTAATTTTCAACACTTATTAAAAGTTGTGCGTTAACTAGAATATAGAATTAGTAATAGACGGATAGCAGTTGTACATTAAAACAAGAATTGTAATATACGAAAATAGCATAGTCTTTACCGAACATTTTTTTTCTTCTTAAATTAAAAGAAAATTAAAATATTTTAAAGTATCTATTTTTGGAGAAATACTTTGAGCTTAATAATAATTAAGATTTTCTGAGGAAAGTAGTAAAAAATAACAAACATATTGATATTCGAATAAAATACTATTTTATTTACAGAAAAATACCTCAATTATTACGTAGTAATAACGGTATTTGCAGCATAAAATGCATTTTTCGAAAAAATTAAGTAGCTATTAAGGCCATCAATATTTATATTTGTAGTGCAGAGACGACGGGAAAAAAAGAATTACTTTTATCAGATGGTCATTGGTACCATTCCTTTCGAAACCGGAATATCCCCAGAAGAGAATTTTAGATCGAATGACTCCAATCTATATATATAAAAGAAGGTCTGGATTTTGTATTAATCAACACGCAGCCAAAACTACTGAACCTAAAATCTTGAAAATTGGCGTAAAAATACTTCTTATGACAAAGAGTGCCGCTAAGAAAGGATTTTCTAAAATTCCACCCCTAAGGGGGGTAAAAAAGAGAACGAACTTTTAAAAAAATCCTTAAAAATCTGATTTTATAGTTAGTTTTCAACTGATGACATATTTTGGTGCATTTTTGTTAGCTGAATCGAATGGTACTAACCAAACTCTTTTAAGCCCAATAGTTTGTGTGATATTTCATATTTTTCTAATTTGGCAATGTCTTTGGCGCCAAAACCGGGAATATCGAACATTACAAGTGATAATTCATCCATATTCATTCATATTGTATATCCGTTATTGTAGCAACGGAAGAAATTCAAATTGAATCTTTTTGTTAATTCTTTTGCTTGAGAAATTAAAACGGCTATATGAGTTTGAAAAAAAAAATAAATACAATCATCTTGAAAAAAAGAAAAAATACATTGATTTTATTTGAAATACAAGGAAGCGATCCACTTAGAAATTAACATTATAAAACGAAAATATTTAAAAATGAAAGCAATGTTTGTACGACTTTAAAAATTTTGTGGTACTTGCATCCGGGCCATGTCAGGTACAACTGCGCCAAGCATAGCAATTACATTAATTACAGCAACCCTTATTTTTTGTCCATTTGATAGTTTTAGTATAGTTTTAAATTAATTTTAATATTATAATTTTTTTTTACTATAGTTTATAGTATGCAGTTTTATGTTATATATTTTATTTATTTATTTACTTAAAACAATTTGCCATTTTTAACAAGGTTATGCATTTAAGAATGTTAAATTACTTTTTGAGCGTAATTGGCAAACGATAAACAAGATTGGCAATTGCCAACCATTTCTGGTGATCTATCTCATGATCCGAATAATGCTTAACTATTACTTTTTTCAATGGAAGAAATTGGAAATGAAATAATACATCGCGATTTATCACTTGCTCCTGGATAAGAAGAAAAAATGGGTACTTTTATGTCAGTCGTATCCGTATGTAAATATCGCCATTAGCATTTTAAAAATTGCGAATAGCAGTAGTTACATTTCGCGTATGTAAATTCAAAACAGTTCTTTGTTTAAGTTATGCATTATCTCCTATTGTTTTACTTTTCATCTTTTTCAATGACATTAGTGTGAAGCATGTACTATACATGAAATGAGTGAAATATTTATATTTTGATTGACAATAATAAAATAAGAATAAGATATGAAAACAATATTTGTTGATTTATTACTTGCGCCCGGCTAACATAAAAGTATCACAAAAGCCTTATATTCATCTTTCTTTGGGTGGGAATTTCAGGTTAATCTTCCGTAATCGGATACGTCTTCAATCAGTGTATTAATTACAATGTTGAAAGCATCGTTTATGTATGAAGCGAAAACTTCATGATGAATTCTATTACAGAAAATCGTATCATTATCTACTACATATTTAAAAAGGAAATTTGCATTTTATTCCTATTCTTTATAATATTTTGATAGGCTATGCCACAATTAGTTAGGTAATGTTTTTGAAACGGTTTTTATGTATACACACAGTGTTCTACGTTGCTTAGTTTTAGTTATAGAGCTATTGGAAAAGCTATACAGAAAGATGAACGCAATTATGAAAGATACATCTACTGTAATTATATAAAATGCAAATTTTCTTTTCCTTCTACCCGTTTATAATTTGAGTTTTGCTGGATGTATTTTGATGGGACTTATACTGTTAGTTAGATTATTTTTTGTGGATGGTTGGTACTTCTTGCATGGATGGTACTTCTCTGTAGCGAAGTTTTCTTCTGGGTTATTGTTTTTTTGAAGCACAAACTTGGCAACAAATCAGATTGCAGAAAATTAGATTACAAGAGAAAGTTCCAAAATTAGGTGAACCCTAAAGTGACAAAACATAATGTTCTACGTTGCTTAATTAAATAATTATGGGTAAAGATCTAAATCAGATGAACCCCCTTTTTTTAAGGTTCCGCTGAATGAATTTTCACGGGATTAAAACTGTTAATTAGATTATTTTTATGAAATGTTTCGGTAAATTTTCCAGTTTTAAAGATCCTGCTATAAGTGGATTTCGATGTAGGCGTGGATTTCGATGTGTTTCTTGCTCGGTTAGTTAATTTTTCAGGGAATGTTTTAGTATAAAGCACATATCATTCGTTGATATTGCTTAGTCGACAGGTTGCTTGATTATAAAATTAAGGCTGAATGTTTTAGAATCAGGCGAACCAAATTATGAACGATTAGCCTTTTCAGTATGTCCTATTAACAGATTCTGATGAGAATTGCATTGATAATTTTTCATGAGCCCTTTTAATATATTACATATTGTTCTATCGTTCTTCACCGAATACTACACTAAATGATCAACGAAAGAAGTTGGCCCTTAACAGCCTAAATTTTGTATGGCTCAAAAGATATAATAGCGTAATAACGTTTATATTGTTTTCACCAATAAATTGGGGATTCCAGGTAAATGTCCATATTGCTTTAAAACGCATGATCAAATTCACAGATATATTTCGTTTGATTTAAGGTTTCTTTAGAAAAACTGACCAGCGTAGCGGCCGTGAGGCTGCTAGTTTAATATAAAGGAAATTAAAAACCCACCCGATAACAAGCTTTTGTTCAGGGTGGAAAAAACGCAAACTTTGAATCAGAAGTTTCATATAAATGTAAGAAAGCATCTTGATACCACGGCAGGATATTCGTACTTTTGAAACGCAAAGCACTATCTTCATTTGGCATATGAAAGTTCAGAACGCAAATTTTGAATCTGAAGTATGAGATAGTTACTGTAAATTATGTGGATAGCAAGCCTAGATTTTTCTTTATAGAACTTTTTTGAAATAAGTAAAAGTAAGCACCAATTGGAAACTTGCAATGGCACAATGAACGATTTAATGATTGTCAAATAATTTCATAAATTAAATTAATAATGATTATTATCATTAAGAAAAAGTATTTGTATCTACTGATACTTAATATTTGATACGTGGTAGAAAGCTCTATTTTAATTATTTCTGAATTTTGTTTGTTAATTTTTCGAATAAATTTATTATTCGCCCTTTAATTATTTATCTACTCAATTATTGCTTTATGCGTATCCTTCTATATATAAAACAATGTAACGCTTTCGAAATGGACCAATGAAAATCTGCGTAGATACCGCAAAAGACATTTGATTGGTCAGAGCTTTCTGACGGTATAAGGAAGTTACCAAGAGGGGAGGGACCCGGCTCTGTCGCCAAACGTAGCAAGTTTGACGCTAACTTGCAAATATATCACCAAATTTGGCGATAAAAATTAGTCGCCTAAAGTGACGCCAGCTTGGCGCTATTTCCAGTATTTCGCCAAATTTACACAGACTCTCATTGAAATCCAATAGGGTTTACTTGCTCGCAGAAAATCAACAAATTGTGATATTTCAATGCAACAAAAAGTAATATTAACTTATGAATACTATAGTAATATTAACTTGATTGAACTATTTACATTATTTTTAAGCCCAAACACTAACTATTTAGAATATTCGTTACACTATATATATAATGTTTATTTAATTTGTAATTATTCGAATAAATTAAAAAATTTACATTTTTTTCATGATTTTATATTAAATAATTCTTTTAATTATGAAATTCTGTAAGCTCTAATAATTATGTACTTGGTGATAAGGAAATAAAATTGTCAGGAGTTTGGGAGGAGCGCGTTTTTACCAAGTGGAATCTAAAAATTGAATGCATAGAAAATGATAATCGCGAAGCAATCCAGAATGGAAACGCGAAACAATTACGTCTGGGACTGGCTAGAAAATAGGGATTGCTGAGCGTAGCGAGTAGGGGGCGGAGCACCCCTAGTATATATATATATATATATTAATAACATTAGTTTTGGATTGCAGTATTGTAGTTAATACTAATAGAACGTTTGCTATGTCATTAGCTACCAGTTGATATGAAGAGATTCAATGGAAAGACATAACGCAACATTTAACTTGTTAGTATTTTAATTTCCATTAATTTCAATTAATTAATTTAAAATTCGATAATTTAATGTTTATTTGTTATTACCCTTAATCTCCATCAGAACTTTACCATGATCACATTCTATATTTTTATATACTGTAATTATCTACATCCAGAGCATAAAAGACTGCTTATGTTTGTTCGCGATGCTTTTCTCAAAACGTAACCAATAGTAACCAATAGAATCAAGCTTATACAAATCATTCAAAAACTAATTATTCCTAAACAACAGCATTATTCCTGTCCCGAGTACTCGATTATTGTGCTCTGCAAAACTAGAAAAATGCTGAAAATGATATTCTCATCATAAATCTAAATATTCATTTCGATATTATTATTCACATGAAAAATTATATAACTTTTTAAAGAAATATCCTAACACAATTGTATGTGTGATTTTAATAAAATATTTTTTCAAAAAATTATATGGCATTACTTTTTATCTATAAGACTTGTCTTAATATAAATATCTTTAAAATACTTTAAAACATTTCTAATACCACAAACTATAAGCACATAATTCTGTGCGTTTGCTTACAGATGTATATGTATTTTCAAGACTTTGGAATTCAATATACTATAATTAAGTTACACTAGCTCCGAAAAATTGTTCTCTACCTTCACTTACAGTACTTCTCATTAGGGGTTCCAAATTTGTATAATTACGTTTATCTAAAATTTAATGGTACATTAAAACTTAGAGATTAGAAATAATTAATTATTTCATAAGGAAAACTTCAAATAAATTCCTTCTAGAATTTGATTTGCAGTTGTTCAATTCTTTGTTGTCTGAGCATTAAAATAATTATGATTAATAATTAAACCAATTAATTTTAAAATATAATTGGATTTGAATACTTTGAAAATTAAAATTTATCACTCTAATTCTTTCTTTCTAATGTCTGTCAATGCTTGGTTCCACTTGGGGCATGTTTGTGACATTTCGGCGACGCTAGTTTAATAATGATAATGATGTGCGTAAAATTAATAATTGAATCATTGCCTATTTTATTATAAAATAAAGCGTTCAATTATTTGAACAGATGTCTTCATGTGATAATGTTACATACCGAAATTTATTTTCAGTCAAATGAAATATCTCAAACGTGGGTAATTTAGGCACGGATGTCATATACGGCATATATGTCATATATGTCATATATAATGGCGCAATTTTTTTCTGATGCCAGTGTCATATGCGCACAGTGTACTTAACTGGCACCAAAGTGTCGTTATTTTTCTTGATACTGTAACCCGGATATAGATGATATAGCAATGAGGTTTTCGCCAAATTGGCGTCAGAAAAACATCGCGCTAATGTGCCATCTGTGCATTAATTTATTATATTAAGAACATTTATAAAACAATCCTGCAAGTAATCAGATATTTATCTTAATGATAAGTAAAACTAAATCTAAAATCATATATGTATACGTAACATATTATACATGTTGTGCTTTAAAACTTATTTGAAAATATGGCAAAACCAATTTGCTTTAATTTCATATTTTACATGAACAGAGGCAACTTAAATAAGAACAATAAATTGATAGAAAAATAGATAAATATGTATAAATAACAGATAAATAGATACATTTTTATACGGATAGTTATATTTCAAGGAGTTTAATCTTCAGTCTAACGCAATGTCAAATGTAACATTGTACAAAATAGTAGAGCGTTACTGAATTTTATATAATTTATTCTGAAATTTTCAATATCTAATATATTCAACTATACAGAAAAATACAAAACAAAGAAAGAAAAAACTTAATAAGACACTCAAACAGCTTCGTTTAATGCATTTTCTTTATATGAAATTTTTTTGCATCACATATGTGTTAATTGATTTCATTAATCTCCAAAGTTTGGAGAATTTTCTTTCAGAAGATATTTCCATCTCTTTATACGTCTAGAAAATGTAACGCTTTTGTCCCATACAACTCATAAAATTATGCGCAGCGTTTCACAAAGACTCCTTTCGAAAAAACAAAATGAGAACAGAATTAATTTCAGATCCTTTGAAATGTTAAATTTTAACTTAATAACGTCCCGTTCAGAGACGGCAATTTTCTTCGAAGTTCTTTTTACTGCGCTATATCTTAAGTTTGAATGGAAATATTACAACACCTTTTTTCACCATTTTTGGATAATTATTAAGATGCGAGCAAATTCCTGGCAGTTTCTTCGTAGAGATTATCTTAAAGCTGAAAAAGAGCTTCTAAAAAATTATCATGATGTTTCCACAAAAATATGTGAATCAAGAATTTCATTTTAAAATAAGCTATAATATTTTTTAAAATATCGCATTACCGTTAATTTTCTTTTTCATATTTTCAAAATAAAATTAGTTATGTTCATTTTGCTTAAAGATAGGTGTTTATTTAAATAGATCATAATCTTATTATAATAATTTTTCCTCGATAGCAAGATAACATTAAAGCAATAGCGTTTGTATCTTACTGTGGAGACATGATTTTTCTTTCATTTGTCTGTTACGGAATAACTGTGAAAAAAAAGCATCCGATTAACTAGTAATCAAGTAGCAGAGTTAGTGAGGTATCCAGATATAACTGTATAGTTTTTGGTTATATTTGATTAATTCGTTTTTTAAATATGGAACAGTTTTTTTGCGCCATAATGCCTATCTATGGCATTTCAGACGACTTTCAAATTTCAATTTTTTGAAAGAAAATGACGCATTTAATTCATATATTTAAATTGTAGATTATTAATGCTAAAAGTCTGCAATAAAATCTTAAATTATTTCTATTATTTTCAAAATTTGACAGTATATTTTTCCGATATTTTTTAAATTAGGTGTATAACTTTTGGAGGAATTCTATACGTGTGTTCCAATAATAAAGCATTTTGTTTTGTCAAATTACTTATTTGTTACATATTTCATTTTTTTTTTCATTTTCTCTTATCAGTTTTCTAGCAGTTTCTTTTTGTTTTCGTTTAAAGCTTACTGAACTAAAACTTTAAACAAATTAAATATTTTTTTTATTAGTATACTGTTGCTCAAATTCTAAAAATTGTAACAACTCTAAAGAAAACAATTTTAACATATTTTGTCACTAACTGTCCGGACCATTTTTTTTTCTTAATATATTACATTTCACATTCCTAAACTAGAAACAATGGTAACACAGCAGTGTTTTAATATATATATTTCGCGAAAAAAATATGCTTTTGATTCATAGAATCTGTTGACAAGTTTTGCGTTTCTTTTAGGCTAATTCCCGAAAGCTTTTCATGTCTCTCACACAGCTGAAAATCCCTATGCTTGTTGGCCACCGTTATTTTCTAAAAGTTTGCTTCACGTTATTCAATTGATGAGATATCTCCGATAAAATAAGTCACATTTTTCCGTTCTAAAATACTGGTAACCAACAAGCATAGCGATTTTCAACTGTGTGAATGGCACGGCAAGATTTCATGGAATTCATCATCCTAAAAAATGTTTACCTATATTTATCAGAAACATGAAACTAAAATTTCTTCATATTAATTTTTCGTTCATTATAATTCATTGCTCACTCTTAAATAAGAATGTGCCACATTGATTTTTAAAAAAAAGTTCTTTAACATTGTGTTCTACACTTATGTATGCTGACTTTAGTGCTAAATTATTAATTGTTGTTGTTGTATTGGACCGCCTAAAAATATATATAAAATGTCATGAATGTTGAAATGAAGTTCTTTTTCTATTCTATAGTAAATGCTAATTCTTCCTCTGATAGAGAATTGTTAAAAACCAGTCATTTATGATTTTATCTATTTACTGGATAAAAATGATTTAAATTTCGAAAACGCTTTCCTGTTTGAGTAGAATAACTTCTGTGTAATTTAAATTTCTGAACTTGACTTTTTTGTTTTTATTCAAAGCTTACTGTTGTGGTTACATACAACCACTGCCATATTTTTATTTAATTTAATTCGGGAAATATTTTATTAATCGTTATTCATTTAGTATTAAAATTCGCATTCTAAAATTATTTTATTTCCTTCCTTTTAAAGCTTTCCCTGTAAGCTTTTCTTTCTTACGTAACATTTCGTTTCATTTTAAAATGATAAACATAGTTTTGAAATCTGTACTTCCGGGAAAAGAATCCTCTGGAACATTCTACGACCTTCTATTCGTGATATCACTTCCTTTTGTAGCTCTGCGCTTAGCCAATCAAATTTAAATCAGTTTAATGCGTAATTTCAAAAATTGTAACACTTTACTACTAATCGGTGGCGTTTTTTTCATTTATTACGGCAACCAATTCCCCCCTCTTCTTCGCAGTCTGTACGATTTCGCAGTCTCGAATTGATTACAAGAGCAGAAGGTTGCATTGCCTTCTGCGAAGATTCATATGCGTGCAGCGAAAGCGGTAAAAGAAAGAATTCTTTTAATATTATGATGGTCAGATGGGATGCATAATTTCTTCTGCATATGGCAGCTGTTGTTTATTTTCATTCGACTGGTGTTGTGTTATATGCTTTAGTTTTGCTGCTAAATCACATAAATCTTTCGATTCTTTAGGACATAGATATATCGTTAATGGTGCTAAATGGATAGTTGCCGCTGATTCTGTGTGGCGAGATTGTTTTGTTTCTTTTGTCATTTCGTGTGTGTGATTTGATTTTTCCATAAGAAGAACATCCATAATCTTCGAGAGAAATATTTATTATATTTTCTCATGCTAAGTACTACTAGAAAAACTTCGATTGTTTACTAATTGATCCTAAAAAATGGATGTATGAAAAGGAAATATATTGTTTCAAGAAGATTCGTTATAAATAATGATTTTAGGTAGATTTCTTTACAAAAAAGCTACCTATTGCAGCCGTTCGGAGGAAAGCGATTTCAAAAAATTTTGGTATATTTTCATCGATCATGACCCCCAGACCCCGAAACCACCCTCCGTTCAAAATTGATATATATATATATATATATATATATATATATATATATATATATATATATATATATATATATATATATATATATATATATATATATCTGACCTATGTCACACTGTAACTCCCGTAATTATGAACCGATTTCGATGTAATTCGGTGTGTACATAGTACATACCAATGTCTCGACCGAGTTCGTTGGCCAGCTTCATCCGCCGTTTTGTTTCAAAATGGCGGCCATTTAAAATTTTTAAAAAAATTTAAAACTTGAAATGTGGTACCAAAAAATTAAAAATGGAAAAATATTTTTTTCTTATGTATTTGACCTTTATACAAAGATTCCGGAGCAGTTTTTGTTTCGTCTATATCTTAAAAAATGGCTGAGTTATAGCATTTTGAATTTCTAGCGTGGCTGACATTTTGAAACGTCCTGAATTTTGTCACGCGATAAAAGGCGTATTTATGAACCGATTTGGATGTAATTCGGTGTGTACATAGTACATACCAATCTCTCGACCGAGTTTGTTGGCCAGCTTCATCCGCCATTTTATTTCAAAATGGCGGATATTTAAAAATTTTTTAAAAATTTAAAATTTGAAATGTGGTACCAAAAAATTACTAATGGAAAAATATTTTTTTCTTATGTATTTGACCTTTATACAAAGATTTCGGAGCAGTTTTTGTTTCGTCTATATCTTAAAAAATGGCTGAGTTATAGCATTTTGAATTTCTAGCGGGGCTGATATTTTGAAACGTCCTGAATTTTGTCACGCGATAAAAGGCGTATTTATGAACCGATTTGGATGTAACTTCGTTTATACATAGTACATACCAATGTCTCGACCGGGTTCGTTGGCCAGCTTCACCCACCATCTTGTTTAAAAATGGCGGCCATTTAAATTTTTAAGAAAAATTTTAATTTGAAAGTGGTACCAAAAATTGAAAATTGAAAAAATATTTTCTTCTTATGTGTTTGACCTTGATAAAAAGATTCGGGAGCAGTTTTTTTTTCGTCTATATCTTAAGAAATGGCTGAGTTATAGCATTTTGAATTTCTAGCGTGGCTGACATTTTGAAACGTCCTGATTTTTCTCACGTAATAACACGCGTATTTATGAACCGACTTGGATGTACCTTGGTGTGTACATAGTACATACAAATATCTCGACCGAGTTCGTTGGCCAGCTTCATTCGCCATCTTGTTTCAAAATGGCGGCCATTTAAAAAAATTAAAAAATAAAAAAATTTAAATGAGATACCAAAATATTGGAAAATGAAAAAGATTTTTTTTTGTATGTGTTTGACCTTAATACAAAGATTCCGGAACAGTTTTTCTTTCGTCTATATCTAAAAAAAAATGGCTGAGTAATAGCATTTTGAATTTCTCTTGTGGCTGACATTTTAAAACGACCTGATTTTTGTCACGCGATAACAGGCGTATTTATGAACCTATTTGGATGTAACTTGGTCTGTACATAGTACATACCAATGTCTCGACCGAGTTCGTTGGCCAGCTTCATTCGCCATCTTGTTTCAAAAGGGTTGCCATTTAAAAAAAATTAAATTTAAAATTCAAAATGAGGTATTAAAAAATTGGCAAATGAAAAAGATTTATTTTATGTGTTTGGCCTTGATACAAAGATTCCGGAGCAGTTTTTGTTTCTGAAAATTTGTTCTTTTGTTGATATCTTAAAAAATAGTTGATTTATAGCACTTTGAATTTCTAGCATGGCTAACATTTTGAAACGATCTTGTATTTGTCACGCGATAACACACGTATTCGCCTATTTCGATGTAAGAAGGCATGTGGATAGTATACATCAACAGCTCGACCAAGTTCGCTGGCCAGATTCATCAGCCATCTTGTTTCAAAATGGCGGCCATTAAATTAAAAAATATATATATATATTTAAAGTGAGGTGCAAAAAAATTAGAAATTGAAAAAGGTTTCTTTCTTAAGTATTTGATCTTGATATAAGGATTCAGGAGCATTTTTTGTTTGTCTTTACCTTAAAAAATGGCTCAGATATAGCAGTTTCAATTTCTATTGTGGGTGACATTTTGAAAAATCTGATTTTTGCATGCGACAGCACTTCTATATATTAACCGATTCCGATGTGAGTGAGCATGTGCACAGCAATTACTAAGGTCTCGACCATGTTCACTGCTTAGCCTCATCCACCATGTTGTCTTAAAATGACAGGCACTTTAAGAAATTGCCGAATTTGGCAGCCAAATGTAAGTTACTTTAAAGAAAAGCAGCTTGGATAAAGCTAACTAATTTCGCGAAATTCTCATTCATTATATTGATAAAAATTAGTATTGAATCTCCTATATTCGGTTTCCACTAAATTGAGCTTCGTGTGTTTGCATGATATAAGTTGGCTTTTTTTAAATAAGGATTATGAAAGCTACCTCTTCCTCCCGGCACTGGCCGGAAGGACTTTTTTTTTTCGAACCTGATTTCTCAGTACACTCCCTTTATTTACAACCGTCACTGTTTTGTTTTCACCTCACTTCAGGTAATACCTTTGTTTTTATTTTTTTTCTTCTTGTTTTTCAAGTATTTCTGAATATTTATTTAAGGAATCATTTTTAAAATGATTGTCATGTCGGCGTGGTCTTTCGTGGCCATAACTTAGTGTACGCGATAGTATATTTTGCTCGATAGTCACAAGATTTAATTATTTCAGTATTAATATTATTTCAGTGCTGAAAAACAAACTGTATGATAATATTCTTTCACACTGTAAAAATTAATCTAGTAAAATAACAAAACATTTCTGACAGCAAAAGTTTCCAGAAAAGTTCAGTATGTACCAGAAATATCTGTACATACATTTTTTTTCTGTATATACAGAAATGTCAGGTACATACAGAAACTTTTTGGCAACTTTTGCTGCCAGAATGTTTCTGTAGATACATAAAATTTGAGTACATATAGAATTTTTTTGTTTGCACAAGAAACATCTGTATGCACATTTTTTTGTTTGTACAAGAAACATCTATAGATACAGATATTTTCTGACAACTTTTGCTGCCAGAATTTTTCCGTAAGTTCAAGAAAACTCTGTGGGCAGACACTGGATTAAATTTAACCAGTACTAAATACATGTTTCATTCCAATTGTTGCTAAGAAAAAGTTAATAATTAAATATTAATTCTGAGGTAAGTCATTTGAAATCGGATTTCATTCATTAAATAAAATATCAGATGAAGTAAATTTTCTAGTATATATATATATATAAAAGCAAGAATTTGGAAAGTATGGACCACATTCAGTATCGCTTATAACAAATTTTGTTTTACAATACATCATATTTGAGATTTTATTACTACAGCTTCATATCTTTTTAAAAGAATAATTCCAAACTCATTAAATATTTATGAGTATTGGCAATGTATGTGACATGATTAATAATTAAATCCTTTTTTAAACTTAACTAAAATGTTTAAAATTATATATTTCCCAACTAATTTATTAATTGAGATTTTTTTTTCCAAATTATGATGTACTGTAAGCAAAATTTGTTATAAGCGATATTGAATGTGATCCATACTTGATAATTTCTTGCTTTTATTTATTTACTCTTTGTTGTGCTAGAAAATTTACTTAAAATCTGAGATTTAATTTAATGAATGAAATCTAATTTCAAATGGCTACCCCAGAATTAATATTTAGTTGTTAAATTTTTCTTCAAAATATATTTAAAAGCATCGAGGTCAGAACTATTAGTAACAATTAGAATGAAACATCTGTATAGTACTGGTTATTTTTGTAACTTGTAGTACGGTAAAAGTAGTACTACTAGAAGTGCTACTGTATGTACAGTACTACTTTTGCAGCTGTTAATTACTGTAATTTTAAAGCTCTGTGCTGTTTTGCCATAAATTTTCTTTTCCAGCCTAATATTTATTATTTTCTCACTTCAAAATTGTATTATCCAAGTATATTGGAGTACAACCGAAAGCAAATTGACTATACTTTTAATTTCTGTATAGACATTTGTGTAACAAGTAAAAATAATAGAGCGGGCGGCGACGACACAAATGACTACGTCATCGAGTTACGAGATGAAATCGTGGTGTAGGACAAGATTATTAGGAGTAGATTAAAGAATGACTGGTCTGCTTCGGCATTTCTTGGTACGATATGAGCTACAGCGGGGGCCAATTCGTCATTTTGGCGTCACTATCATGTCATCGAGTTGCGAAATGAAATTAGTGCCAAGGTAAAATGAAGTATTTTAAGGATATTTTGGTCAGTCTGTGCATATCCTGGTAAAACCCCCAAGCAGACTAATATTTATAACAAAAAAAAAAAAAAAAAAAAAAAAAAAAAAAAAAAAAAAACGACAAAATGTACAATTGAAACCCTATAAAAATACTTTACGTTGTATTGCCATGTATATTACTTTTGCCATCAACTTTCAAGATTAATTAATGGTTTAGGAAAAGCTTATTACGTGAGAAAATGACTGATTCGGCATAACTTGGTACAAAGCGAGAAGCACATTTTAAAGTAATTTTTATTTATTGCGTTAAAATTTTGAATTTTTTTGTGATGGTTAACATATATTTGTAAACAGAATCACATGATAAAATTTCTCATAATTTTTGTGAAAAAATTTAAAATTTATTAAAAAAGTGGGGTATATTAAAATCGTTATAACTCGAAATTTTATTTGTAGAATTTCATTTTTTTATCATTCAAATAAACAGAAATATATAAGTTTTAATTCAGATGCAGCATTTTAAAAAATATTGATGAAAAAAAAAGTAAAAATATTTAAAGTAAAAATTAAAGAATAAATTATGTAACTTTTAAAAAAATCATATTTTCAAAAATAAATATTTTTTTCAATTTTGCTGAATCAAAATTAAAGTCAACTAATTGAAAAAGACATGTTCCAAATTTGAACTATATATCTTTAACGGTTCTTGAGTTATAACAATTTAAATACGGGAAATGGTGAAAAACCCATCATGTAGAAAAACGCATTTTCACAAGAAGTCGTTTGCATAACAACTATTGCTTGAAAGCTAGATTTTAAAAACAAACCAAAACGAAAAAATTAATATGTTCTCTTCTAATAAAGATATAAACATGATTTAAGAGTCATTTTAAGCAAAAAAGAAAAAAGCAGAGAATTTTTTACTGCAATAAAATGTTTTTAGAAAATGTGAAGATTTTTGTGACCCGGACCTCCTTAACCAGGAAAAATAAAAGTTTGTATTGAAAAAAATAATGATTTTCCTAAGCCTATGTCTCAATTTGTATAAAAGGTGCATTCATTGATAAATCAGTCAGTGAAGAATGTCTACCATGCAGGACAGAACTGATGGATATCCTGCTGCCTCACACACCTTCACCCAAAGAAAACAAGTAAGAAAAATCATGCGTACAGCATAGATTGTGAAGCATTTTCCAACACTCCCTGAAAGCTTTAACGAAACTTCGTTACTTACGGAAATAAGGTAAATAAGATAACTAAGTAAACATTTAAAAATCTGAATTCAGTAGTTACCGCTCATTTCCAAATATGTATTCCAATTCTTTTGAACAGCCCTATATTTGATCTGTATGTTGATATATATATACTTTATAAAGGGAAAAAATTGTTTAGCAAGAAAACGTATAACAGGTTGAAATTTCTCTTCAGCAATTTATACAATTAATTGAAAAAATACTTGAATACTTTTGTACAGTCCTGTAGTTTACCCAGTACCTTTATTACTCGCCACTATTTAGCTAAAATGTAATTCAAACTAAAATACTCTTAAAACTACTAAAACCACATTTCCAGAAATTATTATCCATAGACGAAATGTATCCAATTCTTTGCGTGACCCTGTATATCATTTTATCTATATTCTACAAACTTTTTAAAATAAACTAAATGCAGTTCAGCGTAAAAATGCATAACTCAATCAAAAACCACCTTTAACCAATTTGCGCTAAAATCCAGTAACCCTTAGAAATTAGTTTGTCTAGCGCTGTAAATGAATTATAGCATTTATACACGCCATATAGTATGCAAAAATATAGTGAAACATAAAAGCGCATATCATAATTAAAAATACATTTCCAGCAACCACATCTAATGTACAGTACTTCTGATACAATATACTATCTTCATATACTATCTGAAAACTTTTGTGTGTCCCTGTAAATACTATGCACTGCGTAATATGCATGAAATAACTTATAGTAAACCTCAGCGATGTATATCAATTTCATTATACGTGAAATAGTTCAACATAATTAAAATGAGCCGCAAACAATTCTCCCCTTCCTCCTTATATCATAATGTAACGGAATTCTTTTGTATGGCCCTGTAAAATAATAATAACTATTCTTTGCACTGCATATTATACAGAATGTATGATTTAATGCACTTAATAAATACATATCAATTTTGTTATGTTTGGATACGTGTAACATCATTAAAAATCTTTTTAAACGATTTCTTCCCATAGACCCTAATGTAACGGAAAACTTTTGACTGTCCCTGTAAATGAACTAACCACGCTACAAACTTTATTTGAAATATTGAACGTGCTATTGTAAACGTCAATAACCTTCAAAAATTTCAGGGCGATCCCAGTATATTTACGGGAGTTAGAGCGCGGAAAGATGGCCATACGGTCAGACGGACAGACGGACAGACAGACCGAACTCATAAACACTTTTCAACTTTGTTAGAAAGTGTTAAAAAAGGTAAGATGATATTAAAAATAGTAACTATGATAAATTATTATGTATTTACAATAAAATTGACTTCCTAATTTGATTGAACAACTGCACAAACCGTATTTCTACACAGTATTAGAGCATGTTCCATAACAGAAAAGTTTCACCATAACGGAAATATAGACCTGTAAAGGAAAGTATGACCAGCTTCGCAGTGTTAAATTGATGCCAGAGCCCAAAAGATACAATGAAAAAAGAAAAAATCATTAAGTAAATTTATAGTACTTACTCCTTGTAGTCTGTATTCCTTGCTGCACTTGTTTATTAGAAAAGGTGATGCTGTAACAATAATTCTCTTACTATTGAGTGAAAAGATATGGGGGGAAGATCCGGGGGGGGGACAAAGACAACCTTCATGCGTTCTCTGCCAGGAACTGATTTAATGCAATAACTTGATAAAGTTAATATGTAAAAAGTACAAAAAATGGCTATAAAGCTGAAAAGCGCACCCAATGGTCGTAAATTTAAGCCAAATTTAGGGCAGAATTTAAAAATAGGTAGTACAGGTCTTGACCTAACAATGGACATGTTTCAAGGTATATAATAAAAAATGAGTTAAAAGCACCCTCTACCGGCAAGAAATGAAAGTTATTTGGAAGTAAAGTATAGGAGCAAAGAATCCAGATCAAGACCTTTCATTCGAGATATTACACGATGGTATTAGAACGAAGAATGAAAAAAAACTTTAAAATGCCCCTGGAGATGAAAAAAATGAAGTATATTTTAGATTGGAAAATGGAGAATGGAAGCCTATGTCAAGATCTATATACGATATGTCACATGATCCACTGAGATAAAGTTTTAATTTTGCACCCCCCCCCCCCTCCTCGATATAGCTAGGGCAAAATGTACAACACCATCGATGTCCCATCCGCCAAAACATCACACATACTCTGATCAGCTCTTTATAAGAAATACTTACGTTAAAAATGCTGACTTTAGAAAATTATTATTTGAAATAACTGGTACAGGGAGAAAAATAATTTTAAAAATCTAAATAAAACATTTCTGGAAGTTAATTCATCTACAAACCCTATTAAAGGGTTAACTAGATGATATTTAATAAATGGTATTTCAAAACTCCAGTATTCACAAAGTTTGAAGCTATATAATTTGCATGACAATTACAACATAGTAAAACTTGTACCTTTAAAGAATTGACACACAGAGGGTTAAAATTTAAATGACGCCTGACATCAAAAATTCCCAAAACAGTTAAAATAGATATTGAAATAGTTATTAAAAATTTCCGATAATAAAATATATCCAATTATCTTCTACCCATAGGTACCTATAGTGCTCTGCTCTAAAATGCTATTAGGTTATATTTTTAGCGGTGTCTGATACTATGCTACATCTAAGGACATTCCAGAATGCATAGTTACCCATAATTCGTATCATAAACGTCAGTTATATGTTTAAGTTTGAAAAATCAGAAGAACTTTCCCTTAAAAACCAACTCAATCCGTTATAAAAATCTACATTTAAACCCTTTGTGTTTCAGATCATGGAAACTCCATAATGAAACTCCATTCTACACTATTAATTTATAGATATTAAAGCATTTAATTTAATCAATCTAGCAATCCTTCTTTCAAAATTAAAAATTTATAAAAAGTACACTTAAATTAAAAATACTAGTAATTGTCATAAAAATATAATACTTTTACCGGAGCAAAATATAGAATTTAAACGTCCAAAAGATACAAGTAGGGATTACAATCCCGAGACTAATTTCCAATTCCGGGATTGCTTAGATTTAATCCCGGGATTACGAAAATTAGAATTTCTCTAATATCACCAATTTTTACAATAGCTAAATACCATTATCTTATAGAAAAGATAACTAAAGCAACATTACAGTCTAACTTACATATGAAAATATACCAAGTTGTAAATTTAAGACTTTAATTAATAATAAAAACGTATAGGATAAATTACTACAATTCAAAATTAAAATAAAAATGCCGTTGATGTTTGACAATGTCACAACAAACATGAAATGTCTATGTTCCGCATTCTATATAATTTCTCTTATTTTCTGTTAAACAAGTTTTTGAATAGCTTAATATTAACAATATTAAAAAATAATTAATATCACTAACTCAGTGGCGTGGCGTCCGATCATCGCTGGATGCGGCGATGACCAAGCAATAGTTTAAAACTCTTAATAAGCTTTTAAAACTCTACGATCCAGTTTTAGCAGAACATTTGGAGTTCATGTATAAGTGAAGGTAAGATTTAAAGTTTCTTTTTTGAACATTCAACCATTGAATTTTAGAGTTAATAATTTTTCACCGCAAACTTAAATAATTGCGATGACCACCGAAAATTTTCACGCCACGCCACTGAGTTAGTGACTAACTAATATTGAATTATTCTCAAAACCACGTAATTAAAGATTACAATTCTAGAATATCGCAAACACAAGATTTTCCCTAACATGAAGTTTTTTTCCCCCTTAAAATAAAAGAACTTAACACACACACACATACAACAACAACAAAAAAAAAAAAAGATAGATTTATACTTTAAACTTCTAAATAGTTGTTAAAATTCGAAAACGTTGCGTAATATAAAAAGTTATTACATACCACGAGAAAAAAAGAAAAAAAAAGATTAGTTTGAATACTTCACTGTTTCTTAACTAATCGGTTTTCTTCGAAAATATGATTTCCGTTTTCCGTTTTTTAGAAAGCAATGTACCTTCTATGCAATCTTGACTTGAGAAAGAAAGATAGATTGTATTAAGTTCTTTAGTTCTTTCTGAACTTTAGTACCATCTTTCGTAGATAAATATGTATACAACCCCTTAGTCAACCACATAATATTTTAAATACTGCACTACATTTTTATGTTTTGAATTTAACATTCAATATTTTGTCGTTAAATAGTAGTACCATACTGAAGATTTATCATTGTCTTTCCTATGAGCTACAAAATCCTTTTTATTAGACATCTTTAAAGCAAAATAAATATAAACGAGCGAAAAAAAAGAAGTTAGCACATAATAATAACTATGATACACAATTGCAACGCTTATCGGTAAATTCTAATTTGAAAATAACTTTCGTAGTGAAAGATATTTTCTACACACTCAGCGAAATCGAAATAAACAAAATGATTTCATTTTTCGTGACTAATAGCTGTGCGGTTACATTTTTCGGTTAGAATTACATGTAAAAAACAATTGAGACATATATTCTTTTTCAATGATATATAATTTTCATAAAAATCAATTGATTTTTTTCCCAAAAGCTAATGTCGATAAATATATTTTTAAATTTCAGCTGAATATTGTTCCATTAAAAAGAAGAGACAATCCTGAAAATCCCGGGATTTGCCAGAATACATTCCGGGATTTTCGGGATTAAAAATAAAGCGGGATCCCGGGATTCTAATCCCTAGATATAAGGCACTAAGAGTTAAAATAATAATTTGTATTTTTAAAGAATTTATGAAAAAAAGTCACTCATAATGTATTTCATTGGGAAATTTCAAAACTGACAGAACTAAAAGAACAGTTTTTTAACTATTTTTTTAAAATATTAAAAATCATCCTAGAACAACAGTCAGTGTGGCGGAGTAAAGATAAAGAATTATTAGAATATCATAAAAGTATGTCATAAAATAGAGGCTTAATATCTTTTAAGCTTTAAGTAAAATTGTAAACAATTCACCATTCCCCATGTTATCATATGGGCGATCGGGTTAAATTGAAAATGCAAAAACAATACTTTATGAAAAAATTATTTAAAGCACTTATATATGTCACTAGTATATGAAACAGGTACGTAACGAAAGCAGAAAGTTCAAAGTAACTGAATTAAGCATTATTTTTTTTGTTAATATAAAGTTTTAATATCTTTCAAAGTATAACAATTATACTGTTTTTTGCCATGTATTCTTCATGGAGAATACAAGTCGTGGAATGCCCAAACAGTACATTTTAAAATTGACATAACTAACTAATTAATGGTGATAACTTCAAAAAATATACTTACAAATGTGCAGAAAATATTAATATTCACGAAAATTTCATCAGTTTGTAGTTATAAGTACGATGATTAATAGATTAAAGACGTAAAACACAGCACATTTTACAAAATGGCGTTAAGAACCACAACATCGAAAAATAACATCCGCCATTACACATACAGAAATTTCAGGCATACAGATATTATGCGTACCTCAAGGATATTCGCATACAGTGTAGGCGTTATAATACAATATATTGTGGCCAAACAGTAAATGCGTTTTTTAATAGGGCCATTATCTAAAAGTTCCTTGTATGCAGCTTTCTTTCGTATAGGGTGCAACTTTCTTTCGTATTCACATTTTTTTTGAATTAGTGTCCCATATAGCACATTTGCCTCCCAGGGATATCCTGGGGAGTATTGACAATCCACTATCCTCATCCCCAAGGCATCCCTGAGGATGTTGAAAATTGTCATCAGGAGGTCCTCAGGAACCGTAAATGTCCGCCTTATAGCATCCTGGAGAGCTCCCCAGGAGGATCTGAGGAAGATTTGGGGATTTGAAATTGGGAGGACTTTAGGAGACTTCAAGGTCACACAAGTGTATGCTTTAAAACCCTCCTCAGGAAGTGTATGGGAAGCAATTTAGGAGGAATTTGGGATATTTCAAGGTCATAAAAACTCCCCGGGAAGTTTATGGGATGTATCACAGGGAAGATTTTGGGATACTTCAAGGTTATAAAACCTGCGAATCGTTCACAGGAGGATTTCAGGATGAATATGGGAGGCAGCAAAGAAGAAATTTGGAATACTTAATTGTGGTAGGCTGATATCAGCCTATCTGCAATTAAATATAGTATGCAAGATTTAAAAAAAAAAAAAAAACTCTTTTAAAAGTGCAAAAAAATATGTGCTACTTTGGGCTAGGAAAAGTTTTTTCAAACGGTCTTATGCATTTTTTATTTAATTTTTTTTTTTTACTTTAATGTATTGTTATTGCAGAATAACAAATTTAACACAAAAAAGTTTTTATTTTACATTTTGAGGAAGGAGAAGGTTATATATTACATTATATGCATTTTTTAAAACTGAATTTTCAGTCTTGCATATTTCTCAGAGCTCACTATAATAGAAAATTTCTGTATAAGAAAAAAGGGTAATTTATTTAGAAAGAAATACAGGATGTTACACTCTTTATAATGTTAAAACTTTCAGTTGACTAACCTTGTTGCTTAAAAAAGAAAAATTTAATTAAAAAACCCCTCACTTTCAGAAAGATCTTTTGTGTTTGTTTTCTTTTTATTCTAATTATGCCAGAGGCAGAGTGGCATCACCCAATTTTAGTTGCCAGTACAGCAAGCTTGTATAACACACATATCAAAACTAAATGTGAAACACAAATATCAAACTAAATGCTAAAATTTTTGCATATTTTATCAGAATTGATTTAATAGAATCAGAACATAAATTAATTGCAATACACTACCTAATCCCGCCTTTTTTTTTTTTTTTTTTTTTTTTTTTATAAAAGTTAATTTTATAATTTTCGCTCTTAATAGCACATACGAGACATTTAAAGACCAAGTGGTACATGTCACATTTTCTTAAATGCTCTAAAATGAAAATCTAGAGAAGTTGCCCTTTAAAAAAAGCACTACAATGCTTTCTAAAGGGATGTTTTTGTTTTGATGGCAAATTTACTTACCATCGTATACTAATATTCCTTTGTATCTGACAAACTGACACCCCTCCATGCACACAAAATTAGCTACTTTCACCGATCTGGTTTTAAATTTTGCATATGTTCATACAATTTCAGAAAACATTAAAACACATAATTAGTAATTAGCATATTAAGATCTGTACTAGAGTGTCGTAGTATATTTTTAGGAATTCCATTAAAAATTACTTCCCTTTGCACCTCCTTTATGTCCTAGTGAAAACTTGGTACACAATGCTGCATTACAATCAAAACATAATGCAATTTTAAAACAAAATTTAAGTTTTGCTTTCAAGTTTTCTAGAAATGTTATTTTCTGCTATAAAATACTATACCAGCTTCTGCAAATCCTTTAAAAAAAGTGCTTTTTGAATTAGACAAAAAAGATTCTTTAACTTTAATTTAAATAGCAACTTTACCATATTACTTGTTTCAAACTAAAAGTTCTGGGGAAAGGATGGAAGGGAAGAGAAAGGGCTAAGATGGTTCGAGTGCATTCCAAAATATTTTGGATAACTGAGGTTGATTTCTACAAAGGAACTTTTTTACATTTTTGATTTTGGTTGCACATTTTTTCTTTCTTTTAAATGAGGATATTTCCTTTTGGAGGTAGGTTAAGTGATTTTTTTTTTTTCAAAATACTGAAATGCAAACATTTTTTAAATAATGCTCATCACAATATTAATAGCAGCATGCAAATGCAGTAGGTTCTTAAGATGTTATTTTTCTTGACACATTCCCTCCCCTCTTTTTTATGTCAGATTAGTGACATTAAAAAAGTGCTAGTTACATAATTAATATGAAATACTACAAGCATTTTTTAAGAAATTTTTAGTGGTGGTGAGTTCACTGTGCATGCTGGTGGTAAAATAAATATTGCATTATTCAAAAATACTAAAATGTGCATTGCAGTTTTAAAACTGTAGAGGTGAGTATGGCAAACGTAGGAATTTCTGGATGAAGGTGATTTAAACGAAATATCATCATCTAGAAAAAAGCTTGCACTTATTTGATGATCACCATGAAATATTAAATTTTACAACAGATTTTGGACAAAATATTGAAGATAAGCAATTTTCTAAAGTCCCAAGACTTGTCCAGGTGATGTAGAAACTCTACTGCAGTTCAGTCTACGTTGTACATACTTTTAACTTTATTTATGTCTCATGTGGTATGTCATGACAAATAAAATAAATCAGCACTTTCGTGATCTGTATGAATTTAAACATAGTTGCCAACTTTTGTTATGACATGATTTCTTAATAGTAATTCATGCTTTATGAAATTGTCTTGAAATATACTATTTGGAAGTAAAAAAAAAAGTACTTAATTTGCTATTTATATGGAAATTTTAGTATAGTTACCGAAATTTCCGGTGTATAAGCCGCGGCTCAGAGAATTCCGTTTTCTACCAGAATTGTTTTTAAATAAAATGTATCTTGCTTCTGCTTAACAATTATTTGACTACCTTTTTTAAATAAAATTTCAGGTTTGAAACAGACTTAAATTACCCGCGGCTTATACACTGGAAATTACAGTAATATAGAAGCATGTATGTAAGTGAATATTTTTATGCAAGATACATAATTTTGTTCCAGTTGAAATCTAAATTAAAAGTAAAATTTGCTTTTAGTTTTATCTTGTCTTCAGACATGAAAGTGGGAAATACGGAAAAAAAAAGGAAATTTTTTTGGAGCTAAACTCGTAAATTTATACTTACTTTAAGTTATTTATACAATAAAATTAAATATAACTGTACATACGAGTGTTAATTTCTTTTTGCAACTTAGAAAGTATTAAAAACAAATAAACTAACCATAAATGAATAGGTTCATTAAATCAAAACAGAATTGAAGACAGTTTGCTAAGTTATACGATTATCCAACTATATCTAATGAACTTACATGAAGTACAATGATTAATTTTTCAAGATAAATATTATTTTGAATGGTTTGGCTATTATCTGCATAAATTATAAAAATTTTAATGCTAATATCGAGATTTTACTTTAATCTGCTGAATTTCTCTTTGTATTAAGAAAAAAGAGTTACTGAAGAACCGAAGTTCTTTTCTTCATTTACATAAAGAAAAAAGAAAAAAAAAAAAAAGTACACTACACATGTAAGGTGAACAAATCTATTTTCTTACATTGATTGAAAAAAAATTTTGAACCACGTTATATTTAGAAAATCTAAAAAAGAATTAGTAAGTACCAAGCAATTTAAATTTATAAAATTTATTTAAAAAAATAATAAATGTACAACAATTCAACTTTCGGCACTCTTCCTCTTTTGCAGCCTCTTTTTGCAATGCCATAGCCATGTCTGTATGGGTTCCTTAAGGTCTTCATTCGTAGCAGTGGGAAAAAATAAGCTAACAACATCTAGGAGAAAAAAAAAATACAAGATTAAATTTCCATTATACTTGCATGATAATACTACAATAGAGTCCAGTTGAACATTTATGATATACAGGATGTTGTTGAATTCGACAGACAAAATCAAAGAGGAGACAAGAGGAAGAAAAATTACCATAGAATATGGGATTGCAAACAATGTTTAGCCAGTGACAATCACAAAAATAGATGCCGATCAATCTTTTCTATTTTTTCATTTGGAACCATCTGAAATTGGTTGTTTATCAGACAGATGTGGTGTGGATGACCTGGACGATCTGACAACACAAATTATTATCGCTTCAGCAGTGATCACCAGCACACCAAGTATATGCATCCAGCAATTCTTCATCTGTCAGTGTCGGCCTCAATGACATTTGTGACTGCAACTTGGAAAAACTCCTATAAAAAGTCTCACCATCACCTTTCTGACATTGAACTGTAATGCCATTGTAATCCTGCTTTACATCAAATTTTTTTTCTACTAATTACTGGCCTTTTTCATTCCCCTCAATGTTACATCCTTCATAACTATGTTTGCTATTTTCTCCCACTTAAAAATTGTTTGTGATCCCTTGTTCTATGACAATTTTTCATCCTCTTGATGTCTACTATCACCCTTCTGAATATGTAGGTCGAATTCAGCAACACCCTATATAATGACCAGATGTATTTAGAGAAAACTAAAGCTGTGTTTTCATTCATTGACTTTATTTTGGAAAGTCTGTGTACCTTTAGATTGCTACAATGTAATAAGGACAAAGATTATCTCCTGGACAGTTTCAGGGAGAGGTGGCTGCAGACTGTCTGCGCTTTGGTTAAGAAATAGCACCCTTCTAGCCCTTCATCACAAAAACAGCAACCTCCCTGATTTTTCCATGATTTTCCTGACTATCTTTTTCAGAATTCCCCGATTTTCATTATTGGTATATTTTCATGTATGACGATTCCTCGTATAACACACTTATCGAGCTTGCTAATATCTCATTTGGGAGAAAAAACAAGATAAAAACATAAAAAATGCCAAATATTCATTAAGTATTATTGGTTGACAGTTTTTTAAATCTGAACTCAAAATTTAGTCTAACAACTTCATACTGTGGCCAATAGATATTGTGTGACCAGAAAATTTCCTCATTTTCTGAAAAATATTAAATTCTAAGATTTATCTACATCTGACGGAATAGCTAATTGGATTCAGCTGGCCACCTGGTCAGGTTATGCTAATTGATCACTTAAATTTTTTTAAATGGGTAATTCGCCTTCAATATACGCACTATCTACAGAAAATAAGGACATTTCACCTGATCATGAGGACACCATAATTTGTGTTAAATATAAAAAAAACTCATACCATGTGCATCTTTTAAAAAATATTGGGAAAGACTAATTAGCATGTGAAAAATATGTATATAAAATAGACAAATCAGTTTCGTTGCCAAGGTGAAAATGCAAATATTTTTGCATATAGACCACCCAGTTTCCTGATCTCATTAACCTATATATAAATATAGCAATAAAAACTTGAATTAACATTAATGATACTAATTAATTACAGAAGCTTATTAAACTAGTATATCCGCAGAAAAGGTAATCAATGTCAAGCCGGGAATCGAACCCGGGTCCCTGGAATAGATCTCCAGTGCTCTACCACTAAACCACAAGGACGATGTCCAGCTTGGTTTACGCTTTGTAGCAATATGATAATTCACATCATTAATATTCAATAATTTCAAGCGTAATTTCACTGCTGAAATGTAGTTGAAAAAGTAATTAAAATTGTATATTCACCGATGCTGGGTTTATTTGCGTCTCATGTTACGCCGCTAGAATGTGTGCTCATGAAGACTTCTCCATCTTGTGCTGCAGTAGCAGCCTTACCGACATATATAAGTGAGAAATGCCAAGCTGGACATCGTCCTTGTGGTTTAGTGGTAGAGCACTGGAGATCTATTCCAGGGACCCGGGTTCGATTCCCGGCTTGGACATTTTTCACTAAGTTGATTTACGCTTTGTAGCAATGTGATAATTCACATCATTAATATTCAAAAATAAAGATATTTTATAAAAAACATTCTATAATTTTTAACAGCAAGTTTAAATAAAAGAGGGGGGGGGGATAAACTTTCAAACTATATCGAAAGTTGTTAAAATAATCAGTTTTACACAAAATTTCAAACTAATTAAACTATGGCATCTTGTGAAAATTTTTCAAATCACTTAAAATATTAACCATAAAACCTTGTTGAAATATAAAGATTAAAAATATACTGACCAAAATACTCCTGAAATTCTCATCTGCTATATATTCATCTAAGGTTGGGGAAAACCTTAGTTGTCAATGGAGATTATACTACAGAGGAGTGTAAGTCCGTGACAATAAATAGTTCTGTACTGAATCTGAAAGAAATGGCATATTAAATCTCTTTTTTTCCCACATTTTCATATGAAAAATGATAGACTCATTAATCAAAATCGATTGAGCTTAACATATATTTATTTTTATGATAAATATCTAATAATAATCAAGGAAATGTATTTATTTGCAAGGAAGGATTCTGGCGAGAATTTGGTGCAGTGCAAGCAAATGGCTAGTGACCTTAGACCCCCAACAGAGATCTGCGGGGTGATGGTCAATAGATATAGCCTCCTCTTATTATCAGAGATAGTAGATTTTTGATATCCAATCAAAAGTTTCTTTTTTTAAACTATTAAATATAGAGAAAAGTTTTCGGTGGATTTGAATTTTTCGGAAAATTTCACCACAAGTACATACCCAACATATGGCTGAGACATTTAAAATAACAAAGAAAAATTTCTTTTGCAAATTAAAACGAATAAAAGAAACTCTTTATTTTAAGACCTCTCATAAAACTATTTTTTTCCGCCCAAGAACAGAAAACTTTCGATTTTAGGGCTTGTTTTTAAACGTAAAAACAGGAAACTTGCAGGCATGATATTTGATATGAGTTTCATGAGTTTTTCTTAGTTTCTGGTAAATTAATTACAAGCAATTGTTATCTAAGAATGTATTTTTATTTCTTTAATTTACTGGACAATCGCATTGGATAGAAAATTTTGATGGATTAGACAATCAGACTTAGATAAAATGTAAAACTGTTTGCAAACTCAAATAATTTCTTAAAAATTTTCTGCAGAAAAACCCCACGCCCCTACTGAGTCCTATATCGCCGCTAACTTCAGCAAAAAGTCCTCTTTCCAATCCCTCGCATTATGTTACATGCACTCAATCCCCCCACCCCCCCCTCCAGTTTTCTGAATTAGACTTTATTGAAAAGAGGATAATGTTTACTAAGATATTAAAACCGAATTCCCCTTTCGAATGTAAAAAACATTTACTTTTTACACAAAATTTATTTTTAATCTGTTAAATTAATCTGCAGCACTGCTTCGGTGCTGCACTGTTTCTGCTACCGGCCCTGGCAAAAAGAAAAGAAAAAAAGCATTGTACATGCTGTTCCGGCATAAGCGTCGCACTTCCATTATTTTTAAGTTTTTCATCTCAAGTATATATGAAGCACGTGGAAAGAATATGTAAAATAACAAGAATTTTCTTTATTGTGTAAATTATTTTTTTTTCCTTTTAATGCAGTTTTTCTTAAGTACATTCACAATATAATTTCTATCCTTCTGCAAACAGAAGTTTAAACTATTCTTATTTTACTTAGAAAGAACTAATCAGCAGTTAAATTAATTTGTCTTTTAAAAATAATATAAATTCAATATTTTAACAATATTTTAGACACAAAAAACAAGAAAAAATTCACCAGTTATTCATAATGCATCCTACAGTTTTATGCATAAATGTAAGTTAATTTGGTTTGATAATTAAAATTATAATTTAATATGACAAACCAATCAGGCCCGTGTGAAATGGGGGGGGGGGGCAGTCGTCCCAGGCACAGAGATTGAGGGGTGTGACTACCAACACAAACCTCTTATTTTGATTGTTACAAGAAATTATATTTATACATATTGAGAATGTTTTTTCAAAATGAAAGTACATACATTTTTCGTTTCAAAGTTTCCTCGTCCCTTAACCCATACCCGAATACAAATTTCTTCCTTTTAAATACTTGTTTCGACATTTTTAATTTTTTGCATTGGATAGCTGAAGTTTATCTCTACACCTCTCCTTTTTTTACTTTTTTGATTTTGATTGCAGATATTTTTTTAGAACGACACTTTCATTTTCGGAACTGGTTTCGAAAGTGAAAGTAACTGAATAAAAAATATCTGCAACCAAAATCGAAAAAGAAAAAAAAAAGATCAATGTAGAGATCGACCTAAGCTATCCAATGCAAAAAAATATTTAAAAATTCCTAGTTGCAAACGAGATATTAGAAAATAACCTCCCCATAGGGTTAGCATTAGTTCACGAGTGTCTTCGCCTGTAGGGACAGGAGCCTTACACGTGAGCTAATGTTAAACCAATGGGAAGGTTCTTTTCTAATATCTCGTTTGCATTTGCACATTTTTAAATATTTATTTTTGTTGTTGGATGGCTGAGGTCCATGGCTACATTCGCCCGCTGCAGAATGTAAGTATGAAATAAGCTAAATTAAAAAAAATTTTGACAGAATTCTCCATTTAAGACAATTTTTAAACATACTCAGAAGCAATAAAATAATACAACAATTAAAAAATAGTAACTATTCAAAAATATATTTCTACAAACATTTAACAAAATTGACAATTCAAAAAAAAAAAAAAAAAATTCCGCCACAGGGTTTTTGATCCCTTTTGGATAAATTAAAAACACGTGAATGTAAAAAGAAAATTTAAAGAAAAAGTATTACAAATTCTTTGCCATGGTAGGGGTTGAGGAAGGCAAGGCAGTTTTTTATCTTTCATTTTTAACAATCAGAAATGAAAAAAGTTTCGTTTAAAATTAATTTTCAAAATCCAGAGAGAGGCGGTGGCCTTCCCTGGCCCCTCCCCAGCCGGCATCCCTAAAGGGGATTTTTCGTTTTTTTATAAAATAATTTTATTCTAAATGTATTTTGGCTGTCTATCATCAACCGGAATTCTTTCAGGAATATAAAAAAAAAAAAAAAATCTGCATGGAACGGGAAAAAAATAAATTGGTAAATTCAACTCGCGCAAATTTATTCCTCCAAACAACGATAAACAGCCTGGCGATCCAAGAATATACTTCAGCAGTAAACAAATAATATAAATTAAATCCGAAAAAGGATTTTCGGTGCACCAAACTCATCGCTATATCTCCCAGTATGGAAATCCTACAACGCCAGAGTCGGTAAAAAGGCTCGCTCAGTATAATCACCATTGTCAACTAAGGTCTTCCCCAAGTATAGTTCTTCTACAGCTTCAGGGGTCTCCAGAGGAAACTGAGGAAGTCTATGCTCACTGGCAATAGTGTCAATCGAAATTATCTGTTGCTTACTGAATTTTTCCATAAATAGATCTAATGTTGATGTTGACTGTAATTTATCAACTTTGAATTCAAGTTTTGCAACCATCTTTATTAATTTTGTAGATTTTTTTTCCTTTCTCCCTATCTAAATAAAAAGTCACAAAGCAATTAAGTCAAATAGAAATCTGCACATATCAAATGCAAGCCTAGAAATGACTCTTCAAAAATATTATAGGATAATGATATATAGGATTTTTTTCAGGAAAGTAAAGGAATTTTATTTATATGTAAATACAGCTACACATGTTTTAGTAAGAAATATCACAGACATCAACATTGCAAAAACTATATCAAGAGTAAATTATTTAAAGTTCTCTTCTGACCATTTCAAGAATTTTGAACACATGTCAGGAATAAAATATTAGCATTTCAGAAGTTGTACTTAATTTTGTTTTTTTAAGCTATATTTTTTTACACTTAATACTTCTGCAACTAACTGACGAAATCAGATTTTTTTTTTAAACTGGGAGTGACTGCCGAAAATGATTTTTATTAATGGACAATCGACAAATTTCACGATATAATGAACTAGTGACGAAATTAGTGACTAAAATGCTGCTAATGTTATAATGCCAAAATTTATTATTTTTATCTATAAACGATGGATATAGTACAACGACCAATTGATGTAATCAACGTATTTGTAACGCGACTTACTAAAATTTGTGATCTTTTGCTGCACCTTCTAGTTGCTGTCTCATTCATATACACTTAGGATCGTGCGTTCATAAAATTCACATCACGGTAGACTTCTAAAAATTCCCAGTCGGTGACACGATACCTTCTAATACAAAAAGAACATGCAGCAATAAAAAAGAATTGGCTAAAAGAGGGGGAGAGGAAATACAGGAAAAATAATTTTGTCTTCACAAACCAGGGGTAATTATGTTCAGTTTTTTAAATATAGGAAAATTTTTAACAGGTCATCAGTCAGAAAAATCAGGCATAAAAAGTATCACTAGTTTCCACAAATGGTAGTTGAAAAAAACAAACAAGCACACTGTTCATAAAAAGGCCTTATTTTAAAACATTTTTAAATGGTTTGTTTAGAATCTCCTTTTACAGGTATAATTGTGATATTTTCCTGGGACCTATTAAAGAATGTTTCAATATTTTCCTGCAAAATACATACATACCTGATTAACACATAAATATATTTGATAAAAAGCTTGCAATTATTACTGACAATATCTTGATTTTTTTCAGAAATTAATTTATACTTCCTTCATAAAAAACTACAAATTCAGTCATATTATTGAGAATTACATATTGAAATACATACAGAATGATACAAAACTACAAGTTTCTGTAATTTTGCTTTTCTACATTTGAACTGTAAGTTTCAGAAGGACAGATTTAAGGGAGTGTACTGTACAACCAATTTTTATATTTTTGTATGCAGCAGTTTTCTTAATATTCATGAAGAAAGACAAAAACTCATTAACGTCGGTGGTGACAGCATTAGTTGATTTGCATTTTAATTATTAGAGATTTACATTTTAATTATTAACTACCTGAAGGTGTTGTTGAAATCGAAGACAGATCAGGTGTTTTTGAAGCTGAAGGTTGTCCTAAATCAGGTGTTTCTGGGAAAGTCTCCCTATGTAAAAATCTTTCATCTTCAGATTCCTCTGAGCTTGATATGGTCCCAAACTTTTTTGAAGGTTTCAAACTTTGGGGCCTTATAAGGTTGCTTGTAGTCTCTGACAGGTATTGAGAAAGGTTCCTCATGTATTCAGAACTATTTTATGAGACTCTGACTGAGATATGTCCCTGTTAATCAAGCGGCGGACATGTCGTTTTGAATATGTTATTTTCTTTCTCTTGA
Source organism: Maratus speciosus (assembly GCA_963932465.1). Lineage (NCBI taxonomy): Eukaryota > Metazoa > Arthropoda > Arachnida > Araneae > Salticidae > Maratus > Maratus speciosus. Next base: position 289,670,022 of record OZ010799.1, read on the forward strand.
ACATTTCTGCCAATATCCTATTTAACAGAAATATTTATCAAAACATACTATTAATGAATAATAAATTGAATCATTAAAGAATAGTATTAGTCAGGGTTTAAAATACAGTAATCCCTTAACATTCGCGAGTTTTGATTATTCTAACTGCTGTGTTGCATTGTATAGCCTAAGTTCTGTGAATGTGAAGTTAACTTAAATCCTTGTATTGAAGGAAAATATAGATCAGCAATTCAAAGAAGCCCGAAACATATTGATGCTAAATCTAAAAAATCCTAAAATTCAAAATTTTCAATGAAACAGAAAATTTTTCTGCAAAATGTATGGAAAATTTTAAAACTTCAACAACTCGTTGAGAAAGAAATAGAATGCAATCTTCAACTGGTGAGGAGTATCAAACTTAAAAGAAAAATCAACACTGCAACTTTTTCTTATATGGAAATTCATTAAAAAAGGATCTGCCAAAAAAAAAAAAAAAAAAAAATGCAATGCCAATTTTTTAGCTTTAACTAAGCATGATATACACAATTCCATTTTATAAAAAGTAATAAGGGTTTGTGTACACATTTCTTTAAATAAAAACCAAGGACATTTTACACCTTTGAAGAACCAAAACCAAACAATTATGGATCTATAAACAAATTATAATGTGCATTTTTTAAAACGGGCTTTTATTTTGTATTTCTTATGGCAGAATGTGAAAATCTAATTACAGAATAATAGAAAATGAAGAATATATTTTTAAATACTATCCAAATATGTGAAAATTTAATTTTTCATCATAAGACTATTAAGTATACAAATTAAAATTCAATGAATTTGGAATTTAAGAATTAAATTTTACCTTTTCTTTTCAATTTTCAAACATATATCTTGATACTTTCTAAAATCTCAAACTCAATAATGTTTACAAAAAATAAATTAAAAAAAAAACCATTTTTTTCTTAAATCTGAGATCATTGAGGCTTGCAATGTTTGCTTAAATCAATTTAAGACCAATGATTAAATTGGATTTTCAATGTTAGCTTTTAACAGATTTAAAAGCCAGGCACAGTTAAAAATAAGTAATTGTTACAATGAGTTGTAAAAGTGAAATTTAAAAAGTGTAATCAATCGCCACCCCTGTGTTGTCACTTTTTAGTTTCATATGATGCGATTTTTTTCCTGTGACAAATTGACAAAATTCACAATGTTTTTTGCAAGTGACGTATAAAAAAAAAAAAATAAAAAAAAATTACGATCACGATCTTTTAAAGAAATTTGCGTTTTCTCGCAGTTCTTGAAGAAATTAGCGTTTTTTTTTTTTTTCGCGATCCTTTGACGAAATTTGCATTATTTCTGCGATCCTGTGATGAAATTCTTATTATTTCAATGTCCCTTAGACAAAATTTGCATTTTTTTGTGATCATTCGACTAAACTTTCTTTTTTTCAATGGCCTTTAGTCGAAATTTGCGTTCTTCCCGTGATCATTTCTCGAAATGTGTTTCATACGCAATTCTTTGACGGAGTTTCTTAGCGATATTTTGACGAATGTGTATTTTTTCTGTGATCATTTGAAGTAATTCGCATTTCACCGCGATCCTTCGACGAAATTCGCATTTCACCGCGATCTTTCGACGAAATTCGCATTTCACCGCGATCCTTCGACGAAATTCGCATTTCACCGCGATCCTTCGACGAAATTCGCATTTCACCGCTATCCTTCGACGAAATTCGCATTTCACCGCGATCCTTCGACGAAATTCGCATTTCACCGCGATCCTTCGACGAAATTCGCATTTCACCGCGATCCTTCGACGAAATTCGCATTTCACCGCGATCCTTCGACGAAATTCGCATTTCACCGCGATCCTTCGACGAAATTCGCATTTCACCGCGATCCTTCGACGAAATTCGCATTTCACCGCGATCCTTCAAGGAACTTCGCATTTCACCGTGATCCTTCGACGAAATTCGAGTTCCATCGCGATCCTTCGACGAAATTAGCGTTTTACCGCGATCCTTCGACGAAATTAGCGTTTTACATCGATCCTTTGACGAAAATCATGTTTTACCGCGATCCTTTGACGAAATTCACGTTTTACCGCGATCCTTTGACGAAATTCACGTTTTACCGCGATCCTTTGACGAAATTCACGTTTTACCACGATCCTTTGACGAAATTCACCTTTTACCGCGATCCTTTGACGAAATTCATATTTTACTGCGATCCTTTGACGAAATTAGTGTTTTACCGCGATCCTTTGCCAAAATCCACCTTTTCTGCTGTGGTTTGCTGCAATCCGCGTTCTTCCGCAATCATATACCAAAATTACCTTTTTTTCCCCGCGATCATTTGGTGAAATTGGCGATTTTTTCTGCAAACGATTAACGAAAAAAGCTTTTTTTTTTTCTTCCCAATCACTTGTCATAATTTGCGATATTTTTCAGTGATTTCTTTTTTATTTCCAAATGTTTGGACCAATGAGATTTTTAATTTTCAGACCGTTCTCACTTAGCAAACGCTTTCACCCCGGTTTTTTTTCTTCTGCTGTGTATTATATGTTTTTGGTCTGCAGGAGCCTTGAAACGTCTGCGACGCTCGTCGTGCACATTCTGCCACGGGGAGTCAGGTCAGTTAAATTTTAAAATTGCCATACCAACTGCTTTATCTGGTTTACACTGACCATTTACCCCTTTCACTTTTCCTTTTTTTAATACTTTATAAAATTAAAGAGGACAATGGTTACTTAGTTACATGTTTTATTATTAACTAATTTTAAGAATTAATATACAAGTCCTATTTTATTTCTCATAAACATTTAAAATCATATATAGCCACAATAAAAACACCATTTCTCACTAAAAGCAATATTATGAACAGCATATGCATTAATATGCATGGAAACATGCTTTTCAAAATTTTATTTAGAAAATTTTAGTTGTGTTTATTTAAATTTAATTGCTCTTTATTTTACACACTTATGTACCAAACTTTCCTCAAATATTATATCCTCTCCAATTTCTCTTTTAGCATTTGCAACTTAATCTCTCCATATGGCCACATAAGAATTTTTCCATTTTGATGTGTTACATTTTGTCACTGTTTAATTAAATATAATCTTTAAAATAATGTGGAGCTATGTAATATAAAATTTCAAAACACCAGTTTGAAGAGTAACTTCTATTCTTTTCAATATTTATAATTTTTTTTCGGACATAATTCCTTCACAGTTGCCTTCTAGCAGTTAAAGACTTATTTATTTTGCAAAATTTGATAGAAATTTATAATATTTTTAGTAGAAAATATTTAAGTGTACTGAAAATTAATTGATCCAAATTTAATATAAATTAGCTGTAAACCAACTTTTAAAAATAAAATCTGCCTTTTTTCAATAAAAGCTGTTTTTTTTTTAAGTGGTTAAAACGAGGCCTGGCTAAAAGCCGGCAACCCTGCTGATGATACTCACAAAAATTTTCCCTGCAATAAATTGACGAAATTCACAAATTTTCCTGCATCAGATCGATAAATTTGATTTTCATATGACTAATTAATGAAATTCTTTTTTTTTGCGACATACGAGCAAAAGCTGCAATTTTTTTGCACTATTCATTGATGAAATCACAGGCCACACATTGTGCATCCCTAATACACGTTGTTGGAATTTTTATTAACCCGGCAGGACAGGTACTTGACACCCCACGTCAGAAAATATTCGTCTGCTGTCGGTGAGTGCTTTTAATTTATTGTTTATTATTTTTTTTTAATTAACGATAATTTAACATTTTAGCTATCATTTTTCACGAGAAAGAGTGTACTTATCATGAATTTCACTAACAGACAGAATTCTAAAGTTTTTTTCACATTTATGCCTATTTAATATGTTTGGGGTGTGCTGACACCCCATGCCCGTTCCCGTGTTACGTTTCACAGCGCGCGTCCTGCCAGGTTAACTTATTTTTTATATAAAGAACGCAAATAAATTTGATTAATGTGTGTTTATGAACATATACAAATAATCCATAAATATGTTCTTAAAAAAAAAAAAAAAAATATGTGATAATAGGCTTTCTGATCTTAAGGAGATTTTCCTTATTCCCGATTCCTGTCATGAACCGTTGGACGGTATAAAATATTCAGATTTATAGAAAAATAAGTTTATATACAATTATGGTTTATTTAGATGTCAAGAAAGTTTGATACATTATAGTTGGACACTTTAAAAAGTGGCCACTAATAAAACAGTCTATTGCCCACTGGCTACTAACCCAATTTCTGATCCTCCCCCCCCCCTCCATTTACAAGTTAATAACTAGAGCCGTACTGAGTACTCGGTAAATACTCGGCAATATTTTGGCAGAGTACTCGGCTAATACCGAATAGTTGGAAGAATTTCATTTTTTAAGCATATGAATTTTAAAACTGATCTATAAAAAGTTATTCGAATGTCAATGTATAATATATGCAATAATTCATAAAACTATTTACTCGGTATTTAACAATATGTCTACAAAATATAGAAAAAGTTAAGAACAAAAACCCTCATAAAATAATTCCAGATTAAAATTTAGTTTCACATTTATACAAATAAGTTCGTTTGAAATATATAGGAAAACAGAAAAGACTACTATTTTGGATAAAGTAACTGAAAATACAATAAATGTAATAAAAAAATTAATAGTTAAATTTATTATATTTCAAATTATGGTGCAAAAACACCAAACGTTCTACATTATCAGTGGACAGGGCATTTCTTTTACTACTATAAATTTGGCCTGAATCTGAAAATATACGTTCAGAATAAACCAGTGGTTGAAGGTGCACATAAGAATTTTTTTGCAAGGTTGCACATAATCGGAAAAGTTCCCTCCTCCCCCCTACCATGCAAATGGAGTGTCAGTTTCACATAAGTCTTCTGTTAAGAAAGTCTGCATCTCTTTTTGTACCTCTCTTTTATTTTTAATCAAAAGAAAATAATGTACAGTTACAAAATAAATACGAAATGTTTTGCATTATTCAATGAATTGTTACAGTAACAAATAAACATTCTTATTTTTGATAGACAGATTTCAGGTATCAGAATAAATTGGAGGGTTGAAGAATGTTTTATTTTATATTGGTTAATAATTGTACTTTTGTTATGTGTCAATTCTCCTTTTTTGCTACTGTTTTGAATTGTCAAAAATTGTCTTTAAAAGGTACACAAATAAATTTCACATTTAATTAGTTAATTTATATATACTATATATGTATATTATATATATGTGCACACAGATATATATAATATGTATATATATATATGTACACAGGTATATTTATATATATGTACACCTAAGCTCACATTATGTGCACATCGGTGTGTTTTTTTCCCTTATTACACAACTACTCAGTATTCGGTACTCGGCCGAGTAGTCAGTGGCCGAGTACTCGGTATTCGGCCAAAGTACTACTCGGTACACCACTATTAATAACCAGTGACCCGGAGCCGAACAATTTTTGATGCTGCGGCTCTAGCTCCGCTCCGACCTTTTGAGTTGCAGATTTTAATTTACACATTTAATTTTTTGCTCACAAATTCTTTCTTCCTTTACCTTCATTAAAGATCCGACAAAATGCATTTTTCTTCTCATGAAACTTGAAATGCTTGTTCAGACAACATGACATCTTTTAGCTTTTACTTTTAAAATAGAAAGTTTGGTGGAATTTTAAACACAAAAATCTTAAATTTCTTCTACACTTTTCAAACAACCAAAATTGTACAACTACACATGTAAACAACAGGCGGCCATATTTGTTTTCAAATAGTTTTGTCATTTAGCTCAAGTAGAAAGTAAAAGTAAAGTAGAGTTACCATGTTTTGAAAAGATTTTCATCTCTAATAAAAAAAAAAAAAAAAAAAAAAAAAAAAAAAAAAAAAAAAAAAAAAAAAACCTAAAAAATGATATAATTAGAATACTGAAAAATGATGTAATTAAAATATTTTAAGCCTGGAAACTTAAAAGATGGGAAAAAAAAAGATTTAAAAGAATATTAAAAACTAAAGGAGCCCTGGAGCAGGGGGAAATTTAGAGCTCCAGCTCCAGGGAAAACATAGCTACGGAGCGCTCCGGCTCCGGGTCTCTGTTAATAACCATGAGATTAAACTTATTTCCAAAGTTATAAAAGTTTCTCTGTGTTTGTTAAAAGTGTACCTTATGAAAGCAGCTTTAGCACAGAAAATCAGATAAAATCTAAATTTACGACCCAATTGTCAATTGACATTGGATGAAAGTTGAAAAATAGATATGGGGATAAAGCTTGATTTTGTTCTTTTATTTTAATTAAAATAAACATTTCGGTTAATTATTCGAAATTGTTGATTTATAGTATTTTGTTATGCCAGTATTACCATAATTATTTAGGTGACACATAAAGAATAACTGGGTTATCTTCCCCCCCCCTCCTCCTCCTCCACGAACAGTTGAACTCGCCTCCATTTATAAAATGTTGGGAGGAAGATCCATATTCTGGGGAAAAGTTGAATTTCAAGCCCTGAACTCAGTCAGCAGAGCAGAAAAGTTAAAAAAGGTTAACTTCGTGAGTTGAGGGAGCAAAAAAGAATTTATTTTTTGGAGGGGGGAGGGAGGAAGGGAGTTTTTTTAGATGAATTATTAATCATATATTAAAGATTTACAAAATACAATCGGTCCCCAATTTAATGAATTTCTCGATTTAGTGCATTTTTTAATGCTCCTGACGAAAATGGAACAAAAAATTTTGATTTAACGAATTGATAATCCCAATTTAACAAATAACAGGCCTATTTACAAAATTTAAATTCTTTTTAATGAAATAGGTTCCTTCATAAAATTCCCCTTAAAATAGTTCCCTTCACAAAATTATCACTACTTTTTGTATTGTTAGGCTTTAAAATGTAATTTGCAATCAAAACATGCTTACCAGAAAGGAAAAAATTAGCAGAAGATATGATTAATAAATACTTGGCTCGAATTTGAGTAACATTTGCGTAACAATGAGGATTTCATCTTTCGTTACAAAATATACAGTGGCTTACATTTGTTTTTGGACACTTGTGTTTTTGAAACTTACTTATAAAAAACATCATCTAAATATTAAAGGATCTAGTCATATTTTCATATGAACTTTATTTTCCGTATAATAAAACCTACATATTGTAATGAAAATATATTAAAAACTTTTTTTCAAAAAAATTAATTTACCGAGAAAGTGTTAAAAACAATCTCACATAAGTAATTGGACACTTGAAAGCTTTACTAAATTTTTTGACAGACGATATTTTTTGTTATTTATTTTTTATTATAAATGGAAATACATATCAAATATTATCATCTGCACTTTGAAATTACTACTAATTCGTGTAAATTTGTTTACATTTCTATATTTGAAGCGAACATGGCCGGACGCTACAACGTTACATCAAATTCCATTCGTAATTTAATCATAGAACATTTTAAAGATGGTAAAAGCATCAAAACTATCGCAAAACTTGTTAAAGTGAATCATTCAACTGTTTTTGCTGTTATAAAACGATGGAAACTACGTGAAACTGTTGAAAAAGCACTAAAATCAGGAGCTTCTCACAAGCTAACTCTCAGGAATCTAAGGTTTATTATGCATAAAATCAAGAAAAAACTAGGAATTTGTGCAGTGAAACTTACAACAGAATTAGAAAACAGATTTGCAATAAAAATAAACCCTGAAACTGTTAGACAAGTTATCAGATCATATGGATACAACAGTAGAGTTGCCAGAAGAAAAAAATTTATTAATGAAAGAGTAAGAAAGTTACGTTTGGATTTTGCAAAATCCATGGTAGACAAGGATGTATCGTTTTATAAAAACGTGATATTTGTGGATGAATCAAAATTTAACATATTTGGGTCTGATGGTCGAATAACTGTGTGGAGAAAGCCCAACGAAGAGGTCAATCTGAAAAATGTATTGTCAACTGTCAAACATGGATATGGAAGCATAATGGTTTGGGGATGTTTTGCTACTTCTGGTACGTGAAATTTAGTTTCCATTGGAAATAATATGGACCAATATTATAAGTATATAAATATCCTGAAAGAAAGCTTGAAAATATCTGCCCAAAAACTTGGAATTCAAAACGCATGCAACTTGTATCAAGATAATGATCCCAAACATACAGCCCTAAATGTTTGCTTATGGCTGCTGTACAACTGTTCCAAAGTTATCAAGACTCCCACTCCACCATATTCTCCAGATTTAAACTCAATTGAAAATGTGCGCCATGAACTGGAGAAAAGAACTAGAAAACATGGATATTTCTTCGAAAGAACAACTTAAAACAGTATTAATAGAGAAATGGAACAAAATTGAACATTCTTACACAAAAAACTAGTTGCATTCATGCCAAAACATTTTAAAAGTATGATTTCAGCTAAAGGATACCCAACAAAGTATTAAAATGTTTGATTATTTGCATATTTTTGTTTACATTTGTTGAATCTTTAAAGTGTCCAATTACTTATGTGAGATTGTTTTTAGCCCTTTCTCAGTAGACTAATTTTTTGAAAAAAAAGTTTTGAATTTATTTTCATTACAATATATGTTTTATTATAGAGGAAATAAAGTTCGTATGAAAAATTTTTTAAGTAGATCCTTTAATATTTAGATGATGTTTTTTATAAGTAAGTTTCAAAAACGCAAGTGTCCGAAAACAAATGTGAGCCACTGTATTTTTCACAAAAATAACTTGCGAAATGGACACCATAAAAAAAAAAAAAACTGCATAGACTGCCCTAATGAAATTTTAATTACTATTTTTAAAATTTTTACAGTACCACAAATTATATTAGACTATGAAATAAAAACAATGAAAAATTTTCCGAAAATAAATGAATTGCCTCATTAAAAACTAAACTTTGCTGTTTTTTCCAATTGCATAGGATTCTTTTTCCCCCAAGGATTTTCCCTGGTTATTTCGCATTTTTTCTGATTTCCTAAATAATTGGAATCTAAAATTATATTTGCAATCAATATAAGACCTCAAGACCCAAATAAACGTACAAATGATCATATTTCCAAGTGACTGTATTACACGTGTGGAAATGAGTATACTACTATTTTACTGCGCAATCACGATATCAAATGAGAATTTACATATTACATAAATACTACACTATGAAAAATTAAAATAAACTTTACTTACCTCTTAAATTAAAAAAAGAAGAGTCTGACTTTATCAGCAAAAACTAGCGTTTATCGAAGGCAACAGGGAATAGGAAATGCAACGCTAGCTCGCTGAGATGAGATGAAACTTCAAAAGCTTAAATCAAGTTGAAGTGTGCGAAGTACTGATGCGAATGGATAGATATTTTCGAAGATTACAGTTTTAAAAAAAACTGCTTCAATGGAAAAATGCATATTTCCATTCGGAGTTATTAAAATTATATCTTTAGAAAAACTTTCTTTAAAATACAAATGTATATTGTATTACCATGTTTAATAAGATGATTGTTCCATTGCTCACATTGTTTATTTTATAGTTTATTGGATAACATGTTTGGTTTGCGTCTTTCCACGTTATTATTCTCAACCACACATATCTTATATTATATTTCAGAGTCAAATTATAAATATATATTTGTTATTTTTAACAAAAATCTATTGAATACCAAATAAATGACTTCCTAGGGATGTCCCCAGGAAGGTCTTCCTAGAAGGTGGCCTCCTACGTACATCCCCAGGAATGTTGTCCCGGGGAGGTTGCTCCTCGGGAATCTCTCAGGACGTTACTCCTCAGGATATCCTTAAATTAGCTTCCTCAGGAGAGCCTGCATTTGTCATTTTAATTTTGGGAGCAATTTGGGATGAGTTGGAGCTCCCGGGGAGGAATCTGGGAGCTCCTGTGCTATATGGGGTATAAAGTGCCATGGTGGACATAAAATAAAAAAAAATCATATTGTGCTATTTAATGTTAAATATACAACACGTGTACCGCGACAAAAAAATTCAAAACAAATTATTAATATTTTTTAGCTATATTTTTCTAAAACATTACACTGCGGCGCGTCACCCGTACATTCAGTCTGCGATGCCGCACTTGTGCGGTAGTTATGCCGCGCTTGTAATAAGAACAGAATGAAATTATAAATAAAAATGAAAAAAAATTCATATCTGGACTATAATTAACGATGTAATAACAAAATGAAACTAAATGTGTACAATGAAACGTATTAGTAGATTCAAATTAATAATTGTTGCCGCTTTCACTATTAAAATTATCGACTTATTTTTTTACATTAAATTTTAATTGTTATTTCAGCAATAACGTAACATCAATGTATTAGAAATGGAAAAGAAAAAAGTAAAATTGTGTTTACATAATTTATTTTTTAACCCTTTCGGGACCGGTGACTTTTACACAAATTTTATTCCGTTGGTACCACTTTTTTAAATGAAGTTACCTTTACTTAAATAATCATGAAAATGCTCTAATTAAACAAAACAAATATTACTTTAGTTTTTTACTGGTGCCAGAAACAAATTTTGTAAGCTCTTTATGAAGGTGTTTATATGCACCTATGGTCCCGAATGGGTTAAGAGACCTAATTTTTCGACTACAATCTACAGAAATAGTGTCGAAAAAGTACAGTCTTTATGTAACTACATTTAAACACATGATGCAACGAAGCCAATTACACTTCCTCTTTTTTGGAGTAGTTTGCAAAAAACGTCTGCGTTACGCGTAATCCAGTTTTTCATTATTATCATCTTGACTTGCATCTTTCTTGCCCTTCTTACTTTTTATTTTCCCATTTTTCTCCTTTGGTTTTAGAAAACTTGATAACATGCCTAACAGGGTTAGTCTGTGCAAAAAGATAAGGAAAAGTTTATAACACTTAATCATCTCGTACAAAAGAAACTGCGGCATGTATACCGGAATAGCAGTGCGGCATGTATCCCATTTTGCATGTTGCAGACGTCGACCATCACAGTTTCCTGCCATCGCTAAGGGGAATGGTGTAACCATACACACAGTACTCTATACAAACGCTACGTTTTGACTTCGAAATCATACATGCATTTAGTAATTAGTGTATGAAAAGTATTTAAACATAACGTGTTTAAAAATTTGGACAGTGAAATCATGCACTTACGTCAAATTAAGGATTGTACTTCTACAAGTAAACATCGAAATGATATTCACGCTATACACTGGTTAAAACAATGTCATTACGCACCTATGCTCTGCGTTTGACAACCATCTATCGATAATTACAAGAAATACAAGGGCTGCGGCATCTATCCCGTATGCGGTGACACTCCCGGAGTTACTCTACATGAAAATTTCGTACACAGGTATTTGGCATTAAAATGCAATTAAACTGTGAATAAAGAATAAATACGTTTTTTTTTTAATAAAATAATATTGTTAAAATATCCTAAGACGTTTTTTAATAATTTAAAATTGTTAAAAAACATGTATGATTAAAAACCGACCTGTTTATTTAGTTTTTTTTTTTTTTTTTTTTTTTTTTTTTTTTTTTTTTTTACAGTGCACATTTTATCATCCAACCACCACACTTACTGCACAAAACTTTGAAGAATTAATTCATTATTAATATTATTATGGTATATTTCAAATTCTAAAAACTGAATTCTAAAGCAGGCATTGTATCAATAACTGTCTGAACAAATTCTTTTTTAATACATATTGCATTTCATATTCCGAAAATTGTATCAATGTAACACAGATGTATTTTAATGTATGCATAATGAAGCATTTAATTTTAGATTTATAGAATCTACTGATTTATTTATTTTCTTGAATATTTGTTCATATTTTCATAAGTATGAAAGTAAAACTTCTTCAAATTAATACTATACTTTTTTTCGGTATTTCTAATTCTATGATCTTTCTAAAAAGGACTGTGACATATTCATTAGAAAGATAGTTCTTTAACATTCCATTGTAAAGTTTAATATATATGGAGATTTTAAATAGAAATGCTAAATTATCTCTGACAGCACAGCAATTATTTTCGCTTTGAATTGTTCTTCGAAAAAAAAATTAACATATAACTTGATTTTTAAAAAATATCATCTATTAAGTGGTAAATGCTTATTATCTCTTAGAACGCGAATTGACGAAAATGAATTATTTATGTGTTTATCTATTTACTGGGGAAATTAATTTAAACTTTCTGTCCAGTTACATTAAATACTGCGTGACCTAATTTTTTTGAAGTTTCTTTTTTATTTTCAATGTTTCTTTTTTATTTTCAAAGTTTTACTGCAGTAGAAATTTAAGCAAATCAAACAACTTCGTTATTAATATACTACATTTTAAAATACAAAATCTGTAACAACACTAATGCAGAAAGTTTTAATATATCATGTCACGAAAAAAATAACTTTTGACTTATAGATTCCACTTAAAGGCTTCTGTGCATCTGTATTCTTATTCACATTTGTCACAGCATTGAAACTCCAAATTCTTCTAGATTTTATTTTCCCTTTCTTTGGAACTAATTGTACGTATGTACAATATGTGGGATATGGATTAGAAAAGAAATTTTTAACATTCTGTTATAAAGAGTAATACACATGCGGACTTCACATAGAAAGTACAAAATGACTGCTGGCAACGCATAAATTCTTTTCATTCTTTTGTAGCATAATTCTTTCCAGAAAAATATAATACGTATGTCACTTGAATTAAAGAATGCATTTTAGAGTTTTTGTTAAAAAACTTATTGTTAGCTCAACTTCTGCAATGAATGCATTTATAGGTTTATGACTTAAACATTGGTAATATGTTAAAGTGCTTTCTTAATTTCTAGATTTGACAAATTGGTATTACGTTAAATTATTTTCTAAAAACTTTTAGTTTAGTTTAGTTCAATGAATTGATTTATAGATTTTGGATTTGAAACATTGGTAAAATTCTTAAATTTGATTTCTTTATTTATAGGTTTCTCATTTGAAACATTCGCATTACGTGAAATTGTTTTCTTAAAGTGTTACTTTTACTTTAATTACTTTTTTTCGTGTAATCTGATAATAAAGATTTTTATGTTTTAATATAAAACTCATATTCATTAAAGTACAAAATTTAGTTTTATAATCATCTTTATTTTTATTTTTATTTTTCTAATCTTTTTATTTTTTTAATAATTATACAGTACGTAACCCACACTTGCAATTTTCGATTAATTCTTTCATATAAAAAATTGGCGGCATACCACAATTGTTTCGTTTTTATTTGATCATTCATCGTAATGTTGAAATGCGAAAAAAATGCACACAAGGAAAAAAAAACAAACAGATAATGGTGTAAAAATGGGAAATTTCATGCAATAATAGCAAGATAAAAAGTGTATTTCAATTTTCTTGATTAATGTCAATATTCAGATAACTTTCTATTCCATTTATGCTTAATTTCACGTTTATCTAATCTTTGAGCATTTCGCATAAAAATTGAGGCCATTATATTCTGGCGGAAATGCATAAATGAAACCGTGTTATCTTGCAGTTTTCTTTACGCCTTAATCATCAAATCTTAGAGCTTCCATAAACTACTGACAACCTGTCGAAAAGATCCCTTATCTTCCTTCTGAAAACAATTTGAGTAAAATATTTTTATGGAGTAATGCTATATTCAAATATTTTATTACAAGTTCCTACGTTATCTCAAATTAAAATGTTAGTTTTGGCTTCGGTTAACATGAAGCGGAGAAATGTGTAAATTCGTTAACAATGAGTTGCAATGTTTATAAAAAATAGTTTTCTTTTACATACACTCTTTTATAATCATTAAATTTTTATATTTAAAATAACGCTTAGCTTCACGAATGCAATTTATGTTTTTTTTTTTCCAGAAAAAATAGAATATATTAATTTTGCGTGAGACCTAACTCGATTACAATAAGATTAACGCACTTTTAAAGCTTTGTAAAAAGCACGAACTAGTGAACTTATCAATATATATAAGTTATTTTTTAAGGTATGGTAACATGAAAGATAAAAGGTAGGATTTAATGTACCTATTCGGGACTTACTTAAAGTAATAATTTAATTAATATTAAAATGTTATTTCTTAAAATTGGAATTTTTTAATTATTTAACTTTTTACTTTTTAGTGATTGAAATTTTTGCATTTTCAGAGTCTGTTGACCTATTTGGAGAGTGTGTATATAAAAAAAGAATTAGAAATCTTATGCAAAAGTGCTGTAATAATTTATCAATTTAAATTATATTGTACTGCCCATTTTCGAGAAATAGAAATTAGGAACTTGCATCATTGGATTAAAACACAATCGACTCATTATAACAAGAATCATACTAATTTGATTATCAAATTTTACTTCAGAAGATTTTCTAAAACAGCAATTGTTGATTTATTCGTCGTAAGATAAGAATTGCGTAAATAGTTTAAAAACGGTATTGGAGCTACCGGTATAATTTTAAAGCTTACGTAATTGGTAAAAAGCATATGAGAAAACTAAAAAAGTTTACTGGGATAAATAATCTAGAAAACTTCATCAATTTCATTCCAGACTAGCTTTTATTTTACATTAACCGAACAGTTATTGTTTATAATGTTCTTGTTCCTAGTGTAATGTGTATGATTACAATATTTATAAAGCATTTACGTAATGACGTTTCCATGTTAACAAAGGAATAGTCGCACATAATAAAGTCCTTGTTTTTTTACACTGTAGTATACGGGTAATGCATTTAGTTTATCACAGAAATGTCTGATGACTACCCCCCCCCCCCCAACAAATATATATATATATAATTTGATGATTTGAAATTACTCTTAAAATATTTTTTTTTCATTTATTTATTTTTTCTAAAATTGTTAACTTTCTCACTTTTCCCTAGTAGTTTTTCGTGGTTTATTTAGTCAGAAATTGAAAGGCTCAATTTACTAAGTTTAACCTTTAACTACTGTCCCAAAAGTTGTCCCATAACTACTGTGAGCGGTCTCTCAGACCACTAAATCAAAACATTAATAAAATATCAACTAAGTGGTAAAAAAGTGTTTGTTTACCAATACTTATCTACTTAATTGATTTATAAATCATGTTTCGAAATTTGAAGTTTATTTTTGAAGACTAAAAGACTGGTATCTCGTTATATGGGAATAGTAAGAGAAAGCGATTAAATGTAGGAGATCCAGGAAAAGAAATATGTAATTTTAAACTCATCTAATAATTTTTGAATAAAAATGAATTTTTCGTAAACAATGTATGAAAATCTAATAAAAGTATAGTTAAATAGTAAAAAATAGATAATATTTGCATAAAAAATATCGTTATATAAATAAAAAACGTTCGTAAATTAAAGTTTGCGCACATATCTACATAATTCTTTTAAATGAAGTTAAATACATGAGAATTTATGTATCACCATAGAAACAAAATAAATAAAAACAATAGCTTTTTTTATTACACAGTACAAAACATTCAGTTGCAGTCAATGCCTAGCAATCTTGAATATTAAAGGCAAACTCTCGATTGCATTTGAAAACTGCTGAGTACAATAATAATCCAAGAAATGCTCTTATTTCAATATCATCTGTATCACTAATTTCGTGTCTCTTTGATCAGAACAACGCAATTTACATTCTTTAATTTTTACCCTTGTCCATTAAACTATAATTTCTATAACGTTTATACCAAATAGTAAATTCCACCTCTCTTCTGGTTCTGGTTTATGCACAGTTTTTGCAAGACCTTTTAATCTCGGCAGCAGCACCACAATATTATGTTTTGATGTTCACACAACACGATTTTTTTTTTTTTGTAGTCCATATAAAATTATTTTTCCATAAAAATACTCTGAGTTACTTGAATATTTTCCTCAATGCCCAGTGATAATTTCGAACGGGAATCGAGATCACTTTCAATAAATTCATTTTCAGAATATTTAGAATCGGATATTCTATGTCCGACTAAATTTTTACAGACCCCTCAATTTCAGTCTTTTTGAGGTACACAGGACGTTTTTTCGAATGATTAGATTCCATTTTTTCCATAATATCATGAAAAAAAGTGTAAAATTATTCACAAAATAAAAATTTATTTCTCGGACAAAAACAGAAACACAATAGTCCAGTCAAATTAGGTTAAAAAAGGGCTTAAAGTGGAAAATTCTGGAGTAATTGTTTTTAGTGTCTTACTTTATGTTTTCGGGGTTGCTCAACACGAATCTGAAGTTGTCCAACAAAATTTCTCTCGGCAAATATGAAAAATCATGAAAAAATCGCTAAAAATCGCAGATTTTTCGAGTTTTTTGCTTATAACTTGCAAAGTAAACTTTTTACGCAAAAGGTGACCCTATATTAAAATACAGACGAGAAAATTAACTAGAATTCATGTTCTTATCATTTTTATTGTACGACACATGGCTTCCGTAGAGGCATTGAAAAATTGGCGAAAACCAGTAATTTTGGAAAATCGCAAAACAGATATTCTCAACTTTTCCGTTCATAACACAAAAAGTAAACATTTCACTGTAAACATTTGCTGACGTACTCACTTATAATTAGGTTATACATTATTATGATGTAGGTATACTGTGTGACCTCGAAAATCCGGCATTCAGAGATCCGGCAGCTTAAAAAATCCCCCCCTCCCCCTGTTCTTCACTTCCAACTTACGGGAAGAGCAAAAATAGCAATTATATTTAAAAACGATGTAACCTGTTTAAAAACCGAAGTAAAGACGAAGCATTAGCGGACAACGAGATCGCTTACGCTGTGCTAAATAGAATATTCGATAACACTGGTAACAGCTCAGAGGAATGAGGACGAGGACCTAGCAGAAGAGAAGTTCTCACCGAAAAATGCATAAATTTGACCGGAAACATAACGTCATCTTCAAAGAAACACGATTGTATTTCCGAAATCGATAATCATCATTTGTATAAAATCCAAGAAAGAAGATAGTTACATGACACTGATGCTTGAGAAATTACATGAGAAGAAATGACTGCACTACTTATCAGATTTTTTTCTTTTAACATATAAAATATCAACTAAAGTAAGTTTTTTAAACATTCAATTTTCTCTTTTTCTCACGTCAGTATCATTTGGGTATGTATTAAATTATGAATATATGTCACTATCAAGAAAATCATAAGTACTGCTGATATTTTTTTTTCCGAAATCTGTAATTTTCAAAAATTAATTAAAAATTTGCAGTAGCTGACATTCAGACAAAACAGGCACGAGAAGATGTGGATACACTTATTGTGACCACAGTGAGAGACCTTTCACAACAACAACAACATAACTCTGTAGTTATTGTGGGTGCAGACGTCGATTTTTCAGTTATCATGATTTGTCGCTGTAGGGGTGTACATTCAAATGTATATTTTCTAAAGCTAGGCAAAGGGACAGTTTCACCACTCATTTTCTATTCTGACTGCAAACTTGATCAATCGATTGCTAACAACATATTATTTTTGCATGCCATGGGAGGCTGTGATACTACTTCAGCCTTGTTCGAAGAAGGAAGTATGAAGTTTCTTCGGACTCTCAAGAAAAACTTTGCATTAACTAATACCATTGAGGTTTTTAAAGATCCTATGGCAGATGCTGATGCAGTTACTAATGCTGGCAATCGTTTTTCGGTCTCATTGTATAAATTTGCTGACAAGGAAGCCACGTCATTAAACAAATTGAGGTATTTATGTTACCTTAGGTCTGTATACAAGACATCGTTCCATTTGGCGTCCTTATTTCCTACTGAATCTGCAGCTCAGCAACATTCCTTTGGGGTATATTTTCAAGTTCAACAATGGCTTGGGGGTGAAAAAGATCCTGAACAATGGGGTTGGAAGAAAATGAAAGATGGTATGGAGCCAGTAACCACACGACTGCCACCAGCACCTCAAGCCGTTTTGAAACTTATTTCTTGCAAATGCAAGAAGACCTGCCAGAAAAACTGAGGATGCAAAAAATCAGGCCTCACGTGCTCTAATATGTGTGTAAACTGCGAAAGCAGTAGCAATAACATGCCTCTTACTGAAATAGAGGAAGCCGAGGATGATCCGGAATTCCCTGAAGTACTTGAAGGTAAATATGTATAAATAATTCCATTTCACCTTTACTTTTTCACAAACTTTTTTTATTTCTGTGATCAAAATATTTATCTTAATACAGTTGTATAACTACACAATTTTCAAACAATTAGAAATAAAGCGTAAATTATTTTTTTAAACGGTGGTTCGTAAAATAATAAGCTAATATGTTTTCTAAATTGAGGTCCAAAAGTAACCTATTCATGACTTGAGTTGTAAAAGAGGGATAACAAAAGAAAGATGTAAAAATCATGTTATTATAAAATGTTGCATGAATCATTACTTAATTAATTACAATTAGTTCCACAGTTTTTAAAAATACTACGTGCACCAGAGCTGCTCAGAAGCCTAAGCTTCGACCCTTGTATGTTTGCAGCCTTCGCCTATGGCTGGGGCAGCAATCTTCTCCCTCGGAACAAAAACGGCTGTTTGGCGCCCAGGTGCTTAAACAAATATTATATATATATTTTTTTAGGTGTAGAAGAATTGGAAGGCATGCCTGCAATCATGCAACCTTTGGCCAAGAGGGATCGGTTTGACTAATGAGTGTCATTTCAAGTCAATAATCATTTAATAATAAATGTTGTATAAAAAAAATTACCTACCTATTTTATTATACTAACATTAAACACTAACCGATCATTAATCACTTTTTAATCTTTTTGTTGTATCTATAAAACCTAACGTTTACGTTTCACATATCTGTACAGACGTCTAATGATGCATTTTGTATGTTTTCAATAAAGAGGCAGCTGAATACTTCGTGCATTCATCATTGTTTTTCTCATAACTATTCGAGGTACAAAAAAATTACTTGCACATACATTGTAGAGAATTGTATCAATTTCGGAAATACAGTCTTGTTTCTTTGAAGATGACGTTAATTTTCCGGTCAAATGTATGCATTTTTTTGGCGAGACTTCATCTTCTGCCAGGTCCTTACCTCGTTCCTCTGAGCTGCTACCAGTGTTATCGAGGGCTCTATTTGGCACAGCGTCAGCGATATCGCTGTCAGGTAATACATCGTTTTTTTATCTCGGATTTTAATTCAAAAATATTTTTTTTTTAATTTTGCCGTAAGTTGGATGTGAAAAAAAGGCAATGGGGACATGACTTTGATGCCGCATTTTTTAAGTTGCCGGATCTCTGAATGCCGGATTTTCGAGGTCACATTGTATACCCACATCATGAAATTATATAACCTAATAATAATTGAGTACGTTTCCAAATGTTTACTGTGAAATGCTTACTTTTAGTGTTATGAACGGAAAGGGTAAGAATATCTGTTTTGCGATTTTCCAAAATTACTGGTTTTCGCGTTTTTTTCAACGCCTCTACGGAAGCCGTATATCGAACAAAAAAAAGGTAAGAACATGAATTGTAGATAATTTTCTCGTCTGTATTTAAATATGTGGTCACCTTTAGCGTAAAAAGCTTACTTTGCAAGTTATAAGCCAAAAACAAAAAAAATCTGCAATTTTTGGTGGTTTTTTCACGATTTTTCATATTTGCCGAGAGAAATTTTGTTGGACAACTTCAGATTCGTATTCAGAACCCCCGAAATCCTAAAGTAAGACACTAAAAACAATTACACCAGAATTTTCCACTTCAAACTCTAATTTAACTGGACTAACAAGTACTGTGAGCGGTCTGACAGACCGCTTTTAGAATGAAAAGAGTAAAAAAAAAATAAAAAAATAGCAAAAGCAGCTATCAGAATGAAAAGCGGAATGTGACCTTGGGGGGTTCAGGAAAGTAGAGGTAAGGGTGAGGATCATTATCTATTCTGAGGGTGGAGTAAAATGTAGTTATGGGTTAATTGTCTGAGCGAAGCGAAGGCTAATACTCAGCGCAATATTACTGTCTGGTCACATAATAGCTACAATGGATATTAACGCCATGTCCTACTAAAGAAAAAGCCTAATAAAAACCTTTCGTCAAGCATAACTCAAAAAATATTTGTCGGATTTCGTTTCTGATTGCACCAAAAGGTACCAATGAGAGTCACCGACTGAATGCACCTACTATGAAAAATTAGTTCCAAATCGTTTAAAAATTTTATTAAAAAAACTGATAAAAAAGCACATTTTATCTGCATACGTCACAGATATTTGGTGTGCGCCACTTTCACCGGTAGATGTTTTCGTAAACAACTGGTTTGAACACATGGAGCAAATAATAATAATAAAAAAAAAAAAGCACGCAGTAATAATGAAGTGCCGTAAAACATATTTAAATTTAATCAAACAGGAAAAGAAATCTGTTTCTTTTTCCATTTAAAAGAAAAAAAAAAAGGCATAAAAACTTTGATTTGAGATTTTGCGATATTTAATCAATAGCATTTTTTAATCGCCAAAAGCACATTTTATATTTCGCGTGTGAAAATTTGAAACAATTATATGATGTATAATAAGATATTTTGCTTTATAGCATCATTTCTTCTTATTTTCTTTATTTTTTAAGGTTTTGGTCATCTGACAAAACCCTATTCGTCTCGCTCCTCTGTCTGTCCGTCTGTCACAGAGCCCGTTGTCAGAAACTATACATGTTGGAGACTTGAAATTTTGCATACTTATAGCTCAACACCACATAACATACGACAAATCATAAAATTTTGAAAAAGTCGTACATTTAACCCTTTGGGATCCTCATGTGTATTTTAAACAATTCTTTCCAATTCAGTCCTAATTAGGTTGGAGGCATGAAATTTTGCATACTTATAGCTGAACACCTCACATCAAATGACAAACTATAAAATTTTGATTCAGTGGTTCATTTAACCCTTTGGGCTCCCACATGTGTATTTTAAACAATTCTTCCTAAGTGAGCCCTAATTAAGTTTGAGGCATGAAATTTTTCATAGTTATAGTGAGCACATCACATCAAATGACAAACTATAAAATTTTGATAAAATCGTTCATTTAACCCTTTGGGCTCCCACATGTGTATTTTAAATAATTCTTTCCAATTGAGTCCTAATTAGGTTGGAGGCGTGAAATTTTGCATACTTATAGCTGAACATCTCACATCAAATTATAAACTATAAAATTTTGATAAAGTTGCTCATTTAACCCTTTGGGCTCCCGCATGTGTATTTTAAACAGTTCTTTCTAATCGAGCCCTAATTAGGTTGGAGGCGTGAAATTTTGCACACTTATAGCTGAACACCGCACATCAAATGACAAACTATAAAATTTTGATAATGTCGTTCATTTAACCCTTTGGGCTCCCACATGTGTATTTTAAACAATTCTTTCTAAGTGAGCCCTAATTAGGTTGGAGGCGTGACATTTTGCATACTTATAGCTGAACACCTCACATCAAATGACAAACTAAAATTTTTTTTAAAGTCGTTCATTTAACCCTTTGGGCTCCACATGTGTATTTTAAACAATTCTTTCTATGTGAGTTCCTAAGTACGTTGGAGGCGTGAAATTTGTCATACTTATAGCTGAACACCTCACATCAAATGACAAACCATAAAATTTTGAAATAGCCGTACATTTAACCCTTTGGTGTCCCACATGTGTATTTTAAACAATTCTTTCTAAATGAACCCCTAATTAGGTTGGAGGCGTGAAATTTTGCATACTTATATCTGAACATCACACATCATACGACAAATCATAAAATTTTCTAAAAATCGTTCATTTACCCTTTTGGGCTCTCACATGTGTATTTTAAGAAATTCTTTCTAACTGAGCCCCTTATTAAATTGGAGATTTGAAATTTTGCATACTTATAGGAGAACACATGAGGCCAGGCGAGAAATCATAAAATCTTGAAAAAGTCTTACGTTTAACCCTTTGAGCTACCACATATTTATTTTAAGCAATTCTTTCTAAGAGAGCCCCTAATTAAGTTGGATACAGGAATTTTTGCATACGTATAGCTGAATATCTCAAACCGCACGGAAAATCATAAAATTTTCAAAAAGCCTTATATTATTTACTCCTCCGGGCTCTAACTTCTGTATTTTAAGAAATTTTTCTAACCTCCGCCATTTTCACCAGGGTTCATAGCTATTTATATCTTTTTGAAACAAATCTCACTTTTTGAGGTCAAATTGCACAAAATTAGAAAAAAAAAAACGAGAAAACGGGAAGTCTGTTTTTTCAGAATTTAGTGTCACCTCCGATGACAAACAAAATATATAATAGATGGTACAAAACATATTTCAGTTTTAAGACTTAAAACACACGCTTTTATTTTGTACAGAATGACGTCATCCGTATCCGCTGAAGAATTCTTCATTTACGATCCAATCTTAAAGAACTTCTACGGTAAAGTACGAATAGGACTATCGCTGAGGATATCGCTGAATAATACACAAATCCAAAAAAAGAGATGTCGTCTATAATAGCTCCACAATTTATCAGAAATCATTTATTTATATTTTTTTCAAAATAGCACGTATTTTAATTACATATTTTTAAAGTTGTTAAGGGAAAAAGGCAACAAAAAGGTATAATTACTATTTTCCAACTATTTTTTCCCCTACTTTCTACAGAAATGGTGTACTTGAGTTGCTAAAATTAAACAAATGGCGCTAAAAACTACAAAAAATTGATGTTTCAAAAATAAGTTGAGATGCAGTTTTCAATCAAATTGAATTTAAAAGTACCTTTTCTCCCCAATACGACGGTATAAAAATTGAAAATGTGCGATGTTTAGATTTAAAAATCTTAAAATAGTAGAATATAGAAGATTAAGTTAAATTGCAGTACAACATTTGGCACTACATAGATCTCCCGTCGACAAAAATCTATCTCCAAAATATAAGATTGAATGCCAATAATGGTTGATCGTAAATGTCGCATTCTAAATACCTTATTACCATGCATTTAATGCTTTTCCTGGTACTTTGCTGTTATTTGTCAAATCATATAAATGACTATGAAAATAAAACAGAATAAGTATTATACTGGTTTATATATATATATATATATATATATATATATATATATATATATATGAAATGATAAAAAAGCCCCTTTTTTTGTCCCTTTTTAAAATTTAAATTTAGAAAATTAAAATTAAAACTTTTAAAATGCTTTTGTAATTGTGTCTCAGTTGATTGAATGAGGTTGCCCCTGTTAAGTCAGTTTTCCCGCATCGCATTTTATAACTTTTAGAGATCGTTTTGGCACATCTCATAAGAATACTTTTGCTGAATAAGTGCAATTTATAAGTCTTGCTGCATTCGATCGGCCAACTCAAACCACAGCCTGTATCCCGGGCAGTCAATCATTCAGCTAACGACCAATTATAGTTTAAAGACGCCTCCTTTGACTTCAACGGCCCCTAGCTGGAATAATGCGAAATACAGCATATTTATACCGATGCACAGGTCCCCGGAGAGGGCTTTTGACCATCAAAAGAATGCCCTAACTCCACGACACTCGGCTCTCTAAGTATCGCTTAGCGGTACACATAATTCCCAAGCCCGATGTCCATAAAGTAAATTAGCAGCTCTCAAGCCAAAAGGGGCCTGATTTCTCAAAAGGATGTAACAAAGGAACAATAAATCAGGTCCCCGGAAAAACTGTGTCTTTATTGGAATAACTACTGTCTGAATCTGACTTTGATTCCCCGGATACCACTCGCGGCCTGCGACTACCTAAAGATGATAGAAGTTCCGAGGATTCGCTCAGAAATCGGCACGCACGCGTCCGCGGTTCGCGCCCCTGCCCCCAGTGGTCGGGCCTTGGCCGACGACACGACAGAAGATCCATAACTGGAGTAGCGACGAATTCGTTACATATATATATATATATTTAAAAATGCATCTGCTAACACGTATTAGATAAGTTATTTATGTTTGTATATAATCTAATATATAAAAATGAAAATTTGTCTATCTGTCTGTTTGAAATTCTATACAAATCCACAGTTTGGAAGCCAGAAATATGAAAAGATACGTACATGTGTAAACACGACCGAGGCAACTAAAGTAATCCGGAATCGAAATAATTTTTAGTTAATTTTTAATTAATAAAAAACCAACATTTTAACAGCAATTTCTTATCCAATTTAAACATTTTTCGTTATAGCAGTTGCCAACAATTAAAATACACAATTAAATTCTTACTACAACAATTAATTTTCTACTGCAAGATTTCCACGTGAAAAATGAAAATGAAATAAATAGTTTGCCGAATTTAAAAAAAAAAAGGGAATATTAACGTCATAACTTTTCTATTGCAAGATATTCGTGTGAAAAATGAAAATAAAATAAATAGTTTGACGAATTTAAATGAAAGTGAATATAACTTCATAACTTTTCTATTCCAAGGTTTCCACGCGAAAAAGGAAAATGTTACGTCGTATTGGAAATATAAAGGACGTGGTGGATATAGTATAACGTCATATGAGTGTGAAAAAACGTATTGAAGCATGATAAAAACTCGATTATGGAAATATTGGCGTATTTTAACATTATTGTTCCAATGATATATTGAAATAAGTTCATTTATAGCTGTATTATTTTGCGTCTGTTATATATATTTATACATTTTTATATTGTGTTTCCATTTGATTCATGTGTACAACAATTCGACTGCTTTTTTTATGTTTGTTTTATGTTGTATGTTAAATTTTAAAACTGATTTTTCAGAACAAACATTCTTCAAATTCTAGGAAACGTCGGGCACTTTAGTTTGTAACAGATAAATGGCTTTTGTATCGGTACATCTATGCTAATAATATAAAGCGTTAGGATACTATAAAATGTATAATATTATTAATGTTTGTGCGTTTGTGAGGTGTTATCTCTCAAACTACATAGCCAACTTAAAAAAAAATGTTCGTGGCCATGTCTTCTCCGAAAAAAGACTACATTTAATGTCAGTGCAACAACCTACATCGGTGCAGGAGAAAAAAAGTTCTAAAATTGCGATTTCTGTGATATTGATTGGGGTTAGAAATTTAAATTCGGTGTGGTAGTTACTTTTAAGATGTAAATACTCGTTTTGAAAAGGTTCGAAAATTCAATTTGACAGATAAACGTAAAAATTTCTAGAATGGTTCTAAATTATGACTTATTTGGAATACTGAAAATTGTGGGATACTGTTGGGATTAGAAACTGGAACTTTGGCACGACAGTAATTTCTAAGATGTAAATGCTCGTTGTAGAACGAATTCTAAAAAAAATGGAAGACTAAACAAAACGGAAAAAAGATCTAAAGATGATATAAGTAACGAAGTACATAGAATTGTTAGGAATATAAACTTGAAAACTGACATGGCTGCATTTATCATGACGTAAATTCTCGCAATAGAACAATTTCTAAAAATGTCGCTACATAAAACACTGCAGAAACAAAAAAGTTTCGAATTTTTACTATTCTTGTGTTACTGCTGAGCCCAAAAAACTTGAAATTTTGCTCCGAGTTAGTTCTAATATATATATATATATATATATATATATATATTTGAATGGTTTCTAAAAAAATTAAAATTTAAAAAGATAAAATCAACGGAGAGCGTTCTCAATTACCATTAATTTGGAATTATTAGTTATAGAAACTTTAAATATTTCATAATGGTGAGGTTTTATATTTGACTAGGGCTGCCCCCTGCAAGCTACGCTCGCCAACCCCGTTCAGACACCGCAGAATCTAAAAACACACTAATCTGATCGGTTTAAAAAATATTATAGAAGATTGAATTATACGGAAAAAAGCTGTGCAGATCTCCCTGTAAACGGGTTTCCATTCAATTCCCGTTGATTAAAAAAATTTAAGGCCAAATCAGTTGCTGTTAAGACATCCAATGGTTGTTTTCGTGTTTGATTAAAGAGGATCAGTTAAACGTTTGAAAAGAAGCTAAAAATAAAAGGAATTAAGTGTACAGAGTCTTTGTCTCCCGGTATTTTAAAACAATTTCTATAACAATAGCCTAAGTCATGTGACTATCATCAAGAGTTCCGGGCGAACCACTTCGCTTTTTATATTCCTGGTGCCATTTTGGTACTTTAATATTAGCCTGGTACAGGTGATATGTCGCCAAATATTATTCTATCGCCTTCATTTCACCTATATTATAATAGTCTAAGTCATGTAACTGCCATAAATAAATATGCTCTGATCCCTTCGCTTTTCATATGAAAGTTTGGCCCAGATATCATATACGGCCCCATATTGGCGCGATTTTTTTCTGACGCTAATTTGGGAAAAAGATCAAAAGCATAAACAACAACATCCGGCTTATCAAATCAACCAAAATAACGATACTATGGGGCCAGTTAAGTACCCGTTGCGTATATGACGTTGGTGTCAGAAAAGAATAGCGCCAATATGGGACCGTATGTGGCATCTGTGCCGAAAGTTTACCATTTCGATTAAAAAAACTCAATTTTTTTCGAATAATACTACATAAAAGCATTGTCGCAAAGAATTATTGGTACTGTTACGCTAGCCGTGTGCAAATTTCGCCAATAACTATTTTTCAACTCACCAGTTAGCATTTTTTTTATTTTTCGAGTGGTAAATTAAAACATTGCTTTGAAGTTGAAATTAAATGTCATCGTTTGTTACATCATTTAATATTTAGCCAGATAACATATACGCACCCGGATTGGCGTGATTTTTTTTACGTAAATTTGGCAAAATCCTCGTTTTCGAATACCAGTTGCATATGTATTGTTGGTACTACTTAGTTATCCCGTCGAACAAAAATCTATCACCAAACTATAAGATTAAATGCCAATAATGGTTGATAAATGTCACATTCACTTGACTTTAAGCAAGTTACACTTTTTTACGTCATCAAGTGATTTTTATTTCGACGTTTTATTTGTATATTTATTAATGTTATACTATTTTCTTTGTTCTTTCGTTATTTAAAATAAAAATTATGTCAATTTGTATAATTTGGCAAGTGGTTTGGCAATTTATATAATTTTGCGAAATGGGTCGATGGAATAACTAAGTAGTACCGTATTTTTTAATTAAAATAATAGAATAAAATAATTCATTAAAATAATAGAAAATATTATTTTTTATTTTTAAAGGAAAATAACCAAAAAAATAACTGTAGAACAAAACAATTTATGTAATTTAAATAAAGTGAATAAAAACTTATTATTAAATAAACAACAATAGCCGGGTTACCATGTCAACCAAAATAATGCCATTTTGGCGCCAATTAGGTACCCCGGTGCGTATATGACATCTGTGCCTAATATTTTTTCTTTTCATTTCGTTTAAAAAAATGAAGTGAAAGCCATTTATTTTAAATGTTTCTGTTTGCAGTAAATAAAATGATAATGAAATACAAATTGAATTATGACTAAAAGTAACATGACACAATTCTTAGCATACATTTAAGGGAGGCCAAACTTCTCGCCAAATTAGTTTAAAATAGTAACTTTTTCTAAAATCTGAAAAAAAATATATCTAAAGGTATATATAAATATTATACAGACATAAATACATACAGTCTTGTATACTGTGGTCCCAGGTTCGATTCCTGGCTCTGGCTAATTTTTCACTCCAGTTGGGTTTATTGTATTTATTGTATGTATGTCTGTATAATATTTATAAATACCTTTAACTGTTGAATGCAGGCGTTACTTGTGTTTTAATATATATTGTAGTATGTGTGTTTTATTATTAAAAAATATATCTATTTGATTAAAATTTGAGTTGCTATCATTAGAAAAGTATATATAAAATTATAAAAAAATTAATATTTCGAAAACTAATTCGAATTTAAAAATTCTAATACCAGTTTTGAAATCTGCGGATCAATACTGATTTTTGGTGTTAATTTCATCGCAAAGTATTCCATATTTTAGGAGAAATCGCCGTGAAACATAATCAGTTGTTTAATCAGTCGGTTCGAAGAATCGTTACATTTCAGCCGTTTTATATATTCGTTTCATAAATTCGTTCCATTATGATTTTATATATATAGGGTAGATATGAATTTTTTTTCTGATTCATTTTTTTGGGCATTTTATCATAAGGTCATATTCTCAATTGTCATTAGTAGATTTTTTATATATTAGCTTATTCTGGTAAAATTTCATAATCAGATTCATATTGGGGTATTTTAGCTTGCATGATTTGCTGAAAAAAATATGTATGGATTTGTAATTTTTTTCACATGACACTTTGACACCTCAAAGGTTATGCAGACGATATATTCAGATCTTGTGTCATACTTTATGCTGCAATCATTGCCAATTTCTTTTATTTAATACGTTCTAAATACAGCTCAACTTGTGCAGAATATGTTTGAAAACAAAACAATACAGCTTATGTAGTGGACAGCATAAACTCATCATTTAAATCCAATCGAGCATATCTAAAACACACTCTATCGACGTATTGCATGCCACTGTTGATGTGTTCGGTACTTTGATACTATATTAGATTTTGAAGAGAGAATTCCTTAATTCTTATCGACAACCTCATTGCATCCGTGGAAAACAGATATTGTACAATATTAACTATGCCGGTGGAGCACACACCATATATAGTCCATTCTTTTCAAACTTCATACATTTGTCATTTGGTGCGAAGCGTCTGATTATGCTCTTGACAGCATTTTATACAGTTAAAATTCCGATATAAGATAAGTTAGTGTTTCATTTTCAATTTTACTTCTAACATATTGCGTACCTTCAATTTTATATCCATGCATGGCTGTCTTGCATGGTTTGCTTTCCCACTTTTTTAAACAATGTATACGAATTTATATATAAGATTTTGTAATTCTACGATTCGTTTATTTTCATCATTTCAATTTATCGCAGTATGTGGACAATTAGAGATAAACCTCATTTTCTTTGCTTCCACACGTCATTATTAAATCTATGTTCTTTGCAATATCGCTCAGACTAATCCCTCTGAGGGAAGTCCTAGTAAATAGGCGGATTTATCTGTACATGTAATACACATATAGATATGTATGTGGAAATGGTCAGTAACGTTCATACGCAAAGTAGAAACTCAAGGTAAGGTAACAGTTTACGGGCTGCGATAAATTGGTGAATTGGTGCGAGTTCACGATCCACGAGCATGAACTCAATCAGTACTAAAAGACCGTTGACATAGATTATTTGCCGAAAGAAGGAACGTAAGTGAAGTTTAACCTCAGGAAAGATAAGCATAAGGGCACTTTTAACTGTAATTAAAATAATAATAATAATTCTGTATTTTAAAACAAAAGGTACTGGTTACGGCGACAAACACAGTTGCTGTAAAATTCACAAGCTGCTGTTTTCAAGAGTGCTGTAGAATTTCTCAAGTCTGGGGAAAGTCGCGTTGCAATTGGCTGCGTGGTGCACGTGACAGAAATAATTCTATTTTTACGTCACTTTTTGCTTCAATTCGCTTTCACAGCATCGGTGCTTGCATTCGATTTTACAGTAGCGGTGCTTGAAAAATTATACAACATCAACTGCAGTAAAAATCACAACAAACTTTAACAATGTTCATTTGCTGTTTATTAAATAGGCAAAATGCCATTATTATTCTTTGATAATTATCTGTTGTCGCATTATACTCTTGTTTGCATAGTTTACGTCCCGTAAATCATAGGTGCTTGTCTACATATTCGAATGTAATCATTCATGTGCTAAAATTACTGATTTATTAACCTTAATCCAACCTCGTTTTAAAGTTTCCTAAATTATCGATTTTGTTTTTATTGTTTGATTTGAAAATACAATTTGTTACGGTTCTAAGATTGCTTTGTGTTTGTTCCTACCATGTTTACAATAGATGTCAATCCATTATTTATAGTAAAGATATTTTAATTTAACATTTAAATGCATTTTTCTCAAAAATGATTTTTTACACAAAATTCTAACTTCAAAAATGATAACTAAAAACATAATTATCATTCTTCTATAAAATTTAGCGCGTTTTGTCTATATATTGTTGTCTAGTCCAGTTATTAAAACAATCTTAATTGCATGAATATTATCAAAGTTATGGCCTGTTATTCGAAAAGCAAAAATGGTAAATCTGTTGAAAATCTAATAATTGACCCATCGATTATCTCTAAAATTTTTATTTACTTATACATCGTTTAATTGTAGTAGGTGCACCAGGCAAAAGCTTATAGTTTACATTTGTTTTGTTTTTTTGCTAATAAGTTTATTTGTTTTTCATGTAGAATTTTTCGAGTTTTTGAAAGTAGCGTTGCTATTGCCTGCCATGTGTACGTGACAGAAATAACTAGATTTTTACTTCTTTTGTATTATATATATTGTATTGTTTTTATTA
The DNA here is from genome assembly GCA_963932465.1 of Maratus speciosus. Classification (NCBI taxonomy): domain Eukaryota; kingdom Metazoa; phylum Arthropoda; class Arachnida; order Araneae; family Salticidae; genus Maratus; species Maratus speciosus. The sequence goes on from OZ010799.1 coordinate 289,700,324, forward strand.
GATTTGTTGCTTGTATTCTCTTTCACAGCATTGGTGCTTGAATTAGATTTTACAGTGTCGGTGCATAAATTCTATTTCCCAGCATCAGTGCTTCAATTTGATTTCACAGCATCCGTGCTTGAAAAATTACAACTTAATGTGCAGGAAAAATCCCAGCATTTTTTTACAGTTTTAATTTGCTGTCGATTGAATAGTCAAAAGGCCAATATTATTCTTTTTTAATTATCTGTTGTTGTGTTTAACTCCTATTTGTATATTTTATGCCCCATAAAATATCGGTGTTTGCCTAAATATTCGAGTGTGATCCTTCTTGTGGTAAATTTACTAATTTATCAATCTTAATCCATATTCGTTTTAAAGTTTCTATTGGTCATTTCTATATAATATTCCAATATAATAAACAAGAATGAAATAACACACAGCAGATATAAAATACAACAAGTAAACTACACTTTTATCCAGACTACATAACAAAGAGCTTTTAAATATTTATTTTTATTTACGTTCAAATGAGCACTTTCGCTAAAATTATCGATTTTGTTTTTATTCTTTCATTTGAAAGTGGAATCTTTTACGATTATAAAACTGCTTTTTGTTTGTTCGCACCATATTTAGAACAGAAGTTAATCCATTTTTTATAGTAACGATATCTTAATTTAACGTTTAAATGCGTTTTTCTAAAAATTAATTTTTACAAAAAAAAAAAAAAAAAACCTCACTTCAAAAATGATAACTAAAAATATTATAATCATTCTTTCGTAAAACTTTGTGAGCTTTGCCTGTAATATTGTTGTCTTGTGAAACTAACAAAAGAATCATAATTGCACGAATATTTTGAAAATTATAGTCTGTTGTTTAAAAAAAAAAAAAAATCATAGTAAAACTGTTGAAAACCTTGACATTGACTCTTCGATCATCTCTAAAATTTTCATTAGCAATGACACCGTTGAACTTTCCTTATGTGCAATAGATAAAAGCTTATAGTTTACTTTAGTTTTAATTTTTTTCTAATATTTTTTTTCCCATATAGCATTTTTCGAGTTTTTGAAATTTTTTTCAAATTTTCATGCATGCTTAATCTTTTGGTAAATCCGTTTCATCAAACATACATAGAATTTTAAAAGTAAATTATTAATTAGTGTATAATTTTAAAAGCAAATTATTAATTAGTGTATAATTTTAAAAGTAAATTATTAATTAGCGTATAATTTTAAAAGTAAATTATTAATTTGTGTTAAAACTAAATCAAAAATTTCAATACAGTGTTTCTGTGCAAAGTTTTCAAAAGACGTGCTTCGAACAGTGGGCAGATAGCTTAAAAAAAAATTAAATCAACATTTAATATTTTACTTTCTATCCATTATTCGAGCCCCCACCAGTGGCCGAGAGGTTCTTCTCTCGAAGCTGGTATAAGGGAGGTGCTGGGTTCGAAACCAATCGTGCCCGTCGGCCTAATCGCTCCGAGTTTTCGTAGTTTTCTTCAAACCATGGATTTCCATGCGTAAATACGGGTTAGGTTCCCTTAGAAAGACTCCCCACGAGGGCACTCTCCCCCTGGGACTATATCCCTCGAGTAGATAATTGGCCGTCAAAAATCAACCCAAAACATTAGTCGCTAATAAAAAGAAATATATTTGCTGCGTAGCGAGGGCCTATGCAAGACATTAATCTCTTTCGAGTTACATAGAAACTGGCGCAAGATTCTTCAAAATGTATAAATTTGAAAAGATAATTCACGTTTACAGATTATCCTTTTCATTGGAGCACCTGTTTTCAAAATATGATATCTTGTGAAGTTTCTTTATCAAGTTTATATATATATATAAATGTATGTATATATTTTTTAAAGAAAATATTATTTTATCAATAATGATCTTGACAATGTCTCAAATTTTATGTTTATTTAATAAAAGGTTTGTTTATTAATGATTATTTTTATGATTAAATGTTTTTATGATTTTAATGATTAAATTTATTAAAAGTTTGTTTAATTTAATGAAAGGTTTGTTTATTACAAGAATATCGAGCCTTTACTTGTAATATCATCTTTTTTAGCATACATATATATATTTAGTGTAATGAAGTAAGACCTTCATTATATAATTTTACGTCGAAATATTAATTTTTCTTTTAAAAAGTTACGAAAATCATATATTTATGCTATCCCTCTTTCACATAACCCGAAGTTATATATTTTTTAAAATGTCCATACTTTTACAAATGAAGCTTTAAAAATTTTATTCGTCTTCGTCCAAAACATACCTTATTATTGTATTTCGAATTTTATGATTTTTCAGAGGTTTTTGACATTAAAAATGCTTTTTTCCAATTTTAATTGTTTCAACTGTTTTACTTGCTAGAGGATACGATGAAACATTCTAACTATAACTTGTGCGGTCTAAGAATCCAATAAAAATAAAATTTTCGTAAATAAATTAAAAATATATATAATTTTGCAGGAAACTGATTCTCAGGTGATGAAGAATAACATTTCAAAGATATTTTTTAAATTGAAACGAATACTCTGAAACTAACGGTTTAAAGAAGTAGCATTGGTCAAGGAAAGAATGGTTACGCTGTATATACATATATGTATTGCCTATAACGTTTTTAATCTATGAATAGCAATTTTATGTCCGACAGAATAATAAGATAATAGAATCGCAAATATTTGACTGAAATATTCTCATAACATATTTTTCTTTATATAATCTTGAAAATATTAGATTGAAAAAATAATGTAATTTCGCAAGTATAAATGATACTACTTTCTTTAACATCTTGGAGATATGCCAACAGAGTAGCTAAATTTCGCTCAGATGCTTTTAATATTTCAGCTCCTGTTATCTGTTTAAACATCTTCTTTCCAGACAGAAAAAAATATATTTTCACAAAAATCTTTAAAAAAAAAGACATTAAGTTTGTTTTCGAAAGACAGTAGACGAATAACTTATTATTATTTTAGCATAGTGTCTCAACATGCAAAATAAATACATTTTTCTGGAACGTAAAAACAAATGAGAATTCAAGAGGTAATTTGTATCACAGAATTAACGTACGGTATCTAATGAGAAAGAATATCCTTGCGTGTTTTTCATTATGTTATCATTAAGTCAGTTAACACAATGGTTTTCATTGAATGTGCACCTCGAATATATGTGATATACAATATCGGCTTTTTTTTCTTTGTTGCCATCTACGCATTTAGGAAATACAATTCCGTTCCCAATTTCCGATTTTGGGATATCTTAGAAAAAATGTCGAAGTATCTTTGGAAGGTTTTTCCGATGCTGCTATTTTTTTTCATTCTGGGGGAAAAAGAGTAATATTCTTGAAATGACGATTTACGTAACATAAAATTTAAAATACGTTTTGTAAAATTATTTAAATTTCGAAATTATTATTATTATTATTATTATTATTATTATTATTATTATTATTATTATTATTATTATTATTATTATTCCATATTAAAAATTATTGTTATGATTATCAAAAGAGAATGAAATGAAAATTAATAACTTGTGTTATCAATTTAAAAAATACAACTGTAGCACTGAAAAATCTTCCATGTTTTGAACCTTAGTCAAATTCTAAATGTATTGCAATTAAAACAAGCTGTCGAAAAGATTTCAGCAGTCGTATAATAAATTATAAATAATTAGCTTTATAGCAATTTTGAATGGAAGGCAGATATTGGATTATCGTCAAAAGAATTCATAATATTTTAAATGCTCATCACAAACCTCTCTTGCTCTCAGAAGACATTTTACAATATTTCCATATTCTCTTACAATATTTAAAGAGTTATAATTGTAAAAACAGACTTAACATTTTAAAAAATTTTCAATTTAATATACAATATTTCAGATAAAAATTGATAATTAATGCAAATCTTGCCCGGTTTTTCTCCATACGTATTTCAAGTCATCTATACAAAAAGGGAGATTTTGGACAGATAAAATTACACTATCCCATTATTCCGCTGTCCAGTTCAAATGAATTTTACTCCATTTTTATTTTTAAACATTTTTTTGGAAAGACAAAAAAGACTTTTTTAATTAATTCTATCATTTAAACTAAATCTTTTCAGTCTGTGCGAACAGTCCTTTAACTCAACATCACATTGACTTGCGCCATTTGACCTTATTGATGATATACTTCTGTATACAGTCATATGATTTTCTTTTGTCATATATGCACAGGCACAGTCCTTAATTCTTCTTACAGTGCTTGCTATTGTACACCTTTTCCAGTTTGGTTTTGTAGTGGCGTAATCTTCTTATCCCTTTCCGGCACAGGCAATTTTTGTTGTAAAATGATGAAATGACTGACTGACACCGGAATTTTAAAACGGCCTTTTTTATAAATTAAAGACATGTTACTTTACATGTTCATTGTAAAATCCTATTTTTACTCAAATATTCTTGGTGCCGTTCGTAAGTTTGGAATTAAAATTAGGTATCCCGACCCGGGCACTCTGTGCCGGAAAGGGTTATAGCAATTCATAAATTTAGACAATCCACCTTTAGTTAATTTCCAAAAACTTGACTTTTAATTTCTTCATAACGGTAAACTTTTTCAGGTAATTGTACTATTTTACATCGCTTTCTAGGAGGCCAGTAAATTCTATGTGTCTTTTCTTTAATTTTCTTATGTTTTACGCCAATCTGTAATATCAATTACAAAAAGCACTGAAAACTGTCCTCCTTGCTGTCCTCAAAGGTCCTCCAAAACATCACAACGATAGATGAATCCTACTTTTACTTGGCTGACTCAGTGCTAAAAGAGGATTATACCTGATTGGCTGTCTAAACCCTCATGCAAATTTGTTGAATTCAAATAAAGGAAGGCTATTTCATGTTAATCTAAGAATTTTTTTTTTGTTCTTGTTTATTTGTGTATAATTTTCTATTAGATATTGGTAATTGAAAATATTTCATTATAAGATAATGTATCTATTAGAACAATCACACACACGCAAATAGAAAACGCCTAAAAGCACCTGGAGTGATTTCTACGAAATATTTTATTGAGCTTGAAATCATTAATCCAATACTTTATTCATGTTCTGCAATATTTCGTGATGATATCGCTATCAGAAGAACAATAACCTCATACTATAATCATTTTATTTGCGCTTAAAATAAGGATGAAAGATTTATAATCTCAATTAACAAGTACATATATTTAAGATGCATTCGCTTTTATCAGGATTATTGTAAAATATCAGGTATATTATCACAATTTTAAGTGCCTGTTTATAACCGAAAAATATAGTAATCTTGATATTTAAAGCAAGTTATTACCTACCATTTTATAACAAAATGAGAATTGTTTATTGGAGTATAAAAAATAAATATAATAATATATATATAATAAAAAATATTAAATATAAAAGCAGGGTTAATATAATTTGATAATGTAGTTTTCAGTGTTTTAAATAATTTGAATCATTTATTGTTGTATACAAAGCCAAATTTTGCAATTTCATTGTTGTGAAGAGGAATTCTTAATTGTGATATGAAATGTTCATTTATTTAATCTAGCCATATATAAAAAATATATTATTTGGAAAATATCATACTGCATTTCTTAATTATAAATTTAATATTTCAGAAGAAAATTTCTAGACGTAAATCGGAATTCCCATACGAGATTTAGGTACTCGAGAGGTCTAAGAAATTCCCCAAGTTTGGAGAATCGAATGTTAAATCCTCTTTCCAATTTTTAATTTATATCCCTTCACGTTAAAAAAAAAAGATCTGATATTTTTTTTTCTTGTATAACGGAATACAGTGAAAAGTCCCAAATACATTACATGATTTTTTCGATTCAAAACTTTTTTGTAAATATCACAAATATAATAAAATTTATAATAAAAAAATGTTACTTATGACTTGCGATCGCCAAAAACATAGGATTTTATGTTTAAAGATAATTTTCGAGATGTATATAGAAGTTTTACAAATAATATAAATTTTCTAACTCAAAAATAAACCCAAAATATTGAATTTCACTCTTTAATTCTGTCTCCTTCTTCTAAAGTATCCAGGAAAAAAAAACATAAATGCACCAGGAAGATTTAATTGCAGTTTTCTATATACAGTGACATTTCTTTAAACTGTATTTCGTATATGTTCTCTGACAACTAATTTTGTATTCCCGGTACTTTTCATTGTAAGTTCTTAATTGCATTATATATATATATATATATTTGTGGATAATCCACTTAATAAGTTTTCTTTTATAGCTGCATGATGATTTAAGGAAAAGTATGTAAAACCTTAGTTAAATCTTTTTCCAGACTACCTTGAATCAAAAAACTAAAATCTGGTGCCGAAAATGTGTGTTATTACGTGAAAATTCAAATTTGGTGCAATTTTAAATATGTAGACGACTCCTTTTGGCAAAAAATACCATTCTCGGATAATAAAACTCGGTATGACTTAAATCGGTCTTTTTTTTTTTGTGCAATAATTGGAATTACAATCAAATTTCATTTTTTCTGTGTGTATTTGTTTGTTTGTGTCCGGAGTGGTTTTGTACATAAAATGTATCATTCATTACATGTTTCTTATTTTTCTGTACCAAATCTGTATTTCAAACAAATAAAAACTTCAAAAGAATTTAGAATTACAATTGATTGCAAAATCCATACGATATTTGAAGAAGTATCCTGCATAGACAACTGAAGATTATTCTATTTTTTAGTTTTTCAGCAAAATTATTCACTTAATGACCAAAATACATGAAAATATGCATTGATTTGTTAAGTTTACTACAAGATTTTGATGTCCATGTAATGACATAGGTCTTTAGAGACATAATCAGAAAATTACTAAGCTGCACCGATCAGCATTCTCTTTAGACAAGGGTATTTACATGTGGACAAGAAAATTCGATTGGTAAAGTTAAATTTATGCTAAAACATAGCCTGGCTTTATCTAGTCTTGTGCGTAATGAGCCTTTCATATTATTGATAGGTTATTGGTGCTTATCTTTTTTTTTTTAATGTATGATTGCTTGTCAGATTAGAAATTTGTTCCCAACTATGGCGGTCTATTTTGCAGATTTTGGCAATATTCTTTTCATCAAGTTTACTTGTAAAACATTTTTTTTGTTACAGATTCACCCTCCTTTAAAATTATTTTGGCTTTTAAACAGATTTCATGTTATTGCCTTAACTTTAAATTAAACTTAAATTAAATTTTACAAACTGCATTACCGCTTGTCACTATTCTCGTATAAGAATTTAGATTTCAACAGTTTTTGTATCACAAAATAGCTAGATTTATCTGCATTAAAATATGTGTAGGATGGTTGTCTGATCAGTCTGGAAATGTGCGGTTGATTGTTTTAAAAAATCGCTCTAGATTTACTTACATTAAAATATATTTTGGACAATTGAGTGATAAGACTAGAAGTTTCAGTTTCTTATATATCGTAAAATAACTACATTTATCGACGTTAAAAAAAAAGATAAGACGGTGGTGTGATGTTTTACTAAAAACTTCTACGATCTGGAAGGAAATTTATGGTAGGAATATAACTATAGAAGTATGATACAGGAATATAAGTGTGGTAGAAATATAGGTATAAAAGGGAATGCTATATGACATAATACAGAATATCTGTGCTTTTATATACATTGTATCATTTAATATACGTAATAGAAGTTTAAAGATTCCTTTTAACAACTGACATATCGATGCTAAAAAGTTTTTAGTTAAATATCTTTACAATTACACTGTAATATATTTCTTGTATACAAGTAAAAAAAATTAAACATATCTTTACATGCTGTTTCAATACTTTCTAGGTGTGCTTTTCATTTAGGGGAGAATAGGGACGGTTGACCATAGGGGAGGCTTGACCCCTGCATCAGTTTTCATATTTAAAAGAATTTCAGAGTTTTATCCATAGGTGTCAACCAAAGCTACTGGAATGCTCAAACAACACTCTTCGTTTCAGAGAGATAATCGAAATAGGTGTGGAAAAAATGAATTGTGGGGTGTTTTCAACCTAAAAGTTGTGTTTTTTAGAAATATTTTGTAAGCTTTTTTCAAATAAATTATAGCATAGAAATTTAAGTAAGTAGGTTTAAAGTAATGCAGAAATATCGAGCTTTCATTCCAGGCATAAAGACTGTACAGTAAGTTAGACTTAACATAACAATGTGATATTCTTTAGAAAAGCTCTATGTAGGGAGGTTTGATCCAGTCAGTGTGAGAGAGGGTTGACCAGATGCTCAAGGCTCTCTTAATTAAGTGGTTTTGCAAATCTTTTTATTATATACTGCGCACAATGAAAAGTTAATGGTATATACATAAAAGAATGTAAATTTATTCTGTAAAGCTTCAGTAAAATGGTGTGATGGAAAAGAAAATGTTTAAAACTGACTATAGAAAAATGTGAAAAATTGCTAGAAAAAGGAAAGTTAATAGGAACTTTTTCCCATTTAAATATTGCTTACAATAGGTAAATAGAAGCAGTGGGAAAGACTAGAAAGGACTAGAAAGGATGAAAGCAGCAGTATTAACCTTTTGAAGGCCAGTGGTATGTTTATAAAACCACTTATTTTTAATTCCGAAAAATCACAATGACACCAGAATTTTGCTAAAATCTTTTCATTTAACACGTTTGTGAAATGGAACCTTTTCTTATTTCCAAATAAATTTGTTCATAAGTTCCGGTGCCAGTCATTTATTTCAACATTTTAGTACTGAAAGTAATTTGCTCCTTAAAGGTTTAAATCATTTTAATGATAAGTTAAGTCCTCATGCGGTTGCAGAAGAACATAGCATCGATCGAAAAATTTTAGGAAGGTAATGTAGAAAAATTTAACCAGGGTGAATACTGTGAGATGAAGCCAAACTATGTGACAACTAGATTTGTCAGATCGAGTGTCACAAAAAATGGAACAAGGAAATAAAAAAAGCGGGACAGTGGCTACTAAATCCGGACATAATAACATGAAACACTATGAAAACGGAACCTGTATCTAACCGAATACTGTCTTAAATGTTAAAATTTCATTTTTCCTGCTGTACAATTATACTTGCTCAGACAAAATCCTTTTTAAAACAGAATTTTTCTCCTCTGACTTGCAATTGCGCCTTAACAGGTTTGTTTAATTCACATATTTTTAAAAATATTTTCTATAATAATTAAAGCATGTAGAATAAAGTTATTTTGCTTTTTTTTAAACTGAATTTATTTCTCTTCACAAATAGTGCAATATAAATCAAAGTGGGTCAAGCCTCCCATATAGTGGGCCAACCCTCACATATGCGGGGAACCTTGACCCATTATTTTTCATGAATAAAATCAATCATTTTTTAAATTTCTTATATGTTACACTTATGTAGCAATTTTATTTTTAACTGATTTTATAACGAATAAAATGATACATAAAACTGTATTCTACGTTCAATATTTAAAAAATAAAAAATCATTTTGTAAAAAGTTGGTCAACCTCCGTAGTCTCCTCTACTCCCCCACCCCTCGTTTTTTTTTTTTTTTATTTTTTTTTTTTACATAACGTCTATTTTTCAAGCGTATTAACACAATCCATGTTTCATTTCTTTCTGGCATATTCTTGCTCACGTGATACGCATACATAACTTTGCAAATGAATATAAATATCATTGTTTAATAAATAGTTCTTTTCTAAGTGTAACTTTTATTTTAGCTGATGCTTTAGCAGCTGTTAATGAAATTAATTCTACAGATATATGATGAAAATGTTCACACTTTTTTTGTTACGCCGGTAGAAGTCAAAATAAAGTTATAATGTTTTCAGTGACTGTCTCAAAGTATTAGGTCTACCGGAAAGTTCTGTCCGAGAATGCTATTCCACGACTACTTTTTTAAAATTCAGATTTCTTCATTGGCATCACTTTTATGAAATGTAAAATTCCCACTGTTTTCACATTTCGTATTTCACATTAAGGTGAAAACAATGGCAATTTTTCCATAAAAAAAAAAAAAAAAACAAATGATGACGACACTGTTAAAACACTATTCTTAAAAATAAGTAAATTGTACTAATTATTGAGCACTTCCCGATCTTAAAATAGCTCCGAGTACTTAGCTCTTAAATTTGAAAAACGCATGTACTCATTTTTTTGAGCACATAGAAGGACTTGAAAATAAGTATGTATAGAAACAGACATACACTATAAGAAAAAAAAAGCGAAAATTACAGAAAACCGACAAATCCCCATTTTTAATTAAGGTAATTTTGAATTGCGAAGAACTACAATTTTTAGAGTAAAGAACAGCGATTTTACTATTTTAATTCTTGAAATTTTGTGAATGAGCTGCCCCGGGATTTGAATCCAAGTCTTCTAGGTCGGACACCAGTATTGTACTGACTGTGCTGTAAGAGCAGTTACCAGCTGCTTCCAAATGACACCTTTTATGAATCAGCGAAGGAAGATCGCTAACATCAGAGATGAATTTTCCCTTTCTTAAATATTCTAATTTCTAATAAAACAATTTTTAAACTAAATTTTCTTCTTTAACATTTCTAATGAAATTGTAAATAAATTTGAAAAGTGTGTATTATAAATTAAAAATTATAACAATGATAGACATATCTTTAAATAAAAGCTTGGAAATCCCTACTGTCAATTCGGTATAAGAAAAGGGTTTATCAGAAAACTCATATTTTTGAGCACATAGGATTTAAACATGAATATTAAGACTTTAACGTACAAAATATATGTATTCATTTCTGCACACATTTATAAATCAAGTATAAGTATACACAACTTCAAAATATCATGTACTCATTTCTGAATTAATTGTACTTAAAAAAAATCGAGTAGAAAGAAATTTTCATTTTTAAGTAGATTAATGCTTCTTTTTGAAGCAATTGTACTTAAAAAATATGAGTACATAGAAATGCTCATTTTTAAGTAGATTATTTTTAACAATGTACTTCTTTTTGAAACAATTGTACTTAAAATATACGAGTACATGGAAGTTCTCGTTTTTAAGTAAATTATTTTTGAAAGTGAATGAAGAATTCTGAATTTTATAAAAGTTGGCGTGAGATAACATTATTGGAGAGAACTTCCAGGTAGTCATAATGTATGTTGCTTTATTAAAGGGACCGGGAATGCCCTATCTCCACCATGTTAAATTCATCAAATTTATGTACTTTTTTCTCAGAAATGGTGAAAGATATAGGTCTAGATTTTTTAGAGTAGTTAGAATAACGTAATGTACGTATTCTAACAGACCATTTTCTTTCTAAGTGAAACTAAAAATTAATTATTAATTATCTATTGAAAGTCATTTTTAAATTAGCATTTTTGGTAAGATTTCACTGCCTAAAATAAATAATTCTCCAGAAATCATTAAATTCCTGTATTAAAGTATACAATATAACATAATATAGGAATTTAAAAAAATCTGAGTTCTTAAGTTTAATAGATATTGAAAAAAATGAACAAAAAGATGAAAAATCCAAGTTTTGAGAAAAAATCAATTAAAGATTTAAATGTCCATTAAGCTGTGAAGTACTCTTAGAAAGAATGAATAATTTCAACACTTATTTTTTATACACATAAACATGTGTGACACATCGTTGGAAAGATAACAGTTTAAACTGTTTAATGATATAAAAAAGTAAAAATCGACTTTTTGGTTGAATTTTGCTTTCCGGGACCCCTAAAGCTATACATAAATTGTAGAATAACATGTAAACATTAAGCAATAAAATTATTTATTTAAAAATTTCTCTGATATAGGAAAGCTGCAAACTTTTACGCTTTTTTAACCAGTAAAATTGTATAGTAAATTGTGATCTATTTCACTTATTTTATGTCTAAAATAAGGTAAAATTTTCTATTAAATTCTAGTAGTATTAGAAAAGCGTAAACATTTGAAACTATGGATATAGTCATACGGGAATTTTTTCACAATTACAAAATCATAATCACTTTTGATATATAATTCGACTTTTACTGAATTATTTAGGATTTATGGAACATTGATCTTTGTTAAAACTTTTAAATCACAATTGCAATTCAACTATAAAATATCTCAATGCAGCTAAGCTGTATAACAAACAAATACTAATTATTTATCAAAATCATCTCACATTTATTTCCACAAAATGTTAAGATTTTTTAGCACACACATGTTTTACATCCCCTAAGTTAATGCACAAAGCATTTGTTCCAACTTTTCTCAATTTGAAGAAAAGTTAAACGTTGTTTTACCACGCAATTACATCTGTCAGAAGACGTACCAAACACCCCTTTTTAAACTCCCTTTTACGTCCCCTCTTATGACATAAATTCATGTTACATAAAAGGCTTACTATTCTCCCCCATTGTTTATGAATATAAAGTGGGTATTTCTGCAACAAAACAAAGGGAGATATATGGCACGTGCTAGCTGTTTGAGTCAATTTCTTGTCTACTTTTGTTCTTGATATTGAGATGAAGTACATGAATACATCTAACTGACAGTTCCGTACATAACGTAATTGGCTGCACTATTTTTACTGCACTTGATATAGTAAACGATAACTTTTAAAAATAAGAAGTGATGACTGTATATGTATTGCTTGTTTGAGCTTGTTAGAAAAAAGAAGAGAGCGACATTGTGTGATGTTTACATGCTTGAAATTGTCTAACATTTTTATTTGCGTACTAGTTTTTCTTTCTAGTTACATTTCATCTGAAATATCTTTTACAGTTATCATTTCTAAGCTGCGTAAAGAAAAATGCGTCTACGGACATTTAATCAATAAGATAACTGTGCATAATTACCACAATTTCACACTCATATCTATAGAAAATTGCGTAAATTACGAAATCCGCAAGGTATGAAAATCCACTCTTGGGAATAAATTAACAGCGTCTTTTTAATTGCACTTAGGTTCAATTTTTTATTTATTTATTTATTTATTTATTACGATAAACTTAATGTCATAGGAATTATGTTTTATTTACAGCAATTCCGAAAATTCCGACAGATAATTCCGACGAAATATTCTTTTTTTTTTTTTTTTTTTTTTTTTTTATTTATTTTTTTTTTTTTTTTGAGAAATCCAAATTATGTATTGAGTAGTTAGGGTTTTTTTTTTCTCTCACGAATAAAATTAGTATTAGTTTTAAAAATTCGTGTCTATTATCTAATAATATTTTCTTTTTAAAGAGACATTTTACACTCGAAAGAAATACTAAAAACTAATATTTCAATTATACTACTGGTATAAATTCATATTTTTTAATAAACTTTATTTCATACAGCCATAGCTAACATTCTCTCTTTTTTTATCTCTGATACTTTTGTAATTGTTAAATGCATTGTAATCAATTAGCTAGATTTTGACTTTCCAATTACAGAAAATTACATAAAACTGTTTGCATTCAAGCGATATCAAATAACAATGACATATTGTAAAAAATGGGATTTTTTTTAAATCAAGTAACGTTTTAACTAGCTGTTATACCTAATTTCATTTATTAATGTTATTTATTCGAAAGTTTTTAAAAAGTATAATATGATCTTCCATTTATGAATTAATATTTTAAGCCTTTGAATAAAGCCCATATACAATATACGGCCATTACTGACAGGCAACTTTCAATTTTAGACGTTTTGTCTAATATTTAAAAATATACTTGTCAGATTCTTCTGGAATTTTAGGATAAAAAAGAACAGGTTTGCCTTCATATTTATCAACTTCGATTTGATAAGGAGAAAGATTAGGGGGCCAACAAAAATTAAAGAAAATATAAAACTTGGGATCGCCCTGTAAAATAAAATGCACGAAATGATCTATCGTTACGTAAAATACATAAGCAGACATTGTACAATATGTGTATTCATTTGTATAAGAATAGCATGTATATTAATAGAGATATAGCGATATTTTTAAAAAAATTTAAAAAAAATCTTGCATGTCTTTTGCTTATAGCATGCAGGTTTTTTAACCACATTTAAAGCCAGTTTCGGAAAAATTGATAAAATGTAGTAGAAATAAAATAGTGTAATTAGAATATAAATATATTAAATATTTCAGGAAATATGGGCAGTTGTATAAAACATTTTATCTGAGCATGCGCGAAGATAACAATTAACTTTTTGCATAATTTAATAGCCAACTCTATGGAGCAACGTATTATAAAAAATCAGTCAAATATCTTAAAAATTTAGAGAGATATCGGCGTTAGAGTGAGCTATTTTTTAGTTTCTTGCTAAAACTCGCTGAATGATAAGGGGTTGTCCACAATTGTTATAAGTTATCTGACAGCGTTCGGACCAAGATTTTTGGAAAGCTATTTAATTATAGTTTACGGTTATGTTTAGGAAGATTTTGACTCTAAACTACGATGAAAATGAAAATATAGTCCATACATTGATTACATTTAGGTAAATTGAAGAGTTTATGGTAAAATTTTGTTAAATTTAGCCCAATACGCAAAACACTCTACAGTAATTTCGATCGTACATTTATGTATTTTCTGTATACATGTAATTTGTATGACAGTGGTGAACACAATAAACTAAAATTTAAGATATATTGGACATTTTACATGAGTTATAAGTCAATAACTTGCAATTTCATTTTTATAGTGATATTTCAACAGCTTTTTGAGAAATCCCGTTTTGCGTATGGAATTCTCAATGAAAAGATTCCCATAACATACATTTATTTAACTAAAACATTTACTTAACCATAGTAAACTTTACTTAACATTTAGTTAACAGTTATGTGAATTGGAAATTTACTGTATTTATCGTTTAAGGTTTTCCGTTTCCCAATATCAATAATTAAGGCATTGGGATTCAACTTGAATTATGCAATATATATATATATATATATATTTATGAGTTTGAAGTGTCGAAACTTTATATACCATGACGTCTACTTGTTACATAATGAATTTTAATAATTTAGAAACTATTCAAGTGATATAGCCAGTTTAGAAGATAATCCAACTTATTTTTCATATCAAGCTGATAGTGCAAATGTGAATCAAGTGAGTTGGTCAATCAGGCACAGCTACCTTAATCGCACTGTGCTTCATTAAAATGTTTTGTCTCCTCTATCCAATTTAAAAAAGGGATTAAAAGATTTTGAAAATTTTGTTTGCGAGTTTTGAATGTGTTACAAATTTTTCGCAAGTGTTTTCTCGAAATCACAGCAGACGAGGTTTGGCCAACTCTGGCCAACACCTCAATTGTCTTTAAGTATTATCTAATTTTTAAATTTAAAATGTACCGGGTGAGCAAAAAGTCGGTATGAACTTTTAAAAATCATAAAAACCGAAATGAAAAACTGTTTGCAGGATTAGCATCTATAGGTCACGGGAATTTTTTTAAGACAGAAATAAAAAATAACTCAAAAAATAGCCGACACATAGCGCTGGTTCGTGCGATTTTGGTGGGGATATGAAAATGAAACGGTTAAAAGAACCTGCGCTCCTAATCCAGAACTAATTTACGTAAAATAACTTCAAAAACAAACCTTTATCCTTTATACTCAGCATCGTTGATCAAGTACACGGTTCGCAACGTTTAACTAGTTCTGGATTAGGAGCGCAAATCCTTAAAACCGTTTCATTTGCATATTTCCACCAAAATCGCACGAACCAGCGCCATCTGTCGGATGTTTTTTGAGTTATTTTTTACTTCTGTCTTAAAAAAATTCCCGTGATCTATATATGCTAATCCTGCAAATAGTTTTTCGTTTCGGTTATTTTTTCGGTTTTTATGGTTTTTTAAAGTTTATACGGACTTTTTGCTCACCCGGTTAATGGCATTACGTAAATTTATTTACTGCGTGGAAATTGCTGTGTTACCTGGAGTAGGGCCATATATATTTACTCTCAACCCATATCAATATCCAAATCAATTTAACATTTATAAATTTTAAAAGTTTGTAATACCTTGTTTTGATATTTCATACATCTGTGGGTTTAATATGTTCAAGTCAGTCAGATTTATATATAAAATTAAGTAGTTTTACTTGTTTTAATTAATATAAAATAATTATTTGAATTATAAGAATTTATTAAATCTAAAAAAAAAAAAAATCATGTGACATATAGAAGAGTGAATAGAAATAGAAAGCTGATTTAATAAGTATGGTAGAACCTCTTTTATCCGAAACTCTTTTAACCAAAACTCTCGGTTAACCGAAATCCATTTTAAAGATTTTTTTTTTTTTTTACTATCACATTCCTTGAGTGCAAAATCCATTTTGAAAGCTTTTTTAGCTATTGTATTACTTGTGTGCAAGCGGTAATTTGAGTACTATGAGTACCTATAAATATTTTCGATCCCATTTCTTAGAGTTTCTTTGAATTTAACTCGAGCTTCAGTAGCCTGCGGCGTGGAACGAAAAAAAAACGAACAAATTAGCAATTCTGAAGCTTTTGAATGTTTCTCAAAGGCTTGACATGGCTAGAGCAGCAGAAAGACTGTTATACTGGTGAACTAATAATATTTAAAAACTTCGTGATAGAGCTTCAAAGCAAAAGCAATCGAAACTGCGCCAAACAAAACATTTTTTCAAACCCTTGTGATATATGTAAAAGGTACATAATTTCAAAATTAAAATTCAGGTAATTTATTCTTGTATTTTTTTTTTTTTTTTTTTTGCTATTGCTTTATCTTTATTAAGCACTTGTTACCATCTATATATATATTTCGCTAACGTACGTGGCACAGAAATATCGATTATTTGTTATTGTTTAATAACAACGGCCGAGAAACGCATCTCATTGGTTACTGTGTAAAAGCCCTTTGGAAGGATTTAGTGCGATCGGGTTTATTTACGTTTCGCCACGGTGCGCGTCCTTTTGCTCTTTCGCTGCAATTATGGAGCTTCAAAGTATCATTTGAGATGTCTGTAAAAGATCTCGGTGGATGCTTGACGGTGAAGATGAAACAGATAGAGAAAAGAGAGATAAGAATTAAGAAGAGAAAATCAAAATAGATCGTTTATTGCAGGATTCTGTTATAAACAGGTTTCACCCTATTAGAAAATAAATTTGCTGGATGGTACTTAAAAAAAAATCTATGTTAGTAATATTTGCTTACAATTTTATTATTTCTTTTTCAGTATTACAGTTTATGTTGTATTTGTAATTGCTTTTTCATCTAAAGGTTTTAAATAAAAAATTAAATTATTGAAAATATAATTAAATTTTAATTGAATTCATCCATTAATTTGGAAAAAAAGTTTAAGGTATGAGACATAATTTTGGAACTGGACAAGAATCGGGCCCTGGTAATTTCCACCGTCTCCCCCCCGCCACCCCTCTGTACGGACCTGCGATAAAAATTTCAGATTCATTTAGAAATATTATTACGGTCCGGGCAACGCCGGGCGGGTCAGCTAGTAATAAGAAATAATGCATACACTGGTGTGCAAAAATTAAGCAGGAAGCAGATAAATTAAAATCTAAACAAGGCAACGGAACGCATTGTTTAAATAATTTTGATCACTTGTCCCATATTTTCATATCTTGGAGATCTTATGGTAATAGTATGATTTCGGTCGATGTGGAAATCTTCTGCACGACAATACATTCAAAAAACCATCTCGTCCTTAATTTATGCACACCAGTGTATATTTCTCCTTAATCTCAAAATTGAAGCATTCTCGATTATCCGAAAATTTTGATTTTCCGATAGAGGGCCGGTCCCAATTACTTCGGATAATCGAGGTTCTACTGTAATCGAAAACGTTATGAAAAATTATTAAATACAATTTTAACTAGATAAAACTATAGGAAATTTTAATACTGCAAAAAATAAATATCAAAATACTTTAAAAGGTCATGTGCACATTATTCTGGTGTATGTTCTATTTTAAATTTTTCATAAGGAATTTTTTTTAATTCCTTTTTAAAAAACTGATTTTTTTTTTACTTTTCCTGCATTCAGTGTTTATTTTTCTATTATTTATTCTCGAAAAACAGAAGGAAGCTAATAGCGAATGTGTGAGTAAGAACATACCCTCTAATAAGTCAAATTGCATCCCCCCCCCCAGGTGGGGTTTACGACCGACGTTGAGAAAATTTTTTCTAAATGAACACTAAGCACTTATATTTCAATTATTCTACTGATATAAATTAATGTTTTTAATTACTTTATTGCATAGATTCATAACTATCTTTGTCTAATTTTTTTTTTAATATTCTGGTTATTAAGTGTTTATGTTTTGTAATCAGTAAGCAAGATTTTGACATTCCAGTTACAATAAATCTTATTAAGCTGTTTTCTTTCAAACGATTCCATATATGGATGACACACAGTAAAAAGTTGATTTATTTTTTTTTTTAACTAGTATTTTTTTAAATATCTGTTATACCTAATTACCTTTATTTATATTATTTATTCATTCTTTGTCTAAAATATAATATGATCTGCGATTTATACATTAATATTTTAATGAGTATATATCACTAATTAAATGTATCGCTGTAATGTCCATGTTTAATAAATTCATTATACATTACCATATAAAATACTAGGGGGCTCTGCCCCCTACGAGCTACCCTCGCCAACCCCCGTTCAGGCACACCAAAATCCAAAAAGCACGCTAATTTGATCGGCTTTAAAAATATTGAATTAAAATTAAAAAAAAAAAAACAAACAGTAGCGATCTCTCTGTAAACGGGTTTCCATTCGTTTTCCTTGGATTGGGGATTTTTAAGACCAAATCTGCTGCTGTTAACAGATACAATGGCTGTTTTAGCATTTAATTTAAAAAAAAATATTTAAACATTTGAAAATAAGCTAATGTAAAATGAATTAAGTAAACAGTGTCACTGTCTCCCGTTATTTTTTAACAGCGCTATAAGATAGTTCTTTTAAATAATTCATTTTAAATGTATCGTTTCAAATCTGACGTAATTTACACCAAAGTTTTATTTCTCTTATTAATATTCACGTGAAAATAGTTAGAAGTAAATATTATTTGCGCTGTCTTCGAATTCACGATAATAGTTGAAAATATTATCTCAAAATATCTCGCGCAAACATATTTTTCAATTTAAATTGTTTTGCCATATTTTTGGCCATTTTAAATATGACGTAATTTCCTCCATTTACAAATTTTAACGCATAATAATGATTTTTTTATTTTAAGATTTTGTTTCTCTTTTAAAATTCAAGTGTAATATCGTTCTTATGATGTAATTTTCCTGCTTTTAACATGTAATCATTTAATTCTAATTTTAAAGATTTTTTTCTGTTTGTAATAGTAACGTGTAAATAAATTTTTAATTTGAGGTAAACATTATTGTTTGCGCTGTTTATACAATTGGCAACAGTTTAAATTAGTACCATTTTCTAAAATTTGTACAAAATATCTCTCGAAATGCTGAAAATTTGAATTTAAAATAGAAATAAAACCTCAAAAAATCAGTCAAATAAGAAAAATAAATGCAATCTGCACACCAGGAATTTATAACGTATAAAATGATCGAAAAATGATTAAATTCCCATGTATAGTTTTTGTTCCAATAAAACTTTTTTAATGGAACGATTTTGTCCAACTTTAGCATTAAATATCTCTTAAAATAATTCTTCGATTTGAAAACTGTCTGCATCAGCGTGTTTATCAAACATTTCTCTATAACACGACCGATTTTCATATTTTTGTATGCAACAGTTTTTTTAATATTAACGATGAAAGGCCATGCTTAAGCATTCAAATTGGATGCCGATCTACCCGGAATATCTACGCAGATTTTCATTGGTCCACTTCTAAATCAAAACTTTTTTTTATATATAGAAGGAAATGTTACTTCTTAAACTTTTCGTAAATATTTACTTTAATTTGCATTTCTTAATCTTCAAATCAGTTATTCTAAAAGAATGTATATATGTGTGTAAATTTTAAACCATTTGTTTACCTTAAAAGACTGTATTACATAGTTACATTTTAAATTGCTGAAGAGAAATGCTAAAATTTTCAATAACAAATGTTTTAATTTAACACATTTTAATATTCATATTTTCCAACTTTGGGCTTCGAAATTCATTATCGTGTACAAAGGATTCTACAATCTCCCTTCAAATTTCAAATTCTTAACTTTTGCAGAGTAATTCACTTCCATGCACAAAGGTTGTAATAGAAAAAGCGTGGAAAGTTTTACGGAATTATTGCCAATAAATGGAAGTTTCAAAAGTTTTGTTCCTGGGTAAAAGCATCAGGTTGCTATTTGTTATGCAAATTTACAAATGTGAAGGTAAGTATCACGTTTAAGACATTTAGTTCGTTAGCCAAAAAGATATTTGAATAGTTTCAAGTTATTAAGAGCAAGAGAGCAAATTAGAAACTTTGGAGAAAAGTTAATATTCTTAAAGTAATGCATTGAAAACTTCCTATACATCTGCCATATGAAATAAGTTTATTTAAAGTTTGAATACTATTAATGTTATCGATTTAAAAACAGCAAAATGTTTCACGTAGGACCGTTATGTTTTGTATTGATATACAGGATGTCCATACTCAACGGTGTACAATGGTTAATTCGTAAACCGTGAATCACAGTCATATACTTGCAATTTTAAAAAATGTTTTAAATGAGGTAACACTTTTTTTTTTTAAAGTACGGATCAATTAAAACGTTGTGAAATTTTATTTTTTATACTGTCTCTTGTTCCTATAAAAGATATTTAGTAAAAATTTCCTACGAAACTAGTTAGTAAGACAAAAGAAAGTCACATTACGCTAACACTAAAATTAACCGAGTTATGAAACTTCGAATTGATGACTTACACCAATTCCATGTATCTGAATACAGATGAATCAGGCCATGATTCGAGGGATCCTACACAAAGTGCGTAAAGCATTTGAAGAAGTTATTTCGCGTGTATCTGCGCTTTAAAGGAAAGTAGTCATATCCTACAAGTATTACGATAGTGTTAAATTTTATTAATTATGTTTCAGATTTGTTAATACAAGTGTATTTTAAAATATGTTTTACTTCGTAAAGAAATTATACTGTTGCTTTTCATCCGTTTATTTAAGAAAAATTCTGTGTTTATTTACTTATATTTTCAGTACTAGCTGTTTATTTTGTTTTAATATGTCAGAAAGAAAATACATATCAAATTTATATTGCTATGCTAATTTTACTCTTAAGTAATATTTTCTTTAATCTCACGATTATTTATATGTCTAGTAAATTGGTGAATAAACCCTATTTCGCAGTAAAAAAGATGCTTTAGCTTTAAACAGCTATTCCTCGGTCAGTTTTAATCGTAGAAGAATGGGACTTATTTCTTTCATCCTACATTTTTCTAAATGGAATTTCTAGGTCCCGGGACCCTATAAAAATTTAAATTTTGTAATTATTTAAGAAATATTTATTATTGAGCCAAACCGCTTTGAAAACGTTTTTTTACCTGATTTAAATCAACTTTGTAATTGGAACTATATGTGTATGACTAACGGTTTAGAAATAGCCTTTGAACAGCGTTGAGAGTGTCCCTGTATATTAAAGCATAACTTTGCAATTGGGCACATGAAATTTACTAGATATCTCTTTCCTTAAAAAGAATCGTGTGTAAGTTTTCTAAAAATTACTATTATTCGTCCTTTTATACTTTGTTTTTATTAGCCTTTTTATTATTATTATTATTTATTTATTAACCATTTGGAAAAATAATTATTGTCCTCTGTCAGGGTAGGAAATCAAAAACATATCTGAAGCGCCCTATTGGTTGAATCCGCATTTTATTCGTTTTCTGATTGATCTATACAGTAATCTGTATTTTCCCTTTACTTTCAACAGAGATGGATACTTCTGTTGCCACTATGACAAAAAAGTAATAAAAACTACAAAAAAAAATAATAACTCAGAAACAAATTCAGATACAGCTTTCAAACAAATTGCATTTAAAAGTACATTTTTTTCCTCCATACGACGGTGTAAAAAGTAATATTGTGGGATGTTTAGAAATTTAAGAATGAAATTTCATTTAAATTGGTCCATGAATATTAATTTTTAATCCATGGCGTACGTAATGAATGACCAGCTCCGTAGAAGTTTAAAAATTTACAATACCAAAAAATGTAATCCATGGCGTACGTAATGTATAATAAACTCCGTGCGATTTTTTGTCTTAAATTTTAGTCTTTGAATAAATCATTTTCCAAATGGTCGTTGTAATCTGTTAAATCGCATTTATTTTTATTTTTATTTTTTGTTTTAGACCGTTTATAGAATACCAAAATGGCACAATATCATAAAATCTGTACATTACATAAAAACCGTTGTATTTCTTTTCACAGTTTTTGCGTTTATTTTGTAGTTGTCAATGCTAAAAAAAAGACAATAGCTGCATAAAATTTTATATGTTTTTTACATGAAAATAGGTCTATAAATAGTCAAAAATAAATTCTGTTGGAATTCCGAAATACACATTAATGTTAATATTTCAAGGAAATTCTCACGTATTTTATAAATAATTTATTATAGCATTATATAAATAAATCTAGGATGAATTTCCGAAAATCCGTGACACCGGAAGATATGTGTTGAAACTAAATCTAATATAAGGGATGCTTTTTGGAATCGTGGGATACTCGAAAGAGGGTATTCAATATTTTATTTTGTTGTTATATTATATTTCCTATATAAAGAAAGAGGTCTTTCAGCGCTGAAATGGAAGTCAATCATTTAAAAAATATATCAAGATATGATATACAATATTGTTATTATTTGTCTGTTTTTAGGTAGATTTCGTATGAAACACTACCTATTACATCCTCCCCTTATGTTGGAATTTCTGAAAAAGTTTTGTAGATCTACACCGATCACGACTCCTAGAACCCAAAACCACCCTCAGTACAAAACTTTATCTATCTATCTCTCTATATGTATGTATATGTATATATATGTATGTATATATATATATATATATATATATATATATATATATACATATATATGTAACCAATAATTAAACATAACCTACCACCATCAAAAACCGTAATATTATGAATTAAAGCTGTAAGTATATAAAAAAAAAAGATTAAATTAATTATAAGAATTATTATGGAAGAAAAATAAGAAAGTGGACACCAACAAATAATGGAAATGCTTATATATTGAATTACGTTTTCAAGGGCACAGAATTCAATGATATAAGCAAAATGGTTGTTTTCTGTGGGAAAAATAAGCTAAAGCTAAAAGTTTTTTCCCCTGTGCCCAAACAACCATTAAATTCAAGTGAATTGATTAAAATTGAAAACAGAATAGAAACAAATAATATGAAATGGAAAAAACAATAAAACCTATTTAAATATTTATAGGATATAAAATGAAATAATAAACACCATACCGATTAATATTTTAGAATAAATCCACGCGCACATGGCACCCATAATATCGTAAAGATTAAGGTGAATAAAACAGTTAAGAAATCACAGTAATTGATACCACAGGATGCAGTTAATACATATTGAAATAAATGTTAAATAACTTTTAATATAATATAAAATAATATAAATAGAAAGTAATTACATAATTAAAATGCACTATTAAATTAATTAAAAACCGTTAAACAATATCGTCAAAATTTAGCTAAAAACTCCCCCTGGTGTAGTAAATTATAACTGAAATGTAGCTGGAAAAAGTAAATCTAGAACTTATCGCAAAAAAAAACACAAATTGTGGTGCTGCCATCTAGTATTACTTTTATGATTTAATTGTCAAAAGACAAACAGTTGTAAGCAATTGAATGTAACAATTGTTTTATTAACAGCAAAACCAAACATATCCTTATATATAGATAATTATAAACTGAATATAAACCACACAATGTATTTTAAAAAAACTATTGTTAATAAAATTTAAAAAGCATACAAAATATTCTATTAGCTAACTTATTTAAACTACACTAACAATTTAAATAATTCTAGAACATCGATAATATATAGCATATAGCTATATGCTATAAAACAAAATAAAATAAATTCATTAATAATTAATATAAATAATTATTAAAAATATAAAAATCTTTAATAAAAACTATTATATATAAGATAATTATAAAATGAACAGGAAATAAAAAACATATGGTAGTATAAAGAAGGTGAACAGATACTTAAATTCCGATTACCTAAAAAGCACAAATATAGTGTGTGGATTATTTTATACATCCATAAAAATCCTAAAAGTATGAATGTGGGACATTCAAAAACATTAAACCGATAATAAATTTTATAACACTAAGTGAAAATAAATAAATATTAAAATATTAATAAGAATAGAGGAATAATAATAAATATAATTACCCAATTTTAATACATACAGTATAACTTTATTTATATTAAATATACTTATATGTATGTTAATCACTATAAAAATGGCATACTATTAGTAATTAATATGATATTGTCCTTATTAAATTAAAATTTATAACAAATGATTGTAAATAAGATTAAACAATAATTAAGCTAATTATTAATGAAATTCACCAATTACATATAAAATATCAAATCAACATCATATATATATATATATATATATATATATATATATACAGGGTGATTCGAAAAAGATTGGAAAAATTTTAAGAGGTGATAGTACACACCCAAACAAACATTTTGTATCAAAGAATGCATGGTCGAAAACTAAACGTAAAAAAATTAGAGGGCGCCAAAAGTTATGTTTTTATACGAGGCAAAAACACACAATGAACGATTAAGTTAAGTTACGAAAACAAATTTAATGGCATTTGATTACAATAAGTGCTCAAAACATTGACCGGTCGCTTTTATGCACGCAGTACAACGTCGAAGAACAGATTGGCGAATTTTCTGAAATACACCAGGCATATCGCGAACTTCTCCTACAGTAGCCGAAAGCTTGGCGACAAGTTCTTCTGCGGATTCAATGGGAGTCTCATACACAAGAGCTTTTAGCTGTCCCCACAAAAAAAAAATCGAGACATGAAAGATCTGGCGAGCGCGGTGGTGCCTGGTGTGTTTCAGAACATTCGCCAATCTGTTCTTCGCCGTTGTACTGCGTGCATAATAGCTGCCGGTCAATGTTTTGAGCACTTATTGTAATCAACTCCCATTAAATTTGTTTTCGTAACTTAACTTAATCGTTCATTGTGTGTTTTTGCCTCGTATAAGAACATAACTTTTGGCGCCCTCTAACTTTTTTACGTTTAGTTTTCGACCATGCATTCTTTGATACAAAACGTTTGTTTGGATGTGTACTATCACCTCTTAAAATTTTTCCCAACTTTTTTTAATCACCCTGTATGTATATATATATATTTCATCTTTTTATGGACAGAATAACTTCCGTAATTCTGCACAAATCTCTTCCAAATGGCAGAACTGATACAAAAAATCAAGCGGCATAAAATCTCGGTCAAGTTCGTTAATGGGCAAAATTAGACCAAGGGGTTGGAAATAGGGAGGGGTTTTGTGAAAATCGAAAAAAAAACTTAACTCCTTAATTTTTGTACATATCGAAACAGTTTAAAGTTTTTATTACTTCTAAAAATAGGGCCAAAAATTTATGTATCACAGATTTTTGATAAAATTAAAAATGGGCTCAAGGAGAGCACAAAACAGGGTTTTAGTGAGAAAAAAAATTATAACTTCATCAATTCTCAAGATATCAAATCCAATTAAATTTATTATAAATCTTATTAATATTATCTACAACTTTTATATTGACAAGTTTTTGATAGGACCAATTCGTACAACAAAGAAGAAAATTAAAAACGAAATAAAAAAAAAGTTGGAGGGGGAGGGGGGGTGAATAAGAAAAAAATCCACAACTTCGTCAATTCGCACGATATAAAATCCGCATGAATTTATTATATATCTTCTTAATATTATCTACAACATTTATATTGACAAGTTTTTGATAGGACAATTCTTACAGCAAAAACAAATTAAAAATACATAGCGGTTGAAGAAATAATCATCGCATTAAGGGTGTATTCAAATCCAAACTACTTATTTTCTGACTCACTTTTTAAATTCATTTTTGCTCTCAAACGAATCCAATTGGTAAATTATCTTATACAGAAACTATATAATGTACGGTAATGGCCGATTTTTTGATAGAGACAGAATATATTTCAAAAAATTATGTCAAAGTGGGCATTTTGAATCGAATTTCCAAAGAAAAATAAGAACAAAGGTCACTTATAAATCTCTTCAAAAATCACGTCGGCAACTTTCATATTTTTTCTTTTAAAAAGGAATCTGAAAACATGCCGGAAAATTTCGAGTTGTTGAGCATGGAAAAGTATTTTTTTTTTAATACCACTTTAACATGATTCTGATAAAACCAAAAAAGAAATAAAAACTATAAATAATTGTTAACCTTATGTCTTCGAGAGTTGAGTGTGTGTGTATCTAAATTTCTTGTAGTCCTTGAGTATTTGTCCTCACGTAAAGGCTGTTTTTCTTGTGTCTTTTTTATTTCCTCCCCAATGGATTTGTCTGTCTTTCGTTCGTTTTCGAATACTCTCTTATTCGCCCTTTTTAAAGAAAAGGCTTTGTCATTTATTGAAACTGGCACGGAAATTTTTTGCGCAGTTACACCGTCGTTATTGTCCTTCAAATATTTCCCTTTGTTATAATCCTTGATCGCTCCGATCTTGAAATGCGGACTAATCTTTCTTGACGTATTCAGATCAGTCTTATTAGGATTTAGACTCTGAGAGTTTCTGTTACTGTTCGGACTACGTGTCCTACCGTATTTAGAGTTAGAGGTTTCCTATATTTATTTCTTTCAATTAATTCGTGTGCCTCATTTCCTAAAATGTAATAATCGATATCAGAATTTTTATCAGAGATTATGGGCTTCGTCTTTATGACACTTTTAAACTGTAACTCAAGAGTTACTTCTGCTACTGGTAAACCTTTATTGTCATTAAACATGGACTGTTTCAGCCACCTGTATTCACTTATTCCTTTATCCGCATTTATTAATTTCCTTGGGACAATGTCTGTATTTGATCCGCTGTATCGGAGAATTGTAACCACCTTCACGTTTACTTTTCCCCGACTTAAATATGATTTAAAACATTCCTCTAATTTTAAGTCGCACTTGATATGATGAACTGTTTAAATATCATCGTCCGAATTTTTGAATTTTGGGCAATTACGTTTCATATGGGTTCCACTTCCGCACAGAAAGAAGAGTTTTTTTCTCGATTTATCGAAAATGTTCTGTCTTTCTTCATTTTTGTCTCTTTCTCGCTAATTTAATTTTATTTCAGGGCTTTTGTCTTTTCTCTTTTTCTTCATATCAAGGTTTTTCTAATTTGTTATCTGTTGGGGGTCTGACGTTCCACGGTTTTTTTTTGACGCACTCCTGATTATGTCGTACACATAGAGATTTTTTACTAACCTATCCAGGTTTTTGTATGGAGCCGAAGAATCTATGAAGTGCTCCTTTATATCCTGAGGTAACCTCCGTTTAATTTTCTCCGTAATAAGCAAGTTTTTCAGCTCTGCTAAGCTTTTTTTGCCCAAAACATCTAAACACGATTCTTGAAAGCTATTTAATTCAAAGATTAAGTCTTTCCATGAGCTGTTTGAATTTTTTTTTATGCCTCATTAATTTTAACCGATAAGCCTCGGCGCGTAACCTGTATCATGCTATAAGAACTGTTTTCATGTGACAAAAATCGTCCATTTTGCCTCTGGGTTCCCTTAAAATTAGCTCAGTTATATCAATGGGCAATAAAGCTAAAAAATGAGTGGCTAGATCGTCTGTTTCGATTCCCAATCTCTCCGCCTGTCTAAATAAATTTAAAAATAGAGTTATGTCTGATTTCTCTGGGTCGAAAGTATTCATGATAGATTTTATATTGAATTTTGGTCCTCTATCAGATCGATTCCTCGCACTGGAGCTGCTTTTCTCCGCGCTTTGCGTTAATCTCAACTCTTCTAATTTAAATTCACGATCCCTTTGTTTTTCATCTCTCTCTATGTTAGCTCTCTCTAACTCCTTCTCTCTTTCCTCACTCGTGCGTTCTTTAGCTAATTTTTCTTTCATATACTGCACAATGTACCCAGCTTGCGTAAATGCGAGATCGTCATCGTAATCATTTGACTGTTCAATTTTTCGGATGATTATCGGTATTGTATCACTCTCTTCGATTTGCACTCCTAACTCGCCTGTTAAATTTTGGAGATCAATTTTCCTGCAGTAAATAAGTGCAGTAACCCTTGCCATATTTTACCTTAAATTTACCACAAATTTTACAAATAAATTTTAGGAGAACCTAGTCCTGTCAATAGACACAGTACATATAATTTCAACCTTTTCTAAAAAATAAATTTTACTATAAATATCTTTATAGTCACCCTTTTGAATACAAATACATTAAATAAAGAAAAATTTTGAAATACTCTATGAAATTATTTTAAAAGCTTCTCTCTTTTGTTAAAAATAATCAATATGCAAGATTACTTTTTCAGTTTTAAAGTCCCTATACACACAGAATAAAACATAGTATATAATAATATCTTTATAGAAATTGCACATATATATTTTTAGAATGACTTTTTAAATTTCTCAAATATGAGCACAGCTTTGCAAGCCTTATCCAGTGTAACCAATGTTTTGAACATAATTTTTTTGAAAATAGCTTTATTCAGTAACTTAGCCAACATAAAGTAATTTTCCTCACAATTTACATGTAACATTAAACTACATGCATCCCTTATTTAAAATATTAGGTTTATAATGATTATTTAGTTTATTTATCAACTTTATTAATTTCTGTAATGAAACTTTCCTAAATTTTTCAGTATTTTCTGAAACAAATAAATCGTTAGGTCTTATTATATATTATTATTCTCCCGAGTCTTTTTTTTTCGACTCGTGACTGCAATCTCTCCTGAAAATTCTTCACCGTTACTTCCCTAGAAAAATTTTCCCATTATATCCTGTTCGAATACAACCCAAATTTTAATCTGTAACTAGCTTGAACTATCTTAAATGCCTATGAATTTGCATTTACTTTACTAGTCTTGATGCCCTCATCTTCAAGTTTACTTTACAAATTATAATAAATTTCCGGCCTCAAAATTCTAGATTCCGAATCAAAAACACTTAGATTCTACTAAAAAACGAGAGCCATTCAAAATTAATGAGCTTACCTACTCTGTTGTTTCGACATCCCGTCGCAGTTGCTTTAGCCAGTGTGCTGCTGCTGAAGTGTCAGTCGCTCTCTTTGCGTTTTGATAAGGTCTTTCCAAGGGAGTCAGTCGGCTGTGAGATTTCCTCGTTTGGTTTCTAGTGCAGCTCCTGGATGTCACTCTGTGTTTTTCCTGGGTCGCTGGACTGTAGTTTTCTTCACGCTGTTGCGGCTATGGCGTTGTCTTGCTGTTTGATTCTCAACTTTCTTTTTTTTCTCAAGCTGCTAACAATCTCATCACTACATTTTTATTAATGTGCACTAGAGTTCGTTTCATTGAGCTACCACCAGTTGTGCGGGATCATAAAAAAGCGGTAGCGGGAGCGGTTTACTACGAGGGCATAAAAACAAATATTAATTAGATTAAAGACAAAAAGGTTTTATTTGCTAAAATAAACAAATTATCTCTTGGGTAAACAATTTGTAGTTATATACAACACAA
This sequence comes from Maratus speciosus, assembly GCA_963932465.1. Lineage (NCBI taxonomy): Eukaryota > Metazoa > Arthropoda > Arachnida > Araneae > Salticidae > Maratus > Maratus speciosus. Next base: position 289,729,950 of record OZ010799.1, read on the forward strand.
CAAATTATAATAGTGAAGTGATGTAAAGTCCAAAATGTTTATTAGACGGTGGTAGCTTGTTGCATAATTCTCTTTGAGAAAAATACAGAATATTTGTGGATAATAAAAAAGCGGTAGCGGGAGCGGTTTACTACGAGGGCATAAAAACAAATATTAATTAGATTAAAGACAAAAAGGTTTTATTTGCTAAAATAAACAAATTATCTCTTGGGTAAACAATTTGTAGTTATATACAACACAACAAATTATAATAGTGAAGTGATGTAAAGTCCAAAATGTTTATTAGACGGTGGTAGCTTGTTGCATAATTCTCTTTGAGAAAAATACAGAATATTTGTGGATAACAGTTTGTGGATAGATTGCGCACCCAGTCACAGAGTACCTTTCTTCTTGCTTTTTACAATCCTCATTGTAGATTTGAAGCGTTACCCACGTGCAGTGGACATTTATTACGATTTTCTGTTTTTTGCACTCATAAGTAATTTTTTGTTGCTTCATTTTTTCTAATTTCTAATACTTATCTTAATAATTGCGATTTAACTTGCGCAGTTTTTCTTAGTGTATGATTATCTGTACCTACCCCATATGTGATTTATTAGGATTACTTATGCTTAGATTGTTACGTGTCCCTTTTGTGAAGAAATCCATTATGGGGCTAGTAGGCGCATTGAACACCGGGAAAGATGGCTCGGTGTCTGGTGTGTGCTGGTAGCTTGAAAAACAGAAAACACCGAGAAACGTGGTTGCTATGCAAGATTTTGGGCACACGAGGCTTGCCCAAACGGAGACACACGATTTTTTATTTGTGACAACTGTAACTCTGATGATGATATCGAGTAGGATAGAAGTTACTCATTGTTAATGTTTCATTCATTATTTTTATGTCTGTAAAACTTAGAATTTGCATTGAACGGCGATAACGCCTTTGTTTAAACTTACTGGTAATAATGAAATTGATTTCTCTTAACTGCGTGTTTTATTTAAATTTTTATAATGCGTGTGCCAACTTACCCCATATGTATAGGCAACTTGCCCCGTGACGGGGTAGGTTGGCACACAATTTTCCTTTTACTTTAGGCTTCCGCTAAACATAAACTACAAAAGCTACAAATTCAAAACTCCAGATATTTATAGCCTGTTCTTTAAAAGTACAGTTAAAGTTTCATAAAAAACTTAAACAAAAAATTAATAAAAATTAATAGCTAAAAACTGCGCCTACTAGCCCCGGTCTCCCCCACGTTTAATATCCCCTTTCTTAGATATTAAAAATAACGAAGGATTATAGTTACTATAATGTTAGTTTTAGGAGTAATACTACAAAGTTCAAATGTCATGCTATCATATTCTACAACTTTGCAGCAAGAAAACATTTTCTTTTTGTAAACATTAATTTTAACAGAAAATAAACAACCTGCTATTGACTGTATCTCTGTTAAAAAATTAAGTCGGCTTATATAATCAGTAGATGTTATGTTTTTTACAATTTTACTGTCAAGACATTGACAAATATGTTGTGTTCATATTATTGTTACGCAAATTTCAATTTTTGCAGTTGAATAGATTATTAATATTTAAGAGAATGGCTTATAAAAAGTTATTTTCATAAGCTAAAATACACATAGATTATACATGATTTTACACTTTTATTAAATCGCTTCTGAAATAAGCATTAACATATTACAAACTTTTACCATCTTTAAATATTTAAGAAGAAATTGTTAAATGATGTAATAAGATCATATTTAGTTTACAAAAAAAAAATTCCTATGAAATACGTATGTAAAACTTATACAGTTCAATTTTGTACGTTAAATAGTTAAAGCTAAACTAGATTAATTTTATTTGTTGAAAAATGTCATTTAAAGTTGATAGTAAAAGTAACGTATGATATACGATTTACCGACTTTATTATCGACGTGAAATTCGTTATAGTTAGATTTTAGTAGTTAAGTTTTGTTATTAATATAAATAATATAAATAAATAAAAAACCACGATTTAAGCACCAAAATACTTTATTTCTTGATGAAAACTAGTTTCGGTAGCCATAGCGTACCATCATCAGTGCGAGATATGATTGCTCAGAAAAAAAAAAAAATGCTGAAATATATTTAAGAGAAGTGGATCAATTGGTAATGTTTATTAGTCAATAAAATTACAGGAAATTTTAGGAAACATTGAATGTAAGAGAAGGGATTCATGTATTAGTTCTTGAGATACAGCTATTGTGGAAATCGTGAAAAATGCAGCATTGTAGTACCATCTGTTGGGCGATTTACACCAAAAACTAAACAGCAGTAAATCATATCAGGGACTAACTGAATCTGAAGTTTGATGAAAATTCGTGCAATAGTTCCTGAGATCGAGCTACTTGGACAATCATGAATAATGCAGCATAACAGCGCCAACTATTAGGCGATTTATACCACAAAGTTATCACACCAAATCATATCAAGGACTAACTGAATCACAAGTTTAATGAAAATTCGTGCATTAGTTTCTGAGATACAGCTATTGCAATAATCATGTATAATGCAGCATAACAGCGTACCTATTGGACGATTTACACCAAAAAGTTAGTAGCACGAAATTATATCAAGGACTAACTGAACCTGAAGTTTTATGAAAATCGGGGCTTTAGTTCTTAAGATATTGCTATTGTGAAAATTATGAATAATGATGAATAGTAGAGACACCTGCAGGGCGATTTACACCAAAAAGTAATAAGCACCAATTTATTTCAGGAACTAAGTTAATCTAAAGTTTTTTTTTTTTTTTTTTTTTTTTTTTTTTTTTTTTTTTTTCTTTTAATTCCGTTCATTAGTTCTTGAGATGCAGCACCCACAAAATTTGTGTCACACACAGGCAGACAGACAGACAGAATCACAGACATATTCACTGACAGACATTTTGTAAAAACATGTTTTCGTGATCTCTGCTACCCAAAACGTATAAATCCGTCGAAAACCGGAATTCGAAAATTTTCACGAATCCAATACTTTCTTCTTGTAAAGATTAAGAAAGTAAAAATTACATCAGCATCTTAACCCTCTAGCGCATACTGTTGCCAATTGGCAACATATTAAAATTTCCCTCCAATTTTTTTCTATTTACCATTGTCTCTTGACAACTTCATGCTTTACGTATTCATGTTGGTCCTATATTTAGGTTTAGTTCATAAAAAGTATCATAGTTGGAAATAGTTGTTTATAAATTACAAATAAAAAGCAACTTTTGATACCTTCCATTTTGTTAGCCATAGTTCGATTTCTAACTCATATAAAAAATATTTACTATGCAAAATTTCATTTGAAAAAAATATTTCTTAAAGGAATATACTTTTAAAAGTTATTTTAAATAATTTTCAGTAATGTTTATTGGGACAAAAATTGCATGCACATGAATATACATTTGTTGCCATTTGGCAACACCATGAATTGAGTTCCGCTTTTGTAAACATTTTGAGCATTGTTTGTTTCACAACTGGTTCGCATTTAATTTTTTTTTTTAACTTTTATCACCATATGTCACCCTAACACGATAAACGACTCTTATTAAATACAAAATCTTTTCAGTTTACAGTAAAACCAGGACCTGACTAATGCAGGGGCAAGCGGGCAGCTGCCTCGGGACTCCCGATTTGAGGGTCTCCCCTAATGGCAGATATGCTTTTTTTGTTAAACGGGAGCCAAATGATAAAAAATGGCCAAAATACTTCTCTTTCAGATTTAAAAGGGCTCTATTCTCCTTCCCTGGTGCTTCCGTGTCCATGCCCACTTGAAGGTACCAGTTACATCATCAAAAAAGCTAATGATTAAAATTTTATAGTAACAATTTAGTAGTCCATTGTTTTCAGCTTTATGAAACTTCTAAAGATGTCAGGAAGGATAAAATTCATCACTGGCCACAACACTTAGATAAAAAACAACGGTGTAAAGTTCTGGCTGTATAGGTTACTCTAGAGTAAAATGCATTAAGTGTTTGGTACCTCTATGTTTAAACGAAAACAATAAATGTTCTATTGGTTACCATTCATAACTTTGATAAATATTACTGATATAAAATTCTATAGTATTCTGCTGCATTGCCCGTATATTTATGCAATATATTTTATTAGCCTATGATTTTTTTATTGTATTTTGCATGTGGTATTACCCTTTATAAGCCCATTTTGGTTTTTAATTTTAAATGATTTCAATTGGTTTAAAATACAGGATAAATATGGCTGCTTTTCTGCATTTTATTATATATTTATTTAATTATATTTTTTACAATACTTCTATTGTGTTCTGCATCAGTACAGCATATCTTCTTATTCATTTATAAATTAAAAATGATTCTATTGTAGCATCTATCTTCATATGTTCATTTAATATCTTAGAATTATAATTTGTACCATTATTATTTTATTCATCCATAACAATTACTGTATAATATTATTAGATGCCGTCTTTATTTAGAATTTTGGCTAATATTGTTATATGACTTGTAAGTTGATTTGTGATTTAAAATTATTATATATATATATAGTATATGTACAGTCGTGGAAAAAAACAAGTAAACACCCCCTACTGACTCCTCAACAAATCATCATAGAAGAAAGTTACTGGTACCGAACGATTGGAAATAAAGTCTACTTTTAAATGATGTATATAAAATTTTCTTAGGGTGTCATCTACATATTAAAACGAATCCTAACTTCATTTTTTTCAATGACAATACCCAATTTTAACGAGATATTTCAAGTCTTCGGTTCAAACTATGCCTAGACACTAAATTTCAAGTCATTTGAATGATAAGTTTTTGAATTATAAACATTCAAAATTTAGTGCTTCTAATGTTAAATTATATTTTCATATTTTTATTTATATCTCCCGAAATTATGCTCCTAATGTGCTAAATTTTTTGTGGTAATAATACTAATATACCCAAACATAAATAAGCTGAATTTGTAATTTTTATAATTTTATGATATGAATTATGAATTATGAAATTAATATTCAAAAAAATTATGAATTTTTTTGATGGATTTAGATTTATTAAGTCTGCTTTATGGAAATTCAAAAATTTCACATTTTTCTTCCAAGTAGTTTTCAAATTATGCTTAAAAAACGGCAAAATGATGGTTTAAGGTCTATGATGGAAGTGAGTAGACATTTTGAAATTTATTCTGCCATACTGTAATCTAACACGCTTCATTGGCTCCTTGAGTGGCGCTTAAAGTGCCTTGATCAAGGAAGCGGCTCTCTCGGTTAACTACGGAACTTCAATTTGGATACAGCCCTTAAAATACGCTCGTTTTAAAATAATTAATTTCTCGGAAACTTATTGTACGAATTGTATAAAAATCCGTTTTTAGGCTAATTGAAGGGTGTAGAGTTCCTTTATGCTCTCAGAATTGGGTACTGCTATTGAAAAAAACAAAGTTATCGTTCGTTTTAATATGTAGGTGGCCCCCTAAGCAAATTTTATATACATCATTTAAAAGTAGGCTTTATTTCCAATCGTTCGTTACCAGTAACGTTCTTCTACGATAATTTTTTGAGGAGTTAGTAGGGGGTGTTTACTTTTTTTTTTCCACGACTGTACATATATATATATATATATATACGTATATGCATATATATATATATATATATATATATATATATATATATATATATATATAATTTTTTTTCTAAGTGTACGTAAAGTATTATATGCATCTAAAATCTTATAATTTACAAAAAAAATTGCAATAAAACAGCACAGTGCTGCTAGTTGGCAAAGTTTTAAAAAAATGTGTTAATACTTGGTGTTGCCATTTAGCAACAATTTAAAAAACTTCAAAATACTAAAAAATATAAGAGTGAAAATTTTTTCAATATTTTTCCTGTAATTTATGGCCGTCAAGGAAGCAAATATATATATTTTTAAATAAAAAATAAAAAATCATGCACTAGAGGGTTAATATTCTCTTTCTTTAAATTATTAAATTCGTTTAAAAAAACTAAAACGCACTTTTATTATTCAAAAACTATTACATATATTTACTTAATTCCATTAGTCGATAACTAAAATGTTGTTATCTTTGACGCTGTTTCTTTCATATAGACTGATTGACTTTGATGTAACCTAATGTATTAAAATTTCAGAGAGTATTAAAACTTAGGATGTATAAAAAATCAGTATGTATAAATGTATGCAATATTATATGTATTAATAATTTATAATTTAATTAATTATGTAAATTATTATATGTATGTGTGTTATATAAAAATTTTACTTTGCAATATTAATTTAAGTTCCGGCATATTCATTTTTTTCCTATTTCAAAATAATATCTATTATTTGTTCCTAGGTAATTTCCTTTAAATCTAAAACGCTTATATTAATAATTATCTTATTCGAAATCTTAATATAAAACTTTTAATCCTTTCATAAGTTTTTTATCAGCTACCAAAGGTATAACATTCAAAGAAAAGCTAGTTTTCAATTTCGAATGTTTTTAAAACCCATTTTGCTATTTATATTATTAATCTTAAATTCCAGGAATCTAGTTTCCTGCGCCTTTGGGAGTCTAGACTTTTTACCTCAAAATCTCTGCATTACCAGGTCTCATTCTCTTAAACCACTACCTCTCTCACGCAATTATTTTAGCCACCGCTCATCGAAGTGCTCCTTTCACCGGCTGGTTCGTCTCTGTATTATGTCGAAATCTGTCACCCTACGCGAGTGTAATCAAAATCCAGATACTGTGACTTTGGAGCTCAGATTTCTTTCTTGTTCCAATGCTTTCAGTTATGTTACCCGGTGTATAACAGTCTAGTAGAATTCTAAATTTGTTATTTAAGATTTTTTAGCATGATGTAGCGATTCATGCTCCAGCCTGAGGGCTGTACGAATGTTCTCATAAAGTGACAGTTGTTTACATTATCACATTTTTTATTTAAAATGTCCTAGAAAGGCAATTGGCTCTGTTTTACTAGAGAAACTACCGGATTACTAAATCAGTTGTCTTACTAAACTTATGCCCTGACCATCGGATTAATAATATGACTGCAAACTATTACTTGTGTTTCAACTGGAATTAGCCAACAAATTTATGTAGTTGATTGGATTTGTCCACTGCAAAAATAACACAACCTGTGACCAGCCATAAGTATTCTAGGAATTAAACTACAAACTTTCACTGATTTGACAAGAATTTTATATAACATCTCATTTATTATTTTTTTTCTTAATTCGCTTTTAAGTCTAGCTTGTAACTTCAGTAACCATTTAACAAATATAATCCTTGGATAATAGAAAAAAAGAAAGACCGTTTGAACGCTTAAAATGATACAAATGTAATCCCTTCAGATAAATTTTAGAATAAAAGTTAAGTCACATCCATCATCTGAGAATTTATTTTAAGAAATTTCATCCTCCTGAAATATTTTCTGTTTACCAAGGTTTATCGCATTTGTTACTTGTTTGAATAAAATGTTATCTTAAAAAAAAAACTGTTTACAATGTTCAAAGAATAGACGGTATCTAAATAATCCCTTAATATTTTACTTATGATATTCAGAATATTTAAAGAGCATTTCAAATCCTTTTATAAATGTATGTATGTACACTATTTGGCTATTGATCACCGGGTACTTTCAATTTTAGACATTTGTTCGAATATTTAAAGATATATTTTATCAGATTTTTCTGGAACTTCAGGATTATGAAGAATATGCTCGACTTCATACTTATCAAAAGCGCTTTGACCTGAAGGACATTTAGAGGGACAACAAAAAATCAAAGCAAAATAATAATGTTTGGGATTACGCTGTAAAATAAAATGCACGAACCGATCTATCGCTGTAGCTTACGAATATATGGATATTTTACACAATAAACGTATTCATTTGTGGAAGTATAGAACGTATATTCATGGAGACATATAGATTTTTTAAAAAAAGTACAAAACATGTTTGCATTTTTTTTTTTTTTTTTTTTTAGCAGGGCTTTTTACCAAATTTAATGCTAATGTCAGAAAATTCGACAAACTGTAGTAGAAATAATATAATGCGTTTGGGATGTAAATATATTAAATATCTGATGAAATATGAGCAGTTGTATCAAAACAATTTTATCTGCGCATGCGCGCACCATAATTGTTTCTTTCATGATTTGATAGTCAACTCTATGGAGCAACTCATAAAAAAGGCAGTCAAATATCGTGAAAATTCGGAAAGATATCGGCAATATAGTGAGGAAATTTTTAATTGCTCTCTAAAAGCTGCTGAATGATAAGGGGATTTCCACAAATTGTCATTTTTTATTATCTTGCTTTCAGCAAAGGAGTTTGTACTTAGTAAAAATTAAAAACGAAAATTTACGGAAATCCCTTATTATTTAGCTGTTTTTAAAGAACAACTAAAAATTAGCTTAGTCAATCGGCGAAATTTTTCTGAATTTTCACGATAATTGATTGGCTTTTTTTTTTTATTTGTTGCTCCATAGATTTAACTATCAAATCACGAAAAAAAAATATCCTTCGCTTATGCACAGATAAAAAAATATTTAATGCAACTTCTTATATTTCATCAAATATTTAATATTTTAAATTCGAATTACACCATTTCATTTTTACTACATTTTGTCAAAAATTCTGAAGCTGGCATTAAATTTGGTAAAATACCATGGAAGAATTTTTTTAACTTAAAAAAAAACGATATATCTCCATGAATAGAAGTTCTATTCTTCCACAAATGAGCACATATATTGTACAATATCTATATATTTATAAGCAATAGCGATAGATCATTTCATACCTTTTATTTTACAGGGTGGTGCCAAAAAATATTTTTATGTGATTTTTTGATGACCCCTAATTGTCCTTCTGATCAAATCGCCATCGATTAATATGAAGCCGAACATATTCTTCAAAATTCTGAAGTTCCAGGAAAATCCGACTAATGTATCTTTGAATATTCGACAAAATTTCTAAAATTGAAAGTGTCCGCTTAATAATGGTCACATAGTCTATATATATACTATATATAAATAGGGTCTAGCGTGTCAAATTATTTTAATGTTTCCTCATGGTAAGGAAAGAAACTGTAACAGATTTATATATGTATGTATATATGGGCGATTCTCAAAAGGTGGGCACTGGACACACGTCATAACTTTAAGCCTTTCAAACATAACTTTAATTATCATTGACTTTATTTATTTATTTATTTTTTTTTTTTTTTACACTGAGCTTTTAATTCTATTCAGAGACAGAAAATGACATAATTTATTGTAAAAGCTTTGTATAAACATCTTAAAATTTTATTATTTTATGCTAAAGAGGCCAATTTCGGACATTCATAACGTTAACTGCTCCAATGTACCACCAAGAAAAATAGTTTTAACTTTTCCCAGGTGGTTCTAATGGTAAACAACAAATGCATAAAGGAAACGGATGATTTTTTGATAATTTCGTTAAGAGATGGCAGGCTGATTTATTGCATTTTTGAAGATAGAAGGACTTTTCTAGAAATAATTTTTTTGTATTTTGTTATGTCCGAAAGTAACGTACGTGACAAAGCATTTGATTTTATTAGTATTATTACTGGATAACACAAAGTTAATTATAAATATATATATATATGTATACACATACAATTATAGGACACATTTACATATTAAAAAATTCTTAGACTTAAGAATTTTTTAAATACGAAGCGCAACGTCCAAAATCTGTAACGTACGTGCGAAAAAATGTCCAAAATTTGTAACGTACACAACTGCTATTTAAATGCTTTAATAATTAATTTTCCAGAATAGTTGCTGTCTTTTAATGTTTGTGTATAATTTTGTAGACATACTATTAAAAATATTAATATATTATATTTGTAGACAAAATACTATACTATTAAAGAAAAATTGGCCTTAAATTTGAAAATTTTAAAAATTACATATTGTTAACGTTTAATGATCCCACCTTTGAGAATCTCCCATATATATATATATATATATATATATATATATATATATATATACATTAACTATCACGCACTATTCCGACTGTTTGCCATTAAAGTACTATTTTATGTCGTTTTGTGTATATGTTTCCAAATTATCAAGTTCCAAAATTTATAGCAAAATTAAAATAAGGCGCATTCTTATAGCGTCATTTCATACAAAATGAGCAAATGACCTTTGGCTGACATGTCACAGATTTTAAAGAAAATCAGCATATATGTAGATCATATTCATTTATGAGTAAATGCAAAATAAAAAAAGTTAGGATTGCTTTTTTAACTATTAAAATTTACTTTAAAATTTATACAAAATGGAGGTTTTGTCTACATGCTTGAAATTTCAATTTTAATTACTAGCCTTAGGAATTGAAGGACTACATTAAAAATGATTTATATATAAGAATGAATTATAAGTAATATATTGGCGTAAGTTGTTAATTGTATAATATTTTTATTCCATAATGATAAAAAAATAAATATTAAAAATTTTAGAGTGAAAAATGAAATACTTCTATTATTCGTTTGAATACGAAGGAACGACCTTAGAGCTTCAAAATTCTGTGAGGTTATAGATAAAAGTACATATTTTAAATATCGAAAGTTTCATTCTTGCTTTTTTATTCCTTAATGAGATAAAAAATAGTAAAAAATGTTGAAGGAAAAAATCAATGTTTCTATCTCTTGTTTGACCGTGAAGAAAACCTCTTACAATTTTTAAATAATTTGACATTATAGATAAAAGTGTATATTTTAAATATAGAACTTTTTATTCTTGCTTTCAGTTTATTTTTGCCTGAAGAATATTTTAAAGTACAGTAAAAAGAAGATTGAGTTGAACAAAAAAAAAGTAATTTAGTCTTTGATCAATGTAGATGGCAGCACTAAACATATTCTTAAAATCGTTTGCAATATTGTAAAAAAACCGCACAAATTTGAAATGGAATGTAATAAATATTACCTTTTTTGAACGCAATTTTGTTATGTTAGGAATCAAAAGGCAATTTGGAACTTTTTTTAAGCATGTTACGGGCTTATTGATCTTTAAGCTTTTTCAATAGTTTTATTGTCTGACTATTCCTTTATTTAAATTTTTAAACATATAAAAGAGGAAAAATTGTGCTTTTGCAACTATTTTTCAAATTTCTAAGCTATTTTTAAGATGAAGGGAAAAAATAGCAATTTACAAACTTGAGAATTTCAATCTTAATATGTAACAGTACATCCGGCATCAATTTCACAGATGTTCTTCAATTCCTTTGATTTTTAAAACTGTTTTAATTTTCACAAAATTGACGAATTTTTAATTTTTATAACTAATTTAAGATAATTCATGGCGTTACCAAATTATTATTACTAGATAAATATGAAGATAATATTTCAGAGGTTACAACACTATAAAAAGATTTAATTTATGATAAATAGTATTTAAGTTACGGAACTTCAACCTTCCAACTTTGAACGATTGCGCATTTGCCATTCTATGTCACAAGTTCTTTAAATGCCCAGAACTTCTAAAATATTTTCGTTTTTGTTGATATATTTTGCAATGCTCTATTTGAATATGAATTGTACCGGTGTATCAGATTTTATTAAAATCGGTTCGTTTGTGGCCACGACTTTTTTTAAATTTTTGCTCATTTTCTGTGGCCATTTGACCCTATAACTTTAGTAAGTGGATATTTTTTTCATGATTACTTCATGTGTTTTCATATTTAAGTAACATTTTTGTTCTCGCGACGCATTTTATATTTTTGTTTATTGATTTTCAAATTAAAATTAAACAAAATAAAAAAATACTGAATAAATTAATGACTTACTGAATATACAATATAAAAAATACTTTATAGGAATTTCAAGATTTTGCTTCAATCATTTTTGCGACGTTAAACTGAAACCATACCCTTTATTAATTGGTAAAAGATAGTAAATAAGAAATATAAATATTACAAAAAAGTTTTGATTAAACTATTTACATGTTTCAAATTCATCGAAGGCATTATCAAAGCAAACAAGAATGTTCTTCAGCTGCACTATCTATAGAATAACTATCTGAAACGCCATCATTCAAATATTCCAATTTTTCAAAATTTAATATTTAATGATGCAGCATCATTTAACTTACCAAAATTATGTGTTAATTTACTTTATGCTTGAGAATAGGAAAATAAACATCCAGTAAAAATTAATATAAAGTAACGTGGTAATCATAAAGAATAAAGAAGATACAAAAAATTATATGGTGGCCTTTTTTCAGATTGCCACGTTATAGATCCTGCAACTGTGGAATATTTTTATTTGTTATGGTAATAAATTCGGCGATGCCTAAACATGTAAACAGTTTATTAAAACATTCTTTTTACTCTTTAAAACGTTTTTTATTTAACACCTGTAATCATCAGTTTTTATTTAACAGGTGTAATTATCTCTAAGTATTGGGATTTGATATATATTGATATCATACATCTCTAACTTACAGCTTCTGTTTCGATGAATAAGAGGAATTTTATATAATAATATGTAATTATAATTGTTTTATGAAGGTTTATATTAAGGTCTCCTATGATTTATTTAATCCTTTTTCTGTTGGTTAGGCATAATAAAGAACTATAATAAAGTCTTTGTTTATTTTATAGGTATTAAGGAAAGCTAGGGTAATTGGACCCACGAGGTAACTGGGCTATAGGCTATTTTATAAAGCACCGTTATGTCTTTTATGTTTCAGCTTTTGTCAACATAGCACGTCCATCTCTACTTCTTAAAACAACGTGTATCATCTCAATCATAACTCTGCCTTTGCTATGATAGGTTGCGAAAAATTTAGGTTTCCTTTTTTTAAAAAACAACGTCCATTTGGTTGAAAGTCCCCGGTTTTTTATTAAAATAAGGTAAGTACTTTTATTAAACAATTTTTTTAAAGGTTAGACACATAAATACATTATTATTATTAGGTAAACATGTATATATTTACTTCATGTTTCAAATGTAAGACCGGTCTTCCAGTTACCCCATACCCAAGAATGGGGTAACTGGGATATGTATCAGGGGTAACTACACCATATGGTATCAGTTACACTAACAGTTATAAATATCTATTGAGTTTCTCTTACTACAGGAAATTAATTTATCCATTGATTTTTTGCTTGCAATAAATAAAATTGCATAATACCTTATTAAGATTACATAATAAAAATTAAAAAAAAATTACGATAGAGATGAAGAGGCGTACAAAAGGCAAAGTGAGATTATTAGAGAATTATCGAAACGAATAAAAAATAGTTCTCATCGATATAAAAATATGGTTACATTCTCAACAGGTTTATTGGACATATCGAACTTCCATTGTGGTAAATAAAAAAGAGAATGAGATACTTAAGTACTTACGAGATGTTCATAGTGTTTGTTCATAGATTTATCTTTGTTTTTTTCCCTTAAAATAGCAACATTTATACTTATTACCTATTCTAAAGTACATAAGTACTTGATTAATATTAACACAATTATTCTAATTGGTAAACAGATCATATTAGATGTAAATTTCCAACTGGGCGAAAAATGTCCGGACCAGGATTCGAACCCGGGACCTCCTGGCTGAAGCCGCCAGTGCTCTGCCATCTGAGCTATCCCGAACGATTCTGGTCGAACTCTTTCACCCAGCTAACCTTGATGATCTGGTCAGAAACCTGGTTCAGCTCAACAGACTAAATCTCAGGTAATGGAACTTCCACCGAACATTTTTCGCCCAGTTGGAAATTCACATCTAATACATAAGTACTTACTTAATTTTTGTGGGTTTTTTTTGTATAAATAAATGTAATATTTTTACTTTATTGCTTTTTTTAGACACATTTACAATAAAGGTTTCCCTTAAAACGCTCTTCAGTTGATATATAATTTACATGATCTGCCTGGTTTAGATTTTTTTAGTTGTTTACACTTTTTAAAACAGGACCTGATGCCCAACATAAAAAAAAACGCCTGTGGAACATAACCCTGCGGGTCCACAAGCACCATTTTTATGGGGCAACTCGACCTATGAGGAAAGAAAGATCAAATATATAGATATAATATATATATATATTTAGATATTAAAATGCAATTTTGAACATTTCTGTCTGATAAAGGGAACATTACAGAATGGCTTTTATATTTAGATAGGAGATAATAGACTTATTAAAGTTAATGCCTGTTATCAAAATAAATTCTTTGCAGACGAATAACACACGGGCTCAAATATAATTTGTTTTCTTCTTTATCACTTTTTTTTTTTTTTTAATTTGTAACTTTAAGGTGTGTCTTCTTGTTTTTTGTCATTTGTGTATTTCTTTGGAAAGTTAATTATGTTTTTTTTAATTATTTTCAAATACAAAATGTAAATTTATGCTAAAATATTTTTAAAAATTCTTTATATGAATAGGTTGAAATGGCGATTTAAATTTTCAAAATTTTTGATTATGCAATGAATTAATTTTTATCGACAGAAATCGCTGTCAATTTTAATGCCCATATTATACTTATACTTATCTTTTACCATCTCTTCAGGCATTATAGGTGTCGCAACACAGAATAAGAATACACCACACCATTTCTCTAGGACTGTATACATCGTAATTATTTATTTCACTCACATAACTCACAGAACTTAAAATAAACTTGCGAAAACAAATCGCCATTTCACAACAACTCACTCTTCCAACTGAATACTCTCGAACTCAATGTCAATTTTATTTCACAGATGGCGCTGTTCCAGCACTTACCATTAGGTACGGAACATTCCGCCCCACGTTGCAATGTTTACATTCAACCATTAAATTATATATAGTCATTTCAATGTAAATACAAAATAAGCACAATATTGATAATGTTAAATCACACATAAGAAAAAAATATATATATACAAGATTACACATTAACAGGCAAAATACAAATCTTAGAAACTGGTCTTTTGTAAACTCCAGATTGAGTTTTTATTTTAACCACTCTGACCCGTTTATCTTCACCAAATTAAATCTCAATTATTCTAACCATTGCCCATTTTTGATGAGGTAGATTTTCATCTTTAAGAAGCACTAACTCATTAACTTTAACATTATCTTTTTCTATCATCCACATGGAGCTCTGTTGCAAATTATTAAGATACTGAATGTGCCATTTCTTCCAAAAAATCTGAATTATTTTTGTCAGTTTTTTCCAGTTAGACAACCGATTGTCTTTAACCTCAATTAAATTTGGCTCAATTATGGCATTTAAGGGCCTGCCAATTAGGAAATGGGGGTTAACACATCATACACATCAGTATCTGACGACAGAGGTACAAGCGGTCTTGAATGTAGAATACCCTCTATTTGGGTAATGACCGTTAGGAATTCTTCATATGTCAACCTGGAATTGCCTAAAACTCTTTTTAAATGATATTTGAATGCCTTCACGCCAATTTCCCAGAGGCCACAAAAATTAGGTGCTCTTGGCGGAAGGAAGTTCCAGTCAATTCCCTCAGCTGACATATAATTTACAAGCCCCTCATCTGGTTTTAAAACTAAGTTATGTAACTTAGAAAGCTCTTTATTTGCTCCTATAAAATTTGTGGCGTTGTCCGAATATAATTTCGAACACAAACCTCTGCGAGCCACAAATTTCTTTAAACATGCCTCAAAGGAATCCGAAGTCAAATCAGTCACAATTATTTTGTCACAACGCTTCACAACGCTATCAGTCACAACGCTTTTGTGACTAAGCATACAAAAATGCACACATATATTTTGTGACAAATTCTTTTCCTTTGATTTCTATACCTAATAAGGAATGGGCCACAAAAATCTGTTCCTGAACAATTGAATGGGAAGTCAGGAGTTACCCTCTCTTTTGGTAAATCACCCATTAATTGCTCAACTCCTATGGGTTTAACTTTAAAACGCATAATGCAATCGTGCACGACTTTCCTACACGTTGCCTTACCCTAAACTGGTCAAAACTTTTGTCTAACATAATGTAATAAGGCAGTAGGGCCTAAATGAAAATATCTCCCATGATATGCCACTATAATTAACTTAGTTAACTTATGTCCCTTAGGCAGAATAGTTGGGAATTTACTGTTGAAACTTAAATTAGAATTTTTTATTCTAGGGTTTACCCTTATTATTCCATCCCTGTCTAAAAAGGTGTTTAAAGATTTTATCTTACTTTTATCAGGAACATTCTTTTCGCGAATTAAGCAATTAATTTCCTCTGGAAACTCACTACTTTGAACCTCATTTATAATAAAAATTTCACTTTTGATTATCTCCTCTGTTTCCAAAGGACCCAACCTCCTTTTGCTTGGATTCTTCAAATTGTGAATAAATCTGAAAAGATAACTAACAACATGCAATATTTTAGTATAACAGTTAGTAATGTCAAGTAACTCTTCAATAAAAGGATTAGCAGTTACAATGAGAACAGATAAGTCACTTTGTTGTAAATGTTTGAGTTCGTATGAGAACTCATCTCTAATGATAGACGTAGGAATTTCGCGATTGGGATACTCTCGCTCAGTCAGAAACGTAAGCCCTGCGAACCACAGCTTATTTTTAACCAGTTTTTCATGGTCCATTCCTCTTGAAATAAGATCTGCTGGATTGTTCTCAGAGGATACATGACGCCACTGTTGAACTTTTGTCAAGTCCTGTATTGTCACTACACGGTTTGCCACAAACGTTTTAAGAAGATACGCCTCTTTTCGTATGCAAGAAAGCACTATCATTGAATCACTCCATAAATAAATATCAATCGCCTGAAATTATAAGGCACTTTTCACTTTTGTCATTAACTTTGCTAAAAGAACGGTTTCAGAAAGTTCCAACCTTGGTATAGTAACACGCTTAAGGGGTGATATTCGGGATTTGCTGCATACCAAATTTACTTTGAAGGCTCCATTATCTGATGTTGATTTGCAATAAATGACTCATCTATAGGCCGGAAGCATCGGCAAATCCGTGAAGCTCAACATGTACACATTTGCACACATGTACACATTTGTACATGTACACATTTGTTTAATATGCACCTTTTAACACTCACACTGTTTATTGCTGGCAGGGACTGGATGAAGCTGTGTCATTGTTGCGTTTCCATTTCAGGAAGTGGATCGCTCCAACCTAAATTCAAGCACCACAGTTTTTGCATAAATATTTTAGCTTTTGCTATGACTGGACCCAATAGTCCAAGGGGATCAAAGATCCGTGCGATTGTTGAAAACACTGTTCTTTTCGAAGGCGGAACCACGCTTTCAATCTGGATTTGGAAAGTAAAACTGTCAATGGTGGGTTTTCACGTAACACCAAGCGCTTTTGTCTCTTTTTGGAAATTATAATCACTGTCAGGCCCTGTTTTTAACTCTAAGTTATTGCTATGCCACTTGTGCAAAGACATTCCTGCACTCTTGAGAGCCTCCACCAACTCTGATTGCAGCCCTTTCGCTTCGATTAGAGTGGCGGCGCCGCTTAAGACGTAGTCCATGTAAAAATCTCTTTCTAAAATTGTGGACGCTAAAGGATAGTTCTCCTGCTCATCTCTTGAAAATTGAAGTAAGACTCTCGTTTCCAGATAAGGTGCACTTACTGTACCATATGTTACAGTTTTGAGCTCATAAGTCTTAACTGGTTCATTCACCCTCACCCTCCAAATAATTCTCAAAAGTTTAGTTTGACTCGGATCAATTCAAATCATCCTATACATTTGTTTAATGTCAGCAACGAACGCATAAATATGCTTATGAAATCTCGTCATTATTTTAAAAAGGTCTTCCTGAATAACCCCACCGTTATATTGTAAGGAGTTAAGAGAGTTACCTAAGGTTGTTTGTGAAGACGTACTAAAATCTACACGAAGTTTTGTTGTACTTTTATCAGGGCGGTAGACCCCCTAAATGCGGTATATAATAGGTTCCTACTTCTTCCTCACACTCCGAAATCTCTGTCATGTGACCCAATTTTTCGTATTCGCGTAAAAATTCTCTATACAATTCTAGATACGCAGGCTCTTTTAAAATGCGATTCCACAGCTAATTTAATTTTTTAAGGGCAGTATCTCTGGATTTCCCTAAACACATCGGATCCTATTTTAATGGCATTTTAACAATGTATCTCCCCGTACTATCTCTTTTCACGTTTTTCTCAAAATGCTCTTCGCAAATTATTGCTTCTTTATTTTTGGGTACCTCAATCTAAACATCTTCTATTTCCCAAAATTTCTCCATAGTTTCGTTTAAAATAGTATTATCCTGAATAAAGCCACAATGAACCCTTCCCTGACTTGAAACCGGAGCACTTCCACTTGCTACGTATCCAAAATCCGTATTTTGAAAAATCAAATTACTATTAACCGGACAAATTTGACCTGGCCGTAACAACCCGTAAAATATTTCAGCTCTTAAAAGCAAATCTATACGACCTGACTTATTAAAGTTTTCATCTGCTAATTTTACATATTTTAATTCTGGCACATTAATGTTAAACATTTTTGACGGCATGGAATCCGTAATTTTAGATACAATCAAAAAATATAATTCTTTTTCAAACTTTCCCTCAAAATTGGAAATTATCGCGGTAATAACAGATATAATTTTCGTGAATGTATCTCCGATACCGCAAACTGTCAAATTGGTTTTCTCTTTTTTTTAATCTGTGACTATTTGCACAATCTGAAGTCATATAATTATTCATAGCTCCCTGATCAAGCACCGCTCTTACTTCGTAATAATTTCCTGTATCGTCTCTCCATAAGCATTTTACAGTGCTCACCAAGACAGTTTTTTCTTGATTTATTACTCGCGTAGAAAGTACGGAACTATTATTGTTTTGATTAGATCGAAAGGCGGGAGCGTCTGACGACAGAATAAATTCATTTACTCTTGAAGTAGGGGGGGGGGGGAGAAGGCAATTCTTGGCCACCTGCTCAGCTCGCATTTGCATTGTGCAATGTTTCCATATCTTTCGGAAAATGCAGTGAAAAATTATGACTCTTGTCTTTACCCTGTCTTTTACACAAGGAACATGCAAAATTTGATTTAGAATTTTTAACCAAATGGCTGCCTAAACAATTAAAACAACAATTATTTTTCTTAATTACCTCTATCCTTTCAGAAACAGGCAACGCCATATAATTTTTGCATTTATATAAGGGGTGGCTTTCGGAACAAAAAATACATTTTGATGTCTTGCAATCAGATAGAAATACTCTAGGCACATTTTTCAAGGATTTTTTATTATTGTTCTCAGTTAATGATTTCCCGCGTGACACAAAATACAGGTCGGCTTCTTTAGCTAACATCACTGGATCGAACCATGAATCTGATTGCCTAACACTAATATGAGCTGCTGTTTCTTTGTCTAAAGTATGAAACAATTTGTCTGATACAATTAATTGCTTCAGCTTCTCAAAATTAGACACTTCTCGCAATTTTAAATAGTAATCAAAGCTAGTTGTCAAACGTGACGCAAACTGCATATGGGTTTCATTCGATTGCCTAGTAGTTTTTCTGAATTGCTCGAGACAACATTGGGGAGTTGGTTCAAATTCTCTAAGAACAATTTTCTTTACTTTATCATAATCATTCAGCTCATTATCACTTATGTAAGAAATTACATTTGAAGCTTTCTCACCTAATAAATTCAAAAGAATCTCTGCTTTAAATTTATCGGGTACATTTTTCGTTATAAATGATCTTTCCAAAGAGCCAAAGAACAATCCCCAATTTTCAGGTCGACTTGGAATTTTAATCGTTAAAGTTTTTATACTTTTTATTAGAGAATCTAGAGAATCAATTTTATTTTCGGAATCGCAGTCGGTAGTTTTCGAATTTATTCGCATGCGAGATAATTCTAATTCGGCTTTCGCTCTTTCCAATTTAATTTGCTCTAGCTGCAATTCTAATTGTTTACTTTTCTCGATTTTCTCCGATTTTTCTTTCCGGTCCTCAATTATACCGTCTATTAGAATACTTACATATTCAGGGTCACTTTTGAATTTCTCAGTATTTTTTATAATATTAATTAAATCTTGTTTTGTAACTTTATCGATGTGCTACTTCACCTAACTCTGTAGCAGCAAGCTGCAAATCAACTTTTCGCGCGTCTTTAAACATTTTAAGAATAAATTACAAAACTCAAAACAATTAACTCTCTTAACTCAAAATAAAATAATAAAATACATAACACATTTATAAACTATATTAAGGGAATAAATGACGAGAAAAGCTCATGCACCTACTTAATTTCTTGATGTTCGTCTCTTAAACATGACAGCTTTTTTTTTTTTTTTTTTTTAGAACGTTTCTCCACTATTTATTGAAAAGGAAAGTCAAACTTATTTACTTCCATGTTGCGTAATACTAATGTATTTCACCGGCTCTACTGGACCAGATGTCGCAACACAGAATAAGCATACACCACACCATTTCTCTAGGACTGTATACATCGTAATTATTTATTTCACTCACATAAAGAACTCAAAATAAACTTGCGAAAACAAATCGCCATTTCACAACAACAATTCACTCTTCCAACTGAATACTCTCGAACTCAATGTCAATTTTATTTCACAGATGGCGCTGTTCCAGCACTTACCATTAAGTACGGAACAATAATCATAGTAGCTATCATAGTATAGACATTTTTTTCATAATTTTTTCATAATTTTTTTCACATTTTTTTCCGTTACATAAAATTTCAGTTATACAAAACCATGACACAGTTATTTTTTCTTTAAAAAATTTTTTTATCTTGTTTGTATACTTTTACATAAAAATCAATTTCTATAAGGTATATTTCGTTATTTTTCACTAAAAAAATTAAGACATATTTCGTTATTTTACTTCAAAACATATACTACCAACACTGTAAAAACAATAATGCCAGTTTTCCGGTAGAAATCGGAAAAATAGTTGCCCTTATCGTACCGGAATAATTTTCAACCCAGCTCGGAATAAAATCCGTAAAATTGAAATAAAATCCGTAAAATACCGTTTTACCGACTATTTCCTTATTTTTGCGGAGTTTATTCCGAGCAGGGTAGGAAATTATTCCGGTACGATAAGGACAATTATTTTTCCGATTCCTACCGGAAAACTGGCAGTATTTTTTTTTTTTACAGTGAAGTTTAGAGTTATACTGTATAACATCTATACTTTCTAGCTCCTTTTAAAACAATAAAGTTTTCCCCTCTCTCCGGAAGCATCCTCAGTTAAAATTATGTTTAGCGAAAGCTGTAAAATCTCATGCGAGCTGCAAAACACCATTTCAACTGAGGATACTTCCCGCGAGAGATGAAAGCGTTATTGTTTTCAAAAGGAGCTAGAAAGTATACATGTTATATAGCATACTCTAAACCTGATAGTACAGGGTGTCTCAAAATGTCGTTTACAAACTTAACACGCTGGTCTGTCATATCATGATAAACAAAATTTAAATAGGAACTTGTGTTCGAAAATGCAAACTGCGACCGCTAGAGGGCGATGATCGCAGGCTTACGGGATAGTGGGAAACGTAATCATTTCTGGCAAAGACGTTACGGGAGAAGGATGAATCGATTTAGTAAGGCAGAATTCGCCGATATGCAGTACGTATATGGCACCGCGGATGAAAATATAGGAGCCGCGGTACGGAGGTAGCTTGAGCGCTTCCCAAACAGACGTCAGCCAAATCGTGCTTTTTTTGGACAATTGCATCACAAATTGCATGATGAAGGAGTTTTCTAAGTAAGTAGCCACACCGGACGAGAACGCACTACACGCACACCTGTCGTAATGGAAGCTGTGCTACGGGAATTTGAGAGGAACTCACAAAGAAGTCTCTGAGAAAGTGAACATGTCCTGGATGTACATATTTCCAGCATCACACGCATATTGCACGAGGACAGTCTACACTCCTAGCACGTCCAAAGAGTACAGACATTGTGCGATGCCGATTACCCTCAACGCGTCTCATTCGCACGCTAGTATTTGCAAAAACTTATCGTGAAAGCGGCGGCACGTGACCGTGACACACCTGCCCATTTTGAACGGGTCCGTGAATCCATGCGTCGACATTGTGATGCATGCACTGCGGCGAATGGATAGAATTTTGAACACCTTCTGTAAATTAAACCATGTTCTTTAATAAAAGTCATATTAATACCTCTATCGATATCTTTTCTTTGTTCCTCTCCACACCTGCGCTCCTCGTCCTCTAGCGGTCGCAGTTTGCATTTTCGAACACAAGTTCCTGTGTAAATCTTGTTCCTCCTGACATGACAGACTAGCTTGTTAAGTTTGTAAACGACCTTTTGAGATACCCTGTATATGTTTTTAAGTAAAATAACGAAATATGTCTTAATGTTTTTAATGAAAAATAACGAAATATATCTTATAGAAATTGATTTTTATGTAAAAGTAAACAAACAAAATAAATTCAACAAAAAACAAATTGTGTCATTGTTTTATGTAGCTAAAATTTTATGTAACAAATAATGAAA
The DNA here is from genome assembly GCA_963932465.1 of Maratus speciosus. Classification (NCBI taxonomy): domain Eukaryota; kingdom Metazoa; phylum Arthropoda; class Arachnida; order Araneae; family Salticidae; genus Maratus; species Maratus speciosus. The sequence continues at coordinate 289,752,420 of OZ010799.1, forward strand.
AAATGTCTATATTATGATAGCTACTTTGAGTATGATGCCTGAAGAGATGGTAAAGGATAAGTATAAATTTAATTATGTATTCAATTAAATCTGCTAATCAATCTTAACGAGAACCACTTAAATTCTTATTCAAAAGAACAGCAGCTAAAAAGCAAAGGAACTCTACTTTAAGAAATGGAATCTATTTCAATATTTGTTTTGTATTTTAAACACTTTAATAATCCTTTTAAATTATCCACAACACACAGACACATACAAGCCATCGGAAAAAATAATGTCCGGACTTTAAAATTCAATAAGTAATTTATTATAAAAAAATTTTATAAAAATATGTCTATTGTATTATTGTTTTTTTTTTTTGTATAAACAAGATGGTACTGAGCTTTCAATTTTCATGAAATCTTTATTAGAAAATTGGATTATTTTAAATGAAATAATAAAGATGTTTTACAAAGAAAAATAAAGATATTTTACAAAGAAAAATAAAGATATTTTACAAAGAAAAATAAAGATATTTTACAAAAGTCATTTCATAATATTCATCTATTAAAAAACTTACTTCAAAAATAGTGTTTTATAATGAAATGACTGCTTGTATACACCCTTTTAAATCATTCATACATACCATGAAATGCACAATTATCCCTGCTAATAATCTCTTTTCAAATAAGCAAACCATTTGGCATTTATAAATTTGACTTTCATTTCCCATGCGATAAATTTCTACATTTAATGTTATACGTGAATGGTTCAATAATTAATGTCCCTAGTGTATATAAAATATTTGTACTGCGATGGCTGATGTTGAATATCGAAGCCTAATGTCTTAAATGCCTATATGCTCAATTTCAACCTATATGTTCAATTTTTAGCTGCTATAGTAACATAGTTTTGGAGGGAAGGGGGAAGTTTCAAAACCATATTTCTGACGGAGTTTTTAAGAAGGGGGTTAGGGTGGAATGCTGGTTTGAAGCTTATGAGGCTGCATTTGTGACATTGGATGAGATGTGGCTACATCACCATAATCCCGAGACCAAACGACAGTAGTTACGTCTCATCCACTATCACAAATCTAAGCCCATATGCTAAAAATCACCCTTTCACCCCCATTCCCTCTTTCACTACTCTCTCTAAAACTGTGTGAATATAGCAGCTACGGTTCTGAAATTGAGCATATACGCATCTAAGACATTTGGCTTCGATATTCCACAACAGCAGCCGCAGTACAGATATTTTATATACACTAGGGACAATAATTATTGAACCGCCCTTGTAGTTTGTCAAAACGCTATAAATGAACAAGAAAATGGTCACCTAATTCCGTACAAATTATGTGGTCTTTTACCAACGAGCTACCGGACCCGCTCCAATGGGACAGCCCACGGAGCCAGTTTTTACCCGGTGGGGTATGGTAGAAAGGTGAACTCCCGTGTCCCTCTGCAGCGATTCGTCTGCCTTGCATCTCGGCCCAAAATTATCCCTTCAGCGGCAAATTTTAGACTCTCGGCCATTTTATTATTAAATATTGTTCATCTCCATATAGTTCATTCAACTCAGTTTTAAAGTATTTGTCTATTCTTTTTAATTTGCCTTCAGAATTGCTCTCCTTCTCAGATAAGATGTTGCCACCACCCAGGCACAAAATTATCCAATCCTATTCCATCTGGCACGGCAAGTATGTGGTGTGCGGCGCCTACGAAAGTTAAACAAAGAGCACTCAAAAAATCACACACAACGGCTTAGCCTATTTGGTCGGCTCGTGTACTTGTCGGGATCACCGCTTGTGGGTGACCGCCTGCGGCGATCTGACGTCTGTACCATATTACAGCGCCCCTCTGCACCAGACAAAAAACCCATTAACCTGGGCTAAAGCCCGGGAAGTAGGTTCTGGTTAGTGCTCTCTGAGGTCTTTTAGCGAGAGCAAAAAAAGATAACTTGGATGATCCCAGGAAGTAATTTTAATTTTCATATGCTGAATAACTCATGTGGAGTGAAAAAGTCACCAAGTCTATCGCAAAAACTCGATTTTAAACTGAGAAAATTAAAAATTAGTTTTACAAGTATATATATTTTTAATTTTACTTCAATCAAGCTCTTTTATGATATTTAAACAAATATGAGTAATTTTGTTACAAAAAGTAATGTTTTATATGATACTGGCTAAGAAGAAATTTCAAATTTAATAAAATTAAATTCTAAACGCACACTTACACCAATTAAGCATAATATTATTTCCATTATGTAATTTATAAAAAATCCGTGATATTTTTTATTTCATGTTTTTCTAAAAGATGCAAATTTTAAAAGTGGTAAGTGTCCCTTAACATTAAAATTACTTTATCCAACAATATAGTGTTTTTTGCCAGAGGAAAATACTTTTATAGAAAAATCGAAAGAATAGTTTTGTTGTAAATGTTCAAACAAATGAAGTTCTATAACAGATTTTCTTTGTAAAAAAATGTGTTTAATGTCTCAGATAAATAAACGTGACTGTAAAATATTTAACACCACAATTTTTTAACATTTAAAAACCACACCTAAAGTAATAAGAGCGAGTCGTATGTCAATCAACCAATATAAACAAAACACAAGGGTTACCAGTTTGTCTTCTATGTTTATTCGAAAATTTCTAATTCATACCATAAATTCTGAATAGTAATTTTATTGTAGGCTCTTCAGGTTCGTCTCCTAAATAAGTATATATAACGCGAAAATAGTTGGCAATAAGAAAGATTTATTTAAAATCAATAATAGAAAAGTGTGCAGTAGATAAAGGCTACTAAATTAGGTAAATCAGTTCAATTTAAAGCTCAAATACTAAACTGAATGAGATTTATTAAAGCAAACTTACGTAAAAATGGCTACTCAAACAGTTCACAGGAAAATAATGGAAAGTTCAACTCGGATAACTTGAAAATCCAGAAACACTTTATTTAAAAAATGCACAATACAGCAAGACCCCTAAAAAGTTAATCCCGTGATCTCTAGCTTAATTCTAGGTACAGTCCTCAGCTGGAGTGTCAGGATCTAAACTCAATAAAATTCAAATACTATTACTGAATGCACCAAGATTCATGAAAGCTCAGAAACCGCCTTGAACATGCACGTGGGAATGACAATCGGCAAAAGCTAATACTACTTACAGGGATTGTACATGTTCTGAAATTTCACGACCGGAAAAATCTTCGGTATCAGTATTTTCTTATGGAAAAATCTCGTCTTAAATAAGGCGAAATTTCGCACGTTTAACCTAGATTTATTTTTCTATAAACAAATAGTGATATTTGTCCTGAAAATATCCCATAAGCGTACGAACCCTGTACTTACTACTAGTAGTACATATACAGGGTGTCCAGCGAATAAGACCCTGATTTCAAAATTAAATATCTCAAAAACAAAGATCAATAGAATTATGCGGTAAACGGTTTGTTTATTAGCTACGCTGTAAAAATGTTGTACAGAAGTTGCAAAAATTAGTTGCAAAAACCGCTAACAGATGGCGCTGTAATCGCAATGCCTATAAATTCTGTTTTGAAGTCGCGAGCCCTAGCGTCTCAATCCTAGATGTCTTCCTTTGGAAGAACGAAAATTGGGAAAAACCGCTTTTTCGTTAGGGTGATGTGCAGAAGTGAAGGCATCTGGTCACAGAATTATTGCCTCAGCTTCAATTTTAGAGAATTTCCATTAATAGAATTTTCAATAAAAAGTTTAGCAATCATTATATAAGAACTTTAAAAAATATTTTATTTGGGTAATGTGCAGAAGCGGAGCCATTTGTTGACAGAATTGAGATTTGTTTCAAATTTTGTTATAAGCTACTTCTGTCCGGTTACCAATATCTGTGTGGTATGTCTTTTCTCTCCTAATTGGTAGATCGTGGACTCGAATCCAAGTAGAGGAGGATTTGAAAAAAATGGAAATCTTTACTTTTTAATATTTATTTAAACTGTGAAAAAAGTTTGAATAAAAAAATCTAAAGTTTCTGGTTTTGAAATTTAATTAAATTAAAAGAAACCCCTTTTTTAAAAAATCATTGAGCTTTTATAATAATGATTCATAAATCATTTTTTTTTAATTGTAGAGAATAATTTCAATGAAAAAATACAAAGTTTCTATTTTTAAAATTTTAATTAAGTTAAAAATAATTTTAATTTTAAAAACTGGTTTTCATTTTTTTTAATCATTGGGCACAGAAATATGGTGCAGCTTCTAGCTATAGGATCCGACGTGTTCGAAAGGAATGCAGCATCCAAAATACTTTTGGTTTGATGTTGATGATATGACTTATCATCAATTACTTTTAAAAAAGAAATAATTTAATGCATAATTTCTGTCTCTAAATTTTTGTTTACAAAGAAAATAAATATATGCGTTGTGCTAAAACCAAAGTATTATGCTGTGATTTAAAAATAAGTTAAAAGTGAAAAATTACTTTTTTATTTATAAAAATTCAGGTATAAACAATAATACCAAAATATTATGCCGGGATTTGAAAATATAAAAAATAAATAAAAAGTACAAAATTATTTTTCTAAATATATGCCATTTAAATTTAAATAATTGTATGGCATTAAAGATTGAATTTAATAAAATATTTAAAAAATTCTTATAATGATTTCTAAACTTTTTATTGAAAATTCTATTAATTGAAATTTTCTAAAATTAAAGCTGATGCAATAATTCTGTGACCAGATGTCTCCACTTCTGCACATCACCCCAATGAAAAAATGGACTTTCCCAATATTCGTTTTTACGTAGGGAGTCATCTAGGAATGAGACGCCATTGCTCTGGGCTTCGAAGCAGTTTACAAGTATTGCGATTACAGCGCCATCTGTTAATGGTTTTTGCAAATAAATTTTGCAACTTCTGCATAACATTTTTACAGCTTAGCTAATAAACAAATCGTTTACCGCATAATTCTATTGATCTTTGTTTTTGAGATATTTAATTTTGAAATCAGGGTCTTATTCGCTGGAAACCCTGTATGTACTAGCTAGCCGACCATATGCATCTAATTAATATTCTACTGCATAAAATAACCGTGAGAATTAGATTCAGGGAGATTGAACTATACTTGTGAAAGTAAATGGTTGGCAGGTTTTTTTCAAGCATGTGTTAGAATCAGGACGGCACGTTCATAACGAAACTCAATAATACATTTGACACTAAACTATTATCATAAAGAAAATACCTAGGAGTTAACAACATACATTTCGTGATGAAATAAAAAAAATTCTTCTTTCAGAATTTCCGGTATCAATTTATAATTTCTGAAAAATAAGCCCAAATTGGCAACTCTGATAAACACTGTTATTTAAACAAAAATACAATGTTTACAAATAAATGTCACATTAAAATAAAAGACCATTTATCAAACGTTTTAATCTTTCCACTTATCTTTTTCTTTATGAAAAATATTCCTTTCGATTAGTATTTTTTTATTTTATTTATTTATTTATTTGTTTTTACAGTTTTATTTTCATAGTTTTAGAGATTTTTGTTAGATTTTAAGAATCGCTCAAAGAAATTTATCAGCTGAAATAAAAAATACCTTCAATACTAAATCTATTTTTTAAAGTGTTTCATTTTGCCTTTATTCATAAAAGTTTTCTTTTTCTTTTTAGGTATTTGTATTTTTGGCGCTTTTCGATATGCTACTAAGAGAAAAGGTAATGACAAATGCTTTTAAGTTTGTCGGCGAATATTTTATCCAAATTTCTGTTAGAAGTGAAGATAACTGTGTTACAGTTATCTTTGACATTTCCGTAATCTCTTATATAATAAGGTAAAATCTGATATAACAGGTAAAGAAGAAATAATATGATATACTTTCAGTTCACAGAATTTAACATTTCACCTTTTTCATTTCTACTTTAAAGTTTATCTATTAAAAGGAAAAATAAAATAATATTCATTTTTAGCCTTTTGAAGAGATTCATAAAAAGGTGAAATTATTTTAAAAATATCTAATAAAATCAAAAACGAAATCTAAAAGTAAGTTAAAAGTTCGTAAAGCATATATTTCACAAAACATGTGCTATTTTTATATCAGACTAGCTGACTCGCCCGGCGTTGCCCGGGTCCGTGGTAATATTTACAAAGAAACCTTTAATTTATATGATTTTATATGTAACTCGATTTTGTCTGAAATACGTACCCATTCACAGTGTGAAAATGGGGGAGAAGCAGTTGCAAATTGTTGAGATGTTATGCAAATTTTATTCATAAATTTTTGTAAAATTGTATGCCATAGTCATGAACAAATTAAAATTTTAAAACACCCTCTACTGATGAGAAAATGAGTTAAGAGGAGAGGAGTGAATGCTTAGTAATGTACAGGCCAAAAGCTTTAAAACAACCTCTGTCAGAAAACAACATATAAAGGATACTCATCGAAGAAAACGCTACAGTTGTAAGGACACTTATCGTCACCCGTCTTCCAAACTCGAAATTCAACTCTCCCACCTTCTTTAAAATTTTAAAGTGTTATCATTCACGTAAGTTAATTTCAATTGTATTCGTTCTTCGTGTTAATGATAATTTACATATGCATAGTCACCCAAGCATGGAACGTGTTTCTTGAACTTTTTATGAAGTAAATAATTTCCGTTCTTGAGCGATTAAGAGTCCATTCACATGCGATTCTTATAAAACTCCTAATATATCACAAAATGCACACCATAAGTATTTCATGAACTCAAGGATTTTTCACTCAGTTCTTATTCTTTTGTTAATATTTTCTCATCCTAATGAAAACATATGTTATACTTTATTGAATGTTTTCGCATTGAAAGTGCAGTGCAAAGTTTAGGCATAATTCAATAAAGCGAAAATTTTGAGTGTTCGTTATTTATAATCTATCTTCCTGTTAAAATTGTTGACTACATTTTTAGACACCCATGAACGGTGAACACATAACATGCGATAAATTGTCACAAATTTAAAAAAAAAATCACAAATTTTGTCATAGATCGTTGAAAAAAATTGTGAAATGATCATAAAAAAAAAAAAAAAGAATTTCATCCAACGATCTTGGAAAAATAATCATGAATTTTGTGAAACAATCGAAGAAAAAAATTGCAAATTTCATCAAAAGATCGCAGAAGCACATGTTGAATTTGCCAATCTGTCACTCAGGAATATCGGGAAATTCGACAAATAGTCGCAGAAAAAAAAAAATCGAATTCGTCACAGATAATTGAAAAAAAAATGCAAATTTCGCCAAACAATCTTGGGAAAAAATCATGCATTTTGTGAAATGATCGCTGCAAAAAGCCCTCGAACTTCAGTAAACAATCGAAGAAAAATATTGCAAATTTCATCAAAAAATCGCGGAAATGTATAGCAAATTTTGACAAAAGAGTGCCGAAGTGCACACTGAATTTTGCCAATCTGTCGCTGAGAAATATCGGGACCTTTGGCAAATAGTCACCAAAAAGAAATAAATAAAATAACAAATTTCATCATAGATCGTTGAAAAAAAAACGGAAATTTCGTCAAACGATTGCTGAAAAAAACCCAGCGAATTTCAGTAAACAATCGAAAAAAAAAATTGCAAATTTCATCAAAAGATCGCGGAAATACATAGCAAATTTCGTCAAAAAAGTGCAGAAGCATATGCCAATTTTGCCAATCTGTCGCTGAGAAATATCGGGAACTTCGACAAATGGCCGCGGAAAAGAAAAACACAAATTTTGTCACTGATCGTTGAAAAAAAAATGCAAATTTCATGAAACGATTTCGGGGGTGGGGGGTGGGGGGAGGAATCGTGCATTTTGTGAAACGATCGCTGAAAAAAAACGTGACCTTCAGTAAACGAAGAAAAATATTGCAAATTTCATCAAAAGATCGCAAAAACACATAGCAAAGTTTGTCTAAAGAGTGCACATTACAAATTTTGCCAATATGTCGCTGAGAAATATCGGAAACTTCGACAAATGGCCACGGAAAAGAAAAACAAATTTTGTCACTGATCGTTTAAAAAAAATCGTGAAAAAAAACGCGAATTTCGTGAAACGATTGCTGAAAAAAAAACCCGCGAATTTCAGTAAACAATCGAAGAAAAATATTGCAAATTTCATCAAAAGATCGCGGAAATGCATGGCAAATTTCGTCAAAAAAGTGCAGAAGCATATGCCAATTTTGCCAATCTGTCACTGAGAGATATCGGGAACTTCGACAAATGGCCACGGAAAAGAAAAACACAAATTTTGTCACTGATCGTTGAACAAAAAAAAAAAAAAAAAAAAAAAAAAAAAATGCAAATTTCATGAAACGATTTGGGGGAGGGGGGGGGATTGTGCATTTTGTGAAACGATCGCAGAATAAAAAACGTGAATTTCAGTAAACAAAGAAAAATATTGCAAATTTCATCAAAAGATCACAGAAACGCATAGCAAAGTTTTTCTAAAGAGTGCACATTACGAATTTTGTCAAATGGCCGCGGAAAAGAAAAACACAAATTTTGTCACTGATCGTTAAAAAAAACCCCACAAATTTCATGAAACGATTTGGGGCGGGAGCATCACAAAAAATTTCAAAATAGTAACTCAATAAATAAAAATTATTTTAAAATAGGTATGTCCCGGACCTCCTTAAATGAAACAGAGTTCAATAACAAATCTTAAAATCAAAACATGCATCTTATACTTTTGCTAAGAAATGAAAAGAAAACATTCAGTGAAGCGTTGATTCAGCAAATATGTGAAAAGTTTAGTTTTCAGGTGAAAAAGTTTGTAAAAAGCCTACTTTTATGACAATTTTGTGAAGGGTCCTTTTTTTAAGGTGAAAAGTTTTGTGAAGGGTCCTGCTTTGATTTGAAAAAAATTGTGCAGGGTCCAGTTTTGACATGAAAAATGTTGTGAGGGGTCCTGTTTTGAAATGAAAAATTTTGTGAGGGGTCCTTTAAAGAACCCAATTTTTCCTAAACAGATCCCTGTGCTTGTTACATATCATGACTTTGATAAGAAATGAAAACACTCAGTAAAGTGTAAAAAATATGTTTTCATTGGGATTTGTTATGAAACTCATAATATATGGGGAAGTGGAAAAAAAAATATAAAAGAAAAACCCAAATAACTTCATTCATTTCCCCTGAAAAGAAATATTTGTTTTAATCCTATTCTTGGGCGATGACAACATACATCTCTTAATCACCCGAGAACGGAAATTATTTACTGAATGTTTCCATTTCATAGAAAGTACAGTTTTCATCTTACACTTTACTATAAAATGTACAGTTCTATTTTTACTAAGAAATGAAAACATTCAGTGAAGCGTTGATTCAGCAAATTTGAAAAAAAAATAATCAGCAAATTTGAAAAAAAAAAATAATTACTTTAAGATCCCAGAAAGTTCAAGAAACATTATACTATTTCATTCTTGGGCCACTACGCGTATGTAAATAGATATTAATACGAAGAACGAATACAATTTAAAGTAACTTACGTGAATTGTATTATATCACTTCTTATAATCAATATAAAAAATATTTTAAAATAATGTCAATAAGATTAAATCTTATAGTAACAAAATAAATAAAGCATGGAAAATAAACAGTGCAATTTCCCGCTACAGTTAGGCTAGGAAATGCAGCCGCTGTATCTCATATTTACCACCTACTCTCATTGGCTGGTTTCTTCTTTGCTGCGGATTGGCTTAGAGCTGTAAATAGCCTGAAACCCGTAACGTTTTATTGCAGCGGATTGGCTTAGAGCTGTAAATAGCCTATAACACATAACGTTTTAATTAAGTTTTAATTTTTTTTAAATATCTAAATTGAAATTTTAAAATCCGGCGGTGAAGTGCACTTTCCGGTAATAGCATCTACACATGACAAAAATTTCAGAGGTCTAGGTGTTATAATTTCGGAGCTTTCTGCGGTCAGGCAGGCAGGCAGGCAGACAGACATCTCTTATTTTATATATATAGATATCATATTTCGTTTTATTTCGCTTTATAAATCAATTTAAAATAACATGTGCTGAATTATAATAATCTTTACTTATAACTACATATTCTTACCATTTTTCCCCATTTTTTACTTATATATATGTTTTTTTTTTTATTTATTATTATTATTTAAAAGCGTAAAATTGCAATTTTATTCTGGCAAACTATTTAGTAACTTTATTTTTCTCGATTTACAAAGTTGAAGCGACAGTAAAGTAACAAAAAACTATTGTTCTATTACTCATTTTATTTGAAATATTAATGTGAAAAGCATTTACCTAAAAAATTGAAAGATTGTGCAGTTAAAAAAAAAAAAAAAAAAACATCATTTTACCTTTATATTTTCCAAACTTAGCTGTTTTGTACTAGTGTAAAGACAAAATAATGTCTTTGGATATTTACTTAATCCCTTATCATAACTATGAAACAAAACAAACAATTATTTTTACAGTTAAGTTTCGTTTAGGGATACAAATATAAGTCCAAAGTTTTAAGTTTTACAGCAGATTTTAAGTTATAAAAACATTTTACCGAGTAATACGTAACTTCAGTTTAAGACAAAACTTTTTTTTTATCCTGCTTACTACTAGCTTAATAATCTCTTCTACCAAAATAATGTTGACTTATGTAAAATTTAAAAAAATATTTTTAAAGCTTAAGAGACTTATAATTTTATGTTCCCAGATTAATATTTTTTTCCGAGTTCATGCACTTCAGCCTTTTTTTTTCTATTATTTAAAAATAATAGTCCGAAATTCAATAAAAAGTTAAAATGTTCAGTGCAAAATTCACCTTGATTAGTAATTAAGATTTATAAAGATACAAATAAATGTAAATACATTGCTTAAAGGTGCATCAAACATAATAAAATCATTTAAGAACACATTAAAGTAATTTTAAAAAGTCCTTTTTCAATTCGGAATTTACTCGGCCTTCATCAGTGAAAAACTAATCAACTAATCTGATTTTTTTTTTCACTGATGAAGGCCGAGTAAGCTTCGGTTGAAAACATTTTGGTTTTTAAAATGACTTTAATGTGTTTTTAAATGATTTTATTACGTTTCACGCACATTTAAGCAATGTATTTACATTTATTTGTATCCTTATAAATTTTAAAAAGTTCGAAAATTTTATTAAACTACTCTTTTTACTTAAAAATTGATTAAATTGCATATTAAGAAATTTAATAACTATGTCTGTTTACTTAATTTAAAAAAATATGATCTTTCAAATATTGTGAAAATCTTCAATGCCACTGAAGAAGTAAACAAGTTGGAAATTGCTCGTCAAACGTGGCAAATGAGGTGCGTTCATACTATAACTAGTTTTATAATTATTTTTTGCACCCCATATTGTACTGAATGTATAATTTTTTGCACTTCATAAAGCGCATAGTCTGATACATCATTAAAATGCACTTCCAATATTTTTTCCCATTCCCCGTAATGTAACGGAACACTTTTGACTGTCCCTGTAATTAAACTATACATCCGATTTTCCTAAAATTTGAAATAGCTCAACAAAATTTTGCAACAATTATATCTTTAAAATTTCAGACCATTCGGAAGGCTGTAATATCATTAAAATGCACTTGCAATAATTTTTCCCATTGGCCGCAATGTAAAGAAAAACTTTTGACTGTCCCTGTAATTAAACTATGCATCCGATTTTCCTAAAATTTGAAAGGGCTCGACAAAATTTTGCATCAGTTATATCTTTAAAATTTCAGATCATTCGGAAGGCTCTAATATCATTAAAATCCACTTGCAATAATTTTTCCCATTGGCCGTAATGTAAAGAAAAACTTTTGACTGTCCCTGTAATTAAACTATACATCCGGTTTTTCTAAAATTTGAAAGGGCTCGACAAAATTTTGCAACAGTTATATCTTTAAAATTTCAGATCATTCGGAAGGCTCTCATATCATTAAAGTGCACTTGCAATAATTTTTCCCATTGGCCGTAATGTAAACAAAAACTTTTGACTGTCCCTGTAATTAAACTATACATCCGATTTTCCTAAAATTTGAAAGGCGTCGACAAAATTTTGCAACAGTTATATCTTTAAAATTTCAGATCATTCGGAAGGCTGTAATATCATTAAAATGCACTTGCAATAATTTTTCCCATTGGCCGTAATGTAAGGAAAAACTTTTGACTGTCCCTGTAATTAAACTATACATCCGATTTTCCTAAAATTTGAAAGGGCTCGACAAAATTTTGCAACAGTTATATCTTTAAAATTTCAGATCATTCGGAAGGCTGTAATATCATTAAAATGCACTTGCAATAATTTTTCCCATTGGCCGTAATGTAAAGAAAAACTTTTGACTGTCCCTGTAATTAAACTATACATCCGATTTTCATAAAATTAGAAATGGCTCGACAAAATTTTGCAACAATCATATATTTGAAATTTCAGACCATTCGGTTGGGTAGTTTTTGCTCTGTTACATGCGGACAGACGGACGGACGGACAGACGGACGGACGGACTGAACGACGACTATAGGTGCTACGTATTTATATAATTACGAACGCACCTAAAAATTACCAATCACCTCGTATATGTGTCAACAAAGTAAATTCACATTCTAACAAATCAAGATATTTCGTGTAAAAGATGCAAATTATATGTAATGTGCCTACTAATGTTCTTCTTTGCTCCCGCATCCCAATTACTTTCACAACTGACATAGATATATCGAACTGTGAACCGCGGGATAACGGTAAATTTTAACAGTAATCGCCGCCTTAATAAATCTCTGAAAGTCTGTGATTAAATAAGGCAATGGATACAGAATTAGAAAAGTGACATTCTGCGGGCCGCAGTTTGATATAGCTGATTCTAAATATGCAGTCTAAGCATGCAGAATGCATGATGCAGTGCTGCCTGTGATCGACGCAATAAGCATATTTAATTTCATTGTCATAATAAAATAAACGGTACCTTCCTTAGATGACTTTATTAGAAAATGGTGTCTGCTTTATAACGACACACTCCTGAATCCGAGTTGAGGCGCCTTTTAGTTGGTGATAGAAGAGTTACTTTTCATGGCATTTAATAAAGTTACTTTTACATGTAAGATACCATTCCATACTAAATCCAGGACACACTATAACTCGGTAATTGACTTTTTCTCCTATCTCATGCCTCTTTCAGGATTTTGTGATCATCCGATATTTTCGAAATAATCATAACAGTCCACATGTTAAAACTGCATTTTCTTTTGTGTAAGAAATTAAATTTTATCCTTTACTATAACTCTAGAGTTACGCAAATGAGCCACGCTAAATGCGTGGCAGCTGCCACGCATTTACCGTTGAATATTGCTCCTGATTAAATCCAACGTCATCCACTGGACGTAATTTTAGAAGTTCTGAAGATTTCTTGTCTTTTGGATGCAATCGCTTTACTCGGATCAAGACAGTGTCTTTTAAGAGGATTCTTCGCGCACTTGAAAACACCCACTTGCGTAATGTTAATCCTATGGGCAGATTATTTAGAATTTCTCGTTTCAATTTGAATATTTTTAAACGATTTTTTTTTTTTTTTTTTTTTTTTTTTTTTTTTTTTGCAAAGGTCGATCTTTAATATGACTCTTTTTTACTTTTTCTATTTTGGTTGCAGATTTTATTTTAAAAAAGGTACTTTCAGTTTCCAAACCGATTTCGAAACTGAAAGTACCTTTTTTAAAAAAAATCTGCAACCAAAATCGGAAACGTAAAAAAGAGACATATTAAAGATTGAATTCAGCTCTCCTATGCAAAAAAAAAAAAAATTGTTTAAAAATATTCAAATTGAAACGAGAAATTCGAAATTAACCTGCCCATAGGATTAATATTACGGAGCGAGTGTTTTCAAGTGCGCGAAGAATCCCCTTAAGGGCAGGGACGTGTTCTGAAACACGAAACTATCTGTATACCCCCTGTAGGGAAAAATTGGCTTTTCAAGGACAAGCGTCCTCTTTTAATTATCCCTTCGATGGTCACTCCTCGGACCTTATCTTAGGTTAGTAACTATGGTGACGAAGGGAAAATGAAAAGAATACGCTTGTCCTTGAAAAGCCGATTTTTCCTACAGGGATGATGACGCAGCACTAAGTGTTTCTTTTCCGGAGACAGCGGTTATACAGATATAAATAAATGTACAAAGAATACTAGGGTAAATGAGCACATAGAAAAGGAAGCACAAACACAGAGTATAAATCTAGTTTAAATCAGAAAAATGACTCATTTAAAATTTATGGTTATAAAGTAAAAATTTCTAATTTGATAATTATATTTGTTTTTATTTAAATAAGTAATTAAAAAACGGAAGAACGATTATGCAATTTTAAGTTCTAGTGGTATATGATTATAAGAAGGGTTATATAATATATTAAAATATGTGTAACCATTCTGATGATTAGTATTCTACATTCATAAATTACAATTTATTATAACTAACAAAAGTATATGTCCATACATTTTTATTTGTTTAAAACTTTTCGCGTCTCAAGTGACTTCTTTAGCTTACTGTTGCTTGTGTGTGTGGGGGGAGGGGGGGAGGATGTGTTTTACTTTAACAATCACAGCTGTAAATGTATTCTAAGACCCTAAAACCATATACAGTCAAACCTCGTTATCCCAACATAAGGTTTTCACGTCACTCCGTTTATCACGTCCGTTTTTAAGAGTCCCGATTTTCTGTATATCATTTTAATGTAAATAAACTCCGGATTTTACGTCGTTGAATAATTTTCAACTCCGGATATCCCGACGGTTTAGAAAAATTGTCTATTTTTCATAATCCATCTTATAAGCATGGAATGTAAGCGGTTAGAAACTTTTCACAAAAGAGTTTAAAATACCCATTGAGATAAATGAGAAATTTTACTTCAAGCCTTTATCTGAATAAGCAAACCCACACACTATGAATTACACACTTAAACTCCAGATAGACATATCAGTCTACTCGCCGTCTTTTTGTTCCGGTCCGGCGGCGTTTTCTTGTGCTTACGCGACATTTTTCTTCCGACTAAAACGAAGCACTGCATTGCATTGAAACGATCAGAAATTATCTAACATCTATTTCTGAAACAATGAATATTTATTATAATTCATTGTATAATATTGAAAAAAGCATTGCAGGAAGCCCATCTAGGGATAAGAAACATTAATTCATCAATATTTCATGTAACAGTAATAAAAGAAAAACAAGTCCCAATAAATCTGATTTATATTTTTTTCAATTTTGTTTTTGTGTTTATTTTTTAATAATAATGTTTTATTGCTTAAAACTGCAAGAACAGTTATGAATTTAAAATTGTCTTAAATTAATTAAAAATACAACTTTTTATAAACATATTTTTCTCGAACTCCGGTTTCTGCGACACTCCGCTTATGACGAAACTTTTCTCTGGTCATTAGAGTGTCGGGTTAACGAGGTTCGACGGTAGTAAACTTTTAGTATGTTGTTCATTGTTAAAAGGAAAAAAACGGATTAAAATACGGAAATACTACTGGCAATCGAGACGCCAGTACCTACTATTTCCGTATTTTAACGGAAGTTTTCCCCCGTAAATGCAAAATAAAACGGAAAATTTTCTGTAATTTACCGGGGAAAACTTCCGTTAAAATACGGAAATTGTACTGGGTCTCGATTGCCAGTAGTATTTCCGTATTTTTGTCCGTTTTATTTTTACAGTCTTCACCACATCTAATAATACAAAAAACAGCTGAAAAAACTTTTTTTCAACAATATTTTTAGTGTTAGGTACAGTGTTGCCAGTGGGCTACTTTTTTATTAAATTCAGATTTCTTGATTGCCACCACTTATTTGAAACGGTAAAATTCCCTTTGTTTTTGCCTTAATTAATATGTCATTAAATAAGGCACATTTTACAATTTCAAAATAGTGGTGCCAATCAAGAATTTGAATTAAAAAAAAGTAGCCCATCTGGCCACACTGGTTAGGTATAATTTTTTTCGCATCTGTAGCCGATTAATTGATTTTAACATCTTTCAACATCTATTTTAGTCTGAAATATTTTCCTTTTATTTTAATTTTTTAAACCTTTCTCCCGATGGGATTAAATAAAGCTACTTACATACGAAAAAGTAAACATCACGCAAATAAAGAGCACATTTATTTTCTTCTTCATGTTTTTATTTAGAAGTACTGATTTATAATCTTCTGAAATAAAATAAAACTTTTTGATTATTTTATCTAATCCTCTTTTTTAAGCATTAATAAATAAATGATTTTAATTACAATTTTTGTATTTAAAAAGAAAATCAAACAAAAACCTACATCATCTACTACAGGACTTTTAAATAATGATATTTTTTGTACTTTGTTTAGTTTAAACAACAGATCCGATTTTCTTCAAAATTTAACAAACTGAACAATATTACCCTTTTTAAACTTTAAATGCAAAAGTAAATTCTATTGTTACACATGTTTAAAAATCGTTTTCTTTTATTTGAAGTGAATTTTGATATCGTTTGCTAAGATTTTCTTTAACGATACATTATAAATTGCAATGATTAAAGTGTAGTAAAATAAATTTTAGTAATTTTAAAAGTTTTTATACGGAGAAATTAAGATGATATATATATATATATATATATATATATATATATATATATATATATATCATTTCAAAATGCTAAAACAACATAACTTCAAAAGGAAGGTGTATATCTGTAGAAATTTTTAAACAATAAAATATTTATAAAAACAAAAACAAGAAAACAAAAACAGAAAACTAACTGTTTTCTGTCTGTCCTC
This sequence comes from Maratus speciosus, assembly GCA_963932465.1. NCBI lineage: Eukaryota > Metazoa > Arthropoda > Arachnida > Araneae > Salticidae > Maratus > Maratus speciosus. The sequence goes on from OZ010799.1 coordinate 289,769,144, forward strand.
CCACTGATGCAGAACAGACTGTTTTTGTTTTTTTTTACCTGTATTTCTTGTTTTTGTTTTTATAAATATTTTATTGTTTAAAAATTTCTACAGATATACACCTTCCTTTTGAAGTTATCTTGTTTTAGTATTTTGAAATGATATAATATGCTTTATTGCATTTGATATGTGCTGCTGTAGCGCCATTCATGCAGTAATTTATCATTAATTTTGAAAAAAAAAAAAAAAAAAAAAATATATATATATATATATATATATATATATATTATTTTATTTTTTTTAACAGAGATCACTTCATTGCCAGACGTTGGAAATAAATTCTTTCATTTTCAAATGCACTTACACAAAATATGACTTGAAGTTCGAAAAAAAAAAAAAAAAACCCTCCGTGAATGAAGGAGTTCAAATTAGGGAAGGAGTCATTTAGGAGTACAAATATTTATAAATAAAATTTAATTTATCTAATATACTATGTTAATCTATGTTATACTAATGTTTAATTGTTAAATAATTAAAAAATATATTTTTCAAAGCAAAACTTACAGTTGAAGCAATAACTTATTTGTAAATTTGGTTTATGTTTAAAATGAACTATGCACATTATTTGATAAGCTCTTTGTTTATATATGTATAATGTAGCTATGTATAAATAAACATATAATATCTTCATTCTAAATATTTTATTAAGAAAATATCTAAGCCTGACTTGGTATCCCACATTTAAAAAAAAAAATCTTTATTTCTAAAACATTAGAAAAATACAAGACCTATTTTCATCAATTTATCTGCTAGTTTTAACTTTAAAAAGAAGAAACAATTAATGAAGTATCAGCATTTGTTCTAAAACTCATTAACAATTTAAACATGTGCAAAAGCACTTTCCTTTGCAATGACATTAGTTTTGAAAGAAAGCAAATTACGTTCAAAATTAGGAACATGATGGAGGAAATGTCTTCCAATAGCAGAAACATGGATCTTATTTGATGCTTTGCGATTTCGGGAATAAAATCAAATAACATAAATTAAATAACATGAAACCCAAAAGTGGTAGAAAATTCCAGAAGTAATTACGTGTTTCTCTAAGGGCGGACAATAAACGTGTTCCGTGACAATTTACCAATGTAATAGGAAATAGACATATTTTAAAACGTGGGATAGTTATTCCCGGGTCAAAAGAAAAAAAAAATTAATTAAAGTAATAAAGAAAATGAGAAAAATAACATCTGATGTCTTAAGTATCTCAAGTAGCAAATTAGTTTTTAGTCTGTATTAGTCTGTATTAGTCTGATTAGTCTGCATGTGAAAAATCATAATCCAAGAGAATAATGTAAACCCGTTTCATTGCACTAAAGCGCGAGCCGAATCTTTCAGGACAAAGACTAATTTTTTTTCACAAAATAAGAAAAAAAAATACTTATTTATAAAAATATAGTCGACAGTTTTCACATTCAATACTGATTCCTTATTACATCATTTAATAATCCCATTACTGATATAATACAAACAGGGAATTTACATATGTCAGAAATTATAATTGAATCTAATTTCTTTTCCCAAATATTATTCAACTGTTTCTTATTATTGGGCTATTCCTCTTCAGTTCACTTTTGATTTAAATTTTTGAGCTTTGGGTTATTAAAATTTCAAAAACATGCTTTAAAAAGACGATAAATTTCATAAGGGGCCGTCTGAAAATGGAGTACATAGTTTTTTTTTTTAATCCACCATCTAAGCAGGGGGAGTTGAAGACGAATTTCCCCCATCACAGGTCTAAGGCATCATTTCAGCATGCAATCACAAGCAATGACATTGGAAATTTCGTAAGCTTACTATAACTCTAAAAATTTCAAATTAACATTAATTAATAGAAATGCGTAAGAGAAAAATGTGTCATCCCTTAAAAACGAAAAGTCTTTCGTTATGAACGCACGAAAAACACAAAATTTCAAACACATGAAAATTTTAAATTTTTAATTCATACCGGAAAACCAACTACATATTAGCAGAGTGTGCTACTGCCATCAAGACGTGGAAAGGAGAAATGGAATCCATAAATCGTGTCATCCTAAACTAAAATATGGGCCCCAGGGGCTATGCAGCGTCGGTCCCGGCAAGGTAGTCAGACTAACGCGAGAGCCTCGGTGTTTAGTTCCCAAGCAAGCTTGGTATTCATTTTTATCGACCCCAAAGAGATGAAAGGCTGAGTGAACTTTGCTCATTTGGGAGTCAAACTCTCGACCTGTGGTGCGGCAGTCAGATGCTCTGACCACTACCCCACTGGGCTTCTTAAATCGTGTCACCCACTTTTATATTAAATTAATTTGATTGTAAATATTTTATAATTTTCGTGGGAAGTGCCTTTCCCACTACAGCCTAAAAGGCTAATAAAATATAAAATTATTTCATTTTATCCTTATAAGTCAAATTACCATGCATTTTCAATTTATATAGAAATTGCCTTTTTATTATAGAATATATATTATATTTTAAACAAGTAATAACTTAATTTAAAAAATCAAAAACCCGACTGCATAAAAAGCGAACTAATTAATCATTTCTCATTCATGTTAAACTATTTTTTATATTACTTACCTATATTTTTAATTTACTTGTATTGATGACTTTTAAGGTGTGTTTATTTGTTCGTTCCTATCTATAAACACTGTTTTGATGAGGCCTATAGATGACTATGAAGGTTAGAGTTGCAGTAAAGCTAGAGATACTACCTACACAACTTCCATGTTGTGTAATATTTAAATAGAGCTTCTTGCTGTAAAATAGTCAATGAAACATCGTCTTCATTTTGAGAGATCTATCCAATGATAAGCCACTCATTAAGGTGCGTAATTTTTTTTTCAATCTGTACCACCATTTTGCATTTTACGACCGCCATTTTGAACTTATAAAAACAAACCTAGCCTGTAACCATCGGACGGTTAAGACAAATCGATAGAGACCTCATTCATTAAAATCCATCCAGCCGTTGAGATTTTTCGAGGGTATAAAGAAATCCACATACCCAGATATGCGTGGAACACATAACCCTTCTTGGCAGTCGGCTAATAAGAACAAGAATACCCACAACTGGTCTAATAAGTCCTACAAAATTATTTTCTCCTATAAAAACAGTAATGGGAGTGGGAAATTCCTATGATTGAAAAGAAAATAAACTTTTAAGGCAGCTGGTGAGCAACTGTGTCATTTCGACTAAAAGGGTGTATTACTTCTGTCTATATTTAAACCAGGTGACACAGATTTTTGATCCATCATTGATAGTTTGTAAAAACATTTGGGGAATAGTATCGTTGAGAAATGGTTGGCAAATGGTTGGCAAATGGTGGGTACAGAGGCCCCTCTAATTAGGACTGCATCTGTGGAGGAATATGAGTAGTTAACAGTTGGACCCCTGCTGGGTCTTTGTTTACAAAAAGTACAATGGCCAATAGGGTGGTCACAAGTAACATGGGATTTTTTTTTGTCTATCAGTTTGTTTGTAATTCTATACAAATCGACAGTTTGGAAGCTAAAATTGTGAAAAGATACGTACATGTGTATTACAACAAGGCTGAGGCAACTAAAGTAATCCGGAATCGAAATAATTTATAGTTAATTTTTAATTAATAAAAAACCACCAATTTCTTATCAAATTTAAACATTTTTCGTTATAGCAGTTGCCAACAATTAAAATACACAATAAATTACTTATTACAAGAATTAATTTTCTATTGCAAGATTTCCACGTGAAAACTGAAAATGAAATAAAGAGTTTGCCGAATTTAAAAAAAGGTGAATATTACGTCATAACTTTTATATTGCAAGATATTCACATGAAAAATGAAAATGAAATAAATAGTTTGACGAATTTAAATGAAAGTGAATATAACTTCATAACATTTCTATTTCAAGGTTTCCACGTGAAAGAGGAAGATATTACGTCATATTAGAAATATAAAGAACGTGGTGAATATAGTATAACGTCATATGAGTGTGAAAAAATGAAGCATGATAAAAACCCGATTATGGAAATATTGCCGTATTTTAACATTATTGCACCAATTATAAATTGAAATAAGTTCATTTATATCTGTATTCTTTTGAGTATGTTATACACATTTATACATTTTTATATTGTGTTTTCATTTGATTCATGTGTACAACACTTCGACTGCTTTTCTCATGTTTGTTTTACATTGTATGTTAAAATTCGAAATTGATTTTTCAGAACAAACATCCTTCAAATTCTGGGCAACGACGGGCACTTTAGTTTGTAACACATAAATGGCTTTTGTATCTGTATATATAATGCTAATATTATAAAGCGTTATAATATTATAAGGTGTACAATATTATTAACCTTTTACCCGCCAACGTTCCACAAGTGGAACATAAACTATGCAGTGCTGTATCTTTTTATGTATTTAATTAATATATTTTAAATTTTTAATATATCTTTTTAAAGACATGTTTTAATGGATTAAAAATTATTTTTTTTTTATAATTTTTTGTGGTTTCTATTTTAGAGCTTGTTGAAATGTAATAAAAAACGTAAATGTAGTAGGCTGTGCTTTTTACTCTGTCTATAACTTTAGAATTCAAATGTGAGTGCTGTGATGATTATTATTGTATTGCTTAGTGTTGTGTATTACGTTTTATACATAAATGAATGTTTTATCTTATTTCGTTTTCCTTTTATGATCATTTGAATGCCAATGGTCCACATGTGGAACGTTGGCGGTTCAGAGTACAGAATTATCTTTTTGTTACTTTTTTTAGGATCTTGATCATTTTTACTGGCTTCCTTGGGCGATTATTTTTTTATTATTCTCGTACCAGTATTATTAAGCAATAAATATTATGATATGTGTCTGTTGCAACTGTTGCCAAAGTGTCTGTGAAATATTTTTGAACCGATAAATGCGAATAAAATCTACAAAAGAATAGCAAACACAAGAAGGAGGAGATTATGATTATTATAGTTATGGCAAAGTTGTTTGTGTACGATGGAGCGACAATAGTGTCGTTAGTGTTATATCAAATTGGGAAGCTGAAACATCGCTAACTCAAAGTGGAACATGATATTCTCGAAAATTGAAGAGAGAAGTTTCAATCAAATAACCTCCATTGATTATATTGTATAATTAGAATAAGAGTAGTGTAGAATTTCTGGATTATTTGATTGAAACATATCGTTCAGTACTTCGATGGTAAAAATGGTGATGAAATCTGTTTGCAAATGAACTAAATATGGCTGTTGTTACTTGTCATGCCGTAGGCTCAAAAGAAACCCTAAGCCATTTGGAGTTTCGTCGTGAAATTGCAACTGTTGCTATAAAAATTGGAGTTGATGTTTGAGAAAGGGAATAGAAAGTCCTAATGCCTCAGTAAGTACGGACATTATCACCTCATTCAGTAGCTATTGTTTTTTGTCTACTACTCAAAAAGATTCTCAAACTGACAGAAAAACGTGAAGAAATGGTGTGAAATTTATGGAAAGCGCATGCATGAAAAATGTTTTCAGGCCTTTCATAAAAATTTGCTATTAGTGACTAGTTAACATGTTCCTAAAATAGAAAAAAATTTTACTTTACCTTGTTTTTCTTTTGTTTTTTTTGTTTTGTCATGTGTGCAGTGCTGGTATCATTTCGAAAGAAAAATTCTCCAAAATGTACAAATGTTATTCGTACCGCCAACGTTCCACAAGTGGAACATACTTGTAACTCCACTTCTATTTTATATAACATCGCAAAATTCGGCACGCAACCTTAGAATTAATCTAAATCGTCTAAAAAAAATTTCAAATTAATTTGACAAGCAGTTCATGGTGCGGCGGGTAAAAGGTTAATGTTTGTACGTTTGTGAGGTGTTATCTCTGAAACTACACTGTAGGGTGGTCACAAGCAACATGGGGAAAAAAAATAACATTTTCTTCAGGTGGACCCCTCTAAAAGTTGCCAATCAATTAGAAAATGAGATTGGCAAAGTTTCAGCTCAATTGAATAATATTAACCCGTGCCTCATCGAGGTTGAATTCTTGAAAAATTGCGATTTTTGGCGAAAAACCGTAGTTTTTCTTTAATTAACTGAAAACTGCTTGTCTTATAAACCTGATTCTTATTTTATTTCATAGAAAATATTATTGCCTTGAACTTTTACTCTTATCAAAGCTTATATTTAATGACATTTAGTGATTTACAAGTCAGCTTATGAACCATACCCTCAAACTCTGCATTTTTGAAAAATAAGTGAAAAATGAGAAATGAATAATTTTTATTAAATTTGATGTTATTATTTTTATTATTTGCATTAAAACGCAAAAGAAATTGGACAATTTTTGTAATTTTAAAAATATTTCACGAATTATAGTTAATTATTAGTTATCTAGAATCGTGCATGGAAAGAATTCCCAATTTGTATTGCAGTTGAAGCGCATTTAAAATGAACCTGTAAATTTCTCTTTCTATTACAAGGCTGTTTTTATTAACTGCTATCATTATTTATTTTTTAAATCGACGAAACATTCCAACCGCCACCCCCTCTTTCGGTATCATAGTAGCAAAGCAAGATTTTTTTATTAGGCCACGTGCTCATCAAATCACTGGCAGTAAGTTATCAAGTAATTGTCAAGTTTTATGTATTTTGTTTCATAGTATTCCCAAGTTAAGCTGAACACCAGAGAAGCTGCTAACTTACAGTACGCCCACCAGTTAATTACAAATTTTAATTTTAAGTAGAAGTGTAATAGGACTTCGCAAACAACTATTTCGAAAATAAAGAACTGAGTTCATCAAAAACAGATTTCACAATTCCGATTTACAGGAAGCTTTTGTTAGCTACGATGGAAACAGTTTCCTCATTTTTTGAATAAAGAAAATGTTTATAATTTATTTATTTGAAAGAGATAGCAGTTGAATTTAGATAGTAGTTTTAATTAGTTGTGGAGATGAGGAACACTTAATAAGAGTTTCTCATCTTAAAAAATAGTAGCGGAATAACTCGGGCAAAAACTGTATTTTCAGCAGTTGAAGAGCGAGTGGAAGTTGGTGAAAACCAGAAAATGTGTTTTGATACCACTGCAGTAAACACTGGTCGCCTCAGAAGAACTTGCATGTATCTATATTAATTATTAAAGTAACATCTTCTGTATTTATCATGTCGCCACCATAATTTACAAATTAACATAAAAGCTGTTTTCAGCCAGTTATTTAAAATAAGATTCAGATTGGATGGCCCAAGTTGGACCAGATTAAGTATGAAAATGCTATTGATGGTAAAAAATTAGATATAAAATACTTAATTCAGAAGAAATATCAAGCTTTCTTATAGAACGTTTAAAAAAGTAATAGCCCATGGGTGATTACAAAGAATTAATTAACTTTGTTTAATTTTTACAGGACATCTTCCTCCAAAAGACACCCAATTTCAATTCATCGACGATGGGTAACACAGGTCATTTATTCTCTCAAAATATATATTTTCATGGATCAGTTCTCATTAACAAATATAGAAAAAGAAGGTGTTAGAGACATTTGATTATTTATAATCAATATTAATGTAAAAGCATGGTTCAACGCTTCCACTTCTCCGCAATCAAGCCCTGCAATTATTAAAATCACTTGTTGAGTACAGAAAATTTATAAATAGCTTGCAGATAAAGCACTCGCTGAAATGATAAACCACCTTTGCTATCTGAACTCTGTTCAAGTTGCATTTTAATTTTTTGATAATACTTTGGGAAAGAAAATAAGCATGTCAGTAAAATTAATATTATTTGAAAAAGAAAATGATGATGATGATAGGAATGTAAGAGCAACAATAAGTTTCAACCAAGTGGATTATTTATTGAACAAATAAGTCGATGTTTTTGTTTAATATCAAGCTGATATTTTTAATTAGATTGTACATTAATATACAATTTCTAAATACTGATCCCGAAGTATGATGTGAAAATAAACATTACTTGAAATCAAGAAAAATACTGAATGATTTTAAGATAACACAGCTGAAAGGGGAATAAAATTAATCCATGATTTCAATTCCTGTTTAACAAAAGACGAAGAACAAAAACGTTTCTGCTATAAGTTGTATTTGAATGTAGAAAAACATTTCAAGACAGACCTTATCCTCCTTAACATGACAACGGGGTATATGGTGTAAGGATAGTAATTTCTTTTCTCTATAATGCTTCCTTTCTTGTAACACAACTTTAATAATAAAATGCATTTTAAAATTTTTGTTCCCATTTTTATACTTTCTTTGCCGGTTTTTTCTTTTAAATCTTTCAGTTTAAACTTCAATTTTTATCATAACCCTTTATTATATACAAAATGAAAATAAAAATGTTGAAAGCAGATGAAAGGGAATGTTACATTGTTTTTTCGCATTTTCATAAAAAGTCAATTTTTAGGATTCGGACAAAGTCTGGACCTGTAAAATGCGCATATGTTTAAATCTATATATTTTTACAAAAATGTAGCGAGTGGTTTTTCAAAGCAAAAATATTTTTTTATGAAATGAGATCAGCATTATGTTTCTAGGTTTAATTGCATTCATTTCATGAAGAAAAAACAACATTTTTTGCGAAAAATTACGTTTTTTCTGAACTTTGACCTCAATGAGGCACGTGTTAATATTATCCAAATGAGCTGAAACTTTTTCAATCTCATTTTCCAGCCAATTTGCAACTTTTTGGGGGGTCCCCCCCGAAAAAATTCGAAAACTGATTTTTTGTGACCACCCTAATGTCCAACCATACGGCGATATGGACATTTCTTACAGTAGTCCAGCTATTAACCAGCGTTGGTACAACAACCTTTGGTTTTCTAGGAAAGCATGTTGGCCTGAAAATGAAGCAACGCACGTGCTCCTGGGTTCAAAGAAATCAAAGTTTACGATTAACATGGAATAGTCATTCCCATGTGAATAGACAAAAGAGAAAATTAAGGCAATAAAGAAAATTTAAAATTTAAAATCTAATGAAAATATTGATATAAATATCTTAAGAAACTAATATGGATTGCAAACGTAGACCACAGCATATAAAAAACTTTCTAATTAGCCCTCTTTTAATATCCGTTTAAAAAAAGGATAGACATTCTTGTGTGAATAAACAAAAGAGATAATTAAAACAATAAAAAATATAAAATATAACATCTAATAACAGTACTCATATAAATAACTTACGAAGTTAATATCGACTGAAATGTAGCCCACAGCATATAAAAAACAATATATTTAGGGTTCTCTTTAAATATCCGTTTGTTTGTTTTTGTGTGTTTTTGAATCTTTTATTGGGTTTTTTTTCTTTAAACTTGAGACAGTCCTTCCCGTGTGAATAGATAAAAGATGTAAATAAAGCAACATTTTGATATTAATTTAAGATCTAAACGTTGACAGCATATAAAAAATAATCTATTTAGCGTCCATTTAAATATCCGGGTTTTTTTTTTTTTTTAAACATTAGATAGTCCTTTCCATGTGAATAGAAAAAAGAGGTTAATAAAGAAATATATATATATATATATATATATTAATTTACGATATAACAAGAAGAGGGACAACCTTGGTAAACACAGATTTTTATTATTTTAATATCTATTGTAGGGTAGAGACCCAAGAGTCTCAGGTTCAACGGATTTTACACAACGCTCCTCAGTTCTTGAGAAACAGGGGTCTAATTTTACAACAGAACTTAAATAGTTACTTTGTAACGAGAGGACTGCGTTCGTCGTAGCTTAGTTGGTACGGCGTTTGCTTGATATTCTGCGGGCACGGGATCGATACCGGAACGTGCTACATTTGTTTTACTCATTTTTTGTTTTATAAATATACTTGTAATTATAATTTAATAATCTCAGTTATTAATTTTAATATCGTACATTAAATATAATGCTAACGTATTTAAACTTTAATTTAGAATTTCTGATTTTTAATCCATTATTTCTCATCATTTGAAAAGATTTTTTTGTTGTTGTTGTTCTATTAATGAATAATAAAAATTCCAAAATCCTTACAAAATTTATTTGGCACCTTTTAGCTATGATAAAATAAAACATATACAAATGAAATAAAAATCAAAGCAGAAAGAAGATAAATGGAAAAACAAAATATTTCAAAGCTCAAGCATAAGTATGACAAATTTAAAAATTCTTTATGTGTAGAAAATAGGTTGTAATTAATTATCATGCTAATTATTAATATAATTATGCTTCTTACTTTAAAAACAGAGTAATATTATTATCGTATTGACCTCCCTTGTTAAGGCAATAAAAGCAATAATAAATGATATTTCTTTAAAATCTCGATATGGAATAGGAAAAATGGGGATAGATGCCGCAGAGATTGTGTGAACGACATTAGCGTTCCCTAGACCAATTGGAGACGTTGTTAGTATTCCTGTGTACTGTGTGCTGTGTTGTGTGCATTTCCAGCGCTTAGTTGTCAGTATATACATATTTATGCCAGTTTTTATGGTTCGGACCTGCGTGGTAAGTTGATAAAATTATGCTAATAAAGTTTTATTACATAGTTTAAGCCAAATAAACAGAGATTTTATGCCAAAACCGATTGCAACTGCAAACTAGATCCTTGTAGAATACAAACATCTGCTTGTCTTGCTCTCGCGTCGCTCACATGACAGCGCAGTATCCTACCCGCCAGTATGGGAAAATGCCGCACCGAGGTTGAGGTACAGATGCCGCAAAATATATTTTTGTTTTTCTGTTCAATAAAGTCATCACTGCGATTTAAGTAGAACTTACACTCAAAAGAACGTATATTAGAGCATTCTGATTTTGATCAAAATATTCTCAGGAACAATGTTGGTTCACCATGTGTGAATAAGGAAAACGTAGGACGTTTACAATTCTCACCATCTTAACTGTTAAACAAAATGTCTCCAATCCCAATGGTCAAAAGACCTAAACACCCAAGTAAGATAAAGCAAAAGGATGCAAATATAACAAGAACATAGTTTATAAACACGAAAAAAGAAGAAGAAAATAAAAAGCTAAAGAAATTAGAAAGCTTCAAAGAACGACAGCTTGGCGGAAGTAAAATGTGTAAAAGAAAGAAGGGAACGATCATCTTGAATACACCTTACTTGAGGAAGAAACTAAAATACGAGGCATCTTCCGACAATGAGTAAATTGTTCCTCCTATGGATTCTGATGGCAGTATTGTATTGGAATTTGATGACGCTGAATGTGCTGAGTGTCTGGAGTCTTACCAAGAACGAAGTCTAAAGCGGATAGAATTCAGTTCATCAAATTCAAACGATAGCTGCTTGAAAAAGGTTCAATTACTTTTGAAAAGGGAAGTGTGGTGTGATTGTCAACATTTTCGTTAAGCTTTTCACAATTTAGTGATATGTATAAATTTTGTAAGTTTACTCTTAATTATTTTCATTTTAAGTAGTTTAATAAAATAAAATTGTGATTTGCTTGAAAAAAAAATAGCCTAGCTTTTTTTCCCTATGCGACATCTGTCCCACACCACATGTGGCATTTTACCCAGCACACAAAAAATGACGTTAAAAAGTGACGTTTCGGAAAATAATTATGTCTACTTTATTAAGAGGGTTTTAATTGTTCAACATAGAAATTAGATTCTAAAGGGTTCGATTATTGATTTTTGGTACTTAGTTTGTTGTTTTTTTGCAACAAGAGGAAAAGTAAAATTGCGGCATCTGTCCCCACTTTACCCTAATAGTTCAGTATCATTGCATTAATAAAGAATATATGAATTACGTTTTAAAAGTAATTAAGGCTGTTCTCAAATCCAAAGGGTCAACTTTCTGACATAAGTTTTAATTCATTTTTGTTCGGAAACGCATGAAACTAGAAAGTGTTGTTATTCAGAAACTATGTCATCGAAATATTTTTTTCCGTTTTCTTGTAAACGCAATAGATCTTTCAGAAAACACTGTCAAAGTTGGCATTTTGAACCGAACTTCCGAACGAAAGAAGAAAATCCAGTCAGTAAGGGGAGAAAAATGCCGTGTCACGTGATCAAAATCGCTTACAAATCAATAGGTAATTGATTAATCCAAAAATGGAAAAAAACAATTCGATTCCAAAACGCTTCCGTGGTCAGGTTCTCCAATTTTATATCTTTCCGTTAAAAAATGAATTTGTAAATGTGTCAAAACGTTTTGCGCACGTTGAGCAGAGCAGTTGAGAACAGCCTTAAAAAATTAACAGTTTTATGATGTTTTATACAACTATTTAGTTAGAAATATAAAAGTAGATAGATTAAAACTATAATTGACATAACTATTATAATTTTTAATTGGCAATGAGCTTATTAAATTATTATTACAAGTATATTTATAAAACAAATATGAGGAAAACAAATGTAGCGTTTTCCGATATCGAGCCCGAGCTCGCGGAACGTCGAGCAAAAGCCGTACCAACTCAGTTACGGCCAACGTAGCCCACCTTTCATAAAGTAAGTATTTAAGTTGTGTTATAATATTACACCTCCTTGTCTCCCAAGAACTTAGGAGCGTTGTATAAAATCCGTTGAACCCGAGACTGAGGAGTCTCTATCCTTCAACATTTATTAGAATAATCAAAATCTGTGATTACCAAGGTTGCCCCCCTCCCTGTAAGAACAGTACTGATATAATATCTTACGAAGTTAATACTCACTGAAAACATAGTCTACAGCATATAAAAAACAATCGATTTGGCGTCCTTTTAAATTTATCCATTTTCTTTTTTAAACATGGGTAATCATTCACATGTGAATAGAAAAAAGACGTAAATAAAGCAATATTTTTTTCATTTAAGATCAAAGAGCAGTACTGTTATAAATATCTTACGAAGTTAATATGAACCGAAAACGTTGTCTACAGCATATAAAAAACAATCTATTTAGCGTTAATTTTCAATATCCGTTTTTTTTTTTTTTTTTAAACATGGGATTGTTCTTCCCATGTGAATAGAAAAACATGTAAATATAGCAATATATTTTTTTTAATTTAAGATCTGAATACAGTACTCATATCTTACTAAGTTAATATGGACGGAAAATGTAGTCCACAGCAAATAAAAAATCTATTTAGCGTCCTTTTAAATATCCGTTTTTTTTTTTTTCTAACACGGGGTAGTTATTCTCATGTGAATATACAAAAGAACTTAATAAAGGAATACAAAATTTAAAATATAACAACTCAGGTCAAAATTGATATAAATATCTTACAAAGCAAATGCGTTTGAAAAAAAAAATAGATATATAAAGACTTAAAATAAATCAAAATTCACAATGAAGATTTGAGTTTTCAAGCAATTAAAAGTAATTAAATTAGAAATGTATACAATACTAACAATGTAACAAGCACTTTCGTCTACAATGAAATGTTCTCAACACTTTGGAAGTATTTACGGAATACTGGCATACTTATTAGAATTATAATAATTTATTCCAACTTTTTAAACATACACTTGACTTATTTATGAAGAATATCTACTTGTAGATTTTGTTATCAGAAGTTTAATGTTATTGTTAATGCTATAGTTGTTTAGGACCAACATGGCCTTAAAAATTACATGGAATAAGGAAAATCATTGTTATGAGCCTTTCAGAGACAGTTTTTTCTCTGCCTAGTGTGAATGAAAAGAATATCACAGATGCTTATATCTCAGTGTAAATGTTTTTATTCAAAAATTGTTTAAGTTTGAAAAATGCTGTATTTATATTTCTAATTGGGGGTATTTCTTTTGAAAGAAAAGAAAATCTTGTCTAGCAAGCATGAAAACAAAATCATAGACTTTCATATTTCTACGTATTATTTTTCTGATTTACATTATATTAGGACCATTATGATTTAAATTGAAATGACTTAACTTATTTATTTTTGTAATATCGCACTAACGATTTCTCATTGAAGGCTACCCTAAAATTTGTCGACGCATTTATGAAAGTCCTTTTTTTAAACTTTAATAATATTCAGTGCTCAAAATTATTTTCAAATATTTCTCTATTATATCGATGGTGAAATGAAATACAATTTGTGGGGTATTACTTCAGCAATAAAAGCAAAAAAAAAAAAAAAAAATATATATATATATATATATTGTATAAAATGTAAAGAAATGGAAACTCTATACATAAATCAAAATACATCATTAACTGAAATGTAAAAAATAAGCAATTCTTATCTTCCGAAATTCATTTGGACTTGCATTTCTCGACATTTAATGACATTGCATTTTTATTTCTTTTTTTAAGATAAATGAATTTGATTTTTTTTTTTTTTTTTTGGAGGGGGAAGGGGGAATTTGATTTTTATGAAGGGAAATATATCGAGGCCTGAATGAGAAAAGTTTGAAAAATTCAAATGAAATTACTGAATTTCGATTTCGTGAGACCAATTATTTTCATAATATTCAGGGATGAAACAGTGTAGCACCAGCAAAATAAAATAATAAAAGTTCTAATTGGCAATGGCTTAAAAATGTCATTATTTTTATAATTTGTGTCGAATAAGTAAAAAAAATCTTGATAGCGTAATCCAGAATATATTGTAAAGAATGTAGAAACTGAAGAGATACATTGAAGATTTTAATCATAAATCATTTTTCATTGAACATTTTCACGTTCAATCAGATTTTATATCGTTGTGGAATTATACATTGTTAACAGTTAAATAAATGCGAAATTTATTAAAAAGAAAAGCTATTCCTGTTATCAAGAATAATTTTTAACATATCTTTGCGCTTCCAAACAGTTTTTATGATTTCAGTTTTGTTGTATTACCGTACACGAGTTTAGCAGAAACAAAATTTAAATATATGAGATATTCGATGACATTTGAGTAGTTAATAGGATAAAAAGGATCTCTCTGTATGTGTGTTTATGACAGGTATTTTTTATTGCGTGACTGTTTTTTTTTTTTTTTTTTTTTTTTTTTAGGCAGCATGATCGTTTATTTCTTTTTCTTTTGTCTGATTATTTACTTGAAATAATTCCTAGTATTATATTTCATATAAATATTTTTTGGGTTTACGTTTAGTGATGGAAATTATTATTAATGACGGAAATTATTTGTTCACTGTACAAAAAAATGTGTTTTTTTATAGGAAAAAGTCTGTCAGCCAGGACGTCAGTAAAAAAAAACTGTTTATTTCATTAAAATAATCTCCATTTATTAGAATTTTTTTTGTTATTTTTCAAATTTTATCCGTGTATACGTAACAAACACAGATTATGTCCGTAAAATAAACACATTTTTACTGGCGTCCTGGCTGACAGTTTTTTTTTTTCTGTCAAATAAATAGCTTGCTTTTACAGTTTATTGTAATAAAGACAGAACGCATGCACTGTAAGGAAAAAAACTTTTGATTTTACAGATAAAACTGGCAGCGAGTGCGGCACTAAAATACTGTTCCTCTTATGAAAATAATGTGTATTTATGAACTTACTGACTAAATTTCTTAAAATAACATAATGTTTGTAATAAATATAATTTTTCCGGTAAAATAAACAGATTTTTTACTGTCACCCTGGATGCTAATTTATTTTCTGTAATATATATATATATATGTATATTTTTTACTACTGTACACAGATTTATTATTGCATGTTCTTTACCAAAATAGTCAGTATTTTACAAATACTTTTTTCGTTAGTTGCATAAAGAAATTATATACATTGTATCCTGTAAACTATTTATAATTCAGAAATGTATCTATGCAGTTTTTTTTTTAAATCCATTTAAATTAATTTATAATCGGTGTTTTATAGGTACTACTTGACATTCGGATGACCTATCCACGCTACTATGACTCTTATGAGCGCTTTCACTTTGGAAAAAAAAAGTTTCAACACATTTTATCTTCATTCGAAATAGAAAGAAAATGTTCGTTAAAAGAAATTGGTCAATTATGCGATGCAGCGGATGTTTTAAAATAATGTTAAAATGTCGATTTCTCTTGAGTAACTTGCATAACATGCTTTAAAGGCATCTTACAAAAAACATCAACTTTTTTTAAATTTATTTATTTTTATTTTTATTTTTTTATCGGAAATGAATTAAGAAATTGGTTATATTTTAAAGACGAAAAAGTTTAATAATTTTCAGTAAACTGGTACAACATGCAAAATTATCAGTTAAAATTCTCTGTGCTAAAAGTACCAGAGAGTAAAATAAGAACTCCACTTCAAAATGATTGTGATGGTAGAATTTTATAAAAATAGAAAATATAAATTTTAGAAAGCACAATAATTATGAAAGCGAATCACTCGTTTAAACTCGATCATTTTATAAAAATAACATGTTAAACATCAAATAAATATTTTTTATTGTATGAAGAAGTAAATTAAATTTTAATTCTGATATTATTGGATTGATACAGTTAAAATATCGTAGTGATTCTGTCATTTAAAAAAATGTTTAGTTTATAATTATAAATCATATTTAATTTTAAAAAGTCACTATTACTGCACTGGAGAATAATAAAAATAAATTAAATGCATAAAAAATATCAAGTGGTACAAATATGAATAACAGAACGACCGGACTTTGCATAAAATTGATTGTCAGAAATGGTACTTACCTAAAACGAAAAAGAAAATCATCGAGTTCAATTTCATCTACAATATATTTAAAGAAAATTTAAAATTGCGTTTTATGTTTCATGAGAGATTTAATTGTCTTAATATTGATTCAGTTGCTTTAAAAATTTGTCTCCAAATGTTGATTATATTACATTAACGGTAAATTTATGAAAACTTGTAACATATGATTACATTTGGGTACTGATTAATTGCACTCTCTTTTTTTTTACGCATTCAACATTTATTATATTTATATTATATTTCGTGCTATCAGCATTAATATTGCCATTCTGGCATAACTATAAGATGATATTTAAAACTTTTCGGTAATTTTTGACAAGTATAGCCCGAGTAACTAACACTATTACACATTTTGTAATGAATATCGGTAAAAAACATGAAATACATTTTGTAATATTACCAATAGCATGCCAGAGTTCTCGAAAATTTTGGATATATTCAACGCTACCTTGTTGAAAATCAATAAGGTAAGTCAGGGATATATATTCGACATAAAGCCCCGTATTGATTTTATGTAGAACCTCATTAAAAAATAATACTATAATATAAATACCGGATAAAATGGGATTTTTATCAGCCCGTGGGTCATCAAACCCGTATTTACCTTTTTTTTGTCATTTTTAATGCATGATTCATAAATATTTCTACCGCAAAACTAATAAATATGATATTATTTTCGACAAATTAATGTCTTGTAAGATATTACATGTAGTGATAAAATTAACCTGATTATTCACAAACGTTTCTCGCAAAACTGGCAATTAATATAATAGAGATTAAAACATGAAAAATATCTATTTTACAACAAGCCATTATAAGAAGAAAGAATAAAACAGATAAGCGTGATAAATTCACCATTTCACATTTTTTTTTCTATTCATCTCATATTCTGCCAGTGCTGTCATCATTCTTTCATATATGTCACATGAAACATCGGAGGATTAAAAAGAATGTTGAGAGGGAAAGTGATACTGTAACACGCTTGTCTATCGCTGTGTTTTATAAAGAAAAGCGAGGTGCGGGGTATAATTATATTTGATAAATGAGTCGATGATGGAACTGAACCAATGCAAGGAAAGCGTAGTAAGCATGCAGCGATGAAAAAAAAATTAGTGAAAAGATGGACGAATGTGCCCAGTGAAAATGGCGTGTGATATCATGCTATTTTGCAATTAGTCCGGTAATCTATACGATTTTATACTTTCTTCTTTTCTAAAAGAAAATGTAGGACATACCGATGTGCTTATTAGTTTACAAATCTGTGTTTAGGTGAATAGAAAGTAACGCGATTTAGTTCGATTGTTGTATTTTAAATATATAAGTATTATAGATTGTTATAGAAAGTTATATAAAGTATATATATATATATAGTGTGTATGTGTGCGTTTTACGTCTGTCATCTGCGATAACAGGATTAAGAAGGTTATTTGATATAAAGCATTAAAGAATTAAAGGTTAATTTATTATTATAAGCACCTGTGTTATACCTTTATAATAACTAAAAGTTAAAAAAAATGATCGTCTTCAAATTGCATCAAAAAAATGCACACAATGTAATTTCATGCCTATTACAGTCGCAGTGCTACCCAATTCAATTTTTCAGCAAAGTTTCTCGTCATTTTGTTACGTACGCTATTAAAATTTTGCTCGGAGTTGAACTAATTTTTGATGATGCAGTTACTATAACAGAAAGTTTGTAAAATCTCGTTTTAACATTTAAAACTGCTTCCAGAAGAAAAAAAGTTGTAACAAGATCACATTATCTTATTATTGCCGCTAATGTAAAGTTGGTTCAATTCAGGACAAATTTTTTATGAGCGTAAGAAAACAAATTCTGTAAACTCCTAATGCACCACAAGATTTTCATTTTTAGGGTTTCGTTCATCTGACGAAACCCTATTCGTCTCGCTCTTCTGTCTGTCTGTCCTTCACAGAGCCCCTTATCAGAAACTATATATGTTGGAGACTTGAAATTTTGCAAACTTGTAGCTGAACACCTCACATCAAACGACAATTCCTAAAATTTTGAAAAAGTCGGTAATTAACCGAATTACGGACTAATTAACCTCTAAAATTAACCAATCAACCTTTTTAATGCAGCACAAACGCACTTTCTCCAAATCATAGGAATTTTATTTCCAGTATTCCTTAGGGTTACCAGAAAAAGTGTTTTACCAGAGCGCAAATTAAGTAATAAATGAAGTGGACATTTTAAAGCGAAATCGTATCTCACAAAGTATTGGTCTGATAAATATGTAAAAAATATAGACAAACGCGGAAAAAAATTTACTTTCATTTGGTATAAAGTTCATGTTTGTGCGATGTGTATAAGTGAAGATATCCACTAAAAATCGATCGATGAAAATTTAATTTCTTTATTTGGAAAGACAATTAAATGAGATTTCATTTTCCCAAGAACCAGGTGTCAGACATGGCGACGACTGCGGTTTTTGATAGTGGGATATTTTAATGCGAAATTTTAACTTTTTAAATATTAAATTTTTTTGATAAATTTTTTTGACATCCGGACGGGAAATCTCTCGCAGATTTTATACATACCCAGTTCAAAGCGATAGCTTAATTAGAAGCTGAGATATTAATTATTATTTAATTAATCAGTTTATTGCTATCAAATGCGTCGATTAAAATGGAGACACGTGCTTTTTTAACCACGAAATAATTTAAATTAGGAAATCTAACAATTTGCGTGGGGATTTTAAACAGCGCTATGAGATAAGTATAACTCATTCATCATCAGAAAGTTTACAAGTATTCATACCACAATTTTCGAATAGTAATTTCAGGAAATATTTAAAATTATTGGTTAAGAGACCGCCACTCGATCTGTTTGAAACTTTAAGATAGTTTATAACACATAAGAAAAAGTGTAAAAAGGAATGGAGAGCGATATTTTGAGGAAGGGGGGAGCTAGATTTATTTTTAAAATCTTAGCGTTTGTTACCGCAGCAAATGCTTTAAATTCTTGGTTAAGACCGCCAACATCCCGACCCATGTATCTACGGAAAGATTGCACCAAGAAGTTTCGTTGAGATATGCTTTTACTAAGAACAGAGTGCGCTCCCTGGTATTGGAATGTGGAACTAACATAACGCGATTTTGTTAAAATAAGTAAATCTAACAAGTCGGTCTGTTTTAAACTCTAAGATATTTTATAACACATAAGATAAAGTGTAAAAAAAGAATGACGCGTGAAATTCCGGGGGGGGGGGGCGCTAGATTTCTATTTAAAAAGTTAGCATTTCTGACCGCTTTAGGTGCCTTATTTGAGGGAGTCTTGAGATATATGCTACTTGTTTAATGTAAAATTGCCTAAAGTTTAGTTACCACTATTTCCGAATAGTAATTTCAGCAAATATCTTAATTTCTTATTAAGACCGCCACCACCTCGAGTAACATATCTACTGATAGGTTGTTTAACGGAGTTTTCTTCCGATATAGTTTTCTTAAGAATAGAGTGCGCTCCCTGGTGGTGGAATGTGGAACTAACGTAACGCGATTTAGTTAAAATTAGGAAATATAACAAGGCGATCTGTTTGAAACTTTAAGATAGTTTATAACACACAAGAAAAAGTTTATAAAGAATGGGGCATGAAATTTCGGGTAGGGGGGGAATGGCGCTAATTTCACTAACTGATTTATTTCTATTATATACTTATTTTAAAAGGCAGTCACGTGATGTTTCATTGCAGTATTCTTCTGAACGGTGGCCGATTTCTAAAAATACAGCATAAATGTTACTTATGCCAGATAAAAATGTCAGAAGTATTGATACCACTATTTTCGAATAGTAATTTCAGCAAATATATTAAATTCTTCGTTAAGACCGCCAGCCCCACTGACCATGTATCTACCGCTAGGTTGTATAAAGGAGTTTCGTTCAGATACACATTTGTTAAGAATAGAGTGCGCTCCCTGGTTGTGGAATGTGGGACTAACAGACCGCGATTACATTTAAAGTAGGCATTCCAACAAAGCGATCTGTTTCAAACTTTAAGATAATTTATAAAAAATAGTAAAAGATTATAAAAAAGAATGGCGCGTCACATTCCGGTTGGAGGGAGGGAAGGGCGCGAATAATATTAGGCAGTATAACATGGCGTTTTGTACTGTTTTGCGTGCGGTTTTTTTGATGGCGTGATGAGAAAACTATTACTTATTCAATATCAAAAATTTTATAAGTGTTCATACCGCTATTTTCGAATAATAATTTAAGCAAATGTCTTAAATTCTTGGTTAGACCGCCACCCCCTCGACTAGCATAGCTCCTGATAGGTTGTTTAACGGAGTTACGTTAAGATACAGTTTTGTTAAGAATAGAGTGCGCTCCCTCGTGGTGGAATGTGGAACTAACAGACCGCGATTTCATTTAAGATAGCAAATGTAACAAGGCGATCTGTTTGAAACTTTAAGATAGTTTACAACACATAAGAAAAATATTATAAAAAATGGCGCATGAAATTTCTGGCAGGTGGGGAGAGGGGGAGGGGCAAAATATTTCCTTTTTTTACCTTTTTGTTTCATACCGTTTCAGGTGCGTTTTTTTGACGGAGTCCTCAGATACATGCTACTTATTAAATATAAATGTGTCAAAAGATAAATTACCACTATTTCCGAATAGTACTTTCAATAAACATCTTAAATTCTTGTTGAAGACCGCCACCCCCTCGAGTAACATATGTACTGATAGATTGTGTAAAGGAATTCCGTTCAGATACGCTTTTGTTAAGAATAGAGTGCGCTCCCTGGTGATGGAATGTGGAACTAACAGACCGCGATTTCATTTAAAGTAGGAAATCTAACAATGCGATCTGTTTTAAACTTTAAGATACTTTATAACACATGATAAAAAAGTATAAAGAAGAATGGTGTGTCATATTTCGAGGGGGTGAGGGAGGGGCGCGAACAGAATTAGGAAATATAGCTGAACGATCTGTTTGAAACTTTAATATAGCTTATAAAACATAACAAAAATGTTAAACATCAGGACGCATCAAAAATCATGGTGACCATTTCCCCACTTCGCACTCCCCAAGCGGGGCACTTTTCTAAATTTGGCAGATACACGTCATGTGATATATCGTAGCATTTCTGTGGGGGGGGGGAGGAGGGGACGAACAATATTAGGAAATATAACAAGGTGAATCTGTTTGAAGCTTTAGGATAGTTTAGGAAGGGTTTGCCAAAATTTAGAAGGTATTCCATGGCGATAAATATACAGGATGTTTTGAAAGGAATATTAAACGAAATCCTTTGTGCGATCTATGATCACACTTACCCACTTGTTCTGTGTTCAAGAATCTGTGGATTTCTAGAGGGCATTGTTTTGTTTTGATCTTAGTTATAGTCTTTGATATTGTTGTAGCAGCATATACCCATCAAATTGTCTTTATTGCTTTCCCTGCCATTCACATTAAAATAATGTGAATAAATTGAATTAAACCAGATCATCTTTTAACTATAGTTTCAGACTACGAAGTTAGCAAGAACCCATTTTAACATTAAAAGTTATTTAGCAAAACGTTAAAGGAAACATCTTCATTATGTTAAGAAAAATTAATGTTACTTTGCATTAAGACCATGGATGTCTCGTCTGAAGTTAGGGAGAATGTAAAACACTCCTTACTTTTAAAGTATTCCACCTTTTTATGCTGATCTACTTAACTTTAACAAGTCTTATAACGTTTCAAAATCAATTTTCAGTACGCAATGCTTTTACTCGATTTAAGCGAGAAATGCGCTTTTTTCACACCATGATTAAAATATCGTCATTATGAAAATCAAGTGATTTTAAATATTACATTAAAAAGTACTCTCTTACATTAAACTTAAAATACATACTTTCATTATCATAAAGTTAATTATAACAACTTAACCAGAACAACTCTCATGTGTTGTCGCCGTCAAAGCAAAAATTAAAATACCATTCTTTACTTTTTTTTTAAATTAATGAAGTGCTTCTCTAAAATTACACGTTTCCCCTTTTAATTATAAAGCTACCTCATTATAACAAGTTGACGAAGATTATTAAATCAATTTGCATAACACACGAACTTTTCAGATTCCTGACAAAATATTACGATTTTATTTTACCACAAAACATACAGGGAATATTACTGAAATGTTATAAAAATATTACACACCAGAAATTTATAAAATATAATTAAACTTTATTTAACTTACCCGTTTGTGCTACATTTTAAATTTATTTTATGATGAATTTTTCGGATCTCATAAAAACTCATCAATATTAGGGTAAAGTAGGAACAGTTGCCACAGAGATTGTGTGGGCGACACCAGCGCTCCCTAGGCCAATTTAAGAAGTTCGCGGTGTTCCTGTGTGCTGTGTGCTGTGTTGAATGCGTTTGACCGCTTAATTGTCAGTATTTACATATTTATACCAATTTTTATTGTTCGAACCTGTGTGGTAAGTTGATAAAAATATTCTAATAATGTTTTATTAGATATTTCAAGCCAAATAACCGAGATTTTATCCCAAAAACGATTGAAACTGTAGACTAGATCCTCGTAGAATACAAGCATCGGCTTGTCTTTCTCTAGCGTCGCCCACATGACATGAGATGGCGGCGAGGCATCTTACTCGCCACTATAGGAAGATGCAGCACCGAGGTTGAGGGACAGATGCCGCAAAATATATTTTTGTTTTTCGGTTGAATGAATTCATCACTGCGATTTAAGTAGAACGTACATTTAAAAGGACGTATATTAGAGCATTCTGCTACTTATCAAAATAGTCTGATGAACAATGTTGGTTCACCATGTGTGAAAAATCAAAACGTAAGCCGTTTAAAATTCTCCCCATCTAAATCCTTAAACAAAATAAAATTAGCAAATAAAGACTTTGTGCAACAATATTAAGAAACAGAAAAACCAACGTTTTAAAATGCACAAATAATATATGAAAAGCAGAAAACAGCTGTTTCGAATCTACAAGCGAGATTCTTCTTCAGTGCAAAATAGGGAAAAAGGAACAGCGTGCTAGAAAAGCGCTTAGCCTTGCTTTTTCTAGCATGCTGTTCTTTTTTTCCTATCTTGCACTGAAGAAGAATCTCGTTAGTAGATTCGAAACAGCTGTTTGCTGCTTTTCATGTATAATTTGTGCATTTTTAAACGTTGGTTTTACTACTTTTTAATCTTAAACAAAATGTCTTCTATCCCAATGGTCAAAAGACCTATAGAGTCAAGTAAGAGAAAGCAAAGGGATGCAAATATTACAAGCACATACCAGTTTACAAACAAGAAACAACTAAAAATTACATTTAAAAAATCAAAATTCCCGACTGCATAAAAAGCGAAATAATGAATTATTTCTCATCAATGTGAAACTATTTTTTATATTACTTAAATATTTTTTTATATTTACTTTTGTTGATGACTTTTAAGTTGTGTTTAATTGTTAGTTCCTACCTATAAACACTGTTTTGATGAGGCCTACAGATGTCTATGATGGTCAGAGTTGCAGTAAAGCTAGAGATTCTCCCTGTACAACTTCCATATTGTGTAATATTTAAATGAAGCTTCTGACTGTAAAATAGCCAATGAAATATCGTCTTCATTTTGAAAGATCTATCAAATGATATGCCCCTCAATAGTGTGCGTATAATTTTATTTCGTCTCTACCGGCATTTTGTATTTTACGACAGCCATTTTGAATTTATAAAAACTAAACCTAGCCTACCACTATCGGAGAGTTAAGACAAATCGATAGAGATATCATTCATTAAAATCCATCCAGCCGTTGGGATGGTTCGAGGGTATAAAGAAATCCTTATACCCAGATACGCGTAAAACACATAACCCTTCTTGGAAGTCGGGTGAAAGAAGAAGGAAATAAAAAGGAAAAGAAACTAGAAAGCATCAAAGAATGACAGCTTGTCGGAAGTAAAATGTGCAAAAAACGGTAGGGAAAGATCAACTTGAAAACACCTTACTTCAGGAAGAAACTAAAATATGAGGCATCTTCCTATAATGAGTAAATTGTTCCTCTTATGGATTCTGATGGTAGAATTTGATTGGAATTTGATGACTCTGAATGTGTTGAGTGTCTGGAGTCTTATCAAGAAACAAGTCTAAAGTTGACAGTATTCAGTTCATCATATTCAATCGATAGCTGCATGAAAAAGCTTCAATTTACTTTTGCAACGGGAAGCGTGGTGTAATTGTAGGCAAATGGAAATACAAAATCAAAGAAGGAGAAGGAAATCCAAAAATAAACAGACTAGCAATTAAATGGAAAAGAACTAATACTTACATTAAGATTAAACTGCAATGTTCTCCTGGATGTAAACCAGTAATTTACATCTTTTTTTTTTTTTTTGCAATTATGCTGTCTATTTTTTCCAGTAGTTATGCCATCCATTCATGTAAATTCAAATGTTTTTCATATCATTTTCATTTTTTGTCTTAAGTTTTATTTATAGAGCTTACACTCTTACATTTTCGTTAAACTTTTCACAATTTAGTGACATGTATAGTTTTTGTAAGTTTACTCTTATTTATTTTCATTTTAAATAGTTCAAGAAAATAAAATTGTGATTTGCTTGAAAAAAACCCCAGCCTAGCTTTTTTCTCTGTGTGGCATCTGTCCCACACCCCATGCGGCATCTTACCCAGCACATAAGAAATGATTTTAAAAAGTGACGTTTTGGAAACTAATCATGTCTACTTTATTAAGATATTTTTAAACTGTTTAACATAGAAATTAGATTCTAAAGGGTTCGATTAATGATTTCTGGTACTTAGTTTGTTTTATTATGATTTTTTTTTAGCTTTATTGTACATTTTAAAAGAAGAAAATTAATTTGCGGAATCTGTCCCCACTTTACACTGTTAGTTCAGTACTATTGCATTGATAATGAATGTACGAAATACGTTTTAAAAGTGATTACAAATGACTGAATGAGTGATAAAACTGACTGAGACCACTTCTCTGGTTTATCTGAAGCAGCGCATCATTCTTGATTGTCGCACAGTTTGCAAAACTGCTATGCTCTAACGTGTCCAGGACTCAGTACTGTGACGCATTCAACTGTGCATTGCCACCAATGGAGAAGAGTTTGTGCACTATCTTTAGTAGATTCCCGCGTTTGATGCATTCATTTTTATAGTATACCATTTTCTATTATTATTATAAATTGATATTTTTTTTCTGTTTAATTTCAATATTTCATTCTTCGCTTTGTATTCTTCGCTTTGTACCCCTAAAAGGCAGCTCAAATGTTTAGATGAAATAACCCTCTTTGGTGATACACCAAATTGGCGATACCCGTTGAAAGTGGGTTTGCCGTAAAAAAAGACATTGCACCCTGATTTTAATCTCGATTTACTTTAATTCATCTTTCAACGGATCCCTCAATGAAAGATAAAATCATGTGCAAAAATCTCAAAACTTTGAAATTTAATAACTGTGTCAATTTGTGTTGTACAGATGTCAAACTTTTTGTGTTATATCTGTTATGATATGCGTAAACGTTTACTAAATGTAACTTTAGGGGCTGGGGGACCGTATAAAAAGTTATATTTCGTATTTTTTTTATAAAATTAATGTTTTACTATAAATAATACCACAACATGAATATTTACCTCATTTGAAACGCTTTTTTAATTGGAACTATATGTCTATTACCAACGGTTAAGAAATTAATGGTCTACGATAGATAAAATATTGCACCCTGTATAAAGCTAAAGCTTTTTCAACAGCTTTTTCGAAGTTTAAATTATCAACTTGCGTAATCAATTTATTCTGATTGTATGCTTTTTCAGACAGCGCAGAAACTGTTCCAGTAAATTTTTATTTAAAGCATCACCAGCAAATGTACAAAAGGTCGTACCCTTTTTTAATCTAGTAGCAAAATCTTGAAGTGATTCAGTTTCATTTTGAAAACATTTTCGAAATTTAATACGTTCTATAAATTTGTTATATGCGGAGCTAAAGTGTTTAAGCAGAATAGCAACAATTTCATTATATTTTAAGGTTTCACAATCCTTAGGTACACATAAATCAGCAAGTAAACCAAACAATTTCGAACATAATAATGATTAGAGAGCAGGTACTTTTTTCTCTTCTTTAATATCGTGTAGAACGAAATTTTGTTCTAGTCGTTTCACGTAAGTTGTGCAACTTTCCACTTTTTCATCAAACTCCTTAAAATGTGTAAATATTTTACTTTATTAAAATCAGAAAAGAGGAAAAATGAAGTATCACTTACCATCGCCGTAAAGATGATGACTTAATAATATCACATGAGAAGTACTTATTGCAGAGAAGCGTAGAACTTTGAAAACGGAAGTAGATCCATTTCCCCCGGCACGATTATCATTTTCGTTAAACTTTTTCCGGTGAAAATATATATTACATTCATCGTTGCTACTTATTATATTTTTTGTAAGTAATTAATAATAATTAACATAACTCTTAATTGACGGCGCAGATCGTAGACAAATAAACATTTAATATTCATTTCACAAAACAAACACTGCACCTACACAATGTCAGTCACATGACACAAGACTGAGAACATTTCTCTGAAAATGAATTGTGGGAGGAAAGAAAATATTGGTCCTGCCATCTATACACATTAATTTGAAATACAAACATGACATAGATTATAGACCGTTGAAGCTCTGAAAGAAACCTGGCACGTGTCATTTAAGAACTCACAGAAGAAGATTTCCAGAACTGTTTCAATCAATAGAAAATTTACTCGGAGCTTGTAGTGATAAAGGAGGAGTGTATATTGAATATCAGAAATAATCTAATATAGTACAAAACATAGTGAAAAACAATTTTCTCACGTAACATCAGCTGAACGTGGTAAACTTTTCATACCTTTGTGTTTTCTTTCTGCATCAGGAAACTCTGTTCAACAGTATTTGTTTTCTCAAGGCAGATTTTCAAGGAATTCGTGCTCGGAGGTGCCCCATCCCAAAAAACTTTGACTTGCTCATCAAAGTTGGTCAATGAGCGCAGACGTTTTTAAAAGCAATTGTGCATTAGCAAAAATTCTAGTTGTTCTAAAACTGATCATGCGCTTCTCTTCTTTGATAATTATGAAATCAATATAAATATTAATACAATAAAATTTCCGAAATATAATGGAATTAATGGAATAATTCCGAAATATAATACAAACCTTTCACTCATTTAATTTTAAATGCATGCCTTATACTAATTTCATTTAAAAAACTGAAAAGATAAACAATATATAATGGTGATATTCCTGTCGCACTGTAGACACAAACTCCAGAAAAAACACTATTAATGAATAAAAAGTACATTTTATCTGAAAAAAAAACTGAATTAAATCATTTTGTATTTACTGATACTATTGTCATGAATGACGTGAATATTAATGACATTGTGGTGAAGTTACCTAAACCCGTAACTGGTGGTGAGACAGCTAGAGCTAAATCTTTTTTAAAAATTTTGACTGATTTAAAGTTATTTTATATCAAGTAGGCCTGAACATGTTATTTTTCTTGTTTTTATTTTATCATATGTTGAATATATTTTATTTTTATTTGTGCATAATTATATTTCATTTTTGAATAATGTAATTGCAAATACAAAGAAAAAATGTTCATAAAAGTGCTTTATTTATGTGTGTCCCTTTCAACCCCGCACAGTGTCCCTTTCATTCCCTACAATGGGTTTAAAAGGGACATTTCTCCCAATTTATGAAAATGCGTATATATTTTAAATTATTGTACTTGAGGATAAGAGGTCCTAGTAGTATCAAAGCGAAGGTTTTAGACGATAATTAGGCGCAAATTTGAAAATGATATCTTTTAATGTCATTATTTTATAAACTTACTAGCAGGCTATGCCCGCTGCGCTGGTCAATATTTCCAAATGAACCTTGGATTAAACTAAATGGTGAATTTGAACTTGTATTTTAAACAATATGGATCTTCAGCTTGACCTTGCACATTACTGAAAACGATGCGAACGCCATTGCGATATAATGTTATCTTAAGCGTTGGACAAAATTTAGCAATTAAGAAGTAATTGTTTTAGTTGATTATAAACAGCGCACTTATGGTCGGGGAATGAGACCGTTATGACAACAGGAATTAATACCTCTGTAACTAATCAACATATAATGAAATCGTATATACTAACACCATTCCTAAAAGTCATGCAACAGGGCCACTTGTAACAAAATATGTTCTGTAGATTTTTTTAAAAAGGCTAAACTTTCATAATCAGGTTCACTTAATTTTTGAACTTTTACTGTTGCTCTATAACTAAGTACCCTTGAACAATATGTATACACTAAAACCTTTCCAAAATTATTACCTAACTAATTGTGGTATATCCTACGAAAGTATTATAAACAATCGGAATGAAATACGAATTTCCGTTGTAAATATATAGTAGATGATGATGATGCGATTTTGTGTAATAGAATTCATAGTAAAGTTTTCACTTCAAACAAAAACGATGCTTTCAACATTAAAGCTAATACACCAATATGTGAAGTATCCGATTACTGAAGGTTAACTTGAATTCTCATGAGCAACTACTCAAAGAAAAGTGAATATGTGGCTTTTGTGATACTTTTATGTCAGCCGGGCGCAGGTAATAAATCAATAAAGATTGTTTTCATAGCATATTCTTATTTTATTATTTTCATTTAAAATACAAACCTTTCACTCATTTAATTTTAAATGCATGCCTTATACTAATTTCATTTAAAAAACTGAAAAGATAAACAATAACAGGAAATAATGCCATAATTAAAAGCAAAAAAATATTTTTAATTTACTTACGCAAAATGTAACTACTGCTACTGGGAATTTTAAAAATGCTATCAGCGAGATGTGCGCACGGTTGTTATAAATGTACCCATTTTTTCTTCTTATCGAGGAGCAATTTATAAATCGCACAATATTATTCCAATTCCAATTTCTTTCATTGAGGAACCTATGACCGGAAAAAATGGAAAAAGACTCTTGTAGATTCTTCGGATGACGGCATCTGACGCCATAAACCGAGTTTATATATATGAAAATAATTTTTAAGTCGTTACAAACATTGCTTTCATACTTAAATATTTTCATTGGTACTACTTGTTATCCCGTCGACCAATTTCGCCAAATTACATAAATCGCCAAACCATTCGCCAAATTATATAAATTGACATAATCTTTATTTTAAATAACGAAATAACAAATAAATTAGTATAACATTAATAAAAATACAAATAAAACGTCGAAATTAAAATCACTTGATGACGTAAACACGTGTAGTTTGTTTAAATTCAAGTGAATTTGATATTTACGATCAACCATTATTGGCATTTAATCTTATAGTTTGACGATAGATTTTTGGTCGACGGAATATCTAAGTAGTACCTTTTCCATTTTTGTTTTATAACGCTAAATTCTCAGTAATTTTTTCCCTTTTATTTTACATAAAATCACTATTTTTTAAAAAAATTAAGATGCTTGCATTTTTATTTCAAACTCATAGAGCCGTTTTTATTTTTTAGCCAAAAGGGTTGATTTGAATTTTTTCCGTTGCTAGAGTAACGGATGTAATGATAGACATTTTGAGGTTTAGATGCCAAAGTCACCACCAAATTAGAAAAATATGAAATGTGTCATGAACTGTTGGACTTATAAAAATTTATTTGGTAGCATTCGATTCAGCATACAAAACTACATTAAAATATGCTATCATTTGACGCATAATTTTGATATTCGATTTTTTTTCCCCTCCCCGTGCAAAAACCATTAGGGGTGACACTTTAGAAAATCTTTTCTTAGCAGAAGTTTATGTCATAAGAAGTATTTTTACCACGATTTTCAAGATTTTAGGTTCAGTAGTTTGCGCTGTGCGTTAATTAGTCCCCTAATCCAGACTTTATTTTATATACTATATTAGATATGCGATTTTGCGGTGAATCGATGATCGAAAATTAGTCCAATATCATTTGAAATATTACATAACAGAGGAGAAAGTACGAAGAAAGACGAAGAAGAAATGACGAATTACAAAAGACTTGTAATTTTTTTTTCAAAATGTTGAATTTTTCCATAGTAATAACGTATTAAAACATAAATTTCCTTAAAAATTATCTTTATTTCCTAGATTTCGAATCTGTGAATTTTCCTATAAATGAAATTGGCGATATGACTTGAGAAAATAGATAATATTTGCTTAAATAAAATGGGTAATATTCGTTGATCTGAGTTCGAGTTTATAAATATCACATGCTTTCGGAATTACGGCGAAAAGCATTTTAAAAAGTATGAAATTATTTTACAATATGTATGTGTGGCAGAAATTCACACTGAAATTTAAGTATTCGATTCCATTTTTAAAATATTAACTGATATCTATATAAGTTACAATTGAATATGAAAATGTACTCAAAAATGATCTCTTTCACCTAAAAAAACACCATTTGTGGAACATCCTCAAGCTAATGTCACGCTTATGCATTTTTGGCTTAAAATCACATTGTTTGGCGACAAAAGAAAAATAAAAAATTGTAAAGAAACAAATAGTAATTACACATGTGACTCACAATTACATCTGCTTGTTTCTTCTTTAAGTCACGTGATGGGACAATTAGATATAAAAGAAAAAAGAAAAGAGCAGAACAGAAAGAAAATGTGGTTAAAATTTCATCTAATCAAATTTTCTGATTCGTTTCCATATCTAACGCAAGCGATTAAGAGCCAAATACTGCGTATCAAGTGTAATATTTCTTATTAAATTAATTTTTAAGCATT
This sequence comes from Maratus speciosus, assembly GCA_963932465.1. NCBI lineage: Eukaryota > Metazoa > Arthropoda > Arachnida > Araneae > Salticidae > Maratus > Maratus speciosus. Next base: position 289,800,503 of record OZ010799.1, read on the forward strand.
ACAAATATTTCTTTCAGGTTTTGATTAAATGTTTTCGTTTTTTAATATTATCACTCATTGAAACGGATTTTCTTTTTCTTTTTTTCCTTTTTTTTCATTTAAATAAAATTGGTAACAGTTTTTCTTTTATTTTTCGAGGTTTAATAGCCGTTTCAATTTTTTTTTTATCAACGATGAATTTCGCCAAGAAATAAAATGGTGACCTTATCGCCCAAAATAACAGAATTTTCCGTCATAATTCTAAAACTAATATAGGTAGAATAATGTGTTATAGCTTAAAACCTTCCCTGAAACAATACCTATCTAACGGTATAAGTTCCGTAAAAATCCATGCAGTAGAACTCGAAATCTAGGCGTTCGGAACGAAATTTCCGTTTGGATTTTATATATATAATAGATAATAGAATAGATAATAGATTTTATATATATATATAATAGAATAGATAATAGATTATGTGTTATGAACTATCTCAAAGTTTAAAACAAATCGCATTGTTAGATTTCCCAATTTTAACAATATCGCGTTATGTTAGTTCCACATTCCACCACCAGGGAGCGCACTCTATTCTTAACGAAAGCGTATCCGAACGAAACTCCTTCGTGCAACCTTTCCGTAGATACATGAATCGGGAGGGTGGCGGTCTTAACGAATAATGTAAGATAATTGCTGAAATTACTACGAAAAATATGTTAAAGGGGCCCTACGCGGGCCCCTAATAGAGTTAGAGGAAATCAGAAGACGGCAAAATAATCGCGGGGAAAAGTTTGCTTGGGTGCTTCGGAGCTACTTTTGGCGCGAGATCTAAGCTCTACGACCAATAGGAGCCCAGATATTTAAGGAAATGTGAAGTTACAAAGTTCAATATAAAAGAATTTTCCGTAATAATTCTATAACTAATCTAGGTAGAATGATGTGTTATAGCTTAAAACCTTCCCTGAAACGATACCTGTCTAACGGTATAAGTTCCGTCAAAATCCATGCGGTAGAACTCGAAATCTCGGCGTTCGGAACGAAATTTCCGTTTGGATTATATATATATAATAGATAAAGACAAAATGTCCCTTTCCTCCCCATTCTCCCCTATATTACAATAAGGCACGTATTAATAATTTCGAGTTTGAACGCTTTTGCTACATTAGTTTTTACAAGGCTATCAAAAATATATTTGTTCTTTTTAAATTTTTGACGGTCCCCTATGGGGTTTCGGGAAAAACTCTTTCTTGAAATATATGACCTATACGATACTGTTTACACACCTGCAGTTTCAGGCTAATTCCTCATGTATTGTTCTAGATATTTAATAAAATGTCTAAAATTGCAAGTGACCGGTCACTTTTGGCCATGTAGTGCATGAAAATCGTCTCATTCATCTACACTCTGCCCTACTTTTAAATTTATATGTATTTATTGAATATAAAATGTCAGTTGATATGAAAATAAAGACGTGAGTATGCAAATAATAGATAATTTACTGTTACCAATTTTAGAAGTTGATATATACAGTTAATTCCGCGGGGAACATTTGAATACGGGGCAAATCTAAGTTTTTCACGGTTTTAAGAAAATTGAAAAAAATGTCTTATTTTTGAAATGGTGTACTCAGCTGGCTATAGGGTGTATAAAAAAGTTGTAAATATGAAAGTTGTAGATAACTTTAACCTCTTTAATATTGTATCTGACAAATAATATGCTACGCAACGTGCCTCGAGATATTTAAAAAAAATCAAAAAGGTACCAAAAGTTTGTTGTTTTTTGGCCACAGAAAAATTAGCTTTAAGAAATTTTCTTAGAAAACTTGGTTTTTCCATAGTGGCATCATTATAAAAAAAGTCAGAAAAAAACTTCTACCCGAACTTTTGTAAGGTAAAATATACATTTTCCCTGAACTAAAAGAAGTTTCATATAAAATGGAGATACTGATACGTTCGGGAAAGATGAAAAAAATTCTCTGGAGACGGCAAAGAGAACGGATAGAGTATTATTTTTCAATTCCTACTATTAGCTCACACTCTCCCTATATTTATTTATATATTTATCTTGTTCAAATTTTCAATCGTTAATAAAATACTCATTATTCATCCTATCAAGTTGAAATATTTTTTTTTTAAACTTGTACTGGATGACAATTGATGTTAATACAGTTTTTTCAAATATTAATTCATTCATTAAATTTTAATTAATTAGTTTTAGTTTTGCATGGGAAACAAAATGGCGGCCATTGGTTATTGAAGATCAATGAAAGTATTTTCAATAAGGGGTTACCATTGGGGGGACCCTGTTCTGCCGCCAAATACCGCCAAGTTTGTCGCCAACATGGCGATATATCGCCAAATTTGGTCAAATGAGTCGCCAAAAGTGACGCCAATTTGGCGATATCTCTACTATTTAGCCAAATTCCCATAGTCTTCCATTGTAAACCTACTTGCTTATAGAAAATCAACCAATTGAGATATTTTAATGCAACAAAAACTAATATTTGCTTAAGGGATTATATTAAATTTTTCTTTGATGGCCTAAGTAGGAACTAACTTTAAAAACAAAATTTTTATATTACTTGTTTTTATGCTGAATATTGCATGAGTGAATATTGCAAAAAGAAGTAGATGAAGAAGAATAAAAGGACGCACGTCAAGAAGAACATTTGAAATCTAAGAACATCTACATGTTATTTCAATAGCTTAAAAATATTTGAAAATTATTTGCCTATTTCTGGCATTACTTAAGCAGGTTTTATGGAAAGAGAAAAAATATTTAGACGAATACTAGATACTAACTCTTCAAAGAAACAAGTAATAAACGCCTCTGGAGACGACAGGAAGAATGGAGAGAATAATACATTTTTTATTTATGGCGAATAAATTTGTGAATATCGTAATAGAAAAAAAAAGATTAAATTAAATCAAAGAACATGACAAAAAAGTTATAATCATTAAAAATCAACATGTTATTTCATTAACTTAAATAATATTTGAAGTATTTTCCTTGTTGTCCTATGCATTCCTTTTGCAGGTTTCAGGGAAAGAAAAAAGTAATTTTTGTGTGAATATCAGATACTGATTTGTCGAACAAGTAAAGAACCACTCTGGAGAGAATATGGAGTAATTATATTTCTCAGATATTTGAGATTTTTTTTTTTTTTTTTTTTTTTTTTTTGTCTAAATAAATGTGAGATTCAACAAATGTGAAAACGGGGAGAAAAAAGATGTTCATGAAAAAATTTTATCGTGAATTATTAAGAAAAGTTCCGTTGTTGACTTAAAAAAAAATTAAATGAGACAGGATAATAAAATAAAAGCTTCACTGCTTTATTTGGAAATTAGACACTAATTTAGGAAAAAGAGAGAAAATTCGGTTGTGTAAGAAGTAAACCAGCTTGCAATCATGAAAAGTACATGTTAATAATATTTTAATGCTTAAAAATTGAACACTTTTAAGGATGACATGTGCGAACGGAAAAAAAAAACTATTATAAAATAAATATCGAAAAGTCTCATTCATATATTATTAAGAAGCGTTCTTTCATGATCTTAAATTAGATGAGCTGTTTTTGTTTTTAGAAACATGTGAAACGCATGTTTTCAGGAAAGATAAAATGAACTTTTGCATAAAAAAAGGTACTGATACGTGGGGGGGAACAGGAAATAAACCGTTACAGAAGACAAAGAAAATATGACGTTAGGGAGATCAAGGATTTAAAACGGTATGCCTTGATACAGCCGACATTTTTTTTCCGTTTCGGGGTTTTTTTTCGCTCCAGGAATGCAACGAGATTTTTTTTACTCACAATCCCTCTCGTATAATTTTTGTTGAAAGGATCGGGTGCTGTATAGCATAGCGTTAAATGTGACCGTTAACGAGTGTGTCAATGGAAAGCGAGTTAATATATCATATGAAATATGAGGAGAGTTCAAACTAGCTAACGAGTTGAGAAGTGCCCTATAAATTCCTGGGCTTGAGAGAATATGTCAAGAATGAGTAGCGTAAAATCCGAACCGTTTTAGCGTCTTGAAATCATTTTCTTTTATTTTTCGTATAATTTATGAGATCTAGCATTTGCTGTTTTTAAGTATTTTTCTCCATAAATCTTCCACTAATCTTAGCTCAAAATGTGTTTTTGAAATGTCCTTGACATAAAACCAGTCTATACTAATAAAAGAACAAATCGCTCTGTGTGTGTGTGTGTGTGTGTGGGGGGGGGGTGTCTGTCGACTATGCCTAGCGAAATCTACCACACGTAGAAGCCTGAAAATTCAGGGGTGATTAGTCCAAGACAGGTTCTGATGCAGCTGAGGCTCAGATGTTTAATTTGTTAAGGGACGGGCCCCCTATGCCCTTTTAAGTTTTAGTGCACTAAATTGTTAATAACATGCTTCTTTTCTATCTGATCTTCTTCGTTTTTGAGGTGAATTCTCCGTTTAGTTTTTAACTCATTTCTACATTTCAGTTAAGACCCTGACATCTTTGGAAGGGGCCCGGTACAGGGCCCCTTGAAGGTTTAGTGCACTAAATTGTTAATAAAATGCTTCTTTTCTATGACATCTTCTTCGCTTTTGGGGTGAATTCTCCTTTTAGTTTCTACCCCATTTCTAAATTTCAGTTAAGACCCTGGTACCCTTGCAAGGACCCCTTGATGTTTTAATGCACTAAATTTTCAATAAATTGCTTCTTTATTATCCGAACTTCATTTTAGGGATACCTTCTCCATTTACTTATTCTCCCGTTTACTTATTCTCCCGTTTCTACATTCCAGTTAAGACGATGGGCCCGTTTAGTGTCCCGTAGGGCCAGATGCAGGGCGCATTGAATTTTCTATGCACCATGTCTTTTTCACATCCTAATTTTCTCACCTTCGCAATGCGAAATTTTAAAGTTGTGTCTCTAACTCATCTCCCTGGACCAACACATACATATTTTTATTGGAGCACTAGGGCCCTTTTTTAAGCATTTCCCCAATTTTTTGCGCATTTCTTTCAAATTATTTTCTAATGATTAATTCATACCCTATTCTTAAACTTGACTAATCGAAGGTCTAAAACGCTAAGTACTAAAACTTTTTAAAATGTTTTCATGTTAGGGCCCTGTTCTCAACTATCAGTTCGCCGCTTTCGGGGCCCCTATTATAACTCATTAAAAATAGTCCGATTCACTAGCTTCTTTTCTAACAACATCTTAGGTTCTCCATCTATTAGATAAACGACAAAAAAAAGAAAAAAAAAAGAAATTCAGACTTCAGCTACTATTAATTTTGAATATTAACCGCCTTTTTGGGCCCTTGGTGAAGCTTCTTTAAAAATTATCCGAATGCCTTGCAATTGTCTTTAAAATAGTTCCAGCATCATCTGATTACTTAAAAGCTACTAAAAAGTATATTTATACCAAACTATGTGCCACTTAAGTCCTTTTCCTCTCCTGGTACAAGGACCCTTGAAGCTTTTGCACCGTAAATTATTAATAAATTGCCCCTCTTAATCCGATCTTCATTTTTGGAACCATTTTTTCATTCAGTTATTCTCCCGTTTCTATATTCCAGTTAAAATCCTGGGGAATCCTAGGGTCCCGTAGAACTCGATCCTCGGCCCCTTGAATTTTTTTTTTCTTGCCATGCATTTTTCATACCCTAATTTTCTCACCTTCTCATCGCATAGTTTTAAAATTGAATTTTGGACTCTTCTTTCTGGACCTTCATATTTGTTTTGGTTCCCAAGTGCCCTTTTTAAGCATTTACCCCATTTCTTAAAAATATTATTCAAATGATTATTTCATACCTTATGATTATTTTTGACTAATTGAAGATCTAAACGATAAGTACTACAACATTTAAACATCTTTTCATGTTAGGGCCCTGTTCTCAACTATCAGTTGGACCCTTTTGGACCCCCTGTTATAACTCCTTTGACACGTTGAGTGCCACGGTGACTGACACCGAAGCGCTGAAAAATTTACAAAGTTTTATGTAATTTTTAAGAAATATAATCCTGTAATAAATAAAATGTTGGTGAATTTTAAATAAATTTTCAGTAATTACTTAAAACAATATATATATTTTTAGTTTTATATCATATTTTAGACGTCAGTCATCGGTGAATGACACGTTTTAAACGAAAAGTTCAAAGTCAGTCACCGATGACTGACGTGGCGCTTAACGTTTTAAAAATGGTCCGATACACGAACTTTTTTTTTCTAACAGCTTCTTAGGTTCTCCAGCTACGACATGAACAAAAGAAAAAATTGCAGACCTCAGCTACCACCAATTTTGAATATTCTTTTTGGGGCATTTTTTGTAGCGTCTTTAAAAACTATCCTATTCTATTGCAATTTTCTTTAACTTAGTTTTAGCGTCTTCCAGCTACTTTAAAACCACTATAAAATATTCGTATACCCAACCACTCTGGGCCCCAGGGCCCGGTCTTTCTTTATATCTCATCTACCACCTTTATCGAACATTAATCTCCTTCTCCAGCATCATCTTACGTCTACTCATTACAGCCGTAAATTAAGAATCGCATTACTTTAAATGTAACTTTAGGTACGAGATTTTATCCGTTTATTAAATATCGTGTTAATGCTAACAGTAATTCATGAAATGGGCATCTTCCACCGCTTGGCGGCGCGTTATCTCCTGGGGTTTAAGGGACCAATTTAAACGGGATTCGCTTCCTTCAACTTAGATTACAATTCAGCTACTTTCTGTATTATGAAATTTTATCTTAGTCTTTAGTTACCAACATTTTCTAACATTAATGGTGCATTCTTTTTTATTATTATTATTTTATGGACTTGATTCCTACGATATTTGGCTCATTCAACTTGATTTTCGACTGTCTCCGATACGTGCGGGTACTTCCAGTAAATGCTGCGATAGGCAGCGGGGATCAAGATTACAGGTTCGATCGGAAAGAAGTTTGATGGGAACACACTAGACGTTACGAAAGGAGATTGGGGACTCCGAAATTAGGTTCATTTAAAAGAATTTCCAAAGATATAAAATCATGCAAATGTTAGTTTTGTTTAAGGATATTATTTACAAACCCCGGGCAACGCCTGTCGGGTCTGCTAGTTATGGTAGAAAATTATACATTTGTCACGTGTGATATCAATATAATGGAAATATTTATAAAACAATATATCGGAAGTATTGCAACTGTTTCAAATGTATAATCAATTTTTGCCAGTAACACTAATCAGTTTCTTTGTTAAAAAATTAACCGCTTTTATTTTATTTTATTTTAGTTTAGTTTAGTTTAGTTTAGTTTAGTTTAGTTTTATTTAATTATTTATTTTTGATATCATACAGTATTTAATGCTTCAGTCATTCTAATGTCACAGGAAATATAAAAAATATTTTTAATCATGTACTGTACAGTGTACATAGTTGAGATAAACCTGATAAATGCTGATGTATGTAGGGATATGTGAAAACAATTAATGTAAAATATAGGTAATTTGAGTACCTTTAAATCTCCCCAACAATGTTCTTCTAATTTCGCAGTTAGCGCAAAATGACTGGGCCAACGTTAGTTAATTTTTAGTAAATTCTTGTCCCAATATAGCCCACAAAGAGAAATATCCACTTTGCCGTACCATTGGCTGACAAACTATTTACGAACAAAAGCACAATGGTGATTTAACCGCTAGTTGATCAAATTACTGCTCCGATATGCACCAAATTAGCGGACCTCTCTATCCTACAATTTCCTATAACCAAATAAATGGCTACGCTGTTTTAGCATAATTTTAAATAAATTGTAAGAAACAAGGCAAATTTTTTCTTCTAAAGAAAACCCCTAATAGTGAACTTCTTAACCCTTTGTGACTCAACAACTCCTATTTAAAAAAACATGTCAGATGTTACTCAGATGTTTGAACACGTCATTTAAAACATGTAAAAAATAAAAATAAATTTTTAGAACTTAAAAATATAAAATTATTGACTTAAACTGCTGTTTCCATACCTTTAATAAAGATAAAATTATATAGTTCTCGTAAATACTGCAATTTTATAACACAAAATTGTCAAGTATGCAAACTTACCTTCATAAGAAATCTATTTTGTGACGTCTCCAGCTTTTTTAAATTTACTAAATTTACGAAGTCATTTTATCAATAACGATGCGAAACTTCTCAAATGATAAATAAAACTTAGGTATGAAAACATTAACACAGTATGGCCGTCTGTTGAGAATTCTATAAACAATTTATTTTAACTGCTGAGTTGAAAGATAGCAGCAATAAATTTTCTATAAGTTTAAAATAGAATACTTTACTAATATCTGAATTTTACTGGACATTTTAACAAACGTTTGCCATTAATTTTCGAGGTTCAGATTATTCAGGTTAATATAAGTAGCTGCGATTTTTTTTTTTTTTTTTTTTTTTTTTTTTTTTTTTTTTTTTTTTTTTGTAATAAAATGCAATGTTAATTAAATGTTTCGCTATTATTGTGTGTGTTCTGAATTTTTATAAATTTTATCGCTAAGCATTGACACAAAAATTCTGTCACCAGGGTATATTTATATATATATATAAAAGGGAAATAATACTCCCAGTCCATAATTATTAAGTAATGTTAAACAAAATGTAGCAAAAGATAAACATTTGAATTTAAATTTCAGTTTTTATATAATAAATTATGAAAGTCATTAAAAATACTCTATTTAAAAACTTTAACTTATTAAATAGAAGCTTGAAGGTTTCGCATCTTAATGTTTCTAAATTATAATTAAACATAGAAGTAAAATAAAAATAAGGGAATAAATAATGCTTTTTTTGCATGACGTATTGCACAATAGAAGTATTTAATTGCATTTGAAACATCACAATTTAAAGTTCTACAGTTATTCTTGCTTGGAATTTGCTATTTGTCAATTAAAAATTCTCGAAATGCAACTGGTGTTTAAATAACGATATACTCGCTGTTTATTTACCTTTATTTTTAAAAAGTTACATTTGCTTACAAATAAAATATTTTGATCTTTAACATGAACGTTATAACGTTGAGAGGATAATTTTCAATTGTGCTACTGTCTAAAGTTTTATCTTAATTTAAAAAAAAAAAATCAGAACTTTGGCTAATATCCGATGTGTTTGTTTAGTGTAAGCAAATACAGAATGCATTTTGAAGTCAAATTTCATCTTTAAAATGTGATATTATTACTGTTATATATATACATTTATATATGAAGATTAGTTAAATTTACTTGAATATGCTGCTAAATAAAGTAAAATAAATGCATACATTTGATTTTTAAAAGAATTTTTCTTGAACGTTTCATTTAAATTTTTGGAATTGAATTCTGTATGTGTTGCATGTTTTTATTAAAAACAACATCGTAAAATACGACTTTAAATTAGTGTGATACTTATAAATTATCTTCCTAAAAATATCGTCTTAATGGAATATACGTTGGTAAATAAATGAGTAAAACAAATATTTTGATGCGAACAGTTGATTTTAGAAAGTATTTCCTTTACGTATATAGAATTGAATGCTTTTAGTTCTGTAAGTTTTTATTGCGGATCGCATCGTTAAATACGATATTAAAGCTACTATAATACATAAAAAATAACATCTAAATATAATTGATTTTTTGTTTTTATTGATTGATCAACATTATAAAAACTTTTTAAAAAAATGCAAAAGTTTCTATTTCTGTCTGTTTTCACAGAAAGATCCGTTTCGTCATGAGTTATATAAATCGTTTTATAACGACCATGGCAAACTGTGAGACAAAACTAATGTCATATTTAATCAAGTATTGAACAAAAATTCAGAAGTGAATTACATGTTACTTTATATTGAACATGGCTGTAATATTATGTATGTCTGATATGTCAATTGAGCTAGTATAACATTGTATCATGGTTCATATCAACAGTCTCCTTTGAAAACTAAATACAAACATTTCTGAATTACTTTACATTTTTATGTTTCTTGTGTTTTATTTATATTTCAAATCTATTAAAAAGTAATTTTCTTCATTCAAAACTTTTTCATGAAAAAGTAAAAATATTCTTAAAAAGGATATAAAGTCTAAAATTAAAAAGGCTTTCTAATTACATTATATTGATATTTATTATTATTCTATATTTAACTTCGTGTATAATAAGAGTATTTTTTTTCACTGTAACATTAGATTAGAGTTAAATATTTCAGTTTAACCCTTCACTGCACCACGTGCCACATGCATGAAAACGCTGTAATTCTTATTATGTACCATGAATTTGGCTCATATGGTCACTGTAGCTGATCAAGAACAGTCCAAAGAATGGAATAACACTTATTTTAACCATGTCGGATGGCTGCATTTGACAAAAAGTTAGAATTTGTTCTTCGGAAGGGAAAAAAATTCGATCAAGCTATTAAGGTGAAATTTACTTTCATTATTTTTACTGAATACTTAAAAATATTAATATAAAAAAATTGCAGAGTGTTAAGCAGATAAAATTAATTAATTTAAGCTCATTTAGCTGTAAAATATAACAATACAATATTTTAAATCCCTAATTGTGTACATAGGGTACATGCCATAAAAGATAAAATTTTAGCTGAAAATTTGAAATTTATTTTTTATTACTATTTTTTCCATTATTAGAACGATATATAGATTTCAGATATTATTTTTCCTAAAAATAGAGAAAATCGTGCAGTGAAGGGTTAAGATAGTTATAATATTGCCTCAGATCATTTAGTTGGATGTAATTGATAAATAAGTCCATCCATCGCTCATTAGATAATAATTCCAATCTTCAAATATTCCTGTTTCAAATTGTGATAAAATCAGACATATACATATTAAGGGGGCTGCTCACACAGCTTCCGATTTCCCTTCACTAATGTAAACTCTATGAGCATTGGATGCATTCGTATATTTAAAATATCTCCTCGGAAAATTAATATTTTTAACTTCTGTTTTCAGTGTTCTCATCTTAAACGATGTCTCTTTTTTCTTAGTTCTCAAAATATTTTTAAAGTATAGGCTTAAGTTTGTATGAAGCGTTAAAATCTTACTCACAGTTCGCCCGGTTTTATTACATAAAATGTTAAATTCACCATAGATTTTAGAAATATTTTGACAACTAAGAAAATGGAGGCAATATTTAAGAAGAGTATACAGAAAAAAGATGTTAAAAATATGAATTTCCCGAGAAGATATTTTAAATATACGATTGCATCAAAAATCCACAGATTTACCATTACGGAGGAGAATTCCGAAGCTGAGTGACCAGCCCCCTTAAGTAAAAATTACTAATTATTATAATTTGTACAACGTACAATAATTTTAATCTATACTGATAATAATACGCTGACAATTTGGAAAGTATTTTAAAATGCAAGGACTTTTGCGGAATTATTCAGTGCACGCTTTAATTGTATGGTTTTAAATTTTATAGGAAACAACACATTTTATAAATATTTTTTCTTCAGCATACAGTTCAGATGTCTTATATCTCTTTTCCTCTCTATGCATTGCCAATCACATTAGATTTTAACTCTTTTATTCTTAGTAATAATTTTGAAACAATTTTATATGTGTTTTATGCAAAAACTTTTATTTTAGAACATGAAAGATGTGAAGTAAATCATTTTAAATATTTGTTCGCTATTCTTCAATTCATTTTTTTTAATATATTGAGAAAATACGTAAAAAACGAAATAAATTTTCCACTGTCATATTTTTTTCAATCATTTTCAATATAAATAAATTTCATCTAATTTGAAATAGAAATCATTTTGAAAATTTTAACTTATTTTTTGATGTAGTTAAATTCTGAGAGGTAAAATAATAACCCATAAAATAAAATAAAAGACTGTGTTCAATGTGTTTTTACATATATTAATTCCACAATTCACCGTATAAGCTAAAATAGAGGTAAAGTAAATCATAGAAAAGATATCTATTGAGTTTGGGACGATAACAAAGAAATACTTAATGATCTTTCGGTAATATATGGGGCAATTACATTTCCCAAAATATAAATGTAGAAACAGAGGGGTTTTTTTATTTGTAAGATTATCTTACACATAAAAAATTTAAAATACTTCAAGTCGAAAGCATGCAAACCGAAAGAAAAAAAGGAATTGATTTTTTAGTGATGAAGATCAACCATTGCATGGTTTTAGAGTTTATCTGCAACAACGTTTTCCACTCAGAAATAATCATGAAATATTTCACAGATTACACGGAATGATTTTCACAGATAGTCCCAGAGGTGAGAGGTAAAAAACGACTAAATTGGAATATGGGAAGCAGTACTATATGCCAGAAAATATTTTACCCTTGAATAGAAAAACAAAATGTAAGTTATTTTCCACATTTTAGCGCAAGCCTATAAAAAATTTAGATTATTCTTTCTGCATTTATTTATTTATATGTCATAGGAAAACAAAAAATATTTGCTACGTTATATTAAATAACAACTAACATTTTAATACTGAACGGCAAAATTAATTGTGCAAAACTAATTTTGACACGGGCGTGAACTTTAAAGCTCAATATTTTTGCATCATAATTTTTTCTTTATTCTTTTTATTACGTTGTGTTTTCGATTATACCTGAAAAACGAACTGGATATTCAAAGCTCGATGTTTAAGCGTCGTCATATTTTCTTTAAACTTTTTATTACGCTGTCTGTTCAATTATACCTGAAAAACATTGGTATAAATGTTTGTGAAATAAAACAGAAAAGGAATTTTATGAATGAATTATTTAAACTGATTATATATATATATATATATATATATATATATGAGTAATAATAAAGTAATGATTCCAGTGGATTGTCCTGGATGATGACTAAGAAATTGACTCGGATACCTTTATGCGAATCGAACTCATTCGCATTATTGGGCACATTATTGGGCCGCTCATCATACATCTGATTCGCGAGTCGATCGCCGGTCCCGGAGCCAACAGCGTTGATTTTGGGAGATTACATTGGCGTAAGTTTAGCTAGCATCTCAAATTGCCAAAATCCTCATTTTTCATGCGTGTTCTGGGTAATATGGTGAAGATTCTAATATATTCCAGCAGAGGGCAGAATTGTTAATTTGGGAGGAACATTTAATTTAATTGGCTCATTAAGGTTTGATTGATCTGTGGTCAATTGATTGACTGTGACGTATCAGCCCTACCCACAGATGCCTGCAAAAAGCGCTTAGATTAGCAGTTTCACTTTTAAGAATCGTCCTAAAATGATCTCTGAAAGTAATAAGATGTATTGCTGGGAAACAAAGTTACAAGGGGAGAAACTGGTTTTAGAAATAGATTTAAAGTTAGACGAAAGATACTTCTGATTTTAATTTAAATTTTTGGAATTTTAAAGCGTTTTTATCCTTTCATATGCCCCCCTCCAAGTAGAGGTCCACCCGGAATTGCCTGCAAATCCGGGGGGACTCGCACGGAGAATGGCGAATACAAAAACAGATAAGTGCGACATTACAGATTAGTGTTAAAGTTAAATCTGAAGGTAAACTTAAATTTAATGTAACGTTAAAGTTAAGTTTGCTAAGATATGAGGACTGAATTTTGCTGCTGGAAAATACATTTAAAATTTAAATTTTGACGTATAAACTTTAAGGAAGAAATTTAAGATTATAAATTTTTAAGCTGAAGTATTTAAGCTTGGGATATGGCTCTCGAGACGATCCGATCGGACTTTACATATAATATTTGAATATAATGACATAAAATATGAAGAAAAGCTGAAAACACAAACAACAATAATAATACTAGGAATATATGGGAAAAAACACAATAATAAAAAATGATACAATTTAAAGTAGTGACCATATTTTTCTTACTTGAAAGTCCTCAAGTTTGTGCTTTTTTTCAGTTAGAGTATTTAAGCACATATTTCACCTTTTTTTTTTTTTTATAAAGTTACTCTGTAAAAATATAAATTTATGCACATAATATAGGAATCTTTTCCTTATTTTTCAAGATAAGTTCTGTAGTTTGTCTCTTATGGCATAAATCGGTATGATTTCCACAATAATTGAAATTATTATAAAATGCAAAGATACAGGTAATATTAAAAAATATGATAAATATAAAACTATACTCACATATGATTACTGGGAAAAAATTGGTTTATGCACAACACATTTAAATTATAGAAATATTTAAAAATTGAAAACTTTTCTTCACTCATTTGGAAATGTGAAAATGTAAAAAAATACGTTGAAATATAAAATTGATTAAAAAAAATGTAAACATTAAACAAATATAACACTAACATTGAAATGCACAATGCAAATAAAGGAAAATATATTGAAGACTACTTACAAGGTAAGTAATATTTATCCTAAACGTCAAGGAGGTTTTAGCACATCCTAAACCATTTACGGTTTTCGCATATCCTAAATCTCAATGGAGATTTTAGCAAAAATTAAAAAAAAAGGAAAAAGGAGTTTTGTATTTATTTTTTGTGTGGAGATGCAGATGCAATTTACCTGTAAACAATGGTGTTTACTATTTTGCAGACTGAGGTATTTATTTTCCTCAGTGGCATTAATAAACTAAAGTCATAATTTAATAAACCACATTTACATCTCACTCAGCTCTTGGCAAATAGCAAAAATCTCTAAATTTTTAAGAATTCGAGAATTTTACTACTGGCAAAAAGAAAAAAAAAATCAATAAATAAATCAGGAAAATTAAATAAATAAAACAAACAAAAAAAAATTAATAAAATAATAGACCCTGGTTCAAACAAACAGGATTATGACCAATACTTCTAAGTGCATGGTAACCCGTTGACAAATTTTTGTTAGCTGGCTTTTATTGTCCGGACATTTATTTTATCAACAGTTGCCACATTTGTTCAGATTATACAGGTCACTGAATCCATTTTGTCTGTAGAGGGGTGTTTTCGATTGGAGTTAAAACAAATTTTGGTTTAAAGACTTAACGGGATAGAACCATGGTCATCTTTTAAAATTGTATGTCTGGGCTTGGACACTATTGGATTTACCATGGTTAAAGTGGAGTTACCAAGGTCATGTCTAAAGCAATAATTGAAAATATTGAATATATTTTGAACATGGTGGGGGCGGGACCTTCACCTGTTTCCTAGAAGTGACAGGGGTTAAATATCTGCTCATACCTTGTATTTATGAAATGGGATTTATTATAAAAAATATATATATATTGGATAAAATATTAAAAATTAAAAACTCAAATATTAAAATATTAAAATATAACAATATAAAATATAATATTCAGCTATACACAAAAATCTAAAATGAATAATAATTGGCATAAAATTCTATATATAAAAATAAATACTTGAAAATCAGACTGAGCTTTTCTCATTATGCATAAAAAATTTACTTACTCAAAAAATGATTAAAATGGCACATAAACTTGCACAAATTACTATTTACAAACATGTAGAAATGGCACTGTGTTTATGTGACTTTATAAAAGAGATTCAAAGAAATAGGACATTAATTATTTGAAAATATTCAATGGACTGTTATTTGATGCTTTTTAGTTTAAAAATATGTAACAAGTTTAAAAAAATTACTCACAATACCAAAAACATTCGCATCACTGAAGTTTAATTTTTAGTGATCGCACTTATGCTTCACCTGATGACCCAGAAAACAAGAACTACTGTTACCTTAGTTATTATGATTTTAACGCGCATGCAGTATGTCTACATCAAAATTTTCAATAATTTTAATCATAAACTTTAAATATCACAAGAAAATTAAAAAAAAAAATAAAAGTAATAAAAATTTGAAAATACTAAATTTAAATTTGTTTAAAATCTTTGAAATCCCTTTAATATAATACCCATATTGCTAACAGTACTTTTGCTATCTTTTTCATTCATAGTTCTCATTATCAGAAAGAAATTAACATTGTTCAATGTACAAAAAAACTTTTCTTATTACTAAAATATTTCATAAAATGAATATGAAAAGAAATCCGTAGTGTTATCTAATTTACAAACTGAAAAAAATGTAAAAGGAAAATAATCTTTAAAATAAAGCAGGTCAGTTTTTTTCCCCACTTAGATGTAATTTTAAACGAAAACAACACCAATCTAAAATAATAACGAATAAATAAAAAGAAACGTACCTGTAAATAAAGAATATCCAATGAATTTTTACAAAAAAAGAATGAAAAACTAATAAATAAAACCCTACTTAATTGCTTTTTTTTTTCATTTCAAATAACTTTTAACGATAAAGAACTAAGTCAATTTTTTTTTTCTCGCCGTATCTCATCATTTGTCCACTGGAAAATAAAAATAAATGTCTGCAATCCAAGGATGGTGAATCATTTGCCAACACGAAGAACGAAAGTGTTACTGGTGACCTTTGGTCTGGTAAACATATTTGGTGAACTTGACCTACTGCCGCGAAACAGAAAATTTCAGGCTGGGTTGAGAGTTTCTCTTTTTACTAATAAGAATAGCATACGAAAGAAGTGAATAATTTTCTCTTTCTTTCTTTTTAAGAACAGCGGTTTCTTTTTCTCCGATGAAAAAATACAAAGTTCTTTAACACAGTCATTCTACAAAGATTATCTATCAAAAGCATTTAGATAAAAGTTCTTTTCCCAAAGATAGTAAGATTTTTCCTTTTTTGAAAACAGTTTATGCGGTTATTAAAAATCCACTTGATTGGGATATTGAGGTCTTTCTGAAAACTCCAATGATACGCAGTGCATAATTTTTCTCCGCACTGATGTCATTCCTTTTCTTTTCGTTGGTTGTCCGGGAAAGAAAAAAAAAAGTTTCTTTTCTCTATTTATTTTTCTTACGGCAGGTTATTTTTTAAGAAGCAGTTCGTTGCCATCAGGATTGTCACATTAGTAGATGGACATAGTCACACAGATACTGAAGCCATCGTTGGCAAGTGGTTAGGCTTGGGACATTTGAAAGGAGATGAGCAGGATCTGTCCGGTCCGAATTCAACATTTGCTGGGCTAAAAAAAATGTTCGTGGCAATCTCAGCTCTCGGAATTTCACTTCGTGTGGGTTAAGGTTGGGATTTCTTCACGCGCATCCTTTATCATGCGCGACTTCTGTAATAATAAAGTAATGATTCCAGTGGTATTGTCCTAGATGATGACTAAGAAATTGATTCGGGAACCTTTAGGCGAATCGAACTCATTTATTGGGCCGCACATCATACATCTGATTCGCGAGTCGATCGCCGGTCCCGGAGCCAACAGCGTTGATTTTGGGAGATTACATTGGCGTAAGTTTAGCTAGCATCTCAAATTGCCAAAATCCTCATTTTTCATGCGTGTTCTGGGTAATATGGTGAAGATTCTAATATATTCTAGCAGAGGGCAGAATTGTTAATTTGGGAGGAACATTTAATTTAATTGGCTCATTAAGTTTTGATTGATCTGTGGTCAAGGCCCACACAATTCCCAGGGACTGTGACGTATCAGCCCTAACCACAGATGCCTGCAAAAAGCGCTTAGATTAGCAGTTTCACTTTTAAGAATCGTCCTAAAATGATCTCTAAAAGTAATAAGATGTATTGCTGGGAAACAAAGTTACAAGGGGAGAAACTGGTTTTAGAAATAGATTTAAAGTTAGACGAAAGATACTTTGGATTTTAATTTAAATTTTTGGAATTTTAAAGCGTTTTTATCCTTTTATATACACTGCTCAAAAAAATTAGCGGAGCAAGCAAAAAAGTGAAGCGAACAGTGCAAGACAGCCATGTATGGGAATAAAATGGATAGTACAAATGTATCAATGCGCAATACAGAAAAAAAGACGCAAAAACGTTGTAAGGGAGCTTTTATTCTTTAAAAAGATGAAAAGATGGCTTAGGGCAACAATTTGTTTACATGTTAATGATAAAAAAAAAGTATTGTTTAGAAATTATGCAAGATTTTTAATATGACATGTGGTCTCCTCGAACAGCTAAGACTGCTGCACGCCTGTTTTCCATGGATGCTATAAGGTTATCGATAAGACTTTGGGGAATACTGTTCCACTGCTCAAGAATTGCAATATCCAAGTCCCGGACAGTAAACGGAGGCTTCGGTATCGTAGCAATGCGTTGCCTGAGTATGTCCCCAATATGCTCGATCGGACTTAGGTCAGGAGAGCATGCTGCTCATTCCATACGCTGTATTGTTTTAGCTTAAAGCATGTTTTCTACAAGACGAACTGTATGAAGTCTGGCATTATCATTCATGGAAAAAAAAAATCACTAATTTGTGCAACATAAAATACGGCATGATGTCTCAGTATCTTGTCTGTATAACTTTGGATCGTCAAATTGCCATTCCGAATGATATGCGGGCCCGTACGTCCAGCTGTGATGATTCCTGCCAATAGCATCAACCTACTTCGTCTGTAATGTGTTCTTTCATGAACGAATGTGGGATTATTTTGAGTGCCTCTTTCACTCCATGCCAAAACACATCAGATGTCACATCCAGACTGAATCGGGACTCGTCTGTAAACAGAATTTGACTCCACCAACGTTGCCTCGAAACTCGATGTTCAGTTCCTCAATTTCTTTAGGCCGCACATTTGCTTGAGGTCAAAGGAATACAGACCACTGGCTTACGTGCATAGAGACCACCCTGATGAAGCCTATTTCGGACTGTTTGGCCGGACACCCTCGGCCCTGTGGCCAAGAACAACTGTGTTTGCAGCTGAGTAGCATTGTCCGTTTCGTCTCGACGAGCTGTTAACAGGATATGTCGGTCATAAGTTTCTGTGTTAGCACATTTTCGACCTTGCACTTATCGATGACTACCATTCCATGTGTCTTGGAGTGGATTCCAAATCCTTTCATGGACACTTCTTGTGACTCCAACAGCGTTCACTACACTTCGTTGTATTTCCCAAAATTCAACTGTCCCGATAACACGCCAAGTTATGGATTGCGGTAAATCATGTTGTTGTGACATTTTCAAGCCACCTTTTCTCAAAACACAAGCTGAGCAATTGAATTTTATAACCTAGGCAGTGAAACAGAAATTTCTGCAAAATCCCGATTTCTGCACTTATCTCCTTTTTCTAGTTTTTGACGTCATAAAACTTTAATTTACATGTGAAGTTTTCTTTATCTGTTTTCTACAATACTTTAAATTATGGATATTTTATTTTAAGTTGCTTTTCGGTGTAAATATTTGCGTAATTTCGTTAAAACCATGTGCTCCCCTAATTGTTTTGAGCACTGTAATATATATATATATATATATATATATATATCGGGGAGTACGCGTGGGGGAATTAAAGAAGATTTTATGAAATATACATTCTAATGAACAATACATACGTCTTTGCATTATCTGAAACTCATGCATTTTTTATGTGGCATCGTAATGTCTTATAAAAAATTTGAAAAAAACAAATGGAAATAATCGAGTGAAAAAGAAGATGCACTTAATAAAAGAAAGCAAGTTAAATAAATGTGACTCAAGAAGTCCTTTAAATAATACAGTAGTATACTTTAACTCATTGAGGGTGGTGGGATATATTATATCCCACCTAATTTAAACAAGATTCGCAAATTTAAACAACACCAGAAACTTTTAACTAAATTTTATGTTTTTACCTTTGGTGGATAAAAATGTTTAAAAAATTGTTTTTCTTTATTTAAAAGTAAAACATTTTCGATTATTCTAATGAAAATTCAATATTATAGAAATAAACTTGTTTTACCCTCAAAGTGTTAAAATGATTTTTTTTTTTTTTTTTTTTACGAATGTTCATATGCATATAATGTTGAAAATGCTGAAACAAAATTTCGTGGCAAACTGAGTTATAAAGCTGTAAATTAAATTGATAATGCTGCCTAATTGTTGTAAATAAAATAACAGAAAAATATGATTCATATAACAACTGTTTCTTTTAATTAATAATTAGAATGGCATTACGTTATTGTAATATCACACCGGAAATTAAAAGAAATTAATAAACGAAAAAAGATAAATACACAGAAGGTGAATTTTATAAATGAAATGCAATTGTTTTTCTATGAAAAAAAAAAACAGAATACCGAAAGTTAGTACTATAAACTAAGTATGAATGAGTGATAAAACATAAATGTATCGCATATATTAGTTATTCATAATAAAATCTTGTCATCTGTTTACAATTGGGAAATTAAAGATGATTGGAAAAAAGTACTGTTCTTTATTTTATGGCCATGCTTTCTTTTACAATAACGTCTTTCAAAAGATATTTTAAAAATTTAAATAAACGAATTGAAACGGAAGATGCATTTTGTAAAATAAATAACCAAATTATTCACAGAAAAAGAAATAAACCAAAGGAATGAAATATGAATGAACAATGAAACGACTTAAATGGAAATTCGGGCAAAAACGTAAAAAGGACATTTACTCTTTAAAAAAAAAATTACAGGATAAACATGAATAAATTCATAAATTAAGTGAATAAAAATGTCGTTTTATATAAAATTGGAAACATGTTTAATTTTGCATTAGAAAATAATAATTCTTATCAAAACAGAAATGATAATTGTAATTTATTTATTTAAAAATGAAACAGGAAATTTCCTTTAAAAAAGTTAAGGAAATTCAGTGTAATATATGCATTGAAGTAGAATCTAATATATATTTTTAAATATATGAAAAAAACAAAAAAACTCTGAATGAACATAAAAAAAAAAATCTCTCACACTCGTTGACGATAATACATATATATATATATATATATATATATATATATGTGTGTGTGTGTGTAATAATAACAATTTTCGCCCTTTTATCTTAATTAAACTATTCCAAATTATTATAATATCTACCTTTTTTACTTAGCATTAATACTATCTTAAATATCTTTTATCTTTTTTTCCAAGCTTTAAATGCGTATTCTTTTATTATTCTAAAAATATTCTACATACTTCGTTCGTCTAATCTTATATAACACATTAAATTATTTTTTTCCATTTTATTCTGAAACTAAATACTTTTTCTTTCGAATACGTTTAATATCATTAGTCTCTGATGTTCCATATCTCATAATTCCTTGCCAAGCTCGCCAGCATTAGTTTACGTTATAAAACTGACGCCGAGACTAAAAGGTTCATCATCGAACGTCACGCCTACTTCCCCCTTCCCCGGAGGTATGTATTATCGTAGCCTGCCTCTCGCCGCGTCCTCCCGGCTATTTTTACGTGGTTGGTTATTTCATTTGTAATGTATTCGTACGCACGTCTTTTTTGCAAGTATTT
This sequence comes from Maratus speciosus, assembly GCA_963932465.1. NCBI lineage: Eukaryota > Metazoa > Arthropoda > Arachnida > Araneae > Salticidae > Maratus > Maratus speciosus. The sequence goes on from OZ010799.1 coordinate 289,821,697, forward strand.
AACCTTTTGCATTGGCTGGGAGACAGAGAATATTAGATTATTGATATGCTTAAATTACCCATGTTACTTGGGGAGGTTTGTTTACTGTATCTTCGTCATGCTGTTCTAATATTTAGCATCTAGTGGAGTTGGTGCATTTTATAATCATCTAATAAATATTTGATGAATCTAAAGACTTCAGTTATTATTTTCCGGGAAACTACTAAAGGATGTTGTCCTGATCTTCCACTCTTAAATATAATTTTACGACTGCAAATCTTTGATTTCTCGGTTAAGTTAGATAACGAGTGTATGGCTGTTGCTTAAGACCTATATGTTTATATCATACTATTGAATACGTAATATATATATATATATATATATAATATAGGACCCCATTGCCTTTTGTACAATTACATGTGGTTTTGGCACTTATTTGGAAGTAGCTAATAAAAAGTTTTTGGATATTTTGCAGAGTTTATTTGAAGCGGCATTAAAACAAAATTACACATGTATTATAAAAAATAGTTTTGAGTTACTTAACAGATTGAAAGGTTTGAGTAATATTAAAGGTCTATATGTTTATGATTTTGAAGATTTATATAACAGCATTGATTTAAATGATTTTAAAGATAAAATATTCGAATTTTTTAAGAGGTACAATATTTTGGGTAAAAATTTGGATCATTTGACAAATTTATTTAATTTCGTAGTTAATGAAAATTATTTATTCGATGGTAAGCATGTGTTTCAGCAGATTAGGGGTATACCTATGGGGGGTAGTTGCAGTTCGGTACTTGCAGATATTTATCTATTTTTATACGAGGTTAAAGAGACTACGGATAAGGATTTTTTAAGTTTCAGATATATTGATGATGTATTGTTAGTAAGGATTAACGATTCCAATAGCGATTTAAATTTAGACTACTATCCCCAAGGTTTGATATTAAAAAAAACTTCATATGACGAAAAGCATGTAAATTATTTGGATCTCACTATCGACATTGAGAGGGGTGGATTACGGACTTGCATTTATGATAAGAGAAAGGATTACAACTTTGAAACTATTAAGATATTAAATTTTAATTCCAATGTGCATATTTCCATTTTCAGAAATATCATTATCAATAGTTTAATAAGGATAGCAAAGTTAAATTCTAATCATAATAGTATAATAAATGACATTATAAATCTCTATCAAGATGCAATGGATCAGAATTTTCCTATTAGTTTGTTAAATAGTTTGGCAAACAATTTCGTCAGGGATAAAGATTACAGCGATGCTTTACTTTTGGCGATTAAAAATATCGCCAAATAATCGTAGGCTTTATAAGGAGCTCTGTCTGGATGTGTCGTTCTTTTTGAATTGGGTTGCTGCTTTGGATGGACAGTTTTAAAGTGTTCTTTTCGAATTCGGTTACTGCTTTGGATGGCCAGTTTTAAAGTTTTCTTTGGCCAGTATGGTCTTGACAGATATGGGGGAAGTTTCATGAGTAATTGTCGGTAAAACCCAGCATGCAAGTGTTTAGCCTTGCAATCTGTCTCCATTGGTTGTTTTCTTTTCGTTCATGGTTTAGTTAGTAAGTTTTTCCATGGTTAATTTGTTAATTTTCTCTATAGTTCAGTAGTTTTGGGTTTGGATGTGTAGTGTGTGTTTTTTGGTATATATAATTATATGTATGTATGTGCGTGGTGACAATAAAATGATTATATCTGTTTTGCCTATGGCAACGAATGGTTTGTAATAATAAAAATATTGGTAATTTTTAACAATATGCTAAAAATTAAGAAAACTAATCAAGATATCGATTTGAAATTTTCAGAGCGAATTAACAAAATCTTTTTACATCCGAATATCCATTTTTTTGAGTACTTCAGAAATTTTCGTTATTTTTTTCAAAAATCTGATGGGGACAATACAAAAATTGGGATAGAGAAACCAGATAGGGACCAGCATTCATTTTCAAATAGATGACAATAATACAAGGAGCATGAATATGAGTAAATACACAAAGCATATGAATGTGAAGTAATTTAAAAATGAATATTGACCTCATAGAGGAAGTATAACGGACATTTTCGAATCTTTGACAATAATACAAGGATACAAGAAAGCGTATGAGTGAGTACAGCAAGCAGTTAATTATCACGCGGTATTTAAAACTAATACATGGTTAATGGCTTTTCCAAGGGAAAGGGATATCATGAATGACTTTTCATTTATAAAACGAGAATTTTCATTTCGATTTCGATTTTTTTTTCAGGAATCAAGACGATACTTTATTAGACTAAGGACTCTCTTTTTAGAAAATACTCTTATAAAAGTACAAATTCAAGCAAAGTTTTCGATAAATCGAATAAATAGCATATATGCGAAAGAGTCATGTACTGAAGGGGAAAAAGAAGCATGTTGACAACTATTAGTACGTACAGAGTTTTATCTTGAAATTGATTTTTTCTAAACCAACATTCCTAAAATCTCCGGCTACGCCTTGTATTTCAGCTAGTTATCTGAAATAGCAATTATATTTTTGACAACCACTTTTTCTAAACAAATTTTTTGTCATTGTTTATGTTACAAATATACTAGAAATAATAGTATAAAGATTTTTAAACGAAATGCTGTTAGTAGAATTCTGAAATAGTATCTATTATATTAAAAGTAGACTGTATGTTTGTATTTTTCAACTCCTACTCCCATAATACTTTTAACGATGTTTGCTAAAGATGGCATCTAAATTACTTCATTTTCGTAAAAAGAAAAAAAAAGAGAGAGAGAGAGAATTAATAATGGGATGGCGTCTGCTATCCGAAATGTGGAACACATATCTGTTTTGTTTTGTTTTGTTTCAATAAATGAATTAAATGATTTTTTTCAATGTATATTTAATTTTTAAAAGGTGGAATGCAAAGAATATCCATATGGCTTATTTCCACATTTATTAAAATTGTCATCAACTATTTGAAAGATTTTAATATTATTTGATCCGTGTGAAATAATATTTTCCGATTTTGTTTAAAATGAAAATGAATGGCGTGTGATAAAACATGCAGATTTGAGCATGGCGTTAGAACGTACATTCAACGCATGTGTTAGATTAAAAGTTCTAATCGCAATAACCCACATTAGAGATCTACGCTTCACTCACCTAGACGAATTTGTTTAGACGAGTTAGGCAAGTAAATAGACATTAGCTTGATAATAATGAAAATCTCTCCAAAATTGTAACCAAACTGCTCTCGACCAATAAAAATTTATTGGCCGTATGTCGACATCTATACTAATAATATAAAGAAGTAAAAATTGTTTATTTGTAGGAGGTAAGCTCTGGAACTACAGAACCGATTCCAAAAGTAATGGTATCAAAATGATGGTGTTAGTCCGACATAGAACATAGGCTATATCTTATGTTCGTGCCACTTGCCAAAAGGGGGTGCACGAGAAAAAACGGTCTAAAAATGCGATTTTTGGGCTACTAAAGGATCTAGAAACATGCAATTTGGAAACGTTGTTACTTATATGATACTAATGGTGTCTAAGGACATTTCTTTAATAAATGGAAATTAAAAAATGGTGAAAATGCATGAAAAGCGTTCTAAAAAACGTTCTAAATGACGATTTTTACGCAATTTCAGGAAGTAGCAATCTGATTTAAAAAATAATGGTGTCAAAATGATGGTGACAACCCTTGCTCCAACATACGCTACATTTTATCCCGGTGCCATTACACCTAAAAGGGGTACAGGAGCAAAAAAAAAAAAACGTTCGAAATTGTTATTTTTGGTGTTACTGAAGGGCCCAGATACATGGAATTTGGCATGATAGTTACTTATTAGATATAAGTGATCTCTAAGAGCATTTCTTTAAAAATTCGAAATTTAAAAGGGGTGAAAATGCGCAAAAAGTATTTTTAAAATCGTTCTAAATGGCGATTTTTGCGGAATCTCAAAAAGTACCAAACCGATTTCAAAAATAATGGTGTCAAAATGATGGTGAAAACCCTTTCTCCAACATAGGCAACATTTTATATCGGTACCATTACCCCCCCCCCCCAAAGCGGGTGCAGGAGCAGAAAAAAAAAAAAACGTTTGAAAATGCGATTTTTGTGTTACTGAATGGTCCAGATACATGAGGCTTGGAATGGTAGTCACTTATAAGATATAAATGATCTCTAAGAACATTTTTTTTAAAAATTCGAATATTAAAAGGGGTGAAAATTGGCGAAAAGAGTTCTAAAAAACGTTCTAAATGGCGATTTCTATGCAATCTCAGAAAGTACCTAACCAGTTTCAAAAGTAATAGCTGGAAATTGATGATGACAGTCTTTGCTCCAATATAGGATCTACTTCATGTCGACGTCACTACCATCTTGTGGATCCATTTTTTAAAATGTTCTAAATTGTGATTTTTGTGATACTGAATGGGCTAGTAACTTGAAATTTGGCATGGTAATTACTTATGAGATGTAAATGTTCCCTGAGAACAGTTTCTTAAAAATTTGAAATTTTAAACGGGTGAAAATGAACGAAAGACGTTCGAAAAAACGTTCTAAATTGCGATTTCTACTCAATCTCAGGAAATATAAACCGATTTCAGAAGTAATGGTTTCAAATTGATGGTGACAGTCCCCGCTCCAGCATAGCCTATATTGTACATTGTTGTCACTACCACCTGCGCGAAAAACAGGCGCAAAAAATGTTCTAAATTGTGTTTTTTTTGTTACTGAGGAGATCTAACATTTTAAATTTGGAATGGCAATTACTTCAAAGATGCAAATTCTTTCTAAGAATTGTTGAAAGAAAATTCCAGATTTAAAATGTTGAAGTGAGCTAAAAGTGTTCTATAAGCGTTCTAAATTACAATTTTTATGCAATCGTATGAAATACGAAACCGATTTCAAACATAATGGTTGCAAATTGATGGTGATAGAACCTGTTCAAACATAAGCTATATTTTATATCGGTGCTACAACCCCTAGAGGGTTCCAGGAGCAAAATACTTTTTAAATTGCGATTTCTGAGGTACTGAAGAGGCTAGAAACATTAAATATAGCAAGGTAGTTACTTATAAAATATAAATGTCCTCTAAGAACAGTCGAAAATAAATTCGAAATTAAAAAGGGGTGAAGCAAAGGGAAGGAGCAAAAAGAATTCTAAGAGTCATAAATTACGATTTCTATGGAATCTCAGGAAATAATAAACCAATTATAAAAGTTATTGGTTGCAAATCAAGGATGATAGTCCCTGATCCTATGCCGGCTATAGTTTATGCCGGTGTCACTGCCACCTGGTTGGCAGGAACAACGAGAGAGCCTTTAAAAACATCTAAATTCTGTTTTCTATAGAATATTAGGAAATACCAACCGATTTCAAGGTTAATCTTGGCAAATTAATGGTGACAGTCTCTGTTTCAACATTTTTCGAGACATTCTATTTCATCTCTGTTTCGGCATTTTATGTTAGTGCCCCTAACACCAGAGACATGGTAGACTGTTAGACAAGAAGCTTTGACATGATGGCTAATTTTAAGATGTAAATGTGTTAATAAAGTTTCTAAAAATCCAAAACTTCAAATGAATACTGAAATGCATGAAATCAGCATAAAAGTCTAAAAATACTTTCTAAATTATCATTTATTTAGAATTAGTTTTAGTTCTTCTTATTAATTAAAATCTCATTTCTGTCTATTGCAGTTTTATAATGAAGTTTAGTCAAACTGTGTCTGACTTAATTTGTAATTTTTGAATTATTCCAAAAAGTGTTCTTCCAATAAAAATTAGACATAAAAATATCACTTCGCATATTTCAAATATTACGCGAGCAAAGCCGTGGTGTTTGCTAGTTTACTTATAAAAGCTTTCCACTGCAACTGCATCAAAATCACGAAACGATATGTAATTTTCGTGATTTTGAGTTAATTTACATTGCAAACTTGATTTATTGCTTATAAGAGGGAATGTTATAAAAACAAAATTATAAATATTTTACAATTGTAGATTTAAATTAGATTTCTTTTCTTAAAACAAAGTCTAACGCAGTGTAATGCAATAGGGTTGCTACACAATATAGTTAGTTACAAGCTTTGTCTCCGACAAACGAGTACAAACTGATTAACCCATTTTTCCCATAAATAGTTCATTAGATTCATTATTATCCCACTTTAAACTTAAAACTATTTCCTTTGCCATCTGTTACCAATGCTTGAGGACATATCTGGTATTTATTGTTTTGTTATTTGATGATTTCCGTCTCTCGTGTAAACTTACCTGTAGAAATGAGTACAGTAAAATGTGGGAAAATTTCACGAGACTACACTAAATCTTGTTATCAGAAACTATGCAGAAAACAAAATGGAATAGAAATGAAATGGATAGTTACAAATTATTGGCAACAATGAACTGTTGTTGCTTTTATGTTCTGTATATCTGAAGATAAAAAACAGGATTTGGACCTTTTAACTTTCAAATTCCGCTATTTTTGAATGGTAATTTCCCTTTAATTAAGTATTAGCGAACGTATGGCACGCGTAGTAGACGTGCACGGGTGACAATGCTTCCTGTCACACGAAATAATTTTAATCGACGTACAGATAAAATTATTTTCCTCTTTTTGTTCTAAAAAATTAGTCTCACTTAATACGTACAGACTGTCAGAAATATTACAATTACTTTTGCATAAAATTAGTAAATTTATTTTTCTTGGATAATATGGAGAATTTTCGACATCTAACTCTATTGCCTTTCTATATGAATTTAAATATATCATATCTGAAGTGAGTTTCATAAGGCAGTCACTGTGATAAAAGGAGGTGGACTCAGTTTTTCTGCCCATATTGCTAAAAGTAACAAAACACGAATTTTTTCACACAATCGAACTTACAATGGCAAAAACCTCATTAATAAACAATTAATCCATTTTTTATGCATCTTGCAGTATTATAAGTTAGAAGTAGCATAAATATAAATAAAAAATTCAAACTTAAAAATTTGTCAATTAATTTTCCTTCTTTTTTTTTCTTCTTTCAGTACGTGCCTTGTAAGTGTATTTTATTTACGAATCAAAATTTTACTAACCAGGCCAACATTAGTAAAAGGTTTAAAAACTCATTTGTTTAGTTACTTCTTATCTGACATGTCTTTATGAGTATTTTTTGTGAAGATTTTTGTGAATTATAATGCAATTAACATTATACAGGCCGCTGGTGAATTTATGTGTCATTTATAATAGTTAAGAAATTGTAAATTCTCGCCAGAATGTTTTAATAGTTATTTTTGGAAATTATAATGCCAACTCCTTCGTGAATAAAATATTACAAAATTAGTAATTAAAATTTTCTGGTGTGAATTCGAAATTTCTGATTAAAAAATTGTCAGGTTTAACAACGCGACTTGCGATCTGTATAGAGTTAACCAATATTGGTCATAGGATTGTATACAACCCCGAATATTTATGTGCTATTTCAATGAAATTCTGCATTTTTCTGTAATTTTTAGATATCCACTGTCGAATAAAGAACTTTGAAGGTCTATATTCTGCTATCGAAACAGTTGGAAAATAATATTCGAAAATCATCCTCTACGTAAATCCGAAAAAAAAAACTTTTTGTTTTCCTATACATTGAGTATCGTAGAAAAGTTTCTGGAGAAATATTTCTCGTTTATCAACATGGTTTTAAAAGACAGACGACCTAAATAAGACAATTCAACGAGGAAGTAAGAATCCAAAGCAGTCATTTTGTGTCTTGTTCTTAGTTATTTAATGCATGGAGCTAATTCTATAAAGAAGTGTTTCTACAAGTACCATACACTATAGCATTTTTATGTAAAATTTTGGCAATGTCGATACACATCGTTTGTAGATTTTTGGCACGCCCACATAAAAAGTTCGCTATCCCAGATTTATTTTAATTACAAATTTGTATCATTAAATATGACAAATATTACTTTTAAGAAATAGCTTTACAAATTAATATATATGTATATATATATATGTGTGTGAGTGTGTGTGTGTGTGTGTGTGTGTTGGTAGTAAACCCTGCTACTCGGAAAATATAGGTTAATTTGTAATAAAAGTAACCAAAATTATAGATCAATAAATCAGAACAAAAGAATCTATATTTTTAATTTGACAATAGAATAATATATACATTTTTGTAACAATTGAAGGGCTGTGGAATATGATTTATACAATTTATTTTTAATATCCATATAACACATTTGTACCAGAATTTTGGAATAAAATTTTGCTTGCATAATGTACATGAAGAGGAAGTGTTACTTATTTTGAAATAAATTTGCTCGTAAATTCTGGTGAGATACAATCGTATTAACATTTTAGTATCAAGGTGTCTTTGCTCCTAAAAATGACGAAGAACTGCTGGCAAAAATCATACAACGCTTATCTTTGGTATCTATTATAATGCCTGAGAACATATCGCTCATCCGCAAGAAAAGAGCAAAATTTCATTTTGTATTTTATTCCATATATAGCTAGGTCTGTCATAGGGGCGCCTTGCTACGCAAAAAGTTTCATAAGTGTAGTTTATACGAAAAATCACTTTATTACGTCATTTTTTACCTGTTGTGACCACAAAAGAGGAACGGATTGTTTGGGGAGTTAAAATGACCAATCGTTCAAACCGGATCTGAGTCTTCATTCTTGAAGAGTTTATGCAGTTTTGCGTTTTTTTATTCCTGCATGGAGAGCTAAGCGCTAAAATTTCATGTTACAGTAAAAACATGCAAATTTTCTTTTGCCTCTCCTGTAAAATTTACTTTTGTCAAGATGTGTCACTTTTCTTGCGGGTGAGCGATGTACAGTGCGTCTCATAAATATAAAGACACTGATATTTTCGAAATAATATTTTAATATTTCAGTATTCAAATTTATATTTATGCATATAACGAAAAGCATGTGCCAAGAAAACATTTTACACTAAATTAAATTAGAATTAAATAATTTCAATTCGAATATTGATAAATGTAAATAAATTTGCTGTCTCATAAATATAAAGACATTTTACATACTTTTGAATTACCGTCCAATAAATAATCCATTCTTATTAATGAGAGAAAATATTCTAGCTGGCATGCTTTTTATTACGTTGTATAACTATTTTGACTTTATATCAAACCAACTTCGTTCGATTTCTTTTTTCAACTCAAGGACGTTTGAAAATTGTCTTCCAGATGCATATACACTGCGAACGAGAGTGCCACAAAGATTCTTAACTGGATTTAAATCAGGGTTACTTGCGGACCATACCGTGACATGAACATTGCTATCGGCAAACCATTTTTTTTTGTGAGTCTTGATGTGTGAATCGATGCATTATCCTGATGGTACAAATAATTCCGACCACCAAGAGTTTCAGCAATTGGCAACAAGTGACTATAAAGCAGTTCGATATACTCTTTAGATGTCTGTTTACCTTCCAGAAAAGCAATATCCGTAGTTCCGTTAAACGAGAAGGCAATCCACACCATAACGTAACCTCCCCCTTTCTGCCTACTGAAGAAGGTTCGAGATTAACGTCTTAAATCGTTCGAGTAGGAATTCCAACCATCTGGGCGATCCAAGTTAAATCTCTTTTCGTCTGAAAAAATGTCTTGCATCTATTCGTCCTTCCAGTGCATATGATCTTTAACCCCGATTAACCTCCGTCCTTTGTGTTCTTTTTTCAGTAAAGAAAATCTGCACGTATGTCGGCTTACAATGTTTTTCTTTCTTTTATACGACGATATACTGTATCCTTTGGGACCATACCATAAACTCGTTGAGAATCTTATCTAAGTGACATTTTTTGCGACGAAACAAGTCATATGATGTTGCGATCGAATCTTTCACTAGATTTTCTCGGTCTGCCATATCGTTTCTCGAATATAAATTGTAAGTTTTTGATAAAATTTTATAAAGTACAGCTATGATTCTCCCAGTTTTTTTTACATATTTGACAAACTGTTAAGCCATTAGCTTTAAATTCACGTATTTTACAAATTTCACCTTTAGACATTTCAATGTTCCACGGCATCTTTGAAATTGAAACAATTCAAACAACTTTGTTCGTTTGAGTAAGTTAAAGTGTATTTCTGCGCGTGCGCATTAATTCTGTACGCGCGCATTCGAAAAAGCAATTTCAAGTTTGTCTTTATATTTATGAGACAGTGTAATTTTTTATTTTTTTTATTATTCGAGACGAAATTATTTTAGTTAAATTAAAACCCCTATAAGAGATTCATTTCAGTGTTCTTAATATGAGGTATAAAATTTAATTTCTTTTAACTGAATTAATAAAATGTAATTTCAAAAACATCTGTGTCTTTATATTTATGAGACGGACTGTATGTCATTTAATAATTAAAAACTATTATGATAATCATCAGCGCACATCTAAATAAAAACTACATTAAAATCACATCAAAAATTAATCCCAACGTTTCATGCTCTTTCTAATGAGCCATCATCGAGGGGAGAGGGTTCTTGGCCTCCACGAAGCAAAGTTACAAACAGCACTATCACTTTCAAAACCAGGGCCCGACTTACTCTATGGGGGGGGGGGGGGGGGCGAGGCAAGAATAATTCTGGGGGCTTCTTATTCACCAAAGAAATGTATAGCTGGTTAGAAGGGACACCCAGAATTATTCTTGCCCCGGGGCCCCCCATAGCCTAAGTCAGGCCCTGGTTGTGAAAGTGACTGTGCTGTTTGTAACTTTGCTTCGTGGAGGTCAAGAACACTCTCCCTGGTGTATGCTCATTAGAAAGAGCATGAAACGTTGGGATTAATTTTTGATGTGTTTTTAATATAGTTTTTATTTATCTGTACGTTGATGAGCATCATAAGAGTTTTTAATTATTAAATTTCACAGCGTAAGTCCAAGTTTTTCTTATATGTCATTTAGTTCTGAATTATTAGTTATTTTTTGCTAGGCAGGATAAATTTGGTATTGAAGGCAGCTCAAACAAATGAAGTGAATTTTTATTGGACAACATGAGCAATTAGAATTAACCTAGAAAATGAAAATGTAACTGTAATAGTAGCTATTTACTAATAAGTAATTAAATAAAATGTTCTTGCTTTAGCGACATTAGCGCAATTAGCATCGCATTGGCATTCGGAAATTCCGAGTTCATACAGTATATTCCAAAAGAAGAACTTTTATCTTTTGTAATCACGGAATGTTTGTCATTATATAAAGCAAAATAACAAAAAGCAAAAATTACTGAATTTCTGGTAGAAGTTTGTGATTTTGCATAAAAAAAATTACTAGAATGTTAATCTTGCCCAATAAATTATTTCTTTATTTTATTCGTATCACATTTTTAAAAGTTATTTCTGTAATGTACCAAAATATTTTCAAGAAAAAGCCATCACAAAGAAATATTTTTGTAAATTGTAGTACATACTAATATAAAAATTGTCGCCATTACAGACTCGTAATCAAAGGATTAATGAATCACATTTATAAAAGCAACTCCAGAAGTTTATTCTAAAAACACGGTATTATTTTTATTTTATAATTGTTTTAAAATAAGTTTCAAAAATTTATACATTTTATCAACGCTTGTTATTTTTCGCAGCGAAAAATATCGGAGGCATTCATCTGATATCTAATCTATCGCATTCTTTTTCTATTTTAAAATAAGGGCGTCACATTCCGCTCCCTCACTGTCTTTGTTTTGACTGTGTAATCTAAGCTTTAAACTTTTACCGCCAGTTTCACAAAGAGAATGTAACTTCATCAGTAGAAAAATGTTATATGCCATAATTATTCACATGAGAAAATAACGAAAATTCAGATGTTTAAATATATCTACAATATTTGATTAGAATTCCTGCGTTAACTATTACGCATTTTTCACAATAAAAACTTGTATGATTTTGAAAACTTGAACTATGTACAAAATTTAAATGTGCATTTCCTGCAAGATGATTGCTATAGAATTCTTTCATCCTATAATTATTATAACTTTTGTTAAAATGTTTTTAACATTTTGTTTACAGGGTTTGGGCACCATGTCAGAGCGACTGTTTTTTTTATTCGATTCGTACCAGCGTTTGAAAAATAATTTCTGCGATAGAATTATACTTTGATATATTATACCACAAAGAAATTTGTATAAATTGTGGTACGATTGAATATAAAAATAGTCAACAGTTATGGCCAGTAAACAAAAGGTTACGGGGTCTCAAACTCTTAAAATCTTCAAAATTTTACAAATTTAAAATTTTTTAGATGTTAAACTTCTAGCTTTTTTGAACATTTTGGTACAATTATTTCCTTGAAAATCCCATTAGAACAGAAGTTATGGCTATTTGAATTATACTCGTTCAATAGCTAAAGCGTCGTTTCCGAAACTTTGATGTCATTTTTCTCCAAATGACGTTTTCGGGCATAACGTGTAGGATATCCCAAAAACTTCTGATTATTTTTTCATGAAATTTTCAAAACACATGTTTCATATTAGTCTGTATAAACTGAACCTAAAATTTCATTTTTATCGTTGAAAAAAAATATTTTTTTAGGTGATTATACTGTTGAATTTTTTTTAAATTTTGTATTAGCTAAATACAACTTTGTATTAAAAATATAAAAAAAGGCTTTAAACACAAATTTATTTAGGTTCAGGGTAATTATTATAATCTGAAGTATAATTAGGGAAAAACATTCTAGTTGCAAAATTTATTTTATAATCCTGCGCATAAGCTGTTATACCAATTTTCTGCTCGGCAAATGTCTGACAGTACGGAGAGCCCTATAAATCCTAATTATGTATCCTGTTATTTTTTTAAATACATGAAATAAAAGAACATATCCTTTTTTTTTATTACCAATTTTTCTCAGGTATTATTTCAAACAATCGGGTCCGTTATACATGTCTGTGTTATATGCTTATCTCTAAAAAATAATCATAAAAAGTTTTTATTCATCATTTGTAAGTACATTTACTGTTGTTTTGTCAACGAAAAATTCCTTCTATAATTTATCTCTAAAAAAATAGTATTCTGCATTAGTACAATAAAATAGCAAAGTTTTACTTTTATTTCTAAAAATACATTCTTTTTAAAATCGTTCACGTTCTAAAAAATTACTAATTGGTTAGTTCTGTAGAAAACTAAAGGCTCATTTAAGGACAGAAGTCTTTACAGGTACATAAAATTCCATTAAAACCCATATTTACTCTGATTCATCAAACTCCATCAGACAGTATTCTCTACCCCTTTCTTTTTGTCTGATGGAGTTTGATTACAACATTCCTTACAGCATGATTACAACAGAATTCTTTCCTGTATACGAAAATATAGCTGATACGAATACAGAGAAATAGCACGTTGCGGTTTATTTTTACTTTTACGCTGGATGTTTCAGATTTCGTTTCAGCATTAAGGTGCCGCTTCACTGAATCTCTCCGATCGCTAAATCTCATGTTAACCTAAAGGGAAAATTAAAGCACAATTGCGCTTTATTATCGAAATGAGGTTTTCAGTCTCGAAAAGTAGACGTTACATGCCGAAGGTGTGTTAAAAATTGCTCCCTTAAATTTAAAATTTCACAATAAACATTGAATTCCAATTAGATGAAATATTATCGTATTTTAAAAATGCTTAAAATGTAAGGTGATAGAAAAAAAACACACTTCTTCGACATCTGACTTTTACATTTTGGTGATGAAACCTATATTTCGGAATAATATTATTTAAAGAGTAATCTCTCTTTTAAGTTTTCCCATAGGTTAACATGGGATTTAGAGCGATCGTGAAGTTTCAATGAAGCGGCTCCTTTCAATTTTGTAAACTCTGGTTAATAACTCAGATTAATCTTTTATTTTTATCCCAACAATTTTCACTTGGAATATCATTTAAACTGTAGATTAATAGAGTAATTACAGAACGTACAGAAGTTTTGTCTTTTAACGTGATTCGGATGGAAACATAATAAAATGTTTAAATGTGCACCATGGTATTTTGTTTATAGCAGTTAAGAATTTAGAAGTTAAAAACCGCATTTTTAAAAGCGGCAAAAGTTCAGTAACAGAATAATGACAAGTTCTTCTAATCAACAAAAATATATGAGTGATTTGAGATACTTGGATATTCTTTTTCCCACAACTTCAACTTACATTTTTAAAAGAATATTTCAAATTATAATCTCAACCTTCATTTTTTTTTTCAGGCAGCCTTTACAAATAGAAAGTTGTTTAAATATAAGAAACGTGTGATTGTTAAAAATCATCTAGAAAAAAAATATTAAAGCTGTCTAAAAGGGGTTTTTTTATTAGTCAAGAACTAAGAAAGTTCTTAATGACGTAAAGACAGGCAATTTATTTTAGAGATTAAGAAAATGAATTTTAATCAAGGTAAATTTTTACCACAGGGAAATATTAATTACCTAGTCACTTGGTTTAAAACATTTAGAAGTTTTTTTTTTTTTTTCGCATTGGAATATTATATAAATACTTCTCTTTTTCAGATTTTAAATTATGGTATTCAAATACCAAAAAAATGTCAGCTTTCAACATCATTTATAAGGTAAAAAAAAAAAGCACGTATAGTAAAGTAAATAAAAAAAAGGATCACGGTATTTTTTAAAGTCTATAAATGGCAAAGTAAAACGTTTTTAAATGCAAGCAATTTAGTTTCGATTTCAAGATAAATTCACATAATAGGTATGGATGTGTTAGCTATTTGCTTTTTACAGCCTCCAGATTTATTATTATTATTATTTATGGAAAAGTATAAGATTAATATTACTTTTTTTAGTTCTTATGACAGGATTAATATTAAAAAAAAAAACAAATTAAAAATATCAAAAAACCCGACTCCGTAAAAAGCGAACTAATTAATTATTTCTCATCAATTAGAAACAATTTTTTTTTTTTAGTTTCTAAACTTTCATGATTCTGCATAAAGAAAATAATTAAAAAATAATGAAACGGTGAATATTTTTAAAGATGTGATAGAATATGTTTTTAATACTTTTTTGAAATATACTTTTTTTTATTATTATTATTGTTGTTGTATTTTCCAAAAGAAATTATTCCCCATATAGTTACTGTAATTTGCATAGTGCTTTAACCTTTCCGTTCCCAAAGCTAAAATAATACTACAAATACTCATTCATTGCTTTTAAACAAACAAAATGACATCATAGATGACAGAAAAAGGAACTTTTTGGAGATTGATACTTTAGGGGACTAGTAATTTAGGTTTACAAATAGGGATATAAAATTACAAATTCCGTTAAAATATCAATTTAATTATCACTAACCCAAATTCACACAATCACAAATTTAAGGCCTTTAATCAAGTCAATGATATACAAATCCTCAAAACATATTATTGTAAAGCATTTAAGTTTAATAAGTATGAAAATTTCTCAATTTCCTGCCCACAATCTCTTGAAGGCGTTTTGCAAACTCAGGTGAAAATAACATCTATTTTATGATGAAATCAGACTAAATTTTGTTGTTTATGGCTTTGCTTTTAACGCAAAAAAAAAACATTCAGCTCTTAAGAAATGAAGTCAAAATGTAAAAAAGTCAAAGAGTTTAGTTTTTATGGGTTAAAAGAATAGAGGTCCACATATGTGCATCCAGGTAGCGAAGAGGTTAATTCATTCTTTGAGGCGCAGACACGTTCTGTTCGTAAAAAGATGAAATGATTAAGTGACATCAGAATTCACAAACTAAGTTCTTGAAAAATAAAAAGGTGATTTTCAAAACTTTCATTATAAAAGCGAAGTTTATTTTATAATATCCTTTCTGCCGTTTGTCAGCTGGAATTAAAATTAGATTGTCACGCGGTGTGACCTCGCCCCTTGAAAAGGTTAAATTTAAAACGTATTTCACAGGTCATGGTACGTCACGTAATGTAATTTTTAAAATATAATTATTTCATTCAACACGAGAATTTGAAACATATCAGAGACAAGCGATCCTAAAACAGTTAGTGTGGTTTCATAACACTTTAAATGGAATAAGGTTATCTCTCACATGCGTTGTCACTGCATCTGGGTCAATCCATGTGAAATCATCCAGAAAAAGAAAAAAAAAATGTTGCTCAATATTTTTGATTGTTTTTATACTTTACCACTTAATTTACTGAAGTTTTAGCAGTCTAAATGAAAAAACATTTTTTAAACCTTTCGAATATTTTTTTGGCATCTATTTTTTGCCATGTCACAATTGGTTTTTCATGAAAATAGTACTTTACGGAAACCCTTATAACTTTTTATTTTTTAACATATCAAAATGATTTAAAAAACATTAAATTGAGTAAAAAATGCACTAAATTTTGATAATAGGTAATTTTATGATAATGATTAAAAAATTGCATAAAATAAAACTAAATATATAATTTTTACAGCGAAAAATTGAATTTTTGACATAAAAATTTTAATAGAAGAAAGATCTTCGGCACCTTTATATATTTTTTTCTGAATATATACCTTATTGAACTATTCACAGAAGAAATATGAAACAGTCTGAGTTATTCCTTCTTTTACTATGATTAGACAAACTTGGCATCTCAGCGCCAAAATGCTAAGTTTGAAGTTCAATATTTAAAAAAGGACTGGATAAAATTTTATGAAAATTTAGCAGGATAACCTTATTACAGATGTAAACATGTAGTAAAAATATTATGAGTGATATTTATGTGGTTTTAGAAATATGGAACTTCGAAATTGGCTTGAAAATCACATTTATTTACACAATTTTTCATAAGAAGAAGAACTCTTAATGCATAATTTATTATTCTCATTACTGCAAATGATCCTTTTTAAGGTACACATATTTTTCTTACGTAGAATACATAATACTTAAATTTACTTTACACGCATAGAAATAAATATCAGAGATATTTCATTGCAGAGTGTGTCTGTAATGTTGTAGCTGCGTCTATTGACTGGAGCACGTTACTTAATGGTACCCAAATTGTATTATGTTTGGACAGTTGAAAGAGATTTGTTGGACAGTTGACAGTTTGAGGAGATGTTTTCAGTCGATATGGGTGAAACAAAGTGAAGGAATAGGTCATTGTTTTCTTCACTTAGCTCAAGAATTTTTCCAACCCACCACTTTTTATCATAAATGCACGCAATATAATTGCAAAGTAATGCATTTACTTTGAATGATAGTGAGCTTTTCCAAATTTTTGAAATATTGTGATCATTATATTGTTCACACGTAGATGTTAAAAAGCATCTGATAACACTTTCACTTAATGGTATAAATCGGTGATATGCACACGATCCTGGAATCCGTTGGCAGAACTGGAATCAATTTATAATTTTTTCTCATTTTCTTCGATTTCTTCTCTTGAAATATATAGAAAAATAACTCAAGAAATGTTTTGAGAGCAGCTCTCAAACATAACTTTTGGTGTTAAAATTTCATTTGTGTGTCGCTGTAAGGAAATTCTTGTTATCTTTCTCTTTTTCAATCCACCTACCCCATCACAGGCATTTTTTTCCGTGGGAAGAGGCGAAGAAATTCCATTCCAATTTTATCCCAAAATTCTTGAAATGATGACATACATTCACAAAATTCTTTTTATTTTTATACTGGCTGCTTGAACTATCAGTGAAATAAATAACTTTTTCAATGACAGAAGATGCAATGCTTTTGATGTCGTCAATTAAGTGTTTCTGAAAAGTGTGAGCTGCAATTGTATCATGTACCAAATGACCGCTAATTATGCATAGATTCTTGCAACAAATTTTTGTACCATTTTTGTAATAGTATACAAATGGATGTATTGTAGCCAAGCCTGTTGATTATTCCAGTGGTAACTCTGGATTTCATCTAAAATCGTAAATGTGTAATTTTCATCAAAATCTGCTAGAACAATGCATTATTTTGAAGTTAATTTCTCTTTTAACTCCTGGAAGTACTGAGACTATGTTTTAATGGTGAGTTTTTAACCCCTTCGGGACGAGCGTCTTTTACAGAGTTTTTAATATTTAACCACCGGTTTTTTAAAACAGAAATTTTTGCCTAATTGAATCGGCAAAATGCTTGGATTAAATAAGTTAAAAATTTACAATAAAAATTTACTGGTGAGAATAATCTCCGATTCTGAGCACCTTATGTGACACGAATACCGGTCGCTCATCCCCAAGGGTTTAAAGCCAGTAACATTTCTACAAAAGACTAAAAATTCATCAGTTGCCTTCATCTGGGTTATAGTATAAACCATAATATATTTATGCACTGGCACGTTAAGAATAAATAGGACAGGATATGAAAACTTGTTCTCAGTCATAGAATTTAACAGATGTTTACAAGTTAAGACATTATATCATTTGTAAATTTGTTCTTAATCATAAAATTAATACTTACATTCACTTAATGCTAGCTTAAAATTGAATGAAGTACGTATTAAATTTTTGAGCATAAATTAAATTGTAATATTATTATTTTTATGTAAAAAAGTTATTTATACTTTAAAAAGATGCATTTTAAGAAATGAGTAGAATATATTACGCATCATGAGTTCTACATGGTGTGGAAATATATCTAAACAAATGGGTTTTCAAGTCAATTTAGAGGCTCCATATTTTTAAAACCACATAAATGTCACTCATAATATTTTTGCTACATGTTTACATCTATAAGAAGGTTATCCTGCTAAATTTTCATAAAATTTTATCCAGTCCTTTTTTAGGTATTGAACTTCAAACTTAGCATTTTGGCGCTGAGATGCCAAGTTTGACTAATCATAGTAAAAGAAGGAATAACTCAAACTGTTTCATATTTCTTCTGTGAATAGTTCAATAAGGTACGTATTCAGAAAAAAATATATAAAGGTGCCGATGATCTTTCTTCCATTAAAATTTTTATGTCAAAAATTCAATTTTTCGCTGTAAAAATATTACATTTAGTCTTATTTTATGGAATTTTTTAATCATCATCATAAAAATACCTATTATCAAAATTTAGTTCATTCTTTACTCAATTTAATGGTTTTTAAATCATTTTGATATGTTTAGAAATAAAAAAATTATAAGGGTTTCCCTAAAGTACTATTTTCATGAAAAACCATTTGTGACATGACAAAAAATGGATGCCAAAAAAATTCGAAAGGTTTAAAATTTTTTTAATCATTGTTTTAGACTCCTAAAAGTTCAGTAAATTAAGTGGTAAAGAATTGAAAAAATAAAAAATATTGAGCAACATGGTCTGGATGACTTCACATGGATTGTCCCATGTAATCTGTTTTTTAATAAAATTATTCGCTTCATTATGAACATTTGAATCGTAGATTTTCTTTATCAGATATAAATTTTAGATTGTATTTATTTATTTTTAAACTTTTTATATTTTTTCACAAATAATCATTCCAAAAATAGTTACTGTAATTTACATAATGTTTAAAATCTAAATCGCTCTGTACACATCTCATGGTACTTCCCGTAATATAACTTTTCTAAATATAAATTATAAGTACAGGGTTGTTATAATTAAATTTCGCCTATTCAGAGGGATCTAGAGCCGGTTCTATGGCTCCAAACGAAACAAAATTTCACTAGTACGTAGTTGAAGAGATGTGCTCTCGAAAATCGAAAAAAAAAATAGTTAAAATTTTTGTCAGTAGGTGCCGCTGCGCCAATATTTAGCCGATATTTGCAGATTCCTTTATTTTGTAAAAAACAAAATACAGGATATTTTATTTCACAGTTGGTAAAAGTAAACTTTTTCAGATTCATTATATCAATTTCGGTCAATCCAAATAAAACACACAAAATCACAGAATTTCACCCAACGCTTGAAAAAGATCACATTTTATTAAAATTTTCGACGAACGACGTCAATGTGACGTCGCAACTTCGAAAACTTGAAATACCCTTCTAACCACCAGACGATTTAAAACTTGCTGATAAAGCGTGTCTGTGATTTCTCTGATACTGGAACAGTTGATTGTTTCTGAAAAGCATTTGAATCTACGCTTTGTGGAGAATGGTAACTTTGAAAGAAAAGGCACTTCTTGTAAAGTTATTTTATCAAAATAACAGCAATGCAGCTGCACGAGAATTCCGGAAACTAAAAGATGTTAGACGTGGACCTATGTTGGATCATGGAGTTCACAAAATGATTAAAAAGTTTGAGGAAACAGGAAAACTCAACATTCTTCCTGGCAGAGGACGAAAAAAGGTAGACATTTCTAGCATTAAAGATATTGCTACTGCTGCCGTGGATTTAGCAAGCCAGTTATCATTTGGTAATGTAAGTGTGCCAGCTATTGCAAATGAAGTCGATACGCCGATTTCCACTGTGAGAAAAGTGATGCGTCAAATTTTGCGCTACTATCCATACAAGATTCAGAGGGTGCAACAACTAATACAGGGTGATACCTAAAGTTGGCTATCATTTTCACTACAGTTTCTTGCACGAATGAATGTGGACAATTCTTGGCCCTGGAATATTCTATGGACTGATGAAGTGCATTTTTATTTAAATGGACAAGTGAACACACACAACTGTCGAATTTGGGTGAAAGAAAATCCTAATGTTGTCCAAGAAGTTCCATTGCATGCAGCTAAAGTGACGGTGTGGTGCGGTTTCGCAGCTACGTTTATGATAGGGCCATATTTTTTGAGGAATTAACACAGGACCCATTACATGTTCCTTAAATGGAAGAAGGTATCTCAATATGTTGTCAAATTTTCTGATTACCGAGCTGCAACAGCGAGGCTGCCTTCAAAATATCGTGTTTATGCAAGACGGTGCACCACCGCACATTACTAGTGCAGTTCGGACTTTCTTAACAAGACATTTTACAGAAGACCACATCATAAGGCATTATTTTCAAACAGTCTGGCCACCACGATCGCTTGATCTAACACCATGCGATTTTTGGTTGTGGGAATTTTTGAAAGATTCTGTATCTAAAGAAAGATGTCAGACAATCTCTGATCTGAAAGACAGTATTAGACTTCACATTCACTCAATCTCACAGCACAGTTTACGCAATGCTGTAGAAAGCACAATTCTGAGAAAGGAATGCGTTATTGAAAATGGTGGAGGATTCATTGAGCATGCGTAATGTATGTTCGTTATTTCCTTGTTGCCGAGCGACATGTTTTATTTGTGTTGATGCAGATTACATCACATGAAATTATATTCATTTTTCTGTATTGTTTGGAGTCATAGGTCAGGCTCTAGAGCTGTCTGATTAGGTGAACTTTAATTATAACAATTCGCAGTTCCTCGAAGTTTGTTGAAACTTTTAAATTTGTGTGCTTCGTCTGGATTGACTGAAATTGATATAATGAATCTGCAAACATCGCCTTAAATATTGGCGCAGCGCCACCTACTGACGAAAAATGTAAGTAATTTTTTTTTTCGCAGAGCTCATCTCTTTAACTACGTACTAGTGAAATTTTGTTTCGTTTTGAGCCATAGAACCAGCTCTAGAGCCTTCTGAATAGGCGAACTTTAATTATAACAACCCTGTATATCCATCATTTCCCGAAAATAACTCTCAGGATATAGTGGTTTCCTAACACTTGAAATTAAGAAATAAAGATGTTGCATGGTTTCAGAACGTTTGAAAAAAAATGCATTGCATTTGCATTAGCACTTCGTGTAATCTTATTATTTTCAAAATGGAATGATGCAGTTCATTATGAACATTTTAACCATTGGTTTTGTTCAGTAGCTATAGTGTTTGAGCATCTGGGAAGCAAAAGCTTATATTAAAATATCGTTATATTTTTGCTAAAAGAATGATATTAATTTTACAAGATTTTTTAAACACTTAATGGAGCCGGGAAAGCCCTATCTCCGCCATGTTAAATTCCCCTACTTTATGTACTTTTTTCTCAGAAACGGTGAAAGGTAGAGGTCAAGATTTTTTAGAGTAGTTAGAATAACATGATTTATGTATTTTAACAGACCATTTTCTTTCTAAGTGAAACTCAAAATTAATTATTTATTGAAAGTCATTTTTAAATTAACATTTTTGGTAAGATTTCACTG
The DNA here is from genome assembly GCA_963932465.1 of Maratus speciosus. Lineage (NCBI taxonomy): Eukaryota > Metazoa > Arthropoda > Arachnida > Araneae > Salticidae > Maratus > Maratus speciosus. The sequence continues at coordinate 289,843,654 of OZ010799.1, forward strand.
CCTAAAATAAATAATTCTCAACAAATCATTAAATCCTTGAGTTAAAATATACAATATAACATAAGTATAAAAAAAATCTGAGTTCTAAAGTACAATAAATATGGAAAAAAGGAACATAAACATGATAAATCCAAGTTTTGAGATAAAGTCAATTAAAGATTTAAATGGCATTAATCTGTGAAGTACTCTTAGAAAGAATTAATAATTTCAACACTTATTTTTTTAATATATAAACACGTGTGACACATCGTTGGAAAGATGAAAGTTTAAGGTATTTCATGATATAAAAAAGTAAAATCGATTTTTTGGTAGAATTTTGTTTTTCCGGTCCCCTTAAAAGACATATAAATACCATGAAAAAAATATTTTCTTCTAAATTTTATAATTGAAGAATTTTCTTTTAGTAGTAAAATGAATATTCACTCCTTTTAAAACTACAACTATTGGTTAAGTCTTCTTTCTTCTCTCATTATTCATCATATCTCGTTTTCTCTATTTTTAACATTTTATATTTTGGGATTTCATCTTTAATAATAAATTCTCATCTGCTTCAACTTCCAAGATTTTAATTATTATAAAACTTCTAAGAAATTTTTCTTTTTTTTTTTTTCACTTTCAATAAAAGCATTGCAAATGTTTTGTTTTGACAGTTGTATTCTGTCACTATCTTCTAAGCAATATGACAAAAATATTTTTGGAATTATTTTTGGGAAAGACTATACATTTTACTCCCAATCGTCTATTCTACTTGAAATTTTAAAAAGGTAAACTGAGATACATTTGCACTGAAGATCGAAACTGCATATAAATTATTTTCAGAAAAATAGATTTTCCGTTCAAATATAACGCCAAAATTATATTAAAATTCTCCATTACGCTAAAACATACCTTTATAAATTTTGAAAATATATAACTGCATGAAAAATATATTTTTCTTAATTTTAAGATCGCACTTCTTCTTTTTTCTTTTTTTTTTGTGTGAAATAAATATTTACTGATTTTAAAACTACAACTTTTCACCCGACTGCCAAGAAGGGTTATGTGTTTCACGCGTATCTGGTTATGTGGATTTCTTTATACCCTTGAAACCTCCAAACGGCTGGATGGATTTTTATGAATGTGGTCTGTATCGATCCGTCTTAACCATCCGGTGGTTATTGGCTAGCTTTTGTTTTTATAAATTCAAAATGGCGGCCGTAAAATATTAAATGGCGGTAGAGACGAAAAGAAATACGCACCATATTGAGTGGCATATCATTGGATAGGTCTTTCGAAATGAAGACGATGTTTCATTGACTATTTTACAGTCAGGAACTCCGTTTAAATATAACACAATTTCGAAGTTGCGTAAGTGGGATCTCTAGCTTTACTGTAACTCTAACCTTCATAAACATCTATAGGCCTCATCAAAACCGTATTTATAGATAGGAACTAACAATTAAACACAACTTAAAAGTCATCAGTACCAGTAAATAAAAAAAAATGGTAAGTAGTATAAAAAATAGTTTCGCATTGATGAGAAATAATTAATTAGTTCGCTTTTTATGCAGTCGTGTTTTTGATTTTTTTAATTTAATTAATCTTATTTATTAAGTTTTTTTTCTCCCTCTTTCATTAGCACATTTTCTTTATTTTTAACGTTTATTATTTCCGTCATCCATCTCCAATAAAACATTTCTTCTCTGGATCGACTTTCAAGATTTCAATTGTTACAAAACTGTTGCTACATTCTTCTTTTATTTTGCTTATGTGAAAAGCATTGTAAATATTTTGTGTTGACTGATATATTCTTTCAGTATCTTCTTTCAACTAAGCTATGAGATAAAAATATTATTGGAGTTATTTTAGGGAGAAATTTATATACATTTCACTCACAATCTGTCATTCTACTTGAAGTTTTGAAAAGGTAAAATGAGATACCTTTGCACAAGTTCGAGACAGCATACAAATTATTTTCAGAATAATGGTTTTTCTGTTCTTATATAACAAAGAACAATGACTCCCACATTTAAAAAGTAAAATGAGTTACTAGTTTTTGATATTCTTAAAACCTAAGCTTTTTTTTTATTCATTGTAGCAATGGGGAACTGAATATGGAATGGGGAATAGAAAATGGAAACTACTAAATGTTATCTTTATAATGAAGATAATCTTTTTTGTATCAGATACTGTCAAAAAATGTAGTATAGGAAAAAAAATTAAATGTAATAATATCAAAAATACATATTTTTTAAAGAAACCTTATTATGTCACTTATTAATGCATATTATCGTTCCTCTGTCTCCTTTACAGTTTTCTATTAACTAACCATGATTTCAATGTGCTAAGATCAAATAGCATCCGCACATTATATATAAAAGTTCTGAAAATATTAACGTAAAGTCTGTATTTTGCCTATCTTTACCTGCCTTTAATCAAAAATTCTTATCTTGATTAACTTACAACATTTTGATTATTAAAATAATTTTGCAGCATTTTTATTTTCGCTTTCATGAAAAGCATTGCAAATCTTTTGTGTTGACGCATATATTTTGTCAATATCGTCTTTCAAGTAATCTATACGAAAAAGATATTTTGGGAATTCTTTTGGGAGAGCCTTATATATATTTAATTCACAATCTGCCATTCTACTTGAAATTTTGAAAAAGTAAGCTGAGATACATTTGCGTTGAAGTTCTGAAGTTCGAGACAGCATATGAATTATTTTCAGAATAATGGTTTTTAAGAATGGGTTCTAAGTTTTTGAAATTTGTAACGCTTCATATTATCAGTTTCACAATTTTTTTGAAAACATAATATTTTTTTATGAATATATTAAATATTATGTATTTGTTTCAGATACTGCCACAAAATGTTGCATACGGAAAGAATGAAAATTCGAATAACATTTAAAATATATATTATACTCACTCATATATATTTTAAAATACATGGTGCAACATGTTATCTATCGCCGAACATTAATCTCTCAACTGTTGGTCGTAGACATATAGTTCTAATTACAAAAAACGTTTCAAATGAGGTAAAAATGTTGTGGTATTATTTAAAGTAAAAAATCAATTTTATAAAAATTACGAAATATAACATTTATACGGTCCCCCTGTCCCTATAGTTATATTTAGTAAAAGTTTACATATATCATAACAAATATAATACAAAAGTTTCACATATGTACTACAAAAATTGACACAGTTTGAAGCTTGATATTTTTGAACATGATTTTGTCTTTCATTGAGGGATCAGTTAAGAGATGAATTAAAGTAATTCGGGATCAAAATCAGGGAGCAATGTCCTTTTTACGGCAAAATCACATTTAGCCGGTGTCGCCAAATCGGGATATCACCACAGAGGGTTATTTCATCTAAAATTTTCAGCTAATATTTAATGGTTGTATACAAAGAGAAGAATAAAATATTGCAATTAAACAGAAAAATAAATATCAATTTATTATAATATCAGAAAACGGTCTACTATAAAAAATGAATACAGCAAACGCCGGAATCTGCTAGAGATACTGCTCAAAGTGTTCTGCATTGGTGGCAATGCACAATTTAATGCGTGACAGTATTGAGTAATGAACACGTTAGAGCATAGCAGGTGTGCAAACTTTGCGACAATTAGGGGTGATGCGCTGCTTCGAATCAACCAGAGAAGGGGCCTCAATCACATAGACGCATGACTTGATGAAACCCCAGAGGTAGAAATCCATGGGAGTCAAGTCGGGTGAACGCGGTGGCCACTCTACCGGGCCACCATATCCAAGGATCTGTCGACCAAATTCGGTCGCAGGATACGCTCGGGCGTTTGATGTTTTATGCGGAGAGGGCCCCATCACGTTGAAACTACACCCGGCATGCATGTTTGAGAGACAGCTCTTCATACCAGTCAAGTACCGTGTTTTGTAGCAGTTGCAGGTAATAATCGCCCGTTAAAATCCCATCGTAGTAGATAGATCCAACAATCTGGGTTCCCCATATACCGCACCACACATGTCGTACTGTGCGGGTGATGTGGAAGTTTTCTAGAGACCAGTAATGCACATTGTGTACGTTCACTATGCCAACCCGTGTAAACATTGACTCATCTGTCCACAGAATGTCACAAAGGATCGGGGGATTTTCCTCTAAGGTGTTGAGTATGAAATTATAATAATCAAATCGTCGTGCGTGGTCACCCAACATCAATTGCAGCAGTGTCCGATGGTATAGATGCGCATCATGTGCATGTAACAAATGCCAGACATTCTGACCATATGTCTCGCTTATTTTCAACGTGCTCAGTTGTGGAATTTAAAGGTCGAATGCCAGCACCTGCACCTGTGTCGCTCGAACATTACACCATGGGCGTCTGCTTGTTCTGGGTCGTCGTGAAACAAAGCCGGTCTCTCTAAGATGTTGCAATGCATCAGTAATAGTTTCTTGCGTTGGATATAGATCCTTAGGAAAAGTTCCTAATAAGCACTCGTAGCCTCTATGGCATTCCTTTGACATTAAACATAAATAAGCGTAGATTGCCATCAGGATCTGAGCGCTGGCTAGCATATCCACTGGTAAATGGCTCGTGTTTTATCCCGAACGTGTGGCGCTGCGGTACTACTGTAATTTGCATAATCCCGAATTTCATGCTCGTTATAGCTCGGCTGATCGTTTGCATAACGCTTCCATTTATCTAGTCTTTAGTGAACATGTTTTATTTTCCGATTTTCGATTCTACCTAATTTGACGTTTGAATATTGTTCGACCCAAATGTTTAGATGTTAGCTCAAATGTTTAGATGAAGTAACCCTCTTTGGTGATTCTCCGATTTGACGATACCGGCTAAAAGTGATTTCGACGTAAAAAGGGCATTGCACCCTGATTTTGATCTCGAATTACTTTAATTCATCTTTTAACTGATCCCTCAAGGAAAGACAAAATCATGTGCAAAAATCTCAAACTTTAAAATTTAATAACTGTGTCAATTTCTGCAGTACAGATATCAAACTTTTCGTGTTATATCTGTTATGATATGTATACAATCTCTCTATTCTAAAAAAAAGTAACTCCCGCTGTCACCGCCGCCGCCGCCGCCGCCGCCGGTTTTGATTTTTTGGTGACCGGAGGCCTTTCTTCGTTAATATTAACAAAAATAATGCATACAAAAATATGAAAATCGGTGGTTTTATACAGAAATGTCTGATAAACACGCTGATGCAGACAGTTTTCAAATCGAAGAATTATTTTAAGAGTTATTTAATGCTAAAGTTGGACAAAATCGTTCCACTAAAAAAGTTTTATAGCAGCAAAAACTGTACATGGCAGTGTAATCATTTTTAGATCATTTTATGCGTTAGAAGTTGCCGGAGTGCAGATTGCATTATTTTTTTTATTTTGACTCATTTTTTCATGTTTTATTTCTATTTTAAATTCGAATTTTCAGCATTTCTAGAGATATTTTCTACAGATTTCAGAAAATTGTACTAATTTAAACTGTTGCCATCTGTATAAAAAGCGCAAGCAATAATGTTTGCTTCAAATTAAAAATTTATTTACACGTGACTATTATAAACAGGAAAAAAACTTTCAAATTAGTATTAAATAATTACGTATAAAAAGCAGGAACTTATTAAAAATTACGTCATAAAAAGTATACTCGTGAATTTTAAAGGAGAAAGGATATTGTAAAATAATAAATTCATTAACATGCGTTAGAAGTCTTAGGAGAAATTACGTCATATTTACGTCACATTATAGTTATTACATAAAATGAACACACAAAATAATATTGCAAAAAAGTTTAAATTTAGAAATTGCGCTAGACATTTATTTGATATTTTGAAAATTAATTTAAAATGTCTCATTTAAAAGAACTTTCTTTTCGCTTTGTTAAAAAATACCAGGAGACAAAGACTCTCTTTACTTAATTCCTTTTATATTAGCTTATTTTGAAAGGTTGTTACACGTGTATACGTCATCAAGTTATTTTTATTTCGACGTTTTATTTGTGTTTTTATTAATGTTGTACGAATTTATTTGTTCTTTCGTTATTTAAAACAAAAATTATATCAATTTGTATAATTTAGCGAGTGGTTTGGCGATTTATATAATTTGGCGAAATTGGTCGACAGGATAATCAAGTAGTACCGCAGCGGATTTGGCGTTAAAATTCCCCAATCAAAGAGAAATGAACAGAAATTCGTTTATAGGGAGATCGCCACTTTTTTTAAAATTATAATTCAATCTTTCGAAATCTTTTTAAAGCCGATCAAATTAGCGTGCATTTAGAGTCTGCGGTGTCTGGACGGGGGTTGGCGAGCGTAGCTCGTAGGGGGCCGAGCCCCCTAGTTTTACTAAATATTACTATAGGGACTGGGTGATCGTATAAAGAGTTAGATTTCTTAATTTTTATAAAGTTGATTTCTTACTTTAAATAATGCCACAAGATCCATATTTACCTCATTTGAAACGTTTTTGTAATTGGAACTATATGTCTACGACCGACGGGTGAGAAATTAAATGTTGGCGATAGATAACATATTGCACCCTGTATAATTAATATACATTAGATCTCAGAAATTGTATTAATACATTTATTAATCAATATGAACTTTTTTCAGCTATGCCTGTTTCTATTGCTTTTAATGAATTGAAGTCAAATAGAATTCGCCCAATATATCTATGAGTTTTGAAAAATATCAATATAGATTTTAAATTATTTCTGCTAGTATTTCCAAATAAGAACCTTCTCTTTATTTAATATGTGAATCTGCAATTAAAAAAAGAGAAGTATACGTATACTATTTTGAAGTACTAGTAGCCAAAATATAACTTAACTGAAACATCTGTTAATAAGAAAAATATAATATGTTTCATTGTAAAAGTTTCATATGAAAAGTTCATTCATGATAAATTCTAAAAGTTGTGTTTATTATTTTCAGATAATGTCAGAAAATGTTGTATATAGCAAGCATTTAAATAAAATAATATTTAAAATACATGTTTTAACATAGAAATCTTATTAAGGTATTTATAAATAAATGTTAAAATTTCCTTTTCGCCTGTGATTTTTTTTTTTTTTTTTTTTTTTTTTTTTTTTTTTTTTTTTGCTGTATCTATGATTTTAATAGATTAAATTCAAATAGCATTATCATTCTATCTACAATTTCAGACTATATTTTTACACTAATATTTCCAAATTGGAACCTTCTCTTTATTTAACTACAGAATATTCGATTAAAAAATGAGAAGATTATTGTTTGAAAATCCTGGTAGAAAATTATTGTTTATCCTTCTCGTCACCCTGAGCCTCATATGAGGCTCTTACTTTGAATTGCAATATTTGAAAGAAAACAATTATTTTTGTTAATTCCAGCACCTAATCGTGATAGCATCTATCGATACATTTACTATTATGACCTTACTTATGTTTCAGCATTTAATAATAATAATATTAATAAAAGTTTTATTAATTATTAGTAAGCCGTTGTCGTTTCTTTTAATTTAAACATATGTTTCACTCTTTAAATTTAAATTTGGGACTCCTTTTCCGAATTAGTAATTTGTGATAACAGATAAAAAATACTGCTAAATTTTTATGTTTGTTTAATCTTGTTGCAATACGACATTTTACAAACGTCTTAAAAAATTCTTCCTCGGGCTATTTTTATATGAAAAACACGCAACATAACTTCTTTCGTTAGGTTTCTGTAAAGAACACATTCTTTAAATTTCAGTAAACTTAACTTCTGTGATTTCGATAGCTACTTTTAATTTTGTTAGCGTAAAAATAATTTTTCCCAAAATTGGAAAAAAAAATTCAGTTTTGAGACGGTTATTTAAGGGTTCTTTAAATAAAAAAAAAAAAAAAAAAAAAGAAAAGAAATTACTTAATCCCCTAATGGTAAATTTTATTTACGCTCTAGTGTATATTATTAGATAACTTTTTGATTTTTAAATTAGTTCATTTAGAAAGCATAATTCTTAACATATTACCTTCCTATTTACATTCATTCATTCTTTATGTACGTTTCTTACGTAAAAACATCTTATGCATTTTATATATTTACATGCATCTTATAACATCATTATGTACTATTATACAATAACTTTCTATACAAAAAATAGATATAACAGCCCTATGTGTATAAATTTTAAGAAATATTGCCTGGTGAGAATTTTTCAACCATCCCAGCTAATAGAAAAACTAATGTTTATTTGAATGATCACTAATCTTTTTAATACTGAACTTGTAACACTTTCTAACATTGTTGAAAAGAGCTTAAGAATTCGGTTTGACTCTCCATCTTTCCGTTCTGTAACTAGGTAAATAACTCGGGCTACCATGTTAGTCCTGTATGTTATTGAAATTTACCATGGCGTGTTAAGTATTGAAAATAAAGAGTATATAATTTCTAGTTTCTTCGCAGAGCATTGGAAAGAAATGTGCTACACTGTGGCGGATTGGGTAAACGCGTTTGCAGTGTATTTTAAAGATGTTACTCTGTTTCAAACTTATTGAAATTGATGTACACAACTGAGGTGCATTGCAAGATGTTCACTGTAGAATATGTCGTGGATACTATGTATCGATCCTTTACATGGCCACACAAAGATTTTGGTTGACAGTTGCTTACAAAATTACTATTTTTTAAATATATGTATATATATTTGAAGTTGCATGGATTTAATATGTCGTTTCTAAAACATGTACCCTATTGCTAATATTTAGGGTAGTAAATGTTAAACAAATTTCTAAAAAAGTGAATAAAAACGAACTTTATCCAAAATTGCAAAATGCAATCTAAAAAGAATGCAAATTCACTTGTCAAATTTAACAGGCCAATAAAGAAGAAAATATTGCATAACGTTCTATACGAAACGTAATCATTTTTACATATCTGAAGATCTTTACGATTGCACTTACAGAAGTTCTTTCTCTGCATTTCAACTACCTACGATAAATACTGTTTTTGTTCTTCCTTTTTTGTTGCATCATTAAAACAATCGATTAATGCTATGCCTCGCTCAACAGAGTAATTAACACATGGCAAATGTTTAGCAATTTCTTAAGCTTCTTTAAAAGTTGTGTTTCTGGCCATTTCTCAGCCAGCACATTTAAAAAGTCGTCTATTTGAATGTCTATATTGTGTGAAAGAAGAAGCTGTGAAAGATATTTTAGTTGTAAAATTCAAAATGAAGTTTCTACAATAAGTACAAATTGTTTTCTTCATCGATTTTTACTAACATATATTTTTCCTTGCCACAAAGAAGATTTTAAATCAACAAAGTGGTGCAAGCCCTTCACTTAAATACCAAGAGCGACATAGAATATTCTTTAATCCTGTTTTGCATAGTTGTATATCATCATAACCATGCCATCTTTGTATCACTAAAATGTCATTCATAAATATGCATCAAGTGTACCATAATTGAATGTAGACACATATAATTGTCTGAGCGAAGCGAAGGCTAATACTCAGCGAAATATTACTGTCCGGACACTTTACTACTACGATGGATATTAACGCCATGTCCTACTAAAAAAAAGCCTAATAAAAACCTTTCGTCAAGCATAACTCAAAAAATATTTGTCGGATTTCGTTTCTGATTGCACCAGAAGGTACCTATGACGGTCGCCTACTGAATGCACCTACTATGAAAAATAAGTTCCAAACCGTTTAAAAATTATATAGAAAAAACTCCTAAAAAAGCACAATTTATCTGCATACGTCACAGAAATTTGGTATGCGTCACTTTCACCGGTTGATGTTTTCGTAGACAACTGGTTTGAACACATGGAGCAAAAAAAAAAAAAATACGCACGCAGTAATATTGAATAGATCAGTTTCAACCACGTGATCACAAACCTTGCAACAACCCGTGGCAACCAGTCTTGGTGGGCAAACAAATAATAATACAGTATTCCGTACCACGGTGACCGTTTTTAGCCTGTTGTATAAAATCTGGCATGTTGTATGACATACAATTGTGGATGATTAAAACAAAAGACATGAGTGTTTATTGATCCGGGAGGTTATTTTTCTCTGGATGTCTGTCTGTCTATCATACAGCATGCAATTTTCTTGTAAAGGATGATATTATTATGCAGTAAAACCTTCATAACGGACACACCCGATTAGTGGACACCTCTATTTAGCGGGCATTTTTTCGATTACCAACCCTTAAATTACTGTACATTTTTTACTCTCAGTAGCGGACACCTCCAAATAGAGGACAAATTCTGCCCTCCCGAGGTGTTCGCTATTCAGAAGTTTTACTGGTAAAACCTCCATAGCGGACTCACCCGATTAGCGGATACCTCTATTTAGCGGACATTTTTTCGATTACCAACTCTTAAATAACTGTACATGTTTTACTCTCAGTAGCGGTCACCTCTAAATAGAGGACAAATTCTGCATTTTCGGGGTGTCCGCTATTCAGAGGTTTTACTGTATATAATATTGATAATTATTTTACAGGGCCGCACAAAAGAATAAGAATATATGAAACGAATATAAACTAAATTCGGGATTGGTAGATCGCTGATGGTAATGTAATTTTAGGATGTTGTTACAATCATCCGCAGCATGTTTTTAGAGTTTCGTTCATCTAACGAAACCCTACCTGTCTCACTCCTTTGTCTGTCTGTTTGTCCGTCTGTCACAGAGCCCGTTCTCAGAAACTATATATGTCGGAGACTTGAAAATTTGCATACTTATAGCTGAACACCACACATCGAACGGCAAATAATGAAATTTTGAAAAAGTCTAATATTTAACCCTCTGGGCTCTAACTTGTGTATTTATAGCAATTTTTCTAACTCAGCCCCTAATTAAGTTGAAGACATGAAAGTTTGCATACTTATAGCTGAACATCTCACATCAAACGACAAATAATAAAATTTTGAAAAAGGCTTAATATTTAACCCTTTGGGCTCTAACTTGTGTATTTATAGCAATTTTTCTAACTCAGCCCCTAATTAAGTTGAAGACATGAAAGTTTGCATACTTATAGCTGAACACTTGCGATAACACGATAAATCATAAAATTTTGAAAAAGTCATATTTAACCCTCCGGTCTCTAACGTGTGTATTTTAAGAAATTTTTCTAACTCAGCCCCTAATTAAGTTGGAGACATGACATTTTGCATACTTATAGCTGAACACCTCACATCAAACGACGAATAATAAAATTTTGAAAAAGTCTATTATTTAACCCTCTTTGCTCTAACTTGTGTATTTAAAGCAATTTTTCTAACTCAGCTCCTAATTAAGTTGGAGACATGAAATTTTGCATACTTATAGCTGAACCCCTCACATCAAACAGCAAATAATAAAATTTTGAAAAAGTCTAATATTTAACCCTCTGAGCTCTAGCTTGTGTATTTTAAGCAATTTTTCTAACTCAGCCCCTAATTATGTTGGAAACACAAAAATTTGCATACTTATAGCTGAACACCTCACATCAAACGACAAATAATAAAATTTTGAAAAAATCTAATATTTAACCTCTAATATTTTGTCTCACGCAATTTTTAAATTTAAACTGCTTTACAATACTATTTTTGTTCATTTTGCGTAATGTGACGTAATTTGTTCTATTTCAGATTTCTAACGCATGTTAATGAATTTATTTTACAATATCCTTTCTCTTTTAAAATTCACATGTAAATATAGTTTTTATGGCGTAATTTTCAATAAGTGCCTGTTTTTTATACCTAATTATTTAATTCTAATTTGAAGGTTTTTTTTCTGTTTATAATAGTAACGTGTAAATATTTTTTTTTATTTGAAGCAAACATTATTGTTTGCGCTGTTTATACAGTTGGCAACAGTTTAAATTAATACCATTTTCTAAAATATGTAAAAAATATCTGTCAAAATGCTGAATATTTGAATTTAAAATAGAAATAAAACCTCACAAAATGAGTCAAATTAAAAAAATTAATGAAATCTGCAAACCGGGATCTTCTATTGAATAAAATTATCTAAAAATGATTAAATTCCCATGCATAGCTTTTGCTCTTATAATTTTTTTTTAATGGAACGATTTTGTCCAACTTTAGCATTAAATATCTCTTAAAATAATTCTTCGATTTGAAAACTGTATGCATTAGTGTGTTGATCAAACATTTCGCTATAATACCACCGATTTTCATATATTTGTATGCAATAGTTTTCTTAATATTAACGAAGAAAGACCTCCGGTCACAAAAAATTCAAAACCGGCGGCGGCGGTGACAGCGTTAGTTACTTTTTATAGAATAGAGAGATACATAAAAATGAAAACTTGTCTATCTGTCTGTTTGTAATTCTATAAAAAATCCACAATTTGGAAGCTAAAATTGTGAAGAGATACGTACATGTGTATTAAAACATGGCCGAGACAACTAAAGTAATCCGGAATCGAAATAACTTATAGTTAATTTTTAATTAATAAAAAACCACCAATTTACCAGCGATTTCTTATCAAATTTAAACATTTTTCGTTATAGCAGTTGCCAACAATTAAAAAACGCAATAAAATTATTACTACAACAATTAATTTTCTACTGCAAGATTTCCACGTGAAAAATGAAAATGAAATAAATAGTTTGCCGAATTTTAAAAAAAAGGTTAATATTACATCATAACTTTTCTATTGCAAGATGTTCACGTGAAATATGAAAATTGTATAAATGGTTTGACGAATTTAAATGAAAGTGAATAACTTTTCTATTTCAAGGTTTCCACGTGAAAGAGGAAAATATTACGTCATATTGGAAATATAAAGGGCATGGTGGATATAGTATAAGTCATATGAGTGTGAAAAATGTATTGAAGCATGATAAAAACACGATTAGGGAAATATTGACGTATTTTAACATTATTGCTCCAATCATAAATTGAAATAAGTTCATTTATAGCTGTATTCTTTTGCGTCTATTATATGCATTCATACATTTTTATATAGCGTTTTCATATGATTCATTCAACAACATTTCGACTGCTTTTTTTAATGTTTGTTTTGTGTTTTATGTTAAATTTTGAAATTGATTGAATTCGTCGGCACTTTAGTTTGTAACAGATAAATGGCCTTTGTTAACAGATAAATGGCTTTTGTACATCTAATGCTAATATTATAAAGCGTTATAATATTATAAAGTATATAATATTATTAATGCTTGTACGTTTGTGAGGTGTTATCTCTGAAACTACATAGCCAACTTAAAAAAATGTTGGTGGCCATCTCTGCTCCGAAAAAAGACTATTTTATGTCAGTGCAAGAACCTACATCGCTGCAGGAGCAAAAAAGTTCTAAAACTTTGATTTCTGCGATATTGATTGGGTTAGAAACTTTAAATTTGGTGCGGTAGTTACTTTTAAGATGCAAATACTCGTAATGAACGCTCTCTAAAAGGTTTAATTTGACGGATAAACGTAAAAATTTTTAGAAAGGTTCTAAACTATGATTTATTTGGAATACTGAAATTTTGGGGATACTGTTGGGGTTAGAAACTAGAACTTTGGCATGGTAGTAATTAATAAGATGTAAATGCTCGTTGTAGAACGAATTCTAAAAAATAGAAAGACTAAACAAAGCGGAAAAAGATCAAAAGATGATCTAAGTAACGAAGAACATGGAACTGTTAGCAATATAAGCATGAAAATTGGCATGGCTGTGTTTATCATAACGTAAATTCTCCCAATAGAACAATTTCTAAAAATGTCGCTATATAAAACAGTGCAGAAACAAAAAACTTTCAAAAATTTTCTATTTCTCTGTTACTGCTGAGCCCAAAATCTTGAAATTTTGCTTCGGGTTAGTTTTAAAATATGCAATTGTCTCTATGAATGGTTTCTAAAAAATTTAAAATTTAAAAAGATGAAATTAACGGAAAACGATCTCAATTACCATTAATTTGGAATTATTAGGTACAGCAACTTTAAATATTTCATAATGCTGCATTTCCTCCGCAAAACATGCGATTTAAATGCAACAAAACTGATAGATACCCACCTAGCATTAAATAAATTGTGTAAATATTGAATAAAGACCTGTATGAAACAGTGAGTAGGTTGCCCGAAAGTACTTGTTAAAGTGTTCCTTCTCTAGGCTTTTCTCTCTCTCGCCAAGGCCACTAACAGAGGGAAGTGCCGTTTTAAATGTGATATGAATTTTTTATCTGATTCATTTTTCTAGACATTTTATCATAAGGTCATATTCTCAATTATCATTAGTAGATTTTTTATATATTAACTTATTCTGGTGAAATTTTGTAATCGGGTTCATATTGGCGTATGTTAGCTTGCATGATTTGCTGAATAAATATGGATGGATTTGTAAATTACTTCAAAAAACACTTTGACAGCTCAAAAGTTATGCAGACGATATATTCAGATCTTGTGTCATACTTTATGTTGTAATCATTGCCGATTTCTTTTATTTAATACATGCTAAATACAGCTCAACTTGTGCAGAATATGTTTGAAAACAAAACAATACAGCGTATGTGGTGGCCAGCATACACTCATCATTTAAATCCGATCGAGCATATCTAAAACACACTCTAACGAAGCACTGCATGCCACTTTTGATGTATTCGGTACTTTGATACTATATTAGATTTTGAGAAGAGAATTCCTTTAATGTTATCGACAACCTCATTGCATCCGTAGAAAACAGATATTGTACAATATTAACTTTTCCGGGGGAGCACACACCATATAAAGTATAGTCCATTCTTTTTAAACATCATATATTTGTCATTTAAAGTTACTCAAATTGGTGCGGAGCGTCTGATTATGCTCTTGACATCATTTTATACAGTTAAAATTCTGATATAAGTAAATTAGTGTTTCATTTTCTATTTTACTTTTAATATATTGCGTACTTTCAATTTTATATCCATGCATGGCTGTCTTGAATGGTTTGATTTCCCATTTTTTTAAACAGTGTATACGAATTTATATATAAGATTTTGTAATACTACAATTCGTTTATTTTCATCATTTCAATTTTTCGCAGTATATGGACAATTAAAGATAACATCTCATTTTCTTTGCTTCCACATGTTATTATTAAATCTATGTTCTCAGTAATATCGCTCAGACTAATCCCTCTGAGGGAAGTCCTAGTAAATGATTGAATCTTTGAAGGTTTTGAAATTATTGCGGTGTCAGTTGTATTATAGATTCATTTCCATCAACATCAGTTCATTTTTAATGAATAAATAACTTCTGTCATTTATGGAGTTCTGTGGAGAATATCTGGTTTCCATAAAATATTGTTCACATCTATCCCAACCATAAGAGCAAAAAGATTGTACAGGTCTCTGTAATTATCCTTAGTAAAATGTTTAGCAACTGTCTGAATTTGATTCTTACTAATATATTTCAAAGCGTCGGATGCTGCTATCAATGCCGTTTTTTGACATTGTGTGTTATGGTGGTTAGGTTCAATCCATTTTTACAAAATCTTTTAAACATAATAATTCCAGGTCACACAACGGTCCCAGACATACTTTAAATATATCTGAAAGTAACTCTTCAAACATGTAATGTCTACAGACTAACCATAGAATAATACTTTCATTGTTATATTGAAGAAGAATGCATGTTCCTTTGAACTATCCTGTATTTGAGGAAGTTGTGTAAATGCGCTTTTTATTATATTTTTTGTTATAATAGATACTAAAAAATTACTAATAGAAATATATATAATTGATCATAACTTATGCTTTTGATAAAAATTCTATACATTTACATATGAATACCCTAGAAGAAAAGGGATACAAGTGACAAAATTTAGATTTCGAGTAAGTTGAGTTCAAAGTTGAACATCAATGGTATTTAACTGAATTGAAATATGAAACTGTTGCTGATTTCTTAGTGGTCTATGAACTCTTATTTCAATAACTGTGAAAAGAAAAGTGGAGTACATTTTTTTTAAAATTTATAACTAAGCAATCTTTATAATCTTTCGCACTTGTACCCTTTGGCGTCCAAGCGGTACACAAGAAATGAAAAATTATGAAATGAAAAAATGAATTTATAAAAGTTTTAAGAACAATGTTGATACAAATGAATTAAAGAACAAAATCTTGTTTTAATATAAGTTTTAAAAATAAAAAATTATGAAATAAAAAAAAAAGAATTGATGAAAAATTTAAGGACAATGTTAATACAAATGTATGAAAGGTCAAAATTTGTTCTAATATAAGTTTTAAAGTTTTATTATAAGGTTTGAAACATTGAATTTTTTTAATTTTTTAACCGTTAAAATGCATTTATTTAACGTATGAGAAAAAAATTCTAACAATAAAAAAAAGAAGCGAAACAGATTTAAAATATGGAACAATACTCTTCTAGTGATAACATGGGAACAACACATCTACATTATCACATCCTCATCTGTTTTATAAACAGGAGAGGCTCATCAGCCTGATCTTCAGAAGCGTGCGGGGTTTCTGTCTGTCCTGGTGCCACTTGGTGAGGAAGATCTTGGTAGAAAAAGTGGTACACTCGAGGTACAAACTGCAATAATTTAATGAGATTTTAAAATACAGTTACTTGATTTTCGGCTTTCCTTGTGCTATGGGAAGCTCAGACAGAACTGTAGGGCATCTTCCGGGAAGGCAGGACTTCACTTTTAGCTCGTGGAAAGGTTCTAATTCACTACCAACAGTTTCTCTGTAGAAAAATGTGAAGGGATTATTTTCTCAAAATGCAGTGACTGTATATTTCGAGATACGTTTCACTGACTTTATAAAGAATGGTGCACGTGACTCGATTAATAAAATTTTCATCTTTCAGTACTTCTTTAGTGAAGTGTAGCTGGAATCATTTACAAGTTCATCCCAGTGCTCTGGAACATACATATCCATTTTATTCCTCTTCTTTCTGATTTCTATAAGCTCAAAGTCTTGGTCACATTCTTTTTAGGAGTGTCCTGAAATCAAAAAGTGGTGATCGACTGTTTCTATGTGTGTATTATTTTTTATGATATACAGCCAGAACTGCACAATCAAGTGGCTTTTATTCTGTCCTCCACAATTGTCACTAAAAGCTGTAATATACCTGACTTGAGAGGAAGAGTCTTTATAAATTTAAAAAGACAGAATGCGATCTCTTGACATCCGCGAAAAGCCTGGCCTTCGTTCCACATGAACGTGTGGGCAGTTCCGCTTTTAAGGTTATGAATGTTCAAGTTGTACGTCCAAAGTAGACGTAGGTAATAACCTTAGAATTGGTTACATGTGGAATTGGCATGATCTTTTTCAAGTCAAAGCATATCGCGACCTTTGAATCATCCTTTAAATTTTGGAATGTGTCTTTGGCCAATCTGGCAGCTTCTGCTTTGCGGAGATGTAGTTCCTTTTGAGTTTCTGCTTATTGTTTCTCATCTGCATTTCCATGGTCTATTTTTAATTGTAGCTTGTCATAGATAACACATGTATGATTCTCCGGTCGGTGATAACTGAGATTAAAATGGGTGCTAAAATGTGTCTATAGAAACTTTCCTTGACCGGCTGTAAGCGCTTTTCTTCTAGGTAAATGTGAAGACAGAGTTTGTACATCTCTTTTAAATTGAGTTTTGGATTCAGATATTTACGGTTGAGGGTCTTTTCTCTAGTGTAATGGCTTGGGTATCGAGGAAACTTATTTATGTGCTCTTTGGTGACATCAATACGGTCTTGTGGAATTTTATTCGATGGTCCTTTTTCTTCCTTTTTCATCGCGAGAAGGCGCTGCAGAAGTTGTTTATTCCTTTTTGTTTACTATGTTCTTCAACCGTTTGTTAGAAACATCTTCGTCTTTTTATGCCAATCGCCGTTTAAAGATGATTAAATTCGTGTGGCGTTTTAACAGCCATGAACTGACCTTGTATGTCTTTGTCTCGATTCAGCTATGTGGATATCACCGGATACAAGTGCACTTATACCCCTTGGCCTCCACGTGTTTCACGGGTTCGGAAAGAGGTTAAGTAATTGACCCCTAGAACGCAGCGCATAATTAAAAAATCACTTATATCTCTTTACCTACAAACAAATACACTTATTTCCAGATAGCCTGTGCCCTTAACTCAATTTTTTTTTAATTTTGTCACTTATACCCCTTAGCTTTGGGGGTCCTCATATATAAGTGAACTTGTGTGATCTTGGGGACCAACTTAATATTTTTTAAATGAGTTCAAACTTCATATATTTTATTAAAAGCAGAAGAAGAAACTTTTTAGACGGACACCCACCCAAACAAAACCCACCTTTTTTGAAAATATTGTTTTTACATTGAATTTTGGGACAGCCTAAAGCAGCTATCAGATTCACCAACTTTTCGAGCAATTTTTGAGCCAACTCTTGATTTATTCAAACTTTTCGCGAAATATTGTCTCAACACCTAGGGTGATAGTAAACCGCAATAACCCCAACTTTTTATCCACAGCTCTAAAAAGTCTGTGCTAGTCACGACTATTCCCCCAACTTTCAACATTTCAGCCATTCAGAGATAAGCGATTGATACGAATATTAACAGCTGGTAATAGTAGTACTGGTTTTCTTCCAACTTTAGCAACGACAATTGCAAACTTTTTCTCCTTTTGAACGGAAGAAATTTTTGGTTAAAATCGGCTGAAAAGTAGTTTGCTCGAAAAGTTGGTGAATCTGAGCAGCTTTATATACAGAGATACAAAAGAATTTCCATATTTTTCCGACTGTAAGTGATAATTTATGAAATTCGGTTTTCTAAAGTGTTATGAATTTTCCATATTGGTATCCTTAGGCATCATAAGTCACCATATTAAGCGGCGAAGTTTTGTTACAGTATTTTGAATGCGTTGGAAAGTTTCCTAATCTATGTTTGACGCATGATTTTCTTTATTTTTTCATGGATTATACGATGTTTCTCTTTCAAATAAAGATGCAAAACAACACTATTGTTCAATAGGGAAAAAATAAGTTATTACAATGTCATATTAATAATTTATTATATTACTGATTACAATATTTCATGATATTAAAATTTACTGTAAAATGTTTAAATCGGTATTGTATTATTAATACCTAAAACACAAATCCGTTTAGCATTGAAGTTATAGATATTTCGTTTTATAAATATAATTACAATCGGAGAAATTTAAAAAAAATCCACCCTCACGAAACATTTTTGTATGCACATTGTAACAACTTCTTTTTCCCTTTTTACAACAATTTGCTTTAAGACAAAATACTTCAAATTTTTCTTTTTCATTTTAAACGTAAATAAGACTGGAGACATTGAGTAATGTTTACACGATGGATATAAATTTTTTATCGCCTTAAAATATTTCCTTTCTTGCTATCAATTTTAAATAAATATAATATTTACATATGAAGGAAATAAGTAAAAGACTATGGGGATTATTTTTTTATATATTTTGAAAAACAAGCTGCATTTTAGTATAACTTATCGAAACAATGGAAGATTGAATCTTTGAGGTCCAAGTAAACTTTTCTTAAACATTTATTGAGAGCATTTGTAATTGAAATTAACAATAAGGGAATATCTACAGCTATTGACAACATAATTAGTTTGTTGCTTGTTCAGTTGTTTACTATAAAAAAAAGGATACTTTTATTTAATTTTACAGGTGTTTATTTTTATTTTTTACTGAGATACACAATCAGCAATTAGTTCTTAAATTAATTTATCATTATTATAGAAATTTTACATAAAATTTATTTACTTGAAGAAATATTATTTAATTTAATGTTTCATACTGTAACTAGAAAATATTTTATCTAAAATTGAGAAAAAAAAAAGAGTAACAATAATTTGAGAAATCTTGGTTGCTAGATCGTTTTAAATACTATTAATAACTTAACAGTTTTGCTCGCATATCGTAATGGCAAGAAAAATGCGTTTGCTCCATTTCTTAAAGCTTTTTGATATCACTAAATTTAAATTATAATATTTGCTCTATTAAATGACATAAATTTTTAGATTAAATAAGGCGAATATTTCGGTGAAAAAAAAGGTGGTTTTAGCACGTGTTTTTAATTTATTGCTTAAGAAAAAAATGTTAAGGAGTTAAATAAAAAAGGTTTTTTTTTTAATTTTAGAAACTAATTTCTAATGTTAATTTTAAGATTAATAATATTTTTTGGAAAAGGCATAGCTGCCAAATCTTCCGTTTTCTTGTACCACGAAAGTTTAATAGAAATTTTTATCTTGGTTAATTATCAGATTACGACGATTTAGAAAGATATAATTTACTATACAATTTTTCTGAAAAAAAAGCGTAAGATGTTGGCAGCTATGAAAAGGTAATTAATTATGATTCATTAACATTAAAATATCAAGGTACTTCAGATTTTTTATCTTATAGCAAATATTATATGAAATTTTCGGAAAATTACGATATGTATAATTCAGTGTATGTTTTTCTCAAACACATAAAGTTATAGTGTTGCCAGTTTTATACGGCTTTCGTGTTTAGAACTTCAATATGTCTCATTATCTTACGTTCATTTTCGTTAAATTAATGATTTTATAAATTAAATCTTATTTATTAAACATTTCCGATGATCGTAAAAGCATAGCTATAATACTCGGATTATTTATGCTTTGTATACGGTTTAGTGGAAGAATATGCCAAACTGTATATTTTTATATAATTATATTTCATGTGACATTTTTAAAACGCTTTTTTATTTATTTATTTTTTTTTTAATAAATAGTTATTCTTCTGCCGATTTAGTAGAAATATTTATAATAAAAAGTGTTTGTTTTTCGATATGAAATCTCATAGATAATTTAATATTTAATATTATTATTGTGTGTTCTTGTTTTTTATAGCTTATCTACCTGTTTGCTGTGTAAAAAGAAAAACTTATTTTTTTCACATTTTCCTTGTTGAATTACAAAATAATATATATATATATATTGCATTTATTTGAATCCAGTCACCTTTTTATGCATTTTTTAATTGTGGAGGCTGATTTTTTGTTTAAAGGCTTCATTGAAAAGTATATTAAATACATACTCTATTTTTAAGCTATATTTTATAAATTATTTTATATTAAAGTATCAGTTATCAGGTGTATACGAAATACCTTTCACCAAAGAAGATGGAACAAAGCAGTTTTATATAGGTATGACAAGTAGAAAACTTAAAACTAGAATCAAAGAACCTATAGCAGACATAAAATACAACAGAAGAACCACAACTTTTCCAGATTATGCAGTGAAGAACCTTTACAGATCGATTTTAAAAGTAGAAAGTTAATTTATACATCAAGATATTATTTATCATCCATAATCGAAGAATCAATAGAGATATTTTTATGCAACAAGAATATTTGCAATGATTCAGTGTCCTTTGATATACCTAAAATTTGGAATGAAAAGCTACGTAATTTTAGTAACAATAATAAAAATTAATCAGCGCTCGCAAATAGCGAAGATAATTTTATTTTTATGTTATGTTTTGCAATGCTTTTGATTATGCATGTTGTCTCGTGATATTGTTTACTATGTTATTGTTTTTTAAATTAATATGAAAATTAATCAACGCTCGCAAATAGCTAATTTAACTTTAATTTAATTTTATGTTTGCAATGCTTTTCATTATGCATCATGTCTCGTGACATTGTTTATTATGTTTATTGTTTATTGTTATATGTTTATTGTTTTTAATCGTATTGTTTTTATCGTGAATGATTTTGAAAATGTCGCCGTTTGTGCAACGAAAGGATCGTCAATCTTAATAAAGATATTTTATCACTTTTAATAGCATTATTTAACTTAATCAATCTTTAACATTTTACAGTTGATGAAGAAAGTACCCAGCTTGCCTACAACTAAACAATGAGGTTCCTGCATCAGGTTGCCCCCCCCCCCCCCTGCTCCTATATTAGTCTGACCGGGACATACGTTGCATAGGATCACGGGGTATATATTCAAGAAATCAGCTTGCACATTGTAGGACGCGTTCCCTAAAAATTGTAGCGCTACAAAGATTAGTTTTTATTAAATGTCTATATTATAAAGCAAAAATATGTCCGTTGTATGTTTCCAACGTCATATGATAATGGTAACGATATTATCCTTAATGCATTGCATCGACACTTTACCTTGCATTAGTATTCCTGCTTGTTTATTGAGTGTTTAAAGATAAAATGTTTATATGTAGGTTATATATTAACTACAGAGCATTCAGCATAAATGTAGCTTATAAATTAAAATGTATTTACGAATCGAATAACTAGCACGTAAAAAAAATTGTTAATAAATCTTTCTTTAACTGAATTGCATCAACACTACATTAGTATTCCTGCTTGTTTACTGAGTGCTTAAGGGTCTTGTACCTTTTAAACGCGACGAAATTTAACGAAAAAATTCAAAATTTAAAGTAGCCCATCTTCAAACTCTTTTTCAATTCCTACTATTCGTTCACACTCTCCCTATATTTATTTATTTATTTATTTATTTATTTATTTATATATCGTGTTCAAATTTTCAATCGTTAATAAAATACTTACTATTCATCCTATCACGTTGAAATACAATTTTTTTTAACTTGTAGTGGATGACAATTGATCTTAATACAGATTTTTCAAATATTAATTAATTAACTAAATTTTAATTAATTAATTTTTGTTTTACATGGGAGACAATATGGCGGCCATTGGCTATTGAAGCATTTAATGCATCATCAATGAAGATGCAATAAACTCCCCTTATATATATGAAGATTCTTCATATCTATAAGGGGGATTACCATAGGAGGGACCATGTTCTGTCGCCAAATACCGCCGAGTTTGTCGATAACTTGGCGATGTATCACCAAATTTGGCGACCAAAATAAGTTGCCAAAAGTGACGCCAACTTGGTGAAATCTCTAATATTTCGCTAAATTCCCGCAGACTTCCATTGTAAACCTACTTGCTTATAGAAAATCAACAAATTGAGATATTTTAATGCAACTAAAACTAATATTAGCTTAAGGGATTATATTAAATTTTTCTTTGATGATCTAAGTAGGAATTAACTTTAAATATAAAATTTTTATATTACTTCTTATGTATAAACATGAAATGTTGGATATTGATTAAACAGATTGTGCTTTGTAATATGCTGTCATTAGAAATTTATTATCCTTTTACAGAATTTGTGTATTGTTGAAATCAAAATAACTCTTTTTTTTACGCCATAAGCCACTGCGGGCATGATATCTTGAGAAAGTATGTATGGATTGTCATGAAATTTGGTAAAGATATTAAACGTATATGTGTGTTTACAATGAACTAATCTTAGGCCAAAATTATTTCATTAACTATATTAAAAAAATATTTCTCTAATATATATATATATATATATATATATTAATGAATAAAAATAG